>OX422215.1:147809076-149059076 GCA_949130495.1 Sambucus nigra
CAGTATTTCAATGTTGTCCCTGCAAAAATAGCCCCCAACACATGGAGAATAGTTAATGGGGTGTATATATTAAATCAAACTCATGGAACTCGTATAGGAATTCCTGAGATTATGTACTGTTATAGATGGGCTATTTTAGACAATGTTTTTTATTTAAAAATTAGGTTTTTGAATAGGGCCTTAGTAGTCAACCTCCCTGATGCAAACAGGGATTATTTTGAACACGGGGTAGTTATCAAAAATTGGCAACATACCCCTTTGGTTGGAGATGAAGTATATGAAGGTCCCAGATGCCCCCCATATGGCAATGGGATAGGTTATTTTCATCTTATTTTATTTTTGAAATTACGATTTCATTGTGTTTGACAAAATGTATGACTGATATTTCACTATGTATTTGTTTGCAGTTGACAGTAAGAGAAAAACTCCAAAAGAATCAGAAGTAAATATTAAACATTTGAAACATATCTGGAATTTTCATCGAAGAGTTGCAGACGAGCACATCAGGTCTGCTTTATATTTGTTTCAGTACAGGAGCTACACATCATCCTTTACTGCTCGTCCTGTGGTCAGCATTAGTGACCCATTGCCAGCTTCTGAGGAATCTTCACCAGAATCTCACATTCCTTTAAGTCAGAAGATGGGCAAAAGAAGAGTTCCTTCTATCTTCGAGGAGACTTCCTCTGCTGGAGATGGAAAAAGAAATAAGGCTGATGTTTCAAAGGGTACAAAGAATGTAGATGGTGCCCCTTCTGTTGCTCCTCAGAAGGCTGCCGAGAAGCCCCCAGTGGCTCCGAGCAAGAAAAATGCACCTGTGGAAGTGGTCCCAACCAAAAGTTCTTTTGTTGAAACTGATGAAGTTCCACTGAGGAGATTGAAGAAATCCTCCTCGGTCACTTTGACTAAAACCATTCCCCAGCTCCAAGCTAGTGGAGCTGGTGTCCCAACCATTGTTCCCCCGAGTTCTACAATGAGCTCGGTAAAGACTTGGACTATTCCTGAAGTACAAGGAATTGAAGAAAACATGTCTAGGGATATGCTGACATCCCTAGCTACTCGTCACATTGCTTCAGTAAGTTTCTCTTATCCTGAATTTTTCTTTCTTTCAGTCAATATATGTATCTCAGCACTGACTTATCATTATTTTCTTCTTTTTACAGCTGGTGAGTTGCTTTAACACCATAGTGAAGAAAGATGAAGCACTCAAGGCTTCTAGCTCCTCGTCTGGAGTAGAGGATGCTTTCCAGGGCTTGGCCTAATCTTTGAACGAATCCCGTCAAAAATACGATGAGGATAGTGGTGAATGGGAGAAAAAGTTGGCTGCGTCTGAAGCAGAGAAGGTACAGTTGGGAAATAAGGTGAGAGACTTGGAGAGGGAGAATACAAAATATGCTGAGAAGCTCACAAGCTTTGGGGAGCTTGAAAAGAAGTTGAAATCGGCCGAGGAAGAGCTGACCCTTCTGTGAGAAGTAAATCGCCAGAAGGAGGAGGTGGAGGCCAAGTTAAAAACCACCGAGGATCTTCTATCCGAGAAGCTCTCCTCGGAGAAAATGAAAAGAAAGGTGGCTGTGAAAAAATCATTCCGCACCGGTTGGGATAAAGGATGGGATAGGGGGTAGCGGCAATGATGACCCAGGTCAAGTATGGGAGTTTGAAATACTTCCGAGATGGTTGGGTTGCTGCCCTGCAGGAACTGAAAGTTGGCGAGGACTCTGAACTATTCCAGCAACATCTTCCTGCCCCCCTCCTGTGATTGAAGATGAGGAAGAAGACGAAGCTGCTTCCGAGGAGTCTTCAATGATAGTAGTTGATCTAGTCCTTGCTCCACAACCCAATCAGACAGCCACCGAGGAGATCTCGTCTTTGCCTGCTCCTCCTGAACAAGTCTCAACTTCTTCCAATCAACTCATTGTTCCCACCGAGCAACCAAGCTCCTCGTCCCAGCCTCCCGAGAAAGTCTTGGGGGATAAGGAAAAGGTGTGAAGTTATTCTGTATTCTCTTTCTGTTTTTCTTTTACTTGTACTCTGTATTCTGAATGCTGTACTCCTTTTGATGATGTAATAAAATTACCTTTTTTTGTTCCTCTGCGTTGTTGATGTTCTGTCTTCTTCTTTTATTAACTCTTGCCTTCTCTTCTTTACTAGTTTGTGGCTCGAATGGAATTATTATCTGCCAATGATACAAAGTTGATGCAACAATGCCATGAATATTATAAGGCTGGTCACACAGAATTGAGTGTATCAGAAGTTGCTGACATCCTCGGTCATGATGCTTCAGAGCAGGCAGTAGAAGCTTATCAATACTTGAAGGACTTACTTGATCGAGCTGTGGCCAATAACGTGGATTACTATGACATGATCGAGGAGCTTCAATATACTTTAGAAGATCTTTAGACTTAGTACAAAGAATCAACTGCCCTTTTGCACGAGGGGTATGAAAAGAGGTATCAACAGCTTTCTGCCGAGATAGGCCACAAAAAGATCCTTGCTGGGTACGATGTCAGGGAGAGAACCCTAAGGGGTGAAGATGAAGCTTGTAGACAGATTACCGAGCTGCTAGAGCAAGAAAATAACAATTTGCAGAAAGAGCTGGCACAGTATAAGTCTGCAGCATCTTCTTCAACAGCTGTAATCCCAGTGACTGACGAGGGATTTTCCTTTCTAGAGGTTGAGAATGCCAAATTAAGGCAAGAGTTGGATACCTTGAGAAGATCTGGTACTTCTACTGCTACTCGGGGATGAGGAAGAGGTTCTCGCGGTCAAGGAAGAGCTGCTCAGAATGTTGTCGAGGAACCAAGTTCTCGACCTGCTCGGGGAGGATCAAGAGCTCTTAGCTGTAATGTTGAAGAGGCTCGTACTCGATCAACGTTGGAAAACCAAGAATTCCAATTAATGGCTAAGAACCAAGCTTTGTCTGATCTCTCCAAGAAGGTTAGAGAACTGGAACAACAGCTTTCTTCAAAGGACTCAGTATTGAAGACTAATGAACTTTTCATCCAAAGTCTTAACGAGAAGATTGGAAGGTTGACATTTCAATTTAATAAATAGCATAGGGAGTTTTGGATGGCTGGATACAATGAAGCTTTATTCCATTTAGATGATCGTATCCAGAATGCCAATAAAGAGGGCTACAAGCAAGGTTGGCTGAATGCCTTGGGCGTGTTGAAGCTCGAACAAGGGCACTACCTATGGGACTATCATGATCCTGGGGTACTAGACTTGCCCGTGCCACCTTATAAATTGGACTTGGAATGGATCCCAGCTCGTGCCATTCCTCGGAACTTAATTGTAAAATACCTCAGTGACTACAATCTTCATTCTCAGATCGAGGTATCTCGTCCCGAGCATCTACTGGACACACCTTCTGTGATGAACGTTAGGATGCTGAAGGACTTGAACTTCATTAACTCTCCTCAGACTTTAAATGATCCGCCTTCTAGAGAGGAACCTATTTCAAAAGCAGAGGGAAAGAAACCAATAGAGTAGGGATCTCAATGTAATAGTTAGTACACATATGTAACTTGTAATTCGTTTTGAATTTTAATGAAAGATTTTCCTTTTCTGTTTGCAAATTTGTATTGCTATTGTCTTGTGCTTGTCAAACACTTTATATTTGTGCTTGCATAACAATATTGTGTGGTTCATCGCCCAACTTAGTAAAAAATTATAAGTATTAGTAATGTTGCTCGATCACTTAATAATAAAGTAATGAGTATAAAAATGTTTAAATTTTTTCCAACCAACCAAGGTTGTTAAATTGTGC
The DNA here is from genome assembly GCA_949130495.1 of Sambucus nigra. NCBI lineage: Eukaryota > Viridiplantae > Streptophyta > Magnoliopsida > Dipsacales > Adoxaceae > Sambucus > Sambucus nigra. Next base: position 147,812,840 of record OX422215.1, read on the forward strand.
TCGTCGACCAATTATAGTTAGTGAGAGTTTTTATCCCCGACTAGCTATACTTACTAAATTTTTGTCTTTTTCATAAAATGTACCCAACCAACCAAGGTCGATGATTTTTCCTCGTCGACCAACTACAGTTAGTGGATTTTTATCCCCGACCAACTATACTTGGTTCAGTTTGGAATATTTGTTCTTCGAGGAACTTTTATGTAATAAACTTACTTCCCGACCAACATAAGTTGGCATTTGAGATAATATCTTACTTCTCGACCAACATAAGTTGGCATTTGAGAGCATATTTTGTTTCCTAACCAACCGAGATTGGCCTTTCGTCGATCATCTTGTGTTCTCGCTCTTTTACCAACCGGAGTTGGTATGAGTTCGAACTATCATGTCCACTAGCTCTTTTACCAACCTGAGTTGGTCACGCTAGTGTACGCCTCCTAACCAAAGGAGTATAGTTTGTTCTCGCCCTTTTACCAACCGGAGTTGGTTGTGGGTTTGAACTATCGTGTCCACTAGCTCTTTTACCAACCTGAGTTGGTCACGCTAGTGTACGCCTCCTAACCAAAGGAGTATAGTTTGTTCTCTCCCTTTTACCAACCGGAGTTGGTCGTGGGTTTGAACTATCATGTCCACTAGTTCTTTTACCAACCTGAGTTAGTCACGCTAGTGTACGCCTCCTAACCAAAGGAGTATAATTTGTTCTCACCCTTTTACCAACCAGAGTTGGTCGTGGGTTTGAACTATCGTCTTCTTTTTACTGTCGAGCAACGTTGCGTACCGAGTAGCGTAGTGTTAAACACACTAGTATTCCCCGAAAAACTTTCAATAAAAGGAGAGAAGATTGTGAAATATCATCGTTTTATTCATATCGATGGAACTGCTTTACATTTTACATTACTGATAATACCTGCGTAGGTGTTCAGCATTCCATGCATTCTTAAATTCCTCTCCTTCTAGAGTTACAATTCGGTAAGTTCCTTGTCGGACAACTGCAGTCACTCGGTAAGGTCCATGCCAGTTTGCTTCTAACTTATTGTGCTTCTGAATGACCTTCTTTAGCACGTAATCTCCTTCTTTTAAGTCGCATTTTTTCACCCTCTTGTTGTAGAACAGGGTTGTTCGCTGTTGATAAGCAACATTCCTAATGGCTGCCTCTTCTCTAACTTCCTCGAGCATGTCCAAATCTAATCTCCTCATCAAGTCGCTGACTGGGGAATTGAAATTCAGCACTCTGTGTGTTGGAAGACCCAACTCGGCAGGTATTACAGCCTCACTTCCAAATTCCAGCATATAGGGTGATTCTCCAGTTGCTGCTCGGGGAGTTGTTCAGTAAGCCCACAATACTGACTGTAGCTCATTAATCCAATTAGCTTTAGCCTCACTTAGCCTCTTCTTCAAACCATTTAGTATTGTTCTGTTCGTCACTTCAGTCTGCCCATTGCTTTGAGGATGGCCTGGTGCTGAATGAACCTTCAAAATGTTTGACTGATGACAATAGGCGGCAAACTCCTCGTTATCAAATTGTGTTCCATGGTTTGTGATGAAGGCATGAGGGAGACCATATCGGCAGATGATGTTCTTCCAAATGAATTGGTACACCTTCTCGTATGTCATATCAATCAGAGGCTTAGCTTCTACCCACTTAGTAAAATAATCCACTGCGACGACGAGGTACCTGAATCTTCCTCGGGTCGTTGGCAGTGGTCCAACCAAATCCATTCCCCACATGGCGAAAGGCCAAGGGGAAGTTATGGGTGTCAACAATTCTTGTGGAGTTCATCGAATGGAGGAAAAACGTTGACATTTATCACATCTCTTAGCATAGGCTATACAATCAGCCCTCATCGTTGGCCAGTAGTATCCTTGTGTCATCACCCTTTGCAAAAGTGTCCGACCTTCTACATGAGCTCCACATGACGCTTCATGGATCTCTTCAATCAATTCCTTCACCTCGAAGGGATGCACACATCTTTGCAAACCTGCCATAATTCCTCGTCTATACAAAACACCATTAGTTAGTACATACCGAGAAACTTTAAACTTCAATTTCTTGGCAGCGATCTTATCCTTCGATAATTCTCCCTCCTCAATATATGCCCTGATGGGATCCATCCAAGATGGTTCTAAATCAAGGGTAATAACATTCATCGTCAGGTCTTCATCTATTCTCCGAGCTTCTAATACTTCAATTGGTATCGTTCTTCGCAGCTCGGTACGAGTAGCTGATGCTAGTCGGGCCAATGCGTCTGTTTGTACATTCTCCATTCTTAGTATTCTGGTCAACTCAATGGCATCAAATTCTGCTAACAACTCCATCGCCTTTGCATGATACTTGACCATTAATTCTCCTTTAACTTTATATGTTCCCATCATCTGATTCACAATTAATTGAGAATCACTGAATACCATCACTTGTTGCGCTTCCATAATCTTTGCTAAATTAAGACCTGCTATCAAGGCTTCATACTCAGCCTCATTATTGGAGGCTTTGAATTGGAATCGCAAGGCATATTCCACGGCAATCTCGTCTGGGGTGTTCAAAACAATCCCTGCTCCACAACCCATTGTGCAAGATGATCCATCTACATATAATCTCCATGTAGGTAACTCGTCTTCAAATTTATTATCTGATAGAGTTCCTCGGTGAAATATATGCTGTTTCCTTTCATCCTCCCCTGGTATATTTCGCTCTTCGTCGACCATCTCTTCTCGCCCTTTTACCAACCGGAGTTGGTCTGGGTTTGAGTTTGATGATCTTCCTACATCCACAAGCCCTTTTACCAACCGGAGTAGATCTGGACTTATGTCTGTTGATCCTGTAACATCCACAGGTTGGTCAGCGAGCAACTTTTGTTCCTCGGGGGTATCATGATATGTAAATTCTGCTATAAAATCTGCTACAGCCTGCCCTTTTAATGATGATCTGGGTTCATACACAATATCATATTCACCGAGCTCTATTGCCCAATACATCAGTCTCCCTGATTTTTCTAGCTTATGAAGGGCTTGTCTCAATGGCATGTCGGTATACACGACGATGGTATGGGCCTGGATATAATGCCTCATTCTTCTACTTGCTTCAATTAATTCCAATGCTAATTTTTCCAGCTTTGGGTACCTGATCTCTGCACCTCGGAAAGCCTTACTTGTGTAATAAATTGGCTTCTGGACTCCCTTATCCAATATGATCAATGCCGAGCTGACTGCATTCTCTGAGACTGCCAGGTACAAGTATAACATTTCTCCCATTACTGGTCTGGACAACAGTGGAGGTGCTCCCAAATATTTCTTCAAGTCTTGAAAGGCATTTTCACATTCATCATTCCACTCGAAAGTTTTTCGAAGTGTTTTGAAGAATGGGAGGCATCTATCAGTTTCTCGGGATACAAATCTGTTGAGCGCTGCAACTCGTCCTGTAAGACTCTGTACCTCTTTCTTCGTCGTTGGAGATCGAAACCCTAAAAGAGCTTTGATCTTTGCTGGATTTGCCTCAATGCCTCGCTGATTGACGATGTACCCGATGAACATTCCTTCTCGTACTCCAAAGGTGCACTTCGTCTGGTTGAGCTTCATTTGGTATTTATCCAGTTGATCGAAGGTCTGACTTAAGTCAACTAGATGATCAACAGCTTTCTTGCTCTTTGTCAGCATATCGTCGACATAGACCTCCATATTGCAACTGATTTGTTCGGCAAAAACCTTATTCATCAGCCGCTGGTATGTCGCTCCTGCATTTTTCAAACCAAAAGGCATAACATTATAACAGTAAGTTCCCCTAGGGGTAATAAAAGAAGTGATTTCCCTATCTTCAGGTTTCATTTTGATCTTTTTATAACCAGAGTAAGCATCCATGAAGCTGGGTAGCTCGTGTCCCGAGGTAGCATCCACTAGTTGGTCAATTCTGGGCAATGGGAAGTGATCCTTTGGGCAGGCCTTGTTGAGATCAGTGAAATCAACACACATTCTCCATTTATTATTTTTTTTCTTTTTCTCCTCTGCTCGACGAGGAGATCTAGACCTTTCTCTAGTTCGGTCATTATTTCTTCTTTCGCCTCCCTGATCAACATACTTTTCTAGCTTCCCTCTTCGGATGAGTGTTTCAATCTCGTTCTGAAGAGCTATGCAATTTTTGCTCATATGACCGTGGTCCTTATGGAACTCGCAATATTTCTCCCTATTCCTCATGTCAAGGTCTGACCTCAATTTCTTTGGCCACTTTACTTCCTCGTTATTCTTGATTTCTTCCAAGACATGATTAATACCCATTTTCAAAGGAGTATAATTATCGAATTTCTTCAGGACTTCCCATGACGATTTATTATTCTTGGAATGCTTTTCACCGCCATTCCCCTTATGCTCTTTCTTCTTGGATTTTTCGTCTTCCACCTTGGTTTCTTTATCCATATTCTTCTTCGCAGCCATAGCCTCCTCAGCATTCATGATTTTGGCCGCTTTCTCCATCAACTCTGACATAGTTGTAGGTGGATCTTTGGCCAAAGTGTAATACAACTTGTTAGGTAACAACCCACTCATCAAGGCGGTGATTGCTGTCTTTTCTTCATAATCTATAACTTCAAGTTCTCGTTATTGAAACGAGTTATGTAATCTCTAGTACTCTCACCAGATTTTTGTCTAACGCTTAACAAGTGTGCTACTCTTTTTACTGGCTTTTCCCCAAAATAGAAATTACCGATGAATAACTCGGCCAACTGAAAGAAAGTTGAAATCTTACCCCGAGGAAGATTGTTGTACCATATCTGGGCAGATCCAGTAAGAGTTCCTGGGAATGCTCTGCATCTCATCTCGTCGGGGACAGCATAGATGTCGGCGGCAGCTTGATATTGCTCTATGTGTAGAACAGGATTTGTCTTTCCATCATATTTGGGGGTCACCACAGGTGCTTTAAACTTTGACGGGGTAGGAAAACCCACAATGGCCTGGACAAAACGTGTCCCTTGAACAAAATTTCGTTGTAAGGGATTCTTCGCCTTAGCCATTTCTCCCAATCTATCCTCCAACCGTTGAATGGAACCCTTCCACGCATCATTTCCTTCCTCAGTCTTATTAATTCGAGAAATTGATTATTCTGATGTGGCCTCCTGAGATCTATCTTGACGAGCAACTGGTCGTGATTGTGCTGATCCTTCTCTTAGATCTGATGGTCGTCGAAAACTCCTCGACATGGTCTTAGGTGGACTCATATTCCTCCTAGGGCCTAATCGACTGAAAGGAGACACCCTACTCAGTCTTTCCAAGGCACTGGGTCTTTCTGGAGAGAGAGTGATACGTTGATCAGTATCTGTATCCCTTATTGATGAAGTTCGCCCAGGTTGATAAGAGAAATCATCAGATTCCTCATTACGATATGACTCAGAACACCTGGATCATGAAGAAAGTAAATAGGTTTGCCTCTGACCACTTCGATGTCTCGAACGTGCAGATGCACCGCCATGAAGGGTCTATATGAGTTGCCGCATTGTTTCTTGCATGGCGGTTTGTCCTTGAGCCAGATTCGTCATAATCCCAGCCAGATCTGGAGGTGCAGAGGGATTTGGAGGATTTCTAGCATTTCCAGTGTTTCGATTGCTGGATTTGGGATTATCTGCCATTGATGATGAATGATTTTTGGTGAAAAACGATAATAACAATCGTTCCCACAGACGGTGCCAATCTGTTGATGTAAAAAACTAGATTACTCTAATTATTCAATCACAGATAAATAAATGAGACAAAGAATTTTAAAGTGGTTCAGCCTTATATGAATGGCCTACGTCCACTGTTATGTTATTGCTGAGTGTTTGGTACTTCTCGATTACAAATTCTATCAAGAAATTCCGGTCCCTTTGAATGAGGGTGATACAAGGTATTTATAGCCCTTAGGCTGTACATGAAAGGGTGTTACATTAATTGATACACATATGAAAGGGTAATTCATTTAATGCTCTTCAAATGTGTGCGTCAAGATGATAAGCATTCAATGAATAGTTGAACTGTTCATTATCTGGCAATCAATGCTGTGGTCGAGATGCAGCTCGAACCGCCTTAGTTTCTCGTCGTTCAATAGTTCCTCAGAGCGTTGGAGTTCCTCAGAGTGTTGGAGTTCCTCGGAGAACTGGAATTCCTCGGAGTATACTTGTTGATCGGAGTGAGTCTGACTTGGTCGGGGGAATAGACTTCCTCGTTGCTATTGTGCCTCGTAGATCGACACGTGTCTTCTTGTGATTCGTCCATATCGGCATACTAATTTTGGTATCAACAATGACAGATTCTCGTACGAAGTTTGGCTTCTTATGAGGACTTCTAAAAATATAAACAGGTCCTCGTATGAAGTATACATTGTATGAGACACCCCCATACAAAAACTAACTTCTCACGAGAACATGTCTTAAAATACCTTCCTCGTATAGTACTCACTCCATAGTACATAGTCCTCATAAAAAAATTCTTACGTATGAAGTTTCATAAAGGTTTATATGAATTTAAGAAAATATTTCCAATTTTTATCTTGAAATGAGTTTTTTATATCAATTATTAACTCCAAAATAACTTAAGGAATTTACAAAAAAAAAACGGTCCTTACCAATCCTCTAATGTCATGAAAGTATCTAGTTCAGTTAGTGTTTTGTAATTGTCTTCAAATATTAAAATTTTCAAAGTAAGACTCAAATGGAAACCTAGACCTAATTTCATCAAGTTCTGAAATAATGCCAAACGCAAGAGGCATATTATTGGGAAACCTGATTTACAATACTTCTATTTACCAAATTATGCTTAAAAAGTTATACAGGAAGATAAAGAGACACAAGATATACATCATTCAGAAAGTCGATCATGCCTACATATACGAGGAAAGGAGAGGAGTTTCTTTACTACTAAGGAATAATATTGGAGTGCTAGGGTTTCTAACTGAGAGTTCAAGCCGAGTTTAAAAGAAATTTATTATTAACTATTAACACATGTCCTCTCAAAAGTGGTGGGGTCTTATTTATACAAATGTTCAGTCTCATCTATGTACAACACTCGAGATATTTAGTTCATATATATTCGACCTCCTTCTGAGTTGATAAAAACTGATATGGTTGAGCTAGAGTAGGAATCCATTACTTGGGATATTAATTTGTATTTATTTAAGTATGTTAAAGCAATACTAGTGTAGACAATCATGTATGCGTTTGAATGACTTAGCCTAGGGGTATTCTTGGTAATGACTTTCATGTGTCCATCTTTGTCAGCTAAGTCGACTCCATTTCCCTTCTATCGGCCCATATTAGGGTAGATTGTCTTCAGGCCAAATTGGACTGATTATGATAATTATTCCTTAACACATGCATGTAACTTTGAGCTAAACTGCCATAAATTTGAAACACGTCCCACTTAAAATAAGTGGGAAAAATTCATTTCTATATTTGCATGTAATCCCTAGTCTTAGGGTTACATGTTCCTTATTTGGAATTTACCAAGGCCATCATTATACATTAAGCGCATGACCTGGGGGAAATGAAAGTGAAGTTCTCCTTCTACACGAGTTGTCACCCCGTGTCCCTTATGATGACAAAGGGATAAATAGGGAAAAAAAAATCCTCCTCCCCTTTCCTTCTTCATTTCAGGTACAATCCCAACTCTTTTTCACTTTCATATATTTCATCCTCATAACTATATACAATTTCTAAGAAAAAAGTTCATATAAACTAGGGATGTTTGAGGTATCCTCGTGAAATAATTTTAGTGACTACCACCAATATACAAAAGGTACAATACCTCTTTTAATACATTGATTTAAGGGTATAAGTTAGGTTTTTAAGCTTCATATAGCATAAGTAAGGGTTATATATGGAGAGAAAAATAACTATTAACATTTCCATGAAGTTTTATGGGAAGATAATGTCAGTTCTCTCTTAAATCACCAAATATTTATCTCTAAAATTTTCCACACATCAGGTATCCTTTCTGTTGTGTGTGTGTTGGGGGGGGGGGTATACTACAAGATATTATGGCTTTATTGCATGAAATTAATGTTTTTTGGAGACCTAGGGAGAGAAAAAAGTTTAGCATCTTCATAAACATATTGCCTCCATATCAGATCACTTATAAGATTTATAATGGTATTTTGATTCAACCCGTAGGTCTGTTCTTTAGATCCCATCATTTTATTTTCTAAAACATGATTAATCAAAGATCAAAAGCAAAAAAGGTTTTTTATTAGTTTAATCCTCGACACCGTTATCTTCTAGAGCTCAGTCTTCGTCGATTACATACGTAAAAGGTGATGAAGTCATTATCATTGGCCACTCAGTGTACAAGGATGCTGAAGTCAACTTTTTTATCATCCAGGCCACCATGCTACCTAAACACATGAAGTCCATTATAAACTTAAGGGGGAATGTCTGCTTAAAGATAGCACGTAGCACTTGATGTTGGTAAGTTTCCCATTTCTCCATTTTTCACATTTGAGTATTTTCTTCATTAGATTCAGCAAATTCTTATACTCATATTTTATAGGGAGATATAATACCTTATAGAGTCTTCCAAGCGATTTGAGAAGTTGGAGAGGAGAAATAATATTTTTCATAATCAGGCCAACTATATGAAGCAGAAGATGGGTTATAAGGATGATTGAATTCCTAATTGTACTAATTAGCATAAGGAGATGTACTCCTTCAATGAGGAAATGTTCCAAGAAGGAGATGATATCCAATTTTCCTACAACAAGGATAATAATGATATGATATATATTAGTATACCCTATGCTATGTTTGTTGATGAGAAGGACCTCCTCGCCACTCTTTGAGGGGAGGAGAATCATAATAATAAATAAGTTATATACTGTAACTTCAGTAAGGGATATGATGTTGGTGTTAAAGATGTGGCTACCAAACTGAACTATTTTATGTCCATGGGCTTTAACAAAATATGGGTTTTTGGTCTCAAGCATGTCACGAGACTGAATCTAATAGGTCTTACCTAGATGGTAAGAGTATATGTATACTCATGTGCCCTCTGATTGTTTATTTGTCTTATTTTAGTTTCTAAAATACACTTTGAGTATTTGTCCAAGAGATCTCCATAAATCTTCACCAACATCATCTATAATCATCCATGCTAACACCTCAAATACACCACTTTGGAAACCGTATAATTTGACTAGCATTTTTACAATCACATCCCCAGTTAAAAAAATCATAAATTGAATTTTTTTTTACAATTTAACTTTATGGATGTTTTCTTGGAATGTCATATACATGAGGAATTATATTGTTGTTATATAAATATATTTCTTATAAAAGTCATCTTTAGTGTATTTAAAAAAATGTATTACTTGGTTGATTATAATATATTTGGGATTTTTGCATAAAAAATCCAAACTATTAGTGAACACACAAGTGTAAAAACTTTGTCTCATACTGTGACCTACTTCGCCACTGGTACACCACAACAAAGCATAGGTTTGCATCAACGAACTTTCAATGAAAAGACTAGTACTTTTCATAGATTTCACTTTTTGAGAGATCTTTCAGAAGTTGTCATTGGAAAGCGTTTTAAGGATAAATCTTTTGTTTATCATCCCTAGATTTGACCCTGGTAACTCTGTGTGTTTGACACATGAATTATAATCCAACCTATTGTTCTCCACTTTTCTATAAAACTGATGTGCCCGACAAATCACACCTAATAAGATTTGAGAGTATATTTACACTCTTTTTCTTTATGTTCTTCAAGCTTTTACTTTTAAGTTTTTCCTTTATTTAAAACTTTAGAGAAATTTTATAACTCAACTTTTTGTAATAAATCTTTCGATCCCAAGAGCTTGAAAACAACTTTGTGAGATTTAAAGAACCATAAACTTCTGTACTCCCATTTCATACCCTAAAACACCATAGGTGTAGTTTTTATGGTTAATTGAGGTTCCAACACTTGGAACAAAAGTTTCCTTCAACTTAAAATAATTGTTTATTTGAACAAGGATTTGAAGACAATGGTTGTGGCCAAAACTAATGGTAGTTATGTAGCGCTCTTCAACTATTGGTGTCTTCCCAATGTGGAAGGTATGGTGTGCAAAGTTTAATAGTGTAAGTTATTCATTAGTTTTGTAAGATGTAGTTCCAACCCTTTAAGACTCACTATAATACATTTTTCGTTAATCTCGGCCCATGGTTTTTTTTCCCATGGTTTTTTCTCATACATCTGGTGATGTGTGATTGTTTATTTTTTTTCATTTTTAGAAAAAAATATATTATTAATTATGAAGATCAAATTTTAATGATTCTAAACTTGATAAAAAAAATTATCACATAATTATTTTTAGAACTACTAAAAATTCAAAAATAATTATAATTGGTGCATCTCCATTGACCATCCACCGAAAGAACAGTTTGATAGAGAATCTCCCACATGCTAAGAAAGTAATTAGTAGGTGAAACCTCTTTGGAATATGTCCAAGAGGCTGATTAGTCGGTCACCGATAGTGCCATAACTAAAAACGCCCAACTGAGGTCCAAATTAGGTAGGCCACTGATGGTGGGTACCAAGGGGAAGTCACCTTTAAGGCCTGGGTCCACGTCTTCTTTCCTTTTGTTTTTTGAATCTAAGGACAAGAGACATTTTTTAACCTTTTCTATTTCTTTAAATGTAGGACTCTTATCCTTTGTTAATGATCTATGAAAAGTCTTTTCTGATATTTTTTTCCATTCATTTCCTTTTATTCATGTATTATATTTAATACCAATATGATATGGATAGTCTTTGTGTGAAAGGGTAGGTATCTTATCAACTTCCACCACTTGTGACATTTGAAAATAACAAGTTACCACCATTGTTGACAAGTTTGACCAACTAGTCTCAAAATTAATCAACCTATCAAATTAATACTATAACTAGTCAAATTTGAGGTTTTAACAATTATTGGTCAATCAACATTATTATCAATAGAATATAACATGGAAATGTTAAATTGGTCATGACTGTCATGGTAGTATACTGGAAACATTTAACTAATCGCTCATACATATAGACCATGTCGGTCCAAATTGGATCAACTTCCATAGTTGTATTTTTTTTCTCTAACTTATTATAAGCAACTGGTATTTATCAATGTGGGAAACCTTAGTGGTTATGTGGCTATTCTAATCACTATCGACTTATTCTAAGTTATACCACATATTATTTTGAGGGTTTGTACCTATTCTAGGCCGACCAACCCATTCTTGGGATATACCACCATTTTTAGGTGGGTTTTTATCGATTTTAGGTGAGACTGAAGTCTTACAACCCATTCTTAGGTGGGTTTTCACCTATTATAGGACAAGCAGTCCATTCTTAGGTTGTACCATAATAGTTTAGGTGGAGTTTTCTCTAATCTACGTGATATTGACTTATTATAAGTCGTACCACTCATTATTAGGTGGGTGTTCACCTATTATTGGTCAACCAACCCATTCTTAGTGGGTTTGCAGCTATTATAGGTCGACCAACCCATTATTATTTTGTACTACCATTTTTAGGAGGGTTTTTCCAATTCTAGGTGAGACCAACTTATTCTATGTGTTAGCACCCATTTTAAGGTGGTTTTGTTCCTATTCTAGGCCAACCAACTCATTCTTAGGTTGTACCATCATTTTTAAGTGGCATTTTCTCTATTATAGGTGAGAAAGACTTATTTTAATTTTATAACTCATTCTTAAATTGATGTATTCATACTCTAGGATGACCAACCCATTCTTTGGTTGTACTGCCATTTTAACTGGGTTTTTTATATTTAGTTGTCCCACAATGGTGGAAAACACCTTAATTAATCGAATGAACTAAAACATATTGCTAAATTGGAATTAATATTATCTCTTATGATAACTACTAAACTAAGATGGCCTAATTTTTACAATGATAGAATTTTCTCTAGTTAATTTCATTCCATGACATAGTTATAGGTGTTCCATCTATCTTCTTAAGGGATAGGACATAGTTCTTCATCCTGATGTAATATGGTACAACCCCTCCCACTAAGGTGGAAATTTTTCACCAAAGGGGCTTCTTTTCCCTTATACTAACTTCCTTAGTATTAAGTTAGTATCCTTCTATGACACCCCGCCCCAATTAAACATCAGGTGATCAGTTCGTTATTAAATTAAATTAAAGTATCCAGTTGGTTCATTCTTAACATCACTATCGAAAAACATTTATTTTATTAATCACCTAATAATTAATTAAGCAAGAGTAAAAAACTTTTTAATCTTTCCAACAAGCAATAATTTAGATTAAATAATAAATCACATTCAAACCATACGAAGAGTAATGAATAACTGAATAGTAAACTGAGACTGGATAAAACACGCCAGCCTATGAATCGACCATAATAATATCTGGATGAAGACTAAATCCAATACTAAAATAAAAGACTACAATCTCTGATAAATGAAAACTACTACGAATGGGAAACATGCCCTAACTGAAAGTTCTACTTAGGAGAATCATGGATGATAGATAGTGTATGGGTCTAATAATGAGGACCTGTAACTTCCATTTTTGCTGCAATACTTCGATCTTCAGAGAACTCCTAAGCTGGATGTCCCTAGCAAGAAATGGGTCAGGGTTGAGTGTAAAATAGTTTGAAAACATTTTAGAAAATATTTAAAGTGCTTCAAAGCAAATACTATATACATGTTAGCTTTTCATCCCTCACTTGATTTTCTCACCTCTCAACTACTGTGTAAACCTAACGTACCTCTAACTAATTCTAGTTAATGTTGACACACCCAAATAGTTGGTAGTCATAATCCTTCTAAACTAACCCTCAATGTGTACACTCGTATGACTCATATACGACAGTATTAGGTATCTCCATTACTCTCTAACTCAAGTAATACTAGCTCATTAAATAATCAAGTATTCAGTACTTGAATTATTTTAGATTCTTTTATCTTTATTATCTACTAAATTTGCACAATGGAATAGAATATAAGGGTGTATATATAAATTCAGAACATTATATATATATATATATATAAAATACTTCACAACTAGACTCAGCTCTTAGTGCATGCATACTCTGCTATCAAGTCTCGGTACATCTCGTACTAATGAAGGACAATTGGTTCGATGTCTCTCTGAACCATAAACACAAAGCACATAAACTTTGGAGGCGAACATAATCCCCAGCAAAATGGTTCACGCACATACCTACACTCCCATTCAACCGTCGAACTATCATACACTCAAATAGTATGTTTCCAAGGTCCTATGTTCTCAGTACAAGTCTAAAATACACCCAATGGGATCATCAGGACAAGACTGTCCGATAGTAAGCAGCATAGGGATGTCATACAAATAATAAATCATATAATAGGCATTCACCTCAGATATATATATTGATAACATTAATATGGTATAAGCACATCCCATATCTCAAGTCTCATACGCAGTATATTTATCTCTCAAATATCCTACGTATTAATGATTTATTAATTTACTTCTCATTTTATATAACAAAGAATTCTTATTTCTTGAAAGATTCTAATTAATCTTAACATCATTACAGTAGTATGTTCTTCTCTAACCTACTGGTCTTGCATTAAAATGCTTTACTCGCATCCCTAAATCCTTTCTATGAATTTTCCATACTCAACCCCACTAATGTATCCCTGTTGATTAAATTCCCAATCACATTCTCATTCAATTTAACAGGACCTCAATTATGAGCCAATTTACCTCTCTTCAGTCATAATATGGTTAAGTTATCATCATTAAGTGCCCTCACAGTTTGGGGTAGATAAAAAAATACAAAAGATGAAAGTTAATAATTTTATCTTTGGTCGATCGATCAATGAAATGGTCGATCGATCGAGATTCATACATCGATCAACCGATCCTGGGAATTTTTTGGTTATAATAGTTACGGGTTTTGATACTTTTGACATTCAATCCCACCAAAAAATGTTCCTAAATTTTATATTGATTGTCTCGGGTCCTATACTAACATATATGGATGATTTATATTATACCCAAATCGTTAAATCGTCAGAGAAATCATCTAAATAAAATCAATTCAAGAAAATCTCCAAAAAAACCTAAAATCTCATATTTCTTCAAAACTTGATTAAAGATTCTAGATTTATTCTAAAAATGAATGTAAATTTGTAGGTTTCATACTACATACATGAGGGAACCAATCTACATCAGTTTCAACCCATAATTATGATAAATGACTTCCAAGTTTGTCCAAGACACATGAATTTGACATATAATTCAACTTACTCTAACATGTACATCATATATGATATTGATTAGCAAGTTTATACACTTGTATGATATAGTAGGTCTGAATCATTGAAGAAGATGGGTGTAGGTGTGATCCTCTCCTTCCGCTCTACGCAACGGTGGTCTCAGTGGTGCAATTGGTAGTTCTTAGATGTAGCCTCCTAGAATTGGCTCTCCTTCTTCCTCTGTGACTCTCTGTAGGATTTTGTACATGAAAACCCTAACTTACATGACATATCATATATATTCCCTCTCATAATTTCATATGTATTTAAATCCCAAAAATAGAAATTACCAAAATGCCCTCCTAGGCTGCCGGTTTGGCCTAAAATTTCAGCGAGACCTATATTAAACCCCTAGGCACACTTTTTTGATTAGCTCGACCCTTTTGAACACATTTTCACACTCAAAATGACCATTTGGATTACTAAAAAATAATTTACTTTTTATTCCCTTAATTTAGTCCTGACACGGCTGACACGTGCGTCCCGACTTGATTACCATAATTATTAATTGTCGTATTTCTCACTCACGATAATTCTCATAAATTGACAATCATATTCACAGTCATATATTAATTTATTCACTCAGTAAAATTCAATATAATTCTCACTAATAAATACTAACCCTTATCTCACTAGTTATAATTTATTTTAATTCGAATTAATTATTAATTAATTTCCCATATTCAATTTAATTAATTTAATATTTAAAAATATCATTAAAATACGAGGTGTTACATACTTCTCCCTTACAACGAAATTTTGTCATGAAATTCGAAAAGTAAAATTATACCCGGTAAAAATAACTCTTGATATTTTTCGCGCATCTCATCCTCGCGCTCCTCGACATTATGGTTCTACCACTGAACACGTACTAACGGTACCACCTTCGACCTCATTTTACTCTCACTACGGTCTAGGATAGCAACTGGCCCCTCCTCGTAGGAAGTATCGAGTTGTATATCAATCTCCTTTAAATCAATATGAGTGTGAGCTAACTCATCCCGAAGATATCTCCTCAGCGAAGAAATTTGGAATACATCGTGAATCCTATGCAAGTGCTCGGGTAACCCAAGTCTGTAGGCCACTGAACCAATCCACTCAATAATAGGGAATGGCCTTACATACCTCGATGACAACTTCCCTTTCTTCCCAAATCGCATTATCCCCTTCATAGGAGATACTCGTAAAAATACGTGGTCCCACACACTGAACTCTTTGAAGAACCTCTTGGCATCGGCGTAGCTCTTCTGTCTAGCCTGAACAAATCGTATGCGACTCCCAATCATCTCAATCCTAGCTAATGTATCCTGAATCACCTGTGGCCCAAGTAGCTTGTTGTCCCCCACCTCTAACCAATAATAAGGAGAACGGGGTCTACCGTACAACGCCTCAAATGGGGCCATTCCAATAGTAAACTCATAAGAGTTTTTTTATGAAAACTCCACCAGGGAAAGGTACTGCTTCCAGCCTCCCCCAAAATCCAGAATACACATACATAACATATCCTCCAACATCTGATTAGTCCGCTCGATATGCCCATCCATTTGTGGGTGGTAGGTCATACTCAAACGCAACTCAGTACACATGTCCTCTTAGAAGCTCTCCCCAAAATAAGATATAAAAATATTATCCTGGCCGGACACAATATTTAGGGGCACCCTGTGTAATCTCACTATCTCCGCAATAAAAATATGAGCATACTGTGCCGTAGTATAGTTAGTCCAAATTGGCAGAAAGTGGGCTACTTTATTCAACCGATCCATAATCACATCGTGACCCCTCTGAGAAGTAGGCAACCCTATGATGAAATCCATGGAAATGCTCTCTCATTTCCACATTGGAATCTCTAGAGATTGAAAAAACCATGACGGTTTCTAATGGTCTACCTTAACTAGTTGATAGGTGCATAGTTTGATATGAACTCAGTAATGTCTCTCTTTATTCCACTCCATCAATAATGTTGCCTTATAACCTGGTACATCTCATCCCCCCGGGATGTATTGCAAATCGAGATCGATGCGACCGTATCATCACCGCATGTCGTAGATCCTCCTTCTCTAGAATAACTAGATGTCCATTGAAGCGCAAGGTGCCCTCATAACTCATTGAGTAAGACTCAGATCCATCTTCTAGAAGATGCCGAATCCTCTCTTGACAAAATGGATCCGCTGCTTGGGCCTGGACAACCCTCGTCACTATCGAGGGCATAACTATCATAACTGACATGATTGATCAGGCAACTACATACTGGTGTCCCAAATCCTTCCATTTCTCCGTCCACGCCTCTGCTACCTCACATACTGGTCTTTATCTCAATGCATTAGTAACTACGTTATCCTTCCCCAGGTGGTAAGTCATCTAAGTTGATGCATATTCAACTCTATCTAAGTGAACAAGTACTGCAGTGACTTGTGATTCATGAATAGGCAAAATTTCTCCCCTAAGAGATATTATCTCCAAATTCGAAGTGCAAACACGACTTCTGCTAACTGTAAGTCATGGGTAGGGTAGTTCTTCTAGTGATACTTAAGCTTGTAAGAAGCATAAGCTATAGCCTGATCCTCTTGCAGTAACACTCCACTAAGCCCCTGTAGGTACGCATTAGTATAGACTAAGTACTCCACTTTCGTCCTGGGCAGTGCTAGAACTGGTGCTAAAGTCAGCTTGTCCTTCAGATCACCAAATTCCAAATAACAGGCATCGTCCCAAATAAACGATACACCCTTATGGGTCAAATTAGTCATCGGACCTGCAATCTTCAAAAACCTTTGGATGAATCGTCTATAATACCCGACTAACCCTAAGAAGCTATGCACCTCTGTCAATGTTTTGTGTTATCCCCACTCCCTCACCGTTGACACTTTGTTCAGGTCGACTGATATCCCCAACTCATAAATGATATGCGCCCAAAATTGAACCTCCTTTATCCAAAACCCATATTTCTCATACTTAACATATAGTTGACATTCACGTTGTGACTGTAGAACCCGACGCAAATACTCAGCATGCTCCTCCTCGATTTGGGAATAAATCAGGATGTCATCTATGAAGGCAGTGATGACTTTATTTAAGATCTCTCTGAACACCCTATTTATTAAGTCCATGAACACATTTAGTGCGTTGGTTAACTCAAATGGCATAACCCAGAACTCATAAGACCCATATCTCATTAGAAAAGTAGTCTTTGACACGTCCTTCTCCCTGATACATAGTTGATGGTACCCTGGCCTCAAGTTTATCTTAGAGAAGTAGGTAGATCCTCTCAATTGGCCGAATAATTCATTGATCTGGGGCAACGGATATTTATTCCGTATCGTGACTTTATTCAAGTCTCTCTAATCAACACACAATCGTAACGACCCATCTATTATCTTTACAAATATCATGGGAGCACCCCAAGGCTAGGTACTCCTATGGATGAAGCCCTGTGGAAACAACTTCTCAATATGATCTCGTAACTCCCTCATCTCCGTTGAAGCCATACGATAAGGTGCACGAGCTATCGACCGAGCGCTTGGCATTAAATCTATCATAAAATATATATATCTACTCGGTAGTAGTCGCAATATATCCTGAAATACATCGGCATACTCATGGATAATAGGAATCGAATCAAGGTGAATCACAAATCCTCTAGAGGTATCCTCCTCTATATAAAACAAGTGATTGGATGATCCTAACTCAGTAAGAGGCATCGCCACTATAAACATCTCCTGACCAGGGATGGCGAAAACAATACTCTTACTAAATAAATCGATCATGGCCCTATACATGACTAGCTAATCCATCCCAATTATAGCGTTGTATTTGAACATATCTAAAAAAAGTATACTAGATAGAAAAAATAAGACTATCAATCACTATACCCACACCCCGGAATTCTAAAGAATATCATCGACCCATTACCAAGTGGTGAGTCTACATAAGTCACTATACTGTCTTTCGTGTCTACTAACCTTATGGCCCATGAAAATATAGTGGCTATGAAAGAGTGTGAGGCCCTCGTGTAAAACAAATATGCTCCATAGACCCATGGATGGAAAACATACCCTCAATTGTGTAAGGACAACGTCATTCATGTTTAATATGTCGTATACCGCTACAAGTTTGCCAAAGAATTGGGAAGCTTACATCTACAATTGACAATCCGAATTTCAAGGAAACTTCAACAATCATGCCCAACAAGGACTAACTTGGTAAATCTGCTTAAGTTCCATTTACAATTTGCATAAAAGTTTTGGGATATTTTTTTATCAAAATTAAAATAACTTTTAATTTATAAAAAATATTTTTTGAAATGATTTTTAATTTTCCAAAAATATGTTCTCATAAATATTTTGGATAAACTTTGTTGATCTCATAAACAGTCTTAGGTTTGAGGTTTTCAAGATTTTTAAAAGATTGTACTATTTTGACACGTGTACGATGTCGTTCGAATGACATCGTATCCCGTTCGAACCAAATCAGTTATCGCTTGAACGACGTTGTGTCTCGTTCGAACGAGCTATTTAGGTTTGACATGTCGCTGCCTTAAATGTTTTTATAAATGGGGTGTCAGACTTCTGTATTTCTTGTGGATAAAACACTAGTACGTTTTTAAGTGTTTTTGGTTTATTCTCCATCACTTTGAGGGTTCAAAACTCTGTTTTACAATTCACAAATCCCAGTGCTTTTGTGTGAGTTATTTTATGGAACCAAAAACTTAGTTTTCCTGAGATATTAGCATTCGTTCATCCTTGGTGGGAAGATCTTTACAACCAAAAAGATGCGTGCTATTGTGGAGGGAGACTCTACGAAGTTTATGATAGTGTGTCATTGAGGATCTTCTGCGTGTTTATTCTTTGCTAAAAATTGCGTGTCCTTGTGGTTTTTCTGCGCGTAAACCACTACTGATTTCTAGACTGGTACTTTGAAGATTTGTTAAAGGAACCATGCGTTACACTTGTGGGCGATTATCCACTGGTCTATAACTCAACGGGTTTGTAAATTATTTCAATGTTCTAGAAATACAACAGGTTTTGCCATGCAGGGATTTTTCCTAAAGTTTGTGCCTATTTGATTTGTTTTGACATCTAGTTGCATATTTTAGGGATGAACTAAAATTGGTTTAAAATTAGGTTTATGTGCTTTGGACTCTATTTATTTAAAAGATTAAATATTTTTTAAAACCACCTATAGGTAATTATTCTTGGGCTAACAAGTTGTATAAGAGCGAATTATGCTAATTTATTGCGTTTGATCTGCTTTAGTGCATTTGGGGTGATTTGTTTTTATCTCAATGGATTTGTGTAGCTTTGTCAAAGTAAATTTTGAGATATTGAAACTCGCACATGATTCTTCTCTTGCTATAACTTTTGAATGATTGTGTCAGTTCCTTTGTCATACATTAGTTATACTTCATGATATATCCATGCTAGTGTTATGACGTGTGTACTTTTTGTATTATATATATATTTTTTTTTGAAAAGTACAAAAAGATTTTTTGTAGTTTGGTTTGCACGTTATATGAATGCACACTTAGGATGACCAAGTCACAACTTCATTCCATATCCACATGACTGTTTGATAGTGTTTTGAGACAGGATATTGTTTCATTCATGTTCTTTACAAAGTTTGGAGTCTTTGATCTGCTATAGTGTTGCTACCTACATGCTTGACTAATTCTGTCCTTTATTGCACACATGCACGGATTTTTTTGACATTTGTTCTTATCAAATCACATGTTGGTTATGTGTTTTCATCTCAATTATGTCTATTAAAATGAACCAAATACTATAAAACAAGATTATAAAAGGTGTGTATGTTTTAAACCGTTTGCCGCAAGTTTGCGTGAATTTTATAAATGGTGAAGGGCTACGAAAGGTACACATTTATCCTTTCCAATTAAGCCTCAATTTAAATTGGACCTAAAAATTGAGGAATTTTAATTATTCGGGGTCCAAAGAGGTTTAGAAGAGCCAAAAAAAATTGAATGACAATAAAAAGAGACATATGACAATAATGGGTCATTAGGTTTATTCACCAATTCTCCAATGTTTGAGAATTTAGATGACCTCGCAAAGAAAATATATCTTAAGGAGTTTCGTTGGAGATTTAAAACGACTTTGCAGTTCCTTAAAAATCTTGAAAAAGCATGAAAACGTTTTAAGACGCTATTCGTGAGAAAATCATGTTAATTTTGATTTGTTGATTTTCATTTAAGACGATGTTGTCTAAATTCAACATTTTAATACCTATGACGATTTTGATGTTCATTCATTAGGAGTAATTGATGCATCTTGCACATATGATATGATTGAGTTGATTTTCCTATTGAATTTGTTCACACCCATTCATTCTGTATCCATGATTTTGTTGTCTTAGTGAAAATTCATGGTGTTTTTTTTTGTAAACATCAATTTTTTTTTTCTTTTGTATGAAAATTTTGAAAAATTCAAAAATAATTTGTTTGTTTTGTTTCTCATGACACCCCATTTTGCATTACTTGATTTATTCTTTTCCTTGTCTATTTCGGACAAATAAAAAGGGGGGGGGGAACGAATTATGATATTATGGGGGAGTTTAAATATGGGGAGATTTGATTATGCTTTAATTTAATATATTCTTTTAATCATTTCAAACTCGGTACATCACGTGGTTTTTGCTTTATCTCATGTGTGTAGGTATGATTAAAGATCTTTGGATTGCACACCCTGATGAGAAAATCTTGGGGTTTAAAAAGTTGATTGTTGAAGCATCATTTGAAAACATTGAAGACTTGTTTAATCAATCTTTGCACATTTGAGAGTATGGAAGGGTAGATTTGTATAGGTCATATTTTGATTGATAATTCAGATATTTTTATTTTGTACCGACATAGACATATGGGGAGATTTTTAAGGACATTGTCCGTCACATTTAATATGTCGTATACCGCTACAAGTTTGTCGAATAATGGGAAATCTTACATCTACAATCGACAATCTCAATTTCAAGGCGACTTCAACAATCATGCCCAACAAGGACTAACTTGGTAAATGTGTTTAAGTTCCATTTACAATTTTCATAAAAGTGTTGGGATATTTTTTATCAAAATTAAAATATTTTTTAATATATGAAAAATGTTTTGTGAAATGATGTGAAATGATTTTTAATTTTCCAAAAATATTTTCTCATAAATATTTTTGATAAACTTTGTTGCCCTCGTAAACAGTCTTAGGTTTGAGGTTTCCAAGATTTTTGAAAGACTGTACTGTTTTGACACGTTTACGATGTCGTTCGAATGATATCGTATCTCGTTCAAACGAGATCAGTTAACGCTTGAACGACGTTGTGTCACATTCGAACGAGTTGTTTAAGTTTGACACGTCACGGCCTTAAATGTTTTTATAAATACGGTGTCAGACTTCTGTATTTCGTGTGGAGAAAACACTGGTTTTAACATAATATATTTTTAAGTGGTTTTGGTTTATTCTCCATCCCTTTTAGGGTTCAAAACTGTATTTTACAATTTACCAAATCCTCGTGCTTTTATGTGAGTTGTTTCATGGAACCCAAATTTTAGTTTTGCAGGGGGCTTATCTTTTGTTCATCCTTGGTGGGGAGATCTCTACAACTGGAAAGTTGCATGTTATTGTGGAGGGAGACTCTGCGAAGTTTATGACTGCGTGTCATTGAGGGTCTTCTGCGTGTTGATTCTTTGCTAAAAACCGCGTGTCAGGGCTACGTGTCCTTGTGGTCTTGCTGCGCATAAACCACTGATAATTTCTAGACCGGTACTTTGAGGATTTACTGAAGGCAGCGTGCGTTACACTTGTGGGTGATTATCAAGTGGTCTGTAAGTCAAAGGTCTTGTAAATCATTTAAAAGGTCTTGTAAATCATTTAAAAGTTCTAGATATATAAAAGGTTTTTCCCTACAGGAATTTTTCCTAAAGGTTGTGCCTATTTGATTTGTTTTTACATGTAGTTTCATAATTTAAGGATGAACTAAAATTAGTTTAAAATTGGGTTTATATACTTTGGAATCTATTTGTTTAAAAGATAAAAATTGTTTAAAACCACCTATAGGCAATTATTCTTAGGCTAACAAACTTACGGTGGAGCCTATGGAACTGATGCATGGTGGACGTTATATACATTTCCATACTGTAACTATCCCTATTGAGGTGGGACTTAGGGAATGGCAGGTAATGCTGGCATCTGCGGTGGAGCTAGAAGAGCTACGGGACAAATTGGTCTTTAGGGATCCTTGTGAGCACCCTGCTGTTGTAGGAACTTTCCCTTGTTTGGGAAATTCTATTTCCTGTGGCTAATCTTTCCACAAGAGAAACATCGACTAGTGAAGTTACCTCCCCTTTGCCCCTGCTAACCCCGGTCCGGCTAGCCATTGCCACCTCTTTTTTCCCCCTGCTGGCCGTGATGGCCATACTGCTACTGCTGACCCAGATGGCCACGTCTATAGACACCCTGGAACTATGTCAAGCCTCCAGATTAGAACCACCGAAGAGTCTCCATACTGAGAACCTTGCTCACTCTGTCTGGACTGTCCCTGAGCTGATTGTGCCCTACTAGCACTACCTCCCCCGGTCCTGCCCTGAGGGTTGGCCTCTCTTACTCACATGCTCCCTTTCATATGGAAGCGGTGGTCGTGTCAATGAATCAATGGATCATTCTATACATCTGTGTAACTCTTTAGGGAAAGATTACCCAGAAGATAATGCCTGATCCTCCAAAAAAAACCATTAGTGAACAACTGAATCCTCTTCTCTTCAGTATGTACCTCTCGCGGGACCAGATTCATCAGCCTAGTAAACTCCTCCTCATATTCAGTAACGATTCTCCCCTCTTGGGTGAGATCCAATAGTTTTTGCCTTATCTCAGTGTGAACGGAAGAAGGAAAGTATTTGCGGTCAAACCGTAACCAAAATACCTGAATCGTCAAAACATCACGTTCCTCTGCAGTAGTAGTGGACTCCCACCATTGTAACTCTACTCCAACTAGATTAAAAGTGGCTAGTATCTTCCTCTTCACCTTCATGCACTCTACGTTCTCAAATACAACTGGATATCGTTATTCAATTGGCTCACCACACATACATCAGAACTCCCGTGGAACTCTAGGGGATACACTCTTTGGAAGTCATCTCTGAATCACTCCCAAGTAAAAGGGAACACCTGTACTGGTGCTGACGCCACTCCCTGTGCTGATGGTGGGGCCTGCTGAACTATAACTAGTGTTGCATTAACTTCCTGAGAAATAATGGTAGAAACCTCGATAGCATTCATTGCACCATGAGCCTGGTCTGGCTATAGGTCTGATTGGGCATTTCTGTCCCTCGGTGCATGTCTGGTAGGCATCTGAAAGGGGAAGGAATTTATGAGTCCACAATTATTAAATCTCAAATAGCTGAAGACATAAACATATAATCGTGAATTCAACAATCCTAATAATAAGGCTATATATTAAAGAACGCTATGCTAAAAGCATAATAATCCGCACAGATCCTAAAGACTATAGAACCTGATGCTCTGATACCACATGTGACACCCTGCCCAATTAAATATCGGGTGATCAGTCCTTTATTAAATTAAATAAAAGTATCCAGTTGGTTTATTCTTAGCATCATTATAAAAAAACTTTATTTTATTAATCACCTAATAATTAATCAAGATAGTTTCAAACACTTTTTAATCCAACATGCAACAATTTAAATTAAATAATAAACCACATTCAAACCATTTGAAGTGTAATAAATAACTGAATAGTAAACTGAGACTGGATAAAACATACCAACCTAATAATCCAACATAATAATATCTGAATGAAAACTAAATCCAATACTGAAATAAAAGAGTACAATCTCTGGTACATGAAAACAACTATGAATGGGCGACATGCCCTAATTGAAAGCTCTACTTAGCAGAATCATGGATGATAGATAGTGGACGCGTCTAATAGTGAGGACCTCCAACTTCCATTATAGCTGCAACACATCGATCTTCGAAGAACTCCTAAGATGGATGTCCCTATGGCTAGATACCTACAATAATATACATAAGAAAAATAGATTTGTAAGAAACGGGCCAGATCCCGAGTGTAAAATAGTTTGAAAATATTTTAGCAAGTATTTAAAGTGCTTCAAAGAAAATACTATATTAATGTTAGTTTTTTGGTTCTCACTTGAGCTTCTCACCTCTCAACTACTGTGCACACCTAATGTACCTCTATCTCATTCTAGTTAATGTTGACACACCCAAATAGTGTGTATTCATAATCCCTCTAAACTATCTCTCAATGTGTACACTCGTATAACTCATGCATTTCCATTACTCCATAACTCATTAATCCTTGCTCATTAAATAATCAAGTATTCATTACTTAAATTATTTCAGATTCTTTTATCTTTATTATCTACTAAATCTGCACAGTAGAATAGAATACAAGTGTATATATATAAATTTAGCACACTATATATATATATATATATATATATATATATATATATATATATATATATATATATATATATATATATATATATACTGCACCCCAAGACTCATCTATTGGTGTATGCATACTCTGCTATCAAGTCCCATGACATCTCGTACTACAGAAGGACAATTGGTTCGATGTCTCTCTGAACCATAAACACAAAGCACATAAACTTTGAAGGAAAACAAAATTGCTAGCCAAATGGGTCATGCACATACCTACACTCCCATTCAACCGTCGAACTATCATACTCTCAGATAGTACGTTTTCAAGGTCTTATGTTATCAGTACAAGTCTAAAATCCCCCCAATGGGATCATCAAGATAAGAATGTCCGATAGCAAGCAACGTAGGTATGTTATACAAATAATAAATCATATAATAGGCATTCACCTCAGCTTTATATTGATAAAATTAATATGGTATAAGATCATCCCATATCTCAAGTCTCATACGCAGTATATTTATCTCTCGAATACCTAACTTATTAATGATTTATTAATTTACTTCTCGTTTTATAAAATGAAGAATTATTACTTCTCTAAGGATTATAATTAATAGTAACATCATTACAATAGTATGTTCATCTCTAACCTACTGGTCTTGCATTAAAATGCTTTACCCCCATCCCTAAATCAATTCTATGATTTTTCCAAACTCAACCCTACTAATGTGTCCCTAATGATTAAATTCCCAATCACATTCTCATTCAATTTAACGGGACGGGGACCTCAATTATGAGCTTACAAACCTCTCTTAAGTCATAATATGGTTAAGGTATCATCATTAGGTGACCTCCAAATTTGGGGTAGGGAAAACATTACAAAAGATGAAAGTTCATAATTTCATCTTTGGTCGATCAATCCTTGGAATTTCTATTTCTTGATGATAGGGGAAAACTATTGGCATTTGGATCATTTCTAGATGGATTTTATCACATTCTTTTCCCATAAAGGGCCACCACCAACCTTGTGAAATATCTCGGTATGTCGATGATTTTCCTTCGACATAAGATCTACAATTTGCATCATTCATTTCCTTGAGAATCTAATCTACTTGGTTTGGATGTACATACGTGAGATGAGGGCCTGTGAATGATCATCAATAAAGATCGACTATCATTGCTTCATATTTTTTTTCACTTATTATTTATGAGGCATGAATCACAATTGATGGTGACATCTTTTCCCACAATTTGATTGACCTTCTAAGACCTCCTATCATTGATCTGTATTCTACTTCATTATTTCATCCCTTGAACCCAAGTCAGATAACATTATCAATTAACAAGCATTACGAGGTAATAAAGATGATACCAATATCGGTGCCTTACTCATTTTAATCTCTATACACCAACATCTTCCATTTAGAAGGGTAAGTTGGATCATGGAGTAATTGGCCTCCTAGGTCGTTGTTGAATATTTCTAGTAGTGGTTTAGGTTGGAAGGATCATCCATCCGGACTATTGGAGTACTTTGATGTGAATTCATCTAAGAGTTTACCTTTAATACCAATTCATGGTTTAAAGATAATATAGAACTACGCCAAACCCTAATGAGCATTTTATCATCCTAATTAAATTTTTGGACTTCTTTAGAACTTACATAAGTGGAAATAAGGTGTGAACTGATGTATGGGTACCCTCAAAGTTAAGACTTCACTCCTAAGACAACATCACTAGGTCACAAAAACATTCTCTATAAAGATATACCTCCTTTAATCCTTAAATATAGTATAGTTGATGTAATATAAATGTTACTTCTCTTCATTCTCCGATCATGACAATTCCTTACTGGCTGTGTGTTGTGAAATTATCATGTACAAGTGGAGATTCTCACCATTTATTGGCATTAACAACAATAGTAGGGAGCCTATGTACCTTTTGAGATACTTTAACAACTCATCCCATTGTGGTGTTGAGATTCTCTTGTTAACCTTCTCAATTGCTTGATATAAAGGTGTACATTTTTCAAACTAACTAGATACTAATGGTTAAGAGCCTCTAATATTTTAGTGAGCACTTGAATTTTCCTAACTTTGGTAGGCGTCTTTATTTTCTTTATGGATTTAATCTGATGGATTGGAATTTATGCCCATTATGGAGGGAGATTGAAGGTAATTTTGAGATTAGAGGTAATTCCACATTAGCAACAATGTTTTAGGATTAAGGCACTGAGGTAGCTCAAGAGTGGCAGCTCAAGCATGGTAGCTCAAGCGTAGCAGCTCATACTTTAGCTTATTGTGTTTTTAGTCGTATTGTATTTTTTTTATATTGACTATGAGCTATAACGGTTGTAATGATGTAACGAGAATCATAATGAGTTTTAGTGTGAGGTCAAACGGTACTCGCAAGATACCAGGCTTGGCAGGGCCTGGGAGAGCTTTCATGCTCTATCGAATGACCTCACCGTGGAACCTCGGGCGGTGTAGATTGGAGTTCCATCGGGCGTTGAGTTGTGAACCAAACAACCCTCTACTTAATGTCACATATACTGTAGGTGATGTCACTATCCAACTAAACAATGTCAGGCCTGTACTTGATTAAACCACCATGGTATTTAGGGCTGTCTAGCATTTGGTGAGCCACCTCTGCGACAACAACCCCCTCACACACAGTGGTTAGGCAAAAGGCATGTCTTGGCCTTTAATGTTTATGACATGGACACAACTAGGGAATCAGGTATTTAATGTTTGTGACATAAATTATGAGGGAGGTCTTTCACAGGCATTGATGACTGAGTTGCCTCGGGGGTGGTTTGGGGGGCTATTTAAGGACCCCAACCACCTTTGAGGGAGAGAGATATTTTTCTGAGAGTTCAGAAGTTATTGCTAGAGATGATATACATTAGAGAGAGTTATTAAAAACCATAGTTTTTCTTACTCACTCACCATTGTCATTTATTATGAAGCTTTTAATATTTGATAGAGATTCTTGAGGGTGATGGGTGTGTTTTGGCTGCCCGCTGAGGTGTATCTAGGGTGCTTACTTCTCTGTCCCTCTATCTAAGTTATTTATAAGTTCATTACTACTTTCTGAGTTATACATGAGAGATTTATGAGATCAAACTGAGTCGAACTTCACTGAGTTGTGTTTGTATGTCTTGTGGTTAATCAATAGTATCGCTGCTTAACATGTCATTACTATACTCAAAAGGGGTTACGCCTCTATCTTATCTAAACTACCCTCTTACATTTGGCGACTCTGCTGGGGAGGCATTCTTCCAAACAAGGAGTATGGAACAAGATAACGTTAATCGAAGGCTCAACATTGATGACATCCAACACAATGAAGAACAAGATGCAAGAGAACTGGAGGCTTTAAGGGATGGGGCTCCTCTAATAGAGGTACCTCATATTCAAATGACGATAGACGTTCTAAGGGTAACACAAGCTTCCACGAGTGCAGGGTAGGCACCCACTCAGGTGGAGCTCCTCATAAGTAAGTTTTATGAGTTTTTGCAAACTCCAGCAGCTTCAATGGTGCTGGGAGGATTGGAATCCAATGCCTTCATAACACGAGGGGCAGCCCCAACGACCCCACTAGGTGCAGGTGTAGCGGGAACAGCCCTGACGAGCATACCCTCTGTTGTGAATCTAGCAGTGGTAACATCAAGAGTATCAATTGCCTAAACTATGACGACTACCCCAGCTGTAACAGGCACTCATCCCATGGTCACGTTGGTTGTTGCCCCAGTAGCATCACCCATGGAGGAACTGAGAAAGGAGATGCAGAAAGAGATGTTAAAGTTCATGCATGCCTCCTTTAAATCTGTTGGTGAGGTAGCTTCGGTTTACGATGACTTTCAGACACCCTAGCCCCAGGAATACAATGATGTACCCTAACCAAAGGACTATATTCCTCCTATTTTTGAAAAATACAGAGGGAAAGGTGGGAACCCGAAGGAGCACATTAAGTGCTTCGTTGAACACTTGGGGGCACATTGTAATAATAAGAAGCTCAGGTTGAGGGAGTTTTCTAAATCTTTAATCGATAAAGCATACACTTGGTATTCTCATTTGGCCCCCAAAAGCTTTTTTATGTGGGAGGAGATGCATGTTTTATTCGTCTAGAAGTTCTTTCTAGCGGAAGATGAATTTACTTTGACTTAAGTGGGGAGGGAGATGCAACGACTTGGTGAAGAAATGGTTGCATATGTTCGAAGGTTCAGGGAAAGGTCACTCGACATGAGGGAGGAGGCCAAAGAGTCCAAGTTATTGAAGATCTGTGCAGAGGGACTGCTTCTTGAGTACATCTGTCATCTCATTAATGAAATGCATGAGGGGACTTTTTCGACGTTCTTAAAATAAGTGAGAAATATCTCCTTAGTGGTACGACCAAATCTGGTGGTGGTTCCCATGATGTTTAGGCAACCGATACAACCTGTGGGGGCAGGGGAGGTCTCAGCCCCCACGGGTAGGGTACCCCGAGGGAGGAGATGGGGGCAAGGCACCAAAGAAGGATAATAAGAGGAAGCTCGGAAGAAATAGGGAGGACCCATAATCATTACCTTGTACAGTAGAGGAGGTTGTCAGCCATTATAATGCGATGGTCTAAGGTGGAACGGTCTATGAACCGAAAGACATTCCCATTGGTGAACCCCATGCGGCAACGAAGGCGAATCCTAAGCATTGCCAGGTTAATTAGAGGATCCAGCATCCAACGGAGAGTTGTTTCACACTGAGAAGAATCATCGACAAGTACATGAAGGCAGGGATGTTGCAAATCCCTCCACAGAACATCAACAACAACCCACTACCAGCACATGGGTCCAATCTCGTGGTGGCCTATGGCGAAGAGGTAGAAAGAGGAGAAAGAGAGTCAATGGCGAAGAAAGAAGAGTACGAAGAAGCTCTGAAAGATTGTACGTGGGGAATGGCTAATGTAGTACTATCCTACGAGGAGGAAAGTACCAGAGACATGGAGGATGTATACAACATTGAAGGAGAGGAAGAAGACCTAATCCTAGAATACTGTGCAGTTTCAAAATCCCTAAAGTTCACCTGGTTCTTCGACCAAGTGGGGATACCGAAAGAGAGTTGGTTGGAGATAACCCAGGCAATACTTGACATTATGAGGAATAATGATGTCCCTTTGCTGAGATGGAAAGGACCCATGGCTATATTGGTTAGGATATTTCTCTCAGAAGTAACCTTGAGCGATGCAAATGGGGCTATAAGGTTCTCTCATAACAGGTTATTGTATGTGATCACCAACATCAACGGAGTTAGCTTTACAAGGAGTCTTATGGATGGGGGATCTTCCATCAATATTATGCCAATTAACTCTTTCCATGCAAACAATATTCCAGAAGAAAGGTTGGTCCCCATGCCCTTGGTGATTTCGGGGTATGATAACTAATCTTCCAAATCGATTGGATATCTCAATGCTGGGATTGTGATGGGAAATCTGAGTTCCCATATCAAGTTCCACGTAATAGAGAGTGCGACTTCCTATCATCTTTTAATAGGAAGGGTGTGGATGAACAACCAAGGGCTAGTTCCTTCTACGTACCACCAATGCGCTAAGGCGAACATCAAGGGAACAGAGGTGACCATTAGGGCTACGAAGAGGCCCTTCGTTGTCGAGGATGCTCACTTGGTAGATGAGGAATTTTACACTGATTTGGAAGAGGATGTCTGGGTCCTAACGAGAAGAATGGAGGGAGCATGGGTTCCCTCGATCAGAGAAAGGATGGGGCCTTTGAACGAGCAGGGTAAAGAGGTTGCAAGCAGTGCAAAAATAATGACCGAGGAAGCTCACCAGGTGGTCCCTCGACCCAAAACATCTCAAAGAAGCTCAAAGACAGGATGAATCCCAGAGTTGATCCGATAGAGCATGAGGTTCAACGACAAAGCATGCTGAGCCAGTTCTCAGGAAAAAGAGTGGCTGAGGCTTCTAGAGAGAAGAAGAGAAAGGAAATCACCACTAGTAGCAAACAATGTAAGAAGGTCGTTACCGAGGAAGGAAAAGTGGTATATCGATTACAATGGTGTGAGCGGGCGACCGAAGAAACTGATGATGAGGTTGACCCGATATATGAATGCTTTCTGGTAGATCAATGGGGATAATGTATGATGATAGATAACTCTAACATACAGGAGTTCGTAGTGTATGTCACCAAAGAACTAGACTACATGGCAGATCAGCCAAAGCCACAGGCAGAAGAGTTGAACCAGTTGAACCTGGCAAAAGAAGGGGAAGATCCAAGGCCTATCTTCATCTCGAAGGATCTAGGTGAAGAGAGACGAAAGGCCTTGGTTAAATTGATTCGGTTGGTCATAGAAATTTTTTCCTAGAAATACAAAGAGATGGAAGGGTGGGATGAGGAAGTGAGCTGCCAAAAGTTGAACATAATGCCTTCATCGATTCTAGTTAAATAAGCAACGAAAATGTACAAGCCTGAGCTGGATTTAAAGATCAAGGAAGAGGTTCAATGCTTACTAATGCTAGGGTTCATCATACCGATACAACACCCACTCTGTCTATCTAGCATTGTCCCAGTGGGAAAGAAAGACAAAAAACAAATAAGGATTTGTGTGGATTTTAGAGATTTAAATAGAGCTTGTCCTAAAGACGAGTTCCCTCTACCCTCCATCGATAGCCTGATAGATGCAACGACTGGTCATGAGATGTATAGCTTTATGGATGGGTATGTAGGGTACAACTAGATCAAGGTGGACCCCTTGGATGCAGAGAAAATAACATTCAGAACCCCGTTCGGTAACTTCATGTACAGGGTGATGCTGTTTGCACTCAAGAATGCTGGGGTGACTTACCAGAGAATAATGATGGCCATTTTCCATGACTTTTCCATAAATTTGTGGAATTCAATGTGGATGATTTGGTCATCAATTCGAGGAAGGAGGAGTCCCATCTGGGCGATTTGAGGAAGGTGTTCACCCATTGCAGGAAGTTTAAATTGAAGATGAATCCACTGAAGTGTGTTTTTGGAGTGACAATTGGGAAATTACTAGGCTTCGTGGTTGATTGACAAGGGGTGAAGATGGACTAGGACAAGAAACGAGCGATCTTTGAGATGCCAAGCCCTAGAACGGCAAAGGAGATGAAGATTTTCCTTGGCAAAGTCTCCTACCTTATGAGATTTGTGCATAGATTAGTCGAAATAACACATATATTGATGCAGCTGTTGTGAAAGAACACGAAGTTCAAGTGGGAGGAGATTCACCAAGAGTCTCATGACGGGCTGAAGAAACTGCTCGTTCACCACCGACTATGTTTCCCCAAAAGGTAGGAATACCGTTGTACCTGTACCTCAAATCCACCATGTGGTCCGTGGAAGCTTTGCTGGCACAAGAGATTAACGGGTAAGAATGACCAGTCTACTACCTTAGCAGGATCATCCATGGGCCAGAAGTCAGATATAGTAGCTTAGAAAGGCATTGTTTAGCCTTAGTATTTGTAGCGCAAAAACTTAGACATTATATGGTGTCGTTTACAATTCATATTGTAACTAGATATGATCCTATTAATTATTTACTAGCAATAACGGTATTGATTTGGAGAGCAGCTAGATGGTTCCTCATACTCTCTGAGTATGACTTGAAATGTGTGGTTTCTCGCACGATCAAAAGCCAGGCGTACGCTGATTTATTGGCAATTTTCCCCTCAAGAACGTTTGAGCCACCCAAAGAAAGTATCCCAGGAGGCGATTTATAGGTCAACCACCTAGTTGCAATGGATGAGGAATGGACAATGCAGTTCGATGGATCATCAGCGGAAAAGAAAGGAGGAGCAGGGTTTATTCTCTCAAAGGGAATGGAGGAGATTTGCCTTTCCTAAAAGTTAGATTTCCCTTGTTCTAAAAACAACGAGGAATATGAAGCATTGGTTCTAGGGTTACTAGAGGCTCTTCGGAGGGGGATTCATTCACTTTACGTCAAAGGGGATTCAAATTTAGTGGTTGAGCAAGTGAATGGAGAGTACGTGTTGAAACACATGAGCCTGGAACCATACATAACAATCATCCAGAGGCTCCTCTGTCAGTTCCATCGGACCAAGATCAAGAGACAGCCCAGAACGATGAATCATCACCCAGACGCCTATGCCACCATTGCCCAAAAGATGGTCATGAGGAATGACATCACTACCGTTGTGATCCAACGAAGAACCGATCCTTTGATGGTATAGTCAATTCTACCAATATAAGAGGACACGGATTGAAGGGGAGAAATCAAAAGGCAATTGGAATCAGGGGAAGGAGAGATGGGATTGAGGGAATTAGCCCAATACTTCACGAACTAGGGAAACATTTACTTCAGGAATGCAGGAGGATGGTTGTCGAGGTACATCGGTCAAGAAGAGGTTGAGCAGAGATTGAAGAGAACGCATGAAGAGCACTGCAAAACAACTGAGATACCACTCTATCGAAGGATTCAAAGAGAAGGGTATTTTTGGCCTAAGAAGAAACAGGACGGGATAGAGCTACAACGAAAGTGAGATAACTGCCAGTTATTCTTCGAGGCAGTTGAATGTCATTTCTTAGAGGATCAGGCTGACTGGAGACAACCCTATATTAACTTCATTAAAGATGGAGTTGTCCTGATAGAGAAAATTGATGCAATGGGACTCCAGCGAAGGCCCTCGAGATTTTAAATTCAAGAGGGAGAGTTTTATCAAAGGGGATACTTAAAAAGGCCATTGCATTGCATCACGAAGGAAGAAGCAATCGAGGTTCTCAAATAGGCACACGATCTAGCTCACATAGGAGGGGCTAAGTTGTATGACTAGTTGATGACTTTGGGATATTATTGGCCAACGATGGAGAAAGATTCTGCCGAGTTTGTTTGAAGGTGAAAGGCCTGCCAACTTCATGGAAATATGATCCATGCCCCATAAGTGGACCTACACTCCATGGAAATTCCCTATCCTTTTCACACTTGGTCATTCTAATCTAGTAGTGGAAATACATCCTTCTTCAAGGGGGAAAATATGGATACTAGTAGCAACGTAGTGTTCCACAAAGTGGGCTGAAGCGATACCACTAAGAAGGGAAATAATGGGGGTGGTGAGCAACTTCATCAAAGAATACATCATTTGTCATTTTGGTATCCCAAAGGTTATCCTTTCAGACAATGGAACCCCTTTCGTCAATTCTGAAGTAACGATGCTTATAGAAAAATACTCCATTGTCCATCACACATCGATGGTGGAATACCTAAAGGGACATGGTCATGCCGAATAAACAAACAAAACTTTGGTTAATATCTTGGCTAAAACAATGGAGGATTCTGCAGGATCGTGGGATGACAAGATTCCATCCGTATTATGGGCCTATCGAACAACTAAGAGGAAGCCCACAGGGTACACCATTCTCTCTTATTTATGGGGCTGAGGCGATTCTCCCAGTAGAGTTAGAAGTTACCTCGGCTCGATATGCTTTGCGAAGTAGCATGCTATATCAGAATAGATACGTGCAGTTGGAAGCGTTGTTGGAACAGAGAGATAATGCGATGCAACACTTTTAAATGTATACAAAACAGCTCTTAAGGGCATATGATAACTTATTAATACCGAGGAAGTTCGTGGAGGGAGACCTTGTATTGAAAGCAAAAGTGAAACACGTCAGGGGGATTCCTCTACCCAAGTTTGTAGCGAATTGGGAGGGACCTTTTATTGTAAAAGAAGTGCATGACTCTGATTATTTCTTAATTTTTAAGATAAAAGAAGATAAGCCATTCAATATTAATAACAAATGGTTGAAAGTCTATCATGTGTTGGCAATTATGTTTGCACCACTGATGTAGCCGGCTGTTGTTAAGAATACCCAAGTTCTTTTTGCGATGAGTATGCAATTTATTTTTATTATAACTCAAGTAGAGATGAAAGAATTACAGAACTTCACACTTCACAATCTATGCAAACAATTGTAACACAAAGAAATCGCATGAGAAAATAAATATCATTTTCCATTCATAAACTTTGGGGCATTTAAAATTGGGAGCTATTGCCCAAGAATTACATGAGAAGAAGGAAAAAATATATATACATAAGTAAATTTAGCCCAAGAGGAACCATAGATCTGGGGAAGAGAAAAAATCCCAGGGAGGCCCGAAGAAGCTGCTTGGCAAGACCGTTAAGCATTGATAGAGACCTCCAACCTCGTTTGCGCTTGATAAGGAGTTTCTCTCATTTCAGCTTCCCCAGATGCAAAGATTCTTCGATGTCCTCCAATTTTTTATCAATAACTTCAAGATGAGGTGCTAACTCGGCCAATTTAGCTTCCTCGACCCATTTATTCTCCTGATGTTTCCGCAGCAGTTCCATCTGGTTATCCAGTTGTCGA
This sequence comes from Sambucus nigra, assembly GCA_949130495.1. Taxonomy (NCBI): domain Eukaryota; kingdom Viridiplantae; phylum Streptophyta; class Magnoliopsida; order Dipsacales; family Adoxaceae; genus Sambucus; species Sambucus nigra. Next base: position 147,847,865 of record OX422215.1, read on the forward strand.
CTCTTTAAGGTCTTTAAATGCGTGATAAGCCAGTCAAAATGGAACCCATCATGACCCAACTCCCTCAGATAACCTAGAAATTGGTTAAGGAGGGGTCTAGTTACATTTGAGGTCGGAGTGTTGGCAATTTCAGCAATGACGGTAGCCATGCCCTGAAGCCTGTAACTCATAACGAAGATGTTTGAACGCGGGCAATCCACCGTGAACGTCTCAAGATGATGACTTGCAAGTTGTTCAATGACCAGGCGATGGTTAGCAGGAATCTGAGGAGAACGTTGAAGCACCATCAGACAGAAGCCGTGAGGAGCCAAGTCGGGCAGAGGAAGCTTGCACCCAGATTCGCTCTCGGTAGAAGCACCGATCGTGGAACCTTGATCATTATGGCTAGAATCTCCCGAGACAACAGGTTCCCGATGGGTTGATCCAATAGGCTAAGGAACTGGTGGAGAATCCTCTCGAGCAACCTGAAAACAGTTAGAGGAAATATGGAGTTTATGAAAAAAATCTTAACAAGTGTTTTCGTTGTTAAGACACTGATATAGGTGGAGTTTATGAAAAAAAAACTTAACAAGTGTTTTTGTTGTTAAGTCATAAATATAGGGGGAGTTTATGTAAAATCTTAACAAGTGTTTTCGTTATTAAGTCACCGATATAGGTGGATTTTATGAAAAATCTTAACACGTGTTTTCATTGTTAAGCCACCGATATAGGAGGAGTTTTTAAAAAATCTTAACAAGTGTTTTCGTTGTTAAGTCACCCATATAGGTGGAGTTTTTGGAAAATCTTAACAAGTGTTTTCGTTGTTAAGGCACCGATATAGGTGGAGTTTATGAAAAACCTTAACAAGTGTTTTCGTTGTTAAGTCACCAATATAGGTGGAGTTTTTAGAAAATCTTAACAAGTGTTTTCGTTGTTAAGTCACCGATATAGGTGGATTTTATGGAAAATCTTAGCAAGCATTTTCGTTGTTAAGTCACTGATATAGGTGGAGTTTATGCAAAAAACCTTAATAAGTGTTTTTATTGATTAAGTCACCTACATAGGTGAAGTTTGAGAAACTGAGAAATGCACAGAAATTAGCGAAGTACCTCAGCAGTAGTAGAAGCGAGAATGGGAGTCACCACGGCGGCCATAATGGTAGAAATCGTTGGGGGCGGGTTCATTACCTCAGAAGCTTTAACGGGGCCCTTGGCTGAAGAAGCCTCAACGGTAGGCAAACCTCCCTCGCCAACACGGGCGTATCATCAGAAGAAGACGTTGGACGTTCAAGCGATACCCCAGCATGGGCAGGCACTGAAGAATCACCATGTGAGACAGCAGCATCAACCTGGGTCTTGGAAAGGAAAAGTCCACTAAGAGCAGAGGGTGGAGAGAGACTTGGAGAAAGCTGCAACAATAAAGATAATTGTTAGAAATGATAAATTAGTACTCAAAAAGAGAGAAATACTTACAAATGTTACTTACCCCCGTTATGGCACTAAAGAGGGGGATTGCAGCCAGGGGTCTCGGCAACATAGTGGGAAGGAGAATGTTAGATATCAAAGACGCCACTTCCACCTAAAATATCCCAACATATCAGAATGATAAATAAAGTAATGGGAAAAATAAAAGATGTGAGACTTGACAAGAAATTTACCTCAGGGGCACTCTCCTTAATGACAACGAGGGGCAGAGGGACCTCTTGCTCGGAGGGTAATTCAGAGGAGGATGGAGTAGTTGCCACCGGTTGGCCAGACATTTTAGCAGACCCAGCGGGAGCGGCCCCTATACTAGTTTATTTGGCCCGTTGGAAAGGTAAACGGTGAGAGTAGGTAAGTCCTGTCATGAGGAAATGAGGAGGAGTAGTATCGCTTGAGAAATACCGCAAGGCCCCCACGAAACGGCTTACAGGGGGACTGGGGGGACCAGGTCGTTCTTCTTCAACTCCCTGTACCAAATTTATCAAAGAAATAAGTGAATGTAGCTTGCCTTAGGAAAAAGGGAACAAGAACGAAACATACACACATACCTAAGATCCGAAGGGAGAACGAGAGGGTATAACTACTAGTGAAGGTGGCGAGGAGGCAACAGAAGAAAGGGCTGGGGATGGAGGCACCTCAGAGTTTTCTTCCCAGACTTAGTGCCTAGAGTTTTCTTCCTGACGCCCGTTGCATCAAAACCTTTAGGTAACCTCGACCTTTTACTCCTCTTTGTCGTTGGATCAAGCACGATCGTGGAGAAGGCAGCCGAAGGGGGAATGATGATAGTGTATCATTGAAACTCGACATTTTTTCATTCTACCTATGCCCGGGCTTGCCTTCTCAATTACTCGACATTTTCTGCAGGCATAGCAGGGGGAAGGGAGGCAATAGGGAATGCCTCCAAAGGAGTTTGTGCCATAGCTTGGGGCTTGGACTTTGAAGACTTGGACTTCTTGGACTTCTTGGTCTTCTTGGCAGGTGGCTGAAAAGGCCCTTCGCCTGTTGAAGCTTTTGTTGAAGGGGCAGGTTGTTTGGGAGCTGTAATGACCTTAGGCTTTATGGTGGTAGTGGGGATCATTGGGCAATGAGGGGGTAGCTCCTGGGGAGAATATTTAAAGGTTTTACTCAAGGGAAACTCAACCCCAAGCACGGAGTTCTCCTTAAGACCCAATTCAGAAGCATAGAAAGAAAGGACTGGGGGATATTGGAGGGGAGACTGAAGATACTCACGGATCATTCCCAGCTGCTCCAAATGGAACTTAGTGGCAAAAGAGGTGGATACGTCCCCCTTCCTAGTGGCACTAGGAAGGGTGACTCACCCATCGATGGTAGACGCCACACCAAGCATCACTGCGGTAGTATAGAAAGTACAGGCTTCAGGGAAGGTGGACTTTATATGGTTGTGTTGAAACACAGGTCGAGGGCCCCCCTGATCAAACCCGAACTTCCTGCTACATCTGTCAGGGTTGTAGGGCTCTAAGGTGTATCCCCATTTAGTGTAGGAAGGAAGAAACCCAGGGGCAAATAGAAGTACCATAACTTACGAAGGATCTTCTACAACTAGGATGAACTTGACCGTTGTGGCTGTAGAAGGAAAGAAATTCTAACTATGGGAAAATGTAGACTCACTGTATGGCCTCATCACAAAGGAGTCTAAATGATCAAAAACTTCAATTATCTCCTTTCGAGTTTATTTTTTGTGAAAACATAGGAGGCGTGGGGGCTTGATACCTTGGCTCACAGGTAGAGAAATAGACTTGGCGGCAATGGCAGGAAAACGGGTGTAAAGGAAGCCCATAAAAATGATAGTATTGACAAAATTCGCCAAGTTGTAACGACCCAGTGATCGTGCCATATCGATGTGAGTTCAATCCAACCAGGTATAGAGGGACCCCAAGGGAATGGCAGCTAGAGGAAGATTGAAACCTTTGGCCAAACGAATGGAAATGTTTACAAGGTCCCTCCTAGGCTGATTATTGGGTTTCCTAGTCAGGAAGAAGCGTGAAAGTAACACAAGCATATAGGCCGATAGTTCTCGGGATGTACCTCTACCTCAGCTCGTTACAACATTGACATCCTTCGAGGTTGGAGAATCAAAAAAATAGCTAATGAGGGGAGTAAATGTGTCTTTGTTCGAGGAACTAGTGCAACTGCGGCAGATTTGGTCCAGCTTAGCTCGATCAGCAGCCTCTTCAGCATCTAGGGCCTCATCGTGATATGTGAACTCACCCATTGGCTCAAACACCAGGAGCTCACAGATGTCCTCCAATGTAATGGTGAACTCTCCCCACGCAGCAAAGAACGTGTGACTTGTGATGTTCCATCTAAAAACTAGCACTTGGAGTGTCGCGTAATGCTTGAAAAGGGTGAACTTCCCAAACTAGTAGGTTCGATGAAGCCCAAACTTTGCGAGAGCAACAGGGTAACAACTCTTCATATGCATATGCCAGGTAGTGAAGTGGTCTGGTGACCCACCAGGTGCTTCGAAGTCAATCTGGGAATAGGGGAAGTCACCATGTTCCAAGCGTAAAGGGTCAAACTTGGATGAAAAATGACAAGCCTTGCATACATCAGAAAATAAATCGTATTTGCCAAAGATGGGCGATCGATGATAGAAGCGTAGTTGCTCTTGACGAGCAACATTTAGGGTAGCGCCGCTAGGGGCAGCAGCAGTGCCAGAAGTGGCAGAGGGGGAGCCTGGCTGAGTGGTGGTGGCAAACTTAAAAGTACTTGGAGAAGCCATAATAGAGTGGCGATGAATGGTATAACTGAGTAAGAAGGGCTACGAACAAGGAGGGAGAAGCCTAACCACCGGTGGTGGCGTAAAATATGAGAAATGAAAGAGACTGAGTAAATAATTGGGCAATAATGGAGGTTTGGACACAGTTCTCTCTCTCTAAAGAAGACGAGAGCTTGAAGAAGATGAAGGAAAGAGAAGGGTTTTGAAATAAAAGAGACGTTTGAAGCCTTTTAAACCTAACTTTTGAGTTTCCTACCATCGCACGTGCACGACCGCCTACAATAATTTCAAATGAACACGTGGCACTTTGGGAAGTGTTTTGACAGCTGAAAAGACAGTGCCACATCACTTACAAAGCGATGCCTGGGGAATAAAAGGAGTTTCCTTCTTCAGCAAGTTTGAGTTTTGGCGCTAGAATTTTTGTCATACATATCCAATAACTCCCAACGAAAAAGATGTCCCAACGGTTCAAAAAAGCTACGATGTCCCCTCGCCACAAGTCCAAACGTTGTTTAATTGGTGACTCGGATGCATCGGGGAGAATTTCTTCTTTTTCGAATATAGCAAAGAATTTCAAGGGATAATTTCACTTATCAAGAACGAAAAGCGAGTATTTGAGAAGATTAGCAGGCCCTTCGGGAGAATTTCAAATAAGAAAAAGTTATAACGGTTGAAGCTCAGTATAAGGAAAAAGTGGTGATGTCCCTTCGTTAAAGCCCCAACAAGTCGTAGTGCTTCGGCTCAAGTACATCGGGGAGAATTTTACTTTTTCCTAGAGATTATAATAATGTGGTTCTAACGAAGGAAACGAGGCCAAAAAAATTTCACGCAGAGAAGGTTCATCGGTTTGAGAAGTTTCGTGCAGACATTTCTTATTCCAATAAATCTCTCCACGAAGGGGAAAATGTAGAGTGGGATTGAAGGTAATTTTTAGATTAGAGGTAATTCCACATTAGCAACAATGTTTTTGTGATTAAGGCATCGAGGTACCTCAGCGTGGAAGCTCAAGCGTAGAAACTAATACTTTAGCTTATTGTGTTTGTGAGTCATATTGTATTTTTGTTTATATTGACTATGAACTATAACAGTTGTAATGATGTAACACGAATAATAATGAGTTTTACTATGAGGTGAAATAGTACTCACGAGAGACCAGGCTTGGCAGGGTCTGGGAGATCTTTCATGCTCTATCGAATGACCTCGCAGTGGGAACTTTAAAGGGACTTGGTTTGGAGGATTGAGAAGTGAGGCAACGCTGGGGCTTGTCCTGACCATCTTAGATACACCTGGTAAAACACCGAAAGACCCTCACCATGGAACCTCGGGCGGAGTAGCTTGGAGTTCCATCGGGCATTGAGTTTTGAACCAAATAGACATCTACTTAATGTCACATCTACTGTAGGTAATGTCACTAGCCAGCTAAATAATGTCAGATCTGCACTTGAGTAAACCACCATGGTATTTGGGGTAGTCAGACAGTTAGTGAGCCACCTCTGTGACAACAACCCTCTGACACACAGTGGTTAGGCAAAAGGCATGTCTTGGCATTTAATGTTTATGATGTGGAGACAACTAGGGCATTCGTATTTAATGTTTGTGACATAAAGTATGCGGGAGGTCTTTCACAGGCATTGATGACTGAGTTGCCTCGGGGGTGGTGTGGGGGGCTATTTAAGGACCACAACCACCTTTGAGGAAGAGAGATCTTTTTCTGAGAGTTCAGAAGTTATTGCTAGAGATAATATACATTAGAGAGAGTTATTACAAATCAGAGTTTTTCTTACTCACTCACCGTTGTCATTTATTACGAAGCTTTTAATATTTGATAGAGATTCTTGAGGGTGGTGGGTGTGTTTTGGTTTCCCGTTGAGGTGTATCTAGGGTGCTTACTTCTCTCTCCCTCTAGCTAAGTTACTTCTAAGTTCATTACTATCTTATGAGTTATACACAAGATATTTGTGAGATCAAACTGAGTCTATCTTCATTGAGTTGTGTTTCTATGTCTTGTGGTTAATCAATAGTATCGATGCTTAATTTTTCATTACTATACTCAAAAGGGGTTACGCCTCCATCTTATCTAAACTTCCCTCTTATACCCATTAATCGGGTGAAGATCTTAATTCCTATAAGTTTTTGATCTACTTTCCATTTATTGAGCGATGTGCACTTCCATGGTTGAGTTAATATGGTTCATAAACATTTTTATTACCAAAATCTGGCAATTCTCCTCGATAATATTGAGGTAAAATAACTTCATTCTATAACTGCATAGTCTTACTATGTTAATGAATGATATCTTCTCTTAGTCGGGGACTATGGACACCCCGATTCATAATCAGGTATTGAGTTTGTTAGTCATTAAAAGGAAAGGGAAGAAAATATATATTCTAATAGACATTTAAAAAATTTTGGGGTACAATTAAGGATTATCTTCAAAACAACCAAAAATAGCAGGGATGGGTAAATTAACCGAGTTATTAAAAGCCTTTAATCGAACAGTTAACCATCATGTGTAATCATTACCAAATATTCTCTATTAACCGAAAAGTTAAGCAACAAGGACCTATGTCCTTTCCAAATTATCCCCTCCCTACACATGTCCCTACCAACTCTGATCTAACCAAGACGTGTCATTATGATTAACTAAATGGTTAATCAGACCATTAACAAAATGATTAATGGACTCACATTAGACGGTATGAAAAAGGGCCCCCACCCATGCAGAAAAGTACCCTAAAACTCAACATTCTTTCCGTTTTCTAACATTTTTCAACCACAAACATATCCGAATCTCAATTTATGTCAAGAATACCGTACAAAGTATCTAATTTTTTAAAAATCACTACCTCTAAAATACAGAGTCAAACCTTTGCCTTCACCCTTCAAAAGTCGAATCTTTCAAATGACGATCTACCCAACTGAACGAGGCCGCCTCATAGGGGACACTCCCCAGGTAAAAAATCCATCTCACGCTACATAGGTAAAGAAACTTTGCATAAATTTTGGATCAATATCACAAATAAAAACTACGATATAAAATTATCCATATATGTCTAGTCTATCTAAATTTGGACTGCATTACGGAACCAGGTATGCACTTTACAACATTTAAATTTTGACGCATTCTTTTTACCCAGCACCTCTTTTTGTTGAGTTGGAGAAACATACCCATATGTTATAAAATTCTATTTAACTTGTACAATAAGATACAACACAATAACATAGTTTTAAAAATCTTTCTCACGAGAATTTTCATGAATCGAGTCATTATAATTTTTTTGGAAACCTAAGTCTAAAATTCGAATATTCCCATCTCAACAGTGGCACCCCCTATAATAATTATCAAATACATATATTTGATTACATATTTCTAACATATGAATATGAACTCCAACTCATAATGGAAATGATATATTGAGAACACTCTATATATTGACTTAATTGAGTCTGCATATATAGGAGTTCCAACTAGTTTTGATATCTAGACAAAATAGTTTAGATTTTCTTGAGAACTCCATCTCCTCAAAGGTACAAGCTCCACGAAGAAATCCAACCCAAGAGAACCTTTAAAGGGAAGTTAATTCTAACCCTACAAATAGGACACTTACACTGCATCATACATATCATCTATTTATTTTAGTGGTTCTTCAACATTTCAAATCTTTTTAAAATCAATTTAATTCAATTCAAATCATTTTATATAATTTTCAAATGATTTTTGAATTAATTAAATGTATTTTAAAAGTGTTGTGGGTCCAAATCGAATTTCAGAAACTAGCTTTCTATGCTGACTGTTTGTCTGGGAATATTTCGAAAGCGCAAGAGATTTCAAGGTAGCCCTTGTAATTAGTTTCAACACGTGTTTTTATTTAGATCTGGTGCGTACAGGTGTTGGTACCTATCGAGTGGATTTGTGTTTCTTGTTAGACACAAAACTCATATACATCCTTAGACCTTGGATCATCCTAATCAACGTACTGCATGTGCTATGACTCAATCCTTGTGAACCCAGTTTAAAACAATCAGTGTGCATTTAATCCTCCGCCAGTGTTAAGCCGTTGGATTTAAGTCAATCTCTCAAGACTCAATCCCAGCCATTGGATTGAGGTCGATGTTCTGGATCCTTCTACGATTAGTATAAAAATGAACAAGCTTCAACATATTGAGACTTATGACATTTCTTTAACCCTGAGGGAAAAGAGAGAGTAGAGAGAAGAGAGAGAAAGGGAGAAGAGAGGGAAAGAATACAGAGAGATTAGAAAGAAGAAACCCAAATTTTTCTTCGTAGTTCAAGGCTCTCAGTGTTTCTCCCAAACCAAACATCAAATCTTAAACAGTTCGAAACACCAGAAAACCCATTCTTGAGAGTTAGACATTTTTAGGGTTTCCGTGTTCTTGGTGTTGTGTTTTAATTTTGAAAACCTCTTCAAATCTTTGATTTTCTCCGAACTCATCTCAAAGAAAGATTTAAGTTTGATTATTGAAACTGAGTTTTTATAGAAGATAACATCACACGATTTTTCTTTTTCTCTTTTTAGATCTAGTATTTTAGATCTATTCTGATTCAAGGAGTTTTTGAAATAAAACCTTTAGTTTTTAAAATATTTATGAAATTAAGTGAGTTGTGTGTTTCTAGTTTTTTTTATTTGATATTTTATAGAAAATACTGGTGTACAAAAAGAAATATAACACAAAGAACTGTTGATAAAGTTTTAAGGCGTACAAATATGAGAAGAAGTTTTCTCACAAAAATTGTTGAAATAGTCTTGGCATGTTAAGTCTGAATTTGTTTTAATAAAGTAGACTTCTAGTCTAGTTTGGATCTCAATTGGAGGTTTACAATTTCAAAAATATTTTCAAAACCCATAAATGGTTTAAGCCCTTGAACCGTCTTCTGAGAAAGGTATCCTTGAGATCCGTGGATAAATAACAGATCAACCAGTCTTGGCTTGAAAAATAAAGATTCAGAAATAACTTTCATCTTAGAGCTATTGTAATTTCTTAGGAATTTTTTTATATATCTTGAGAGGGTGAGTTGCATGTTTGCATGTAGTAGAAAATCACAAACACTATCTCACACGAACACTTGGACACTATGGTTCTGGCTGAGAATCTTGAATTTGAAAAAGTTGCTGGAATCACAATTCAAAGAGAACGAGATCAAGGAAATAGCAAAGAAGCAACAAGAAAGGATCAAGTTCCAATCCAGAATACCTTTGGAGGGAAGAATCTCATGTTGGTACATTCTGAACTTAGGTTAGGATCTTTCTAGTTTGCTTAAGTGTTGTAACTTGATTTTTATTCCAGTGATTTTTTGTTTTGTGCCGTAGAGGGCACCGTGAATGTTTCCCTTGATTAAGGGTTTTACCACATTAAAAATTCCTGTGTTTATTTCCTTGAATATTCTTAACTGTTGTTGTGATTGGAACTGTATGGTAACTTTAGTAGATGTTTATTAAAAATTAAAAAGAAAGGTAATCAACTATCAAATTTAATCCATACATTCAGAAAGTCTTTTACAACACATATTGTGTTTTTTGAAAAGAGTTTTGTCCAAAAAGTTTATTCAGAGTTTACAAAACTTATAACAGTTTGTTATTAACCTTGTAAAAAAGATTTTAACCCTAAAGTCTTTCTTCAACTAGTATCAGAGCAGGAACACCTTTTGTGATCCTAAAACTTGAGAACAAAAAAATAAAAACTTTTTTCTGAAAAATTTCTGATTACATAAGAAAAAATTGAGAAGTTATGTAACCTATCCAGACCACCACTCTTTGATGGAAATAATTTTTCATACTGGAAAGTGTGAATGACTGCTTTCATTAACCCTTGGTGATGATGTCTGGTGAATGATTGAAACAAGGTTTGAACATCCTACTAAACCTACCTCTGAAACTAATCCAACAAGAATTAAGAAAATTCTCAGTGAATTTACTAAGGAAGAGAGAAAAGCTTCTTTTCATAATAACAAAGGGAAAAATTCCATCTTTATGTCCATTAATGAACATGAATTCAAAATAATATCCACATGTTCTACTTCTAAAGAGGCATGGGATACTTTAGTCATTGCTCATGAGGGTGATTAACATCTCAAATATGGAAAAACTCAAATGCTCATTCAGTAATATAACACCCTGATTATGAAGGACAATGAATCCTTTGACGATTTGTACATAAGGTTAACTGACATTTTTACAAAACTTCATGAAAATGGTACAACCTACAGTAGAAAGGAAATTGTTTCAAAGATTCTAAGGGCATTTCCATCCAAATTTGACAACAAGAGATATGCTATTGAGGAAATTAATGACCCTAATATGACTCCTGAACTACTTAACAGTAAACTTAGGACTGTTGAACTGGAACAACACTTTAAAAAGAAATTTACCAGACAAACTAATAAAGACTCTAGTTCAAATGTTGTGTTTTCATCTAAATTACCAGTGCCTAAATTGAACACTCTATATTTTGACACTAACTGTCTTGAAAACTGTGATTTGGAAAACCTCGACAATGAAATAGCTCTTATGAGTAAGAATTTCAAAAAGATTTTGAAATTTAGAAATGTTGTAACCACTAAACAAGGAAAATCAAATTATAAAGGTAATGAATCTCACATATCTCATGACAGAGACAATGCGAAACAAACTTATGACAATAGGAGGACATATGACCCCAACAGACCTAAACCTAACATAAAAGATGTTAAGTGTAATCGTTGTAGTAAACTAAGTCACTATGGTAGTAAATGTCCAACTAGTTTTGAAAACAATAACAAGGCCAATATATGAAAGACATGGGATAACTCTAGTGATTCTGATGAGGATGAAACTGAGTCAACCCAGATAAATGAGTACTTCATGTCTTTCTTTGCTAAGATAATATATAATGATGATGCATGCTTACCTACTCATGAACTTGATATGCCTGTTGATGTTATTAATGATCCTACTGATAATCTTGTTCTTATTATCGTTGCAAGACTGTGTGATTCAAAGTGAGAATGTTGATGACAAATTGAATGTGTGCGTGAGTAAATAACCTAACCAAAACATAAGGGACACTTCACATGATGCACATAGTGAGTCTGATGGTGATCTACCTGATTTACATGAGTCATACACTAAAACGGTTAAGAAGAGTGCTCGCCTAGAAAAGATGATTAAAACCTTAAATGAGCGTATCGATTTACTTAACCAAACCATTAGGAAGAACACTGAAGATTATACTGCCCAATGTGTTTCTCATGAGACTAAGATTGAGAATTACAACTTAAGAATAAATTATTTGATACAAAAGAACAATGAATTTGAATAAAAATATAGGGCAACCTTTATTGAACTTGAAGAGTCAAAACAAAAGGTTTCAAATGCGTTTAAAAACTGTCAACATTTTGAAACACAAACCAAGACTTATGAAAAAATTGTTACTATAAGAAAATTTTACTCTGAAGATAAGTCTGGCCTAGGTTTTGGTGAAATAGTGCACACAAGTAAGACCAAAGATTCTCCTGAAAATGTTGCTTTTATAAAATAAGGCCAAACTTCTCAAAATGTTCAAAAAGGTGAACCTCGTTTAAATATCTCTCAAACAATGCATAATCATTACAATCAACGGTTGAAACCAAACAGTCAGACCAAATACGTTTGTCCTTTTGCCAGAGACCAAAGACATAAATCTAAATCTAATGACGACTGGACTACTATACACAATAGATCCAAGCTAATTTTGAAAGACTTTATCAATAAAGTCAATTCCTATACCCATCAATAATGTTCCTACTGCAATATTTTTGGTCATACTCTTGATGAATGTTTCCAGAAAAAGAACACACTCCTACCAACCAGAACTTTAACTATTTTAGGAAATCTAGAAAAACTTATGTACTTCTTAGACAAGCCAAAAAACACTCTAACTCTAAAAAGAAAAATGGAGGGTCCAAGACTAAGAAAAAATCATTTAGAAAGACCTCTCAAACCTTTTCTAAGTCAGACGGTCATAAAAATTTTAAAACCAGGCCTATTTGGATTAAAAAAGATGATTTACTACCCCGGCTCTAGTGCAACATTGTCATTTTTGTTTTAAAGGCACAAAGCACTTCAACCGGATGGTCTAAATATATGATCAGAGATGAAACCAAATTGAAGAACAAAACAGACTTCCTTGGAGGTAGTGTCATGTTTGGAGATGGTGTTTCTTCTCAGATCATAGGTAAAGGAACATTGAGTGAGCAAGGGCTTCCTGAACTGAATGATGTTCTCTTAGTTAAAGTCCTTAAATCCAATCTCTTAAGTATATCATAAATTTGTGACTCCAATCACTCTGTTACGTTTTAAAAAAATGACTGCAAAATTATTGACAAAAAAGGTAATTTTATCTTAACAGGAAATAGAACCCCAAAAAACTGTTACACGGTCATCCTAAATTCTGAATCTTGTAATGTTGCCAGATTGGAGGGTTCTGATCTATGGCACAATAGATTGGGACACACAAATTATGATAACCTTAGAATATTGACTTTCCAAGAGATAGTTAGATGTTTACCTAAAATTATAAATTCTTTTAATCCTATCTGTGGACCGTGTCATGAAGGTAAACTAAGTAAATCCCCACACAAGAGAGTTAAAGATGTCCTTACTACTAAACCCCTAGAACTTATCCACATAGACCTCATGGGTCCCTCAAGAACTATTTATTTATGTGGAAACTCTTACATTCTAGTTATAGTGGATGACTATATGAGATATACCTGGGTAGCTTTTATGAAACAAAAATCAGATACCTTCAATGAATTCTTAAGAATCATCTTGAAAATTGAGAATGAGAAGGATACCCAAGTGTGTCGAATTAGGAGTGATAGAGATGGAGAGTTCAAGGACTCTGGAAACTCTGAGTATTGTGTATCTAATGTCTATAACCATGAGTTTAGCGCTCCCAAAACCCCGCAACATAATGGTATAACTGAGCGTAAGAATAGGACTTTACAAGAAATGGCTAGGGTTATGTTAAATGCTAAGAATCTCCCTAGATATTTTTGGGTAGAAGTTGTACAAAATGCGTGTCACATTATTAATCGTATCTACCTCAGAAAAAATTCCAAAGAAACATCTTATGAGTTATGGTTCCACAAAAAGCCAAACTTGAAATATTTTAAAACCTTCGGTAGTATCTTCTATATCTGCAAAGATAGAGTGCATCTTTAAAAATTTGATACCCGAGGAGAAAAGATAATTTTTCTTAAATATTTCCAAAATAGTAGGGCTTTGCGTGTTTTTAACTATGAAACCACAACTGTTATGGAATCAATTAATGTAATTGTAGAAGACACAAGTGCAAGGCAAAGTGAAAGTCAACCGGTAACATTTGATAATGATGAAATTAATTTATCCATCGATCCTCCAAATGACACTGATTCACTTCCACCTGAGAGTCATTCTGTACCGACTTGGTTTTCTAAAGATCATCCCATTGAAACCATTGTCGGTAATCCTTCGAAACCAGTTTAAACGAGATCTCAACTTATACAAGTGGCATAATTTTCTTGTTTTGTTTCTCTTGAGGAACCTAAAAATGTTAATGACGCCCATACTAACTCAATTTGGATAAATGTTGTGCAAGAAGAGACAATCCAATTTAAGAGTCACGATGTTTGGAATCTAGTTCCTAGACCAAAAGAATCGAAGGTTATTGGAACAAGATGGATTTTTAGAAACAAAACTGATGAAAATGGGGAGATCATTAGAAAAAAAAAGCTAGGTTGGTTTCATAATGATACTCCCAGGTAGACGGAATTAATTTTGACGAAACTTTTGCACTCGTCACTTATCAAGAATCAGTTCGTCTCCTCCTTGAAATTTCTTGTCATATGCAATTCAAATTATTCTGAATGGATGTTAAATCCTCTTTCTTAAATGGAATTTTATCCAAAGAATTTTACGTAGAACAAACCAAGGGATTTGTTGATCCTGAACACCCGAACAACGTTTTTAGGCTTAAGAAAGACTTATACGGTTTGAAATAAGCTCCTAAAGCTTGGTATGAGTGACTGTCTACCTTTTTGGTGTCTCACAATTTTGTCCGTGGCGGTAATAATCAAACTTTGTTTGTTAAAAAGTAAAATCAACATGTCTTAATCGCGCAAGTATATGTGGACGATATCATTTTCGGTTCCACCTATCCTAAACAAGTCGAGAACTTTTCTAATATCATGAGTACCAAATTTTAGATGTCCCTAATGGGTGAACTACAATATTTTTTGGGTTTACAAGTAAAACAATGTAGTGACAGTCTTTTTATCTCTCAATCGAAGTATGCCGCAGATTTAGTTAAAACATTTTGCTTAGAAAATGCTAAACCTTCTAGAACCCCCATGAGTACTTCAACTAAACTTTGTAAGGATGATATTGGGAAAAATGTTGATCCCACACTTTATAGAAGTATGATAGGAGTTTGCTGCATTTTATCACGTCTCGACCTGATATATCCTTTGTCGTGTATATGTGCTAGATATCAAAGTAACTCTAAAGAATCTCACTTATTAAGTGTAAAAAGAATTATCAAATATATTAAGGATACATTAAAATTTGGTATTTTCTACACAAATGATACTACTAGTTCTATTGTAGGATACACAGATGCCGACTGGGCTGGGTGTTCTGACGATAGTAAGAGCACTTGTGGTGCTTGCTACTACGTATGCAATAATCACGTTGGTTGTGTGACACCCCGACTAATTAAATACCGGGTAGCTACTCCTTTATTAAATCAATACAAAATGCCAAGTTGATTCAGTTAATAGCATCACTGTCGAAAACATTTTTATAATTACTAACCACCTAGTATTTAAAAAGTAAGTTGCCAAATTTTAAGTTAAGTCTGATTAACATGCAGTAAAAGAATAATGGAAGAACAACATAATCCATTCACCATAACGAAGAAATGAAATAACCAACAAATAGTAATAAGTCCGGAGGAAAACTCCTCACAACAATCCCACAACTGAAAATAATATGACAAGTCTGAATCCTGAATTAATTACATGCCAGAAGTCTGAATAACTGAAATAAATGAAGTGTCTAAAAGAAATGGGCGACATGCCCTACAACTGATAAATACAGAATATAGAGTCAAGATAGATGAAGCGTCTACAAGCAAAGTCCTGTAACTTCCACAAACAGCTACAGCTCGTCACCTGAATGAGGATCCTAAGCATGGTGTCCTTGTGGCTGGGCACCTAAAATGGTTTTTTACAAAAAGATAAATTTGAAAGCAAACGGGTGAGAGCCCAAAAGTGGAGAGTATTTTAAAAATAGCAAGTTCTTTAATAACATTTAAAACAATGAATGCAAAATACATGTTAGGATGTGCTCTCACATGAAATACTCACCTCTCGTCTCACTGTGCACTCCGAACGTTCCTGTACCCATTCGTGTGTTTTCTCATAACTATCTAGTTCAAAAGTGTTTCTAACACTTCTACTCGGGTCACGTTTTAATTCCAACCTTAACAATTAAATAGAGAGTTCTACTTTAATTCTCGAATTTCCAATTATTAACAAAACCATTTAATGATAACTGTCCCCTTTTTATCTTTTCATAACGTTACAATAACTATACTCACAATTAAATATAGCAATTTCCGCATCATTTAACTGTATATTATTCACATCATAAATATACAATACAAGCTCCCCGAGACTAAGCTGCGGTGCACGCATACTCTGCTATACATCCCGGTACATCACGTACATAAGGATCACGTATTCCGAATCTCTCAGGAATCGTTCCCAGATAACCACATCACAAACAATGGAGGCGAACATAGTCACATCACATGGGTCACGCACATACCTACGCTCCCACAATCAGCAGACTTATTAACATCCCAATAAGTCCTTCTCTGACCTATGTTCATCGAGGTACCAATATAAATCCGGGCAACACAAGGATAAGAAGGCCCTAAGCGAACGTAAACCTCCCGTGATAGCAAGTATGGTAGGTATGTCATAAACATAAAATCATATGCTAAGCATTCACACATCTTAGATATCTCAATTATTAATAAAGGTATTCTCTACATCCTTATACCATTATTCCAATTTTATATCTATTTTAAGTCTCCTGATAATATAGAGTTTAAACTATCGACACGTCACACTTCATAGTTCTTATACTTAAAACCTATCTTAAATAGATTATTAAGTTCCTATTATTCCCACATATAACATCATCATTCCTAAGGTCCTTACTTCTGCGCCGAACCTCATTTCATCAATTATTCAAATTTACCCTTTTAACCCAAATATTATCTCACTTATCGAATTCCATAAGATTTAGACTAATTCCTCAATTGAATTCTAATTAAGGTCCAAATTTCATAGCCATACCTACTGGTCCTCCTTAAGTTTAAGGGTATTCATAAGGTCTCCAATATTATTTTCCAAGGGTTAACATCATTAAAATTTAAATCGGGAAAACTTTACTCATTCTGGCAAGGTCGATCGATCGACCTTTACCTTCGATCGATCGATGGTGGTCGATCGATCGACTGATGAATGTCGATCGATCGAACGCACCAGGTATGGTTACGGACTGCTTCGTTTTGCAGATTTCAAATCATCACAAAACCTCCTTTTAATGCATGAAACTATAATATAACGTTATTGAAAGAGTTGGCGCTTGCGTTCAATTAAGAAATAATATAATAACTGCCATTTTTTACCCAAATTAACCCTAGTCATGCAACTAGGTGTGATTGAAACAATATGAGATCATGCACAAGATATTCAACACACAAAGTTAAGGAAAAATCCCCCACACGGGAAAAACCATTTGTATATCACTATAATTTGTAAAAGACGGTTTACAATCGGATTACAATGAAATACAGTTTGACTAAGAATTACCCTCGGGTATCGGATTCTGTAGTCGCGGCTGGAAGAAACCCTTTCCAGTAGGGCTGGCGGCTGGAACTATCCCTGTCCAGTAGGGCTGCAATGAAGAGGAAGAAGCGGTCCACTTCACAAAGGGTTGAACATCAATGGTGTTCTTGGGTTACCAAAAATGACTCACAAATGTATGGAATTTGTGTGAATCAAGGGTATGAATCAATGGACTCAAATACCATGAAGACTTATGAGTTATGGAACTCAAAAAATCGTGTGTAAGTCTTGATAAAACCAACTACTGATCGTGGTTTAAATAAGGGATCGCAACCCTACAAAATCTGCTGCAAGATCTGTTCGTGGTTATCCAGGGCGGACCGGTCCGGGCCTTAGGCGGATCGGTCCGATGGCGGACCGGTTCTTATATTTTGAGGCTGATTCGGTTCGCATTCGGTCCGGGGCTCACTGGTCTTAAATGAGCAAGGCGGATCGGTCCGGCTAGGCGGATCGGTTCGTTTTAATATCAGGCGGACCGGTCCGGCTGTCAGGATTTCTGATTCCTTCCTTTCTTTTGATCTTCGGATTCCGTTGATGATGAATGGACTTTGAATCTTTGCAACGGTGTTACGGCTAATGACATATACAAGTATGTTGGACAAAATGTCCTTACAAATCTCCCCCTATGTCTATGCCGGAACATACAAAAAAAATCCGAATTATCTAGAATCAAAAATGCCTATACAAATCTACCCTTCCATGAACCCAAAACTGAAAGAGGTACAAATGACTAAGGCTGCATCGTTTGTTCTTCGAATCTTCAGAAATCTCACCGCTTTTCTCATCAGGGTGTGTATCATGGGATATCATGGGATTTATCAAGGATGTACCTACACACATGAGATTAAGCAAATACCAAGTGACGTGTCGAGTTTGTAATGAGATAAACGTAAGCATATATATCCATTTAAGATGATATTCTCAGGATTTCAAAACTCCCCCATAATCAGATAATTCATTCTCCCCCTTTTTATGATGTCCCCAAATAGACAAATGAGAGAAATAAATCAAGCAATCAAGTACCGGGGTGACACAAGGCATAAAATCACACCATGAATGAACATAAAACCACCAAGTCGGTGATAGTGTAAAAGAATGGGTGTGATCAAAATTCGATAGGAAAATCAAAGCATACAAACATGACATATGTGCACGATGAGTATTGAATATTCCTAACGAATGAGCTCAAATGCTTCCTTTGGTGTAAAAGAATGGAAATATACAACATTGACTATATCAAATCTACAAATCAAAGCTCAAAGTGATTTCTACACCAATAACGTCCAAAATGATTTTCATTCTTTTTCAGGACTTTCAAGGAAGTGCAAACCCGTTTTTCAATCTCCAACCAAACTCCCTCAGATTTATATTTTGAATAGAGGTATACTAAATTCTCAAACTTTGGAGAATTGATGGTGAAACCTACAATGGCCCATATTTGGCATGAATTGTTTTTTATTGCCTTTTCAATTTTTTTCGGGCTCTTTTAACCTATTAGGACCTCGGATATAAAAATTCCTCCATTTTTTAGGTCCTTTTAACGGTGGCTTTTGCGCAAAGGATAAGAATCAACTTTCGCACCCCCTCCCCGTTATGCAAATTATCACACAGTCTCACCAAAACGGTTTTTACATGCAATCCAATCTTGTCAAGTTTTATCGCATTTTATACATTGTATAGACAGGATTGAGATGGAAACACTCAAGCCAACATGAGATTGACAAGCGCAACAATTAAATATAGCCGTGCATGTGTGCAATAAAGGATATAGGAGTCAAGCATGTAGGAAATATCACTAATTACATCTCAAGGACTCCAAACAATGTTAAGCACATGGATGAAATGATGTAGCCTCTCAAATCTCTATCAAACAGTCACATGGATATATGGAATGAAGTTGTGACTTGGCTATCTTAAATGCTCATCCATAAAAGGCAAATCTCTTTTTGGTCTTTTTCAAAAAATTTATCAAAATAAAATCTTTTTGTGCTTTTCTCAAAATATTTCAAAAAGAAAATCTTTTTGTAATTTTTTTAAAAAAATGAAAAACTAACTAATGATACATGCTAGCAATCGGTTTAAAAAATGACATGATAAACAACCTATGCTAGCAATCAAGACTAGATCTCAACCGGGAGTAACGGTGGAGTTTTCTAAAGATGGTGGCATCTTTTGAACCAACTCCACTAGATCATGTGTAGTCTTGATCAAAAACTTCACTTGCTCGCGAATATGTGCAAACTCTCTATCAAAATGAGCAGGCAAAGTATCATGAGTGGGTGCATGTGCATGAATATGTGAAGTGGCATGATATGGCACAAAACCCAACTTAGAACAAAATTCCCTAAGATGTCCTCGCTTCTTGCAGTAGGAGCAAACATAAACCGGTCTAGGAAGCAATTTATCAACAATTTTGGGATGAACATTCCTAGACGGACACCCATGGGACTCACTCACAATGGTGGATATAGGCTCGGGTGAATTCTCTAATGTGATTTGAACTTCCCGTGCTTGTTTGAGGTCATCCTCAAGATGGGACACACGTGTCGTCAGACTAGACACCATGTAGGTCAAGTCACCTTTTTCCCTTTTAAGCTCATCATTCTCTCCCTTCAACTCACCAATCCGAAGACCTAGGATCCTATTAGACCTTTTTGTTTCCATGGTCTCGATAAACAGCTTTCTAAAGGCATTTTGGATCAACCTACCATCACCATTATCACCCTCACTATCACTTAGAGAAGTGGGCATAGCAACTTTCTTGCCCTCTCTCTTAAGTCTAGTGGGACACTCAAATTTCTTGTGCCCTATCCCATCGCACTCAAAACATCTTATCTTCTCAAGATCTTTCTTTATTTCTTTTCCACTCTCATCACAACTCTCTCTTTCTCCAAACAATCTTAAATCTCTCTCTAAGGCGGTGATCCTAAGAGCTAAAGCATTATTACGCTTCTTGGTTTCAAACGACTCAGAATACAACTCAGCATAGGCGTGTTGAAGATCACACTCGCTCTTACTATCCTCATCCTCTCCCTCACTCTCTTCGCTCTCGCTGTCGAGGTGTCCCTATGAAGTAGCATCCTCATCGTCGCGAGATGCACTAGGAGTACTCGCATGACAAGCCATGAACGCGGTGAAGTTACGCTCATGCGGTGACTCATCTCCCGAGTTCACCGACTCGACCTCACTGTTGTCACTAAGGGTAGCATTTAGGACACCTTTCCCTTTCTCTCTATTCAGACGATTGGCACACTCAAACGCTCTATGACCCTTACCATCACATTCAAAACATTTCTCACTGTCCCTTTTAGGAGGTTTTTTGAAATCTTCTTTGAACTCTTTCTCATTTTTCTTTTCAAAAGTATTTTTCTCAAAATTCCTTTTATCGTTGAAATTTCCACTTTTCTTGAATTTGAGAATTCTTTTGAATTTTTTTGCAAACAGGGCCAAGTCATCTAAGTCAAAATCACACTCAGACTTGGATTCAAAAACTTTTTCTTTCTTTTTCTAAAAATGAGTCTTTAAAGCAATCCCATTATCCTTAGCCTTAATGGTTTTGGAAAACATGTCAATCTCATAGGTTTGAAGATCTCCTACAAGTTCTTCCAACTTAAGTGATTTGAAATTTCCCAAAGAGTTCAAAACAGTGATTTTAGGAATAAAACGTTTTGGGAGAGATCTCAAAATCTTTTTAACGACACGCGTGTTATCAATTACCTCACCCAAATTAAAACATGTGTTAACAATGTCCGACAATCGAGCATAAAAATCATCAAAGCATTCGAACTCAGACATGGTGATAGTTTCAAATTGGGTGGCCAAATTTTGTAATTTTGACTCTTTAACCGCGTTCGTACCCTCATGTGTCAATTTCAAAACATCCCAAGCCTCTTTAGACGTGGTGCACGTCATAATTCGGCGAAACTCATCAGGAGAGACAGCTCCAGAAATAGCACTCAACCCACGGGAATTAAAATTGGACAATTTATAATCATCTTTAGTCCAGGCTGACACGGGTTTTACAGTGGTGATGTTATTAACAGTGACCGTGGGAGGAGTCCAACCATTTTTGCAAAGCAGCCAAACACGCTCGTCAATAGATTTTAAAATCGGTTTCATACGAGCTTTCCAGTAGGCATAATTAGACCCGTCAAAATTAGGCATCTGATTATATAACTTCTCCATTTGAACACGCACTTTTTCAAAAAAAAATCAATTTATTTCAGAAATTGATATCTTTAGAGAAATTTTACGGAAAAGGAATACGCGATAGATTAGCGTAACCTGCTCTGATACCAATTTGAAAGAGTTGGCGCTTGCGTTCAATTAAGAAATAATATAATAACTGCCATTTCTAACCCAAATTAACCCTAAGCATGCAACTAGGTGTGATTGAAACAATATGAGATCATGCACAAGATATTCAACACACAAAGTTAAGGAAAAATCCCCCACAGAGGCAAAACCATTTGTATATCACTATAATTTGTAAAAGACGGTTTACAATCGGATTACAATGAAATACAGTTTGACTAAGAATTACCCTCGGGTATCGGATTCTGTAGTCGCGGCTGGAAGAAACCCTTTCCAGTAGGGCTGGTGGCTGGAACTATCCCTGTCCAGTAGGGCTTCAATGAAGAGGAAGAAGCGGTCCACTTCACAAAGGGTTGAACATCAATGGTGTTCTTGGGTTACCAAAAATGACTCACAAATGTATGGAATTTGTGTGAATCAAGGGTATGAATCAATGGACTCAAATACCATGAAGACTTATGAGTTATGGAACTCAGAAAATCGTGTATAAGTCTTGATAAAACCAACTACTGATCATGGTTTAAATAAGGGATCGAAACCCTACAAAATCTGCTGCACGATCTGTTCGTGGTTATCCAGGGCGGACCGGTCCGGGCCTTAGGCGGATCGGTCCGATGGCGGACCGGTTCTTTTATTTTGAGGCTGATTCGGTTCGCATTCGGTCCGGGGCTCACTGGTCTTAAACGAGCAAGGCGGATCAGTCCGGGTCTCAGCGGATCGGTCCAGCTAGGCGGATCGGTTCGTTTTAATATCAGGCGGACCGGTCCTGCTGTCAGGATTTCTGATTCCTTCCTTTCTTTTGATCTTCGGATTCCGTTGATGATGAATGGACTTTGAATCTTTGCAACGGTGTTACGGCTAATGACATATACAAGTATGTTGGACAAAATGTCCTTACAGTTATAATATCATCATACAACCATCCTACAACATTGTTAACGTTCTAAAACCAATAATTCATCAACCAAGGACTTTGTTTGGATCAAAACTTCATCAAGAACCTTAGTTTCCTATTTCTTTCAAGAACATTAATAAATCTCTTCTTAAATCCGTTTTTAAATCATCAAGGGTCATAATTCTGAATTCATAATTCATCCAGAATGTTTCTACATGCAGTCCCTAACATAGTTCATAGTTTTACATCTTCAAATTCATGGGTCTAATCAATCTTCCAAGATAAATTTGATAATTTCCTAAAAATGGAAAAGCATAGCATTAAATCAATTGGAATTAAACCACTTGCCTTAATCTTTCTCTGAATTTGAGGTTGAATCTTGAAGGTTGAATCTGCCCTCTCTCTCTCTCTGCAGAATTCTCCTCTTTCTCTCTCTCTCTACAAGTTCTTCTCAAGGTGATAATGGAGGTGGGGTTGGTTTTTTTGCCAAGTTTTAAAGTTTCTAACTTCTCCCATAGCCCACTACTTAAATTGGGGTTGGAAATGGCTTAGTGGGTTAAGACTAAGTCAGATTTTTAACTCTAATTTTCGTGGGTTTTAATTACCCAATTTTCGAAATTACCAAAATGCCCTTATAAGTTACCGGTATGGCCCAATAATGCCCCGGGACCTAAACTTAACCCCCGGCTAGTGTTTTCTGACTATTTCGACCGTTTCGGACTCGTTGGCGCACTCAAAATGACCATACGGGTGATAAAAATAAAATTCACTTTTTAATTCAAATAATTATATTCCTGACGCGACAGTCACGCGCGTCCCAATAAAATTTCCCAAATTGCCGTATTTCAATCTCGCGACAATTTCAATATTTCCAATATTCATATATTGCCATATATACACATTATAATCAAATAATAACTCACATCTCGTTAATATTTTATCCGGATTAATTTTCAATTAATACACATATAATTTAATTAATCCCCAAAAATAAATATCACGAAAATACGGGGTATTACATACTTCCCCCCTAATAACTGAATTTCGTCCCGAAATTCGGAACTAGAAAGTAACTGGTAAGAACAACTCTGGATAACATTCGCGCATCTCATCCTCGCGCTCACATGTGGACTCCTCGACATTATGATGTCGCCACTGAACACGCACTAACGGGACTATCTTTGACCGCAGTTTCCTCTCACTTCGATCCAAAATAGCAATCGGCCCCTCCTCGTAGGAGCTATTAGGCTGGAGAACGATGTCCTCCAAAGCAATATGAGAATGAGACAAATCGTCTCTAAGATATTTCCTTAGCGAGGAAATATGAAATACATCGTGAATCCGATGCAAATGCTCCGGTAACCCAAGTCTATACGCAACTGGTCCAATCCGCTCAATAATAGGAAATGGTCCCACATATCTCGGTGACAACTTCCCTTTCATCCCAAAACGCATAATCCCCTTCAGAGGAGATACTCTGAGCAAAACCTGGTCCCCCACTTGGAACTCCCTGAGGACCCTCTTCGCATCAACATAACTCTTCTGTCGATCCTGAGCTACTCGAATGCGACTCCGTATCAATTCTATCCTCGCCGAAGAATCCTGAATCACTTCCGGCCCAAGTAGCTTGTTGTCCCCCACCTCCAACCAACATGCTGGGGAACGACAAGGTCTACCGTACAACGCCTCAAATGGAGCCATGCCAATAGTGAATTGGTAGGAGTTGTTGTAAACAAACTTCATCAGTGGAAGATACTGCTCCCATCCACCTCCGAAATCAATGATGCACATACGCAACATGTCCTCCAACATCTGGTTTGTACGCTCGGTCTGCCCATCGGTCTGCGGGTGATACGCCGTACTCAACCGCAATTTCGTGCCCATGGCCTCCTGAAAACTTTCCCAAAACTGTGACACAAATATCTTGTCTCGGTCAGACCCGATATTTAGGGGCACACCATGAAGTCTCACTATCTCTGCAATAAAGATCTGGGCATACTGTCCCGTAGTGTAGTTTGTCCTTACGGGTAGAAAATGAGCGAATTTGGTCAACCTGTCCACAATTACCCAAATGGAGTCGTGACCTCTCTGTAACGTAGGCAACCCCGTGATAAAGTCCATGGATATGCTCTCCCACATCCACATCGGGACCTCCAATGGCTATAGAAGTCCTGTCGGTCTCTGATGATCCACTTTTACTAGCTGACAAGTGGCCCATTTCGAAACAAATGCGGTAATATCTCTCTTCATCCCGCTCCACCAATACTGTCGTCTCATGTCTTGGTACATTTTGTCCCCATCGGGATGTACCAAGAATCGTGAGCCGTGCGACTCTTCCATCACCTCGTGCCGCAATTCCTCCCCTTCCGGAACTACCAATCTCCCATTGAAGCGTAATCCCCCGTCTGAGCTAACGGTATAGGATTCGGATCCCTCTGCCAATAATCGGACTATCTGCTCCTGACAGAACGAGTCATTTTCCTGTGCCCTTACTACCTTCGTGACAATCTGTGGTGTAACGGTCATCACAGACATGAACGATTGGGCCACTACATCCTGGCGTCCCAACTCCTTCCATTTGTCCTTCCATACCCCTGCCACCTCCTCTACGGGCCTACGGCTTAACGCGTCTGCTACCACGTTAGCCTTCCTCGGATGATACTGGATATCAAACTGATAGTCCTTCACAAACTCAAGCCACCTTCGCTACCGCATATTCAACTCTTTCTGCGTGAATAGGTACTGTAGGGACTTGTGGTCTGTGAATAATCGAAACTTTTCCCCCAAAAGATAATGTCTCCAAATTCGAAGGGCAAATACCACTGCCGCCAACTCCAACTCATGGGTGGGGTAATTCTTCTCGTGAGGCTTTAGCTTACGGGAAGCATAAGCTATGGCCTGACTCTCCTGCTGCAATACACCTCCAAGTCCTTGTAAGGACGCATCGGTGAAGACTAGATACTCAACTCCCGGTCTCGGCAATGCTAACACAGGTGCTGAGGTCAACTTATCCTTCAACTCGTCAAATTCCAACTGACAGGCATCACTCCAGATGAATGGCACACCCTTACGAGTCAGATGTGTCAAAGGACCTGCTATCTTCGAAAATCCCCGAATGAACCTCCTGTAGTATCCTGCTAATCCCAAGAAACTATGGATCTCTGTCGGTGTCTTGGGCTGTCCCCACTCCCTCACCGCGGATACCTTCCCCGGATCAACAGATATCCCCCGGTCGGAAATAATGTGTCCCAAAAACTGGACCTCCTTCAGCCAAAACCCGCACTTTCATATTTTGCATACAGCTCGTTCTGACGTAGCGTCTGCAAAACTTGCCTCAAATACTCGGCGTGCTCCTCCTCTGTCTGGGAGTAAACCAGAATATCATCAATGAAGACAATGACAAAGTGATCTAGGAAATCTCTTAACACCCTATTCATCAAGTCCATAAATACGGCTGGAGCATTGGTCAAACCAAAAGGCATAACCCGAAACTCGTAAGAACCATATCTCGATAAGAACGTAGTCTTCGAGGCGTCCTCCTCCCTGATACGCAACTGATGGTATCCAGATCGCAAATCAATCGTTGAGAAGAACGAAGCTCCTCTCAACTGGTCGAATAGGTCATCGATTCGAGGAAACGGATACTTATTCCGTATCGTGACCTTGTTCAACTCCCGGTAGTCCACACACAATCTCAGTGAACCATCTATCTTCTTCACGAACAACACAGGGGCACCCCATGGTGAAGTAATCCTCCGTATAAACCCCTGACCCAACAACTACTCAATCTGATCTCGTAGCTCTCACATCTCTACCGGAGCCATACGGTACGGTGCTCGTGCTATAGGTCTCGTATCTGCCAATAAGTCTATGACAAAGCCTATCTCACGACTAGGGGGTAGGCCTGGTATCTCCTGAAACACATCAGAATACTCCCTGACAACTGGAATCGAATCTAAAGGAATCACAACCTCCTTATAAGTATCCTCCTCTATGTAGTACAAATGAGCGGTCGAGCCTCCCTCTGGGCGAGGCATCGCCACTACAAACATCTCTTGCCCCGGAATGGCAAAAACAATGTTCCCACCGAAGCAATCAATCAAGGCTCGATAGTCTGCGAGCCAATCCATACCGATATCTAATACCAACATGTCTGCAGGTAATACCAAGCTACCAATCTCTACCCCCACTCCCCGACATATAAAGAAAATAAGTGACCCACTCCCCAATGGTGAGTCTACACACGTCACTGTGCTCTCTGCTGTGGCTAACAACCCTAAGGCTTTCGCAAAATGTGTAGCTATAAAATAATGTGTTGCCCCCGTATCAAACAAAACCCGACCCATAGTACCATTGATAGGAAACATACCCTCAATCGCAGGTGGTGCCTGTGGAGCTGCTGCCTGGTGGACGTTATAGACACGTCCATACTGTAACTGCCCCTGCTGCACAGGAACTGCTGGAATGGCTGGTAGTGCTGGCATCTGGGCTGGAGCTGGGAGGGCAGGTGGAAAAAGTGGCCTCTGTGGCTCATGTCGAGCACCCTGCTGCTGCTGCGGGGCCCTGCCCCTGTCAGGACAGTCATGGCGTTTATAGCCAGTCTTGCCGCAAACAAAACACTTCCCCGGGAAGTTCCCCCCTCTCTGTCCCTGGTGGCCGTTACCGTTCCTCCATTGGCCCTGCTGGCCCTGCTGAAACTGTTGTTGACCATTCTGACCCTGCTGGTTCTGATGGGCGTTCGGACCCTGATGGCCCTGCTGGAAACCTCCCTGTCCGTGCCTGAAGTTCCCCGATCTGAACCTCTTATGATCCCCCTACTGGGAACCCTGATCACCGTGCCTCTGCCCCTGAACAGAATGTGCCCCACTGGCACCATTTCCCCCAGTCCTGCCCTGATGGCTGGACTCTCCTGACCTCTTGCCTTCAGTCATGTGAAAGCGATGGTCCTGGTAGTGTAACCGTGCAGCGTTAACCACATCAGAGTAAGTGGCCAACGATAGGTTTCCCAATAAATGTTGATGGATCCTCCAAGTCAACCCGTCTGTAAATTTCTGTATCTTCTTCTCCTCTGTCGGTATCTCATCCGGAACAATGTTCAGAAGATCAGTGAATTCGGCCTCATACTCGACCACAGTCTTACCCTCCTGCTTGAGGCTCATCAACTTCCTCCTCATTTCCGTGTGAACAGCTGACGAAAAGTATTTGCGATCGAACCGGACCCAAAACTCCTGGATAGTGAGAGTATCTCTCTCCTCCACGGTGGTAATAGACTCCCACCACTGCAGTGCAGACCCCACTAGCTTAAAGGTAGCTAGTATCTGCTTCTGGACATCGGTGCACTCATACATCCTCAAGTGCCGCTGAATATCCTTCCTCCACTGACTAGAAACCACAACATCGGAGCTACCTGCGAACTCCGGAGGGTGTGCTTTCTGAAAAGCATCTCGTACACGTTCCCAAGCAGACGGGAATGCATGTGCCTGAACTGGCGCGGCTATCGGCGCCTGAGGTGGTGTCTACTGAACTACGGCAAGTGCGGCATTTACGGCCTGGGCCACAATGGCTGCAACCTCGGCGGCATTCATCGTGCCCTGAACTGGTGCGGGCTGTGGTTCTGGCGTTGCATCCCTGGGAATCCTTTGTGCACGTCGTGGAGGCATTCTGAAATAAGAATAAAGTTTATGAGTTCGCAGTTATAAACTCAAAATAGCTGAATAACGTAGCATATACAAGAGAATACAACAGTCCTAAAATATAGGGCTCTACATTAAAGAAAGCTCAGCGGAAAACATAATAAGCCATATAGATCCTAAAAGACACTAGAACCTGATGCTCTGATACCACCTGTGACACCCCGACTAATTAAATACCGGGTAGCTACTCCTTTATTAAATCAATACAAAATGCCAAGTTGATTCAGTTAATAGCATCACTGTCGAAAACATTTTTATAATTACTAACCACCTAGTATTTAAAAAGTAAGTTGCCAAATTTTAAGTTAAGTCTGATTAACATGCAGTAAAAGAATAATGGAAGAACAATATAATCCATTCACCATAACAAAGAAATGAAATAACCAAAAAATAGTAATAAGTCCGGAGGAAAACTCCTCACAACAATCCCACAACTGAAAATAGTATGACAAGTCTGAATCCTGAATTAATTACATGCCAGAAGTCTGAATAACTGAAATAAATGAAGTGTCTAAAAGAAATGGGCGACATGCCCTACAACTGATAAATACTGAATATAGAGTCAAGATAGATGAAGCGTCTACAAGCAAAGTCCTATAACTTCCACAAACAGCTATATCTCGTCACCTGAATGAGGATCCTAAGCATGGTGTCCTTGTGGCTGGGCACCTAAAATGGTTTTTTACAAAAAGATAGATTTGAAAGCAAACGGGTCAGAGCCCCGAAAGTGGAGAGTATTTTAAAAACAGCAAGTGCTTTAATAACATTTAAAACAATGAATGCAAAATACATGTTAGGACGTGCTCTCACATGAAATACTCACCTCTCGTCTAACTGTGCACTCCTAACGTTCCTGTACCCATTCATGTGTTTTCTCATAACTATCTAGTTCAAAAGTGTTTCTAACACTTCTACTCGAGTCACGTTTTAATTCCAACCTTAACAATTAAATAGAGATTTCTACTTTAATTCTCGGATTTACAATTATTAACAAAACCATTTAGTGATAACTGTCCCCTTTTTATCTTTTCATAACGTTACAATAACTATACTCACAATTAAATATAGCAATTTCCGCTTCATTTAACCGTATATTATTCACATCATAAATATACAATACAAGCACCCAAAGACTAAGCTGCGGTGCACACATACTCTGCTATCCATCCCGGTACATCACGTACATAAGGATCACGTATTCCGAATCTCTCAGGAATCGTTCTTAGATAACCACATCACAAACAATGGAGGCGAACACAGTCACATCACATGGGTCAGGCACATACCTACGCTCCCACGATCAGCAGACTTATTAACATCCCAATAAGTCCTTCTCTGACCTATGTTCATCGAGGTACCAATATAAATCCGGGCAACACAAGGATAAGAAGGCCCTAAGGGAACGTAAACCTCCCGTGATAGCAAGTATGGTAGGTATATCATACACATAAAATCATATGCTAAGCATTCACACATCTTAGATATCTCAATTATTAATAAAGGTATTCTCTACATCCTTATACAATTATTCCAATTTTATATCTATTTTAAGTCTCCCGATAATATAGAGTTTAAACTGTCGACACGTCACACGTCATAGTTCTTATACTTAAAACCTATCTTAAATAGATTATTAAGTTCCTATTATTCCCACATATAACATCATCATTCCTAAGGTCCTTACTTCTGCCCCGAACCTCATTTCATCAATTATTCAAATTTACCCTTTTAACCCAAATATTATCTCACTTATCGAATTCCATAAGATTTAGACTAATTCCTCAATTGAATTCTAATTAAGGTCCAAATTTCATAGCCATGACTACTGGTCCTCCTTAAGTTTAAGGGTATTCATAAGGTCTCCAATAATATTTTCCAAGGGTTAACATCATTAAAATTTAAATAGGGAAAACTTTTACTCATTCTGGGAAGGTCGATCGATCGACCTTTACCTTCGATCGATCGATGGTGGTCGATCGATCGACTGATGAATGTCGATCGATCGAACGCACCAGGTATGGTTACGGACTGCTTCGTTTTGCAGTTTTCAAATCATCACAAAACCTCCTTTTAATGCATGAAACTCTAATATAACGTTATAATATCATCATACAACCATCCTACAACATTGTTAACGTTCTAAAACCAATAATTCATCAACCAAGGACTTTGTTTGGATCAAAACTTCATCAAGAACCTTAGTTTCCTATTTCTTTCAAGAACATTAATAAATCTCTTCTTAAATCCGTTTTTAAATCATCAAGGGTCATAATTCTGAATTCATAATTCGTCCAGAATGTTTCTACATGTAGTCCCTAACATAGTTCATAGTTTTACATCTTCAAATTCTTGGGTCTAATCAATCTTCCAAGATAAATTTGATAATTTCCTAAACATGGAAAAGCATAGCATTAAATCAATCGGAATTAAACCACTTGCCTTAATCTTTCTCTGAATTTGAGGTTGAATCTTGAAGGTTGAATCTGTCCTCTCTCTCTCTCTGCAGAATTCTCCTCTTTCTCTCTCTCTCTACAAGTTCTTCTCAAGGTGATAATGGAGGTGGGGTTGGTTTTTTTGCCTAGTTTTAAAGTTTCTAACTTCTCCCGTAGCCCACTACTTAAATTGGGGTTGGAAATGGCTTAGTGGGTTAAGACTAAGTCAGATTTTTAACTCTAATTTTCGTGGGTTTTAATTACCCAATTTCCGAAATTACCAAAATGCCCTTATAAGTTACCGGTATGGCCCAATAATGCCCCGGGACCTAAACTTAACCCCCGGTTCGTGTTTTCTGACTATTTCGACCCTTCCGGACTCGTTGGCACACTCAAAATGACCATACGGGTGATAAAAATAAAATTCACTTTTTAATTCAAATAATTATATTCCTGACGCGACTGTCACGCGCGTCCCAACAAAATTTCCCAAATTGCCGTATTTCAATCTCGGGACAATTTCAATATTTCCAATATTCATATATTGCCATATATACACATTATAATCAAATACTAACTCACATCTCATTAATATTTTATGTGTATTAATTTTCAATTAATACACATATAATTTAATTAATCCCCAAAAATAAATATCACGAAAATACGGGGT
Source organism: Sambucus nigra (assembly GCA_949130495.1). Taxonomy (NCBI): domain Eukaryota; kingdom Viridiplantae; phylum Streptophyta; class Magnoliopsida; order Dipsacales; family Adoxaceae; genus Sambucus; species Sambucus nigra. The sequence goes on from OX422215.1 coordinate 147,879,012, forward strand.
ATTACAGGTTGGTCGTGTAAGAAACAAAATTGTATTTCAATATCTAGCATTGAATCTGAATATATAGCAGCTGGTAGTTGTTGTGCTCAATTACTATGGATTAAACAAATGCTTAGTGATTATGGTCTCAGAGAAAAAAAATTAACCATGTTTTGTGATAATCAGAGTGCCATTGATATTTCCAAAAATCTTGTATTGCACTCACGAATTAAGCATATTAAGATTAGACATCATTTTATCCACAACCTTGTCGAATCCAAAGATCTCATTATTGAATATCTGAACACTCAAAAATAGCTCGTAGATGTCTTTACCAAACCATTAGATAACATCCGTTTGAGTATTTGTGTATTGCTATAGGCATGATAACTCCCAATTAATCTCTATTTTTACCCCTTGTTTATTTGAGAAAAATTGGGGGAGAAGATCTTGAGTATTGCTTAGCGAGTTTTCATTCTATTCATGATTCTAACTCAACTAATATGCCAATTTATAGTTTATCTTGTTACGGGCATTTCAGACCCGCTGTATATTTTTTAGGGTATTGGTTTGTATATAGTTGAGTGATGTATTTTTTTCACCTTATTGTAAAAACCGAAGGAACACAGTGTGTGATACTGATTTAAATTAATTCGCAAATTACTAATTTGGCAAACTTATATAATTGGAGTCTATTTAAACCAAATGAAATTAGCCCCTAAACATGAAACTATGTGTGTGCGTGTGGCAACCCATAAATAAGTAAAGCATGCGACACAAATATTCAGGAAAAATCCCCGAAGGGAAAACCCTTTTATTTCTATAACTTTGAATAATTCACAACTCCATTGACTTATATACAACCTGATAATCGCCCACAAGTGTAACACATGGTGTCTTCGTCAAACCTCCAAAGCAACGACTAGAAATAACGTCGTCTGGAATCTCTCGTAAGAACTCCAGGTGGACAGCAATGAAGAAGAAAAAAACTTCTCTATAAAATTGAACTTTATAAGGACTCCCTCCACAATAGCACGTAGCTCTCCGATTGTAGAGTTCTCCTCACAAAGATTAAACCACAACAAAGGTGTGTTCTTCAAAACAAAAAAAAAATCACTAAAGTATATTGGGATTTTTGTGAATTGTAAACAAAAAGGGATTAAACCTTAAAATAAGAAGTCAAAAGGATTCTGCACTTTCGCGGGTTTCTGTCTTTCAAAATGCTTGGACTTCTTAATGAAAACGAAACCATTTAATAAGTATTTATAGAAAATCGCATTGCCTCGGTATTAGAGCTCGTTCGAACGAGATAAGCATGTCGCTTGAACAAATGACACGTGTCGCTAGAACGACTTCTCACGAGATGTCTATGTCGTTTGAACGAAAAAATAAGGTCGTTCGAATGACATATCAAACGAGATTCCACGCAAACTTGTAGAAAATTTTGATACGAATGCGTGGCCGCCAGTTTCGTATTTTTTTGATTTTTTACGAACTAGTTATGATTTTTCTACGGAATGGTGTCTGAGAACAAAATATTTAGAAAAATATTTGATAAAAATATCCCAACACTTTAAGTGAAATGGTAAGGAATTAAAACTCAACCTTACCAAAGTAAACTTTACGGAGTCTTTTTGATGAAGAACTTGATATTCGGATCCGTCTTTGATGCTTGAATGTTCTTGAATGGTCTTCGATGGTGTAGCGGTATAACACACATAATAAATTGATAATGGACTTATAAAAATATCTCCTTACAAATCTCCTCCTATGTCTATGCCGGAACAAACATATAAATATCTGAATTATCAAAAACCAAAATGCCTATACAAATATACCCTCCCATGAATAAATTTGCAAGACCTCAAACAATTCTTCAAAAAGTCTTCATCAAATCTCAAAGCTTTTCTCATCAGGGTGTGCAACATAATGGTCTTCAGTCTTTGTACCTACACACATGAGATAAAGCAAAATACCTTCATGATGGATCTAGTTAGAAATGATATAAGAAAAAATCATTAATAAATCAAATCTCCCCATAATGCAAAACCTCCCCCATAACATGATAATTCGTTCCCCCCTTTTTATGATGTCCCCAAATAGACAAAATAAGAATGAATAATCAAAACATGGAGTGCCACGATAAAAATGAAAACTAAACAAGGATCAAACTACGCGCATGAAAAGGAGTATCTCAAAAATTCATTATACTATTTTTTATTTTTCAATTTTTTTATACAAAAATGAGATACCAAAAAAATCACACCACGGATTTAAACTAAAACAAGCAAGTCATGGAAACAAAATGAATGGGTGTGAACACATTCTATTGGTAAATCAACTCAATCAATCATATGTGCACGATGCATACGAGTACCCCTAACGAATGAACATAAAAAACCTCCTTAGTTATAAAGATTCTTGAATTTAGATGACATCGTCTTATGCAAATCAACAAATCAAAGTCAAAGCGATTTCCACCCCAATAGCGTCCAAAACTATTTAACGCATTTTCAAGACTTTCAAGGACGTGAAAACCCATTATAAAATCTCCATCCAAACTCCCTCATAGATATTTTCTTTTAGAGGTGTTAAACTAAATTCACAATCTTTGGAGACTTGGTGCAAAAACCTAATTGGCCCATAATTGGCATGAATTTTTTTTTATTTCCTTTAAATTTTTTCGGGCTCTTTTAAACCTCTGTGGACCTCGAATAATAAAATTTCTCAATTTTCTAGGTCCAATTTAAATGGTGTCTTAGTATTCACAAAGTCCAAATGAACCTTTCCCAGTTCTTCCCCATTTTTAAATAAAGTACACAAACTCACAAAATGGTTCTTATATGCAGAACTTTCTTATCAAGTTTTATCTCACTTGTTTTGTTTTAAAGTAAGGATTGAAGTGAAAACACCCAACCCACAGGTGATAAGACAAATACAATAATCAAACAAATCCGTGCACGTGTGCAATAAAGGAAATCATGAGTCAAACATGTAGGAAGTAACACTTATTATATCATAATGACTCCTAACATTATAAAGCACGTGGATGAATTGACCTATTGTCTCAAAACACTATCAAATAGTAACATGAAAAAAATGGAATGATGTTGTGACTCGATCATCCTAGGTTTTCATCCATAAAAGGTGCAAACAAAATACAAAAATCTTTTGGAATTTTTTCAAAATTTTTATGAAAATTAAATCTTTTTGTATTTTTCAAAAAATTTCAAAAGCAAAAATTTATACAAAAAGTACATGTCATAACGCTAGGAAAAATATATCATGAAACCACAACTAGTGAAGGACAATCATTAAAACACAATCATCTATATGATATGGGAAGAGAAGAATCATGTGAAAGCAAACGAAAATCAACTTGTCTAAAATCTAGTGCATCTAAAAGGGATTTCCTAACCCAAACAGATGTGAAACGATGTGTAGGGGCTTTGGGAACCACGAGAACACTAGACATAAATTTCCTAGGACATTTTCCATGATAAAAATAAACACATCTAAGGTGACCTTTCCTACCACAATATGAACATGTGTAAACGGGTGGAACGACACCTATGGGTTGACCTTTTCTAACATCCGTGAAATTGGTTGACCCTCTAAAACAAATAATGATTTTGGCTTTATCACTAGAAGAATGAGAACAAGATGATCCATTATCAAACCTACTCAAGTTTGTAAAATCATTTTTTAAGTTCAAAATTTTCAACTCAAGCAAAGAATTAGACTCTTCCAATTTACGGGACGCCTTTTTTAAATTTTCAACAATTCCTAAATGTGTATCTCTCTCTACCTTAATTAAAGATTTTTTCCCTAAGAGTCTCTTCACGTGCCACAAATTCATTGATTAAAATGTTTTTATCCTCTTTGGCACAACCACAAACCATCAAATTTTTAAGGTCCTCCAATTCTTTTTCTAAAAACAGGATCCTCTCACCACTCTGTTTCTAGGACAATTTTATTGCAACAAAGTCATGGTCCAAGGAAACAAATTTCTCACGATAAAAATATCTTTGATTTTGAACTATTTGCAAAAGTTCCATCACGGATTTAAAACCAAAATTTTCTTGTTCCAAAACTTTAATTCACTTCGCAAATGTCAAATTCAAACTATTTAAATCGTTAAAACTTTGACTCGTGCCAACGGGTGGGGGCATCAAATTAGATAAGTGCTTCATTGAAAAACTTGCGATTTTAAACAAAATAAAAATTTTCAAACAAAATCAATATCACACAAGTTTGCGAAAATAGGAGTACGCGATAAATTAACGTAACATACTTTGATACCAATTTGTAAACGTGAGTAGACAAATTGTATGAGAAAGTAAATCCTTTAAACATTAAGATCACAAGATAAATAAGTGTAACCCGCTCTGATACCAATTTGATGACGTGAGAAGTCAAATTGTATAAAAAAATACTTGAAAAATCAGGATCACGCGATAAATTAGTGTAACCCGCTCTGAAAACAATTTGTAAAAATCGAAGGAACGCGGTGTGTGATACCGACTTAAATTAATTCGCAAATTTCTAATTTAGCACACTTATATAATTGGAGTCTATTTACACCAAATGAAATCATACCTTAAACATGCAACTATGTGTGTGCATGTGTCAACCCATAAATAAGTAAAGCATGCGACACAAATATTCAGGAAAAATCCCCGAATAGCAAAACCTTTTATTTCTAAAACTTTGAAGAATTCACAAGACCATTGACTTAGATACAACCTGATAATCTCCCACAAGTATAAAGCATGGTGTCTTCGTCAAACCTCCAAAGCAACGACTATAAATAACGTCGGCTGGAATCTCCCGCAAGAACTTCAGGTGGTCAGCAATGAAGAAGAAAACGACTTCTCCACAAAAGTGAATTTTATAAGGACTCCCTCAACAATAGCACACAGCTCTCCAGTTGAAGAGTTCTCCCCACAAATATTAAACCACAACAAAGGTGTGTTCTTCAAAATAAAAAATATTTCACTAAAGCAGATTGGGATTTTTGTTAATTGTAAAAAAAAAGGGATTAAACCCTAAAAGAAGAAGTCAAAAGATTCTGCACTTTCGCAGGTTTTTATCTTTCAAAATGCTGGGACTTCTTAATGATAACAAAACCATTTAATAAGTATTTATGGAAAATCACCCCGCCTCGGTATTAGAGATCGTTCGAACTAGATAAGCATGTCGCTCGAACGAATGACACATGTCGCTCGAACGACTTCTCACAAGATGTCTATGTGGTTTGAATGAAAAATAAGGTCGTTCAAACAACCAATCAAACGAGATTCTATGCATAATTATAGATAATTTCAATACGAACGCGTGGCCGCCAGTTTCGTATTTTTCTAGTTTTTTATGAATTAGTTATAATTTCTCTACGGAAAGGTGTCCGAGAACAAAATCTTTAGAAAAATATTCTATTAAAATATCCCAACACTTTAAGTGAAATGCTAAGGAATTAAAACTCAACCTTACCAAAGTAAACTTCGCGAAGTCTTTTGGATGAAGAACTTGATATTCGAATCCATCTTTAATGCTTGAATGTTATTGAATGCTCTTCGAGGGTGTAGCGGTATAAGACATAATAAATTGATAATGGACTTATAAAAATATGTCCTTAAAAATCTCCCCCCATGTCTATACCGGAACATACATAAAAATATCCGAATTATCAATACCAAAAAGCCTATACAAATCTACCCTCCCATGAATAAATTTGCAAGACCTCAAACAATTCTTCAAAAAGTCATCATCAAATCTCAAAGCTTTTCTCAACAGGGTGTGCAACATAATGATCTCCAGTCTTTGTACCTACACACATGAGATAAAGAAAAATACCTACGTGATGCATCGAGTTTGAAATGATATAAGAATAAAGCATTAATAAATCAAATCTCCCCCATAATGCAAAAACTCCCCCATAACATGATAATTCTTTCTCCCCCTTTTTATGATGTGCCCAAATAGACAGATAAGAAGGAATAATCAAAACATGTAGTGTCACGATAAAAATGCATCGCAAACAAGGATCAAAATATGCACATGCAAAGGATCATTACAAAAATTTCACAAACTATTTTTGATTTTTCAATTTTTTTATACAAAATTAAGATACCAAAAAAAATCACACCATGGATTTAAACTAAAACAACCAAGTCATGGAAACGAAATGAATGGGTGTGAACACATTTGATAAGTAAATCAAATCAATCAATCATATGTGCACGATGCATACGAGTACTCCTAACAAATGAACATAAAAACCTCCTTAGGTGTAAAGATTGTTGAATTTAGATGACATTTTCTTATGCAAATCAACAAATTTAAGTCAAAGTTATTTCCACCCCAATAATGTCCAAAACTATTTAGCGAATTTTCAAGACTTTCAAGGACGTGCAAACCCGTTATCAAATCTCCAACCAAACTCCCTCATATATATTTTCTTTTAGAGGTGTTAAACCAAATTCACAAACGTTGGAGAATTGGTGCAAAAACCTAATTGGCCCATAATTGGAATGAATTTCTATTTATTGCCTTTAAATTTTTTCGGGCTCTTTCAAACCTCTTTGGACCTCGAATAACAAAAAATCCTCAATTTTCTAGGTCCAATTTAAACGGTGGCTTAGTATTCGTAAAGGTCAAATGAACCTTTCGCAGCTCTTCCCCTTTTTTAAATAAATCACACAAACTCACAAAATGGTTCTTATATGCACAACTTTCTTATCAAGTTTTATCGCACTTGGTTCATTTTAAGGACATGATCGAAGTGAAAACACCCAACCAACATGTGATAAGATAAGCACAATAATCAAACAAATTCATGCACGTGTGCAATAAAGGAAATCATGAGTCAAACATGTAGGAAGTAACACTTAATTACATCTTAATGACTCCAAACATTATAAAGCACATGGATGAATTGACCTATTGTCTCAAAACACTATCAAATAGTCACATGAAAAAAATGGAATGATGTTGTGACTCTGTCATCCTGAGTGTTCATCCATAAAAGGTGCAAACAAAATACAAAAATCTTTTTGAATTTTTTCAAAAACTTTATCAAAATAAAATCTTTTTGTATTTTTCAAAAAATTTCAAAAGAAAAAAATTTATACAAAAAGTACATTTCATAACGCTAGAAAAAATATATCATGAAACCACAACTAGTGAATGACAATTATGAAAACGCAATCATCTATATGATATGACAAGAGAAGAATCATGTGCAAGCAAACGGGAATCAACTTGTCTAAAATCTAGTGCCTCTAAAAGTGATTTCCTAACCTAGACAGATGTGAAACGATGTGTGGGGGATTTGGGAACCACGAGAACACTAGACATAAACTTCCTAGGACATTTTACAAGATAAAAATATACACATCTAAGGTGACCTTTCCTACCACAAATAAACACATCTAGTCAATTCACATTTTGGGCACCTGGCCCATCATCTTCACGAAAGTAGTAGCCCTCCTCGCTAGCTTCGCGATGCCGTAAACGGTGCACGATTATGATTCAAAACGAAGAAGTGATGGTGATTTCAGCGGATGAGAAAGGCAAATATCCCAAAACAGCAAGCAGCTTGGCTGATACCTTCTTGATCAATCGATCCTTCATTTTTGAGCCATCATAGGGAGACAGTGGGCATCATTCTCAACCATCGATCGATCGACGGTTTGGGTCGATCGATCGATCCCCTATTTTTAGGAGATATTTTACTTTTCTTTTCTTTCTTCTTTTCTTTTATTCCAACTTACTATAAAAACAAATTTTGTGTAAATATCAGATATTAAGCATTATAATAGATTTTAGAGAGTTGTAGGTTAGGGTTTGGGGGATTTGAGAGTTCTTTTTCTTCCTCTCTTGGTTTGACACCCTTTAGGGTTTGTAATTGGTACTTTCATCTTCCCTCTCCATTTAATATAGTTGTATCCTTTCTAGTGTAATTTACATGCTTTCCTAATTAGATTTAAATGCTATAATTTAGTTTCCTTCTAGTGTAAATTTACCGCTTTATTTATAACGTTTCTTTACTGCATTTTTACCATGATTTCTAGCTAATTTAAATTAGGTTGTGTTTGAATTGAACTCACTTGGGTTAACGTGTTGCTTTGCTTTGGTGATGGCATTTACGGGTCTATTTCGAGTGTGTTGTCCTAGTTACTGCACCTAGGAGATTTGACAGGGCATATCATGTATGTCCCGTGCTTATGACCTTTGGTGCGTAATTTCTGGGATATTTGTTGACGACAAAATCGTAGTATGCTTTTATGCGGATTTAGGGCGTGAGAACCCTTGATTTAATTAACTTTCGAAATGGGATGCATTCGTAATAACTCGTCGACCCATGTATCCATTTTATACAAATTAACTCGGGTGAGGGATATTCAACGTAACCTATGGTTTTTACTCGCTTTGTTAGTCTAGATTTATTTTCCATCGCCTAGATTAATATTTCCTTTTTATGAATCTTTTCCTTTTTAGTTTATAATTCACCTTTTCACACTTTTATTTCGGAGTACTAAATCATATAAATTCTAGCAACTTGTCTCAGTGGATCTTTAGATACCCGACTTACCGTTGTGCTTGTCTCGCAAGTGTAGTCGTAATTTAGGTTTTTGCATTATCGCGGTGAAATGAAAACAACGACCGTTCCCTTACACGAGCACGCATTTCACGCACATAGTTAAGAACCTCCATATGAATGGACATAACCACCAGTTCACACTAAACATCACTACTGAATCTTGTAGACAAATTGTACCCATAGTACTGATAGAAAATGGGTCCACCATCAATGTATGCCCCCTTAGTATCAGCACTAGTCTATAATATACATCCACTAAGTTTACATCATCGTCCACGACCATTTAGGCCTATGAAAATATTCTTCGAGAAGTCTTAGGTCCCATCACTCTCACACTCATAGTGTAACACCTCAGCCTGGATTTATGGGTTAGCCGTAGTCAACTCGGTCCGACCCCAACACTATGTGTGAAGTTCAATGGAACAACCTATATAATATTTCTAATGATATTTTATTTTTAATTAACGTTTCACTTGTTTAGCATGAGATTCCAATTTCTAATTAAACTACGCGAGGGACCCATGGGAGCACCCCGATGTCTAAGCATACAGAGATACTAACATAATATAAAAGGAAGTACGTACCTGTAGAACGCTCTCAAAATATGAAATCGCACCCAACCTGTCATAACAGTATAATGGAATGAGCCAAATGCTCAGTGGGAAATAAACAAATGAAATATAGATTCGAAAGGCAGAAAAAAACTCTAACACGTTATACCTACGTGCACATGCAACTATCATGTTTACATATATAAACATACATATTCATCTACTTAATGAATGAAATAGTTTACTTATGAAAACCTTATTTATCCAGATTCATTCACCTTAATTTCGTAAAAGACTCCCTTTTTATCATTTTATCATTCATCCCTTTATTGAACATAGTCGGTTTGGTATTTGAAATAAATACACTTGGTTTAATTGAAAGCCAATTCTTTATCGAAATTACCCTTTTCATTTTAACCAATCAACATTACTATTTTCATTGAAAACCACCATTTCAACACATGCGAACACTGTGTTAGAAAATACTCATTGGGACTTTGAAAACCTTTTACAACACATTCTTGTGTTAATTGTGGGTTTAGCTACTTGGATCGCTTAACTAACCATTTACCCACTTACTTAACCTCATGGAAATTAATCAGTCTACAAATTTACTTTTCAATTTCACTTATACCGAAACATTTATTAATCCATTGAAGTTAGGTTGTCTTAACATATTTCACCACACAACCCATTTCTTGACATGCTCCTTATTCCTTTATCTTTTCTTGGAATCTTCCAATAATCGCATACTTCAATGCGATCCACGTTGTCGACTATGCGTACCATATGCCCTGGTCAGTTGTTTATATTCTTTCACCACAGGGCTCCGGTGTCATCCGAGTTCCTTTACATTTGTTTTATAATTTTATAAATGTCCACATTATTCCAAATTTCCTTTTACTCGGTCAAAGTCAAAACCTGAAGTTACACCCCAACTTGTGCTACACTTGAAATTATCATTTCATGTCCTTTACACTTTAACCTTGATTTTATTCAAAAAATCGCATTCATTCAGGATCGATTTGTGCAAAACCTCTTCCAACATTTTTATTTCACAAAAATGTTCCACTTCAAGTAAAATTACCATTACCCTTTTGTTTCCAAACTCATCTTTTAATCCATTTTCCCAAGTGTTAATTTTCCCAAAACACTACCAAGTTTTCCATACCAACGTCTTAAGTGTTTTAATACCACAATTTAACCTTGGAGTAATAGTCTTCTTCTTAATCGAAAACATATTTATTTCATTATTTCCTTTTTCAATTTCATAAGTGTTAATCTCTTACAACATTAATAAGTTATAGGCACTAACTTTCCAGTGTTTAACCATTAACGGTTATTCAACACCTTTACTAACCATCTTTCGAAATTAAACATATCTTTACTTTCTTTATTCAAGAAATCTCATTACACTTAAAGACTAATTTTTATAAGAATATGCCATTTCCTTTTTATCACTACATATAGTCTTATGCCCTTACATTCATCACACTTTTAATCCCTTTTTCACACACTTTGAAGACTAGAATTTCTAATTCTCTTATTTCTTGTTTAGACCCATGAAAAACTTCTTTAAACTTGTTCACATATTTATTATAAAAATACTACAAATTCATATACATGAGAAAATCAATTTTAAATTCTAAAATCCTATTTGTGGGTTAAACATACATTTCCTTTTACAAATTCATCATTCTTGCAGAAATATACTTTCGAGGCATAAAAGACATTTAATTTCTTCAAACTCAACAAATGTCCATTTTCATAAACTTTACATTTTTGCAAGAAACATTGAAACATTATTTTACCAATGTTTAGCAAAATAAATCATTATTTTCAAACATTTTATTTCATAAAATGTTTAACATCAGTGCTTCTAGAAAATACACCATTTTCAAAAAACACCAACTTTTAATATTTCAAGGCTTTGAAATATTTATTCATTCTTTATTTCCAACAAAATAACATTTTACAAAAAAAATTATTCCATAAAAATATTTATTACTTATTACACATGCCTTTCAACATTTAGTCAAATGCAACCTACTCATGTAATCTAACAACAAGACTACAAATATACAAATAGAGTCTTAGTACTGAGAGTAAGATTTTCCCAACCCTAATAGATCCAAATGGTTGTAATAAGGTTAGTGTCGGGGGAATAACCCCCACCTCCAAAGGTGGCCTCAAGGGGTTACCAAATGCATCCTCCAAAATGCTCCATTTGTGCTCCTTTCAAGCTTCTAAGCTAAAAAATCCTTCAACTCCATGAAAGTTACATCTTTATCTTCTAAAAATATCCCCCAAGACTTCTCCAAAATTTGTAGCTCCACTTCAACAATGGTGGAATTGGGTTTTTATGGTTCAAATATAGTGGAATATACTAAGAAAATGGTGGTTTATAGTTAAGGTATGGTGGTGGGTGGTGGTTGGTGGTTTGGGTGGAGAGGGGTGTGCAACCGTGGAGGAAGACCACCCCTCCTCTCTCTCTCTCTCTCTCTCTCTCTCTCTCTCTCTTTCTCTCTCTCTCTCTCTTTATCTCTATCTATCTATCTATCTATCTATCTATCTATTCTTCCACTTCCAATAACAAAATAAGCCCAAACACACCCTTATAAAACATCTAAAAAACATAAATTCCTATTTTTCTCAATATGGGCTCATCTCAGAAAGACAACTCGAAGATCTAAGGGCCAGAAATGTGACAATACACAAGGAAAATCGGTTTTAAACATTTTCGAGGAAGGTCATTAGAAGGACATGAGCCTCCTTCGAACAACATCAATACCACGTTCGATGATTGACTTCACGCGACCTTGGTGCGACCTGAGACTATAATGCAGTGAAATCTTATTTGAAGTCGTGCTTTGCGCGACCTTCACACAAAATTGTGTCTCACTTATTATAACCCCCATAGGTCATTCGAATGACCTCTTTTCTATTCTTTTATTTCCTTCAATATTTAACCCATAATTTCCAATAATTCTCATAAGAAATTAATCTATTACAATTTATACAAAATTTAAACAAAATGCTAGGGTACGGTATTACAAGCTTCCCTCATTGGCGAATTTCATCCCCAAAATTCTCGATTCGTTAATCATGGGCTTATGGGGTTCACCAACTTCTATTATAAGCCGTAAAAATCCTTCAATATAAAATCATCGAAGTTCTCGATACTAAGGTCTCTCTACGTGCTTCCATATAAGGTTTTCCGCCAAATACTCAATGTTTAGATGCTCTAACGCTCACCATCTCGCTAACAAGGATGTCATATAATCGACTCTGAGTCTCCACTTACTCCATGATCATGTCCAAACAGTTTCTGGAACCACCTTTGCTATTTACTCACTCCAAGAGGTAATATGCTTACCAAATCATCACCGTAGGTTCTACTTACACTTTATGATGCGTCACTCTGATGACCCTAGTACTACTCTAGGCATCTTACCTTTGTGAACTCGCTAAAGCCATGCTCTAATCCACTCATCGTGAGAAAGAAACATCGTATGCTAAGTTTTCCCCGATTTCTAACACTATACCACATCCTCAAGTCATCATCCCTCACTTTGTAACTAGAGATACTGATTGTCGTGCTGACCAATCAAAAAGCCACTAATCCTAAGAAAGATTAACAGTATGAGAAAACTGTGTGGATAAAAGTGTGGCCACCCATACACAAAACTTTATGCAACAGTAAGACTACCTCAAATGGGGTGCACCCAATTATCGAGCTGCATTGACCATACCTGGTCCGTCATGCTCTAACAGGACCAACCGTACCGTACCATGACCTGATGCAATCTAAGACACCGCATATATGATAATATCAATCCCCAATTACTGAAACCTAAAGAGTCACACAAGAGTCTGAAGGAACAATCAATCATCCCGAGAAATATCGCCCATAAGATTCTGACTATGACTTATTAAAGTGAACCTATGCCATACTATTGAAGTCATATCAATCATTCCTAAGGATCTCAGCGGTCACTAATACTTTCCACATACCCTGTCTTAGGTCACTAGATATGGTGAATAGAATTACAATCATTCATTCTCATAACACGAAAGGAATATGCAAATCGGTAGTCCTCTAGGAAGTCAATGTCTGACTTCCCTCCTTGAGATTAAGGCCCTACCCTTCACACCCTTGGCACACAGGAATCATTGCAATTAGAGGATTACTCACACCATTCTTTACACCGACCTTATCCATTAACCGGTGATGATGTAACTGACCTACTACACCTAGGTTATTGTCTACCTTATGTAACACCCCATAATTTTGAGGATTTAATATTTAATCATTTCGGGAGATATAGAAATATTCAAATTGGACAAACCTAAATTTATAATTTGAGGGAGTGATGAACGGAAGTTAGGAAATTCTAAACCTAGGGTTTGAGAGAGAAATAGAGGAAGCTAATCAAGAGCCAATTGGGGATCTTTTGGAGTCATATTAAGGGACTAATTAGGGTATTCTTCATCAACACTTTCTCTAGAACAACGGATCAGGCCCTACAAACAATTTCAGGAAAGTGGTTCACTGTTGTGATTCTTAAATTTATGATAATAAATTCATATTATGGGAGTGTGGCCATCCACCATCCCCTCCGCGGAGGGAGGAAGGATCCTTCGGGTCCCTCGTGTCCCCTCTCGGGAGAGCCCTTCGGTCGAAGTCGATTTTATGAGGTGTGGAAAATGTAGAGAGATTCAGAGTTGCCAATATATTTTACTCAAAACAGACAAAAGAAAAAGAGGAAGCCATCCCGAAGGATGGCTTCCAAAGACATACTGGTGCGTGAGAAACCAAAATGATTCGGAAAGGGTTCGGAGGCTTAGTTACGAAATGGGAAGGTGTTAGGCACCCATTCCGCCCTTTCGGTCTCTCATGGATATTTTCTATTTTCCTTTATGTTTCCCGTTGTGAGATGTGTGCATGTGTATTTATATAGAATGGAGGTAGGAATCTTCGACTTGTGTCATGGAAAAGATAAAGCGAGTCATCTGTAGGAAGATATAAAAGTAATATTAGAAAAATAAGATTTATACGGCTACCCCTACGTTGATCGTTATAAGGGAACGATAACGCACATGGAGTAATACGTTACTAAAAACAAGTATATAGAATATAATGAAAAATGAGATAAAGAGAAGATAGAAAATAAGAGAAAAAGTGAGAAAAGGACTCGAGTCTCGAGTTTTACCCCGAGACGCCTACGTAGCCTGTAAAGGCATCAAAGTCCACGTAGTTCGCATGTAAAGTGAGGGGTGGGGTTTAACCCATAAATCCAAAATGGAGAAATCTCTTATTTGTAAGTGTGTGTGTGTGTGTAGAAAAAGTGTTTTAATTGTGGTAAAAGTGTGGAAAAAGTGTGAGAATCCCATTCGGAATTTATGAGCAAACCCTCTTTTTCTTATATTTTGGGTTTTTATTTATATAAAAATAAGATATGTGCAATAATACTAGATAAAAAGTGTATTTATGGTATGTGAGATGAGATTATAAAAGTGCTAAGTAAGAAAACAAGTTATTAGAAATTCAAGAGAATTTAAGAGAGAGTTTGAGAAAGTTGGACCTTATTGAAGATCTTGAGCTTGATCTTGAACATTGGAGAGAAGCCCTTGAGCTTGGATGATGATGGAGAGTGGTTAACTCATCAAGTTTGATGAAAAGGATGATGAAAAGTAGAAGTGAAAAGGGGATTTGGAAGTTGAAATCACGCTTTCTTGGAGAGAGGTTTCTGGGATTCGTTCAGAGAGATTTCTATCAGATCTGGATCTCTCTTGAAAGTGAGGCCAAGGCCTCCTTTTATAGCCCTAGGGGACTACCGATTGGCTTAGAGCCCTTCCTGCCTATCGGCAGGAAGGTGCCGATAGGCAGGTTCTAGGACGTGCCATTTGGTAGTGTGTTTCAGGCTTTTTCGAAAAATTGGCTGCTGACGGAAAATCGTTGGTCAGAATCGCGCACGGGGCATAGCGTTGGAAAGGTAATTCAGAGACCTTTGAAAGTCCTTTGGATCTCTCCCGAGTTCAGGAGTTGACTTTGGGTCAAAAGTGCCTCGAAAGGGTTTGTTGGTCCATTGGACGGGGAATCGTGCGGACACAAACGGATCATTCGTCCGCATGGTAAGTATGAATCATGCACGAGGCATACCGTTGGAAAGGTTAGGAGATGTAATTTGACATTCCAAAGAGTTTGACCCGATTTGGAGAGTTGACTTTGGTTAACCGGGCCCGGGAAGCGCTAGGTGGCTTCCCGAAGTCAAACAGATCGTTCGTCCGCATGGAAAGTCCAAATTGCGCACGGGATGGCCCTTTGGAAAGGGTATTCAGTGCCCTTCGAAAATTCATTCAGCCTCGGTCGAGCTGAAGGGTTGACTTGGGTCAACAAAGCCTGAGAGCGCCCGGTGGCCTCTAGGTCAGGTTTCGGACGCAAACGGAACATTCGTCCGCATGTTAAGTCGGAATCGTGCATGGGGAAGATCGTTGGAAAGGGTATTCAATGCCCTTCGAAGATCCATTGAGTCTCAATCCTGATGAGGAGTTTGAATTTTGGGTCAAACTGAGCCGGGGGGTGCCCGATGGCTTTCAGGTCAGTACTCGGGACGTGACCTGGGTTTGCGATGATGAGTGGAGGTACTATGGACCTAAGGAGAGTTAGGGGGTAATAGAGTGAGGTGTCTACAGAGCCCCTCGATGGGTGAGTTTGGAACAAATGACAACCGTCGATTAGACACCGCATGATGCCTTTGGGAGAGTGTGACCCATTCATAGGGTCGAGGTCAATTCTGAGGACCTAAGGAAGTGAGGATGACCAATTAAGAGGGTCAAGGTCGATTCTGAGGACCTAAGGAAGCAAGGATGACCAATTCAGAGGGTCGAGGTCGATTCTGAGGACCTAAGGAAGTGAGGATGACCAATTCAAAGGGTCGAGGTCGATTATGAGGACCT
Source organism: Sambucus nigra (assembly GCA_949130495.1). NCBI lineage: Eukaryota > Viridiplantae > Streptophyta > Magnoliopsida > Dipsacales > Adoxaceae > Sambucus > Sambucus nigra. Next base: position 147,895,104 of record OX422215.1, read on the forward strand.
GAGGAAGCGAGGATGATCAATTCAAAGGATCGAGGTAAGTGTTGAGGACCTAAGAGTGGTGACAACCGAGGATCGAGGTCAATTCTGACCTAACTCAGGTGGCGATCCAAGACCGGGGCCAATTCTGACCTAAGAGTGGTGACGACCGAGGACCGAGGTCAATTCTGACCTAACTCAGGTGGCAATCCAAGATCGGGGCCAATTTTGACCCAAAGTGGTGACGACCGAGGATCGAGGTCAATTCTGACCTAACTCAGGTGACGATCCAAGACCGGGGCCAATTCTGACCCAAGAGTGGTGACGACTGAGGACCGAGGTCAATTCTGACCTAATTAAGGTGACGATCCAAGACTGGCGTCAATTCTGACCCAAGAGTGGTGACGACAGAGGATCGAGGTCAATTATGAACTAACTCAGGTGAAGATCCAAGACCGAGGCCAATTTTTGACCCAAGAGTGGTGACGACTGAGGACCGAGGTCAATTCTGACCTAACTCAGGTGACGATCCAAGACTGGGGCCAATTCTGACCCAAGAGTGGTGATGATCGAGGACCAAGGTCAATTCTGACCTAACTCAGGTGACGATCCAAGATCGGGGCCAATTCTAACCCAAGAGTGGTGATGACCGAGGTCCGAGGTCAATTCTGACCTAACTCAGGTGATGATCTAAGATCGGGGCCAATTCTGACCCAATAGTGGTGACGATCGAGGACCGAGGTTAATTCTGACCTAACTAAGGTGACGATCCAAGATCGAGGCTAATTCTGACCCAAGAGGGGTGACGACCATGGACCGAGGTTAATTATGAACTAACAAAGGTGATGATCCAAGACCGGGGCCAATTCTGACCCAAGAGTGGATAAAGATTATATTTTGATTCTGCTAGAGAAAGAGCTTTATGATTCTGATTTGAGCTGGGGAGATGATTGCTGGGGGAAGCTTTATAGGACACCTCGCAGGAGGGAACAACCTATTTTGGGTGTTGTGAGAGAATTCTGCTGGGGGAATGATCATGTGATCCTTAGGGATTTTCCGGAGCCTTGTCGGGAGGAGTTTTCACTTAGCTTTTGAGGATTCTGCTGGGGAAGAGGGGTTCCATTTGGGGGATAAGAATTGGATTTGAGGTTCCGCTGGGGAATGATGAATGAGCTGGGGAAATTTTGGATTTCCCTTTGGGAGAGATCACTCGGGGCGAGTGGTTCTTTTGATTTCTGCTGGGAAAAATACAATGTGATAATGTATCGCATCGGGTAGCCAATGGTCGGGGAGGCCTTTTGTAAAGTCTGATGAGGAGGTGATTAGGTGGTCCAGGCGCCTTTCCCGAGAGGTCATTTTCTTGGATTTTGAGCGCTCCGTTGGGGAAAATGGTGTGTTTCCTGAAGGAGTGTGAAATTTTCCCGGTGAAAACGTTCTAAATCCCTCCTGGGATTTTTAGGAATTTTTCGAGGATTTTTCGAGGCTTCCAGGTATTTTTTGGGAATTTTTGTACGAAATTTTAAGGGGGATGTCGGTCGGCATAGACTAAGAGGTGCCATTCGGTAGTGGCACAGACTTTTGGGCTACCTCGGGAAGGTGAGGAGACAGTGTCGATCGGTATGGAAGGGGTGAGTGCCGATTGGCATGGCGTTTGGCCTCCTATATAAAGGGGGCGAATCCCCTTCATTTTTCACACCCTCTTGCCTTCTCTCTTTCTGCGAATTCTCTCTGCGAATTGTTCTAACGCTCTGATCTTCAAGAAATGGCCACTTTTGTGAGTACCGTTGTCCATCAGGAGTGGTTGACCGTTGATGACTGGGTGAATGTGGATTGGAGGGATAAGGTGCCTCTTGCTTTGGGAAATGAGAATGCCTTTGATGCATTCGAGCCGGTTGAGGATGAGCGGACCTTACTATGGGAGCCGTCACTTCATCTCTCTTCGAGAGTGATTCCCGGTGGTTATCTAAGTAACCTAACCTTTGGCATTCTTTCCTTTTTGGGTGATTTTTCCCTTTTTCTTGACCTTTGACTGAATTTTCCTTTTGCCAGTCGGATATTTCCTTGAAGAACATGCGTGTCTGCGGGACGACGGGGCATAGGGATGTTTGGGAGCATCTTCCACCCGTGGTGTGTTGGATGGTATCATCAGTGGGTTTTGGGAGGTTGGCGGCTGCGCTGGATGAGACGCCTCGTTCGACAGCAGTTTTGTGTGACTTGGGGGAGAGGTGGTGGGACACTACCCACACTTTTCTTTTTGGCTTCGGGGAGATGACGGTGACTCCCATAGATGTGCAGCAACTGATGGGGCTGGATTGTGATGGGGAGCAGATAGAGGTGGATCGCTCTTTGCGGGTGAGGTCGGAGGCGGTGTATGCGTCACTTGGTGATGTGAGGAGGATAGTCTCTGGGGATTCTATCCGGCTGTCCTTGCTGAAGGATGTTTTGCTGAGCACGGTGGTCAATGTGGAGGACGGGCTGCAAGTGAGGCAGATGACCCGGTTGTTCATCTTGTTGGTGTTGGGAGGTTTCGTGGTGGCGTCGAGTGGCGACGTCGAGTGGCGACGTCGTCCATTTGTGGTTTCTATCGTACTTGAGGATGTTTTCAAACATCCCTTTCTATGATTGGGGGAGTCTGACCTTGGCAGCCCTTTACTCTTCTTTGGATGCATTCAGCCAGTGTTGTCGACAGACTTTTACTGGAGCCACGTATCTCCTGGAGGTACCCTTTACTTTGTGCATTTTCCTTTCATGCATTCGCATTTTTCTTTCATGCCTTCGCATTTTCTTTTCATGCATTCGCATTTTCTTTTTTCTTGTGGATTCAGACGTGGTTTTATGAGGTGATTGGGTGCAACACCCTGCTGATTTCTCTGAAGGAAGACACCGTTGGGGACTTCTGCCGACTGTACCGGTGGCATAAGGCCAACCGGCAGTCGAAGGGATCTCTCTCACTAGAGGCGGTGCGTCAAGTCTTGAATGACCTGACCAGTGGTCGGGTAAGGTCTTTTCCTGTTCAGTCATTGTTTTTTCACCTTTTGATTTTATATTGACTTATGCTTGTCTGGGAATTTTCAGGTGACCTTTTATCCTTGGGGGACAGCCATTCAAGATACGGGGTGACTGGGGTGAAAGCGCAAATGAGGCATTTGTTGGCACATGAGTTCGACCATTCCTGGTACCTCGGGGAGAGGGTGATCCGTCATATTACTGAGGAGGAGGTGGTGGTGCCTCCCGCGCAGCCTACTACTTCTATGAGGTGGGAGCAACAGTTGTTGGAGGATGAAAGGATCGCGGCGATGATTAGCGAGTCTTATGCCTTGTATACTGATACGGTCGTGCCGTATGATTATATGGACTTTGTGACGAGCTGGTTGATGGCACCCAGTATACATGATGCTTTGCCTTTCCCTCCTGCTGGTTCGAGTCGGGCGGTGGGGTCTTCCCACAGTGGTGGTGGTCCGTCAGCACCTGCGGCGGCGGTGACCTCGGAGGTCCCTTTTGTTCGACTGCAAACTCCTTTGTACAAAATCCGGTGGGCTGATGGAGGGATAGTGCCGATGTTACACCGTCCCCTTGAGATGGATCCGGAGGAGCTGGGCTTGACAGAGGACATCCTTCGTCCTGCGATAAACCTTTCGGTCCTTTTCCTCTCTTTTTTTTATTTCTTTTGCTTGATACTGATTCAGCCTTTTCCTGTAGCAAATCCGGGTATCGACCACTTGGCTGAGAGACATCAGAGACTGGATATCATTGGTGACTACTCGCATTTGGGATGCTATCCCTGTTCCTTTTTGTTTGGTGTCGTCAGCCTCGTCCGGGGGAGACTCTAGCTCGGGTAGTGGGGGTGCGTCGTCTCGTCGTAGGGGGAAGAGAGCGCATCGCAGGGGTGGAAGCTCTTGAGAGAGAGAGAGAGAGAGAGTGTGGGTTCGGGCCGAGTCCCGTTGTTTTTGGCATTTTCTTTATTTCCTGCAAAATGATGTAACATAGAAAACATATATATGCAATGCAATGTAGTTTTTTTGTCCATCTTTTATTTTAATGATGAATGAATGAATACACATGCGCCTTTTAATTTGCTACTGAGACCGTAAAATATGAGTATTCTTGGAATTTTTCAAAGGAAAGTTATTTTATTTAAAATGGGGAATCCCATAAGGAGGGAACATGATTCTCAATTTATTTTTATAGGGTTTTTCTGATTTGACAAAAAAAAAAGGAAAGGAGGAAATTTCCAAAAATTGGGGGTTGCCGATCGGCAAGCACCCTGACCTGCCTATCGGCAGTTCAATCCAGTCCCATCAATTAGAAGCTTTGAATGGTACCCTCTTCAGCCTTTATTACCTTATGGGGTAGGATTACTTTCGATTTCTGCAGGGATTATGTCCCTTGTGGGGATTTTTAAATATAAAAATGGATAAGGGTGGAGTGTTTTCCTCACACCTTTTGCATTCTTACATACCCACCCATCATCTTTTAGTCTTGCGAGATGGCTCTCCCTGGTAGCATTGAGTTTATCAACTACCTCGAAGCCTTGGAAGCTATGTGCTCTTATAATGTCGACTATGATGCTTTCAACATGCGTCGATTCTCCTTGTGGCGTAATAGACCTTTTGAGTGGAATAGGCTGGTGGCGGCAGTACAATTTTGGTATCCCGAAGACCATGTATTCAGCTTTGGGTTGGAAGAAGTTTGTCCTACCTACAAGGAATTTTCTTCCATATTGGGCATGATTCCCAGTGTTGCCGTAGCTTTACCCAAATTTTCCCGTTCTCCCAGGAATTTGTTGGTCGGGCTTCTCCATATCTCTCATTCGGTAGCCAGGTCATTGGTTGCCGGAGGAATGATCTCCCTCCCGGCGGTGTTGCAGTCCATGCGTTCACAGGAAGTAAGTGATGTTGGCTATGCTGGAGCCATTGTTCTGGGCCTAATTTCAAAATTATTGTTGGTGACTAGGGAGGTGCGCGTGGACTCACAACTTGCAGCCATTACCTCATGGATGTCATACCGTCACAATCCTAGGGCGATGATATTGGCGGAGACTTTGAATGGCCTGGACGCCTGGAGAGAAGGTCGTTCCGACTTTTTAAGGGGTAGCCCTGTGATGCTGTTCATGTGGTTGTCTGAAAGATTTCGCTTGTCGACTCCTCCAGAATATCCTTTGTCGGATGTACCCAACTTCTTATCGCGCTACTTCATTCGTGTTGGCATGTATGTTGAGAATTGGGAGAATTGGTTTGTGGAGCATGGGGCTCGTGGGCTGTATTGGTCAGTGCCTTGGTGGGGACAGTTGCAGCCTGTTCTGGAGCTAGGAGAATATTCATATGTGTGGTTGGTTGGTCTCAGGCAGGCCTCTTTTTATTTCCCTTGGCGACTTCTGCGCCAATTTGGCTGGGCGCAGGTCATGCCCCCTCGGACCTCAAATTTCTTTCCAGTAGAAGATTTGACTGAGCGCCTGCGTCTGTTGCTTGGACTTCTGTGGGAAAATCGGCGTCCGTCGACCCGTCCCTCTCAGTCTGTTGGGAAGTTTTACCATGTCCCCAAAGATTATATGAAGTGGTTGTGGAGGAAAGTAGTCAGAAAGATGTTGGCGGTAGAGACTGGTCAGAGGTTGTTTATTTTATCGGACTCCATGGAAGGGGGTGTTGTGGTCTTTTCGAAGATGGTTAAGGCTCAACGATCCATGGAGTGTTTGAGGCACTCCATTCAGGCAGGAGAAAATTGGGGTCCTCAGGATGTAGATGATGAGGGTGCAGGCTCTTCTGGTAGCTGTGGGTAGGACTCTTGCGGAGTTTATTTATGTAACAGATGTGGGGGATTTTATCTCTTTTTTAGGGTAGTAGGGGGGAAATGAGTTATCCGTTCCTTTTTCTTATGTAATCCGTACTATAGTTTCTTATTAATGAAATAAACAAGTTTCTGATCATCCAGCTGTGCCTTTCGATGAATTTTGTATTTTGAATTATCTATACCAATCGCTAAGGCATACATAATCCTTTTGTTCAAGTAGATGTTTAGAATGAACTATCGTTCTCGGAGATAAAAAGGGAATATATTTTTGTGAAAAAGAAGGGGTCGTGCTCATGTGGGGAGTATGAGCTGCCTACGTACCTCTGGGGCTTTTGAAAAAGTTCTTATCTGTTTGAAAATAGTTTTTGCAGAGGATCGAGCCCACGTAGTTCTAGGTAGAAGGAAATGGAGAGAGTTTTTTTTTTAGAATAGAAGGGGGGGAGAAGAGTCGTAGCGCGCCGAGATTTCAGACTAGGGGTAGAATTTCTTGAGACAGTCCAGATTGAGTGGACGAGCCATCTCTTCCCCATCGAGGTCGGTGAGCATGGCGGCACCGCCAGATAAGATCTTCTTCACAATGTAAGGGCCACTCCAATTGGGTTTGAACTTTCCTCTTGGGTCCCAGATGGGTTCGATTATCTCCTTGAGGGATAAATCCACCTCCCGGATACCGCGGTCCTTGAATTTCTTGTTGAATGATCGCTCTATTCGGCGATGATACCCTTGTATGTGGTAAATAGATTTTAATCTTCGTTCATCTAGGAGGGTCAGCTCATCAAGACGGCCTTGAAACTAGTCTTCTTCACTAACCTTGCTTTCAAGCATGACGCGTAGTGAGGGTATTTCCAGCTCCACACGTATGACTTCTTCCGTACCATAGACCAGGGAGTAAGGGGTATCCCTAGTAGAGGTTTGGATTGAGGTTCGATAGCCCCAGAGGGCGTAAGGGATCCGATCGGCCCAATCTCTACAACTTTTGGTCATCTTGTTGATGATGGTTTTGAGGTTTTTATTGGCGGCTTCAATTGCACCATTGGTCTGAGGTCAGTAGGGAGAAGATTTTTATCTTTGAATCCCGTACTCGTTGACTATTTCTGTGAATTCCGCCTCGAAGTGCAAACCATTATCCGACACTAGCTAGTGCGGGACCCCATATCGGCAGATGATATTTTTCTTGATGAATTTTCCACCTTCTTGGCATTTAATACTGCGTATGACTCAGCTTCGACCCATTTGGTGAAGTAATCGATGGCAACCAGGATGAACTCATGCCCGTTTGACGATTTTGGTGTAACCTTCCCTATGATGTCGATACCCCAGGTGGAGAACGGCCAGGGAGAAGTCATGTTGTATAATTCCCATGGAGGCAAGTGTTGAAGATTAGAGAACTATTGGCATTTAGGGCATCTTCGAACATAGGCGGTGCAATCCTGGGCCATGGTGGTCCAGTAGTATCCTTATCGGATGATCTTCTTGGCAAGCATGTGACCGTTCATGTGGGTCCTGTATTCCCCACTGTGGATTTTTTGCATTATCTTTTCAATGTCAGCCCCTGCGATACAGTGCAAATGAGTTCCATTGAAATTCCTCTTGAGTAGTGCTTTATGACAGATGATGTACTGGGCGGCCAGCCTTCGAAGGGTAGCTCGGTCATTCTTGTTGGAACCCTCTAGATACCTACCGTACCGGAGGAGGCACCAAATATCATAGTGACAGTAGTTGACTAGCTCAGGATCTTTTGAGGTGGCAAGCTCAATATGGTAGCAATGGGTTGGTTTGTCTTGCTTTTGAACTAGGAAGGGGGTCATTATTATTCCCTCGGGCATGTCGATTATGGAAGCCAAAGTAGCGAGGGCATCGGCTAGGTTGTTCTTTGCTCGGGGTAGGTAACGAAAGGTGATATCTCAGAATTAGGAGGCCAACTCTTGGCATGAAAGGGTTGGAGCTTTTCGTCCTTGACTTTCCACTTTCTGAGCACTTGATCGATGATAAGGGAAGAATCCCCATATACATCAAGGTATTGAATACCCTTCTTGAGAGCGGCCTTGAGGCCTACTATGCATACCTCGTATTATGTCATGTTGTTGGTGCAAGGGAAATCCAATTTAATGGCGATAGGAGTGTGGGAGTCGTCTGGGGAGACCAGAAGTATCCCAATGCCATATCCCCTTTTGTTGGCAGCGCCGTCAAAGAATATTTTCCATCAGAGGCAGTCTTGAGTGGTGTAGAGGACATTTTTATCTGGGAATTCGGAGATCCAGACATCTGTTTCTTCTACAGGGTAATTCACGAGGTAGTCAGAGATGGATCCTCCCTTAACAGCTTTCTGTGTGACGTACACGATATCGAACTCAGTTAGGAGCATCAACCATTGGGCCATTAGGCTAGATAAGGCGGGTTTTTTGAGCAGGTATTTGATGGGATCCATTCGGGATACAAGTTTAATGGGGAAGGAGAGCATATAGTGCCGCAACTTTTTGGTGACCCAGACAAGCTCTACACATGCTTATTCTAAACCAGTGTAGTTAACCTCGTACCCGACCAATTTGAGACTGGCATAATAGACGGCTCTTTCTTTGCGGGATTCTTCAAGGTACTGGGCTAGCGAAGCCCCGACTGCAGTGTCAGTTATGGTTAGGTATTAGAGCAAAGGGAGACCAGGCTGTGGCGGCATGAGAACTGGAGGTTGGGTTAGGTATTGTTTGATTTGATCAAAAGCTTCTTGGCAAGACTCGTTCCAAACCTTGGTTGAATCCTTTAGGAGGTGCTTGAATATTGGTTCACAGATGGAGGTGAGCTGGCTGATGAACCGGCTAATATATTATAATTTCCCAAGGAAACCTCGGACTTCCTTGTCTGTTTGGGGAGGTGGAATCTAAATTATGGCCTTCAGCTTGGCGGGATCTGCTTCTATCCCCTTCTCATTGACCATGAATCCTCAGAGTTTTCCCTTTGTAACGCCAAAAATGCACTTCTGTGGATTGAGTCGCATCTGATACTGTCGCAGTCGTTCGAAGAACTTTCAGAGAGCGGGAACATGACCTTCTCTAGTTTTGGACTTGATAATCATATCATCCACATAAACCTCGACCTCTTTGTGAATTAGATCATGCAGGATGGTTGTGGCGGCCCTTTGCTAGGTAGCCCCAGCGTTCTTAAGACCGAATGGCATAACGGTGTAGCAAAATGTTCCCCATGGGGTGATGAATGCGGTTTCCTCTTGATGGTTGGGGTGCACTTGATTTGGTTGTATCCGGAAGATTCCTCGACAAATGACTTGAGAGCATGGCTGGTTGTGTTGTCCATGATTATGTCGATGTTGGGTAGCGGATAATCATCCTTTGGAGAGGCTTTGTTTAAATCTTTGTAATCCACACACATTCGAACCTTTCCTCCTGATTTTGGTACAGGTACAATGTTGGCTAGCCATGTGGGATATTCAATTACTCGAATGAAACCCACGTTCAACTGTTTGATCACCTCGTCTTTGACCTTAAACGACCATTAGGTGCAGAGTTTTCATAATTTTTGTTTAACTGGCTTGGCATCCGGGAGAGTGGGGATCTCGTGCTGAGCTATTTCGGGGTTAATACCAGGCATGTCGTCGTAGGACCATGCGAAGACATCCACGAACTCCTTTAGCAATTCTTCGAGTTGTGCGCGCTCATGCTCGTCAAGGGTGGCCCCTATCCTAATCTGGCGTAGTGGGCTACTAGAACCGAGATTAATAATAATAGTCTCTTCTTCATTAACTTGAATGAGGTTATGTTGTTTATTATTAACCTTATTTAGATCAGTTAAGAATTGTTCATTTGCAAAATCATCATCATCAAAAGGTTGATTAGAATCTAAACAATTAATGTAAGGCACAGTAAGATACTCAAAATCTTCGTTTATTTCATTGATAGGAAAAAAGCATTGAGAACCTCGTCAAAAGAGGTCTCGATTACATTTGGGCAAGGATGGACAACAATAGAAGAAATACGGTACACATTGGGGTTGGGAGAGATTTCAAGAGGTAGAACTGGCGTAGCATGCCAGTTGAGGAGAGCTGTATCAGCAGCTTTGATCAGACGAGATGGGTCCCTTGATGTAGTGCCTAATGAACCATGCAAAGTGCCAGCCCTAGTGTCTGCAGGTTGAAGGAATCTTTGGAGTCACTTTCTTTAGTCTCTTCAGTATTTTTGATAAGTGGTTGTACGCAGTGTTGGAAACTTTTGGCCCATGGGTAGCTATCTTGGAAAAAGATCTCCATTCTAGGCTTCATTTTCTTGTCTATGCGGTCGTACCATGGTTCTGGAAAACCGCAAAAGGGGAAATCCTTGCCCTCTTTGATGAATCGTCCATTTAAGGAATCACGTGAGATAGTTTGGATACAGTTTAATCCTCTTTTTGATCGAGTCTGGTGGATCATTCTGAGCTCTTATTCTGATGGTTGATATCCCAAGCCGCAAGGAGGGAAAGCTTTCTTCAGTTCGATGGTCTCCAGTATCACTTGCTGCCTTTGTCCTAGCCCCAGTCCGGGCATGAAGTGCATGTTTCTGAACATCTGAATCACATTGACATTGCCATGAGGGTCATATTCTGGATAAACCCTTTCTTTGAAACCGTCCCCTGCCGAGAGTAGGGATGGCTCAACTCGGAAACCTGATAGGAGTATATCATTTGACCCATGCTGTATCTTAAGAATTGGACTGCTGGTGTTTGCACCCTCGGCATTGTCGTCCTCACCCAAGATGGTGACGCTTTAATTTTTGATGGAATGAGGAAGAGACACCTTTTATATTGTGGAGCCAGGGTCGTCCGAGCAACAGGTTGAAACAGGCCGGGATATCGATGACTTGGAATTCAACGACAGGGTTTATAGGACCAGCCCCTATTACAAGTTTTATGGATCCCATCACTTCATGATGGGTATTATCGTAGGCGCGCACAATAGCAGAGGTTGGAGCGAGGTCACTTTCTTTCAGACCTAAACATTTAAAGGTTCTCAGTGGGCAGACATTCAAAGCGGATCCATTATCAATGAGAGAAAGTGGTACCACCTTCCCCATAATTTCAATGGAGATGTTGAGTGCATGATCGTGATTTGGCTTAATTTTGGGGATTTCCTCTTCAGAAAAGGACAGCATTTGAGTAGAGGTCAAGGATCCGACCAGGTTCACCACTTCTTCGGGTGTGGTAGTAGGAGTAACTATAGGTCCAGCGAGTAATTTGATTAAAGCATTTCTGTGCAGCTGGGAAGACATGAAAAGCCCCCATAGAGTGATGTTAGCTTGAGTTTTCTTTAGTTGATCGAGGATCTTGCTCTCCTCGAGGGTCATTTCGGGCATAGGAAGGTCTTCAACTCCCTTCCCCTTATCATTTACTGGTAGTGAGTTGGGAACTTGGTAATGTCTCCCAGATCTGGTCATGTGGTTTACTGAAGAAGGAAAAAACTTAAGTCCAGTTTCCTCGTCAATCTTGGGTTGATCTACAACCTTATCTATTTCTCTGAGGAGTTCTTCAAATGATATCATCCCACATAAGTGAGCTACTGGGCCAGCTCTTTCTGAAACTGGTTCTTCGCTCGAATCTTTGAATTCGTCCCCCCATCTGGTGGCAACAATTCTATTTTCCCCTGTGAAGTCAATGCATTCAACGACTTCAACGGCTTCCTCATACAGGTCTTCCCATTCTGTGGGGATGTGTAAGGGTGAAGGGACCAGGTGCCCTTGCAGCTTCAAAGCACCAAATAACTCAGTGATATTGCAAATGTTATTAGTTTGCCTGAATGCTTCCGTTATGATCCGGACAACATCATCTAAGAAGACTTTATCGGTTGGTACCATCCACCTATCTGATTCTCGGGCCCATTTCCATGCTTCCAAAAACAATGTACTGAACCTATGGCAGTCGATAATCATCTGTGAGGGCAATTTCAGCTCTAACTCTAGCAGTTGGTTCAACACATCTGATAATTCCATACTTCCACATTCAGAATAGGTTCGGACAGTGATGCACACTCTGGTAAGGAGTGACAGTGCCTAATCAGCGGGGCTAGTAGGGTGTAGGAGGAAATATGGGCAAAGTTGAAGGGGTTTAGGAGGGTATAAGGGTGTGATCAGTATTGACGGATCGAAATTCGGGTTTTCTTCCAAGAAGATGGCATTGGTGTGATTTGGGAGTGGGTTATGAGTAGTGTTTGGTTCAGGATTGGATGGTGGGGCGATGGTACCCCGGTCAATGAGATCATGGATTATGTTTCAAAGGTGGAAGCATTGGTCGGTGGTATGGCCAGCTGTTTGGTGAAAGGCGCAATGAGAATCGGTCTTGAAATTTTTGGGAAATGGATTGGGTGATGGACGTGGATCCAGGGGCTTTATAAGGTTTCGGCTTAACAGGGCTTGGTAAACTTTGGATAGGGGAGCATGAAGCTTAGTGGATTACCTTCGGATGGGAGCAGGGCGGCTTTCTGGTGCCCATAATGTGGTTGGTTGAGAGATGTTGTTGATGGTTGAGACTGAAGCATTAGCAGGCTTGTCATATTTTCTGGGGGTGAACTATCCGGACACCTTCTTCGGTTCAACTTATATTTTGGCAAGACTTCCCTCGATTTCTACCCCTGCCTCTTTGAGAGCTCGAAAGTGGGGGTAGTATTGTCCTCCCATGGTTGCTCGGACATGGAGCAAGAAATTCTTCTTCACTATGTTGACTTATTCTTCTTCAGATGGCCGATTAGTCATGGTAGCTGCTTTTTCCCTCCATCAGGCTATGAAGTTACTGACTGATTCTCCAGAGTTTTGTTTGAGCAGCTCTAAATCACGACGGGTGACCTCGATCTCTTCATTGTATTTGTATTGTGACATGAATTCTCGGGCTACATCCTCCCAGTTACGGATTCTGGATTCCTCAACAGATAAAAAACCATCGGAAGGAACTATCCTTTAAAGTTTGCTCAAATAATTGGGCCATTATTTCTTCAGAAGCCCCTAGTAGAGTCATGGAACGATGATAACTGCGAAGATGAACAATCGGGGGACCACTCCCTCCAAACTTCTCGATATTTGGTATCTTGAACTTCTCGGGTAACCTTGCTTTAGGTAAGGAGACATATGGGTGTAGTCCATGTAATTCCCAGAGATTCGGACCTGGTCAAACTTTTTAGTGAGCATCTTAAGATCTTCTTTGACTTTGTTCAACTCCTCCTCCTTTGGATCAGCAACCACAGGCAAGTTAGCCATAGGTTGGGAAATATTTGGCATTGGAAGCTGGGCAGGCGGTGGCCCATTAGCAGGAGGGGAACCGAAGCGTGCTGATATTCTTCTAGGACCCAGATGGTCTCCGGTGGACCCATAGCACAAGGGAACAGGGCCTCAGGTTCTTGAGGAATAGGAGCTTGATTTCGTTGCATTTCTCGGACCTTAGCTTGGAGGTTGTCAATCTTAGCCACGAGCTGAGCTAGGACTATCGGTAGATCCGGTTGTATGACTGGTTCTTGATCTGCATTCTCCATGGAAGATGGATGGATTTGGGACTCGAAAGAAGTAGTAGAGGAACGGACGAAACTCCGAGGTGATTGGACTGAAGACCTAAGCCAATAGGGAGTCAGGCCAAGGGCGTGCGATCAACCTGAGAAGGCACAGGATGAGATTTATTTTTTGAGAAATGGGGAAGAGATTATTTTTTATATAAAGGGAGAAATGTTTTTGGATTTTTGATAAAAAGGGAGAAATGTTTTTGGATTTTTGATAAAAAGGGGATAAATATTTTTGGATTTTTGATAAAAAGGAAGAGACATTTTTGGAGACGGAACTCAGCATGATTATTATGATTATTATGTTCTCACTTGTTTTTAATTCTCCTAAATGCAATCCCGTTTAACTAGTCTTGTAAATCTACAGTTTGGACTTGTAACTAGGCTCGCGGACAGAGTCCCGTTTAAAAATGCGCAAAAATTGGGCGGAAGATCGACCCAAAATTTCAACAGAGTTTCGGGTTGAAACCGGCAATCTAAAGTGCGTGTCCTAGGTTTGACACCTATATGCGGGTATACAGTTTGGTTGGGTGAATCGGCATGGGTTCCCCCCTTTGGCGTGGCTTCCACGATATACGTCTTGCTCTTGCGGGCAATCAGTACGTGTGGAAAAGCCATTTGATATACCTGAGTGTACATGAATTGCCTCTCCATATACCTCGTGGGGACGGTACGTGTGGGAGTGAATTCGATATACTCGGCGTACATGAACAAATTCCCTGCGATATACCTTCCGTCATGACTTCGGTCAAGCGGTACGATACGGGGGAACCGTTCGATATACGTCGAAGGTACTTGGCTAATGGAAGGTGAGAGTCATATTTCTCAGGCTAACTGCGACCTGCCGGACCAGTGCCCATCACGAAGTGACCCTCCAGTTAGTGGGAAAAATTTGGTCAATATCAATGCTCTTTGGTGATGTCGTGTGAATCATGCATGATTCTCTTATTAGTATCTTATGATAAGAATGCCTTTCTTTGATTATGCCAAACCCGGAACAAAGTACAAGTACCTCAAAAGGTACACCAAGTATGGATGGGTGATGCGTGCAACATGGGGATATACATGTGATCCTAGGTGCACGTGGTGTGAAGTGTACATGGAGAATTTTCTACAAGTGTGTGAACATAATCAGAACCATGGGATACATATGAAAAAGGGAAACATGCAGATATGGGGGGGGGGGGGGGGAACATAAATAAATATAGCATCCATGTAAATGGAGTCAAGCCTTCAAAATAAAGATCATCCCCAGCGGAGTCTCCACTGTGGCCATCCTCGATCCCCGTCGCGGAGGGAGGAAGGATCCTTTGGGTCCCGCGCATCCCCTCCTGGGAGAGCGCTTCGGCCGACGTCGATTTTTTGAGGTGTGGAAAATGTAGAGAGATTCAGAGTCGCCAGTTTATTTTACTCAAAACAGACAAAAGAAAAAGAGGAAGCCACCCCGAAGGATGGCTTCCAAAGAAATACTGGTGCGTGCAAAACCAAAATGATTCAAAAAAGGGTTCGGAGGCTTAGTTACGAAATGGGAAGGTGTTAGGCACCCATTCTGCCCTTTCGATCTCTCATGGATATTTGTTATTTTCCTTTACGTTTACCCCGTGAGATGTGTGCATGTGTATATATATAGAATGGTGGTAGGAGTCTTCTACTTGTATCATGGAAAAGATAAAGCGAGTCATCCGTAGGAAGATATAAAAGTAATATTAGAAAAATAAGATTTACGCGGCCACCCCTACGTTGATCGTTATAAGGGAACGATAACGCACATGGAGTAATACGTTACTAAAAACAAGTATATAGAATATAATGGAAAATGAGATAAAGAGAAGATAGAAAATAAGAGAAAAAGTGAGAAAAGGACTCGAGTCTCGAGTTTTACCCCGAGATGCCTACGTAGCCTATAAAGGCATCAAAGTCCACGTAGTTCGCATGTAAAGTGAGGGGTGGGGTTTAACCCATAAATCCAAAATGGAGAAATCTCTTATTTGTAAGTGTGTGTGTGTGTAGAAAAAGTGTTTTAGTTGTGGGAAAAGTGTGGAAAAAGTGTGAGAACCCCATTTGGAATTTATGAGCAGACCCTCTTTTTCTTGTTTTTTGGGTTTTTATTTATATGAAAATAAGAGATGTGCAATAATAATAGATAAAAAGTGTATTTATGGTGTGTGAGATGAGATTATAAAAGTTCTAAGTAAGAAAACAAGTTATTGGGAATTCAAGAGAATTTAAGAGAGAGTTTGAGAAAGTTGGACCATCTTAAAGATCTTGAGCTTGATCTTGAACGTTGGAGAGCATCCCTTGAGCTTGGATGATGATGGAGAGTGGTTAACTCATCAAGTTTCATGAAAAGGATGATGAAAACTGGAAGTGAAAAAGGGATTTGGAAGTTGAAATCACGTTTTCTTCGAGAGACGTTTCTGGGATTCGTTCAGAGAGATTTCTATCAGATCTGGGGCTCTCTTGCAAATGAGGCCAAGGCCTCCTTTTATAGACCTAGGGGAATATCGATTTGCTTAGATCCCTTCCTGCCTATCGGCAAGAAGGTGCCGATAGGCAGGTTCTGGGACCTGCCATTTGGCAGTGTGTTTCAGGCTTTTTCTTAAAATTGGCCGCCGAGGGTAAACCGTTGGTCAGAATCGTGCACGGGGGCATACCATTGGAAAGGTAATTCAGAGAACTTCAAAAGTCCTTTGAACCGCTCCCGAGTTCGGGAGTTCACTTTGGGTCAAATGTGGCTCAGAAGCATTTGTCGGTCCATTGGACGGGGAATCGTGCGGACGCAAACGGATCGTTCGTTCGCATGGTAAGTCCGAATTGTGCATGGGGTATACCATTGGAAAGGTTAGGATATTTACTTTGACATTCCAAAGAGTTTGACCTGGTTTGGAGAGTTGACTTTGGTCAATCGGGCTTGGGAAGCGCTCAGTGGCTTCCCGGAGTCAAACGGATCGTTCGTACACATGGAAAGTCAGAATTATGCACGGGACGGACCGTTGGAAAGGGTATCCAGTGCCCTTAGAAGATTCATTCAGCCTCGGTCACGTTGAAGGGTTGACTTGGGTCAACAGAGCTCGGGAGCACCCGATGGCCTCTAGGTCAGGTTTCAGACGCAAACGGAACATTCGTCCGCATGGTAAGTCAAAATCACACACGGGGTAGATCGCTGGAAAGGTTATTTAGTTCCCTTTGAAGATCCATTGAGTCTCGATCGAGACGAGGAGTTTGACTTTTGGTTCAAACTGAGCCGGGGGGTGCCCGATGGCTACCAAGTCAGTACTCGGGACGTGACCTGGGTTTGCGATGATGAGTGGAGGTACTAGGGACCTAAGGAGAGTTAGGGGGTAATAGAGTGAGGTGTATAAAGGGAGGTGTAAACAAAAATTCATTTTGGGTTGGGTATTCATGTAAAATTGGGTTTTCAGTAATTGTTATACTTTAAGGGGATTAAAGGTGAAATTTATTATGTTTATGATTCTGGAATGTAGAGGTATGAATCGTATGTTAAAACCAGTAAGAATCGATGGTAAATTTCTGTTAATAGGAATGAAAGTCTTATTGGAGATTCGAAACCCGGATAAGACCCAAATCGGGAAAACGTTGGAATTAATGGAAATTAGTTGTTAGATTAAGGTTTCTCATACGATTATAACCTATTTTCATGTCAAAATATTGTTGAGTATGACCAGAGGATGTTAAGAGAGGAAGTAAAATCTTGGTTGGGTTAACAAAGGATGAAACAGAAAGTCGTAGGGGAAGGGTATCTATTCGATCGACCGATCGATGGAGGGGATCGATCAATCGATGGTCCCAGAATTCTGGCAGGTTCCCCAGTTTTATATATAAAGGGAAATTAATTTAAGATTTTACCCTTACTTCTTATTTAGTGATAAATGCATATGTAGCACATATTCCTTAGCAATTATAAGGGGATATAATTGGGTTTAGGAGGTTGAAAATTGTATGCCACGAGGTGAATAAATTTTGGGAAATAATTCATGAGTATTGATTCGGACCGAGGGTAAATATTCGGGTATTGTAGTTGAGTAGCAATACATTATTAAAATAATTGAGGTGTAATCAATTAATTATGGGAAAAAATATTGAATTGAGTATTAACGATGATACGGGACAAGTAAACGAGTTCGGGTATAATGGTTGGGCGACACCAAGTATTAAATTGATTGATTTGTAAATTAATTAAATTAGAGTCGGACTGTAGACTCGGGAAAGTAATAAATTTATTAATGAGAAATTAATTAATTTAGAGTCGGACCATAGACTCGAGAATATACAGGCTAGTGTTACGGGTTTTAGTACACGGTAAAGCCGGGATTTATATTATATCTATACGGTGTGGTAATAATATGTATATGTGTGTACTTTATGTGTGCTATTAAATATCAAGTACTAGATATTTATTTAATTTATATACTCTAGTTCTATCAAGGGAGGTTACGCGATGTGGGTGAATCCCCTAGCTTGAGGAGTAGGGCGAGTATATCCCTAGATCATAGCATCTGATATATGGGTAAGGGGATTATCTCACTTTCGGGGAAGGAATATGAATGCGTCCACTACGTTTATATTTTGAGTCGAATCATAGACTCGAGCAAATTTTATATAAATTATTGTGTAGTGCATTATTATTTAGAATCGGACCACAGACTCAGGAAGATGATAAATTATTAAGTGAGAAAATTAATTAAGAGAGTCGGGACATAGACTCAGAAATTTTTAGGCTAGTGTTACGGATCTTTGAGTACACGGTAAAGTCGGGGTTTATATTATATATATACGGTGTAGTGATAGTATATATATAGATGTGTGTATATATTGTGTGTGCTATTAAATATCAGTGATTAGATATTTACTTAATTTATATACTCTAGTGCTATCAAGGGAGGTTGCGCGATGTCAGTTAATCCCCTAGCTTGAGGAGTAGGGTGAGTATATCCCAAGGTCATAGCGTCCGGTATATGGGTCAGGGGATTATCTCACTTTTAGGGAAGGAATATGACCGCCTCCACTTCGTTTATATTTTAGGCCAAGTTGGTGAGCGATTCCATCTTGGGTTACTAGGTTATGTGAGTACACCTAGTGAGATAACACTTTAGAGGGAATCATCCGGAGAGGGTATACTTGGAGGGATGGGTATACATATGATATATGTGTGGATGTTGCATTAAAGGTACATATATAATGGTAGTAAATATTACATGCGGGTAATAATACAGTCTGTGATGTATTTACTTTATATAACTTGTGTCACGGTTATATGATATTAATTAAAAGAAGTTAATTAAGTTAATTGGTGAGATAAATTATAATCCATGGATAAAAATACTCGGTTTAGAGTAGAAAGGCAAGGGATGATTACAAGAACTAGTTGGACAGGGTAGTACAACTAGGTGGGGGTTAAGGTAATCGTTATGTGTGCACATTAGTGGAGGGGTGAGTATGTCATCAAGAGAGTGCGACACTAACATAAATATGAAGACCATTCATATATTTTTAATTACTGCAGTTAATTCACTTGTTAAATATTTTCAAAAATTTTTGGGTTCTAAACCTTTCTAAAAAATTATTTTAAAAACCTTTTAGGTGTCCAAGCATACGGACGCCAGACTTGATATTCTATTCCAGGGACAGGGAGCTGTGGCACGTGTGGATGCTAGCAGGAGCTTGGATTAGATGCATCCTTCATTCCTCTTTAGAGTAGGAATTGAAAAATGCGTTACTAAATTTTTTTATTGAAAATAAACTATTTAAGTAACTCCGAGTTGTTTTTTGAAGAAACTCTTTTCTTAAATAAAAAAGGATTAATCACAAGATGTGTTTAATAAAACAGTATGTATGAGATCTTATTCAAGATTTGGGCAACAAGTTTAAAAGATAGTTTAAACAAGTTTTAAACACAGCACAACCAAGACTGAGATGAGAAAATGTAGAAAGATTCTGTTCACAATTTTTTACGTGGTAAAACCTCACCAATTGAGGAAACATCCACGACTCCCTCTACGGAGTAAAATGAAAAATCCACTAAAACAAATTTATGAGTTACAAGCTATATAAATAACATGCAAACAACTCAGACCTATATAAGTTTAGGAATGTACCCTCTGGTGTCCTTATAACTTCTCTGCAGTTCTGATTGTAGATGTAGTTCTCTCAGTTTGTCAACTCCTGATTTGTTCCAACACTTTACGTCGACTTATGATCACAAGATCTTATTACCAACACTTTTCATGTTGTAGAGTGTAAGTGTTTGTGGAGGTGCTTTCTAACACATGCATGCACACACACACACTTATTAAGTACAAACAGTCCTAACAAATTACAGTTACACTATATGTTGTGATCTTTTCTTTTCTTTCTTCTTGCAAAACTTATCACCTTATTTGACCTTTAAATAATTCCCATAATCCACGGATACCTTGTTAGGAACACAGACAAGGTCTTAATCAATCTCAGAATTTAAAGAAACTTTTCGAGATTGAAAACCTCCAAGTGAGATTCCAAACTAGGTCAAAGGTTTAGTTTTACAAGAACAAGAAACAGAAAGCATTTATTGTTCATTTCAAAGTAAGAAAACGTTTTAGAGAAAATAATCAATAATATATTTCTCAAGATGAGAAATAAAAAGAAACTTAGTGTAATGTAACATGAATAACTCAGATCTGAGATTTCTATGAAATCAGAAACTAGATCTAAGTAAAATTCTAAGTTGGAAACAAGATCTCACGAACA
Organism: Sambucus nigra; assembly: GCA_949130495.1. Lineage (NCBI taxonomy): Eukaryota > Viridiplantae > Streptophyta > Magnoliopsida > Dipsacales > Adoxaceae > Sambucus > Sambucus nigra. The sequence goes on from OX422215.1 coordinate 147,915,130, forward strand.
CAAGGTTACAGCAACAAAAATAACTCAACTCAAACTCTCAAACTCTCAAACACTCAAGAAAACTCATGGTAGAGTTTTTGGATATGGTGTTTGGGTTAGGTTTGAAGAGGATTTAGACAAATAAAGTTAGGGTTTCTAAGTCTCTCTGTTCTCTCTCTGTTTTTCTCTCTTCTCTCTCTTCTCTCTTCTCTCTCTAATCTCACAGAAGAATGCAAATGGCAAAAGTCTTCGAAGTCTGAGGGAAGGGTCCGTTTTATAGTGGGAGGAGAAGGTTCGAGATATCTGATCAAAATGAAAGGCTGAGATCGAGTCAATTTAAATTGACTTGAATCTAAGGGCTCACACATAGCGGTGCTTAAACGAACGTTGATTGGCTTAAAAAGTTACACGGGGATTCATCAAGGCAACATGCAGACCATTGATAAGAAATGATCCAAGGGCTGATAACACACGCGTCTATTGTCTCAGTAAAGAAACACAATTCTAACCAATTAGAGGGCAACAGGTGTTGGCCAGTTAAGGGATGTAAAACGCGCATCCAAACTAATTACAAAGAATACCCTGAAGTCTCTACCGCTTTTGGATTCTACCCAAGGTAACATTAGGCCATAATATACAACAAATAATATTAAGAGATTGACCCCAAAACTTTTTAAATCAAGTTTTAATTATTAAAACATTGTTTAAAAAATGTTTAAATAATCCCAAAAAAATATTAAAAATCAAACTTAGGGTTTTAAACACACTCCACACATGTACACACATTATAATGCAATATGAAATGCATGAATTGAATTCTAAGTGTGTGGGTGTTAGCAATAGTCTTGATCACTACAAGAAAGAGAGATGAATATGCATAGCAATTTCTTAGGCTCTTTGGTTTCTAGGATGGACATAAGTTTGTCACAATTCCCAAACTAGATGAGCACTTTTACGATATAGACTCAAGTGAGTCAAAGGTATAAGGGCTTCAATCTCCCCCTTTGAAAATATGAGACAAAATCTCCTTTGAGTGAACTAGGACTCGTAGGGCAACAAAATAAGAAAAACTTAGTCCTATCAAGGTTCTATCTACCCAAAACCTAGAAATCAAAAAGTACATAACTCAACTATTTACAATTTAATACCCTAAAACATCAGTTGAGAATGACTGTACAAAAAGGAATACCTGCAATGAATCACTAAGATCAAGCTGTTTAGAATATGTAAGGGATTAGTAGACTCAAATTTCTCCCCCATTGTCTCAAATGGACATAGGGAAAAACTTGGATAAGCAAGGTATTACTCAGCACAAACCATACCAATAGATTTACGTAATGAAATGAATCTATTATAATCTAGAGGTTTTGTAAACATATCTGTGAGTTGTAGATCAGTAGGAAGATAATTGATTTCTAATTCCTTAGATTCAACTAATTCGCATATAAAATGATGTCTTATTTTTATATGCTTTGTTCGCGAGTGTTGAACAGGGTTTTTAGAAATATTAATCGCACTTTGATTATCACAATAGAGATGCAATTGGTTTTCTTGAATACCACAATCACTTAGCATTTGTTTAAGCCACAATAATTGAGAACAACAGCTACCAGCGGCTATGTATTCAGATTCAGCAGTCGAGAGTGATGTGCAGTTTTGTTTTTTACTACTCCATCCTGCCAAGTTATTACCAATATATTAACATGCTCCTGAAGTTCTTTTACTATCATCAGTACATCCAGCCCAGTCAGCATCAGTGTACCCAATAATAGTGCTTGGTGTGTCATTAGTGTACCAAAGTCCTAGATTTAGAGTGACTTTAACATATTTAATTATACGTTTAACAGAATTCAAATGGCTCTCTTTAGGGTTGTTTTGATAACGAGCACATACACACACAGCATACATGATATCAGGACACGAGGAAGTAAGATAGAGTAGAGTGCCAATCATACTACGATATAGAGTAGGATCTATAGATTTTCCATTTTCATCTTTTGACAATTTTACCGTAGTACTCATAGGTGTGTTAGCATCTTTAGCACTCTCGTGGTCGAATTTCTTAACAATCTCTAAAGCTTACTTAGATTGCGAAACAAATAATCCTTCTGGATTTTGTTTGACTTGGAGACTTAGGAAGAACTGCAACTCCCCTATAAGGGACATCTGAAATTCCTTATTCATAATTTCAGAAAAGGATTTTACTTCTGAGGTAGAAGTTGATCCAAATATAATATCGTCTACATATACTTGAGCAATAGTAATGTGTTTGTCAAAATGTTTGACAAATAGAGTTTGGTCATTTCCACCTCTTTTGAAACCTTTATCCAAAAGAAAACTGGAAAGACGCTCATACCAAGCTCTAGGAGCTTATTTAAGGCCATATAAAGCCTTTTTCAGACGAAATACATGATTTGGATATTTAGGGTCAATGAACCCTTTAGGTTGTTCTACATAGGTTTCCTCAGCCAGAATTCCATTAAGGAACGCAGATTTGACATCCATTTGATATAATGTAAAACCCATGTGACAAGCTATAGCGAAAAGCAGACGAACTGATTCTAAATGAGTAACAGGGGCAAAGGTCTCGTTAAAATCAATTCCTTCTATTTGGGAGTATCCTTGAGCAACTAATCTAGCTTTATTTCTAATTATTATCCCATTTTCATCAGTTTTATTTTTGAAAATCCAACGAGTACCAACAACCTTTTTGTGATCAGGACGTGGAACGAAATACCATACATCATGAATGACAAATTGTAAAAGTTCATCCTGCATAGCAGAAATCCAGTGAGAGTCATTCAATGCCTCATTTACATTCTTTGGTTCCACAAGGGAAACAAAACATGCATAATGTGCATAATTTCTAAGTTGGGATCTTTTACGCACTGGCTCACTAGGATTGCCAAATATGTTGTTTATGGGATGATCTTTAAAAACCCAGTTAGGTACTTCAGGTGTCTCAATAGGTAATGAATTATCTATTTCAGAAGGGTTATTTTCTAAAATATTTGAAGACTCTTCTTAAATTGGTAATTCACCAGTCTTGCTTTCTACAGTAGTGTCACTAACAATTACATTTATGGATTCCATCATGGTTTTAGTGCGAAGATTATACACTCGATAAGCTCTACTGTTAGGCGAGTATCCTAGAAATATGTCTTTATCTCCCCGGCTCTCAAATTTAGATAAGTGTTCCCTATCTTTGCATACATAACAAGTACTGCCAAAGGTTCTAAGATATTTGAGATTAGGCTTCTTATTGTACCAAAGTTCATAAGGGGTTTGTTTGGAATTCTTTCTAAGATAGACCCTATTAATGATGTGACACGCAGTATGAATAGAATCTACCCAAAAGTATTTAGGTAAATTCTTGGCATGTAACATGACACGTGCCATCTCTTGCAAGGTACGATTCTTTCTATCGGCGATTCCATTTTATTGAGGAGTTTTAGGAGCACTGAACTCGTGTTTGTAACCATTATAGTCACAGTATTATATAATACCAGTGTCTTTGAATTCACCACCTCTTTCACTACGGATTCTATTTACTTGAGTGTCCTTTTCATTTTCAATCCTAAGAAGAATTTTTAGGAAGGTTTGAAAAGTGTCAGAATTTTGTTTTAAAAAGGCTACCCAAGCAAATCTGGTGAAGTCATCAACCATAACTAAGATATAACTATGACCACAAAGGCTAACAGTTTGGGAAGGACCCATTAGGTCCATATGGATGAGTTCTAAGGGATTAGAGGTGAGAATATCTTTGACTTTCTTATGAGGGGCCTTAACAGTTTTACCTTCTTAACAGGAACCACAAACAATATTATGAATGGGTTTAATTTTTGGAATTCCTCTTACTATGTCGTGAGTAGACAATTTACTAAGATTATCGTAATTTATATGACCCATTCTGTTATGCCATATCTCGTTGTCATCCATTCTGGCAACATTACAAATTTCAGAATTGTTCTTGATAGTGTAGCAGTTGTCAGGAGTTCTGAATCCATTAATTATGCATTCACCTTTTTCATTTCAAATCTTGCAATTGTTCTTTGAAAAGGTAACAGTATGGTCTGAGTCACAAAATTGCAAAATACTAAGTAAGTTAGCCTTTAGACCTTTGACTAGAAGAACATTTGTAAGAGTAGGAAGCCCATCTTCTTGGAGAGTTCCTTTCCCTATGATTTGAGATGAAACTCCATCACCAAAAATTACTTTACCACCAGAAAATATGGTTTGGTTTAAAAGTTTAGATTCATCCCCAGTCATGTGCTTAGAACATCCAGAGTCTAAATACCAACCAGATGATGTGTGTTCGGCTTTTAAAGCAGTAACAACAATATTACACTTCATTTGAGGTAATAGATCATCTTTTCTAATCCAAATTGCTCTAGTTTTCATCTTGCGCTTATTAGCTCTCAACTGATAAAATTTGCGAGCATTAGATTTTTGCTGAAAAATGTTTTACGCATGATTTTGAATTTTATGAAAGACTTGAGCATTTGGTTTAGGAAAGTGTTTAGGATTCCTTCTATGAAATGTTCTTTTAGGTTTGGTCTTTCTCTTTCTATAGTTAGAGTTTTTATCTGGCTGTCTAGGAAGTATATAATTGTTTCGACTCCTCCTAGAATAGTTAAAGTTCTGGTAAGTACGAGGATTATAGATAGGTTTGACAAGTCTCCTAGAATAGCAACCATCGAAAGAGTGACCATATATGTCACAGTAGGAGCAATAAAGATTGCTCAAGATGGGGGTCTCCTTAGGAAAGTCTCTAAACAGAGGTTTTGAAAAGTTTCCAGTCTGAACTTTATTCCTGGGTAGTACAGGTTTGAAAGTAGGTTCACTCTTTCTGATAAAAGGGCAAACGTATTTAGCCTTAGGTGAAATTTTATGCTTAGAGCAACTTGATTCCCCAATGTTGAAGTTTGGATGTTTTAAATCAAACTCAGTTTTTAGGGAATGAAAATCTGGGCATGTTTCAATAGGTATTTTGCCTCCTGACACAAACTTGATAGGTTCAAAAGGTTTTGTTTGTGTTTTCAAATTGGGACAAAATCCTATACCAGTTCGATCATCAGAATTGGTTTTAGATTCAGCAACAAATTCATCAAAACAATTAGAATTATTTTCAAATTTTGTAATTATTTTTAAAACAGTTGCTGTCTTTTCTTTGGTTTGTTCCAATTCTAACAATGTCCCTTTGTATTTTTTCTCCAGAATTTCATTTGTTTCAGTCAAATTTTTCTGTTTTTCATCAAAAACTTTAATTTCACTTTCATGAGTTAAACATTGGGTAGTGTATTCTTCAGCATTCAGTTTAACCATCAGGCTTAGATCTTCCAATTTCTTGGTAAGATCTTTAACAGTCTTTTCTAGTCTAGCGCTTTTCTTAAGAGTCTTTGTGTAAAGTGTGTGAATGTCTGGGAGGTCTTCATTGTTCGAGTCACTAGGTGTGGTGTGTGAAGTGACCCCTAAGGCTTCATTCTTAGAACTCACACACCCATTAGCATCGTCATTATCGCATTCCCTTTGACTCACACACCTCGAGGTAGAACATGCAACATTCTCAGTAATCAAAGCATCTAAACAAGTAATAACCACATTCGAAGTATCATTCATAGAATTATTTGGTTCATCCTCATTAACAAACATAGGCATGTCATCATTATAAATAATCTTGGCAAAGAAATACATGCAAGGATCAAAAACATCTGATGACTCAGGTTCCTCATTTTCAGAGTCACTTGAATCATCCCATGTTTTGCATATGTTAGCTCTAGTGTGTTTGTTTTGAGTGTTCAAATTAACTCTACAGTTTTGTGCAATGTGTCCCAGTTTACCACATCTATAGCATTCAGTCTTCTTAAGGTCTCTATTAGGTCTGATATGAGAGTCCTTGTGATTTTTGTCATTGTTTTTCTCATGAGGTATGTGACTAGAGGGAGTTGGATAATTTGACTTGCCTTGTTTATTAGCCACTTTGTTTCTAAACTTAATGATTTTCTTGAACTATTTTGTCATTAAGGAAATCTGATTGTCCAAACTCTCTATATCGCAGTCCTCATCAGATTCATCATTGGAAGTATTAAACTCGGGCTTAATCAATTTAGAAGAGAAGCTTAGATTGGAACTAGTCTGTTTCCTATGGGATTGGGTTAAGTGTTTCTTAAATTCCAGTTCCATTTCCACAGTTCTTAATTTACTACTGAGTAATTCAGGAGTGAGATTTATATCACACATTTCCTCAATAGCATATCTTTTGTTATCAAACTTCTGTGGTAATGATCTCAGAATTTTAGATACAATTTCTTGTCTATCATAGGTTATCCCATTAGCATGCAGTTTGGTCATAATATCAGTTAGGTTCATATAGAAGTCATCAAATGATTCAGTCTCAGGCATAATTAAGGAGTTATACAGCTGGATAAGCATTTGGGTTTTAGCAGCCTTAACTCTAGTGTCTCCTTCATGAGCAGTAACCAAGGTGTCCCAAGCTTCCTTAGAAGTGGTAAAGGATGAGATTCTTTTGAACTCATGTTCATTTATAGACATAAATATGGCATTCTTTCCTTTGTTATTATTTCGAGAAACTTGTTTCCCTTCTTGAGTGAACTCACTTAAAGCTTTCTTAGCTCTCTCATTACTTCCTCCGTTGGCTGGTTTAGTAAGAAAAGTATAACCATTTTCAACAATGTCCCAGACATCATCTCCCAAAGTTCCTTGAATGAAAGCAATCATCCTTACTTTCCAGTAAGCAGAATTAGTTCCATAAAATATTAGAGGTCTGGTCAAGTTACCAAATCTTTCATTTTTCTTGTCCATATTTGATTTTCAGAAAACAATTTCAGAAACACAGGATCTCTTTAAAAGCAGTTTTACCAAGCTCTGATACCAATTGAAAAATGCGTTACTAAAGCCGTTTATTGAAAATAAACTATTTAAGTAACTCCGAGTTGTTTTTTGAAGAAACTCCTTTCTTAAATAAAAAAGGATTAATCACAAGATGTGTTTAATAAAACAGTATGTACGATGTCTTATTCAAGATTTGGGCAACAAGTTTAAAATATAGTTTAAACAAGTTTTAAACGCAGCACAACCAAGACTGAGATGAGAAAATGTAGAAAGATTCCGTTCATAATTTTTTACGTGGTAAAACCTCACCAATTGAGGAAACATCCACGACTCCCTCTACGGAGTAAAATGAAAAATCCACTACAACAAATTTATGAGTTACAAGCTATATAACTAACATGCAAACAACTTAGACCTATATAAGTTTAGGAATGTACCCTCTGGTGTCCTTATAACTTCTCTGCAGTTCTGATTGTAGATGTAGTTCTCTCAGTTTGTCAACTCCTGATTTGTTCCAGCACTTTACGTCGACTTATGATCACAAGATCTTATTACCAACACTTTTCGTGTTGTAGAGTGTTAGTGTTTGTGGAGGTGCTTTCTAACACATGCATGCACACACGCACACTTATTAAGTACAAACAGTCCTAACAAATTACAGTTACACTATATGCTGTGATCTTTTCTTTTCTTTCTTCTTACAAAACTTTTCACCTTATTTGACCTTTAAATCATTCCCAGAATCCACGAATACCTTGCTAGGAAGACATACAAGGTCTTAATCAATCTCAGAATTTAAAGAAACTTTTCGAGATTGAAAACCTCCAAGTGAGATTCCAAACTAGGTCAAAGGTTTAGTTTTACAAGAACAAGAAACAAAAAGCATTTATTGTTGATTTCAATGTAAGAAAACGTTTTAGAGAAAATAATCAACAATATATTTCTCAAGATGAGAAATAAAAAGAAACTAACTGTAATGTAACATGAATAACTCAGATCTGAGATTTCTATGAAATCAGAAACTAGATCTAAGTAAAAGTCTAAGTTGGAAACAAGATCTCACGAACACAAGGTTACAGCAACAAAAATAACTCAACTCAAACTCTCAAACACTCAAGAACACTCAGGGTAGAGTTTTTGGATATGGTGTTTGGGTTAGGTTTGAAGAGGATTTAGACGAATAAAGTTAGGGTTTCTAACTCTCTCTCTTCTATCTCTGTTTTTTTCTCTTCTCTCTCTTCTCTCTTCTCTCTCTATTCTCACAGAAGAATGCAAATGGCAAAAGTCTTCGAAGTCTGAGGGAAGGGTCCTTTTTATAGTGGTAGGAGAAGGTTTGAGATATCTGATCAAAACGAACGGCTGAGATCGAGTCAATTTAAATTGACTTGAATATAAGGGCTCACACAAGGTGGTGCTTAAACGAACGCTGATTGGCTTAAAAAGTTACACGGAGATTCATCAAGGCAACATGCAGACCATTGATAAGAAATGATCCAAGGGCTGATAACACACGCGTCTATTGTCTCAGTAAAGAAACACAATTCTAACCAATCAGAGGGCAACAGGTTTTGGCCAGTTAAGGGATGTAAAACGCGCGTCCAAACTAATTACAAAGAATACCCTGAAGTCTCAGCCGCTTTTGGATTCTACCCAAGGTAACATTAGGCCATAATATACAACAAATAATATTAAGAGATTGACCCCAAAACTTTTTAAATCAAGTTTTAATTATTAAAACATTGTTTAAAAAATCCCAAATAAATATTAAAAATCAAACTTAGGGATTTAACAACACTCCACACATGTACACGCATTATAATGCAATATGACATGCATGAATTGAATTATAAGTGTGTGAGTGTTGGCAATAGTCTTGATCACTACAAGAAAGAGAGATGAATAGGCATAGCAATTTCTGAGGCTCTTTGGTTTCTAGGATGGACATAATTTTGTCACAATTTCCAAACTAGATGAGCACTTATACAATATAGACTCAAGTGAGTCAAAGTAATAAGGGCTTCAGGAATCATTTATCAGTTTCAGTTTTACTTCGGGATTGTCGCCCAAACTTTTCAGTACAATTTTTTAGACTTACTTTTCAGGTGTTGGATGTTTGTATTGGAATATTTACTTTGGTAGACGATGGTTTATTCGGCATGTAGTTTATTATTTATTCAGTCATGGTGTATGACTCATATTATATTTCCGCATGTTATTGGTTGTTTACTTAAAATGATAAAATTTGGCACCGACCTTTTGGAATACTAGGTGGTTAGTAAGTTTTAAAAAGGTTTTTGACAGTGATGCTAAGGATGAACCAACTAGGATTGCTGTTTTAATTTGGTATAGGACTGATCACCTAGTATTTTATTAGGTGGGGTGTCACACCTTACCATACTATGATCAAAATCCCAAACTCCCATGGGCATTACTTAGTTAAAGTTAGGCATTCACTTTATCGTGTCCTTTGACCACCACGAGACTGCACCGAACTTACTTTCAGGTTCTACCCACACACAATTTACATGGAGACCACACTCGCTGCAATTATTATTCTAAGGATAGTAAATCTCACATAGGGATAAATATTTTAATCCGAACTATCTTGGCAAGACGTTCTAAGAACTAATCCTTACATTTTTAAGGCTACCTTAACATATACCATTAACAGACGTCGACATTATAATCACGTCTCGATGTTACCCCATCTCGATTGCCATATTCAAGTCCCAACATGGCCTCATAACCCTAAGTATAAAATAAATTTCCTAGTCATCTCGAAAATCGAGTATCACAACACCAATACTAATCATTCCATGACATCCGATCATCACTCCTGTAATGACACAAGCTATCACCCAAACTTAGGGATTACACTCCCCATTTGTGTCGATTTGGGAAGACAAACCCGACATATACACTATATGACTAGAAACTCAAGATCATTACCTAACCCTTAACACAATAATTAGTAGGATGCTAACGCCCTTTTATACTAGACTTAATTGGTCTCCTAAGGACATTAAACACATTTTATGTAACCGTCCTCAAGACTTGACAAGATATCATTATCTACACCCTTATCATAGTAGTTGCACTCTACAAACATGTCAATACCCACAGCACGATCACTCGGTGCTATCAAGGACCCTAGTCTATGAGCTTCTACTTATAGGGAAACTTAATCATCAAACACCTCGAGATGTCACAACATTCGATCTCTATCCTCAATGACGCCACACACAATTAGTCCTATGGTCACCCAAAATGCATATAAACTACTCTCACACTAGGATTATCTCGTGCCTAGCCATCACTTCTGCGGCTATAATGAGTCTTACACTTAGATAATGATCTTACCTTTCACCCAAACGGTTGTGACCTTAAACCACATACAAACCACGACCAACGATACTAAAGATTATCTAAGGGTACAGGATGATGCCTACAACCTATAAACCTCAAGGTCTTCCTCATCTAATCCCCAGTGAATAATCAATCATAATACCTAAACTATCTCACTATGTGAGCATCACAACATATACGAATCTATAAGTTAGCACGACTATATAGACCTTGGTAGGATATGAGACATCGGGTATTGCCTATAAATACCAAGGCCTATACCACAGATGCCATGCGAGATCCAATTCCTCAATACCATAGTATAATCAAGAAACACTTAACTCAAGTTCTCAACCAAGGAACCCAATACGTTCTCACCACATAATCAATATTTATCAACACCACTCAGTTATTTAACCTCCATCCATGAAATACACAACTTTTGTAGCTAGGTCGCAATAAACATTACTCATTGTTTAAAATACCAAGGATACTCACATTATAAAATTTACCACAAAATACATCTCACGTAAAGGAACACGGTGTTGACACTATTAGCCTACACAACTTCATATGTTCACTGGACTACCACTAAGTGGGGTATCACCTCAAGGATCAAATTTGCCTAATTATTTTGTTGGAGTTAACTAGCCATTAGCACTGCACCTAAGGGTTATATACCTTTTACTCACTAATCATCAGTGCCTTGTCATCACACCCTAACCATTAACCTTTACCGTTGACGATGTGCAACTCGTGCCACTTTACAAATGGGCATCATCTCACTCTATTAACACTTCAGGAGGCCCTAAGCCATCAAGGATTGGAATATAAGCACATCACACTAACAATCACAATGTCGACATTATTGGTTTTCATGGACACTCATAAATTACTATCAATTCAAATCGAAAGTGCGAAAGCGATTAACAGATATCAACTTGATTGCATGCCACTCGACACTAACTTACTTGTTGTACTAACCTCTTTGACTTTACCTTCAAGGAAACAAAGTAAACAGTCACCAAACTAGCATGATCGGCCCAAACCAAGACCGATGTCGAAAGATCCAATGTTGATCTCACTGAATCACTCCTGAGAGGAACTTTGAACCTAAATCTCTAATACTATTTGTAATGCCTCGACCTGAATTTATTATGGGTTACCTGTGGTGAACCCATACAACCCGAGTGCTAGGTGTAATGTGCAATGGAACAACCTATATACTGTTGCTATTCCAAAATTTATTTTTAATTAACATTTCACTTGTTTACAATGCAATTCCAATTTTAAATTAAACTACATGAGGGACCCATGGGGAGCATCCCAATGTCCAAACAAACAAAGATACTAACATATTATAAAAGGAAGTACTTACTTATATAACACTCTCAAATTACGAAAACTCCCTGAACCTGACATAAAAAAATGAGGGAGTGAGCTAAATGCTTAGTGGAAAGTATACAAATGCAGTATAGAATCGAACAACAGAAGCAAGACTCTAACACGTTATACCTACGTACACATGCAACTATCTTGTATACAAATATAAACATATATATACATATACTTAATGAATGAAAAAGTTTACTTCTGAAAACCTTATTTATCCAGATTAATTCACCATAATATCATAAAAGACTTAATTTTTCTCATTTCAGCATTCATCCCTTTATTTAACACATACGGTTAAATATTTGAAACAAGTACACTTGGTCTGACCGAAATCCTTTCTTTACCAAAATTAGCCTTTTCATTTTAATCAATCGACATTGGTATTTTCATTTAAAACCACATTTTCAACACACGTGAACACTATTTTAGAAAATTTTCATTTAGCCTTTAAAAACATTTTATAACACATTCTTGTGTTAATTGCGGGTTTAACCACTTAGGTCACTTAACAACCCATTTACCCACTTACTTTACCTTATGGAAATTAATCGATCTACACATTTACTTGTCCATTTAACCTTTTCTAGAACATTTATTAATTCATTCAAGTTAGGTTGTCTTAACACATTTCACCACACAACACATTTCTTGACATGTTCCTTATTCCTTTATCTTTTCTTGGAACCTTCCAATAATAACATACTTCAGTGTCATCCACACCGTCGGCTATATGCACCATATGCACTGCCTAGTTGTTTTGGGTCTTTAACCTTAGGGCTTCAGGCCCTCCTTTATTATTACGATGAGATCCTCTATGAAGAAGGGTTATATTTGGATTATGGGAAAATTTATGAGGTCAGCTACAACGAGCTCAACATATCATGGGTTAGCCCCTAAATCCGAGCCTAAATAGGGAATACCTACCTTATTTCTCGATAAAACCGTTGTAATTTATATGTTAGTATCCTCTTACATGAATCCCATAAAATGCTTCCACGTTTGGTACATCGCCTTCATTCTCTATGGTAACACTATAGAGAAAGGATGGTTAGTCAGCATCCTTGAACTCAATATTTATCCTTGTATACCAGATTTGACGAGTGCACTACCTGATACACCACCTTTAATCGAGTCTCGGGATATGATCTCTCAACCTCTCTAGGACTACTAGCGGATTGAATAATGTCACAAGCGCATGGTACAATCCCTCTCACAGCCTTTTCTATACATTGACCCCTTGATATACATAATTGATAACATTTTTAAAGCATTCGAGGAAAAATATAGTCTAGACCGAGGAACACTAGTTTACCTAACCTACAGTCCTCGCTAAGGATCAAGAACTTTCGAAGACTACTCTTAAGATCCTTCTTTAGAATTCATGAAACCTCATCACCAACATCGCGGGAATAACCGTAATAAATAACTGGACCTACTTCAAATACATACGGGCACCCGTTATCCAGAGGCCTTTTAAGTTTGTCCTATTAGTAGTTGAGTCCTACCTTATCCCTTATCATGATGTATCCTTATATAAACCAGGCCTTTCTTCTATCCTTAGTGTTGTCATGCCCCCCTATGATGGAATAATAATTATAATTTCCAGCATTTTCTTATGTGTGTTTCATGAAATGATCATGAATCCATCGATGGATTAAATCGCACATCCAATAATGATGACTCTGTTGATCTAAAATACTTAAAACACTTGCAAAAACTTAACTAAAATAAAAATAGATATATATCTCCTAATGAGGATAAGCAATATCACTCCTCATAACCCCAAAAAATTATATATAAGGTCTGACCTTAATGAGAACTAAGAAAAGGAGTTCATCGATCTCCTCTCCAACTTTATATACATATTCACTTGGTCTTATGCTGACGTGCCAAGCTTATATATATATATATATATATATATATATGGTATGACTGTATTTATACAAGGGATACCTACTCTTCTTAATGAAAATCCTATAAAATAGGAACTTTGCAAAATGATACTCGAATGATCACTAAAAGTTAAGGTGGAAGTGGAGAAATATATCAATATTGGATTCGTATGAGTAGTAGAATACCCCACATGGATAGACACCACCGTACCCATACCTAAAACTAATGAAAAAGTTCAAATGTTCGTAGATTATAGAGACCTAAACTGATCCTTCCATGATTTACCTCTATCATATATCGGATTATTAGAGGATACACGGTAAGTAAAGTACTCAATTACTTTATAAATGTCTCCATGGGCTATAACTAGATACAAATTCATCCCGACCAAGAAAATATTAGATTCAACACCCTATGGGGAACATACGAGTACACAGTTATGCCCTTCGATCTCAAGAATGCCAGAGCAACTTACCAAAGATCCATAATAACCATCCTCATGACCTCGTAGATAAGGAAGTAAAGGTTTACATATGTGATATGATCATTAAATCCAAGTACGTCAAAGGACAAATTCTGACACTGCATACATCCTTTCAAAGACAACGCCTCTTCAAAATGAGGCCAAACCCTCATAAATGTGTCTTGGGTATTACCATGAGGGTGATAATCGGATTGATTGTTAGCATAGAAATAATGAACTTAAATCATTCCAAAGTAAAAGTTATATGAGAGATTCAACCCACCAAAATAGAGAAAGAGGTTATACGATTCTCAAGTTGAACCCAATTTATAAGCCTTTTTATCAGCTAACTTACCAATATCTATGATCCCATCCTCCAAACACTTAAAAAGGACTCCCCAAGGAGTTTAATTCCCAATGTTAGTAAGAATTAGAGAAAAGATAAGAGTACCTAAATCGCACACATGTATTATTGCCTCCCCAATCGGGGAAACCTCTCCTACTCCACATGACCATAACCGACTCTGCTATTGGATACATTTCATCCCAATACATATAAATTTCTCCAAAGGTGTGTTCCATCTACTATGTCAGCAAAAAGCTAGTATCATACGATCTTCAATATGTCATCTTAGAAATCATTTGTGTATCTCTCGTGTGGATAACTCATTAACTTCACCATTACATTACGTTCTTCAGCATATGACTCATCTCCAGGATGGATGCCTTAAAATAACTTTTTTAGAAGCTTGCTTTCCAGCCAAATGGCTAAGTTACCGCTAATGTTGTCTCAATATGAAATCAAATTTTTAATGCATAAATCCACTAAAGGGAGATCCATCTCAAACCCTTTTGCATGATAGATCTTATTAGATGAGGAATAAGATAGCGAGGAAGAATTCCTAAATGAATACCTCTTCGCCTTAGACAAGAGAGAAACTTGAGAATTTTTCTTCGATGAGGCTTTGAACAAAAAGGTATTAGACATCGAAATGATTATAATAACTCCTGATTCACATTGACTCCCTACACCTATCAAACTCTCCTACGAGTGCACAAGTAATATAGAAGCATATGAGACTTACATCATAGTTATTACAATCTCATCATAGTTATTAGAACCACCTTAAAAATAGTAATCATCGAGATAAAAGCATACGGAGACTCAAGCTTAATCTTCATCCCGATATTAAGTAAATGGATAATTTGGGACTATAAACTACAGCCTTACCATGCTTACCTAGAAGAGGTAGCTTTATAATTTGAACATCTCAAATTCAACTTTCTCCCCATGGCTAAGAATAACTTTACAAATGCACTTGTCCCCCTAGCCTCCACGATAGATATGCTAGAAGGAACCATGGAGATCACATTCATTTTAATAAGACAAAACACTCGTTCCAACTTCTTTGAGATCTACGGCATCAAAGAAATAATAGTCAAACCAAAAATATGTACTATGACATATGGAACTTTCTAAATAAAAAAACAAAGCCCTCCAAAATCCTCTCTGACTGATTGATTCACCCTAAGATGATTGGTAACTCAATTCATCATCTATGGGGTCCAACTCTGTAAAAGAGGGTTCGACGGAGTACACTTAAGGTGCGTCATATAGGATGATACCCTTGAGATTATGGATTAAATCTCTTTTGTTTAATGCATGCCCCACATGAATGGGTATACACTCTCGAGAAAAATATTTTGAGAGATGTACTACTGGACTACTATGCAAAAGAACTGCATGTATTATGTTAGGAGGCGCCCCAAATGTCAACTTTATGCCCCATGGCAACATCCACCTCCTTGAAAACTCTATTTCATGATGTCACCACGGCCTTTCTTTGCCTGGGTAATAGACACCATATGGAAAGTTACCACTAAAGTCTCAACTAGGCACGAGTTCATTCTAGTCACCATTGACTACTTCACCAAGTGGATTAAGGTCGTATGTTATTTGATTCTAAACTCCAAGAAGGTATCGAAATTCATATACCAAAATATCATTTCAACGTTAGCATACTCCCCGATTTAGTATCGGACAATGATTCTCCCTTTGAGAAGGAGGGCTTGAATCTACTACACGAGTACATGATTACTCGACATAAGTCTTCCTCATACATACCTCAAACTAATAGAGATGTCAAAGATTTTAATAAGAATGCCAAAAATATCATCCGTAATATGACAAAAACCTATAACGTTTGTTCAGAAAAACTCATGTATGCCCTCTGAGGATACCTCACCACAGAGCAAAACTTGATAGGGGCCACCCTTTAATCATTTATGGCATGGAGGCAGTCCTACCCATAGAAATTGAGATACCTTCATTATGGGTCATGATCGAAATCCATATAGCTGAAAGTGACTACCCCCTATGACGAACTAGCTTTCCTCGATGAAAGGGGGCTAAAGGCAAGGAGGCTAAAAGCTGCTTATCACAATCAAGGACATGAAGAACAAATATCTCAAGCATTTAATGAGAGAGGTGAAGAAGGAAAAAAATATAAGAGGGAGATCTAGTCCTAAAGGAGAACCTCAGTCTTGACTAGACTCCTGGAGGAAAATATTCACCTAACTAGGGAAAACATTACCTCATCACCAAAATAAACTCTAGTGGGGAAGCTACCTTAGATAATCTCAATGGAGTCACGTTTTTCTAACCATTCACTCTCGACTGATTGAAGAAAGTATTTCCTTAAACCAACCTATGGTAAAATGGAAGAAACTTATTTAATATAAGATAATCATTTATAATAGGAAGGGAAAAACACATAAACCCAAAAACATTCCTAGACCTTCATCAAAAAGCTCACTTGAGCCACTAACTACTTATTTAAAGTCAACTAAAAATTTTGGGACCACACCTTTTTCATTTAATATCACTACGTAAACCTGATTATCCGCTATATTATTATCACGGACATTTAAATACATAAACACAGTTGTCTTTGAATTAGAGATACATAGGTGAATCGAGATATCACCTCGGTCCCGGTCTAAACAAACATAAAAAAAACCATTCACGGTAAAACCCTATGTATGATCATTATTCCCTCCTTCCAAAGGAGTCGGAGCGATCATAATATGCTAAATGTAATGTAATAAATAGCAACCTAAGTCATTTTAGAATTCCGCAGAGTTAATCTTATTTAAATAATAATGCATAAAGACTAGTGCTATGAAAGAAACAGTCGAAAGAAAACTAGGAGGAAGTACACTATTCCTTGTACCTTTTTTTAAAGAAATAAACACCAAATAAATCCCTCCTCAACATATACCACATCTCGGGAAAAAATCAATAAAGAGATAGACTTAAAAAGGGAACACCCATAAATGGCACCCTATCTTAGATAAAGGATAACTTTTTAATTCCAAACAACATTAACATGATCTCCACGGTTCATGAATCAATAAATGGAACTTCCTTCCCTCATTTTGGATATCTAGATAACAAATAACCCGCCAACAACTGATAAGATCACCTATCTTCAAGAAGAAAAGTCTCCCAAATATGGGGTACTTTTTCTTTCGTGTGTATATCTACGCCTTTTATTTTTCTATATCAATTTATGTGTTCCGCCATTCTTTATAATAAAAGAGCTTGGGCTCACTCTATTAATATGCATACTTTGCATCATTTACCATGTAAATTATGTAACATTCAACCTGTTTTGCTAACCCACCATCAATAATAAATCTTTTTCCATGAAAAGTATATAGACATAGGCGTGAATAAAGTCATAATAATAGCACAAAATAGAAAAATATTTATTTTTAAGTGTCACATACTATGTATTAAATTGTTAAAAAATAAATAATAAAAATATTTCACCGATAAAATAATAAATGAAAGATAGTAAATGCATGAATTACTGGGGAAGGTCCCCCACCTAATGAGAAAAATCAACACCAACTAATCATTATGACGAGCCTTTTTGGCCTTCTCGACATCATTACCTCCACGATCAGCGCATGGCTCTTCATCCTCGTGTGGCCTAGGACTAGGTTGAGTCGATGGAGAGGGATTGACATCGATCGGAGCATGGTTAATCAATATTATACATGAGTTAGAATCCCCCTCAAGACATTTCATTGCATGGGAATGAGAACGAGACACATAAGTCGTGGTCCGCTACTCGAATGCGTTTATAAGACCAAAAATCTACATCGAATATAACAATCTTTTGTACAGCGAGGACCAAAAGGTTAATACCCTCTTGAGGATAGGCACCTAAACTACCATATCCTAGAACAAATATACATAAAATAGGGAGAACAATTATATTAAATGAAAATGTAATTTTTTTTATTGTATATATTTTTTTATAAAATTTATCTAGATTCCGTGAAAAAATATTTTAGTTTTTTTAGATCTTCAAGTCACATAGACTTTATTAAATTCAGTGAGTTGCCTTCATTTACTTACATGGTACTTTATAAAAGAAAATCGTGAAATCCACTTATCAAATCCCAAGACATGAGTTACCGAACACTTGATTTAAAGACTACATCATTTTGATAGTTTTATGAATTGTCTATGGCTAACACACACGTGAAAGATGCTTTTAAAAATGTGTGAGTATGTTGTGAAAATTGGATGGAAAAGTGTATTTTTTACTTAGAGGTTTATAAAAACTGTTTTAGTAGTTGACCATTTTGACTTGGTATATTTAAAGTCATTTTAAGAGTTTTTGCTTTTAACCATTTGAACGACCCTTTATTGCACACATGTGCATGGCCTTATTTTCACAACTAAATTTTCTCCTGTGTGCACGATTGTGCATCGATTTCAGCACTTCCTAAAATCATACGCACAAAAAAGCCAACCATGTGCGCAACATAGCTGATTTTAAATTTTTTCTATAAATAGGTTAGTTTCCCTCCCATTTTATAATATTTGAATAGTACACAATTGAAAAAATTCTCAAAGCATATTTTCATGACGAACTGTTGTCTTTGCTTCTCTTTTACAAAATTCACTTGTTCCTCGAAAAAATTTCAAATTTAGATTTATGTCTTGATCTATGTGCTTTGAGAGTGAATTGAGGGTAATTTTATTTTGATCATCATTAGACTATTCAATTCAGACATCTACTTTTGAACTACATGATCTAATACTCCTAGATCTAAAATTGGAGGCACTTTGATTCATTGGAGGAGTTGAAGTGTGTCATTTATTCAAAAGAGGAGATTGGAGTTCGTCATTCTCATCGTGTAGCTCTTTGTGGATTTTTTATTCTTCTATGGTGGAAAGTTCAAGGTCTATAAGTAACTACGCAAAAGTGTAGTTTGATAGGTATCTTATTAAATTGTATAAAAACTCTTTTCAAGTAGAAATAAAAATTGGAGTGCATCGATATTTTTTACCCCGAATTGGGGAGGGGGTTCCTCATAAAAAAAATTCTTGCTGATGTTTGTAAGTGTTATTTTATCAATTGCACACTTTTGATCACATGTTACACTTGAATCACACTTAAATCTAGTGTAATGGCTTAAAATTAGAATTAGGATGTAATTTCTAGTTATTCTCTTACCTAATTATCTTGTTGTGTGGTTAATTCAATACTTATTAAAACATAACTTAATTGAATCATGTGCTGGGATATTTAAAATTGCAAGAAAAATTATTTAAATGCAAAAATTGACCATGATATGAGATCCAACCTATTCACTCCACCCACCCACATCCCTAATAAAGACTAGAAAGAAAGACGAAATAAATAAAAATTAGAACGGGGGAAAACATACCTCCTTAAATCCGAAAGGCGCATGTAACCTGGTAGCAAAATAGTCGAAAATAACGATAGACATAGGAATAAGAAAATCAAATGGCAATCCCTCCAGATAGGTCTCTAACTCATCAAGTAATGCTGGAATGTCCATCCTCCTTAGATGAGCATCCCCTCTAGAAGCACCCCTTTTTGGTCTCACCCTAGATCTACCCCCTCTAACTCCCTCACCCTAGCCTCAAGATCTGTAACACGAGTCTATGTGGCCTCCTCCTCTGCCTGGTCTCAGGACTTGTCTATACCCTCATTGTTCACCTCCACCATCATATCAAGTACTTCCTCTTTTGTACTCCAGGACTCCATGTCCACCTGTCCCATGATAGGAATAGGGAAGGACTCCCCACCCATTCTAGAACCCACCACCGAACCTATGTCAACAAAATCTATGCTCCCCAAGAAGGAATAATTCTTCTGAAACTCCCCAAGACTAGGGCCCTCACCTGCTCAATAGTGTCTCAAAAAGTCATGTCCTGATGGTCCCACCACATTGGACACTAAACGCCAATGCCCAATCTTCCAATGAATCCCCACAATCCTCCTCACAGTCGTTGGAAATTCGGCAGGCACTTTCAAAAACAAACTCTCCAAACCATCAAAGTCCCTCTCAACCTCATTAATCGTAGGCATGCAGTAATACCCCAAATTTCTGCGTATTTTTATTTAATTAATTTAAGAAATTAATTGAGAAAAATAAGTTTTAATTAAATTGCGTGAGTGAAGTAATTTAAAACGATTAAATGGTAAATGTGTTTAATTGGATATTAATCGGGAGTTAAATATGGATTAATATTACATGACAATATTTACAAAGTGCAATTAGTACATAATTGATAATTGTGGTGATACGGCATAGCGAGTGATATGCACATATTTTTACTTAATCTCATTGGGAGTCGTGCGTGTAGACTATTTTGTGGTGACAAATGAGAAATATGTTTTAAGTAAGTCAAATGATAATTTTGAGGTCACAAATGGTTTCGGATGTTTTGAAATAGTGTACCCGGGGGTATAGTTTCAGTCCCTGGTCCATTTTGGACCAAACCGACACTTATCGAAGGTGTTTCGATCATTTTAAAAAGTGGGTGACCTACGAAATTTAGAGCCTTAGACCTGATATTTGGATATTATGGATTATGGTTCATAACACAAAAACTACTAGAGAGACCATTTGAGATAAGGGAGAGCTAATTCTCGAAGCTTAAGGAGAAATTCTAAAGGTGGTGAAGAGTTCTTGCACATCAAGCCAAATTGGAAGGGAAAATTGGAGAAGAAACAATCAACCCTCAATCAAGAATCACAAAATCAGATTTATCAAATCAAGGCAAGTGTTTACTGCAAATCAAATTTAAGTTATAATACCCATGTGTAGGGAGTTTTAAGAATTTGTTGATTCTATTGGAAAACAGTGAATTAAATGTATGAATTTATGACAAGTTTGGGTACGATTGTGTGTAGAATGAATCCCTATGTAAATATAAAAGTAAATTTTAATATATTTGATTATTAACGTGGAATCTTTAAGGGTTCTTGGTTCAAGAACATGAATCTTGAATGACACGGGGTTTAATTGAGGAACACAAGATGTCAATCTGCCATAATTTTTGGGTAACTCTAAACGTATTCAATTTGAATTTTAATTCGAAATAAAGTGTGAAACATATATTATTGTAAATTTCTATCTCTTATCTATCCAATGAAATTGGAATCAGGTCAATCGGAGTTCTGTAGAGGGAGAAATTGACATGTTACTACAAGGTGTTTGATCTGCCAGCATAGTAATCTACTAGAATTTTGATGTAACTTTAGACGTGTAGAATTTGAATTCTACTTACAATTAGAGTGTCATTCATAAATTTATGTAATGTTCTATCTCTTATATTTCCAATGAACTTCGAATCAGTTCAATCGGAGTTCTGTAGAGGGAGAAATCAAAATTTTACTAGAGGGTGTTTAATCTGCCAGAAAATTTATGATTCGATTCGGCTGCCCAAAAAATGTGAGATTTTTTTCTTTTTAAGCCTCAAATGGCTAAAATTTTACCGGGGAAGTGTTTGGGACCTTTACGAAATATATTGAGGGAATAATGATATGGCAGTAGGTTTATGATTGAGTGTTGGACTTTAATTTTGTGAGAGAATTAAAGTGGAGATTCATAAGCTTGATTGTGATATATTCTAAATCGAGATGATAAGAATATAATTACGAAAACTTGTGAGCGAGATTAAATTTGTTGGTTCAGAAGGTTAGCAAGGATAACTATTGAATTGATATAACAAGGGGTAACTAGGACCCTTAGAGTGGTGTGAATACTCAAATTAATACGATAGTGAGATAAATTGTAAAATGAAATTTACGATGAGTATTTGAGAGAAATATACTACGTATAAGTATGAATGATTAGGTTGTGGGAATACCTATTTTTATTAATGCTTGGGTTGTGTGAATACGCATTATTTTCTAAATTAGGTATTGGAGTCAATGTCTTTCCGGACCAATACACTAAAATTTGAGTTGGGGTCGATGGATACTCCGAACCAAATCGAAGATATATAATATTCATTGGTATCGACGGAAGGTCTGAGCCAATATAATATGAATTAATATTAATTAGTATCGACGGAAGGTCTGAGACAATATGAATGTACATTACATTTACCTTGGGGTCGATGGCTTTCCGGACCAGTCTAAATGTTAGGATAATTGGGGTCGATGGCTTTTCAGACCAGTAACCCTTATAGTATATATTGTGTGTGAAAAATATATACCTCGTGATACTCTACTTATGTGAAAGGGTAGATTTGTATTTGAAATATATTGATATATACATATAGATGATAAATTAAGTAGATATAAACTTAATTATGAGAATAAAGATATATTGAGGATATGCATGTACATTACATTTACCTTGGGGTCGATGGCTAGTCGGACCAATGTAAATGTTAGGAAAACTGGGGTCGATGGATTTTTGCAACAATAATCCTTATAATATATATTGTGTGTGAAATATGTATTCCGAACTAAGAGATATAAATCACTATTGGTGCTCGATGTATGATTCCGAGAAAATAACCCCCAAAATGTGATGTGGGGAGGTCTTTATAAAATATGTGTTTATGGTATATATTATGTGCGAAATATATACCTCATGATACTCAACTTGTGTGCGGTAGTAGACTTGTAGATGATATATAAAGAAATTTTCATCTAAATGGAAAATTAAGTACAGATAAGAATTCATTACATGATTAAAGATATATTGGTAATATCTTTGGTTTATTAAATAGTGAAACTTAATTATGGAAGTTAAATGATGATAGATGTGAAATGCTATATCAATTAAGTAGTGAGACTTAGTTATAATAATTAAACATAACATATGTGAATGTTATATGGTAAATGAATAACATGTGAGAGATGTTACTAACGAAGCGTGTTGTATGGATAGTACGAGAAAGTAGACTATTGATAAGATCGGTTATATACTTTAGTAGAGATAGCTTGGGTATGATAGCTAGGTGGGCTAAGTATAGAACGTTAGGAGTGCACATGAAATGAGAGGTGAGGAAACTCAAGAGAGTATGCGTGAACCTAACATGTGTAATCAATAATTTTTATGAGAAACATTGCAATTCAAACGTAAAGGCCCCCGATTAATTTAAATTCCAGTAATAATATCGTCTTTGATTTTTAACACAATTATTTCCAGTAAATAATATTAAATTAATCAACATGCCGAAAAAAAATATTCAACTCGTCACAATTGTCCTCTTTTTATAAGTCACATATTTTTAATAGGTGTATACGCGTCACACATATCATATAAATAATCCCATAAAAATTCTACATAAGAACCTATGCCCAAAACCATAAAAATCCAAAAATCTAACCTACGCACCCAAGGGTTTCAAGGATTAAATCATATTCAAGATTTTCACAGAAACAGTCCCATAATTAAGTGTGCACTTTCTCTAATTAAGTTACTAATTGATTTTAATCAAAAACACAATATTAGGGTTCAGGCGACACTTAAAATACATAATACTAAAGGAAAGGAATAGAGTATTCATGCATGAAAAAAATCATCGATTGAAAATTCTGAATACTCAGTTGCGTTCGTCTCGCAAAAATAAGTAAGTTTCGTTCTTGGGTCTTCTTAAAAATATGTAGTTTAGACCTCTCCAAATATAATTGAAGTTTTGTTTAATGGAGGTTTAGGGTTGAAATATAAGGACATGAGTATTTGTTTTGTGCAGGGAAAAAGGGTTTGTAAGCAAAAGTGGCGTGTCTTGTCCTTTTATAATGTGTGTGGAAAAGACTCCTCACACTTTACAACTCTTAAACAAAATAACAAAAAAAATAAAAAGTTATACATATCTATACACCCACGTGCGTCCCAAATAATTCGAAGACATCTAACTCAATAAATTCCACGTGCCGCAAAAAAATTTGAAAACAACTCTTCTCGTCACATTATTACACCCGGAGCATTGGTAAGGGAGTGAACAACAAAATAAATAAAATAGTCACCTCCCAAATTGTGGGAACCAAACACCTACAAAGAAAAAATAGGTTTTTACAGTCTAGTCCTTGGACTAACAATTTTGGACAAAAAAAAACGGTGAACCAAATTTTAAACGATTAGGTCCAACGTATAAATACCCCTAATTTAAAAAAATCATAAACATAATCGTCTAATGGAGTTTTCTCTACAACGAACGACTATTCTCCGAAATCAAAAATAACATCAATCTTATGCTTTGATCGTGTGTCCTATAATCGATTACAGTGTTCTTAATCGATTCTTCCTGTATCACTTGGCTCTATCATTTGTAAGTTTATCTTTATCAGCAGTTGGGTTTTCTATTTTCGATCGATTACAATAAGTATATGTCCTTTGTTTTGATTTAAGAGACTCATTGTAATATTCATTCATGTGATTGAATAGCTTTTTATATGTTATATATGTATATGTTTTTATTTTGTGTTTTTTATGCATTTATGTTTGGATTCTTCATAAATAAGTTATATTTATCAATATTTGTAATTGTTAGTTGAATGTGCTGAATGAATATTATTAATGTTTCATTCTAATTTTAAGAGTCCTTGATTTTGATTTGGTGTTGAATCACTTATTGATATAGGTCCGGCCCACGGAAATAACCAGTTCGATATCAGTTTTCAAAGTACACACAGTGTTTAACAGTCCTTGATTTTGATTTGGTATTGAATCACTTATTGATATAGGTCCGCGCCAGCGGAAATATCCAGTTCGATATCAGTTTTCAAAGTACACGCAGTGTTTATAAAGTACACGTGATTGATTTTTTGAAAATATGTGTGTGCTTTATTGCTTCATGTATAGGTTTTTAAAAAGTGCCTGTAATTTTATATTAATTGTAAATAAATATTTTGATATTTCATGCATTAAATCATTGCACACACTTTTAGAATTATTGACCTTGAAGTAGATGTTTTTCGTCTCTGTTTTACTGCAAGACATTATGCTAAGTAGTGTAATATCAAGGTGTTGTTATTTGGATAATATGGCTTGTATTGAAATATTTGAAAATAGCTCATTAGATTTCATATGCAATGAGTTGTGCATTAGGTTTACTAATTTGAGAAGTGGGAGTTTTTCATTGAGGTATTCATTTGGTGATGAATGTCGGTTCATGTTCGTTTGTGACAACGACGTTTATTGTATATTGTGATCCCAATTGATTGTGAAAGCTAATTTCATTTGCATATATGTCATTGATTCATTACCATTTCCATTTAATACATGTCGTGAACGGGTTGAATGCTCTAATTGAATTTTTGAAGGGGTTGACTGCAGTAATACAAGTTCTGAGAGGGTTGACAGTGGTGATACAAATACACAGAGGTTAGAGTCTTTATCATAAGGCACTAAAAATGATTTTAATAGTTGCATTGAAAATGACTTTTATCTTTGAGGTGTGGAGCCAAGTAAGTCGAAAGTCTATCTTTCGAATGATTGGAAGACTTAAGTCATGAGCAGCAGTGTTTTGAAGGAGGTGTAGTGGAATTTCTGGATAAATTGCAAAATTATGCCGTTGAGGTTGGGTTCAAGTATGTGTATTTGAGGAATGATAAAACTCGAGTGACGGCTGAATGCTCTAAAAAGACTACTGAGAATTGCATGTGGAGAATTCATGCTTCATTATCTACAATAAATGGATACTTTTACATACGTGCAATGAATAATGAGCATACATGTAGAGGTGTCTTTCGTAGTCCGTCAGCCAAAATGATTACCTCCAAGTTGGTTTCAACATTGGTAGCTGATGATCTTAGAGATAACCCACTATTGAGACCAATTGATGTATTAGAGATATGAAGAAGAATTATGGTCTTGATATAGCTTATCAACATGCATGGCGTGCGAAAGAGATGGATGTTGTTGATATACATGGTGATGAAAAGTTTTCTTATGCATTAATGAATAATTATCATGACCTTCTATTGCAGTATAATCCTGGGTCGCATTACATCCTTGACGTGGAACATGAGAGTAAAAACTTCAAGAGAATATTTGTAATGTTTAGAGGATGTGTTTATGGATTTCAATACTGCAGACCTGTTTTATTTCTTGATGGTGCCTTTTTGAAGAGCCGTTACCGTGGAACAATACTATCAGCTACTGCAAGGAATGGGAACAATGGTATATTAATTGTAAATATTTTATTTTGTGTATTGCATTGAAATTTTGTTTGTTCCATTCCATATCATCAAAATATAAGCATAAAAATATAAAATACCTTTGAAGGTCTTTGTTTTAGTTCACGTGTACTTTTTATTTTCTGCGTGTATTTTCATGATATGTCTTATTATGTGTAATACTAAGTAAACTACACACATAATGCATGTCAAGTACACGTGAATGTTTTTGTTAATTTCATGTGTACTTTTCATTTTTATGCGTGTACTTTGATGATGATGATTTTATGTGTAATACTAAGTAAAGTACACGCATTTTACATGTCAAGTACACGTGTATGTTTTTGTTAATTTCACATGTACTTTTCATTTTTATGCGTGTACTTTGATGATGATGTTATGTTGAATACAAACTAAAGTACACGCATTTTACATGTCAAGTACACGTGAATGTTTTTCTTAATTTCACGTGTACTTTTCATTTTTATGCGTGAACTTTGATGATAGGTGTTGTTATTTTGAAATAATAAAGCAAAGTACATGTTAAAAATGTAAAGTACCTTTGAATGTGTTTGTTTAGTTCACCTGTACTTTACATTTTTATGCGTGTATGTTGATGTTAGTCTTGTTAATAATAAAACCAAGCAAAAGATAGGAAAGTAAACGTGCATGTCTTTTTATTTGGAATAATGTGTACGGTACATTTTTATGTTTTGTCTTGTTATTTACAAACAAATTAAATTAAACACATAATATATTTCCCATGTGTTTTAGGGTCATCAATATACAAAGTGTTGTACATGGATATGTTATTTATTTTAATTTTGATATATTTTTATATTTCAGGACTTTTTCCTGTTGCATAGGTTGTTGTTGATTCTGAAACCGAAGATAACTGGATGTGGTTTCTTATCAATTTGCATAGTGCAATAGTTGAGAAATATCGAAACGTAACATTTAGTTCAGATCGAAACAATGGATTACTTGAAGCTGTTTCGAGGGTCTTCCCATTGTCTGCACATTCCTACTGTATACATCATTTATAAAGGAATATAAAAAAGAAAATTCGTGGGAATTGTGCTGGATTTCGAAAGAAAATTGTTAAAGATTTTTTGTCTTGTGCATATGCTGTCTCAGTAGATGTATTTCATAAGAATATTAAAGCATTGAAGAAGGAAGGAGGAGATTCTATTGCCGATTTCATTGATAG
The DNA here is from genome assembly GCA_949130495.1 of Sambucus nigra. NCBI lineage: Eukaryota > Viridiplantae > Streptophyta > Magnoliopsida > Dipsacales > Adoxaceae > Sambucus > Sambucus nigra. The sequence continues at coordinate 147,942,740 of OX422215.1, forward strand.
TTTACCACCCGAGAATTGGTCATGTGCATATTTCCCTGGTAAACGGTATGGTGACATGGCATCTAGTGTTGCGGAGTCATTCAATTCATGGATATTGGAGGAAAGGAAATTACCAGTAATGAATATGCTTGATAAATTGAGAGTGAAGATTATGAATTTCAATGCAAACAAACTTGTTGAGTCTGACACTTGGACAAATGAGCTATGTCCTTTTTTTCAAAAGTTACTGAATGAAAATTGGAATAAAAGACGACATTGGACTATTAGTCGCTCAAGTCAAAATGTATTTGAAGTTCATTCAGAAGTGCGAGCAATAGTTAACTTAGGAGAAATGACTTGTTCTTGTAAGAGTTGGCAGATTAGATGTTTTCCATGTTCTCCTGCTGTTTGTGTTGTGCGGAGGAAAGGGACCAGTATTTATGATTATATTGAGGAGTACTATAAGGTATCTTTCAACAGAAAATCATACTTGATACCTATAGTTCCTCTTCCTAATTTGATTTCCTTAAATATTCTTATTCCTGAAAATCCATTTGTCCTTCCACCAATGACTAAGAGACCGACAGGCAGGCCAAGAAATAAGAGAATAAAGTCTTCTGGTGAGATCACAGTAAGGGAAGTTACTTCCTCGAGGTGTAGTAAAACGGGTCATTACAGATCTACTTGTAAGGAACCCATTTGACTATTTTTAAAATTGTTGAATTCATTCATTTTAACCATTTGATTGAATATTAATTAATAAATCATTTGTTTCGCATAAATGAATGTAATTTATTTTTAAGTATCATTATTTAGTTTGTTTTTTGTGTTGCTGTACACATATTTTTCATAAAACATACATGATCATTTTTCCTTGTGTTCACGTGTACTTTACCCTTTGTATACGCATGTTATGTACAGTACACGCGCATTTTGATGTCCAAAGAAATTTTATCAATGCGTGTACTTGATGAAATATGCGTGTACTTTATTAAGTACACGTATATTAATATAGTACACGCATTTAAAAATGGATTTGGTCAGTCAATATGCGTGTACTTTATAAAAGCATGCGTGTACTTTATTAATGTACATGCATGAAGTACACACATAATATAAATATAATATGTGTGTACTTGATGAAATGTGCGTGTACATACATGCATTTAAATATAAGTGTACATGCATGTTTTAGAAAAGTACACGCATATTGATATGACATAAATCTAATTCAATATACGTGTACTTTATGTATTATGAATGTAATTTTATCAAGTAGACGTATATAAATGCATGTACTATTTGGAAAATGGTTTTAGACATTACAATGTGTTTGTACTTTATAAAAGACATTTGGGTCACTCATATTCTTAAACTCCTATAGGTATTATGGTCCGCGCCAGCAGCATTATTATACAAGTATTTCAATAGGCGTGTACTTTATAGACAATGCGTGTACTTTATAAAGTACACGTGTAATATATAGTGTACACGCATTTATATAATGTTTTGGGACAATATCTTGAGTACACGCATTATTATACAAGTATTTCAGTACTTTATATATTCCACGTGTACTTTATAAAGTACACGTGCAATATATAGAGTACATGCATTTATATAATTTTTATAAGGGTTCACGTGTACTTTACTATATTTGGTGTATGACATAACTGTCATTGGCCCTGTTGGCCCTGACGTGGTTCACCCTGCTGCTGCTGATTTTTGCTCGGCTGGCCCTGCTGGAATCCCTGTCCTCCCGGTCGGAACCCACCAGGCCAAAATTTCTTAGCCTGGTTCCTTTGCTGACTGCTAGTCTGGTGCTGAGTACAACTTGTGTTACCACCACGACTACCTTGCCCTGCTGGCTCAGCTCCCCTACCCTCTTGCTCCCCTTCGCATGGAAGCGATGATCCTGGCAATGTATAAGGGCGGCATTAATGACATCTATATATGTCACCAACGCTGAATTACCAATCAAGTGTTGATGATCCTCCAGGCCAGGCCATTCATGAACTTCGACTTCTTTCGCTCCTCGTCGCTCACCTTATTTGGCACAAAGTTTGCCAAATGTTGAACTCTTCTTCGTAATCATCCACTGAATGGTCACCCCATACTAACTCACTAAACTTTCTCCTCATTTCAGCCTCTACCTCTGGTGGGAAGTATCTGCAGTCGAACCTCACCCATAACTCGGATATCGTCATCAAATTCCTCTCCTCAGCGGTGGTAACTGACTCCCACCACTGTAAGGCTACCCCCGACAGACGAAAAGTTGCAAGCATCTATTTATGCACATCGATACACTCCAGCATGCGTAGATGGCGCTTAATATTCTTCTTCTAGTCACAAGCCTCTACCACATCGGTGCTACCCCGAAATTCGGGTGGGTCACCCTTCTGAAAGGTCTCCCTAACTCGCTGCCAAGACGGTGGCTCTAGAGGAGCCTGAACTTTGCGTGCTACTGGAGGTGGTGCCTAAGGCTGAGGAAAATGGGCTACCATAGCCCTCATTCCTGTCTCAACTACCTAGTCCACTATCTCTGCCACCTGAGTAGTGGAGATCAACTCGTGTGGGGGTGGAGGTACCTATGGATCCTGTTGAGCCTCCCTAATCTCATCCCTAGCCTCAGCCCAATTATCTATCTGTCTATTCGATGGCATCTGAAAATAGATCGAATCGTATAAGTACACAATTTATACAAAAATCTAATAGCAGAAAAACGATATCTCTAAAGAGAAAATTGAATCAACAGTCCTAATAATAGGGCTCTATAATAACCGAACGCTACACTAAAAGATAGTAAGCTGCAGAGATCCTAAGGATACTAGAACCTGATGCTCTGATACCATCTATGACACCCCGTCTAATTAACCCCAGGTGATCAGTCCTAAATTAAAATAGAACAAGCTTCTCACTTGGTTCATTCTTAGCATCACTGTCACCTTTTTAATTACTAACCACCTAAGTGAGAAGATTAGACTAGTGCCAAGTTTTATCTTTCATTAATCTAATGAAATACTCATGCAAAAAAAAATTAATTTAAACAATCACAATTAACTGAAATCAACCATTCACATCTAAATAACTAACCGAATAAACCATCGGCTCAAATCCAACAAAAGTAAAGACAAGTAATAAATCTCAACAAGTATAACATAAGTTCTGAATAAACTAAGAGCGACATGATCGAGTAACTGATAGGAAATATCTACACTAGAAATGAAAAGAATGAGGTACCTATCAAACTCCCGCAACATCCACCTATGCTGTAACAATGGATCCCTGGAATGAGTCAAGCATGGCGTCCCTGTGACTGGACACCTAAAAGGTTTTCAAAAGTTTTTATAGCAAGTTAGTACCCAAAAATTTTGAAAACGTTTAGCAAATGATTAACTTGCAGTAATAAATATGTATGCATGCCCTTCATATTTTAGTTAGTGTCGCACTCCCTTGAGGAAATTCTCACCCCTCCTCTAATGTGCACTACTAACGCCTTAATTAATTTACATAATTATTTATCCCATGACAAGATAACTAATATAGCCCCTTGCAACCACCATACTCTAACCGAGTATGCCATAATTTTGATTTCTAAGTTATTATCAACACTAATTTCATTAATCATTCCCCTTTTTAAATTCATATAAATTTCACACCCACTATACATATAATACAATTCACGGTCTGTATCAATTAATTGGTATATAATTATTTACCTAATTATATACGTATAGTCATATTACAACATGCACTAATATGCTGAAATAATAATTAATAATGAACATCCTCTCGAGTAATAACTCACCGGATATATATCCTTTAAAGTGCTATCCCACTAGGTATATTCACATAACATAGTTATCCCAAGTCAGAATCGCTCACTAACTTAGTTAGTACATAAATATTGGAGGTGGTCATATTCCTTTCCTGAAAGTGAGATGACCCTCACCTATATAATGGACACTATGACTTGGGAATATACTCGCCCTACTCCTCAAGCTGGGGGATTCATCCACTATGAGCAACCTCCCCCTATAGCACTAGAGTATATACAATACTAATATCTAGCCACTGATATTAATGTACACACCATATATATACTATCGCATACCGTATATATATAAGTAAAAAATGCCCCGGCTATACCGTGTACTAAGTCCGCAACACAAGCCCCTACAAATTTATCATGGGTTTATGGCCCATTCTGATTATTAATTAATTTGCACATTAATTAATTAAATTACTTTTTGTGTTGCCCCAACCAATATATTCGAACTCGCTCTCGTGGCCCGAAATAAAACTATACCCGGGTAGAAATCCCCGAATCCAAATTATTTAGCTTTCACTCTAAATTAATTCAACGACTTGGTATCGCTCAACCATTATACCCGGACTCGCTCGCTCGATTTGTGTTTAATTATTTCGAAATATTCTTCCCAATATTTAACCATAGTTTGTCACACAAATTCTATCAAATCCCAATTATTTTTCCCTCACAAATAATTTGATTGTATCTCCTATGTTTATTTCGCATTAAAGAAGCTTTGGGAAGAAGTTTTTAAATAAATTCCCCTTATATATATAAATGGTCGAACTCCAGAATTCCCCGACCATCGATCGATCGAACAAGTCTTCGTCTTCCCCAGGTCTCTGTTTCAGCCATGGACGAAAAACTCCAATCTCCAAATTCTTCTACAGTCTAACCCAAGTCTTCTCATCAATAAAATACATCAAGAACCTCATAAGGAACCCCCATAAAGTCCCCAAACCCCATTAAATTTACGTTCTCTATTGTTTATCTAAATTGGGGAAAACCCCGTATTATTCGTTAATCCATCTCAACATTACAAATTTATCTCAAATTCGTTTCTGACTCATTTGGGTCTACACATCTTACCAGACATATACAAATCTCATAGTATACATAAATTTCTACACAAATTCGAAATCATGAGATTGATTTACAAAAACCCAATTTTTGTACCCCTAAATCCCAAAACGAATTTTGATTTCTTACATCACATAAATATGAATCATAATGCGAATTAGATGCTACAACAAGTTAACCACTTGCCTTATGATTTTGTAGGGTCTGATTTGAAGTTGTGAATTCCAGGGTTGAAGATGAAATTCCCTATTTTGGCTATTTCCTTTATCCCCCAAATTGCCTTTTAACTGCCTCTTAGGGTTCCCTCTCCCACTAAGTGTTTTCTAAACGTTAATCGGTCGTTCCCCTTTTCCTTATGATCAAGTAATTAGGCTTGATCCCCTTTTTTTCCTAATGGGTCCAGCCCAAGTGACCCAAATGCCCTCGTGTGGGCCCGACTATGTCTAAAAACGTCCCGTGACCCGTTTACGACCCCCGGGTACATTTTTTCCGACTATCTCGGCCCATCCATACTCAATAGTACACTCATAATTGGCATCCCAATAAAATTTATAAAAGTCCTTATCTCACACCCAAATTAGTCCATACCGACTCCCGGATGAGATAAGTACATACCCCGTCACTAATACCCGAAATGACGTAAATGAATTATTAGTATTCACTTAGTAAATTAAATCGCCATAAATATTAACCATTTACTCATGGATTAATATTTAAATAAATATTATCATAATTAATTCAATTAAATTAGGACACACAAGTAATTCAAAATTTCTCAAATTAATTAAATATTAAATGCATAAAAATACGAGGTGTTACATACTCCCCCCCTTACAAAGGAATTTCGTCCCTGAAATTAGGTTGTACCTTTGGTGAATAGCTCTGGATATTGTTCCCGCATATCCTCCTCCAACTCCCAAGTAGACTCGTCAATGTTGTGATGACCCCACTGTACTCTAACTAGTGGAAAAACCTTGGATCATAACCTTAGCTCACTACAGTCCAGAATAACCACCGGTCTCTCCTCATACGAGATGTTTGGCTGTAAATAAATTTCCTCGAGTTGAATGTGCTAGAAGGCCCTTTCTCTACTTCGATATTTCTTCAGCAATGCCACGTGGAGCATGTCGTGTATCCGCTGAAGATGTTCTGGCAACCCCAGTCTATATGCTACCGGTCTCATTCTTTCAATAATAGGTAAAGGTCCCATGTACCTCGGTGCTAATTTACCCTTCTTGTCGAACCTCATTACCCCTTTCATTGGGGACACCTGGGATAATACCCCATCCCCAACATCTAACTCCATATGTCTTCGTGAAGCATCAGCATAACTCTTCTGCCTATCCAAAGCTATCCGAATCCTCCCTTGAATTAACTCTATCTTGGAAGACATCTCCTGGACAATCTTTGACCCCAATAGCTTGTTGTTCCCCACCTCTAACCAACAAGCGAGTGAATGACAACATCTCCCATACAGTGCCTCGAATGGTGCCATGCCAATCGTGAATTGTTAAGAGTTGTAATACGCGAACTCTACCAAAGTAAGATATCTCTCCCATCCTCCCCCAAAGTCCAAAATGCACATCCTAAGCATATCTTCCAACATCTGATTGACTCTCTCAGTCTTCCCGTCGATATGTGAGTGATAGGTTGTACTCAAACGTAACTTCGTGCCCATGGCCTCTTGGAAGCTCTGCCAAAAGTGGGCCACAAAAATTTTGTCTCTGTCAGACACAATATTTATTGGCACCCCATGTAGCTTAATAATTTCTGGTATGAATAGCTGCACATAACGCATCATCTCAAAGTTTGTGCGGGCCGACAGGAAATGGGCCACCTTGGTCAACCGATCCACAATGACCCATATGGAATCATGACCTCTCTGTGATGCAGGTAACCCTATAATAAAGTACATGGATATGATCTCCAACTTCCACACGATAATATCTAGTGGCTTTAGTATCCCTGGTGGTCTCTGATGGTCAACATTCACGAGATGACACATGGCACATTTCAAGATAAACTCTGCTATGTTCGTTTCATTCCTTCCCACCAATACTGCCTCCTCATATCCTAGTGCATTTTATCTCCACTAGGATGTATCGCAAATCTCTAACCATGGGACTCTATCATAACAGCATGCCTCAACTCCTCATCCTCTAGCACAATTAACCTCCCATTTAGGCGTAGGCCTCCTTCCAGGATGATTAAGTAACCCTCCGCTCCCTCAGCTAACAACTGTTGTACCCTATCCTGGAAAATTTGGACCTCCGCCTAAGCCCTCACCACTCGCATAATGATCTCAGGTGTGATGGATAAAGCTGACATGAAGGACCTGACTACATCGTCCTCATATCAAAGATCTCTCTACTTCGCTTTCCAGACTTCTGATATATCCCCAGTTGGTCTCCAGCTCAATGCATTTACCACCACATTAGCCTTACCAGGATGATACTGAATATCAAATAGGTAGTCTTTCACGAATTCTAGCCACCGCCTTTGCCTCATATTCAGATCCTTTTGTGTGAACAGATACTGAAGTGACTTGTGATCCATGAATAAAGTGAACTGCTCTCCTAGAAGATAATGTCTCCATATCCTTAAAGAAAAAATGACCGCTGCTAGCTCTAGGTCGTGAGTTGGGTAATTCCTCTCGTGAGGCTTTATCTTTCTGGACGCATAAGTTGTAGCCCATTCCTCCTGAAAAAGTACACCCCTAACTCCCTATAAGGATGTGTTAGTGTAAACCTAATACTCTATTCCTCCCTTCGGTAAAGAAAGTACGGGTGCAGATGTCAGCTTGTCCTTCAGCTAGTCGAAAGCTAATTGACAATGATCACTACAAGTGAAAGGCACTCCTTTTCGGGTCAGATTCGTCAAAGGGCTTGCAATCTTTGAGAATCCTTTAAGGAACCTCCTGTAATAGCCTTCCAACCCCAGAAAACTGCGCACCTCAATCGGTGTCATGGGCTATCCCAACTCCCTCACCGCCGACACCTTACATGGATCCATTGTAATACCCCGATCTGACACCATGTGACCAAGAAATTGTACCTCTCGTGACTAAAATCCACACTTCCCGAATTTAGCATAAATTTGGTGATCCCGCAACATCTGTAGAACCATACACAGATGCTCTGCGTGCTCCTCCTCGGTTCACGAGTAGATCATGATGTCATTAATGAACATGATGGCAAAATGGTCGAGATACTCCCTGAAAACCCTGTTCATGAGGTCCGTGAACACTGTTGGTGCATTGGTGAGCCCGAATGGCATCACCTCGAACTCTTAAGATCCATACCGCGACAGGAAAGCGGTCTTAGGAACATCCTCCTCTCGAATATGCAGTTGATGATACCCTGACCTCAAGTCGATCTTGGAGAAGTATGACACCTCTCTCAAATGGTCAAATAAATCATCAATCCGAGGTAACTGATACTTATTTCGTATCGTCACCTTGTTCAGCTCCCTATAGTTCTCGAATAACCAAAGTGAACTATCCCGCTTCTTTACAAACAACACTAGTGCACCCCACAAAGATGTACTCCATCAAATGAAACTCTGACCCAGGGGCTGCTGAATCTGCTCTCTTAACTCACGCATCTCTGAAGGGTCCATACGGTAAGGTGCTCGATCAATCGACCTCATCCTCGATGCTAAATCAATTACAAATTCAATTTACCTACTGGTTGGCAACCCTGGTATTTCTTGGAACACATCCTCGAAGTCCCTCACTACCGGAATCGAATCCAACAAACCTACCACCTCCTATGAGGTCTCTTCCTCGATATAATACAAGTGTGTGCACGACCCTCCCTCAGGTAGAGTCATCACTATTAGGAACTTCTACTGTCCCGGAATGGAAAGTACAATTGTCCTCTTGTAACAATCCACAGTCGCCTGATATACTTCCAACTAATACATACCTAGGATGACATCGCACCCCTCCATATATAATATTAAGAGGTCTGCTGCTAAACTAAGCCTCCCTATCAAAATGCCCACCCCCGACAAATTGAGTGAATCACTGCCCCGCTACCTATTGTAGACTCCACACACATACGAAGACAACCCGCGATCTCTATTAACCCAACTCATTTAGCAAATTTAGATTTAATAAATGAATGAGATGCCCCCGTATCAAAAAGTATACTACCCTCATGACCATGGATGATAAACATACCCTCAACCACTGGCGGTGCCTCCTATGCTGGAGGATTGGGAATATTCTGGGCATTGTAAACACTCCCGTAGTGCATTTTCCCCTGCTGCTATGGGGTTGGTGGAGTCGGTGCTGCTGATGGCATTTGTCCCTGCTGCCCCTGCTAGGCACCCTGTCGTTGGCCTCTGCCCCTCTGTGGGCACTCCCTCTTAAAGTGTCCTGTCTTGCCACAAACAAAGTAGCATATCTGACCATCCCCCTATCGTTAGCCATATTGGAATGATGTGGTTCACCCTGCTGCTGCTGATTTGTGCCCGACTGGCCCTGCCAGAATCCTTATCCTCCCGGTCGGAACCCACCAGGCCTAAATATATTATCCTGGTTCCCTTGTTGACTGATAGTCTGCTACTGAGTACCACTTGTGTCACCACCAATGACTGCCTTTCCCTGCTGGCTCGGCTCCCCTACCCTCTTGCTCCCCTTCGTATGTAAGCAATGATCCTGAAAATGTACAAGGGCGGCATTAACGACATCTGTATATGTCACCAACGTCGGATTACCAATCAAGTGCTGTCTGATCCTCCAGGCTAGGCCATCCATGAACTTCAACTTATTTTGCTCCTCGTCGCTCACCTTATTTGGCACAAAGTTCGCCAAATGGTGAACTCTTCTTCGTAATCATCCACTGAACGGTCAACCTATACTAACTCACTAAAATTTTTCCTCATTTCATCCTCTACCTCTGGTGGGAAGTATTTGCAGTCGAACCTCACCCAGAACTCGAATATCGTCATCAAATCCCTCTCCTCAGCGGTGGTAACTGACTCCCACCACTGTAAGGCTACCCCCGACAGATGAAAAGTAGCAAGCATTTGTTTCAGCACATCTTTACACTCTAGCATGTGTAGATGGCGCTGAATATTATTGTTCCAGTTACAAGCCTCTACCACAACGATGCTACCCAAAAATTCGGGTTGGTGACCCTTCTGAAAGGTCTCCCTAACTCGCTACCAAGACGCTGGCCCCACTAGAGCCTGAACTGCTGGTGCCACTTGAGGTGGTGCCGGGTGCTGAGGAAAATTGGATGCCTTATCCTCATTTCTATCTCAATTTCCTGGGCCACTATCACTGCCACCTGAGTAGTGGAGATCAACTCGGGTGGGGGTGGTGGTGGCGGTACCCGTGGCTCCTGTTGAGCCTCCCTAAGCTCATACCTAGCCTCAACCCTCTATGCTCTCTATCTCTTCGGTGGGATTTGAACATAGATAGAATCGTATAAGTACACAATTTATACAAAAATCTCATAGCAAAAAAATGATATCTCTAAAGCGGATAGTGAATCAACATTCCTAATAATAGGGCTCTATAACAATCGAACGCTACGCTAAAACGTAGTAAGATGCACAGATCCTAAGGACACTAGAACCTGATGCTCTGATACCATCAGTGACACCCCGCCTAATTAACCCCGGGTGATCAATCCTAAATTAGATTAGAACAGGCTTCTCACTTGTTTCATTCTTAGCATCACTGTCGCCTTTTTAATTATAACCACCTAAGTGAGAAGATTAGACTGGTGCCAAGTTTTATCTTTCATTAATCTAATGAAATACTCATGTGTAAATAAATTAATTTAAACAGTCATAATTAACTAAAATCAACCATTCACATCTAAATAACTAACCGAATAAACCATTGGCTCAAATCCAACAAAAGTAAAGACAAGTAATAAATCTCAACAAGTCTAAAATAAGTACTGAATAAACTGTGAGCGACCAGCTTTAGTAGCTGATAGGAAATCTATGCACTGGAAATGAAAACAACGAGGCGCAAATGAAACTCCCGCAACATCCACATATGATGCAGCAACGGATCCCTGAAATGAGTCAAGCCTGGCATCCATGTGTCTAGACACCTAAAAGGTTTTTAAAAGTTTTTATACCAAGGACTAGTACCCAAAAGATTTGGAAAACGTTTAGCAAATGATTAACTTTCAGTAATAAATATGTATGCATGCTCTTCATATTTTAGTTAGTGTCGCACTACCGTGAGGACATTCTCACCCCTCCTCTAATGTGCAGTACGAATGCCTTAATTAATTTTCCTAGTTATTTACCCCTTGACTAGATAACTAATATAGCCCCTTGCAACCACCCTACTCTAACCGAGTATGCCATAATTATGATTTCTAAGTTATTACTAACACTAACTTAATTAATCATTAACCTTTTTAAATTCAGATAATTTTCACACCCATTATACATATAATACAATTCACAGTTTGTATCAATTAACCCGTATATAATTATTTACCTAATTATGTACGTATAGTCATATTACAACATGCACTAATATGTTGAAATAATAATTAACAATGAACATCCTTTCGAGTAATAACTCACCGGATATATATCCTTTAAAGTGCTATCCCACTAGGTATATTCATATAATATAGTTACCCCAAGTCAGAATCGCTCACTAACTTAGTTAATACATAAATATTGGAGGCGGTCATATTCCTTCCCTGAAAGTGAGATGCCCCTCACCCATATAGTGGACTCTATGACCTGGAAATATACTCACCCTACTCCTCAAGCTAGGGGATACATTCACTATGCACAACCTCCCCCAATAGCACTAGAGTATATACAATACTAATAGCTAGCCACTGATATTAATGTACACACCATATATATACTATCGCACACCATATATATATATATATATATAAAATAATTCCCCGACTATACCCTGTACTAAGTCCGTAACACAAGCCCCTACAATTTATCATGGGTTTATGGCCCACTCTGATTATTAATTAATTTGCACATTAATTAGTTAAATTACTTTTTGTGTCGCCCCAACCAATATATTCGGACTCCCTCTCGTGGCCCGAAATAAAACTATACCCGAGTCTAAATTCCCGACTCCAAATTATTTAGCTTTCACTCTAAATGAATTCAATGCCTTGGTATCGCTCAACCATTAAACTCGGACTCGCTAACTCGATCCGTATTTAATTATTTCTAAATATTCTTCTCAATATTTAACCATAGTGTGTCACACAGAAATTATGTCCAATCCCAATTATTTTTCCCTCGCAATTAATTTGATTGTATCTCCTATGTTTATTTCTCATTAAAGAAGGTTTGGGAAGAAGTTTTTAATTAAATTCCCCTTATATATATAAACTAGCCGAACTCTAGAATTCCCCGACCATCGATCGATCGATCCCCAGCCGTCGATCGATCGATCGAACAAGTCTTCGTCTTCCCCAGGTCTCTGTTTCAGCCATGGACGAAAAACTCCAATCTCCAACTTCTTCTACAGTCTAACCCAAGATTTCTCATAAATAAAATACATCAAGAACCTCATAAGAAACCCCCATAAAGTCCCCAAACCCCATTTAATTTAAGTTCTCTACTGTTTATCTAAATGAGGGAAAAACCCGTATTATTCGTTAATCCATCTCAACATCAAATTTTTATCTCAAATTCGTTTGTAACTCGTTTGGTTCTACACATCTTACCAGACATATAAAAATCTCAGAGTATACATAAATTTCTACACAAATTCGAAATCAGGAGATTAATTTACAAAAACCCCATTTTTGTACCCCCTAAATCCCAAAATGAATTTTTATTTCTCACATCACATCAATATGAATCATAATGTGAATTAGATCCTACAAAAAGTTAACCACTTGCCTTATGATTTCGTAGGGTCTTATTTGAAATTGTGAATTCCAAGGTTGAAGATGAAATTCCCTCTTTTAGCTCTTTCCTTTGTCCCCCAAAGAGCCTTTTAACTGCCTCTTAGGGTTTGCACTCCCACTAAGTGTTTTCTAAACGTTAATCAACCGTTTCCCTTTTCCTTATGATTAAGTAATTAGGCTTAATTCCCTTTTTTATCTAATGGCCCAAACCCAAGTGACCCAAATGCCCTCGTGTGGGCCCGGCTATGTCTAAAAACGTCCCGTGACCCGTTTACTACCCCCGGGTACACTTTTTCGACTATCTCAGCCCATCCAAACTCAATCGTACACTCAGAATTGGCAGCCAAATTAATTTATAAAAATCCTTATCTCACACCAAAATTAGTTCATACCGACTCCCGGCTGAGATAAGTACATACCCCGTCACTAATACCCGAAATGATGTAAATGAATTATGACTATTCACTTAGAAAATTAAATCTCCATAAATATTAACCATTTACTCTTTGATTAATATTTAAATAAATATTATCATAACTTATTCAATTAAATTACGACACACAAGTAATTAAAAATTTCCCGAATTAATTAAATATTAAATGCACAAAAATATGGGGTGTTGCATTTGAATATTTCATTTAGTGCAAACTAAACTAAATATAATACAAAAGATAAACAAAAATCATAATTCTAGTAGGAGATATGTGATAAAGCAATGAATAGAAAATGATAAACGAGCATACAATTAGCATGATAATATAGCTTGAAGCATAAAAGCTAAAGTATGCAAATAACTAACACATTCAACCTTTAGATTTAGCAAAGGAGGTATCTTGTGAAAGTAAATGAGAATCAATAATCCTATCTTGTAGAGCTACCAAGTCGTATCTCCTAACCCAAACTAATGACGAACGATGATCTCGGGGTGTAGGAATATTGGCTACCTCGGTTGCCATACGTTTGGATTTTCTAGGACCTCGTTTAAGATCAAAACAAAATCTCCTAAGATGAACTTTTTGACCATAATGTGAGCACTTAAACACCCGACGAAAATAATTTCATAAGGGATGATCTATAACATTGTTCCTAGATGATTCTCCTAAAATATTGGTTTTGGCTTTATGAGTTGAATCATTACAAGTATCGAAGCCTAAACCACACATGTCATTTTTAATTTGGACCGTTCCTAATATTTTATCTAATTTCTCCGAATGACACTCCAAATCAAATTTGACTTTACGAGAGTCTTTTAATTTATTTTCTAATTCTAAAATTCTAGACTCTAACAAAACATTTCTCTCTTTGAACTCGAGAAGATCCTTTTTCATTGACTCCATTAAATCTCTAAGGCTATCTCTCCCGCCTTCTACATATTCAAGATTCTCTCGAAGATCTCTCTCATGTGTCCTAAGGTCTTCAACCAACACACTATCATCAACGACCTTGACACGCTCTCATAAACTAGCTTATAAATTAAATTTTTTTTTTTAATTTAATAGATTTTTTATATAATTTTTGAAATGCAAATTAAAATTCACTCTCATCAACCTCCTCATCACTTTCACTCTCTCTCTCTTCTCCATTCTCACTACCATCATCTTTTTCACCTTCACAAACAAAGGCCTCGGAAGTGTCATGTATTTGTATACCTTCATGGGAAGATTCATTATCGGTGCTCACATGACATGCCATGAACGCGACAAAGTTGTGCTCAATAGGGTAATTTTACCCCTCTTCTTATCACTATCACTAAGGGTGGCATTGTATGAAATAGGTTGTTTACCCTCTTTCCTTAGTTTAGTGGGGCATTCAAAAGCCCTATGGCCATAACCCTCACAACCGTAACACCTAATGGACTCGTCCCTATTTAAATTTTCATTAAAACATTTAGGGATGTTTTCGGCTTTGTCATGCTTAGAATTTTCACATTTCTTAAAATCATTTGTAAATTTATCTTTGTTAAATTTAGGAAATTTATGAAACTTCCTAGCAAATATAGCCATATCTTCCGAGTCACTATCACTTTCACTCTCTACTACTTGTTTTTCCTCCTTTCGGGCTTTCAAAGCAACGCCCTTATCTATTTTATTTTCTGTTTTGGAGGGAAACATGTCTAGTTCATAGGTTTGTAAATCACCTATGAGCTCTTCTAATTTCATAGAGGCTAAAGTGGGTAAAGAATTTAACATGGCCACCTTAGGAATAAATCTATCGAGTAGGGACCATAAAATTTTCTTTTCTACTCGATTGTCGGGAATTTTCTCTCCCAAATTAAAAGATGAGTTAACTATATCGGAAATTCTAGCATAAAATTCATCAAATATTTCCTTTTCATTAATTTTGATGGTTTCAAATTGAGTGGTGAGGTTTTGGAGTTTAGATGATTTAGGACACTAGTTCCCTCTGTGTGAGTTGTAAAATATCTCAAGCATCTTTAGCGGTTTCACACGCCATAATGCGTCAGAATTCATCTGGTGTGACTGCACTAAACAAGGCAATTAAACCTCGAGAATTAAAATTTTCAAGTTTAAATTCATTCTCACTCCATCTATCTGCGATTTTGGGAATACTCTATTTTCTACCATATATGTAGGTGGAGACCACACGTTAACAACTGAAAACCAAACGCTCTCGTCGATAGATTTTAGTACCGATTTCATACGCGCTTTCCAATACGCATAATTGGAACCATCGAAAATAGGAAGTTTTGAAAATGGGAAAAATTCCATTTTTTAACAAAAATATTAAAAAATGACCTTAACGCAATAAATTAGCGCTCCAGCTCGGATACCACTTATAGGAACGTGCAAGGACCCCCAATTTTAAAACATTCACTTAAATTTCCTTTTAAATGCAGAATAAAGATGGTTCAACACAAAAATTTAATTTTCCAAATTTCATTTGATTTTATTTTCTTAAAAAGATGAAAAATTAAATTAAACAAAAATTTTAATTTCTAACAACAAAATTAAAATAAAACCTAAATTAGTGAATTATGGTGAACACAAACACTCACACACAAAAATCATAAAAACCAGTATTAGGATTTTCTCACAAAAAAAACTAACACAAGAAGTTAACTATGAGAAATTTACTTTTAGCCCATAATTAATTTAACATAAGTCCTAAAATTTGCCTACAAAATATTTTCAATATTAACAAATTAGGCCAAACCAAATTTTAGCGAATATAAATTACTCACTTGAATTAAATCAACTTAAGTTTCACCCAAACTTATATTAGCACCAAATTAAACTAGGGAAGTGAATTAAATCATATTTTATCTTTTAATCCTAAGCATGCGTTCTAGGTGATTTGCAAGATAAAATAAATTCACAACCACTACGCCGTGATATACGAGGAAAACCCCACAACGGGAAAAAAAACCTCGGATAGCCCTAGCCTTAAGTCCACTAAGTACGAAATTTTACAAGTACAAGACAAATTACTTACTCAAATCGACTCGACTCCCTTCAAGCCCCTGGCGCATCTTCTTGTACCAACCTCTGCTTGGTCGACAATCCCTAAATCCACCAGAACCTTGGAGTCCACCAACGAAGCTTTTAGAAAACCGTCAACCCTCGCACAATGCCTTTCACCGTGTGAGTATGCCGCAGTAAAACAATGAACTTCTTCATTATGGGATGCAAAAGGAAACCCAAACAAACTCTTCAATTCGGTAGAGTAAAACCCGGTGCCCGACACTCTCGAAGAAGTATATAATAATAATAGGAACTTGTATTAAACTTAAACTAATGGCTGTAAGTATGTTTGTAAAAATTAATTCATGGATACTCAAAAACACTAAACAATGAACTTTTAAACTAAGAAATTTTTCTCTCTAAAAATGTGTTTAGAAAATGTCAAAAGTTGGTTTTTTCAAAAGAGGTTCCCTCACTTAATAATTTTCAAAAAGTTAGTGTGAACAAAAGAGTGGGATAGTGGAGAAAAACTGTCAAAAACTACCAAAAAAATTTCCCGTTGGAAATATCCTTTGAACGGGATTTTTTTTTCGAACGAAGTCTCGTTTGAAAGACATTCTAACTAAGTTCCAGCGGCCAATTGGGAAAATTCATTGGCAAACTCGTTTGAACGACATTCTCGTTCGAACGACAAACTCGTTCGAATGACAATATCAAACGAACTGACAGAATGTCATTTTCGATTTTAGGCCCAAAAAATTTATTTTAAATAAACATTACACCCATTAAAAATTATTCCAAGTCTCTTAAAAATATATAAAAGCATTCATACCTTTGGAGTCTTGAAATATGATGTTGATGACGTGAAACGAGGCACTGAAACTTGGCATTGATGTTCTCTTGATAAGCAAGGCCGCAACGTCCTCGACTTTAACATGTCACAGGCTTGAAGGATGCTCAAGAACTCTATCCTATGACTCAAGAATTTTTCTCCGGAATTCAGCCAACACTACATAAGACTCAATTGGAAATTTGTATCCTTACAGTTAACCTAAAGTATCACATGCGTCTAATCCCAAATCTAAATACACTCCATGATTATGTATTATTCATCACAACTGAATATAGGTAAAGATTACATTATTAACAATTATATACATATTAATTATATTAATATATAAGGGGTAAATAGATAATCTTTGAGTCTACATCCACCTAAATATGGTCCATACGGCATATATCACAAATGGGCTACTCGATATCCCTCATATAAAGATGGCCTATTCCTACCGCCTTAGGAGATCACTTACGAATACTAGTAATAATTATAAGTTATCCCAAACCTACAGCCATTAAAGAATCTTTAGGGATAATTAATATGCCTTCACACAAGTTATATAGCCCCATACACAAAACCTATATAAAAGGATCCCCCATGTACATTCGTACTGAGGGTTGGAATCCATCTCTTTCCATTTTTGTTAATGATTCATTTATCTTTTAAATTTCACAAACCCTTTTTTCTTTTTATCATTTTATTCCTCATGCCCAGGATTACATCCTGGATCATTAGATAAGAATCCAAAGATGAATAGAGAAACATAGAATATCATTAATGTGTAAACGAAAAGTTTAAGAGCAAGCATTACACAATTTCCAAGATTTTTTTTTGGAAAAAAATAAGTAGAAAAAGAATAGATCCTCCATTTTTATATCGAAATATAATTCTATTTTGACACCAAGAAATAAAGTGATTTCTAGGAATAGAAAAGAATTTTTCAAAATGAAAATTCCACTATAATAAGTGTCTTTAATTACCCAAGATTTCATTCATATAGATATTGTGGGGAACCTATTAGGGTCTTTCATTGGAAAAAAAAGGTCAG
Organism: Sambucus nigra; assembly: GCA_949130495.1. NCBI lineage: Eukaryota > Viridiplantae > Streptophyta > Magnoliopsida > Dipsacales > Adoxaceae > Sambucus > Sambucus nigra. The sequence goes on from OX422215.1 coordinate 147,960,795, forward strand.
AATGGAGAAATGGGGGGGATCTAAATTTGGATTTATTACATCTATACCACACTTTCCTTGTTTAAACGAAGGTTCATACTATACAACTTAACAAGATATAACGGCTAATTTTAGCACCTAGTGTCCGGGATAAAATGACTAAGGTAAAACCTGTGTTTTTGCAGCATGGTGCCAACTTATTCGCCATCCCTCATGCCCCACAAGGATATCCGTTCTAATAATTTACCACGAATACTCATACCCAGTGTTTCGAACATGATACCCGAGATAAGTTATCCATATTTCAGAAAGGATATAAGTCTTAAATCAGTGCGATAACTTGATTATTATATATAGAGATTATCAAACATATATGATTAAAGGTCTTACATTAGTATCTTATAATGTCTACTTCACATATTTCCATACAAATTTGACTTTTTACCAAATAGGAAAAAATCACAATTCTTCCCTAGTTGTGCGCGTGACACCAAAACGTAGCCATCGACACGATATATACGCACGGACCACAAATGTACCTTTTCCATAGTTAAAACTAAACTCTTTAAAAAATTGATGTTCTTTCACCTACAGCCCCCGTTACGACCCTTATGTAAAGAACCACCATTAAAGTTATACCTTAAGGTCCTAGCACCTCCCTTAACCCTAAATGGTCATACAAAAATAATAAAACATAACTATATATCCTTACAAGATTAATTGATTTAAATAGAGATCTAAGGCTATATATCAGAATTAAAGAATTGTTACCCTATATTTAATTTCATCCTTAAATCCCCAATTTCCAATCCATTTATGAATAAGCAAGGACCTTTTACTCAATTCTTCAAGTATATGAAAATCCTAATGTCAATTTTTTCATTATAACCCAAATTTATAATAAATGGTACTAATTTTAGTTTATGGATATAAACCTAATTTTACTAATTAAATTAAATTAAAAGTTTGTTGTTTGATTATCTAAATCATGTATTTTTATGTTTACATTTAGTATCCAATGAATAACTAATTTATAATACCAAAGTTATATTAATTTACTAAGTAAACTTTCCCTGATTTGAGAGTTGAAGCCCAAGTTCAATTGTCCCAATTATCTCATTTGCCAAGTCCAATTGTCCCAATTTTCTTCTTCTCCAAGTTGTTTCATATCTCCAGCCTTTATCTAATCTTAGGGATTCTTCTCAAGTTTTTGAGTGTGGTTTAGATTCAATCTAATATCCTTTTTATTATGTTAACCACTAAGTTAGGGTTTGACCCCATGTGATCTTAACCCATTAATCCCAAAACTACATCCAATTACTCCAGAACCCAACCCAAGTTATATATTAACCCATAAGGATTAAAACCCATTAGTTTTAGTCATAACCATACCTTCTATATGTCCCAAACATTAACCCAAAGTGCCAAACAACCTTCTTAATATTCTAATCGGTACGAGTCCTAAAAACCATTATTAAATTATTTATTAAATAATTAATAATTCATCACCGTATATTAAGTAAGATTTCAATTTCGAATAATATACCCACAACACAACACATATGAAAATATAGATAGTGACATCACATGTCTCTTAGTAACATATCACCTTAAATGATAAATTTTACCATTTAATTAATGCACTAAAATTACGGGGTATTTTAGTAGGAGGCGTCTCAATGAGAGACATAGGCTCTGACCCTTTCCTTTTATTTATACAATAGGTGGTGGAAAGGTCAAAAACTCCAGGTAATGTACTTGGCTGCCTTATGCCATGTTTCTCATTCATTCATCTAGACAGGGTTAGGGAATCCAGACATCCAAACCAAGAGCTCTTCTATCTGGTAACTTGAAGATGGGGTGTCTCTCCTAGTTTTAAAGAGCTGACAAGGAATTTGACATAGGTAGATAGTGATGAGTCCTCACTATTTTTATCAGAGTTCATGGGGAAGATAAATTTCCCTTTGGGGAAGATATGTCACATCCGATCGATTGATTGAGTTACTCAAAGGTTATATGATTCATTTCCTAGAAAGCCTTATCATACATCTCTTCCCACTAAATCGAGTGATCTACTTTTCTAGAAAGGAGACAGTAGCATTATCTCCTTTGAGATCATTAGCTTTGTGATAAGGATCATTTACGAGAAGCAGTAGTTATTTTGTAAGACATGTATGGGAATTATGAAAATTTTCATATGGTTAATGGTGGGTTTAGTCTTAAAATTATTTTTTATGGTTGATGACGTTATATCCAACGAGATTGTTGTTTGGAAGGGATAATGTGTCCTCATTATTGATTTTTAATAAATAGGGACTATCAGAGTGAACATGCCAATATTTCGGAGGGAAATGTCTGGCATGGCATTACTACATGGGCTGGAATGGAAGGAAAGGGTGTGACAACCCGCATATCCGAAATAAGGGGTGGCCAGCTCGATATCCCGACATAACGGAATCATGGACGGATATCATCCTCAGCATCAACATCAAAATATGGAGTATACGGGAAAACCACCGAATAGTTCACAAAACGGGTTGCCAAAAGTTTAAAATTTTGATTCAAATTCAAGAAAAAGAAAACAATTTAAACAACCCAAATCTGAAGAGAAAGTGAAGTTCCAAAAGAGCTGATATATATTACATATTTAACAATGATACAATATAGTACCAAATATTCTGTCGGTCAACAGTTACATTCAACGTATCACAACAGTTTAATAAAATACATATTACATTCATTAAACAGTTATAAAGGTTGAGACACACGCCCGAGTGAAAGAGCCAATCATATCTAGAATACAAAGATGAGGGCATCTAACAAAACATCCTGTAATATTCACAAAATCTTACAGCCCCTCGAAAGCATAAGGGTAGGAATATCAACACGGACGTCCTTGTGGAGGAGCACCTGAATGGATACAAATTCATGCACAACATGGAGAAAAATGAATGGGTCAGGTCCCGATTTTTATATGATTCCCATATGAATAAGAAGCGTGATAGATATGAATAATTAATCATGAATGATGAAGATGAGAATCTAACAACCTAATCACAAAGCATAATAAAGCAGTTTAAATGATATGTCTTTTATTAATTTAAGCAAGAGAATAAAATTTGACATTATAAATTTAAAAGCATCCATCATTATTTACCACTTTATTCCAATTTCCATTCCTTAACAAGAATATAATATCATCATTTACTCTTATGGTATTTCCATAACTTAAGTCCCACTTGATTTAGAAAGGTCATATTCTTATACATATAACGATTCTAAGACCGCCCCTCCGAGTTTCCCCACTGGGCGTGCCCCTAAATGACTATCATCTTCCAGGGGCCTATCAAACAAGGCAGCCTGGGCACCTAACACACGTCGGGAAGTGGCCATATGCCTGCGAGTCAGTCATAACCACACCCGGAATTACCTCACTAGCATATAATAAAACACCTAAGAAACCCGCATATGGCCAAGGACTATAGTCTCTCTGCATTCACTAGCCAGGGGACATCACCTCATGCGCGAGCTTCCCTTATGATAGCATTTATAGAGGTGTGTTTAAGTAAATTAACATTTACCGATTTAGTCACATTTTCATTCCCATTAATCATAAGTGTGTTTCATTATATCTGAAACCTTAATCATTGAATATTTTAATTAATATTCATCATAAAATAAGTCCCGAATTAATCTCCAAGTGATCTCTATAATTCCCCAAGTCTTAAGGTCTTATATACCTCAAATGAGACCCAAAAGTCTCCTAGCATGGGCCTACAACCCCTATCCTCCTATTAAGTTGTAAAAAGAAAAGTAATACTTGAACATCACTTTAATCCCCCTCCCAGGAATAAACCCCAGATGAACCAATTCTAATCTAGGGTGGAGACCAAACTCAACTAAAATCTAGGACTCTAAGTTTACTTCATTAAAGAAGGTTCCTAAGTCCTAAGCCTAAAGAAAAAGGATAAAAGTTGAATAAAAAAAAATTCAAAACTGCAGGGACCGAATCGATTCGCCCCAGCGAATCGATTCGCCCTGCAAGCGAATCGGTTCGGTTGGCAAACTCAACTTTCAGTAAATGCCGAATCGATTCGGCCTTAACCCGAATCGATTCGGGTACTAGACCTGTAAAACATCCCCTAAGAGAATCGATTCGCCCAAGGCCAAATCGATTCTCCCCTGCGATTGTGCCAAGTTTGGCTATGGAGACTTGGACTCCAAAAATTACCCCAAACTCAAAACCATCCAAACCAAAATCATTTATGGCTACTAACTGATTATAAATGCTTCCAACAACATTAATCTACATCAATAAATATCCAATTCTCTTTCAAAGATTTCAAAATCCATAAATCCATAAAAATCCCTAACTTTATCAAACCAAAATAAATCCACATCTACCAATACTAATTATCTCACTTAAATCACATAATAGAAAGTAGAAAACTTTCCTTGGTGTAGGGATCTCTGATATTTCCTTGCTAGCAACAATCTCCAAGCTTGGATCTTCAATCTCTCTCTTTCTCCCAAAGTTCTTTTCCTCACTCAAACCCTCTAGGTCACAAATGCTCTTAAGAGAAATAAAAGGGCATAACAAGACTAAATCGGGGCATTAATCTAAAGTCTCCAAATTTAAGTGGTTAATACCACACTAAAATGATTTCCAATACGTAGTATACTAAAACCAGTCAAAAGTGCCCAAAACCTCAAAATACAATTTGGCACACATTTTGACTATCTCGGACCTCCCGGAACTAACTACACCCTCCAAATTATCATTTGGAAATTTTATCACTCATTTTAAGTTCCGGTTTCATTTTTAAACCATAATGTCATTTTAATTCTCATGACAAAATCAAACACAACATGGCGGTATTTACCTACGCATAAGGTAAATATGCAACATTTTAGTAAATATTAACTTATCTCATTAAATTAATACTTACTCCACATTCCAACATTTTATATATAATTACTCCACATAGTAAATAAATATAAAATAGGCTCTCAAAAGTGAGGGTTGTTACATACTCCCCCTCCCTCCCCCCCCCCCCCCCCCCCCCCTTATGAGGGAATTTTGCCCCCCAAATTCACACGTACCTAGAATAAAGAGATGGGGATACTTTTCCCACATATCACACTACAAGAAAAATGATCAATTATGTCAGTCAAAAACTGACATAAATGACCATTTATGTCAATTTTAGAATTTTTCAAAACTGACATATAAAGCCCTGACATAAATATTCGTAAAACTGACATAAATAAGATCACATTTGTCTCAGTTTTTAAGAACACACATAAAAACTACGTTATTCACCATGTTTTTAATCACATTTTCACAAACAACTGACATAAATAACATCACATTTATGACAGTTTTAGTAATTTTTACAGGAGTTTTATCAAAACCGACATAAATGTTGATATAAAAATTAAAAAAAAAATCATTATTCCATCAATAGGCAACTATTAAATAGATAATAAATAGTCGAACAACATTCAAATAGTCTATATTTCATCAAACAAATTCACATTTAACTTGAAATATACAATATTCATCAAAGAAAATTACATTGTGCCTCAAATATAACTAAGTGTCAATTTAAAAAAAAATGGATCAAGTCTCCTTTGTTTACACCCACTGATCCGTTAATTGGTATGAATGGGCCAGGAGCCCATTAGGGCAATATATATACACCAAATAAAGAAGAAGTAAATGTTGAATCTCTAAAATGAGGCTCACACCGAGAGATGGGATGTTTATAAGGGTCGTTGCCCCTCTCCGTATCTATAGCCAATGATTTCTAGCAAAGTAACAACCCTTCACACACACACACACACACACACACACACACATAAATAATCAGGTCATTCCAAAGGCATGTTTCTCTATCAATCTATATATCTATTTGATTTGGAGTTTGTTCAAATCTTTTTTTTTTCTCTCTCTCTAAGTATATGGTTGTGATGATATTTTTTCAGGTAAAATCATATGAGAAAACTACACCATTTTTTTGGCGAGGCAACTCAGATGGCCTCTTGTAAGGCAAACACATATATATAAACTCAGAAATCTAAGGCAGTAGAAGGTTTTCAAACAGAAATATACACACACAAATCAAAAACAGATTGCATATTCACAAATCGCGCACACACAAACACACACACAAATCGAATCAACAAATCGTGAGCTTTTCGTACCTGCGTGATGGAGCCTCACTGGCACCGGAGGTGAGCCAGAGATCTGTACGTGCGAGAGAGAGAGAGAGAGAGAGAGAGAGAGAGTCGTGCGAGAGAGAGAGACAGGGAGAGAGTTGTACGAGAGAGCCCTAAATGAGAGACCTGCGAAATAATTTTAAGGAACAAATTTTGGAGCGGGAGTGCGAAAAAAAACCCGCTCCTTTTTCCATTTATCTCAAGTTTGACTCAAAGCTAAAATAATTAACATTATATTTATTCCATTTATACGTAAAAATGAGATAAATAATTTATTTTTTTATCTCAATTTTACTTAAATTGAAATAAAATGTACTTTTAAAGCCAAATTGACATAAATATATATTATTTATGTCAATTTACATTTGTTTGACATAACATCAATTTTTGAACTGACATAAATGATGTTTTTTGTTGTAGTGTCATCCTCACGTTCCCACGTTGATTCCTTAGCGTTGTGATGACTCCATTGGACTCACACCAAGGGCACCACTCGAGACCTCAACCTACGCTCTCCATGCTCTAAAATAGCAACGAGTTATTCTTCATATGAAATGTCGGGTTGCAAGTCAATATTATCAAAAGGAATATGCCAAAGGGAACATTCACACCTTTTATACTTCTTCAAAGAAGTGACATGGAACATATCGTGGATTTGTTGTAAAGGTTTTGGTAGGGCAAGTTGATACGCCACTGAACCCACCCTAGAAATCAGGAGAAAAGGTCCAACAAAATGCGGCGCAAGCTTCCCTTTCTTTCCGAAACACTTCATACCTTTCATTGGTGACACTCGCACTAAGACTTGGTCCCCAATTTCCAATTTCTTGTGCCTCCTATTTCCATCGGCATAACTCTTCTGACGGTCTTGAGCTATCTGAATGCGATTCCGAATGAGTTCAATCTTAGAAGATGTATCCTGGATCATTTCAGGTCCAAGGAATTTATTATTGCCCACTTCTAGCCAACATGTGGGTGATCCACACGTCCAACCATACAAAGCTTCATATGGCGCCATTCCAATAGTAAATTGGTACGAGTTGTTATAAGCAAACTCGATCAAAGGAAGATATTGTTCCCAACCGCCCTTGAAATCAAGCATACACATACGAAGCATATCCTCCAATATTTGGTTTACCCGTTCGGTCTGGCCATCTGTTTGAGGATGATAAGAAGTGCTTAACTTCAACTCGGTCCCCATAGCCTCTTGGAAACTTCGCCAAAAGTGGGAAACAAAGATTTTGTCGCGATCAGAAATGATATTTAAAGGCACCCCATGGAGTCTGACAATCTCCGCGATGAATAATCGGGCATAGCGAGTAGTGTCATAATCGGTACGCACGGGTAGGAAATGTGCCGACTTAGTCAAGCGATCGATAATCACCCAAATTGAATCACAACCGCTTTGTGACCTTGGCTAGCCTGTAATAAAGTCCATCGATATGCTCTCCCACTTCCATACCGGAATCTCCAACGGTTGCAATAATCCTGTCGATCGCTGATGATCTATCTTGACCAATTGATAAGTAGTGCATTGAGATACGAACTCAGAAATATCTCGCTTCATACCTGGCCACCAATAATGACGGCGCATATCTTGATACATCTTGTCCCCACTAGGATGTACCATAAATTTAGATCTGTGAGATTCTGCCATCACTGCCCGTCTCAAATCCCCCTCCTCCGGGACAATGAGCCTTCCATGGAAGCGTAGTCCACCCTCTGAACTTATCAAGTAGGATTCCGATACTTCGAACAGTAATTGGCATATGTGGTCCTGATAACCTTTATCTCTTCCTTGGGCTTCTACAACCCTTGCCACAATTGTAGGCATAATGGTCATCACTGACATGAACGCCCTAGCAACCGCATCCTCATGACTGAGCTCTTTCCATTAGCTTTCCATACATCAGCTAACTTTCCTTTGGGCCTTTTACTCAATGCATCCACTACTACGTTCGCCTTGGCCGGATGATAATGAATATCAAACTGTTAGATCTTTCACGAATTCCAACCACCGGCACTGTCGCATATTCAAATCTTTCTGTGAAAATAAATATTGCAGCGACCTATTGTCTGTGAAAACACTAAATTTTTGCCCTAAGAGATAATGCTTCCAAATTTTCAAGGCAAAGACAATTATGGCCAATTCTATGTCATGCACCGGATATTTTCTTTCATTGGGCTTGAGCTTGCGAGAATCATATGCGATAGCCCGTCGCTCCTGCTGAAGCACACCTCCTAATCCTTGTAGAGATGCATCGGTGAAGACTAGATATTCCAACCCCGGCTTTGGCAATGTAAGGACTGGAGCCAAAGTCAATCTATCTTTTAGCTCATCAAAAGCAACTTGACAAGAGTTATCCCAAACAAATCTCACCCCTTTTCGGGTCAAATTTGTCAAAGGGCTAGCGATCTTAGAGAAACCTTTGATAAATCTACGGTAATAACCCGCCAAACCCAGAAAACTACGAATTTCGATAGGTGTCATGGGCTGACCCCACTCCCTCACTGCAACTACCTTGCTCGAATCCATCGATATACCCTGCGAAGTCATAATATGACCCAAAAATTGGACTTCTCGCAACCAAAAACCACATTTCTCGAACTTAGCATATAATTTGTGATCCCTCAATATTTGTAGGACCAACCTCAAATGAGTAGCATGGTCTAATTCTGTTCGAGAATACTCAAGGATGTCATCGATGAATACAATAACAAATTGGTCCAAGAAGTCCCGAAATACCCTATTCACGAGATCTAAAAATACTGCGGGGGAATTAGTTAGTCCAAAGGGCATAACCAAAAATTCATAGGACCCATACCTATTCCAAAAAGCGGTCTTGGATACATCCTACTCCCGTATCCTCAACTAATGATACCCCTTCCTCAAGTCTATCTTAGAGAAATATGTCGCTCCCCTAAGTTGATCAAATAAATCATCAATACGAGGCAAAGGGTATTTATTCCGGATGGTGACCTTATTCAATTCTCTATAGTCAACACATAACCAGAGAGAACCGTCCCTTTTCTTCACAAACAACACTGGAGCACCCCATGGCGACGTACTACACCGAATAAATCCCTGCTCCAATAACTACTGAATTTGATCTCTCAACTCCCTCATCTCGGCAGGAGCTATACGATACGGAGCTCTCGCAATCGGTCGAGTTCCTGTCGCTAAATCAATCACAAACTCAATCTCCCGACTCGGAGACAAACGCGGTATTTCCCAGAAAACATCTACAAAGGCTTGAACAACCGGAATAGAATCCAAGGGAACAACTACATCCTGAGAAGTCTCTTCCACAATATAATACAAATAAGTACTAGTACCTCCCTCTAAATGAGGCATAACCACCAAGAACATTTCTTGTCCCGGAACTGCAAAGACTACTCTCTTCCCGTAACAATTAACTATCGCATGATACTTGACAAGCCAATCCATGCACAAAATCACATCATACCTGACCATGTCTAGGACGAGTAAATCGGCCTCAAAGCACAAATTACCAAGACTAATTCCTATATGTTTACAACAAGGAAGATGAGTGAACCATCACCCATAGAGGACTCAACGCTAGTCAAAGTTCTCTCGATAGATTTTATCAACTCTGTAGACTGAGAAAAACTTCTAGAAATGAATGAATGTGTCGCACCCATATCAAATAAAACGCGACCCATGTGTCCCTGAATAAGGAACTTACCCTCAATCGCTGGCGGAGCAGGAGGATGCATAGCATCCTGGATATAATAAACTCTCCCATACTACAGCTGACCCTGCTAAGGAGGACAACTGGATTTGGTGCTTGTGGCAGAAACTAAACATAAGGTTGTTGTGGAGCCCTGGGAGGCTGTCCCCCAATCAACCGAGGATAATCCTTCTTGTAATGACCCACCACCCCATATTGGAAGCACTTTCCCAACATATTCTCCGGAACACGACCTTGGTTGTTTCTAAACTGGTTAACACCTTGACCCTGATGGCCTCTACCTCCTTGACCACCTCGACCTGCTTGTTGTTACGGGGTAACCTGACCGTGCCGATTATTATTACCACCTGAATTAAACCCACCAAAGCGTTGTGTTTTTTACGATTCCCCTTGCTGGGGATCCCTTTCTTGTTGCTTATTACCCAAAGATTGGGATGAGGAAAAAGCTCCTCCATTCCCACTGCCTCCAGGCTTTCCCCCTTGCCCTACTACGGTAACTTTCTTGCTACTCTTCATGTATAACCGATGCTCTTGACAATGAAGTAATGTTGCATTTATCACCTCCCCAAAAGTTTGCAAGGCTGGATTACCCAACAAATGTTGCCGGATTCTCCAGTTCAGACCTCCCATAAACTTTGAAACTTTCCTCTCTTCCGGAGTCACCTCATCCGGTACAAAACTTGCCAACCGAGTGAACTCCTCTTCATATTCGGAAACGGACCGCTCTCCATGTACCAGATCCTGAAGTCTCCTTCTCATCTCCCTTTGAACTGTGGGAGGAAAATACTTTTGGTCAAACAAGACCCAGAATTCGATGATCGACATAGTAACCCTCTGTTCTGGTGTAATCATTGACGCCCACCAATGTAATGCAGCCCCAACAAGTTTGAAAGTAGCAAGGACTTATTTCTTCTCCTCACTACATTCCACCATTTTTAAATGCCGTTGCATATCTTTCTTCCACTGGTTTGCTCGAACAACTTCAGAACCTCCATCAAACTCTGAGGGATGGCCCTTTAAAAAGGACTCCCTAACTCTTTCCCATGGAGAAGGTCCCGTAGGAACTTGGGAATCTTGCGCTCATTGTTGAGCTTGTGGAATTTGTTGAGTCACTGCAGTCATAGAAGCATTGACCGCTTGAGCCACAATGTTTGCTACATCAGCAGCATTAATAGTTCCTTGTGGCGGCGGAGGACCAACGTCATCTTCTACAACTCTATTACGTCTCGCTAAGCGACCTCTATTAGGCGGCATCTAAGATGAAGGAAAATAGAGTTAGAATACTATTCAAAACAATCTATATTGCATAAGATCGCAAATATAAGCAACAAAGCAGTCCTAACATTAGGCTCTATATCAAAGAACGCTACGGTAAAACGTGACAAGTCCGTATAGATCCTAAAGACTCTAGAACCTGCTGCTCTGATACCATCTGTGACAACCCGCATATCCGAAATAAGGGGTGGCCAGCCCAATACCCTGACATAACAGAAACATGGATTGATATCATCCTCAGCATCAACATCAAAATATGGAGTATACGGGAAAACCACCCAATAGTTCACAAAACGGGTTGCCAAAAATTTAAAATTTTAATTCAATTTCAAGAAAAAGAAAACAATTAAAACAACCCAAATCTGAAGAGAAAGTGGAATTCCAAAAGAGCAGATATATATTACATCTTTAACAATGATACAATATAGGACCGAATATTCTGTCGGTCAATAGTTACATTCAACGTATCACAACAGTTTAATAAAATACATATTACATTCATTAAACAGTTACAAAGGTTAGGCCACACGCCCGAGTGAAAGACCTGATCATATTTAGAATACAAAGATGAGGGCGTCTAACAAAACATCCTTTAGTATTTGTAAAATCTTACGGCGCCTCGAAAGCATAAGGGCAGGAATATCAACACGGGCGGATACAAATTCATGCACAACATGGAGAAAAATGAATGGGTCAGGGCTCGGTTTTTATATGATTCCCAGATGAATAAGAAGCACGATAGATATGAACAGTTAATCATGAATGATGAAGATGAGAATATAACAACCTAATCATAAAGCATAATAAAGCAGTTTAAATGATATGTCTTTTATTAATTTAAGCAAGAGAATAAAATTTAACATTATAAATTTAAAAGCATCCATCCTTATTTACCACTTTATTCCAATTTCCATTCCTTAACAAGAATATAATATCATCATTTATTCTTATGGTATTTCCATAACTCAAGTACCACTTGACTTAGAAAGGTCATATTCTTATACATAGAGTTTCCCCACTGGGCGCGCCCCTAAATGACTATAATCTTCCAGGGGCCTATCAAACAAGGCAGCCTGGGCACCTAACGCACGTCAAGAAGTGGCCATATGCCTACGAGTGAGTCATAACCACACCCGAAATTACCTCACTTGCGCAGAATAAAATGCCTAACAACCCCGCATATGGCCGAGGACTATAGTCTCCCTGCATTCACTAGCCAGGGGACATCACTTCATGCACGAGCTTCCCTTATGATAGAATTTAGAGAGGTGTGTTTAAGTAAATTAACATTTACCAATTTAGTCACATTTTCATTCCCATTAATCATAAGTGTGTTTCATTATATCTGAAACCATAATCATTGAATATTTTCATTAATATTCATCATAAAATAAGTCCCGAATTAATCTCCAACTGATCACTATAATTCCCCAAGTCTCAAGGTCTTATATACCTCAAATGAGCCCCAAAAGTCTCCAAGCATGGGCCTACAACCCCTATCATCCTATTAAGATGTAAAAAGAAAAGTAATGCCTGAACATCACTTTAAGCCCCCTCCCCGGAATAAACCCCAGATGAACCAATTCTAATCTAGGGTGGCAACCAAACTCAACTAAAACTCTAAGACTCTAAGTTTACTTCATTAAAGAAGGTTCCTAAGTCCTAAGCCAAAAGAAAAAGGATAAAAGTTGAATAAAAAAAAATTCAAAACTCCAGGGACCGGATCGATTTTCCCTGCAAGCGAATCGGTTCGGTTGACAAACTCAACTTTCTGTAAATGCCGAATCGATTCGGCCTTAATCCGAATCGATCCGGGTACCTAACCTGGAAAACTGCCCCTAAGCGAATCGATTCACCCAGGGGCCGAATCGATTCCCCCCTGTGATTTTGCCAAGTTTGGCTATGGAGTCTTAAACTCCAAAAATTACCCCAAACTGAAAACCATCCAAACCAAAATCATTTATGGCTACCAACTGATTATAAAAGCTTCCAACAACATTAATCTACACCAATAAATATCCACATCTCTTTGAAATATTCCAAAACCCATAAATCCATAAAAGCCCTAACTTTATCAAACCAAAACAGATCCACATCTACCAATACTAATTATCCAAGTTAAATCACATAATAGCAAGTAGTAAACTTGCCTTGGTGTAGGGATCTCAGATTTTCCCTTGCTAGCAACATTATCCAAGCTTGAATGTTCAATCTCTCTCTTTCTCCCAAAGTTCTCTTCCTCTCTCTAACTATCTAGGTTACAAATGCTCTTAAGAGAAATAAAAGGGCTTAACAATACTAAATTGGGGCATTAATCTAAAGTCTCCAAATTTAAGTGGTTAATACCACATTAAAATGATTTCCAATACGTAGTATACTAAAACCAATCAAAAGTGCCCAAAACCTCAAAATACAATATGGCACACATTTTGACTATCTCGCACCTCTCGAAACTAACTACACCCTCCAAATTATCATTTGGAAATTTTATAACTCATTCTAAATTCCGGTTTCATTTTTAAACCATAATGTCATTTTAATTCTCATGACAAAATAAAATCCAACATGGCGGTATTTACCTACACATAAGGTAAATATGCAACATTTTAGTAAATATTAACTTATCTCATTAAATTAATACTTACTCCACATTCCAACATTTTATATATAATTACTCCACATAGTAAATAAATATGAAATAGGCTCTCAAAAGTGAGGGGTGTTACAAAGGGCTTATTCCTTATATTGTTCTTCAGTGAGATGAGTCTCCTAACTTCTACGAGGTCCTCTACTGGATATGTGAGTTCCTAATAATTATCGGTTATATGTTCATCCCCTTGATCGAATTCATAGTGTGAGTCAGCTTGTGAAGTTTTGTACGACATGGCAGGTGGTGGTCTAGGATTGATTAGCTTGCGAAAACCATCCAATTTCGCGATAGCAAATATATGGCTATGGGGGCTTGTCGATTTATGAGGTGTCTTTGCCAGGTTCGAACGTCTTTGGGAGGAGGAATGACATGGTAAGTTCTTTAGGGATCCCTTTAATACCCATAATAATATTAATTAAGGTGTCCTTGCTTAATTAATAAATATTCAAAAGTGAAACCGATTGAAATTATATTCTCACCGTATGATAAGAATATTTGATAATTTACAACTATTCTCATCAACAATAACTGATGGTGAAAAAACATTGTATTTAACCAAAGATAAAGTCATCCAATTATTAAAATACTCTAAATAAATTAAATCAAATATTCAAATGATACAATGTGACTAAATCATAAAACTACATATCATATAAATGACTTGGAAAGGAAACTAAAGAATAGAAGTATAACACCCCAAATGTCCCGTATATACTAACACTCCTAAATGCAACTCATGCATCTCCAAATCAATATTGCTCCACATGTAAAATTTGGCTCTAACTTAAACCTAAAATTTTAGTCAATGAAAGGGTGGTCAAACCCCCACAACTATACATGTTTTATTGTCCTAATTTGCGTATAAGAACCCAATCATAACTACTAGATGCAATAAATGCCATAATTGAGTCTTTTAATTAGACAAAAGTAAATAACTACAAGCAGAATGAGATTTCTATGAGTAAGACGAACAATAATAAGTGAGTCTTCGCATTCCATTTATATAATGCTAGAAGATAATCATGTATGATACGAGACAATAATGTATATAGGGAATGAGTCTACAGTTTCCAAGTTAACTGATTAATACCTTATAGCACCGTATCGCTATTATATTTTCATAATGTGTATTTATGAAATTTTGTAAACTTATACTAGTTCCCAATAGCGAAGAGATGACTAGTATATACAATATCCACAATACCATAATCAACAAATTTTTCATAGGGTCAATATGTATGTATTTTGGATTATTTCGTGTTTCGACAAAACCTTTGAGTCATAGATTAGGACTTAAGTGTGTTGACCTTTCAAGCCTCTGATATATTTGATTGAAGATTTAGCGTTCAAGTTAAAGAGACTACATTCATAGTGTCATATTTCATGCCACATGTAGTCTTCATCATCCATGGATCTCGGTATGAATGCAAATTATGTTGATCCTTGGACTTTTTTTTGAGTGTTTGAATTTTAAAATCATTCAGGTTTTAAAAAAAAAATTAAGAAATAATTTTTATTTATTTTTGGCTCGTTTACACAAGGATGAAATGAGGTTCAAATGAATAGTGCAATTTCATTAAAAAGAGATTTAAATGATATTAAAACGAGGTTTAAACGAAAATCAAATGAGATTTTTCTATTTTGCAAAAATTGTTCGTTCAAAAATCCTTTGATGGTCATTTAAACGAGAATGCATAACTCGTTCGAACAAACTAGGTAATATTATTCTAGCGAGGTGCCTTGATTTTTATGTCACCTCAAAAGTCTTGTTTTCTATAAATATTAGTGTTACCATCAGTTTTGTTTGAGATTTTTTGGAGAAATTGAATTCTTATACGTATCCAAAGTCTCCTAAACCCTAAATTTAATCCAAGTTGTTTAAGCCCCAAGTTTCATAATTATATATTCTTTAAGATCTTATTTATGAGCACACAAAAGTTTATTCTTTTGATCTAGATGATGTGACACCCCGCCTAATTAAATACCATGTGATTAGTCATTTATTAAATTACATCAAAGTGTCTGGTTTGTTCATTCTTAACATCACTGTCGAAAAATATTTTTTTCTTTATTAATCACCTAATAAATAATTAAGCTAAGTGACAAAATATTTAATTTCTATAGATTAAGTCCTATTGTTATGATTTAATATACGAAACAATTTTCATGAACACAGATAATAATATTGAATACCAAACCATCCAAGTGAAATAAACATGCTATATAAATAATCCAAATAAAATATCCCAAATCAAAGGAAAATATAATAATTAAAACAATCCCAAATAAACTTAATACTGAAATAATAAAGAGTACAAGTTTTTCTCTGAACTAAATAAAATGGAAATGGGCGACACTTGCCCCATCTAAAATGACTAAGTGTAGAGTTGAGATGACAAGGATGAAGTCATCTAAATGCAAGGATCTATAACTCCCACACTAGCTGGAGCACGTCGACAGTTCAAAGATCAAAGTCTGATGTCCCTGTAGATGGGAACCTATAATACACACACACACACACACACACACACACATATATATAAATATAAATAAAGGAGGAGGGTTTTTTGGTCTTCCCCAACTGACGGTTGAGATCAAAAGTTGATAAGTTTGATCTTTATCAAGTGACGGCTGAGATTGAATGTTGAGAATTTGATCTTATACCACGTGGACGGCTCGGATTTAATAAGAGAGTGCAGATGGAAGATGATTACACGGTACAACAGGTAAAAAGAGCACACGACTCAAGAAACAAGACAACGGGTGAAAAGAGCACATGGCTCAAGAAATAGTAGAGTCGCATCCGTGTGTTTAGGCTTCTATACATTTCTCTCTATGCTGAAGATATTTCTCTCCATCTTTCTTTCATCTCATGTATTGTTAGGTTTCCATTTATGCAAAGGGTTCATTGATGTTATGTGGGAATTCACATCATTTTTCTCTCTTTGAGTCAAATTCCGTATCTCCCTTTTTCCTTCGCCCATATATTTTTGGCGTCTCTCTTTTTAACTTTTTATTTCACCTTTTGATTCTTCTATCAAACCATTCCCATTAAACATGTATGTATTAACTGGGTTTACTCGGGTTTAAATGTGTCCAGTTTAATCAGTAATCCCATTTGTAACTTCCAATCTTTGGAAATGGATATGAAACCCAGGGTGATTATGTTTAATCCCTATCATTGGTTAAATGTCTGGAGATTTTTTGGTACCCAGTTATGAAAAGAAAAAAACATACTTCCTCACTTCACTTCTACTCGCTTCACTTCTCACCCGAGCTCCACCTTCACTTCTACTCACTGCACTTTACTCTTTCATAAGGTACATTTTCTTTGTTAATAACTGTTATCATTTGAGTTTGTGTTCATTTCTGTTCATCTTCTTATTTTTGTTAATGATTGTTCATCTTCATTTCTTTGTGTAAACCGAGTAATTTTTGGTCATCGTCACAAAGAAATTTTTGTAAACGGGGTCTTTGTTCACAAAGAAATTTATGTTCATCTTCACAAAAAAAAATTGTTCACGAACCCATGTATATTCTAATGGGTAATTACTTAACAGTCAAATACCCATGTATGTGAATAAACAAACACGGTGTTTGAAAGACCCATGTATATTTCTTTAACACGGATCTTTAACATGGGAAACCAGTTGCCGACTTCATAACACCCAGTTGCCAGCGTAATAACACCCAGTTGCCGGTGTTCAAATTCTCCAGTTAACCGAACTTAGAAATACCCACCTTTGGCCATTTTACACAAAAAATAAGGAAACATATTACCCATTTAAAGAAAGAGAAAGGGATGGAAGTCCCCACCGCCGCTGTGACTAAGTTGTAGCTAATTTGGGATTTTGAGATTTGTTTTCTATGTTTATGTTTCTTTCTATAACTGTAGTTAATTTTATTTTCTCCAAATGTATTTTTTGCATTAAATTTGGCTTTATCTCCATAGCTTTGGGTTTCTATAGGAGACAACGGGGGAAGATCTTAGCAATAGAGGAATTTCAAAATCGGTGAAGATCTCATCTTTTAAGTTTCGTTTCTTTTTCTTTTTCGTGAATCTATTCCAAGTTTCAATATTTATGTATTATAAATTTTTACAACCCAGCTATCTGAATACAGATAAGGTGGCATGTGTTTAAATCTTATCTATTTTAAGTTTTTTTTTCTTTTATTTCACAGGGGGTGGCATTGATGTCGTCTATGCCCTCAAGAGGCGGGGCAGGTAGGACCCTTAACTGATTTGGGTGTGGTTTGTTAGGGCTATGTTTGAATGTATTATCATCTGTTTTGGATCTTAAATGAATATGTTAGTTAAGGTTTTACTCAAACCCAAAGCCTCTCTCATCTCTGTTTTCGAAATCTCTGCAATCAAAGCCCCCCACCAGATAAGCCTTAGTCGCCTCCCATATACATAAATTGCAGAGGGAAGCTTTCAGATCGAAAGCTCAGTCCTCTTCGTGGGCGGAAACGATTGGGAAAAAACGATGGGGCTTCTTCTTGAGTTCTCTCTGGTATACCAGGTGTTTGAGATTTTAATGCCTACGAGGTGAGAGAAAATGTTTACTTGGGTATACTACTTGGGTTTGTGACTTTTCTTCCGATTTATGGTGAGAATTTATTTATTTTTAATCTTTTTAATAACCATGTATTTTGGGGTCTTTATCTGTGTTCCCACATAAATATTTGAACATGACCAGAGTTGTGTTTAGTTGGTTATGAACTGATTTTTATTGCTTTGTTTTGGTTTTAATTAGAACTCTTATTCTTTGTGAAGGTTCAAATATAAGTTATTTTTTAGTTTAGTGTTAGAACAAATGACTCACTTGGTGATTTTATTTTGAGTAGTTCTACACCGACATATAAATTAGACACATTGATTTTGCAGAAGGTTTTGTTAAAAAAATAGTTTATTGTTAAAAAACATTTTTTTAATTAAAAATATGAAAAACTATTTCTTAAAAGATGGTGAAGACCCACATCATTGTGATTGGTTAGTACAATTGATGCGAACTCGTATTATTTTATTAATGTGAGTCCACACTAACAAACTGCTTTTATATAAAAAAAATATTTTTTATTATAGAAAAATTCAACATTATTGGGCTATTTTTTTAGTAAAAAAGTGCGTTTACTTAAAAAAAACAATTTAGAAAAAACTATTTTTAAGAAGTAAAAAATTGTTTTTTAAAACTGTTTTAAAAAAGATTTAACATTTTTTCAGAATTTTTAACTCTTTTTTCCCTTTTGTATTTTAGTAATACCAAGTTTGTCTAATATGTGTGTCCAATTTGTGTCCGTCTAGAGTTTTCCATTTACATTTTTATCATGAATATTTTCACTCTCTTAAAATCATGTATGGTCAAATCAAAGATATTTAATGGAAAGGATTCTTCTAGGAGAACTAAATTTCTATCGTGTTTAAAAATATGTCAAAAAAAAAAATTTAACGAAATTTCTATAAGTAATGATTTATTTAATTTAATAATATAAAAAATTATTATTATTTTTTAAGAACATTATATAATCTCAAGAATAAACTTAGAAAAATGTGCATACATTGCTATGTGTTTTGTCTGTGTGATGAGTTGAATTATTTAAGATAAAAAAATATTGCCATACAATCACAAATTGGGTGGGTTTATAAATCATACAATGTTCTCGATGACTTTTGTTATATATTGTTATCAACTCCTGATCGACATGATATAAGTGCGACTAGCTAGCGCATTGTGAGCACGATGCATGTTTTTCATTAACACCACGTATAATGTTTTTACACGTATAAAATTTTGTAGACATATTATTGAATTTTCATACTTGAATATTCGAGAGCAAATTTATCACTGTGCCATCGGCACGGGTACACCCTAGTATATATATATATAAGAGAAAGAAGATATGATAGGAAACAGGTCAGAGCTCGAGTGTAAAACAACTTCAAAATAGTTTAGGAAGTAACTAAAATGCTTAGCAGTTGATATTACATACATGTTAGTACCTCGACACCAACTTGAACATTTCACACTCCTCAACTAGTGCGCACGCCTAACGTACTACTGAACTATTCTAGATAAAGCTAGCCCAATTTACTAGTTTAACCCAATTTCCCTTCACTAATCCTGATCCAAGTGATCGCATGACTATAGTTTATATCTGATAACCTTTTCTTATGAAATTATCAAGACACTATTGTTCATCTCAATACAATCCTAAGTTCTCAATACTTAATTCATTTAATATTAATTACTTTTAATTCATTTAATATTAATTACTCAATTTTATCTACTTACAAGCACAGTAAATTAATCACAGGTACATCTATTTATCACTCGTAATACATATACTAATAGGGAACCCCACATAAATCTATGGTTCTAGCATACTCTGCTATCAAGTCCCCGTATCTCTCGTACAAAGAGAAATACTAGTCCGCAATCACTCTCGAACTGTATAAACACAAAACACATATATTGGAGGGAATCATAGTTCCCAGCGACTAAGAGGTCTTCACATACCCTCACGTATCTTAGGACCATTTGACTATCATTATCAGATAGCTTGTATCAAAGGATCCTATGTTCTAGGGTATAAGTCAATATCCCCCCCATAAACGTCACTTTGAGATTGACTGTCCCGGCGTGAAAAGTTTCGTGATAGCAAGTAGTGAGGGTATGATTACACACATATATTTATATAATAAATATTCAAACACATATTTATATTTTCGTCATTCAGATAGGTACACATGCGACTCATATTATATTATGACCATATTTGGAGCGTAAGGCCCCAGTCGTACGTATAATTAATCCACTCTTAGTTTCTCAATTATCATAAGCCCTTAAGTGCTTCTCGACTCTCGAAGTGTATCATCTTGATAAATATAAAGTCACTAGATGTACGCTCTCTACCCTACTGTTCTTCATTCTTAATTCTCACAAGACTTAATTTAACGTACGCAAAATTTCCACTCCATTTCATACCCCCAAAATCCCGTGGTTAAATTCCACATAAAGCCATGTTACCCGCACCATGCCTATAGCCTACTGGTCCTTCTCAAGTCCCATTATGATATTTGAACTATGTCCAAACACATTGGGATTAGATTAATATTTAAAAAGGGAAAGAAGTTTCAATTTCTAGGAGGAGTCGATCGATCAATAAAAAGGGTCGATCGATCGATCGAACAGTTCTTGGGCCAGTTTCTACAATTCTTTACCTACGGGTTTCATTAACTTAAATACTCAAAACCTCTATTAATTTATCCAGAAATCCGAAACAATCAAACCAATAGTTGTATTATCCTACATACATGATTTCTAACGTAAAACATATACAAATTCATCAAGGGGCATCAATTAAAGGGTTAATTCAAGTTAATTTATCAAGAACCTATTTTTATCATCATCATCAATATCTTCCTAATTATTCCATAACTCAACTTCTAACATAGTTTCCACTCAAAAATTCGATATAATTCTCGCAAACATCATTTAACTTTCATGAAAAGATAAAATAATTATCTCCTCCAATAGCATAGATGTGTTATCAACTACAGAACATCAAGTTAGATACTTGACTTAAGAATGAAAGACTGAATTGCAGAAGATGATGGGTATGATCCCGCTCCTTTTTCCCCGATCTACGCATTGGTGGTGGAATTGGTGGGGATGATGTAGGGTTGGTGGTTCTCCTCCTTGGGAACCTTCTCTCTTACTTAGCCTCTCTGCAACTCCAATGTTTCTAACCCTCGAGGACTCCCACTTCCATCAGATATAACCTCTCAATTTTCGTCATTAACTAAGTCCTAAAATGGGAAATTACTGAAATGCCCTCCTAGGTTGCCGGTTAGGCCTATAAATATCCCGAGACGCAAACTAAACTCCCGGGTATACTTTTCTGACTATCTCGAGCCTTTCGAACACACTGGCTCACTCTAAATGACCATACTAGTGAATTAGAATTAATTTACTTTTTTATCCCATTAATTCAGTCTCGACACGACACACGCGTGTCCCGACATAATTTCTATAATTTTCGTATTATTTACTCGCGACAAATTTTAATAATTTAAATTTCATATATTACTTTACTCATTAAGTAATATTCAAAATAATTCTCACCAACAATTACTAACTCTTGTCACGCTAGTAAATATCCAATTTAGAATCCGAATTAATATTAAATTAATTTATCCTAATTTAATTTAATTAATCCCATAATTAAAGGCCATAAAAATACGAGGTATTACATACTTCCCCTTTACAACATAATTTCATCCCAAAATTCAAAAAAGTATATCAGAGAAGAATAACTCATATATGTCGCGCATCGCATCCTCGCTCTCATGAGTAAACCACTCCATACCTTCCTTACATTATGCTATCAAATACCCTTAATAATGAACACCTCACGTATATTCATTTTAAATTCCAGGTTACCCTATCACGTAGGTTCTTATCCAAGCCCAATCGTTTATGTTTCAGTACTTAAACTTATTTAGATATTCGTTATCCAGCCTTCTACTATCTGAACATTAGTAGATTAATTATTTTTTAAATGCATACAATCTCGTCTTGCGACAATCACACATAAGTAAGTCATTTTTGTAGTAAATATTTTACACAAATTATATACTCTAAGTATCAACCCATCTTGATTTTCGCAATACGACTGGGTCCCCCACATTTAGCTAACAAGAAGAAAAACGATAAGGTTTACTGTGTCATACTTCAACTGACATTATGCCCAAAAGTGAACTTATACGAGTTATTGTACACAAACTCAACTCGTGGAAGGGATTTCTCTCGACCTCCCCTAAGATTCAAGGGTACAAATATAATTTGTTTTCCCAATATATGTTTGGTCCGCTTGTTCTGCCACTTTCTGCAGATAAGAGGTCGTACTTAACCACACTTGATCCCCTCTTTTAAAATCCAAAGACAAGGATATTGTCCCAATAAGACACAATATTAAATGGTACCCTATATAACCTTACTATATCAATTATAAATATCACGCATACCATCTTGTAGTACGATCAGTCCTAACTGACATATCGTGAGCTACTTTGGTCAACCGATCCACTATCACCATATAGTATCGTGACGTCCTTCGCAGTAAAATCCTTAGAAATCCACTCCCATTACTACTTAGGAATTCCTAATGTTTGAAGAACTGTAATACCCCATATTTTTATGATTTAAATAATTAAAGGATTAATTATTATTGTGGGATTAATAGAATTAAAATGTGACAATTTAATTGTTCATTAATCTGGATTTAAAATAAATATTAACTAATGTTCCAGAGTTAATACTTATTGATTGAATATTACTGTGTGATATGTAATATGGAACTATACACTTCGGCAAATTGTCAAGAGTAAAAAATATGACAGTTTAGTAAATTAAGCCAAACGCGCGTGTGAGTCGTGTTGCGCTAATTTAATGAAATAAATATATAAATTATTTTTAGTAACTTGTATGGTCATTTAGAGTGCACCATTGAGTCTGGAAGGGTCGAGATAGTCAAAATAGTATACTCGGGTGTTTAGTTTGTGTCCCGGGGCAATTTTAGGCCTAATTGACACCCCGTGAGGGCATTACGGTAAATTGTATTTTTGTTCCTAATTAATGGACGAAAATTAAGAGTTGTTTATCAGTCTAAGAAATTCCAATTAGGGTTAAACAGTTTCAGGAAATTAAGAATGACCATAGAAGGTGTGAGGGAGAGCTATTTCCAAGAGAAAAGGGCCAAGATAACACCACCTTGCACAACCACCACCACCACCGTGTAGATCGGGACAAGGGGAACACAACCATACCAAGAACATCAAGAAATCAGACGACAAATTCAAGAAAAGTGTTTGTAACTTGCTGTACCCTAGCAATTATTATATTCATGTTAGTGTAGGGATGTTATAATCATGTTTTAGTGCATAAAAGTGATGAAAATTGAGAAACTAGGATATATAGATTAAATCTGAGAATTATTAAATTGAAACCCCTCATGTATGTAGACTAGAAATCATGTTTTGATGAACTCATGCGTAGAACAAATATGGAAATTTTGTGTTATTGAATATGAATTTGAAGAACTAGGGTTTTGGTAAATTAAATTGGGGATTCCATGTTTTATTGATGATTCGTAATGAATTTATGATTCTAGGATGTTAGATTTCATATATAATTGATAAGATTCGAATTGGAACTGTTTATTTGGAGATTGGGATGTTAATTTAGATGTTTTAGGGTTAAAAATGGTGGAATAACGCTAAAATTTTGGGTAGGAGATAAACAATGCAGTCTTGCGCAATCTCGCATGAAGTCGTTCAGGCGAGATTGCATCTCGCGCGAAGTCGCTCGAGCGACACGTGGCAGTCGTTCGAACGACATGCCATCTGGTTCGAGGTACAGGGTGAATTTTTGTGAAATTTTTTAGGGGAAGTTTAGGGATTTTCCAATATTTACGAATTAGAGAAATTTATCAGTTAACAGATTTAAACCGAGGTAGGTCTACGAGGGAGTATGTGAATTTATACTTTAATTAATTCAGAAAGAAGAGTTACTTTGGAAATTAATAAAGAACGGTAGTAATTTAGTAATACTTTAATATACGTAATAATGAGAATGAAGTACGTATGAAAAATATATAAGAAGGTTGGGAGAATACCTATAATTATTAATAGGATGTGTGAATACCTATTACTTACTAGTATTATGTGTATGACATGCCTAGCTTCTTGTTATCACGGGAGGTGGTGTAGAGACAGTCTTATCCTGAAGGGATTATTGACTTGTATCTCAGAACATAGGACTATGAAGGCTTATTGGTGAGTTGATAAGCCAGTTGACTTTGGGAGCGTAGGTATGTGCATGACCCATAGATATGTGAACTATGTTCCTCTCCATTCTGTGTGCTTTGTATATATTGTTCGTGGGAAATTCCGAACCGATAGTCCTTATTTGAGTACGAGATGTACCGGGACATGATAGTAGAGTATGCAATGCACTACAGGTTTAGCCTTGGGGGTGTTGTATTAGTATATGTATATTACAATGGTGAATATATGTATATATATACTTGTGTTATTCCTACCGAGAGATAATTATAGGATATTGGGTTATTATAATCTCAAGTGATGTAAGTTGTGAATATTTAACTTAGTGTGATAACACTTAACCGAATTTATTAATAAATGTTGATATTAATAATGTGGGAAATTGGGAAATGTGAAATGCTACTACGAGTTATAATATGAAGCGTAAGTCTTCATCTAGTTAGAAATGTTACAAATGGCTAGGTGGGGATAGATGTACATTAGGTGTGCACAATAGACGAGAGGTGAGAATCTCATGTGAGAGTTCGAATTAGCATGCAATTGATACTTGCTTTATTGTAAATGTTAAATACTTGCTAAAACAAATACTTTTACACATCGGGCTCTGACCCGTTTCTAGCATTTCTTCGCTCTCTTGATATATATATGTATTATATCAGGTACTCAGACGCAGGGATAGCAGGCTTAGAGATTGGATTGCTTGGCGTGTTGCAGCTGTTGTGGAAGCTGTAGGTCTTCGTATTAGACACCTCCATCATTTCATTTCCATTCTTTATAGACTTTCTATTTAGGGCATGTGTTGTCCATTCTTTAGACAGTTTTTTCGAGATTATGTTCAGTTTACTTTCAGTTCATTTTCATTTGGATTTATGGTTTCTATGGTTTGGTTTGGAGTTTTGGAACTGGAAGGTTTTATCCAGTCTTAGTTATCTCGCATGTGATTCTGATTCAGTATTGTATTAATTAATTATGCATGGATGGTTTATATTAAACTTCTTGGATTGGTATTTAAATGGTTTCAATTAAAAAGAAAAAAAAATGTTTTGACAGTTAGCTTAATTATATTAGGTGATTAAATGAGTTATTATGTTTTCGATAGTGATGCTAAGAATGAACCAACCGGACATTCTGTTTTAAATTTTATAAAGAAATGATCACCCGATATTTAATTGGGCGGGTGTCACAGGTGGTATCAGGGCATCAGGGTCTTGTGTCCGTTAGGATCTGTATGGCTTACTATGTTTTCAGCTTTGCTTCCTTTGATATAGAGCCATATCTTTAGGACTATTGTGATCTTAATTTTGCATTTATGTATTCAGTTATTTTAGATTTAGTGATAACTGAGGAATAATAATATTCTTTCTCGTGTCAGATGCCTCCTCGACGTGAACCAAGAGACCGACAGGCACAGCCAGAGCAGCCGATGGTGCAGGCTCAGGGGACAATAAACGCAGCATAGGTTGCCGTGATAGTTACACAAGCGGTGAATGCGGCTTTAGCGATGGTGCAACAGGCCCCACCCCATATTCAGGCAGTAGCACCAGTTCCAGTGCATCCGTTTCCCACTGCATGGGAAAGAGTGAGAGAGTCCTTTCAGAGGGCATGTCCCCCAGAGTTCATGGGCATTTCGGATGTGGTTATTACTAGTCAGTGGAAGAAGGACATACAGCGACACCTTCGTATGTATGAGTGAACGGAGGTACATAAGCAAGTTTTGACTACCTTCAAGCTGCGAGGGGAAGACTTACAGTGGTGGGAGTCCACTACTACTACTGAGGAGCGAGATTTGATGACGATTAGTGATTTCTGGATGCGGTTCGATCGCAAGTATTTTACTTCCGCCATCAAGATTGAGATGAGGCGGAAACTTATAGACCTCACCCAGGAAGGGATGACAGTTGCAGAATACGAGGAGGAGTTCACGTGATTGGTGAATTTGGTACCGGAGGAGGTACCTACTGAAGAGAAGCGTATTCAGATGTTCATGGATTGCCTCACCTGGAGGATCAGGCAGGATCTTATGGTCAATCTCTCATTGCGGACCTATTCTGATGTGCTTAATGCATCACTACTGCATTGCCAGGACCACCGCTTCCATTTGACTGGGAGCAAATGAGCGGGGGAGTCCTGCGAGTCGGGCAGGACAGGAGGAAATGGTGCCAGCAGGGCACAACCAGCTCAGGGTCAGCAGAGGCAGGTTGATCAGAGTTCCCAGTACGGGGGTTCTAATCGATTCAGATCAGGGGTTTTTGTGAGGGTTAGGGAGGTTTTATTCCTAGCCAACATGGTCAACATGACCATCAGATCCAACAGGGGCATCAGGGCTAGCAGGGCCAACAATAGTTTAGATAGGGCCAGGAGGGCCAAAGGGAGGTGGGAACGGCCAGTAGGGTCGAGGACAACAGGGGCAACGAGGGGGAAAATTTATTGGGAAGTGTTTTGTATGTGGCAAGACTAGACACAAGCGATATGACTCTCCTGAGAAGGACAGGGCCCCACAGCAGCAGCAGCAGTAGCAGGGTGCTCGATAGGAGCCCCAAAGACCGATCTTTCCTGGCTCCATTCCAGCACCACCTCAGATGCCAGCGTTTCCAATTATACCATCCGTTCCAGTCCAGCAGGGGCAACTTCAGTATGGACGGGTTTATAACCTCCATCAGGTCGCAGCCCCACAGGCTCCACCCGCGATTCAGGGTATGTTTTCTATTCAGGGGACTATCGGGCACACTTTATGTGATACGGGGGCCACATATTATTTTATTTCCATGAGGTTTGCACATACTTTGGGGTGATTAGTTACAATAGAGAGTAATGTTACTTCTGTAGATTCACCTTTGGGTACTGGTTCCCTAATTCACTTTATATGTCGAGGGGTGGGTATAGAGATTGGGAGACTTATCTTACCGGTCGACATGCTTGTATTAGAGATGTCCGAGTATGATGTGATCATTGGTATAGATTGCCTTTTTTCATATAGGGATATTATCGATTGCTTTAGTAGGACTATTATTATTGCCATACCTGATCAGGAGATGTTCCTGGTGGCGATGCCACATCCTGAGGGAGGGTCGTCCACTCATTTGTATTATATAGAGGAGGAAACCTCTAAGGAGGTAGTGATACCGCTGGATTCGATATCGGTAGTGAGGGAATTTACTGATGTGTTCCAGGACATTTTTGGACTGCCACCTGGTAGAGAGATAGACTTTGTCATAGATTTGACACCGGGTACTCGATCGATAGCCCACGCACCATACCATATGGCCCTAGCAGAGATGAGAGAGCTACGAGACCAGATAGAGCAACTGTTGGGCCAGGGGTTTATTCGTAGGAGTACTTCACCTTGGGGTGCCCCTGTGTTGTTCGTTAAGAAGAGAGATGGTCCGTTACGATTATGCATTGACTACCGAGAGTTGAATAAGGTCACGATACGGAATAAATATCCGTTGCCTCGAATCGATGACTTATTCGACCAGCTGAGAGGAGCTACCTTTTTCTCGAAGATTGATTTGAGGTCGAGATACCATTAGGTAAGGCTCAGGGAGAAGGATGTATCGAAGACTGCCTTCTTCTCGAGATACGGATCCTATGAGTTTAGGGTTATACCTTTGGGGCTAACCAACACCCCAACTTTGTTTATGGATCAGATGAACAGTGTGTTCAAAGAGTTCCTGGATCAGTTTGTCATTATCTTTATAGATGACATTCTGATTTACTCCCAGACTGAGGAGGATCATGCCGAACATTTGAGATAGGTTTTGCAGACACTGCGCTAGCACGAGTTGTATGCAAAATATGATAAATGTGGATTTTGGCTGAAGGAGGTTCAGTTTTTGGGGCACATTATTTCGGATAGAGGGATATCCGTAGACCCGGGAAAAGTGTCGACAGTTAGAGAATGGGGACAGCCTACGACGCCGATAGAAATACGTAGTTTCTTGGGCCTAGAAGGATACTACAGGAGGTTTATTTAGGTATTCTCTAAGATAGCAGGTCCATTGACTCATTTGACTCACAAAGGAGTACCATTTATCTGGGACGATGCCTGTTAGTTGGCTTTCGATGAGCTGAAAGACAAGTTGACTTCAGCGCCAGTGTTAGAACTACCCAGGCCAGGAGTATATCATCTATATAGATGCATCCTTATTAGGACTTGGCGATGTACTTCAGTAGGAGGATCAGGCTATAGCTTATGCTTCCCATAAGCTTAAGACCCATGAGAGGAACTACCCCACCCATGACTTGGAGTTAGCAGCGGTCGTGTTTGCACTTCGAATTTGGAGGCACTATCTCCTAGGGGAGAAATTTCGCTTATTCACGGATCATAAGTCACTACAATACCTCTTCACATAAAAAGAGCTGAACATGCGTCAACGTCGATGGCTTGAATTTGTGAAGGATTATCAGTTCGATATCCAATACCACCCAGGAAAGGCTAACGTGGTAGTAGACGTATTGAGCCACAGGCCGGTGGACGAGAGGATCGAGTTGTGGAAGGAAAAATGGAAGGAATTGGGGCATCAGGATTCCATGGACCGATCATTTATCTCTGTGATGACTGTTACGCCTCATATTGTTACGCGGGTGGTACAGGCATAAGAAGCGAATTCGTTCTGTCAAGATCGGATTATACATCTTTTATCCCGGGGAGCCGAGTCTTATTCAGTGAGTTCTGAGGGTGGTTTGCGCTTCAATGGGAGACTCATTGTCCCAGAGGGGGAGGACCTTCGGCATACAGTGATGACGGAGTCGCATGGGTCCCGATTTATGGTACATCCCGATAGGGATAAAATGTACCAGGATATGAGGCGACTGTATTGGTGAAGCGGGATGAAAAAGGATATCACAGAGTTTGTATCTAAGTGTACCACTTGCAAGTTAGTGAAAGTGGACCATCAGAGACCATGAGGTTTTCTTCAGCCATTGGAGATTCCTATATGGAAATGGGAAGGCATTTCCATGGATGTTATCACCGGGCTGCCAACTTCGCAGAGGGGGAATGATTATATATTGGTTATTGTGGATAGGTTGACAAAAGTAGCCCACTTTTTGCCCATTTTGGGAGAGCTTCCAGGAGGCTATGGGTACCGAGTTGCGGTTGAGTACAGCGTATCACCCGCAGACCGATGGGCAGACTGAACGCACTAATCAGATGCTCGAGGATATGTTGCATATGTGTATCCTTGATTTTGGGGGAGATTGGGAGCAGTATCTCTCACCGGTGGAGTTTTCTTATAATAACTTCTATCAGTTTGCGATTGACATGGCCTCATTCGAGGCATTGTATGATAGACCTTGTCGTTCTCCAGCATATTGGCTAGAGGTGGGAGACAATAAGCTACTCGAGACAGAGGTAATTTAGGATACATCGAGTAGGATCGAGATGATTTCTCGATCGCATATGGGTAGCTCAGGATAGACAGAAAAGCTACGCCGATGCTAACAGGTCCTTTTGAGAGTTCGCAGTTGGGGACCAGGTTTTATTGAGAGTATCCCCGATGAAGGGAGTAATGAGATTCGAGAAGAAAGGGAAGTTGTCTCTGAGATATGTATGGACATTCCCTATTATAGAGAGAGTCAGACCAGTGGCTTATAGACTTGGGTTACTGGAACACTTGCATCGGATCCATGTTGTGTTCCACGTTTCATCACTGAGGCGATACCTTCAGGATGAGTTGGCACACACTCACATTGTGAGTGAGGATATTTAGTTACATCCAAACATTTCATATGAGGAGAGACCGGTGGCCATCCTATATTATAGTGAGAGGAGGATGAGATCAAAAGTAGTTCCACTTGTTCGGGTGTAGTGGCAGCATCACAATGTGGAGGACTCTACTTGGGAGCGGGAGGCGAATATGCGAGAGAAATATCAAAACTTATTCATACCAGGTATACCTTACTTTTCTGAATTTCGAGACGAAATTTCATTATTGGAGGGAAGTATGTAATACCCCATATTTTTATGATTTAAATAATTGAATGATTAATTATTATTGTGGGATTAATTGAATTAAAATGTGAGAATTTAATTATTGATTAATCCAGATTTAAAATAAATATTAACTAATGTGCCAGATTTATTACTTATTGATTGAATATTACTGTGTGATATGTAATATGGAACTATACACTTCGGTAAATTATCAAGAGTATGAAATATGACAGTGTAGTAAATTAAGCCAAACGCGTGTGTGAGTCGTGTCGGGGCTAATTTAATGAAATAAATATATAAATTATTTTTAGTAACTCGTATGGTCATTTAGAGTGCACCGTTGAGTCCGGAAGGGCCGAGATCATCAAAATAGTATACCCGGGTGTTTAGTTTGGGTCCCGGGGCAATTTTAGGCCTAACTGGCACCCCGTGAGGGCATTTTAGGCCTAACTGACACCCCATTCCGTTACCCCCAACTCTCCTTAGATCCCTAGTACCTCCCTTCATTACTACAAACCCAGGTTATGTCCCGAGTACTGACCTAGAAGCCATCGGGTACTCCCTAACTCAGTTTGACCAAAAAGTCAAACTCTTCATCTCGACTAAGACTCAATGAATCTTCGAAGGGTACTGAATACCCTTTCCAACAGTCCATCTTGTGAACGATTCCGACTTACCATGCGGACGAACGATCCGTTTGCATCCGAAACTTGACCTAGAGGCCACCGGGCGCTCTCGGGCTCTGTTTGACCAAAGTCAACTCTTCAGCTCAACCGAGGCTGAATGAATCTTCGAAGGGCACTGAATATCCTTTACAACGGTCTGTCCCGTGCGCAATTCTGACTTTTCATGAGGACGAACGATCCGTTTGACTCCAAGAGGTCACTGAATGCTTCCCGGGCCCGATTGACCAAAGTCAACTCTCCAAACTGGGTCATACTCTTTGGAATGTCGAAGTACATCTCCTAAACTTTCCAATGGTCCACCCTGTGCGCTACTCGGACTTACCATGTGGACGAACGATCCGTTTGCGTCCGAACGATTCCCCGTCCAATGGATCGACAAATGCTTCCGAGCCATATTTGACCTAAAGTCAACTCCCGAACCTAGTAGTAGTCCAAAGGACTTTCAAAGGTCTCTGAATTACCTTTCCAACAGTATGCCCCGTGCGTGATTCTAACCAACGGTTTTCCCACGACAATCGATTTTCTGAAAAAGACTGAAGCGCACTGCCAAATGGAAGGTTCCAGACCTTGCCTATCGGTAGGTGCCGATAGGCAGGAACAGGTATATGTCGATCGACAGTTACTTGGGCCTATAAAAGTAGGCCTTCACCTCATTTGCAAGGGGAGCCCAGATCTGATAAAATGCACTCTCAACGAATCCTAGAAACCTCTCTCGAAGGTAGCGTGATTTCAACCCCCAAATCCCTTTTTTACTTCCACTTTTCATCATACTTTTCATCAAACTTGGTGAATTAGTCTCTCTCCATCATAATCCAAGTGCAAGGGCTTCTCTCCAAACTCAAGATCAAGCTCAAAATCTTCAAGAAGGTCCAACTTTCTCAAACTCTCTCTTAAATCCTCCTAAATTGTCAATAACTTGTTTTCATTACGTAGCACTCTTATTATCTCGTCCCACACATCCTAATATACTTTTTATTTAGTATTATTGCACATCTCTTATTTTTATATAAATAAAAACCCAAAAAACAAGAAAAATAGGGTTTACTCATAAATTCCAAATTGGGATTCTAATACTTTTTCTCACACTTTTCTCACAACTAAAATACTTTTTCTACACACACACACACACACACACACTTACAAATAAGAGATCCCCCATTTGGATTTACGGGATAAACCCCACCCCTCGTTTTGTATGCGAACTATGTGGACTTTGATGCCTTTATAGGCTACGTAGGCGTCTCGGGCTAAAACCCGAGACTCGAGTCCTCTCTCTCACCTTTTCTTTTACTTTCTATTTTCTCTAAATCTAATCTTCCTATATTCTATATACTTGCCCTTACTGACGTATTGCTCCATATGAGTTATCGTTCCATTATAACGATGAACGTAGGGGTAATCGCATAAATCATATTTTTCTAATATTATTCTTATATATTCCTACGGATGACTCTCTTTATCTTTTCCATGATATAAGTCGAGGATTCCTACCTCCATTATATATATACACATGCACGCATATCGCGGGGGGAAATATAAAGGAAAATAGCAAATATCCATGAGAGACCGAAAGGGAGGAATGGGTGCCTAACACCTTCCCATTTTGTAACTAAGCCTCCGAACCCTTCTCGAATCATTTTGGTTTCTCATGCACCAGTATGTATTTAGATGCCATCCTTCAGGGTGGCTTCCCCTTTTTCTTTTGCCTGTTTTGAGTAAAATAGACAGGCGACTCTGAATCTCTCTACATTTTTACACGACATCTCAAACGACGCCGGTCGAAGCGCTCTCAAGAGGGACGCGCGGGACCAGAAGGATCCTTCCTCCACGCGCCCGCCCGCATGGCGAGGATCGGGGATGGCCACATTGGCGACTCTACTGGGGACTATTTATTTGTTTGTGGGCTTGACTCTATTTGCATGGATGCTATATTTGTTTATGTTTCCCCCCATATCTACGTGTTCCCCTTTTTTTATGCGTATCACATGCTTATGCTTATGTTCACACACTTGTAGAAAATTCTCCATGTACACTTCACACCACGTGCACCTAGGATCACATATATCCTCATATTGCATGCCTCACCCACCCATACTTGGTGTACCTGGGGTACTTATACTTTGCTCCCTGTTTGGCATAACCAATAAAGGCATTATCATCATAAGATACTAATAAGAGAATCATACATGATTCACATGACATCACCAAAGAGCATTGCTATTGACCAAATTTTACATAGTAACTGGAGGGTCACTTCGTGATGGACGCTGGTCCGGCAGGTCGCAGTTAGCCTGAGCAATATGACTCTCACCTTCCATTAGCCAAGTACCTTCGACGTATATCAAATGGTTCCCCCGCATCGTACCTCTTGACTTAAGTTATGACGGGAGGTATATCGCAGGGAATTCGTTCACGTATGCCGAGTATATCGAATTTGATCTCACATGTACCGTCCCCACGAGGTATATGGTGAGGCAATTCATGTACACTCAGGTATATCAAATGGCTTGTCCACATGTACCGATTGCCCGCAAGAGCAATACGTATATCCTGGAAGTCATGCCAAGGGGGGAACCCATGTCGATTCACCCAACCAACTGCATACCCACATATAGGTGTCAAACTTAGGGAACTCACTTTAGATCGCCGATTTCAACCCGAAAATCTACCGAAATTCCAGGTCGGCCTGCCGCCCAATTTTCGCTCATTTTTAAAATGGGACCCTGTCCATGAGCCTGATTACAAGTCCAAATCGTAGCTTTGCATATATTGAAAACCCCACTTTTTCAAGCTCGGGTCCTATCCGGCATTGCATTTAGGAGAATTAAATACAAGTGAGAACATAATAATCATAATAATCATGCTGAGTTCTGTTCTCCCAAAAGCTTTTTTCCCCTTCTTTATCAAAAATCCAAAAACATTTTTCCCTTCTTTATAAAAAATTCAAAAACATTTTTCCCTTCTTTATCAAAAATCCAAAAATAGTTCTTCCTTTTTTTCTCAAAAATAAATCTCATCCTACACCTTCTTAGGTCGATTGCAAGTCCTTGGCCTGGCTCCCTATTGACTTCGGTCTCCAGTCAAATTACCCCAGAGTTTTGTCTGTTCCTCTACTACTTCTTCTGAGTCCGAAATCCATCCACTTTCCATGGAGAATACAAATCAAGCACCAGTCATACAGACGGATCTGACGACAGTCCTAGCTCAGCTCGTGTCCAAGATTGACAACCTCCAAACTGAGGTCCGAGAAATGCAACGAAACCAAGTTCCTATTCCTCAAGAGGCCGAGGCCCTATTCCCTCGTACTATGGGTCCACCCGATCCTATCTGGGTTCCAAAAGAATATCATCACGCTCCACGTACCCCTTATCCCAATAGGCCACCTCTTACCCAGCTCCCAATGCCCAACATTGCCCAGCCTATGGCTAACTTACCTGTGGTCGCTGATCCAAAGGAGGAGGAGTTGAATAAAGTCAAATAGGATCTCAATATGCTCACCAAGAAGTTTGACCAAGTCAGTATCTCTGGTAATTACATGGACTACATCCACATGTGTCCTTATCCTAAAGCGAGGTTACCCGAGAAGTTCAAGATGCCGAATATCGAGAAGTTCGGAGGGAGTGGACCCCCAATTGTTCATCTTCGCAGTTATCATCATTCCATGACTCTACTAGGGGCTTCTGAAGAAGTGATGGCTCAATTGTATCAGTAAACATTGAAAGATAGTGCCCTCCGATGGTTTTTGTCTCTTGAGAAATTCAGAATCCGTAGCTGGGAGGATGTAGCCCGAGAATTCATGTCTTAATATAAATACAACGAAGAGCTTGAGGTCACCCGTCGTGATTAAGAGCTTCTCAAATAGAATCCTGGGGAATCAGTCAGTTAATTCATAATCCGGTGGAGGGAGAAAACAGCTACCATGACTAATCGGCCATCCGAGGAAGAACAGGTCAACATAGTGAAGAAGAAATTCTTGCCCCATGTCCGAGCAACGATGGGAGGACAATACTATCCCCACTTCCGAGCTCTCAGAGAGGCAAGAGTAGAAATCGAGGAAAGCCTCGTTAAAATAGAGGTTGAACCGAAGAAGGTGTCTGGACAGTTCACCCCTAGAAAGTATGACAAGCGTGCCAGTGCTACAGTCTCAACCATCAATAACATCTCTCAACCAACCACATCATGGGTACCAAAAAGTCACCTTGCTCCATGCTCCCCTCTCCAAAGTTTACCAAGCCCTATTATGCCAAAACCTTATCAAACCCTTGGATCCACATCCGTTGCCAAATCCCTTCCCAATAAATTTCAAGACCGATGTTCATTGCGCCTTTCACCAAACTGTCGTCCATACAAGCGACCAATGCTTTCACCTTCGGAACATAATCCAAGATCTCATTGACCGGGGTACCATCGCCCCACTAGCCAATCCTAAGCAAAAAAAAAATTCACAACCCACTCCCAAATCATGCCAACGCCATCTTCTTAGAAGAAAACCCAAATTTTGATCCCTCAACTCAAATCACACCCATATACTCTCCTAAACCTCTTCAAATTTTCCCATATTTCCTCCTACACCCTACTAGTCTCGCTGATCAGGCACTGTTGAAGCCCTTATGCTTTTGACTCACTTGAGTTTATTTTGTATAAGTGCTCATCTAGTTTGGAAATTGTGACAAAATTATGTCCTCCCTAGAAACCAAAGAACCTCAGAAGTTGGTTTGCTATTTCATCTCTCTATCTTGTAGTGATCAAGAACAAATTGCCAACACTCACACACAGTAGAATTTATTTATTGCATGTCATACTGCATAATAATGTGTGTATATACGTTGAGTGTGTTTAAATCCCTATGTTTGAATTTTAATAATTCTTTTGGGATTTTATAAACATTTTTTTAAATAAGGTTTTCTTAATTAAAACTTGATTTAAAAGTTTCTGTGGTCAATTTGTAAATATAATTTGTTGGGTATATTGGCCTAATGTTACCTTGGGTAGAATTCGAAAGCGGAGTAAACCTTAGGGTGTGGTTTTAATTTCTTTAGGACGCACGTTTCATATCCTGTTATTGACCAACATCTGTCTTCATCTGATTGGCTGAGATTTTGTTTCTTTACTGAGTTATAAACGCATATGTTTTTAGTCCTTGGATCATTGATTATCGACGATCAGCATGTTGTCTTGGTGAATCCCAGTACAACTTTTTAAACCAATCAGGTATCGTTTAAGCACCGCGTTCTTAGAACCCTTCGATCTAAGTCAATTTAACTTGACTTAATCCTGGCCCTTGGTTTTGATCCAGTCTCTCGAACCTTCTCTTCACCCTATAAAAGGAACCCTATTCTCAGACTTCGAAGACTTTTGCCATTTTCATTTTTTCTGAGAAATAGAGAGAGTAGAGAGAGAAGAGAGAGAAGAGAGAAAACAGAGAGAAGAGAGAGATCTAGAAATCCTAACCCTGTTCGTCAAAGCCTCTTCCATCCAAACTCAAACACTTCTTCAAAACTCCTTCATATCCAAAACACTACCCTGAGTGTTCTTGAGTGATTGAGAGTTTGAGTTGAGTTTCTAATTGCTGCTGTAACCTCTTGTTCGTTAGATCTTGTTTTCAACTTAAACTTTTACTCATATCTACTTTCTGATTTCATAGAAATTTCAGATCTGAGTTATTCATGTTACATTACACTTAGTTTCATTCTTCATTTCTTATCTTGAGAAATATATTGTTGATTATTTTCTATAAAACGTTTGCTTACTTTAAAATCAATAATAAATGCTTTCTGTTTCTAGTTCTTGTAAAACTAAACCTTTGACCTAGTTGGAATCACACTTGGAGGTTTTCAATCTCGAAAAACTTTTCTAAATTCTGAGATTGATTAAGACCTTGTTTGTCTTCCTAGCAAGGTATCCGTGGATTCTGGGATTGATTTAAAGGTCAAATAAGGTTCAAAGTTTTGTAAGAAGAAAGAAAAAGAAAAGATCACAGCATATAATGTTACTGTAATTTATTAGGACTGTTTGTACTTAATAAGTGTGTGTGTGTGTGTGCATGCATGTTTAGAGAGCACCTTCACAAACACTTTCACCCTACAACACGAAAAGTGTTGGTAATAAGATCTTGTGAACAAAGAGTCGATGTAAAGTGCTGGAACAAATCAGAAGTTAACAAACTGGGAGAACTACATCCACAATCAGAACTGCAGAGAAGTTATAAGGACACCAGAGGGTACATTCATAAAATCATATAGGTCTGAGTTGTTTGCATGTTAGTTATATAGTTTGTAACTCATATATTTGTTTTTGTGGATTTTTTATTTTACTCCGTAGAGGGAGTCGTGGATGTTTCCTCAATTGGTGAGGTTTTACCACGTAAAAAACATCGTGAACATAATATTTCTACATCTCCTCATCTCATTCTTGGTTGTGCTGAGTTTAAGTTTTTTAAACTACTTTATAAACCTGTTATTCAAATCTTGAATAGATCTCGTACATACTGATTTGTTAAACACATCTTGTGTTCAAGTAGTTTGGTTTTTAAGAAAAGAGTTTCCTAAAAAAAAGATCGGAGTTACTTAAATAGTTTATTTTTATAAACGGCCTTAGTAACATATTTTTCAATTGGTATCAGAGCTTGGTAAACTGCTTTCAAAAGACATCCTGTGTTTCTGAAATTGTTTTCTGAAAATCAAATATGGACGAGAAAAATGAAAGATTTGGTAACTTGACCAGACCTCCAATCTTTGATGGAACCAATTTTTCTTACTGGAAAGTAAGGATGATTGGTTTCATTCAAGGAACTCTGGGAGATGATGTCTGGGACATTCCTACTAAACCAGCCACCGAAGGAAGTAATGAGAGGGTTAAGAAAGCATTAAGTGAGTTCACTCAAGAAGAGAAACAATTTTATCGAAATAATAACAAAAGATATGCTATTGAGGAAATATGTGATCAAAATCTCACTCCTGAATTACTCAGTAGTAAACTAAGAACTGTGGAAATGGAACTAGAATTTAAGACACAATTGACACAAACTCATACGAAACAGACTAGTTCCAATCTGAGCTTCTCTTCTAAGTTAACTAAGCCTGAGCTTATATTCCCCACATATGATTCTGGTGAGGAATGCAATATAGAGAGTTTGGACAATCAGATTGCCTTAATTACAAAACAGTTTAAGAAAATCATTAAGTTTAGAAACAAAGTGGCAAATAAACAAGGCAATTCAAATTATCCAACTTCCTCTAGTCACAGACCTCATGAGAAAAACCATGACAAAAATCACAAGGACTCTCATATTAGACCTAATAGAGACCTTAAGAAGACTGAATGCTATAGATGTGGTAAACTGGGGCACATTGCACAAGACTGTAGAGTTAACTTGAACACTCAAAACAAACACACTAGAGCTAACATTTGCAAAACCTTGGATGATTCAAGTGACTCTGAAAAGGAGGAACCTGAGTCATCTGATGTTTTTGACCCTTGAATGTCTTTCTTTGCCAAGATCATATATAATGATGATGTGACTATGCATGTGTATGAAAATATTTCTAGTAACTCTACTCCTGCTATTGAGAATCATGTTTATACTGGTTTAGATGCTTTGATTACTAAGAATGTTGCATGTTCTACTTCGGGGTGTGTGAGTCAAGGGGATAGCGATAATGACGATGTCAATGGGTGTGTGAGTTTAAAAAATTAATCTTTAGGGGTCACTCCACATACCACACTTAGTGACTCGGACAATGAAGACCTCCCTGACATTCACACACTTTATGCTAAAATTGTCAAGAAAAGCGCTAGACTAGAAAAAATTGTGAAAGAACTTACCAAAAAGTTGGAAGATCTAAGCCTGATGGTCAAACTAAATGCTGAAGAGTATACTACCCAATGTTTGACTCATAAAAGCGAAATCAAAATTTTTGATGAAAAACTCAAAAATTTAAAAGAAACAAATGAAACTCTGGAGAAAAAATACAAAGGGACATTGTTAGAATTGGAGCAAACTAAAGAAAAGACAATAACTATTTTCAAAAAATTTACAAAATTTAAAAATAATTCAAAATGTTTTGATGAATTTGTTGCTGAATCAAAACTAATTCTGATGATCGAACTAGAATAGGGTTTTGCCCAAATTTGAAAACACAAACAAAATCTTTTGAACCTATCAAGTTTGTGTCAGGAGGCAAAAGACCTATTGAAACATGACCAGACTTTCATTCTCTAAAAATTGAGTTTGATTCAAAACATCAAAATTTTAACATTAGGGAATCAAGTTGTTCTAAACATGAAAGTTCACCTAAGGCTAAATACGTCTGCCCCTCTATTAGGAAGAGTGAGTCTGTATTCAAGACTGTCATACCTAGGAATAGAGTTCATCCTCAAAACTTTTCAAAACCTTTGTTTAGAGACATTCCTAAGGAAACCCCAATTTTGAGCAATCTTTATTACTCCTACTGCGACATATATGGTCACTCTTTTGATTGTTGCTATGCTAGGATACTAGTTAAACCTGTCTATAATCCTCATATCTATCAGAACTTTAACTATTCTAGGAGGAACCGTAACAATTATATACTTCCTAGACAGCCAGATAGAAACTCTAATTATAGAAAGAGAATGACCAAACCTAAAAGAACATTTCCTAGAAGGAATCCTAAGAACTTTCCTAAACCAAATGCTCAAGTCTTTCACAAAATTCAAAATCATGCGCAAAACATTTTTCAGCAAAAATCCAAAGCTCGCAAATTTTATCAATTGAGAGCTAATAAGCGCAAGATGAAAACTAAGGCAATTTGGGTTAGAAAAGATGATCTATTACCTCAGATGAAGTGTAATGTTGTTGTTGCTGCTTTAAAAGCTGAACACACATCATCCGGTTGGTATTTAGACTCTGGATGTTCTAAGCATATGACTGGTGATAAAACTAAACTTTTAAACAAAACCAGCTTTACTGGTGGTAAAGTCATTTTTGGTGATGGAGTTTCATCTCAAATCATAGGCAAAGGAACTCTCCAAGAAAATGGGCTTCCTATTCTTCAAGATGTTCTTCTAATCAAAGGTCTTAAGGCAAATCTACTTAGCATATCGCAATTTTGTGACTCGGATCATACTGTTACCTTTTCAAAGAACAATTGCAAAATTTTAAATGAAAAAGGTGAATGCATAATTACTAGATTCAGAACTCCTGACAATTGCTACACTGTCATGAACAATTCTTAAATTTGTAATGTTGACAGAATGGATGACAATGAGATATGGCATAATAGAATGGGTCATATAAATTACGATAACCTTAGTAGACTGACTTCTCAGGAAATAGTTAGAGGAGTTCCTAAAATCAAACTTATACCCAATCTTATCTGTGGTTCCTGTCAGGAAGGTAAAATTGTTAAGGCACCTCATAAGAAAGTCAAAGATATTCTTACCTATAATCCATTAGAACTCATCCATATGGACCTAATGGGTCCCTCCCAAACTATTAGTCTCTGTGGACACAGTTACATCCTTGTTATGGTTGATGACTTCACTAGATTTACCTGGGTAGCCTTCTTAAAACAAAAGTCTGAAACATTTCAAACCTTCCTAAAAATTATTCTTAGGATTGAAAATGAAAAGGATACTCAAGTGAATAGAATTCGTAGTGATAGAGGTGGTGAATTCAAAGACACTGGTATTATAGAATACTGTGACTATAATGGTTATAAACACGAGTTCAGTGCTCCTAAGACCCCTCAACAGAATGGTATTGCGGAGAGAAAGAATCGTACCCTTCAAGAGATGGCACATGTTATGTTACATGCCAATAATTTACCTAAATATTTTTGGGTAGAATCTATTCGTACTGCGTGTCACATTATAAATAGGGTTTATCTTAGAAAGAATTCCAAACAAACCCCTTACGAACTTTGGTACAATAAAAAGCCTAATCTCAAATATCTTAGAACCTTTGGCAGTACGTGTTATGTATGCAAAGATAGGGAGCACTTATCCAAATTTGAGAGTCGGGGAGATAAAGCCATATTTCTAGGATATTCGCCTAACAGTAGAGATTATCGAGTGTATAATCTTCGCACTAAAACCTTGATGGAATCCATAAATGTAATTGTTAGTGAAACTACTGTAGAAAGCAAGACTGGTGAATTTAATATTGAGGAAGAGTCTATAATATTTTAGAAAATGACTCCTCTGAAATGGATAATTCATTACCTATTGAGACACCTGAAGTACCTAACTGGGTTTCTAAATATCATCCCATAAATAACGTAGTTGGTAACCCTAGTGAGCCAGTGCGTGCAAGATCCCAACTAAGAAACTATGCACATTATGCATGCTTTGTTTCCCTTGTGGAACCAAAGAATGTAAATGAGGCATTGAATGACTCTCACTGGATTTCTGCTATACAGGAAGAACTTTTACAATTTTTCATTCATGATGTTTGGTATCTTGTTCCACGTCCTGATCACAAAAAGGTTGTTGGCACACGTTGGATTTTCAAAAATAAGACTGATGAAAATGGGATAATAATTAGAAATAAAGCTAGATTAGTTGCTCAAGGATACTCTCAAATAGAAGGAATTGATTTTAACGAGACCTTTGCTCTTGTTACTCGTTTAGAATCTGTTCGTCTGCTTTTTGCTATAGCTTGCCACATGCATTTTACACTGTACCAAATGGATGTCAAATCTTCGTTCCTTAATGGAATACTGGCTGAAGAAACCTATGTAGAACAACATAAAGGGTTCATTGACCCTAAATATCCAAATAATGTATTCCGTCTGAAAAAAGGCTTTGTATGGCCTTAAACAAGCTCCTAGAGCTTGGTATGAGCGTCGTTCCAGTTTTCTTTTAGATAAAGGTTTCAAAAGAGGCAAAAATGACCAAACTCTTTTTGTCAAACATTTTGACAAACACATCACTATTGCTCAAGTTCATGTTGATGATATTATATTTGGATCAACTTCTCCCTCAGAAGTCAAATCCTTCTCTGAAACTATGCATATGGAATTTCAAATGTCTCTTATGGGGGAGCTACAATTCTTATTAGGCCTCCAAGTCAAACAAAATTCAGAAGGATTATTTGTATCGCAATCCAAGTACGCTTTCAAGATAGTAAAGAAATTTTTCCTCGAGAGTGCTAAAGATGCTAAAACGCCCATGAGTACTACGCTAAAACTTTTTAAAAATGAAAATGGAAAATCCGTAGATCCTACTATGTATCGTAGTATGATAGGCACATTACTATATCTTACCGCCTCGCATCCTGATATTATGTATGTTGTGTGTGTATGTGCTCGATATCAAAGTAACCCTAAAGAGAGCCACTTGAATGTTGTTAAACGTATCATTAAATATGTAAAAGGCACTCTAAATTTAGGACTTTGGTACACTAATGACACACCAAGCACTATAATTGGGTACACTGATGCTGACTGGGCTGGGTGTACTGATGATAGTAAAAGCACATCAGGAGCATGTTATTATATAGGTAATAACTTGGTAGGATGGAGTAGTAAAAAACAAAATTGCACATCACTCTCGACAGCTGAATCTGAATACATAGCCACTGGCTGCTGTTGTGCTCAATTAATGTGGCTTAAACAAATGCTAAGTGATTATGGTATTCAAGAAAACCAATTGCATCTCTATTGTGATAATCAAAGTGCGATTAATATTTCTAAAAACACTGTTCAACACTCGCGAACAAAGCATATTAAAATAAGACATCATTTTATACGCGAATCGGTTGAATCTAAGGAATTAGAAATCAATTATCTTCCTACTGATCTAGAACTCGCAGATATGTTTACCAAACCTCTAGATTATAATAGATTCATTTCATTACGTAAATCTATTGGTATGGTTTATGCTGACTAATAAATTTGCTATTTATACAAATTTTTCCCTTTGTCCATTTGAGACAAAATGGGGGAGAAATTTGAGTCTATTCAATTCTTACATATGTTAAACAGCTTGATCTTAGTGATTTATTGCAGGTTCTTATTGTACAGTTACTCTCAACAGTTGTAATAGGGTATTCAAATGTACTTACTTGCGTTATGTATTTTTTTATTTCTAGGTATTGGGTAGATAGAATTTTGATAGGAATAAGTTTTTCTTATTTTTTGTTGCCCTAAGAGTCCTAGATGACTTAAAGGAGATTTTGTCTCATATTTCCAAAGGGGGAGATTGAAGCCCTTATGCTTTTGACTCACTTGAGTCTATTTTGTATAAGTGCCCATCTAGTTTGTAAATTGTGACAAAATTATGTCCTCCCTAGAAACCAAAGAACCTCAGAAGTTGGTTTGCTACTTCATCTCTCTATCTTGTAATGATCAAGAACAAATTGCCAACACTCACACACAGTAGAATT
The DNA here is from genome assembly GCA_949130495.1 of Sambucus nigra. NCBI lineage: Eukaryota > Viridiplantae > Streptophyta > Magnoliopsida > Dipsacales > Adoxaceae > Sambucus > Sambucus nigra. The sequence continues at coordinate 148,004,465 of OX422215.1, forward strand.
TATTTATTGCATGTCATACTGCATAATAATGTGTGTATATATGTTGAGTGTGTTTAAATCCCTATGTTTGAATTTTAATAATTTTTTTGGGATTTTATAAACATTTTTTTAAATAAGGTTTTCTTAATTAAAACATGATTTAAAAGTGTCTGTGGTCCATTTGTAAATATAATTTGTTGGGTATATTGGCCTAATGTTACCTTGGGTAGAATCCGAAAGCGGAGTAAACCTTAGGGTGTGGTTTTAATTTCTTTAGGATGCGCGTTTCATATCCTGTTATTGACCAACATCTGTCTTCATCTGATTGGCTGAGATTGTGTTTCTTTACTGAGTTATAAACGCGTATGTTTTTAGTCCTTGGATCATTGATTATCGACGATCTGCATGTCGTCTTGGTGAATCCCGGTATAACCTTTTAAACCAATCAGTTATCATTTAAGCACCGCGTTCTTAGAACCCTTCGATCTAAGTCAATTTAACTTGACTTAATCCTGGCCCTTGGTTTTGATCCAGTCTCTCGAACCTTCTCTTCACCCTATAAAAGGAACCTTATTCTCAGACTTCGAAGACTTTTGCCATTTTCATTTTTCTGAGAAATAGAGAGAGTATAGAGAGAAGAGAGGAAAGAGAGAAAACAGAGTGAAGGGAGAGAGTTAGAAACCCTAACCCTGTTCGTCAAAGCCTCTTCCATCCAAACTCAAACACTTCTTCAAAACTCCTTCATATCCAAAACACTACCCTGAGTGTTCTTGAGTGATTGAGAGTTTGAGTTGAGTTTGTAATTGCTGTTGTAACCTCTTGTTCGTTAGATCTTGTTTTCAACTTAAACTTTTACTCATATCTACTTTCTGATTTCATAGAAATTTCAGATCTGAGTTATTCATGTTACATTACACTTAGCTTCATTCTTTATTTCTCATCTTGAGAAATATATTTTTGATTATTTTCTATAAAACGTTTGCTTACTTTGAAATCAACAATAAATGCTTTCTGTTTCTAGTTCTTATAAAACTAAACTTTTGACCTAGTTGGAATCACACTTGGAGGTTTTCAATCTCGAAAAACTTTTCTAAATTCTGAGATTGATTAAGACCTTATCTGTCTTCCTAGCAAGGTATCCGTGGATTCTGGGATTTATTTAAAGGTCAAATAAGGTTCAAAGTTTTGTAAGAAGAAAGAAAAAGAAAAGATCACAGCATATAATGTTACTGTAATTTATTAGGACTGTTTGTACTTAATAAGTGTGTGTGTGTGTGTGCATGCATGTGTTAGAGCGCACCTTCACAAACACTTTCACCCTACAACACGAAAAGTGTTGGTAATAAGATCTTGTGAACAAAGAGTCGACGTAAAGTGCTGGAACAAATCAGAAGTTAACAAACTGGGAGAACTACATCTACAATCAGAACTGCAGAGAAGTTATAAGGACACCATAGGGTACATTCCTAAACTTATATAGGTTTGAGTTGTTTGCATGTTAGTTATATAGTTTGTAACTCATATATTTATTTTAGTGGATTTTTTATTTTACTCCGTAGAGGGAGTCGTGGATGTTTCCTCAATTGGTGAGGTTTTACCACGTAAAAAACACCGTGGACATAATCTTTCTACATCTCCCCATCTCATTCTTGGTTGTGCTGAGTTTAAGTTTTTTAAACTACTTTATAAACCTGTTATTCAAATCTTGAATAGATCTCGTACATACTGATTTGTTAAACACATCTTGTGTTCAAGTAGTTTGGTTTTTAAGAAAAGAGTTTCCTAAAAAAACAAATCGGAGTTACATAAATGGTTTATTTTTATAAACGGCCTTAGTAACATATTTTTCAACTGTCACTCCTTACTAGAGCATGCATCACTGTCCGTACCCGTTCTGAAAATGGAAGTACGGAATTGTCAGAGGTGTTAAACCAACTCGTAGAGTTCGGGCTGAAATTGCCCTCACAGTTGGTCATCGATTGCCAGAAGTTCAGCACACTATTCTTGGAAGCACTAAATGGGCCCGGGATTTAGATAAGTGGGTGGTACCAACCGACGATGTCAGTTTAGATGATGTTGTCCAGATTATGGCATAATTATTCGGGCAAACCAATAGCATTTGCAGCATCACCGGGTTACTTGATACTTTGAAGCTATAATGGCGGTTGGTCCCTTCAATCACACATATCCCCACAGAATGGGAGAACTTGTATGAAGAAGTCGTTGAAGTTGTGGAATGCATCAACTTTACATTGAAAGACAGAATTGTTAGCACCAGATGGGGGGAAGAATTCAAAGATTTGAATGAAAAATAAGCTTCAGGAAGAACTGGCCCAGTAGCCGACATATATGGGATGATATCATTTGAAGAACTCCTCGAAGAAATAAATAGGGTGGCAAAAAACCTGAGATTGACGAGGAAACGGGATTCATGTTCTTTCCTTCTTCAGTAAATCACATGACCAGATCAAGGAAACATTACCAGGTTCCAAACTCACTACCAGCAAATGACAAGGGGAACGGCGTTGAAAACCTTCTTATGCCAGAGATGACCATCGAGGAGAGCAAGATCCTCGATCAACTGAAGAAAACCCAAGCTAACATCACTCTATGGGGGCTTTTCATGTCTTCCCAGTTGCACAGAAATTCTTTAGTCAAATTGCTCACTGGACCCATAGTTCCTCCATCTACCACACCAGAAGAAGCAGTAAATCTGGTCGGATCCTTGACCTCTACCCTAATGCTATCATTTTCTGAAGAAGAAGTCCCCAGAATTGGGCCAAATCACAATCATGCACTCTATATCTTCGTCTAAGTTATGGTGAAGGCCGTGCCACTCTCCCTTATCGATAACGGATCCGCCTTGAATGTTTGCCCTCTGAGAACCTTCAAGTGTTTAGGCCTGAAAGAAAGCGGCATTGCTCCAACCTTCGTCACCGTACGTGCCTACGATAATACCCGTCGTGAGGTGATGGGATCCATAAAACTTGTAATAGGGTTTGGCCCTACAAAACCTGTCGTCGAATTCCAAGTCATAGACATCCCAGCTTGTTTCAACTTGTTACTCAGACCACCATGGCTCCACAATATCAAGGGTGTGTCTTCCTCACTCCATCAGAAATTGAAGTTCTTCACCAACGAGAGAGTCATCACCATTTTGGGCGATGACAAAAATGACTAGGGCGCAAGCACCAGCAGTCCAATCCTTGAGATACAACACGGGTCATATGATATGCTCCTATCAGGATTCTGAGTTGAGCCACTCCTACCCTCGGTAGGGGACGGTTTCAAAGAAAGGGTTTGTCCAGAATATGACCCTCATGGCAATGTCAATGTGATTCAGATGTTCAAAAACATGCACTTCATGCCAGGACTGGGGCTAGGGCAAAGGCAGCAAGGGATACTTGAGCCCACCGAACTGAAGAAATCTTTTCCTCCTTACGGCTTAGGGTATCAGCCATCAGAACAAGAGCTCAGAATGATCCGCCAGTCACGACCAAAGAGAAGATTAGACTACATCAGAACTATCTCAGGAGACTCCTTAAATGGACGATTCATCAAAGAAGGGGAGGACTTCCCCTTTTGCGGTTTTCCAGAACCATGGTATGACCACACAGACAAGAAGATGAAACCTGGAATGGAGATATTTTTCCAAGATAGCTACCCATGGGCCAAAAGTTTCCAACACCGCGTACAACTGCTCATCAAAGATACCGTAGAGACGGAGGAAAGTGATTTCGAAGATTCCTTCAACTTACAGATACTGGGGCTGGCACTCTACTTTGTTCATTCAGGCACTACATCAATGGACCTATCCCGTCTGATTAAAGTTGCTCATATACCTCTCCTCAACTGTCATGCTGCACCAATTCTACCTCCTGAAATCTCCCTAACCCTAATGCTTACCTTATTTCTTCTCCTAATATCTATCCTTGTTCAAATGTAATCGAGACCTCTTTTGATGAGGTTCTCAATGCTGTCTTTCCTATCCATGAAATAAACGAAGATGTTGAGTATCTTGTTGTGCCTTACATTAATTGTTTAGATTCTAATCGAACTTTTGATGATGATGATTTTTCAAATGAACAATTCTTAACTGATCTAAATAAGGTTAATAATAAACAACATAACCGTGTTCAAGTTAATGAATAAGAGACTATTGTTATTAATCTCAGTTTTAGTAGCCAATTGAACGAGATTAGGATAGGGGCCACCCTTGATGAGCATGAGCGTGCACAACTCGAAGAATTACTAAAGGAGTTCGTAGATGTCTTCGCATGGTCTTATGATGATATGCCCGGTATTGATCCTGAAATAGCTCAGCATGACATCCCCACTCTCTCAGATTACAAGCCAGTTAAACAAAAATTGAGAAAACTCTGCACCGAATGGTCACTCAAGGTCAAAGAAGAAGTGGTCAAACAGTTGAACGTCGGTTTCATTCGGGTGATCGAATATCCCACATGGCTAGCCAACATAGTACATGTGCCGAAATCAGGAGGGAAGATTCGAATGTATGTGGATTACTGAGATTTAAATAAAGCTTCTCTGAAGGATGATTATCCGCTACCCAATATCGACATGATCGTGGACAACACAACCAGTCATGCTCTCAAGTCATTCGTTTATGGGTTTGACGAATACAACCAAATCAAGATGCACCCCGACCACCAAGAAAAAACCTCATTCATCACCCCATGGGGAACCTTTTGCTACACCGCTATGCCATTCGGTCTCAAGAATGTTGGGGCTACCTGCCAAAGGGATACCACAACCATCCTGCACGATCTGATTCATAAGGTGGTCGAGGTTTATGTGGATGATATGATTATCAAGTCAAAAACTAGAGAAGGTCATGCTCCCACTCTCCGAAAGTTCTTTGAACAACTGCGACGGTATCTGATGTGCCTTAATCCACAGAAGTGTGTCTTCGGCGTTACAAAGGGAAAACTCTAGGGATTCATGGTCAGCGAAAAGGGGATAGAAGAAGATCCTGCAAAGATGAAGGCCATACTTGAGATGCCACCGCCCCGGACAGAGAAAGAAGTCCGAGGTTTTCTTGGGAAATTACAATTTATCAATCGGTTCATCAGCCAGCTAACCTCCATTTATGAACCGATCTTCAAGATCCTTCGAAAGGATTCAACCAAGGCTTGGAATGAGTCCTGCCAAGAAGCTTTTGACTAAATCAAACCATACCTGACCCAACCTGTAGTGCTCATGCCACCACAGTCTGGTCTCCCTTTTCTCCTATACCTAACCATAACCGACACTACAGCTGGGGGTTTACTAGCCCAATACCTTGAGGACTCCCGTAAAGAAAGAGCCATCTGTTACGCCAGTCGGAAATTGGTCGGGTATGAGATCAACTACACTGCCTTGGAGAAGGAATGTGTCGCACTTGGCTGGGTCACCCAAAATTTGCGACACTACATGCTCACCTTCCCCATCAAACTTGTATCCCGAATGGACCCCATCAAATACTTGCTCGAGAAACCTGCCTTATCGAGTCAAATGGATCAATGGTTGATGCTCCTAACCGAGTTCGATATCGTGTACGTCACACAGAAAGATGTTAAAGGAAGAGCCATCTCTGACTACCTCGCCATTTACCCCATAGATGAAGCAGATGTCCGGATCTCTGAATTCCCAGATGAAAATATCCTCTGCACCACTCAAGACTGCCTTCGATGGAAAATATTCTTTCACGGCGCTGCCAACAAAAAGGAATATAGCATTGGGATACTTCTGATCGCCCCAGATCACTCCCACACTCCCATCGCCATTAAATTGGATTTGCCTTGCACCAACAACATGACGGAATATGAGGCATGCACAGTGGGCCTCAAAGTTACTCTCAAGAAAGGTATTAAATACCTTGATGTCTACAGGGATTCTGCCCTTATCATCAGTCAAGTGCCCAGAAAGTGGAAAGTCAAGGATGAAAAACTCCAACCTTTTCATGCCCAATTAGAAGAGCCAGCCTCCCGATTCTGAGATATCACCTTCCATTACCTACCCCGATCAAAGAATAACCTACCCGATGCTCTCGCTACCTTGGCCTCCATGGTCAACATGCCCGAGGGAATAACAATGACCCCCCCTTCCTAGTTCAAAAGTAAGACAAACCGACCCATTGCTACCATATTAAGCTTATCTCCACCGAAGATCCCGAACTAGTCGATTGCTGGTACTATGATATCTGGTGCCACCTCAAATATGGCAGATATCCCGAGGGTTTCAATAAAAAAGATCGAATGACTCTCCGTAGACTGGCCGCCCAGTAGCTCATCTGTCATAAATCCCTACTCAAGAGGAACTTTGATGGAACTCATCTACACTACATCGCAGGGGCCGAGATTGAGAAGATAATGCAGAAAATCCACAGTGGGAAATGCAGGCCCCACATGAATGGTCACATGCTCTCCAAGAAGATCACCCGACAGGGCTACTACTGGACAACCGTGACCCTGGATTGCACCACCTATGTCCGAAAATGCCTCAAATGCCAACAATTATCCAATCTTCAACACTTGCCTCCTCGAGAATTATATAACATGACCTCTCCCTGACCGTTCTCCACCTGGGGTGTCGACATTTTAGGGAAGGTTACACCAAAGGCTTCAAATGAACATGATTAAATCCTAGTCGCCATCGATTACTTCACCAAATGGGTCGAAGCTGAGTCATACGCAGTACTGAACGCCAAGAAAGTGGCCAAGTTCCTCAAGAAAAATATCATTTGCCGATATGGGGTCCCGCACGAGCTGGTGTCAGATAACGGGTTACATTTCGAAGCAGAAGTCACAGAAGAAGTCAATGAGTACGGGATTCAGAGACACAAATCTTCTCCCTACCGACCTCGTGCAGTGGAAGCCGCCAACAAAAACCTCAAAGCTATCATCAGCAAGATGACTGAAAGTTATAGGGATTGGGCCGACCGAATCCCGTACGCCCTCTAGGGATATCGAACCTCAATCCAAACCTCTATTGGGGCTACCCCTTACTCCCTGGTCTACGATATGGAAGCAGTCCTACCTGTGGAGCTAGAAATACCCTTGTTACGCGTCATGCTCGAAATCAAAGTTAGCGAAGAAGACTGGTGCCAAAGCCACCTTGATGAGATAGCCCTCCTAGATGAAAGAAGATTAAAAGCTATTTACCACATACAGGGGTACCATCGCCGAATAGCGTGGTCATTCAATAAGAGAGTCAAGGATCGCGGTGTCCAAGAGGGAGACTTAGCCCTAAAGGAGATAATAGAACCCATCTGGGACCCCAGAGGGAAATTCAAGTGCAATTGGAGCGTGTGAAGAAAATCTCATCCGGTAGTGCCGCCATGCTCACTGACCTAGATGGGGAAGAGATGGATCGTCCAGTCAATATGGACCATCTCAAGAAATTCTACCCCTAGTTTGAAATCTCGGCGCGCTATGACTCTTCTCATCCCCCTTCTATTCTAAAAAAAAACTCTTCATTTTCCTCTACCCAGAACTACGTGGGCCTGATCCTCTGCAAAAAAAAATTCAAACGAATAAAAAAAAACTTTTTCAAAAACCCCATAGGTACGTAGGCAGCTCATGCACCTCACATTAGTGTGGCCCTTTTTCACAAAATACTATTCTTTTCTTATCTCCGAGAACGGCGGTTCATTCTAAAAATACTTGAACAAAAGGATTATGTATGCCTTAGCGATCAGTGTAGATAATTCAAAATACAAAATTCATCGAAAGGCACAGCTAGATGATCAGAAACTTGTTTATTCCATTAATAAGAAATTACAGTACGGATTAAATAAGAAAAAGGAATGGATAACTCCCTTTCCCTTATTACCATAAAAAGCCAAATAAAATCCCCACATCTATTGCACAAATAAACTCTCCAAGAGTCCTACCCACAGCTACCAGAGGAGCCTGCACCCTCATCATCTACATCCAAAGGTCCCCAAGTTTCCCCTACCTGAATAGAGTGCCGTAAACATTTCATGGATCTATGAGCCTTAACCATCCTCGAAAAGACCACAACACCCCATTCCATGGTGTTAGATAAAACAAACCATCTTTGTTCAGTCTCCAGTGCCAACATCTTGCTGACTACTTTCATCCACAACCGCTTCATATAATCTTTGGGGACATGCCAAACCTTTCGAACATACTGAGAGGGACGGGTCGATGGACGCCAATTTTCCCACAGAGACCCAAGCAACATACGCAGGTGCTCAGTCAAATCTTCTACCAGAAAGAAATTTGAGGTCCGAGGGGGCACGACCTGTGCCCAGCCAAATTGGCGCAGAAGCCACCAAGGGAAATAAAAAGAGGTCAATCTAAGACCAACCATCCGCACATATTAATACACTCCTACCTCCAGAATAGGATGCAACTGTCCCCACCAAGGCATTGGCTAATACAGCCCATGAGCCCGATTCTCCACAAGACAATGCTCCGAGTTCTCAACATACAAGCCAACGCTGATGAAGTAGTGTGAAAAGAAGTTGGGTACGGCTGACAAGGGATACTCTGGAGGAGTCACCAAGAGGAATCTTTCAGACAACCACATGAACAGTATCACAGGGCTACCCCTCAAAAAGTCAGAACAACCTTCTCTCCAGGCATCCAGTCCATTAAGAGTCTCTGCCAGTATTACCGCCGCAGGATTGTGACGGTATGACATCCATGAAGTAATGGCTGCAAGTTATGGGTCCACTTGCACCTCCCTAGTCACCAGCAGCAATTTCGAAACCAGACCCAGAACAACGGCTCCAGCATAGCCAGCATAACCTACTTCTCGCAAATGCACAGACTACAGCACTGTCGGGAGGGAGATCATTCCTCCAGCAACTAATGATCTAACCACCGAAGGCAAAATATGAAGAAGCTCGACCAATAAATCCCTGGGAGAGTGGGAAAATTCGAGCAAAACTACAGCAACATTGGGATTTCCACCCACTATGGAAGAAAATTCCTCGTAGGTAGGACAAACTTTTTCCAACCTAAAGCGGAATACATGGTCTTCGGGGTACCAAAATTATGTCACCGTCGTCATCACGTTCCACTCAAAAGGCCGATTGCGCCACAGGGAGACTGTACGAATGTTGAAAGCATCGTAGTTGACATTATAAGAGCACATTGCTTCTAAAGTTTCGAGGTAGTTAACAAACTCAATGCTATCAGGGATAGCCATCTTGCAAGGCTAAGAGATAGTGGGAAAGTATGTAAAAATGCAAAGGTGTGATGAAAACACTCCACCCTTACCCCTTTTTATACTTGAGAACCCTCACAAGAGACACAATCCCTGCAGAAATCGGAGGGAATCCTACCCCACAAGGTACCAAAGGCTGAAGAGGGTACCATTCAAAGCTTTGAATTGATGGGACTGGACTGAACTGCCGATAGGAAGGTCAGGGTGCTTGCTGATCGACAACCTCCCATTTTTAGAAATTTCCCTCTTTTCCTCTTTTGTCAAATAAGAAAACTCAATAAAAATAAATTGACATTCTCAACATAATTTCAAAATCCCTTTTTCTCCTTATAAAATTTCCCTCAAAAAATTCCAAAAATATTCCTTTTTACGGTCTCAGCAGCAAAGTAAAAAGCGCATGTGCATGCATTCATCATTAAATAAAAGATAATAAAAAACCCCATTGCATTGCATCAATTTGTCTTATGTGTTACATCAATTTTGTAAGAAATAAATAGAAAAAGCAAAAACAACGGGACTCAGCCCGAACCCACATTCTTTCTGTCTCTCTCTCAAGAGCTTCCACCCCTGCGACGTGCACTCTTCCCCCTACGACGAGACGATGCGCCACCACTACCCGAGCCCGAGTCCTCTCCGGACGAAGCAGAGGGAACCAAGCAAGAAGGAATAGGAACCGCATACCAAATATGGGCAGTAGCCGAAGATATCCAGTCGCCGATGTCCCTTCGCCAAGTGGTCGACACCCGAACTCGCTATAAGAAAAGGTGAAATCAGTATCAAAGAAGAAATGACCAAAATATAAAAGAAAGAAAGAAAGGAACAAAAAAGTATACCGCAGGTCGAAGGACCTCCTCTGTCAAACCCAACTCCTCCGGATCCATCGCATGAGGATTGTGCCGCATAGGCACCATCCCTCCATCAGCCCGTCGAATATTGTATGAAGGGGTATGCAGCCGCATAAAAGGAACCTCTGAAGTCGCCGCCACCGCAGATGCCGATGGGTCAGGGCCGCTATGGGAAGAACCCACCGCCTGACTCGAACCCGCAGGAAGGAAAGGCAGGGTATCATATATGTTGGGTGCCATCAACCAGCTTGTCACAAAGTCCATATAATCATACGGCGCAGTCGTATCAGTGTATAGCAAGTAGGACTCGCCAATCATCGCCGCGATCCTCTCATCCTCCAATAGCAGTTGATCCCGCCTCACAAACGTAGGAGGCTGCACAGGTGGAACCACCACCTCCTCTTCGGTAATCTGACGAACCACCCTCTCCCCGAGATACCAAGAATGGCCAAACTCATGTGCCAGCAAATGCCTTATCCGTGCGTTCACCCCAGTCACCCCCGCATCCTGAATGGCTGTCCCCCAGGGATAAAAGGTCACCTTAAAATCTCCAAGCGAGCATAAATCAATACAAGATTAGAAGGAGAAAAAACCAAGATTGAAATGGAAAGAGTCTTACCCTACCACTAGTCAGGTAATTCAAGACCTAACGCACCGCCTCCAGAGAGAGTGATCCCTTCGACTCCCGATTAGCCTTACGCCATCGATACAGTCGACTGAAGTCCCTAATAGTGTCATCCTTCAAAGTGATCAGCGGGGTATTGCACCCAATCACCTCGTAGAACCACGTTTGAATTCATAAACAAAAACATGACGCATAAGGAAAATGCGAATGCACGAAAGGAAAATGCGAATGCATGAAAGGAAAATGAGAGTGCATGAAAAGAAATGCGCAAACTAAAGAATACCCCAAGAAGTTACGTGGCACCAGTAAAGGTCTACCAGCAGCACTGACTGAATGCATCCAGAGAGGAGTAAAGGGTCTCCAAGGTCAGATTCCCCCAATCATAGAAAGGGATGCTCGAAAACATCCTCAAGTACGGCGGAAACCATAAATGAACGACGTCGCCACTCGAGGCCACCATGAAACCTCCCAATACCAGCAGAATAAATAACTGGGACATCTTCCTCACTTACACCCCATCCTCCACATCAATCACCCTGCTCAGCAGAACATCCTTCAGTAGGGACAGCCGGATAGAATCCCCAGAAACTATCCTCCCTACATCACCAAGTGTCGCACGCACTGCCTCCGATCTCACCCATAAAGAGAGATCCACCTCTATCTTCTCTCCATTACAATCCAGCCCCAGCAGCTATTGCACGTCTATGGGAGTCACAGTCATCTCCCCAAAGCCGAAATGGAAGGTGTGGGTAGTATCCCACCACCTCTCTCCCAAAGCGTACAAGACCGATGTCGAACGAGGCATCTCATCCAGGACCGATGCCAACCTCCCAAAACCCGCTGATGATACCATCCAACACACCAGAGGTGGGAGACGCTCCCAGACATCCCTGAGCCCTGTTGTCCCACGGTCACGCATGTTCTTCAAAGAAATATCAGACTGGAAAAAAGAAAAGTCTCATAAAAAGACAAGAAAGAAAAATCACCAAAAAGAGAAGAATGCCAAAGGTCGGGTTACTTACATAACCAGCGAGACTCACTCTCGAAGAGAGATGATGCGATGGCTCCCGCAGCAAGGTCCACTTATCCACAACAGGCTCAAACGCATCAAAGGAGTTCTCACTCCCCAAAGTAAGAGGCGCCCTAGCACTTCACTCCACGTTCGCCCAGTCATCAACAATCAACCACTCTCGGTGGACTGCAGTGCTCACAAAAGCGGCCATTTCTTAAAGATCGGAATGCTAGAACGATTTGCAAAAGAATCGCAGAGAGAGAGAAAGCAAAGAAGCTGTAAAAAAAATGAGGGGATTCGCCTCCTTTATATAGGATGTCAAGCGCCATGCCGATCGGCACCTCCCCCTACCATATCGATCGGCACTAACCCCTTGCCTTCCCTAGGTAGCCCAAAAGTCCGTGCCACTGCCGAATGACACCTTTCATACTATGCCGACCGACACCCCCCTTAAATTTCGTACAGAAAATCCCAGAAAGCCTCGAAAAATCCCCGAAAAATTCCTAAAAATCCCAGGAAGGATTTAAAGCCTTTTCACCAAGAAAACTTCGCGTTCCCTCTAGCGGAACCCCTCTTTACCAGCAAAACCCTAAAAAACCAAGTGAAAACTCCTCCCGGCAAAGCTCTGGAGCTAATGATCACCTGATCACTTCCCCAACGGAATTCTCCTACAACACCCAAAATAAGTTGTCCCCCCCCCCCCCCCCCCCCGTGCAAGGTCTCCTAATGAAACAAAAGCTTCCCCAGCTCAAATCTAAATCACAAAAGCACTTTCCCAAGCAAAATCAAAATCCAATCTTCATCCACTCTTTAGATCATAATTGACCTCGGTCTTGGATCGTCACCTGATTTGGGTCAGAATTGACCCCGGTCCTCGGGAGTCACCATTCTTTAGGTCAAAATTGACCTCGGTCTTGGATCGTCACCTGAGCTGGGTCAGAATTGAGCCTGGTCCTCGGGCGTCACAACACTTTAGGTCATAATTGACCTCGATCTTAGATCATCACCTTAGTTGGCTCAGAATTGACCCCGATCCTCGGTCGTCACCACTCTTTAGGTCAGAATTGACCTCGATCTTGGATCGTAACCTGAGTTGGGTCAGAATTGAGCCCGGTCCTCGGTCGTCACCACTCTTTAGGTCAAAATTGACCTCGGTCTTGGATCGTCACCTGAGTTGGGTCAAAATTGACCCCGATCCTCAGTCGTCACCACTCTTTAGGTCAAAATTGACCTCGGTCTTGGATCGTCGCCTGAGTTAGGTCAGAATTGACCTCGATCCTCGGTCGTCACCACTCTTTAGGTCAGAATTGATATCGGTCTTGGATCATCACCTGAGTTGGGTAAGAATTGACCCCGGTCCTCGATCGTCACCACTCTTAGGTCAGAATTGACCTCGGTCTTGAATCGTCACCTGAGTTGGGTCAGAATTGACCCTGGTCCTCAGTCGTCACCACTCTTTCGGTCAGAATTGACCTCGGTCTTAGATCATAACCTGAGTTGGGTCAGAATTGACCCCAGTCCTCGGTCGTCACCACTCTTTTGGTCAGAATTGACCTCGGTCTTTGATCGTCACCTGAGTTGGGTCAGAATTGACCCCGGTCCTCGGTCGTCACCACTCTTTAGGTCAGAATTGACCTCGGTCTTGGATCGTCACCTGAGTTGGGTCAGAATTGACCCCGATCCTCAGTCGTCACCACTCTTAGATCAGAATTGACTTCGATCTTGGATTGTCACCTGAGTTGGGTCAGATTTGATCCCGATCCTTGGTCGTCACCACTCTTTGGGTCAGAATTGATCCCGATCCTCGATCGTCACCACTCTTAGGTCAAAATTGACCTCAGTTATTAGACCTTTACCCTAGGCCCACATATTCGGCTTTGACCCACAGAATTGATCATTCCCAGCACACTCCTAAGGACCTCAGAATCGGCCTCGACCCTCTGAATCGGTCATACTCCCTCAAAAGCATCATGTGGTGTATATTTGATGATCCTCATTTATTCTAAACTTTCCCATTGATGGGCTCTATAGACACCCCATTACGTTACCCCCAACTCTCCTTAGGTCCCTAGTACCTCCCTTCATCACTACAAACGCAGGTCATGTCCCGAGTACTTACCTAAAAGCCATCGGGCACTCCCCGGCTCAGTTTGACCAAAAAGTTAAACTCTTCATATTGACTGAGACTGAATGAATCTTCTAAGGGCACTGAATACCCTTTCCAACGATCCATCCCATGCGCGATTTTGACTTACCATGTGGACGAACGATCCATTTGCGTCCTAAACTTGACCTAGAGGCCACCGAGGACTCCCAGGCTCTATTTGACCTAACTCAACTCTTCAGCTCAATCGAGGCTAAATGAATCTTCGAAGGGAACTGAATACCCTTTCCAACAGTTCGTCCCGTGCGCAATTCGGACTTTCCATGCGGACGAACGATCTGTTTGACTCTGAGAGGTCTCCGAATGCTTCTCGGGCCTGGTTGACCAAAGTCAACTCTCCAAACCGGGTCATACTCTTTGGAATGTCGAAGTACATCTCCTAACCTATCCAACGGTCTGCCCCATGTGCGATTCAGACTTACCATGTGGACGACCATCCGTTTGCGTCCGAATTATTCCCCGTCCAATGGATCGACAAATGCTTTCGAGCCATATTTGACCCAAAGTCAACTTCGGAACCCAGGAGCGGTCCAAAGGACATTCAAAGGTCTCTAAATTACCTTTCCAATGGTATGCCCCATGTGTAATTCTGACCAATGGTTTGCCCTCGGCAATCAATTTTCCAAAAAAGCCTGAAGCGCACTGCCAAATGGCAGGTTCCAGACCCTGCCTATCGGCAGTTACCTGGGCCTATGAAAGGAGTCCTTCACCTCATTTTCAAGGGGAGCCCAGATCTGATAAAATTCAACCTCAACGAATCCCAGAATCCTCTCTCGAAGGCAGCGTGATTTCAACCCCCAAATCCCTTTTTTACTCCCACTTTTCATCATCCTTTTCATCAAACTTGGTGAATTAATCACTCTCCATCATCATCCAAGTGCAAGGGTTGCTGTCCAACACTCAAGATCAAGCTCAAGATCTTCAAGAAGGTCCAACTTTCTCAAACTCTCTCTTAAATCCTCTTAAATTCTGAATAACTAGTTTTTATTACTTAGGACTCTTATTATCTCATCCCACACATACTAATATACTTTTTATTTAGTATTATTGCACATCTCTTATTTTCATATAAATAAAAACCCAAAAAACAAGAAAAAGAGGGTTTACTCATAAATTCCAAATAGGGATTCTCATCCTTTTTCTCACACTTTCTCACAACTAAAACACTTTTTCTACACACACACACACACTTACAAATAAGAGATCCCCCATTTGGATTTATGGGATAAACCCCACCCCTCATTTTGTATGCGAACTACGTGGACTTTGATGCCATTATAGGCTACATAGGCGTCTCAAGGTAAAACCCGAGACTCGAGTCATCACTCTCACCTTTTCTTTTACTTCCTATTTTATCTAAATCCAATCTTCCTATATTCTATATACTTTCCCTTAGTGACGTATTGCTCCATATGCGATATCGTTCCATTATAACAATCAACGTAGGGGTAATCGCGTAAATCTTAATTTTCTAATATTATTCTTATATCTTCCTACGGATGACTCTCTTTATCTTTTCCATGATACAAGTCGAGGATTCCTACCTCCATTATATATATACACATGCACACATATCACGGGGGGAAATATAAAGGAAAATAGAAAATATTCATGAGAGACCGAAAGGAAGGAATGGCTGCCTAACACCTTCCCATTTCGTAACTAAGCCTCCGAACCCTTCTCGAATCATTTTGGTTTCGCACGCACCAGTATGTCTTTGGATACCATCCTTCGAGGTGGCTTCCCCTTTTTCTTTTGTCTGTTTTGAGTAAAATAGACTAACGACTCTGAATATCTCTACATTTTTACACCACATCTCAAACGACGTCGGTCGAAGCGCTCCCGAGTGAGACGCGCGGAACCCAAAGGATCCTTCCTCCACGTGCCCGCTCGCATGGTGAGGATCAGGAATGTCCACAGTATTTTTGGGCCTAATTAATGGACGAAAATTAAGAGTTATTTATCAGCCCAAGAAAGTCCAATTAGGGTTAAAAAGTGTCAGGAAATTAAGAACGACCATAGAAGGTGTGAGGGAGAGCTATTTCCAAGAGAAAAGGGCCAAGATAACACCACCTTGCACAACTACCACCACCGTTTAGATCGGGACAAGGGGAACACAACCATACCAACAACGTCAAGAAATCATACGACAAATTCAAGGAAAGTGTTTATAACTTGTTGTACCCTAGCAATTATTATATTCATGTTAGTGTAGGGATGTTATAATGATGTTTTAGTGCATAAAAGTGATGAAAATTGAGGAATTAGGATATATAGATTGAATCTGAGAATTATTAAATTGAAACCCCTCATGTATGTAGACTAGAAATCACGTTTTGATGAACTCGCGTGTAGAACGAATCTGGAAACTTTGTGTTATTGAATATGAATTTGAAGAACAAGGGTTTTGGTAAATTAAATTGGGTATTCCATGTTTTATTGATGATTCGTAATTAATTGATGATTCTAGGATGTTTGAATTCATATATAATTGATAGGATTCGAATTGGAACTGTTTATTTGGAGATTGTGATGTTAATTTAGATGTAGCGCTGAAATTCTGGGTAGGAGACGAACAGTGCAGTCTCGCGAGATCTCGTGCGAAGTTGTTCAAGCGAGATTGCATCTCGCGCGAAGTCATTCGAGCGACACGTGGCAGTCGTTCGAACGACATGCCATCTGGTTCGAGCGACAAGGTGAATTTCTGAGAAATTTCTTA
Organism: Sambucus nigra; assembly: GCA_949130495.1. Classification (NCBI taxonomy): domain Eukaryota; kingdom Viridiplantae; phylum Streptophyta; class Magnoliopsida; order Dipsacales; family Adoxaceae; genus Sambucus; species Sambucus nigra. Next base: position 148,021,007 of record OX422215.1, read on the forward strand.
GGGGCAGTTTAGGGATTTTCCAATCTTTACGAATGAGAGAAATTTATCAGTTAACAGATTTAAAACGAGGTAGGTCTATGAGGAAGTATGTGAGTTTATACTTTAATTAATCCAGAAAGAAGAGTTACTTTGGAAATTATTAAAGAACGGTAATAATTTAGTAATACTTAAATATACGTAATAATGAGAATGAAGTCGTATGGAAAATATATAAGAAGGTTGGGAGAATACCTATAATTATTAATGGGATGTGTCAATACCTATTACTTACTAGTATTATGTGTATGACATGCCTAGCTGCGTGCTATCACGAGAGGTGGTGTAGAGACAGTCATATCCTGAGGGGATTATTGACTTGTATCTCAGAACATAGGACTATGAAGGCTTATTGGTGAGTTGATAAGCCAGCCGACTATGGGAGCGTAGGTATGTGTGTGACCCATAGATATGTGAACTATGTTCCCCTCCATTCTCTGTGTTTTGTATATATGGTTCGTGGGAAATTCCGAACTGATAGTCCTTATTTGAGTATGAGATGTACCGGAACATGATAGCAGAGTATGCAATGCACTACAGGTTTAGCCTTAGGGGTGCTATATTAGTATATGTATATTATAGTGGTTAATATATGTATATATACTTGTGTTATTCCTACCGAGAGATAATTGTAGGATATTGTGCTAATACAATCTCAAGTGATGTAAGTTGTGAAGATTTAACTTAGTGTGATAACACTTAACCGAATTTATTAATAAATGCTGATATTAATAATATGGGAAATTGGGAAATGTGAAATGCTACTACGAGCTATAATAAGAAGCGTAAGTCTTCATCTAGTTAGAAATGTTACAAATGGCTAGGTGGGGATAGATGTACGTTAGGCATGCACAATAGACGAGAGGTGAGAATCTCATGTGAGAGTTCGAACTAACATGCAATTGGTACCTGCTTTATTATAAATTTTAAATACTTGCTAAAACAAATACTTTTACACATCGGGATCTGACCCGTTTCTTGCATTTCTTCTCTCTCTTGCTATATATATGTATTACACCAGGTGCTCAGCCACAGGCACACCAGGCTTAGAGAGTGGATTGCTTGGCGTGCTGTAGCTGTTGTGGAAGCTATAGGTATTCGTATTAGACGCCTCCATCATTTCATTTCCATTCTTTATAGATTTTCAGTTTAGGGCATGTGTCGCCCATTCTTTAGACAGTTTTTCAGAGATTATGTTCAGTCAGTTTACTTTCCATTCATTTTCATTTGGATTTATTGTTTCAATGGTTTGGTTTGGAGTTTTGGAACTGGAAGGTTTTATCGAGTCTTAGTTATCTCTGCATGTGATTCTGATTTAGTATTGTATTAATTAATTATGCGTGGATGGTTTATATTAAATTTCTTGGATTGGTATTTAAATGGTTTCAATTAAAAAGAAAAAAAAATGTTTTGACACTTAGCTTAATTATATTAGGTGATTAAATGAGTTATTATGTTTTCGACAGTGATGTTAAGAATGAACCAACCGAACATTATGTTTTAAATTTTATAAAGGACTGATCACCCGATATTTAATTGGGAGGGGTGTCACAAGAACCCCCAGCTGGTTTTGGATGGTCCATCCTTTACTAAAAGATAGGTGACCCATTGTAAAACGGATTTTAGCAATATGTTTCTTCATTAAATCCCATCATCGCGGAATTTATGACATGATATATCTTAGTTTCTCTAAAATGTACCTCAAACCTTGGTCCATGTGACTTTGCCTCACCACGTGTCATAAATCCTTCCCCTTGCTCTAAAAATAGTTTCTCGCGAAACTTCAGCCTCTGATAAATCATACAAAATAAGCTTCAACTTCCTTAGCTAAATGTTGTTGAATTCACACGAAAATTATCATCCACTGCCTAATACAAAACCATCCTCATGGACATTTGGGGAATGATGGTCCAAACTGATATAAATAATCAGATAATGAAAGGACATACGTGGTGTGCTTCTATGATAAAAGCTAAACTAAAACTACCAGTAATGAGTACAGAGCATCTAATTTCCATGATTTAAATACAATATGTCCATAATCCTTCTATTTCCGCAATAATGATTACCATAAAGTTTCTCTCAAATACAAAATTCTCCAACTAAAATTACACCACTAAATTATACGTCAAAATATCCTCCAAATCAATGCTCTAAACAATTCTCCAAAATAGTCCTTAGCGTCCCAATCCATGCTAACCTACACATTTCAAGAAATACGTGGAAGTACAAAATATAACACGAATAGATGTTCAAAGGTGTTTATCACGATGAATGAATCTTAACAATATGAATCGCATACACAAATCAAACGCATAACTTAATCATTATATAAAAAAATTCTCAACCTCTATATATACCTTATCCCATAATTTCCAAATGGGGACAAAATCAATATTTAGTCATTTAGGGCGACCATACACCCTATGTCTCATGAATTAATGCATAATTCAATTATAATTCTCTTAAATCAATCTTCACCTCAGGATTAGGCGACTCTACTGGACTTAAGTCACAATAGAATTATCAATTCTGATTATATTCTCATATATGTACATTAGCCAAGGTACGAAACCCATGTACTTTCTATCGAAACTTCTCTCCAACTCCCTACATTCTCTAGTTTCATGCGTGGGGTTTCTCATAAAGAGAAATACCAACAAGGACCCCCCCGATACACTACTACCTAGCATTGTCGGTCGTCGAGATCCGTAAGGTCCTTAGTCCATAATATGTACCTTCCCACAACCTATGTGTGTTGACATACAAGTCCACGCGTCCAGTCTTATAACCCTAAAATAACATGAAATATGTCTCTCTCACTATCCCAAGTTCTAGGATATATATATATATATATATAACGAGTCTTGTCACTTGCTCGATACATAACACGATATATCCTGAGTCACATCTAAATAAATCCCTAAGCACTGGGATTATGTATAACTAGACAACTTACTCCCTAAAGTCTACGATATTATGAAATTTTCATATATATATACATATATATATAGGCCCCACCCTATTTCAGGTGGCACCTCACGAAAGTAATATTACTCACTGGGAGTATTCAGCATGATAGTCTTATCACTCGGTCTACTATCGTTCAAACATTCAGTAATTAATCACTACACATTACCATAATAAGCTCAACTTTGATAACTCAATGCAATAATAATTTATAACAATAAAATATGCCTTTATTGACCACCTGACTCACTCACGGGTGACATCTAAAAGCCCCGTTACCCGTGATATATACATTTATAACAAGACTGTTAAGACCAACGTACCCACTAAACTCGACTCGCACGCAAATTTTAGTGTTAACAATTAATATATGTATTAGGACACACCTATGTCATTTGGCCCAATCCTTTTCTCACGAGGATGAAAGAAAACTTCATCAATCTTCGCCTAATCGTAGGATCCCAACACGTAGCTGTCAACCTGACCCATGAGCATCTTCAATTGTTATGCATCTAGGATTTCATCCAATAGTTTCCCCCTCCTCATAGTGGGAAATTTATTCTTCTTTGCATCTTACACGCCCATCACTGAAATGTTGACTCAAAACCTCTAGGCCTCAATTTCGGCCTTACTAACCTCCCTTTTACTTCCTGGGCCCCGTCAAGCCTAAAATACAGTATGCTACTTTTATAGAGGACTCCACTGATCCTGCCTAAATTCACCACTCTTGAGGTGTAAATTGATGGCCCCAACTCTCTGGACTCACTTCCACCGTTGGAAATATCACTCATCCCATTAATATGCCTACTGCCATGATTTACCATCCTCAATCTTATCAATTTCACTTATCAACATGGACAAATTCAACACTGGTAGTTTAACTCTCTACACGTGGGGAAACTTTTTGAGCCATTTCCCGTTACTGGCCCCACTGATAATTTTGGAATGTCCTTTCCTCGGATATGGAAATCTTAGCTCCCAATTGCTATTTTCGTCGATCCATTGGATCCACTAGTCCCATGGAGCACGTTGTCGACCCCACTGCTCTTGGCTAAATTCATCGCTTCTTATTAAGGACTTAATTAGGTTCCCCTACTGGGTATACCTTCTGGTAATGTTTCACTATCACCAATGAATTCAATTTTGTCCTTCAACTAGGTTCTCCTAACCCTCCGGGCTTCCCTTCTTTCAGAATCGGTTACACATTCCTTGACGACATTGACCCAAGTCATTTTTTATCATATATCTCACCCTTATTCGAGTATTTAACTCCTGAGTCCTTTTGCAACGAGGAACTATTCTTATTTTCTATATACCCCTTAGTCGCTGTGTAAGGAGTTCATTAGGCAAGTTGACTGTTATCTCGCTTTGGGCTTTCTTTCTTGCCCAAAAGAAATATGTTTCGAAATTTCCTTCATAACCTAATCAAATGGACGATTTCACGATTGAACCACACCCAAATTTCTCATTTATATTCACACATACTTTTTCATATGAGGTCTTACTCTCATTACATTAGAATGTCCCTATGAGCAAAATTTTATCCAAAATTTTCAAGTCCTGGGTGTTACAACACTTCACCCTACATAATGGCCTTGGATTTCTTCCTTCACAAAAATCCTCCCGACTCCCTCACCTTTCACTAACAGCGTCAGTGAGTTTGGAATGGAACAAATGTCATCTAAGACGGTGTTTGGGAAACTGCAACTCTCGAGTGACGCCACCTCAACCTGAATAACAATTTTGGTGAGTTCTATCTCAATCACCATTTTCCCCAAACCACTCTATATCTTTGGCTGAGTCCACCTCCTTCTGTTCTTCTAACGACCTTCGCTAGTCATCAATGCCTTCTTGATCTCGAATAAGAATCGCATCACTTATATTTCCTGGCAGGAGTATGTAAGTCGTAAAACATGGAGGAATACAGCATCCTAATAATAGGGATCTACATGAAAGAACGCCACGCTGAAATGTAAAAAGTCGTACAAGTCCTAAGGACACTAGAACCTGATGCTCTGATACCACCTGTGCCACCCCACCTAATTAAATACCGAGTGATCAATCCTTTATTAAATTACATCAAAATGTGTGGTTGGTTCATTCTTAGCATCACTGTCGAAAAACATTTTTTTCTTTATTAATCACCTAATAAGGAGTTCAAGTCTCCCTCGAAACTAAATGAAATGGAAATGGGCGACACATTCCCCATCTAAAATGACTAAGTTCAGATCCAAGATGACAAGGATGAAGTCATCTAAATGCAATGACCTGCAACTTCCACACTAGCTGCAGCACATCGATAGTCCAAAGATCTAAGTTTGACGCCCATGTGGCTGGGCACCTGTAATACATATATATATTCAAGAGAAAGAAGAGATGACAAGAAACAGGTCAGAACCCAAGTGTAAAATAGCTTTAAAATAGTTTAGCAAGTATTTAAAATGCTTACCAGTTGATATTGCATACATATTAGTACTTGGACACTCACTTGAGAATTCTCACCCCTCAACTAGTGTGTATGCCTAACGTACTACTAAACTAATCTAGATAAAGCTAACCCAATTAACTAGTCTAACCCAATTTCCCTTCACCAATCCTGATCCAAGTGATCGCATGACTATAGTTTATATATGATAACCTTTTCTTATGAAATTATCAAGCCATTATTGTTCATCTTAATACATTCTTAAGTTCTCAACACTTAATTCATTTAATATTAATTACTTAAGTTTATCTACTTATAAGCACAATAGATTAATCACAGGTACATATATTTATCACTCATAATATATATACTAATAGGGAAGCCCACATAAATCTATGGTTCTATCATACTCTACTATCAAATCCCCGTATCTCTCGTACAAAGGTAAATACTAGTTCGAAATCACTCTCGAACTGTATAAATCCAAAACACACATATTGGAGGCTAAGCATAGTTCCCAGTCACTAACAGGTTAGCACATACCCTCACGTCTCTTAGGACCGTCTGACTATCATTCTCAAATTTCTTGTATCCAAGGATCCTATGTTCTAGGGTATAAGTCAATATCCCTCATAAAGGTCACATCGAGATAAGACTATCCCTGTACGGAAAGCTCCGTCATAACAAGTAGAGCGGGTATGATTACACACGAATATTTATATAATAAATATTCACACACATATTTATATTTTCATCATTCAGATAGGTACACACGCGATCCATATTATATTTTGATCATACTTGGCGCGTAGCGCCCGAGTCCTACGTATAAATAATCCATTCTTTGTTTCTCAATTATCGTAAATCCTTAAGTGCTTCTCGACTCTCGAAGTGTATCATCTTGATACATATAAAGTCATTAGGTGTACGCTCTCTACCCTACTGGTCTAAGTCATTCTTAATTCTCACAAGACCTAATGTAATGTACGCACAATTTCCCCTCCATTTCATACCCCAAAATCCCACGGTTAAATTGCACATAAAGTCGTGTTACCCGGAACTTGCCTATATCCTACTGGTCCTTCTCAAGTCCCATTATGATATTTCAATTATGTATAAAGGTCCTTACACATTGGGATTGGATTAAGATTTAAAAATGGAAAGATGTTTCAAATTCTAGGAGGAGTCGATCGAACAGTTCTTGGGCCAGTTTTTGAATTTCTTTACCTACGGGTTTCATCAACTTAAATCCTTAAAAGCCCTATTAATTTGTCCCAAACAATCAAACCAAGAGTTTTATTATCCTACATACATGATTTTTGATGTAAAACATATACAAATTTATCAAGGGCCATCAATTAAAGGGTTAGTTCAAGTTAATTCATCAAGAACCCTATTTTTATCATCATCATAAATATCTTCCTAATTCTTCCAGAATTTAAATTCTATTGGACATCAATTTCGTAGTTAATCATCTACATATAACAATAGGTTGTCCTAACATGGTTTCCACTTAGAAATTCGATATAATTCTCCCAAACATCATTTAACTTTCATGAAAACATAAAATAATTATCTCCTACACTAGCATGGATGTGTTATCAACTAAAGAACAACAAGTTAAATACTTGCCTCAAGAATGAAAGTCCGAATTGTAGAAGATTATGGGTATGATCCCGCTCCTTGTTCCCCGACCTACGTGTTGGTGGTGGAATTGGCGAGGATGGTGTAGGATTGGTGGTTCTTGTCCTTGGAAGCCTTCTTTCTTCTCTCTTCCTTAGCCTCTCTACAACTCCAATGTTTCTAACCATCGAGAACTCCCACTTCCATCAGATATAACCTCTCAATTTTCTTCATTAATTAAGTCCTAAAATGGGAAATTACCAAAATGCCCTCCCGAGTTGCGAGTTAGGTATAAAAACATCTCGAGACCCAAACTAAACCCCCGAGTATACTTTTCGGACTATCTCGACCATTTCAAACACATTGCCGCACTTGAAATGATGATACGGGTGACTTAGATATCATTTAATTTTTTATCCTATTAATTTAGTCACGACACGACACACGCTCGTCCCGACTTAATTTCTAAAATTGTTGTATTATTCACTCACGACCAATATTAATAATTTCAATTTCATATATTACTTTAATCATTAAATAATATTCAACATAATTCTCACCAACAATTACTAACTGTCATCACGCTAGTAAATATCAAATTTAGAATCCAAATTAATATTAAATTAATTTATCCCAATTTAATTTAATTAATCCCAGAAGTAAAGGCCATAAAAAATGTGGTATTACAGCTGAGAATCATTTTGTGCAGTGGATTTCATACCCATTTTAAATTTATTCACATTGGACTCTGTGGTGTGGTGTTTTAATGAAAAAGCGGCGTGTTCGGGTTCTAGATCCATAGGTAGTTGTTGATCCTTATACGTAGACACCGAGGCCGATGTGGACTAACACATTATGGCAATGTGGGATTGGACTCTTGCGTGACACTAGGCATAGTTTAAAGGAACGAAGGGCATCAGGGCTTGCGAGGGTGTCGAGTTTCTGTTGTAAGTGTTTTGTCATATTTTTTATAATTTCATATTTACTAGACTTGGCATGGATGGATTGTTTGAGGTTTTCCTTGTTGTGGGTTTTCTCGTGCATCGATGTTTTGTGCACATCAATCTAATTTATCCTACTATCAACTAGATGCATGCTTTAGGATACATGTAAAATTGGTTAATCTATTTTTTCACAACTTTTGTTTAAAATTGGTGCTAAGTTTGTTTAGGCTAATTCTGTTTATAATTAATATTTAATTTGAAAAAAATTAAAAACTCGCTTCTATTTAGAGCATTATAGATATTTCAAAACTTTAAATTGGTATCATAGTGGGAACACAAAGTTATTGTGTGAAGTTAGTGTTTAGGCTTGAATCCTAGTAGTTTTTATAAGAAGGGTAAGTCACTTTCTACGATACCTATGTTTGATGGGTCTAATTAATCAAGAGTGAAATCTATCATATACCTCTAATACAATAGTATTAGAGGTGTAAATGTACAATTATTGCTATCATTCTCTCTCCTCTCTTCTCTCCATTTGGTACGCATTCATTTCACCATTTTTTAGTGCACATTCGGTTAGCCTTCTCCCAAATATGTCCCTTGGTATATCCATTTACACGCCTCTTTATCATTAGGCTTTACCCATTCCTCTCCTTTTCTCTATATTTATTTTATATATAAATTTGTTTCAGAAATGGGACTAAAAATCATAGTCGAAAAAAGTCTGCACAACTGAATATTAGGATTCTAAAAGAAAGAGTTTTCGAATCCGACTTCGTTATACCTAGACCGATCGAAAAAAATTCTGCACACCTGTGTAGAAAGGGTATATTATATATAACACCTCTAGATTTCTTCAATCGATTATGATTTTTGCCCCTGTCAAGGATAAATGGGCTCATAATCAGATCTGTTGATTGGAGAAGGAAGGGTATAAGTGTTTTTCCTATAAAACTCTCTATTATGACAAGTGTAGGGGTTTTATATTTTGGTCTTTGATAAATGGGTTCAAATAAATATATGTTAATGGAAGGAGGTTGGGGTGTAGTTTTTCTTTAAAATAATATATATATATATATATATATATATATATATATATATATATATATATATATATATATATATATATATATATATATATATATATATATATATATATATATATAATAAGGAGTAATGGTGTTTTCACTATTCATAAGTTTGGAGGACAATTCACGATTTAGATCGAAGCCAACAAGGCAACAATCCAATGGTTTAGATTAAAGTACACCTCTTATCATATTTGCCCCTTAAAAATTTGAGTTCCCCCTTTTTAGCCCATTATTTCCTTTACTCCTCTTACCCAAAATTCAAATACTTGGGTAAAAGAGGAAATTACACACTTACCGTCAAATACCAATTACCAAAGCACACTCTCTCTCCCCCGACCCTCATTTAATAAGCACAACCCCTCTCTCTTTCTCTCTCTCTCTCTCTCTCTCTCTCTCTCACATGGATTTTACGAACCTTTATCTACATTTTGGATTTTCGAAAAGGAGGGTTCTAAATGTGAGTTCATCTTTCAGTTCGTAATCTTAGTTTTGAGGTCAAACACGAGATATCAAGATCTGTTCGTTTTTTAGGTGATTTCAAGATCTGTTCATTTGTAGGTGATTTCAAGATCTGTTCTTAATCTAGATTTTGATTTTATACACGATATTCGTTGTTGGACTATTTTGGGGTGATTTTTATTTTTTATTTTTGGCGCAGGTAGAACCATGCCACATCTCTGTTGATTTCTACAGATTTACAGTTCAGTTTTTTAATCTATGTTATTTTGTAATCTCAGGGATGATGGTGGTTAGACCGAACCTATGTCCGAGTTTTGTAATCTCAGGTATTTCCTCTATTGCAAGATGGGTTTTTACTCTAATAGTTTTTAGTTTATATGAAAGGACTAATTCATTTATATCATGTTTTTAGCTATTTTAATATGTAGCTTTTTTGTTCACAGTAGGATGTCCATGGGTATTTTCCACTCTCCAAATGGTAACTCTCTCTCAATTTTTTGTTGTTAACCTATAGTTTTGAGTGCTTAAATCTGGTAAATCATTATACAAAGTCATTTTCAAGTTATTATTTGTAAAATTTATTTCTTTCCTCCATCTAAACATTTAGTTAAAATCCAATTTCTTTTAAAAATTTTGATCTTAAGTACACCAGGACAGTACGTTGAGGTTTATATTTTTAGTTCTCTCTTTCTCCTTAAGTATTGGGTTTATTTACATGTAATCTTTTTTTATATATAGGTTATTTTCTTCTATTTTTATTTTTATTTTCAACAATTTCAAAACCTCACCAAAATTATAATCATTTTGTTTTTTATTTAAGATCTTTTAGTGTTTTGGAACCCGACCCTCCTGCTACTATATGCACGTGCCAACCCATAACCTTGCCCATCAACCGTTAAACCCTTTTTGCTCCCCTCCGGCAATTTTTTTACACTGAATTGGGTGGAGTTTACACTGAATTGGAATAAATTTTGTTTGGTGTTTGGCAAAAATTTCAATGGTATTTGATGTTTGGGCAAATTTAGTGGAGTGTACACTGAATTGGAAGAAATTATATTTGGTATTTGGGCATCATTTCAATAATCTTTTGAGTTGTTTGATTAATGGTTGGAATCTCAATTATTTTCTTTCCATAAATTTGGGATCACTTCAAACAAGTTGTCCACACATAGCCTTCAATTACAGCTATGTTTCAAGGGAACAACTCAATGACCATGAAAACTTCAAAGTAATTACTTCATTATATATTTTTGTGGATGCATTTGATTAATAATAATTGTCACAGTGATCATCTGCTGAATAGGGGAAACAAATTCGGACATCCCACAGCATCCCAAATGAAGGATACATAATGGAAATAGTGTTAAATTTAAGGATGATCCATTAAATACAGAACTGATCTACAGAGAACTGAGTTGCATTCTACACAGAATTGAGTTGTATTCATTTGTCTTTGAGATGTTCTATACTGAATTAAGTGTATTTACAGCAATAGTCTTTCTATTATTTGCTTCCAATCTTATTTTTGCAGCACCGCCCTAACGAATGGAGGGAATGCCAGTCGAAGTTTTATATTTGGTGTCTTCTTACTGTCTTAGATGATTATTCCAGCTATTTGGGGTTGGCAGAAGTAGTTAGAGTTATAAGTAAGAAGTTGTCCAAGTCGTTGTTATTATAAGGTAAGGTAATTTTTCCTTGAGTTCGCATCAACAGTAGTTTAGACATTTCAATTTATATGACTAATTGAATATATTTTTGGCATTTCAATTTATGTTGGGCTTGACTTAGGCTCTTTTTGTGCTCTCTTGACTTTTCCTTTTATAATCATCGCTATTGTTTATCTTTATTATTTATCTAATGCATTTTTCTTGATGGTTGTACCTGAATTATAGAGAAAATTCCTTTTCACAACCACAAAGATACTCATTGATTTACTAATTTTAAGTTCAACTGAAGGAGATGATTTACCAATTATCACTCAGTGGGTGAGGATTATATTGCTACTAATTATATTGCTAATTTTATTTCCAAGTTGTGTTACGAGTTTATTCTTATTTACAATCTGCATTGTTATCATTTAGAATCCGGATATGAAATGATGTAACTGTTTTCTCGACTGTCATGGATTATTTGTATCTGATGACGATGTAAACTTTTATGCAATTCCAAAAAAAAAAGTTGGGTGTAACTTGCACTCCAAATGTTTGAAGAAAGACTCAAGTGGACATTGCCCTTTGTTAGACTTTTGTTTAAGATTAATTATAAACCAATATATTTCCATTTTTCACTAACTATCTTGAAAAAGTACATATTCATTTTAGTTTTTTTGTCATATTTACCCGATGATATGAATGCTTCCAATGTTTTGGGATCTTTTTCTCTTAAAAACTGTGGAGTTTTTAAAGGAGACTCAGTTTATTCTTCAATTGCCAATTTGATCAATATATTGAGTGTTTTTTTTATAATTTCCAATATGATTTAAATGCAAGAAGTACTCGACATGTTGGACACAGATAATTTCCTATATGATTCTGGTGTTAGAATGTTGTTGGGATAACAGGTGTTGTATGATCTGTATGTGTTGCACTAAAATGGACCTGTATATTTGATTAAAATGGTTTCCATCCTTGATTAAAATGGTTTTGTCATGTATGTGCTTTTTCACGAAACTGGTGTTATATGTGCTGCATACTATTTTATAAACAAGCCATATAGCATACTGCATACTATTTTATATAATGTACTGCATACTATTTTATAATCAAGCTTCCCTTAAATATCTCTCACTTTCCATGCTGAATATTTGTCAGAGGCTTAAATTTCTCGGTGAGTTTGTGCCGGACGTACTGATTACCTTGCATCTGTACGAGAGCCATACAAATATTGATCCAGGGGAATTGATGGACTTGCGTTCTACCTCTATTAATAATGATAATTTTTCCAATGCTGATGTTAGATGAAACCTTCATCCGCATTTTCAACATTACTCAGACGTTTTTAGTCAGGTAGCTTACATAACTTACATAACATTGCTCACACGTTCTTCTTGGTTTTCTTCCATAACTTTTATCACCCCATCGCACCCACAATCAACTAACATCACAGGTACTTCTATAATATTGTATCATGTCATCGTACCCACAATCAACTAAAATCATAGGTACTTATAGTCATATTTCTATGATTTTATTTTCTTCTTTGTTAAAAGCATGATTATGGATTCTTTCTTTGTTAAAGTTCGTTGTGCTCCATCATACAAGTGCTTTTATGACTAATCTTGCTTCTAGGGTAATTGTATATCATTTGGTAAGACATTGATATTTACCGAGTACCATAATTTTTTATTTGGATCAAACAATTTAAATTTTGTTAAAATAGGTAATCTTATATAATTTCATTATACATTCTAATAAAATACATTTGGTGGCAAACAATGCTTTGAACATTGGGATTTACCTATTAAGTCGTTAGGTAATAACTTCTACAGTCACTTCTATGGACACCTAATTTTTAATCTATTTCCTCTGTTTCACTGGGACTAAGCTTTTAAAGGCAATGCCATATGAATAGAATTATATTTTAAAGGCAAGGCAATCACATGAAGTGGTGTGCCGCAAGCACGGGTCTCCATATATGCAAGACCATCGTATAAACGTGTAACAACCCGAGGTCTTGGAGACGAGGATTTATTTATTTTGGGAGAAATAAATAATATTTTATTAGAGAATAATTAAATTTGGCACTTGAGGTCAAAAACTAGGAGTCATTAAAAAGTGTATCGAATGGCGATTCTGAGGGTGTAGATGTGTCCGGAAGGGTCGAGAAAGTCGAAATGACTATACTTGGGGTCTATTTAGGTTCTGAAATAATTTAGGACTGTTTGACTCGAATTAAAGTTACCGGGTCATTTAAAGTGTGTATTATCATTTAAAGATGTGTATCTTGGGGGTTAGGGCTTAAAAAGCCTACGGGGGATTATTTCTCCAAAAGATAAAGAGATATAGAAAGAAAGAAAGAGATAAGAAGAAAGAAGAAGAAAAGGAAGGAGAAAAGAGAGAGAAAGTGGAGATTTCTGGCCATACGCGATCTGAAGGCGGATTCAGACCCTACGAACCCGAGGCAAGTGATTAAACTTGCTAAATAATTGTTGTGTACCATTATTGCATGATTTGTGGATTGAATCTTTAGGTTTTAGGTTTAATTTATCAAAACCTAATTTTTGGGCATAATCTTAGATTTAATATGTAGATCTTTGATTTGAAGATAGAAATTAGTTTATATGTATTCTAGGATGAATATTGATGATAAATATGTGATTGGGTTGAAGAAAAATGGAGAGAAAATGATTAAAAGGAATTTTGGGATTTTTTGGCTTACTAAAAAGTAGCCATTATCGAGAGTTTTGAAGGGCTGAATAGATTCGGCCTCCTACCGAATCGATTCGGAAATATGTAGGTGCCCAGGTCTGAGTGACCGAATCGATTCGGACCCCAGCCGAATCGATTCGGCCTGAGACAGAGTTCCAGGTCTGATGACCCGAATCGATTCGCCTTCCTGGACGAATCGATTTGCTGGGCCGAATCGATTCGGAATTGGCCCGAATCGATTCGAAAGCAGGGCTTTTTGAGGGATGTTTTTCAAAGGATAATTTCATTCCATTTTGTTCGAGGTTATCGATTGGGAACCTCTATAGGAGATATTTGGAGTATGCTTTGGAGACTTTTAGGAGTTTCCCTTATAAGAAATTTTGGAGTCATATTGACTAAATTTGAGGAATACCGATTAGAGATTTTGGTATTTTTCTAAGTGGGGAAGCCCACTTTTATTGGGGATTTTATTTGGAGATAATAATGATTTCATATTTAAAGAATGAGAATAACTTAGAGATAATGGATCTTAGGATCCAATCCCAAATGGGATAATTTTAAAGGTTCATAAAATGAATTGAACCCTATTATGGATGGAGAATTATAAATGCTTATTGATGTGCATATGGATATACAAATATCCTTATTGATGTTTGATTTGGGAGATGTCTCACACAATGAGAATTGTAATTGAAGAGCATTAGGATCTAAGAATATCCTTAACATGAATTGAAATTAGCAACAATTCATTTTAGAAGCGACATGTGAGCTTCAAGCGAGAAATAGTATAATGTATACTAAGTGGGGTTAATGTGTGAGATTCGACGGTTAGTGTATCAAAAGAGAGTGATATACTAAACAATGATATTAATTGAATTGTGCCTAAGAGCGTATAATGAAAATTTAAATGATGTGGCAGGTATACCTTATATGACGGTATATCATTATATGATGTGATGATTTATGTATACCTTATATGATGGTATATATATATAGTGAAGCATACCCCCTCCTTTCTATCATTGGGAAGTTGCGTGCGTTGAGGGTGAGCATCCTGGCTCAAAGAGCAGGCTGTGGATATTCCCCAGGTCATAGTCGTCCATTGTGATTATTATGCGATATATATATGCATTCTTTTGGGGTTGAGAAGTCGGGGGTATGTGATGTTCTCACTTCCCGATTAGGATCTATGACCGCTTCCCGGGACGTTATGTGCGTGAGTTTATCACGAGGTGAGTGCCGTTGAACCCCACCAGGTGGCCCCAGTTTGCTACGTTTATGGGCTGCTGGAAGATGATAGCATGTTAGCCTGCGTCCTCGAGCTATAGCTCGGTTGGATGGTTATCATTGATTGTGCTTGTACTTGGGTATCAATGGCATAATGGACCTCAAGGACTAACATTGCCAGGACTAGTGTATCGGGGGGGGTCCTTGTTTGGATTTCACCTCGGCGAGACGTCCCACGCACGAACCGAAGTGTAATGTTGGAAATTGGGGATAAGTTAGTCCTTAATGCTCATACTTATATATATATATCACCTATCCCGACGATCGACAGTGCCAGGAGTAGTGTAATGGGGGGGTTCCTTGTTTGGATTTCGCTTCGGTGAGACGTCCCACGCATGAAACGCCGTGTACTGTTGAGAATTGGGAATATAAATTAATTAAAATTGGATAGTAACTTGAGTTACATGCATCATGCATTGAGGGCATAATGAACCTCGAGGATCGATACGGTCAGGAGTAGTGTAACGGGGGGTTCCTTGTTTGGATTTCGCTTCGGCGAGACGTCCCATGCACGAAATGCAGTGCCATGTTGAGAATCGGGAGGAGTTTAGTCCTTAACTCTTGATGCTAATTACTCATATATAATTAAATATATGTTTACATGCCAAATGAGGGCATAACTAGAATACATGAAATTCTAGTTAATGAGTATGTTGATGTATTGTGATGATGTGTTTGATTAGGCAACCTTATATGTTCAATAAATGAACAAATATAATGAGAACTATGACACATTAGATGTAAAGAAATGTTTTAAATGGGAATGTAGATGAGCGTAGATTTCGAGATAAGTTAGATAGCATAATCTAAGAATTATTTTGGGATCTAGTTAGATTTAATTGCCTAATTAGATTTGGGCATACATTTGGAGATCACGGGTATACGTTTAGTTGCGCGCTTTAGCTGAGAGGTGAGTTCGATTTTAAAGGAGAGTTCGATTCCACCTTAATCGTGTAATAATGCATTTATAATTATTATGCATTTTAATACACTTGCTATAAAATGTTTTCAACTCGGGCTCTGACCCGTTTATATTTTCTCCCTCCATGTATATATTGTACTACTTTAGTTGTTCCCCCACAAAGACGCCATTGATGTTCATCCATCCAGTGTATTCGTGGAGCTGTGGTAGTAGCGGACTGTTGCAGCATTTTTTCTTTAGTCGATTCCTATCCTTGTATATCTAGATTAGGATTCAGTTGTATATGGAGTTAGTATGCTCAAGTGTTTTAGATTAACACTTCCTTTTTTCATTTCTCAGATTATTGTATTATCTGTGACCCGACATCATATTCGGGTATTTCATTGTTGAGATTTTTTTGTACATTGTATTGCACTCTTGTATATAGTAGAGTTTGCACTTATCACTCATCATAGTTAGATGTATGTTGTTGGTTAAGTTGCATTATTGGTTTTGTTGTTGTTGTTAAATAAAAAGTTTTAAATTTTTGACAATCCACTTTTAATTGTAATGGGTATTTAGCCTTATATTATTAGTATTATCAGTTGATGTTGAGACTGTGCCATCTGAGATACCTGATTTAATGTAGTATAGGGTTGGCCACCCGTTATTATTTTGAGCGGGTTGTCACAGATGGTATCTGAGCATCGGGTTCTAGTGTCTTTAGGATCTGTGAGCATTACTACGATCTTCCGTAAGCGTTCTTTATGTAGAGCCTTATTATTAGGACGGTTGTATTCACACGTCCATACCTTTTTGTGATTCGAAAACTTTTGATTGGCGTTCTGATGCAATTGTTCTTGTTTCAGATGCCACCGAAGGGAGGTTGTTCAGTCAGGGCAAATAAAGGGGATGTGCAACCCCAAACGCCTCAAAGGAACATGACTACAGATGATATTGCCAATATTGTGGCACAAGCAGTAACTGCTGCCATTTCCACGATGGCGCAGCAACCTGCCATTCGAGCAGCCCAACCCTATTTAGGATTATCTTTATGGGAGAGAGTGAATGAATATTTTAGTAAAGGGCATCCTCCCGAGTTTGCAGGGGGAGTCGATGCAATGGCTACAAGTCAATGGAAGAATAGTATGCAGAGGCACCTTCGTATGGTTGAGTGTAGTGAGGTGCAGAAGCAAATTTTAGCCACCTTTAAGTTATTGGGTGCAGCTCTTAAATGGTGGGAGTCTGTCACCACATCTGAACAGAGAGATACTTTGCCTATAATAGAATTTTGGGAGCTTTTTGATCGAAGGTATTTTCCTTCACCGATTCAGAATATGAAGATTTTTCAAGGTAATAGAACGGTGGAAGAATATGAGGAAGATTTTTCTCGATGGGCGAAATTAGTACCTGATGAGGTAAATACGGAAGAGAAACGTATATCGAAGTTTGTTCGAGGTTTAGATTGGAGAATCCAGCAACATCTGTTAGAGAGTCCTAAGTTAGTGACTTTCATTGAGGTAGTGAATGCGGCACTACTAAAGTGTCATGAATATCGTCTTCGTTCGCAAGAGGGAAAGAACTTTGGAGATTCGAGTTCATCAAGTATGTTTGGCAATGAGAGTGCTAGTAATGCGAGTGGGCAGAAAGAATTTGTGGGTAAGTGTTTCTTTTGTAAAGAAATGGGTCATAAAATAGAGAGATTGTCCTAAAAGAGGTAAAGGACCACGTTTTGATGAAGTTTTGGAAGTGAAACCCCTACAACAGATTCGAGGTCATTTTAGACTGGGGGACTATGTTTGGGAGCCCATTGATGAGGAAGGGCAATCAGACTAGAGATGAGTAATGTAAGTTATTTTCCTTTACGAATAGGAATATTAAAATATGAAGTTTTGGTAATATCGTATGGGAGATATTTGTGAAAGTGTAGTGCTATAGCCCTATTATGTATGTTTTGACCCTAAGGGGAATTTTGAGCAAGTTAGTTGATTAGGCACATATTCTTCACATTTATCCCCTTAATTTCGGTATTTTTATGATCCTGTGTTGTGTATATAGCTTGAATTTATCTCGTATTTATGATACTAACCTCTTTTTAAAATTATTTCGTATTTTGTGTATTTCTCATGTGCTTTATAGGTATTTCATGCAAGTTAGTGCAAAGGAGAACTCAAAACAGTGAAAGAAACCAAGAAATGGAGACTTGAAGGGCATTTTTGTAATTTTTCAGCCTTAGTAAGGAGGTGGGGCCAACTAGAAAGTTGAAGGTATCTAAATTACAAGAACATTGGAAAAAAATGGCACCCCAATTCGAGATACGGTGAAGAAGTTATGCCTATTTAAAGTTGGAGACGGAAAGTCTAAAGTTGAAATTAATTCTGGAAGCTGAAGAGACAACTCTTGAAATTTCTTGTTTAATTCTTTTTTATTAGTTGTAAAACGTGTAGAGGCATGGGAAGAGTCTCATTTAGGTATATTAAAAGGGAAAACATAGAGAGGCATGGGAAGAGTCATTTTTTGGTGTATAAAAGGCCAAGCCCTGCATCCTTCTAAGGGAGTCGAATTCTAGAGAGTAGAATAGAATTTTAGAGAGAAAAAGTCAGATTTTAGAGAATTTTCTTAGTTTTGCTTTACATAGAAACTTTCATAAACCCTAGTTTGTAAGGTTGATTAAGAAGAAGTTTTCTGGATTCAAGTTCATTTGCTTTTCCTGTTGCTGAATACAAGTATGAAATTTCCATTCTCTTATTTTATCTCAATTCAATTATCACTTGTTTTGTAATTTTTGTTTTTACAATGTTTCTTAGATCCACAATTACATGCATTGTTATGAATTTATTTTCATTTAATAAAATCATGCCTAGCTAAGTTTTTAAAGTTTGGGATGCATGAACCCATCCCAAGGTAAATTACTTATGTAGAAAATAGAATTTAAATTAAAAATTTGAAAGAGTCGTACGAGACAATTTTACAACCATTGTAGATCTTTTAATCTCTGTTGCCCTAGGTACTTGGGATGTTTAAGAATACGATGTACTTATAATTATTCAGCACCACTTTATATTTACCTTTGATTTCGTATGGTGCGGGCTTGAACCTCATATACGTAATGCTTAGGATCTATAAAGACTGGATTCATTCAAATTTATAATTTACAATTTTAGTATTCTACACGGTAAATTACTAGGGTTAGGGGATTGTATTCCAACCTACTTTCTCATTCATCTTAATTAGTTTGCTCATGCATGCATTGTTAACTTTTTTTATTTTTTCCTCTTCAACCATCTTTATCTTTTTCACTTTTATTTTAGAAGTAATAAATCAATTAAATTCTATCAAACATTCCCTGTGGATTCGATACCCAGACTCGCCACTATACTCCTTAAGAGTGTAGTTACAAGTTTAGGTTTTTTGGTATTGAGGTTGGAAGCCGATAACAATGACTAGCGTATTACACGGACGCTCAGTTTTACACCTCGATCAAAATGGCGTCGTTGCCGGGGAGTTTTTGTTATAGATTATAATTGACTTACTACTTCGTAAAAAAAAGTAAATAAACAAATAAAAAAGAAAAATGTGTGTCACGTTTTTGAATTGCCCACTTTGAAATGTCTTATTTTAACTCTTTTGGTGGCTTTAATTGTTATGCTAATAGTGAGGAGGAGAATGAACTCACGATTTATGAACATTGGATCAATATCACTAAAGATGATTCTCATAAATACAAGCCTAGTGCTAAGGCAATCCAAATTTATCAAAGTCAATTGCTTGAAGAAGAAAGACTTGAAAAAGAATATCGAGAAAAAAATCGTTATTGGGAGCAAGAGTTAAATGCATTATTTGAACCCAATGAGGATTTTTCTTCCGATAATTTTGAAGATGAAGTAAGTTTTCAACCAAATGAGGAATTTGAGGTGCTAGAACCAAGGAAGCCTACTTTAGAAGAACTTGTGCTTGTTATAAAAAAGCAATCTGATGACCTTGCTGCTACCGAGTTGAAAATTACAGCAACTTGCAAGGAGTTTAATGATTATTTGGACAACTTAGAGAAGGTCGAGACTTGCGCTGCACCTAATATTTTGAGAATGAAATCATTGAGAGTGATCCAAGTTCTTTTGAATATCAACCTCTTATAAATATTTCAAAACCTATTGAGGTTGAAGATCATTTGTCTCCTTGTGTCCCCACTATTATCGAACCATTAAATCCATCACAAGAATTAGGTGAATGTATTATGGGCCATACACTTAGACGTGTCACTCCACCAGATCCAACTGAAAATTTGGGGAGAGAAGATTTTGAGGACAAGCACTCCATGCTTAAATTATTTTCCAAGATGGACTCTTTCTGTTTGTGTGATCCACTTCCCATACTACTTGAAAAATCTTTGGGAAGTGATTATATTTTTCTTGGATCCCAATGGTACTTGTCCCCCTGTGCACTCAAATCCCTCATTATCCCCCTAAATTTTTTAATTGGTGATGGTTCATTTTTTAAACTTTGCACATGCCTTCTATTTTTCAAACGGAATTCTTATTTTTCGGGAGGCATGCTCTCTAGTGAGGGTACACCATTAATCCCTCAAAGTCAAATTGTATTTTGGGTGGACCCTCAAATTTTTCGACTTCTAGTGTATGAGTTATTAGAATTTCAAATCGTAGGTTGTACATAATTAGTTTTTTTTTTCTTTTTCTTTCCTTTTTTTATAGTGTAGTGTCATTAGTTAAAGTTTTTGTTATTATTTTTGCTATGCTTGGTTAAAACATGTTTTGTAGATTCAATGGACTCGCACTCATCGGGGATCACTCCATTTGGGTAATATCTTTCTTTTCCTCTCTTTATGTTGTGTTCTTGATTAGCATTGAGGACAATGAAACATTTAAGTTAAAGGGTGTGGGATATTCATCCCGTTTATTGTTTAGATTCATTGATTCGATCACATGTTCTTTCCAAGTGTGTTTTTTTTTAGAAAATTTCAAAAATTTCAAAAAAAATGAAAATAGCCAAAAATATTTTTCGCCAAAATAAATAAATATTGGAATTTAAAATTTTCAAAAATATCACCTTTATTCTATTTAAAGTCTCAAATTGTTAACAATCAATTGCACTAAGCCGAAAATTGACCGAAGATGGAAATTGAAAGAAAATTGACAACTTAACGAATAAGTGTGGAGATTGATCAAACCCGGTGAGATTTCGAGCCTTTCAATTTTTTATGAGTTTTTAAATCAATCCGAGTTTATGATTAACTCAAAGTTCTTTTCAGCATTTTAATAAGTCGTCGATGATCTCAATCCTTTATTTTTATCGGTTATGGGAAATGTGTGAAATATTGTCTTGAAATTCGTGCTAAATATATCTCTAAGCTTAATTAATCCGGAGATGTATATGGTAATGTGATGAGCAATTTGGACAATGAAGTAGGCCCTCGTTTGTTACCCAAAAATATTAGCCATAATAAAGTTGTGAGAAATTATCCCTTTGTAACCCAAATTGAGCCAGATAAAATTTATCTTTTCGTTTGATAACCCGAAAAAGCACTAATGGACTTCATCAGAACATTTTCCAATTCCGAACATTCCATCCGTTCCCATTTTTACCCTTTACACTTTTTAACCCGAAAAGTCCTAACCGAGTCCGAATGGCGAAATTAATTACTGCATGGAGAGATAAGATATGAAAAGATAATAAAAGAGATTAAAATGGTGTAAGTAAGAGATGATGTTTCTCGTTTCCTAATAACCGTACTCCGATGATGAGATCTTTGCACCATATATTTCCTTCTTTTCAATTTTGTATGCATGAATTTGTGTCCATTATATTTACTCTTTATATCATGCATACCGAGAGAAAATAACCACAATCCGAGTGATTCGTTTGTGAGTGCATCCGTAAGAATTTGAATCAAAACGAATTTTTGGAAAGTAAAGTAATGCTCAATCGGTGTAAATTTGAGGTTTAATTTCTGGCTTTGCACACACACACTATGGTTTGAGACATTTGAATATGAAGTTATGGTGACTATTTTTTGAAAATTTAAATTGTACAATTTTTAAGGATTTTGATATTTATTTGAGTCGATAAAGAATTTTTTGGGTATATTCACTGCAAACCCTCACGAGACAAAACTCGTCCTACTAGGGTAACCTAGGGGTTTTAAGGCTTGTTGCATACGCTAAATGCAATCGCTTGCCCGCGAAAAAGGTATTCTATCCCAATAAAAGAATTTTTAAGAGTTGAACTTTAAACTAATTTCTTTTACATTGCTCGGGACGCGCAAAGTTCTAAGTTAGGGGGTGTGATTAGGCACATATTCTTCACATTTATCCCATTAATTTCGGTATTTTTATGATCCCGTGTTGTGTATATAGCTTGAATTTATCTCGTATTTATGATACTAACCTCTTTTGGCAATTATTTCATATTTTGTGTATTTCTCATGTGCTTTATAGGTATTTCATGCAAGTTAGTGCGAAGGAGAACTCAAAACAGTGAAAGAAACCAAGAAATAGAGAGTTGAAGGGCATTTTCGTAATTTTTCAGCATTAGTAAGTAGGTGGGGCCAACTAGAAAGATGAAGGTCTCTAAATTACAAGAACTTTGGAAAAAACGGCACCCCAATCCGAGCTACGGTGAAGAAGTTATGCCCATTTAAAGTTGGAGACAGAAAGTCTAAAGTTGAAATTAATTCTGGAAGCTGAAGTGACAACTCTTGAAATTTCTTGTTTAATTCGTTTTTATTAGTTGTAAAACGTGGAGAGGCATGGGAAGAGTCTCATTTAGGTATATTAAAAGGTAAAAACATAGAGAGGCATGGGAAGAGTCATTTTTTGGTGTATAAAAGGCTAAGCCCTACATCCTTCCAAGGGAGTCGAATTCTAGAGAGTAGAAAAGAATTTTAGAGAGTGAAAGTCATATTTTAGAGAGTTTTCTTAGTTTTTCTTTACATAGAAATTTTCATAAACCCTAGTTTGTAAGGTTGATTAAGAAGAAGTTTTTTGGATTCAAGTTCATTTGCTTTTCCTGTTGCTGAATACAAGTATAAAATTTCCATTCTCTTATTTTATCTCAATTCTATTTTCAATTCAATTATCACTTGTTTTGTAATTTTTGTTTTTACAATGTTTCTTAGATCCACAATTACATGCATTGTTATGAATTTATTTTCATTTAATAAAATCATTCCTAGCTAAGTTTTTAAAGGTTGGGATGCATGAACCCATCCCAAGGTAAATTAGTTATGTGGAAAATAGAATTTAAATTAAAAATTTGAAAGAGTCGTGCGAGACAATTTTACAACCATTGTAGATCTTTTAAGATCTCTTGACCTAGGTACTTGGGATGTTTAAGAATACGATGTGCGTATAATTATTTAGCACCGCTTTATATTTACCTTTGATTTCGTATGGTGCGGGCTTGAACCTCATATACGTAAAGCTTAGGATCTATAAAGACTGGATTAATTCAAATTTATAATTTACAATTCTAGTATTCTACACGGTAAATTACTAGGGTTATGGGATTGTATTCCAACCTACTTTCTCATTCATCTTAATTAGTTTGCGCATGCATGCATAGTTAACTTTTTTATTTTTTCCTCCTCAACCATCATCATCTTTTTCACTTTTATTTTAGAAGTAATAAATCAATTAAATTCTATCAAACATTCCTTGTGGATTCGATACCCAGACTCGCCACTATACTCCTTAAGAGTGTAGTTACAAGTTTAAGTTTTTTTGTATTGAGGTTGGAAGACGATAACAACGACTAGAGTATTACACGGACGCTCGACTTTACACCTCGATCATTAGGCTCTTATGTAAATTATCTTTCGATAGAATGGATAATTTTGTAATATTCTCAAAAAGAGCTATAAACCTTGTGGTAAATGTAAGAATGGTTATGGTGATAAGTAGTAATGATAAAGCTACTTCATTTTATATAGTCATGTTAGACTTATATAATTGTTGTATTCCAGATATGGATGAGCCTTATAAAAGGGCAAAATATTGAAATGATGTAAGATGTTGTTTTTGATAAAGAGTTTTAAAGTTTGTGGATTGATGGATGCAGGAAAGTTTAGCTCATAATTATGCTAATTTTTGTGAGCTGCATATTGTTATATGTATGATGATTGCTAAGACCTTGTGTGGGACACAAGGCACTTTATGTAAATAATGTAATACATAAACCAAAATATTTTTATAAACTGTTTTCAAAATAAAACTTTTTCTAGGCCTTGTGCCATATCAAAATGATTTTTCCCCGAAAATATTTTCAAATTCTAGTTCAAACTTAACAAACTCTCAATCCCCGACGTCGCCTCATAGTAGTGTATTGGGAGGGTTACTTGTTTGGATTTTGCTTTTGCGAGACGTCCCCCGCATGAAATTGGAGAATGTCAGGAATTGAGAGGAGTTATTTATTTGGACCATTCAAAATTTTTACACTATTAAAATGTTAGTATACTTTATAATAATGGAATTGTGGAATTTTTGAGGCAAATGAAGCCTCATCATGATTGGTACGAGCGATAGCTAGAATATAAGGGTGTATGGGCGCCCTAGTTGTGGAAGTTGGTTTCATGGGAAGTTAGAGATTTGGATATGTGAGGATGGGTGTAGTAGAACAAGTTGAGCTTTGGAGAATTAGGCTTAGCTAAAATTTTGAGGACGAAATTTTTGTAAGTGGGGAAGTTTGTAACAACCCGAGGTCTTGGAGACGAGGATTTATTTATTTTGGGAGAAATAAATAATATTTTATTGGAGAATAATTAAATTTGGCACTTGAGGTCAAAAACTTGGAGTCATTAGAAAGTGTATCGAATGGCGATTCTGAGGGTGTAGATGTGTCCGGAAGGGTCGAGAAAGTCAAAATGACTGTACTTGGGGTCTATTTAGGTTCCGTAATAATTTAGGACCGTTTGACTCGAATTAAAGTTGTCGAGTCATTTAAAGTGTATATTATCATTTAAAGATGTGTATCTTGGGGGTTAGGGCTTAAAAAGCCTACGGGGGGATTATTTCTCCAAAAGAGAAAGAGATATAGAAAGAAAGAAAGAAAGAGAGAAGAAGAAAGAAGAAGAAAAGGAAGGATAAAAGAAAGAGAAAGTGGAGATTTTCGGCCATACGCGATCTCAAGGCGGATTCAGACCCTACAAACTCGCGGCAAGTGATT
This sequence comes from Sambucus nigra, assembly GCA_949130495.1. Classification (NCBI taxonomy): domain Eukaryota; kingdom Viridiplantae; phylum Streptophyta; class Magnoliopsida; order Dipsacales; family Adoxaceae; genus Sambucus; species Sambucus nigra. The sequence continues at coordinate 148,046,287 of OX422215.1, forward strand.
AAACTTGCTAAATAATTGTTGTGTACCATTTATTGCATGATTTGTGGATTGAATCTTTGGGTTTTAGGTTTAATTTATCAAAACCTAACTTTTGGGCATAATCTTATATTTAATATGTAGATCTTTGACTTGAAGATAGAAATTAGTTTATATGTATTCTAGGATGAATATTGATGATAAATATGTGATTGGGTTGAAGAAAAATGGAGAGAAAATGATTAAAAGGAATTTTGGGATTTTTTGGCTTACTAAAAAGTAGCCATTTTCAAAAGTTTTGAAGGGCCGAATCGATTCGGCCTCCTACAGAATCGATTCGGAAATATGCAGGTGCCCAGGTCTGAGTGACCAAATCAATTCGGACCCCAGCCGAATCGATTAGGCCTAAGACAGAGTCCTAGGTCTGATGACCCGAATCGATTCCCCTTTCTGGCCGAATCGATTCGCTGGGCCGAATCGATTCGGAATAGGCCCGAATCGATTAGGAAGCAGGGCTTTTTGAGGGATGTTTTTCTAAGGAGAATTTCATTCCGTTTTATTCAATGTTATCGATTGGGAACCTCTATAGGAGATATTTGGAGTATGCTTTGGAGACTTTTAGAGAGTTTCCCTTATAAGAAATTTTGGAGTCATATTGACTAAATTTGAGGAATACCGATTAGAGATTTTGGTATTTTTTTAAGTGGGGATGCCCACTTTTATTAGGGATTTTATTTGGAGATAATAATGATTTCATATTTAAAGAATGAGAATAACTTAGAGATAATGGATCTTAGGATCCAATCCCAAATGGGATAATTTTAAAGGTTCATAAAATGAATTGAACCCTATTATGGATGGAGAATTATAAATTCTTATTGATGTGCATATGGATATAGAAATATCATTATTGATGTTTAATTTGGGAGATGTCTCACACAATGAGAATTGCTAATTGAAGAGCATTAGGATATAAGAATACCCTTAACATGAATTGAAATTTGAAACAGTTCATTTTTAGAAGCGACATGTGAGCTTCAAGCGAGAAATAGTATAATGTATACTAAGTGGGGTTAATGTGTGAGATTTGAAGGTTAGTGTATCAAAAGAGAGTGATACACTAAACAATGATAATAATTGAATTGCGCCTAAGAGCGTATATTGAAAATGTAAATGATGTGGCAGGTATACCTTATATGACGGTATATCATTATATGATGTGATGATGTATGTATAACTTATATGATGGTATATATATATAGTGAAACATACCCCCTCCTTGCTATCATTGGGAAGTTGCGTGCGTTGAGGGTGAGCATCCTGGCTCAAAGAGCATGGTGTGGATATTCTCAGGTCATAGTCGTCCATTGTGATTATTATGCGATATATATATGCATTCTTTTGGGGGTGAGAAGTCGGGGGTATGTGATGTTATCACTTGTCGGTTAGGAGCTATGATCGCTTCCCGGGACGTTGTGTGCGTGAGTTAATCACGAGGTGGGTGTCGTTGAACCCCACCAGGTTGCCCCCGTTTGCTACGTTTATGGGCTGCTAGAAGATGATAGCATGTGAGCCTGCGTCCTCGAGCTATATCTCGGTTGGATGGGTATTATTAATTGTGCTTGTACTTGGGTATTAAGGATATAATGGACCTCAAAGACTAACATTGCCAAGACTAGTGTATCGGGGGAGTTCCCTGTTTGGATTTCGCCTCGGCAAGACGTCCCACGCACGAACCGCGGTGTAATGTTGGAAATTGGGGATAAGTTAGTCCTTAATGCTCATACTTATATATATATCACCTATCCCGACGATCGACAGTGCCAGGAGTAGTGTAACGGGGGGGTTCATTATTTGGATTTCACTTCGGCGAGACGTCCCACGCAGGAAACGCCGTGTACTATTGAGAATTGGGAATATAAATTAATTAAAATTGGATAATAACTTGAGTTACATGCATCATGCATTGAGGGCATAATGAACCTCGAGGATCGATACGGTCGGGAGTAGTGTAACGGGAGGATTCCTTGTTTGGATTTCGCTTCGGCAAGACGTCCCACGCACAAAACGCAATGCTTTGTTGAGAATCACGAGGAGTTTAGTCCTTAACTCTTGATGCTAATAACTCATATATAATTTTATATATGTTTACATGCCAAATGAGGGGATAACTAGAATACATGAAATTCTAGTAAATGAGAATTTTGATGTATTGTGATGACGTGGTTGATTATGCAACCTTATATGTTCAATAAATGAACAAATATAATGAGAACTATGACACATTAAATGTAAAGAAATGTTTTAAATGGAAATGTAGATAAGTGTAGATTTCGAGATAAGTTAGATAGCATAATCTAAGAATTATTTTGGGATCTAGTTAGATTTAATTGTCTAATTAGATTTGGGCATACATTTGGAGATCACGTGCATACGTTTAGTTGCGCGCTTTAGTTGAGAGGTGAGTTGGATTTTAAAGGAGAGTTCGATTCCACCTTAAATATGTAATAATGCATTTATAATTATTATGAATTTTAATACACTTGCTATAAAATGTTTTCAACTCGGGCTCTTACCCGTTTATATTTTCTCCCTCCATGTATATATTGTACTTCTTTAGGTGTTCCCCCGCAAAGACGCCATTGATGTTCATCCATCCAGTGTATTCGTGGAGCTGTTGAAGTAGCGACTGTTGCGGCATTTTGCTTTAGTCGATTCCTATCCTTGTATATCTAGATTAGGATTCAGTTGTATATGGAGTTAGTATGCTCAAGTGTTGTAGATTAACACTTTATTATTTCATTTCTTAGATTATTGTATTGTCTGTAATCGGACAGCATATTCGGGTATTTCATTGTTGAGATTTTATTGTACATTGTATTGCACTCTTATATATATTAGAGTTTGCACTTATCATTCATCATAGTTAGATGTATGTTATTGGTTAAGTTGCATTATTGGTTTTGTTATTGTTGTTAAATAAAAAGTTTTAAATTTTTGACAATCCACTTTGAATTGTAACGGGTAGTTAGCCTTATATTGTTAGTATTGTCAGTTGATGTTGAGCATGTGCCATCTGAGATACCTGATTTAATTTAGGATAGGGCTGGCCACACGTTATTATTTTGAGCGGGTTGTCACAAAATGTAGTGTCGTCATGATAGGGATGTGAATTTATGTGTTTGCATCGTGTTTGGGTGTAACACGCCAAACACTAAATATGCACAAGAACGACATCATACTGACTCATGTTTTTTACATAGTCACACTAATTTTTGGAGTGTCAACCAACACTATGTTTATTATCAAGAAATCATTAACTATTGAATTACGTTCGATTCATTATTCTATTGTAAAGTTGTAAAAATTGTAGATTGAAGTTTGCCTTCCTAGTTAGGATTATGATATGGTTTATATTGACTCAAACATTCTGATTTCATTTTATCAAGCAGCGGCAGGAGGAGGAATCTGGCAATAGCCATAAAAAGCTCACCTCAAAGTAGAGGCTTATGTATAAAAACCACAGTCTTTTCGGGTTTGTTGTTCCGTTTTTTTGACCTCCTTGCCCGTACCTCAACCTTGATTTGAGTGGTTTCTAAGTTTCTTATTAAAAATTGGACACAGTACAACAACAAACAGGTATGCAACATATGTATTGTAGATTCCCATTGAAAGTTTATTATGTAGATTACTCTAATTTGATAATAACTCTCGAGTTGTAAGAGATAATTGATTGACTTTTACCTATATGCAAATTGAAATGTGATTAGTTCATTTCATCTATGATTCTTTTAGTCTATTATGTTGGAATAGTTACCTATTCCATATATTATGTTGGAATTAGTATTTGTTTTTATAAAAATCACATATAAGCCAATTAACTATATTAGAATCCTTTATATGCCATTCTTATTTAGATAGGTTAGTGTTGCACTTTGCAAGAAGGGGTAATATAGTATTACTTCTCATCTATATTGGTAAACAAAGATGATTCATCAAGTTTAGATTTGTGGATTCTGCAATAACAATTGCATTTAGAATGACATAGGTAGCGTTCCGAGTATGGTTATTAGTTTATTCACATCTTATGTGCAGATGGATAAAATTGCTACATATGATATGTTAATACTACTTCTTATGTGTTTATTACTCTCTTTTCAAATATACTTTACATGTAAATTTCAATTTTTTTTATGTACATATGAGTATTTAAAATTTCTATACAATATATTCAAATGACAACATTGAAGTTACAAAAGTATTGTAGGCATGAGCATTTGTTTATAGTTAATATTAGTCGTTAAATTGTAGGTGCAATGGTGCTAAAACTTCGATAATGAAGTGTACCAGATATAGGCATTGGTGTATCCCGAATACTGCTTTTGTTTGGGGGTTGGGGGAATTATTATCTTTGTGTGGATTGTGTTCAATGCCAACATATTGATTTATAGCTGTGAATTTATTTCTCGATCTTTATAAATATTTTTTTCTTTTCTCAATATGTATGTCCAATAGTGTAAGTATGGGTATATGGATATTTGGAAGAATTATTTTGGATTAGCACTTAAAGTTCGATGAATGCCTTTGGTGGATTACCACTTAAGTAATGGATTTTCTTATCATTGCGCCTCATACCAAAGGACCGCGTGTTATATGATTCAGTACACTGTAATGGATTTTCTTATCATATATTGTAATGGATTTTCTTATCATTGTTCTTTTTCTTCAAGTGTAGTAGGTTTAGCTGCTACTGATGAAGTTTTGTATGTTGTTACTGGTTGTATGCTGCCCAAAACTTTTCTATGATGTTAGTTTTGTTGTGATCAACTTTGTATGCTTCTATTGATCATTGCATGCTGCTACTGATCATATGCTACTGATTGTATGTTGCTATTGTGGTTGAAGGATATTATTTAATCTGTATGGGTAATTTGATCTGTATGGGTATTTTGATCTGTATGGATATTATGTAAATAGTGTTACCCAAATTATGTTGATTATAAACTATATTTCTGCTTGGAGTTTTTTCTTCAACAAATGGGATATAGCTTTGGCCACTCCTTGGCGGGTCATGTTTTTTTCTTCTTTTTACTCATAAAGGTTACACCAACAAATGGAACTAATATCATATCTAACTCTTGACATGGAGCATGCCTTACTTTGACAAGATAATTTACAATAGCAGTCAAAAAATCAAGTGATTCTTAGTGGCTGATTTTAAAAATCTTACATCAATAATCAAATATCCTTACTTTTTTTTGTTTCAGCAGGATGGTATATAAAGAAATTCTTATCGTCCCGAAGATCAAATTTTGTTCCAACAAGCCTAAATTAAAAGTTTTCCCAATAACGACCACATTTGCACTGAAATTTTCGAACATAGTCGGCACGTAGTCCGTGGGAAAGTTGTTGGTATAGGACATCAACTCTGAGTAGGCCACCAAATGTCAACCTTGGGCATAGATTCAATTAGAAACAATAAGTATGTTAAAACTATGGAAATGGTGGAGTTATAGTTGAAGGGATGCGTTCCTCTTCACTAATTCGTTCCAAAGGTAAAACTAAAACTGTTTTAATATGTTGAGTTTGTCTTTAACTATGTAGTTTTAAGTAGAACTCAGCTCAATATTTTTCATTAAAAAATGAACCTAATACTTTTCGTTATTTGTACAGTATTACCTAGATTGATTTCGTAATGCTTTGTTTTATTTTGTGTATGTTGTTAAGCATTTGTTTGACGATTCATGTGGGAGACCCTTCTTAAAAATTTTGGCTATTTGGATATGTCATTCTTTTAGATTGTTTATTTCCACACTCACATAGTATTTAGATTGTCTATTTACACATCCACAATATCAAAAAATAGACATTTGAATGGAAAATGATCTTAGCTCGACTCTTTTTTTCATTGCGCCTCTAATTGTTTATAAATTTATTACAGAAAGATGCACAACAATGTTTAAACGAATCCCTCACATATTCAGTTGTTTCATGGTTAAAATAAGACGTAGAAAAGTACACGTATTAATTTTTATTGAAAATTTTTGGAGTTGTTTTAAGAATAATAAACTCTATAATTTTAACAGGGCAAACAAGTGTTTCAATATATAATTTTTATTCTCCCCATGCATTGTTTGGGTTATGACTTGATCTTGGTATGTCTTAGTTATGTTTTATTTTGTTTAACCATAATGTCTTAGTTATGTTTAAGATTTCATAGTATGTCTAAGTTACTTTTATTTCATTGCGAGATATCATGAGTTGTGTGTGTGTAAATGTGAAAACATGAGGTGATGTGTTATAATAATTTCCGTATTAATACATGTACTCAATTTTGTTATGAATTGAGTGACAGTTTTACGTTATTATGCCTCACCTTTCCAAATGATAACTTAGGAGTTGCTAAAAGGATAACTTAGGAGCAGACTCTAATGTGATATGTAGGAAATGAATTGATCATTAATGAAAATTTAAAGGAGACATGTTTTATAGGCACTGTTGGTGCTTTTCTCTGATCTGCTTTTTTATTTGTGCGCATGCTATACACAACAATTGAACTAACCTGGTCATGCAAGGCGTATATCGGTTGAAACTATTTTGTGGTAATGATTATCCAGACACCCCTCCAATTGTAAGGTTCCAAACCAGGATACACATGAGCTGCATTATTCAGGAAACTGGTGTGGTTGAACCAAGTCATTTCCCCATGCTTGCTGATTAGCAAAGGGAGTAGCCTCGCTGTTGTCTCATTATATATATATATATATATTCTTAAAAATTTGGATAATGTAGTTACTAAAGATAAACAACTGACATTCTAATAGTTCTTCTATAAAGACAGAAAAACTTTATAAGTTTCAAAATCTTCCTATTATTGCGTTGCTAGAACCGAAGTTGGATAGTGAAAATTTTGAAGACATTAGAAGAATCCTTCAATTTGATGGTTGTGGGGCAAATAGTAACATCAAATAGTAACTTCAATTTAATCCATATACTAACATTTCTATTATAAAAACATAGACTAACAAGACTAACGGTTAGTCTTATGCAAATAGTGTCTATGCAAGTAGTAACAACAAAATTTGATGGTGATAAAAATGTTCTTAGAATAGAAATGTTCTTAGTATTAACTGAAGCACTTCTAATATTTGTTTGTTCATATGATTTCGTGTCTGTTGTGATTTCTATATTAACTGCAGGGGTTTGTTGTTACAACTTTAAAGGAACGCGTTAACTTTCTAACTCTTCATGTGTAGAATATAATGTGTATTAGAATACACCTAAAGAATACTCGTCCTGTGTAGAATTTTATGTATGTGTAAAATTGATGAAGATATCACTTTAGAATTTCCTCTGTTCGATCCCAGTTCTTTAGATTTTTATTATTTGAGGAATTTCATTTTTATTTTTATTGTGTTCATTTTATGATGTTGGATGAACCCATGTAACCCTGATAGATTAATGATTAATACAATTTTGAAAACATCCTCAATCATACAATTATTAGACTTTTATGAATCAATTATGCATTTAACTTTCCAAAAGAAAACTGTAGTTACAATGTCTATAAGGTATAAGTCCTTTGCAGATGTAGTATAAGCCCTTTTATTAATGAGGACGTAAAAAATTTTGAGCTGAATTTAATCTACTCGTATTTATATATATCTATATATTGTTTTAGTTACATTATTAACTATTTGTTGATATCCTTCCGCAACCAGATCCGGGTCACTTGATAAGAGGACCTTGCTAGATATCGTGGTTGTTGATCATTATTTCAGGGGTATCAGGGTATGAAAGATAATGAATGATAATTCACAAAAGAGTATTAAAGCATGGGAGTTATTTAGGGGTGGTAAACGGACGGATACGGATTGGATACCATGTTTTCCATATCCGTATCCACTATCTGAATGTACTATCCGTATCCGTATCCGCCCGGATAGTTAAAACAACTATCCATATTTGTATCCGCTCGGATACCTCGGATTCGGATAATATTCATATCCGTTTACATTATTTAGTCATCGCAAAAAATAACAATTAAAATATTCAATCCAATGAAACCCAATCCAATCCAAACAAATATGTAACAAAATTACAGTCTCCTAACATCAACAATTATGGATTCCATAATAATAGTATCATTCCATAATGATAATATGGCTTAAATTCATCCATACTTTACAACCATATAAGCTTAAAGCCATCCAAAAAAAATAGCAGTCGCATTCCATGACAGTAGAAATAAATATGCACCTTTTAGATTAATCAAATTTATTGAGTGTGACAACCCGCTATCCGAAATAAAGGGTTATCAAAAACTTTGATTGGAAATAAAAAGGAAAACATTTTCAACAACCCATCATAGAAATAGAGGGTGGAAACCCCCACAAGCGCATATAAGAAATCCCGAAAGATACGAAGGACCGAATAAAGCTTCGCTCAATACCATCCATACAACATACTTATAGCATCAAGTGTTACATAATAAATTCATTATACATTTACAACAGTTTGGGCAACATGCCCGAATGAACTGAACATAACTAGAAGCATAAACAGAGGCGTCTACTCAAAATCCCGTGAAACCCGCACAATGTCACGGCTCCTCAAAACATGCGGAAGGGAAAAGTCATTACGGGCGATCATGCGGCGGAACACCTGAACGGATAATATAGATATACATATACAACCAGAAAAGGAAAACCGGTCAGGGCCGGGGATATGTGATCAATAGATAAATGACAAGTAAGATAATGATGCACAACTAAACATGGATGATAGTCTAGCATGTTAACAGCATATAAGGAAATGGAACTAGTGAAGGACTACATAGAGTGAGATTCACAATAAAACAGAATTAAAAGTTCTTAAGCCTTTATCATCTTTAATCATATTTCAATTCAAACATTCATTTTCCATTCCTTATCAGGAATATAATTGACATCATGTGCTCTATATGGCACTAATCTCAATAACATGCTCTTTGCGGCATAATTTTGCTCTTTATGGCATTAATGTTCCATCGAGTCCAACTCGATAATTAGAATAGTCATAATTATAAATATAACGATTCTAAGACCGCCCGTCCGGGTTTCCCCACTGAGCGCGTCCCTAAATAACCATCATCTTCCAGGGCCTAACATAAGACAACCTGGGATCCTATCGAAAACGTCGGGAAGCGGCCATGAGCCTGCGTGGTAGCCAAGACCACACCCGGAATCTCCCTACCCCCGCAGAAAAACATACAACCATAAACGCTCCCATGGCCTAGGACTATATCCACCATGCATTCATTAGCCAGGGGGCTTCACCTAACGAGCGGACTTCCCTTAAGATGGTATTTAGAGGGGTGTGTAACATCCATTTTGTTAATTCCCATTAAGTGATTAGTAAATTATCATTTACCTTAACAATTCCCATTTTAAAAAGATGTATAAGTTAAATCGGAACTACACATGATACGTACCGACATAACATCCTCGATAAGGAATTCAGACTCCAAAGTTATCCCCCAAGGCCTCTTTTAGGCTTTACTATAAACCATTAAGTCAAAATGTAACTCAAGTTGAATTCTAAAGTCTCCAAAAATTTACCTTAATACATTCTAGACCCTTATAAACTACAAGACAAAAGTGATGCCTAAACATCACCTAAATTCCCCCTTGAATGAATCCTAGATGAACCCTTTCGAGTCTAGGATGTCGACCCAACTCAACTAGAACTCTAAACCTTATGTTTACTTCATTTAAGAAGGTCCCTAATCAAAAATCCTAAAGAAAATGGGCTAAAAATGAAAAAGAAAATTTTCAAAAAGTGCAGGGTTACCGAATCGATTCGCCCCCTTGGCCGAATCGATTCGGCCAGAAAATTTGAGATTCTGCATAATAGCCGAATCGATTCGCTCAGAGGGCCGAATCGATTCGGTCTGAAAATCTGGGTTTCTGCATAACTGCCGAATCGATTCGGATAGATTCCGAATCGATTCGGTCAACAAGACCTGGGCACTGGAACTAACCGAATCGATTCGCCCAGGGGCCGAATCGATTCGGGCCTGCGATTTTGCCAAGAAATGGCCATGGAGTCTTGGACTCCATTTTCTACCCAAACTCCAATTTCTTCCAACCAAACTCATATACCAACACTATAAGAACATCAAAGATACTATTTATCATCTTCAAACCCCATTAATCAATTTAGAGTGAATCAAAACCCAAAATACATAAGAAAACCCTAAGTTCTCTAAACAAAAATCAATACACCATTAATATAACAAGTCATCTATCTCAAGACACAATTTAGCAAGTAAAAACTTGCCTTGATTCAGCAAATATGCAGTTTCCTTGGTGTAGTAGCAATCTCTCTCAATCTCCAAAGCTTTCTCTCCACTCTTCTCTTTTCTATCTTAGGTTTTGGAAGGGATTTTTGGGGAAATAGAAGACTTAGTAGGCATAAATCGTGACTTAAGACCAAATGCCCCACTAAATTAATCAAAAGTGCGATAAAATAATACGCAATAGCCTAATTAAGGCACAACCAGTCAAAAATGCCCAAAACTATAAAATACAATATGGTACATTATTTGACTATTTCACACGTTCCGGAATCAACTGCAACCTCCAAATTATCATTTGGACATTTTAAAATTCAATTTAGGTTCCGGTCTCATAATTAAGCCAAATATCATTTTATATTCAGATGATATTAATAAGCATGACATAGCAATATATTCCCATAATTATGATATGCATGCAACCTCATAATAAATATCAACTTTTCTACATTGAATTTATCATTCGAATCATAACCCAACACTAGGTTCCAATTACTATACTAAGTAATTACTATAAAACACGGTCTCATAAGCGAGGGTTATTACATACTCCCCCCCTTATTAGGGAATTTTGCCCCCAAAATTCAGGCGTACCTCATGAGAAAAGATGTGGATATTTCTCCCGCATCTCATCCTCGCGTTCCCAAGTTGATTCGCTTGCATGATGATGACTCCAATGGACTCTCACTAGAGGCACCACCCGAGATCTTAATTTTTGCTCCCCAAATTCAAGGATAGCAACCGGTTGTTCTTCATAAGAAACATCGGGCTGCAATTCGATATCTTCGAAAGGAATGTGCCAAAGGACACCTTCACACCTTATGTACTTCTTCAAGGAGGAGACATGAAATACATCATGGATTTGTTGTAAGGGTTCCGGAAAGGCAAGTTGGTATGCTACGGGACCAACCTTTGCGGTTACCGGGAAAGGTCCAACAAAGCGGGGTGCAAGCTTTCCTTTCTTCCCAAAACGCTTAATGCCCTTCATCGGGGACACCCGCACCAACACTTGGTCTCCAACCTCCAATTCCATATGTCTCCTACCCGCATCGGCATAACTCTTTTGGCGATCTTGGGCTACCCGTATGCGATTTCGAATAAGCTCGATCTTCGAAGAAGTATCTTGGATCATCTCAGGTCCAAGGAACTTATTATCCCCCACTTCCAACCAACAAGCAGGCGACCTACAAGGCCTGCCATACAGAGCTTCATAAGGCGCCATACCAATGGTAAATTTGGTATGAGTTGTTGTAAGCAAACTCAACCAACGGAAGATATTGTTCCCAACTACCTTTAAAGTCAAGTATGCACATACGAAGCATATCCTCCAACATCTGGTTTACCCTTTCGGTCTGACCGTCTGTTTGAGGATGATAGGAAGAGCTTAACTTCAACTCGGTCCCCATAGCTCCCTGGAAACTCTGCCAAAAGTGGAACACAAATATTTTATCTCGGTCGGAGATAATATTCAAAGGTACCCCGTGGAGTCTGACGATCTCCTCAATGAACAACTGGGCATAACGAGCGGTATCATAATCGGTGCGCACAGGTAAGAAGTGTGCCGACTTGGTCAAACGGTCGACAATCACCCAAATTGAATCATGACCCTTTTGCGATCTAGGCAAGCCCGTAACAAAGTCCATCGAAATGCTCTCCCATTTCCATACGGTAATCTCGAGCGGCTGTAACAAACCTGTCGGTCGCTGGTGATCAATCTTAACCAACTGACAAGTAGTGCATTGAGACACAAACTCTGAGATATCCCTCTTCATGCCCGCCCACCAGTACAAACGGCGCATATCTTGGTACATCTTGTCCCCGCCGGGATGTACCGTGAACTTCGACCCGTGGGATTCTGCCATAACTGCACGTCTCAAATCCCCATCATCGGGAACCACAAGTCTTCCATGGAAGCGTAGTCCACCCTCCGAGCCTATTGAGTACGACTCCACTCCCTCAGACAACAACTGGCGTGTATGGTCTTGACAAACTTTATCTCTCTTCTGAGCTTCCACAATCTTTGCTATAATCGTGGGAGTAACCGTCATCACTGAAAGGAATGCTCTCGCTCCGGCATCCTCCAGGATGAGTTCTTTCCACTTAGCTTTCCACACCTCAGCTAAGTTTCCATCAGGCTTTCTACTCAAGGCATCTGCTACCACATTCGCCTTCCCGGGGTGATAATGAATATCAAATTGGTAGTCTTTCACGAACTCCAACCAACGGCGCTGGCGCATGTTCAAATCTTTCTGGGAGAATAAGTACTGCAGCGATTTGTGGTCGGTGAAAAGACTAAACTTTTCCCCCAAGAGGTAATGCCTCCATATCTTCAAGGCAAATACAACGGCGACAAACTCCAAATCATGCACTGGATAGTTCCTCTCATGCGGCTTCAACTTACGAGAAGCGTATGCAATGGGTTTCCTCTCTTGTTGAAGAACACCTCCTAATCCCAAAAGAGATGCATCGGTGAAGAAGAGATATTCCAACCCCGGCTTTGGCAATGCCAGGACTGGAGCTGAAGTCAGTCTATCCTTGAGTTCATCGAAAGCCGCTTGACATGAACTGTCCCAAACAAATCTTACTCCTTTCCGGGTCAAATTAGTCAATGGTCTAGCAACCTTAGAAAAGCCCTTAATGAATCGACGGTAATAACCCGCCAAGCCCAGAAAACTACGAACTTCAGTGGGCGTCGTGGGCTGACCCCACTCCTTCACCGCGATCACCTTGCTCGGATCCACAGACACACCTTGGGATGACACCACATGTCCCTAAAATAGAACTTCCTTCAACCAGAAGCCACACTTCTCAAACTTTGCATACAATTGATGATCTCTCAATCTCTGCAGGACCAACCGCAAGTGAGCAGCGTGATCCGACTCCGTCTGAGAATAAACTAGGATGTCATCAATAAATACAATGACAAACTGGTCAAGGAAATCCTGAAACACCCTATTCATAAGGCCCATAAACACTGCAGGGGCATTGGTTAGCCCTAAGGGCATAACCAAGAACTCATAAGATCCGTAACGGGTCAGAAAAGCCGTCTTGGACACATCTTGCTCCCGTATCCTCAATTGGTGATACCCAGTCCGCAAGTCGATCTTGGAGAAGTAGGAAGCTCCCCTAAGTTGATCAAACAAGTCGTCGATGCGAGGTAAAGGGTATTTATTCCGGATGGTGACTTTATTCAACTCTCTATAGTCCACGCATAACCGGAGAGAACCGTCTCTCTTCTTCACAAACAATACCGGAGCGCCCCACGGCGAGGTACTACGCCTAATAAAACCTTGCTCCAGTAGCTTCTGAATCTGATCCCTCAGCTCCCTCATCTCCACAGGAGCCATTCGATAAGGAGCTTTTGCGATCGGCCTAGTTCCCAGCATTAAGTTAATCACAAACTTTATATCCCGACTTGGGGGTAATCCGGGTATCTCCCGAAAAATATCTTCAAAGTCTCGAACAATGGGAAGAGAATCTAGGGGAACCACGGCATCTCTAGATGCGTCCTCCGCAATACAATATAAATAAGCACTCGTGCTCCCTTCCACACAAGGCATAACTACCAGGAACATCTCTTGTCCAGGAACTGCAAAAACTATACTCTTTCCGAAGCAATTCACTATAGCACGGTACTTCACTAGCCAATCCATACCCAATATTACATCGTACCCGACCATATCAAGGACGAGCAAATCGGCATCAAAACACAAGTCACCAAGATTAATTTCTACGTTTTTACATACGAAGAAAATCAATGAGCCATCGCCCATAGAGGATTCGACGCTAGTGAAAGTACTTTCAGCAGATTTTATCAAACCTGTAGTCTGGGCAAAACTTCTAGAAATAAAGGAGTGTGTAGCACCCGTATCAAATAGAATTCGACCCATGTGCCCCTGAATGAGAAACTTACCCTCGATCGCCGGTGGTGCCGGAGGAGCTGGAGGAAGCAAAGCATCCTGAATATGGTAAACTCTTCCGTACTGCAATTGCCCCTGTTGAGGAGGAGCAACCGGATTAGGCGCTTGAGGCGGAAACTATACATACGGCTGTTGCGGGGCCCGTGGAAGATGCCCTCCCACCAACTGAGGACACGCCCTTTTGTAGTGGCCCAGCTCCCCACACTGAAAACATTTGATTGCCGTAGTATCCTGATTTCTACCTTGGTTATTTCGGAGTTGACCCGCACCTCGGCCCTGCTGGCCCCTACCACCATTTCCACCTCGACCTCCCTGAGGCTGCTGACCGCCTTGTCCTTGCCTGTTATTATTGTTGCCACCAGCATTAAACCCACCGAACCGTTGACGTTTGGACGAATCCCCCTGCTGAGGATCCCTCTCAACCTGTTTGTTCCCCGAGGATTGGGACGAAGAAGATGTTCCCCCTCCGCTCCCAACACCTCCCTGCCTCCCCGATTGTCCCACAGTAACAACCTTCTTCTTGTTTAGCAGAAACAATCTGTGCTCCTGACAATGAAGCAAGGCGGTATTCATTACATCACCAAAAGTCACTAGAGATGGGTTTCCCAGCAAATGTTGCTTTATTCGCCAGTTCAAACCTCCCACAAACTTGGAGATCCTCTTCGACTCTGGAGTTACCTCATCCGGTATAAAACTGGCTAACCGGGTAAACTCTTCTTCATACTCAGCAACTGACCTCTCCCCTTGAACCAAATCCTGAAGCTTCCTCTGCATCTCCCTCTGAACCGCAGGAGGGAAATACTTACCATCAAACAAAGCCCAAAAAGTTGTAATGGACATAGTGTCCCTTTGCTCGGGTGTCGTCATTGACTCCCACCAATGTAAGGCCGGTCCTACCAGCTTGAAAGTAACGAGAATCTGCTTCTTCTCCTCACTACATTCCACCATCCTAAGATGGCGCTGCATGTCTCTTTTCCACTAGTTCTCCTTGATAACATCTGAACCTCCCTCAAACTCCGGGGGATGTCCCTTCAGGAAAGATTCTCTCACCCGTTCCCACTGGGAAGGTCCCGTAGGAACTTGTGCTTCTTGTCCCTTAACTTGGGCTTGTGGCATTTGTTGGGCCACGGCAGTCATCGCGGCGTTGACAGCTTGGGCCACAATATTTGCCACTTCAGCGGCACTGATACTCCCCTGCTGCTGTGGAGGACCAAACTCATCCTCAACGACCCTATTACGTCTTGCGGGACGTCCTCTCTTCGGCGGCATCTGAGATAAAGACGAGAGAGAGTTAAAACATAATGTAAGACAATATATTTAACAGAAGATCGCATACATAGGCAGCAAAACAATCCTAACATTAAGTTCTATATCAAAGAACGCTACGGTAGAACGTGACAAGTCCGCATAGATCCTAACGACTCTAGAACCTGATGCTCTGATACCATCTGTGACAACCCGCTATCCGAAATAAAGGGTTATCAAAAACTTTGATTGGAAATAAAAAGGAAAACATTTTCAACAACCCATCATAGAAATAGAGGGTGGAAACCCCCACAAGCGCATATAAGAAATCCCGAAAGATACGAAGGACCGAATAAAGCTTCGGTCAATACCATCCATACAACATACTTATAGCATCAAGTGTTACATAATAAATTCATTATACATTTACAACAGTTTGGGCAACATGCCCGAATGAACTGAACATAACTAGAAGCATAAACAGAGGCGTCTACTCAAAATCCCGTGAAACCCGCACAATGTCACGGCTCCTCAAAACATGCGGAAGGGAAAAGTCATTACGGGCGACCGTGCGGCGGAACACCTGAACGGATAATATAGATATACATATACAACCAGAAAAGGAAAACCGGTCAGGGCCGGGGATATGTGATCAATAGATAAATGACAAGTAAGATAATGATGCACAACTAAATATGGATGATAGTCTAGCATGTTAACAGCATATAAGGAAATGGAACTAGTGAAGGACTACATAGAGTGAGATTCACAATAAAACAGAATTAAAAGTGCTTAAGCCTTTATCATCTTTAATCATATTTCAATTCAAACATTCATTTTCCATTCCTTATCAGGAATATAATTTACATCATGTGCTCTATATGGAACTAATCTCAATAACATGCTCTTTGCGGCATAATTTTGCTCTTTATGGCATTAATGTTCCATCGAGTCCAACTCGATAATTAGAATAGTCATAATTATAAATATAACGATTCTAAGACCGCCCGTCCGGGTTTCCCCACCGAGCGCGTCCCTAAATAACCATCATCTTCCAGGGCCTAACATAAGACAACCTGGGATCCTATCGAAAACGTCGGGAAGCGGCCATGAGCCTGCGTGGTAGCCAAGACCACACCCGGAATCTCCCTACCCCCGCAGAAAAACATACAACCATAAACGCTCCCATGGCCTAGGACTATATCCACCCTGCATTCATTGGCCAGGGGGCTTCACCTAACGAGCGGACTTCCCTTAAGATGGTATTTAGAGGGGTGTGTAACATCCATTTTGTTAATTCCCATTAAGTGATTAGTAAATTATCATTTACCTTAACAATTCCCATTTTAAAAATATGTATAAGTTAAATCGGAACTACACATGATACGTACCAACATAACATCCTCGATAAGGAATTCAGACTCCAAAGTTATCCCCCAAGGCCTCTTTTAGGCTTTACTATAAACCATTAAGTCAAAATGTAACTCAAGTTGAATTCTAAAGTCTCCAAAAATTTACCTTAATACATTCTAGACCCTTATAAACTACAAGACAAAAGTGATGCCTAAACATCACCTAAATTCCCCCTTGAATGAATCCTAGATGAACCCTTTCGAGTCTAGGATGTCGACCCAACTCAACTAGAACTCTAAACCTTATGTTTACTTCATTTAAGAAGGTCCCTAATCAAAAATCCTAAAGAAAAGGGGCTAAAAATGAAAAAGAAAATTTTCAAAAAGTGCAGGGTTACCGAATCGATTCGCCCCCTTGGCCGAATCGATTCGGCCAGAAAATTTGAGATTCTGCATAATAGCCGAATCGATTCGCTCAGAGGGCCGAATCGATTCGGTCTGAAAATCTGGGTTTCTGCATAACTGCCGAATCGATTCGGATAGATTCCGAATCGATTCGGTCAACAAGACCTGGGCACTGGAACTAACCGAATCGATTCGCCCAGGGGCCAAATCGATTCGGGCCTGCGATTTTGCCAAGAAATGGCCATGGAGTCTTGGACTCCATTTTCTACCCAAACTCCAATTTCTTCCAACCAAACTCATATACCAACACTATAAGAACATCAAAGATACTATTTATCATCTTCAAACCCCATTAATCAATTTAGAGTGAATCAAAACCCAAAATACATAAGAAAACCCTAAGTTCTCTAAACAAAAATCAATACACCATTAATATAACAAGTCATCTATCTCAAGACACAATTTAGCAAGTAAAAACTTCCTTGATTCAGCAAATATGCAGTTTCCTTGGTGTAGTAGCAATCTCTCTCAATCTCCAAAGCTTTCTCTCCACTCTTCTCTTTTCTATCTTAGGTTTTGGAAGGGATTTTTGGGGAAATAGAAGACTTAGTAGGCATAAATCGTGACTTAAGACCAAATGCCCCACTAAATTAATCAAAAGTGCGATAAAATAATACGCAATAGCCTAATTAAGGCACAACCAGTCAAAAATGCCCAAAACTATAAAATACAATATGGTACATTATTTGACTATTTCACACATTCCGGAATCAACTGCAACCTCCAAATTATCATTTGGACATTTTAAAATTCAATTTAGGTTCCGGTCTCATAATTAAGCCAAATATCATTTTATATTCAGATGATATTAATAAGCATGACATAGCAATATATTCCCATAATTATGATATGCATGCAACCTCATAATAAATATCAACTTTTCTACATTGAATTTATCATTCGAATCATAACCCAACACTAGGTTCCAATTACTATACTAAGTAATTACTATAAAACACGGTCTCATAAGCGAGGGTTATTACATTGAGAATGATAACCTCATGGACCTTTTGTCTTCAAAACATACTGATATGTTTATTTTAATAAGTATACATTTTATTTTGTATATAATATACATGTTGTTAACTTCAGTTCTCATTACAATCAAAACCATCTCTTTACTTTTATGTTTCTCTCTTACATTCTATTATGTTTCTCTCTTACATTCTTTTATGTTTCTCTCTTACATTTATTTATAATTAAGGAAACTAACGAACAACCACATGAGAGTTTCTTTTCTCTTGTTTTGTATGAAGGAGAAATGAAACGAAGTTAGTTTTTTTTTAGTAGAGTAAATGTTCTTTAGTCAGTGTACTTTGTGTGTGATAAGATGTATTGTAACTTTAGTGTAACTCCATGATAATATACCTAATAAAATAATAATACATGATATTTTATAATATACCCAATAAAATAATAACTTTAGGGTGTTTTTGTTTTGAGTGGAATATGTGTTTATTTTGTTTTGGGAATAAACGATTAAGATTTTTATTATTATTATTTTATTAGTAATACTAATGTTAATATTATTAGTAATATTTTAAACATATGTTTGGCGGATACGGATATCCGGTAAAACGGATATCCGATAAAATGGATACTTCGCATCGGATACGGATTATCCGTGTCGGATACTAGTACTATCCGTATCCATATCCGTTTTCTCGGATATTTTTAAAGAGTATCCATATTCGTATCCGTTTCCATATTTCCGGATAAATATCCGCAAATTCGGATTCGGATATCGGACGAATTAGGATTTTTGAATATCCGTTTACATCCCTAGAGTTAATGAATTGTTTGTTGAGTTGCAAGCACTAAGAGTACAAATTCGGCATTGTATAACATATTAGTGATGGGAGTGTGGGCTTATGAAACATTTGGTATAGAGAAAGCAATCTTATTGGTGTCCATGGCTACTCCCAATGACATGAGAATAAATGCAGAGCATATTAGAGTCGCTGATAAATTCGTAGAAGTTCCCAGTGGCACCAACAACAATAACTGTGCTAATGTCCAGCTCATACTAGAGGTCCGTAAATATAGTTCTATTTTTATATGTTCTTTAGTTATTTTCAGTCTTTGATCATCATCAGACTATATAATAAATGTACTTGGAGAAAAAGCCAATTTGAGAAGATATAATTTGATTAGGGTCACTTAAATAAGGGCTCAATCCCCAAACTCTGCACACTTGACGGAAATGATAAAAATTCATTTCTTGGTTATCAATATTACAGAGATAACACATGTAGGTGTGGTTTGACTTTGTTGGGTCATGCATCCGAAAATCTTGAACTGCCAGATGCATTGAGAGCCAAGCATTTTTATGATAATAAAAATGGCTTTTAAATACATTTCCTGGATATGAGAAGGGAAATGGGATGATTTAAAACGGAAAAGCATTTTTATGTTAATAAAACTCGCTTTTTAAAAGTATATGATATGTTAAAGCAATTCATGCAAATGAGTTGGCTTTTAAATACATTTCCTCAATATGAGAAGGGAAATGGAAGGCTTTTGAAATGAAAATAATAAGTATTGATAAATACTTAGTATATGAATCCTCAGTCCGGGAGGTAGATCTAGATGTGTTTTATAAAAATGAAATTGAATTGGTAATTCTCATTCCGGGAGATATGATCCGGATGTATACTGTAAGGTATAAGAGAAAAAATGTGATATGTATATATATATATATATATATTTACACATTTGTTTTATGCTATGAGCCAAATGGATCTCTACCATTAACCCTGCCAAGTAGTAGTGTATCGGGGGGGTTCCTTGTCTGGATTTCGCTTTGCAAGACACCCCACGCACGAACTTAGTGCAGTGATGAGAATGGAGGGAAGTTTAGCCCTTAGCACTTGGACTATCTAGGGCAGATAGTAGTTGGGTGATAGACTAGTTTAGCAGGATAGCTTGACTAGGATGTTTAGAGGGATGCGCTAGGAGTGCACTGTTATAAGAGAGGTGAGGGGTATCTCCTGGGAGTGCGATACCAATTTAAATATGAGAAAACCTTTTTCTAAACAAATAAAGCATTTATGCACTTGCAAAATATTTTCAAACTCGGGCTCTGACCCGTTTATCTACTTTTCCTTTCTTGCCATATTATATATATATATATATATAGGTGTCCAGACACAGGGACGCCTGGATGGCACATCTTTCGAGTCAGACGTCAGCTGCAGCAGCTGTGGATGCGTGCATGTTTTTTATAGCCGCTTCTATCCTTGTAATCTAGATAGGAGGTATTGTATAGACATTCGGGATAATGGACCAATTGAATTTATTTATTCTTTTAGAACCTCATTCGATATGGTTGTATAATTTGAACCGAGTGTTCGGTTATTTTATTTCATTTCATTTTCCTTTCAGTTTCATTTACGCATAAACTGTGCGGATGTTTTATTTTTAATTGTTTAAAAAGAGTAGTTGAGTAAAAGTTTTTGACGCCAGCCTAATAGGTTATTAGTAATTAAATGATTTTCGACAGTGATGCTAAGAATGATCCATATGAGACTCCTGTTAAAAATTTGGTATAGGAGTGATCGCCCGGTATCTTATTAGGTGGGTTGTCACACAACTTGAAGATTCCAAGGTCTCTAAAGGTATGAATGCATTTAATATATATAGTAGACTCGGACAATATTTTTATGGGTGTAGTTTTTGGTCAAATGACTTTTATTTTCAGAAAATGTGTTTAGAACTTTCAATAAAAAAAAATTGGGCTTACTATGTAATATTCGACTTTCAAACATTTTGTTCGAATGAGAATGTCGTTCGAACGTGTTTGCCAACGAGTTTTTCCATTTTAGCCTCTAGAACATCGTTAGATGGTCGTTCGAACGAGACTTCGTTCGAAAGAAAATCTCGTTCGAATGAGATTTCTGGGCGGGAACAGTTTTGACAGTGTAATCCTATTTTCCCATTTTTTTGTCCCACTTCCTTTTGGCAGTTTAAAACTAATTTCGGGACAGATTTTTCAAAAGACTTTTGAACATAACTTGAGATCTTTTTGAGAGAGAATCCTTCCATTCAAAAATCCATGTTTTCATATGTTAACTTTTCATAGAAAATCTTCCTTTAACACATGTTTATACACCCGTATGTTTAGGTTACTTCTAAGCTCTTCACATATATAATATTTGCTCAGAGTTGTATGGAACCATTGGTTTTATCTATACCCCAAAAGAAGAGAGTTTGGGTTTGCTTCTACATCCCTCAACGAAGAAGAAGCTTTTGTTTTGGTGCGGCATTCTAACATAATGAAAGGCACCATGTGTAGTTGATGGTTTCTTTGTCTCAATTAGTGGACTGCAAGGTTCCAGTGGACTTCGGGATTATTCTCTAGGCAGAGGTGTTTACACGAAGGAGCGTCAAGGCTTGGACAGACTCAAGTTTGTGGTGTAAGTCTACCTATCTTGTAGTTTGTAATTCCATACTTAGTGAATTTGTTAGTCCAGGGCCGTCCGAGGTTTTTTCTCGATTTGGATTTTTCCTCGTACATCGGCGTGTTGTGGGATTGTGAATTTATTTTATCTTTTGCAAAAAGTACCTAGAATGCATTCTTAGGGAAACAAGATAAACATTGGGTTTAATTCGCAATGTTGCTTAAAATGGTGCATGTTTAATTTTTTGGGTAAGTTTATTTTAAGTTAATTTAATTCAAGTTGGCACTAAATTAATTGGATAATATTCTTACCTAAATTGTTTAAACTTGATAATTAAATTAATTTGGTTCCAGTGAATTTAAAGTGTGTGTGTGTGTGTGTGTGTGTGTGTGTGTGTTTACTTTAATTCACTTTGTAGTGTTTAATATTAATTTGTTTTAAGAAATTAAAATTTATGTTCACTATAATTTTCCATCTTTTAAAGAAAAAAAATTAAATAAATTTAGGAAAATTAAATTTTGTTAGTAACCAACTTTATTCCGCACTTATACGAAATTAAAGTGAAAATTTTTTAAATTGGGGGTCCTCACACCTTCTCAGATTGGTATCAGAGTCGGAGTGCTAATTTATTGCGTTAAGGTCTTTTTAAATATTTTTGGTTAAAAATGGAATTTTCCCCATTTTCAAAATTTCTTGTTTTCGATGGTTTCAATTACGCATATTGGAAGGCGCATATGAAATCGGCACTAAAGTTTATCGATGAGAGGGTTTGGTTGTTAGCTGTTAATGGGTGGTCCCCATATACATGTTTAACTGAAAATGAGTGTGTTCCCAAACTAGTATATATATATATATATATATATATATATATATATTTACTCTAAATATATATAAGCAATCATTCCTTACTATAACCATGTATACATAACACACATAATGTACACTTGCAATTCAGATAATATAAACGGTTATAGGATACCAAAATACTTCACCATGCTATCTTCTTCCAGGAATTACTCAGTTTCTCCCGGGGTCACTAGCTGTCTAACTATTATCACACCGCCATGGAAACAAAATCAATCATAACGTATGGAAAGCGATCAAAGCTCCTAACCAAGAAGGTGAGAACGACTCATACCTAAGACTTCTCACCCCCAAAAATAAAATCACACAAATAATAATGGACGACCATGACCTGGGGAATATTTACACCCTACTCCTCAAGCTAGGGGCTCGCCCTCATCGCGCAACTTCCCATGATAGCATGTGTCCGGTATGCTTCACACCATAAGTATATATATCATTCACACTATATATATACATACATATGATCACATCATATAATCAAACCATCACGCACGGTATAGATATCCATGCCATAAGTACAAACATATATATATATATATATATATATATATATATATATATATATATATATATACTAGCGGAATGCCCGTGCCTGAAGGCACGAAAGAAAAATTTTAAAGTATTGAATCATGTATAATCAAGTCAAAAAGTTTCTCTTAAAACACGATTGTTTAATAATTTATAAAATTTAGGCATAATTTTCTTTCTTTATAGGACTATCGACCATGTTTATAAAATAAAATAAAAAAACTCCGACAACAACAATACTAATAGTCCGTAAACTAAAAAATACTCCAACATTATCATTGAATCAACTCAATTTGTCCAAACAAACCCAATAGATGAATGATAGAATAAAAATAGTCCGCAAACTTGATCTATTTGAAAAATAAAATCTAAAACATTGTATGAAGATGTTACTTTGACTCAAAATAAATGATAGGTGTCTTGGGGTTAAACTTCCCATACAAACATTTATCACAAAAGTATCACTCAAGAAGTGACTCTCATAATCTGACCTGCATTAACATCAAACGTAATTCAGCAACCTATTTTTTGAACTCAGGATACAAAACATGCAAACACACCTTCCTTTTTAGATCCAAAACAAAACTACAAAAGCTGCGGGATAGGGCATGACATATGGATTTTCTTCTATACATTTATCTTCTTGTGAATCTGTAACAAAATATCAATGTTATTTAAAAAAACATATTGAGTCATTTTAGAAATGATTAAAAAATAATTTCAACTGATATAATAAGGATAACTATGTAAACAGTAGGGGTAGATCACAAATCGGTGTGAACTCACATGAATTACTGATGTTGTGGTAAATCACAAATCAATGTCATGTTCTAAGAAAAAAAGTGTGCTATAAAAAAATGTCATAAATCAATGTCATGTTCTGAAATAATATGGGCTGTAAGCATTGATCACGAAGATGCTGAACTAAAAAATGTGTTGCAATATTCAATTTCCATTCTGTTGGGCACCAACTTGATTAGGTACCTGCCTTAATTTGTGAACTCCTAATCAGCGTTCTCACTGCCTCCACCCTCTGAAGCATTTGTTATAGCACATAAGTTTGATCCACTTCACTCCTTCTGTGGTAGGTAGGCTATCCTGGTTGTCCCTCTCATGCTCCTCAATGTTACCAAGAACACGAAGACTGCAAGACTGGTTTTCACTAATTAAACCTTTCCCCCATTGCTTACAGTTCTGTTGGTTGGCCTTAACATATCATAAAAAATAGTTAGAATGTTCCTGAATAATGTGTACTTATATAAAAAAAAATAGTGGGGGATATATTCTAATTATATACAAGACAATGGTGGATAAATTGAGAATATATTAGCCATATGTTGTGATATGCAACAATAAACTGATGAAATAGATACAGTATGGGGGCCAAATTTAAATAGATGAAAACTTTGGGGGCTAATTTTAGTTTTGACCTAACTTTGGTGGTCAAAAGCCAATTAACCCTTTTCGTAATACCAACGTGGGTCAAAATTCTTCTTCGTAATGCAGAAGCTTCAGTTCTTCAATTTGTGCAGGTCAAATTTTTTATTACAGAACAGATGTCTTTAAAAGGAATTGAGCTCCACAAAGAAGAGTCACCGCAGGCTATCGTCAAATCAAGGGACGGTACACTGACCTTAAAAACTAATAAAGGAACATCTGAAGGTTTCTCGCATATCATGTTTGCGAGAGGACAGAAGCCTAATGCATTTGTAGACTCAAAACAAAAGAGAAATATTTTAGTCATTACTATTTTGAATCTGAACTACGTGCCCGAGAGGATGCAACAGTTGAAATCCAATAAAAAAGAACATTATTCCATTGTCTATCAGGGTAACAATTGAAATCTCTTATGTCTTGCTTGGTAATACAATCATGGTCTTCTCACATATGTTCAGTATAGACCTGTGTAAAATGAGTTACGAAAGTCCTGGAATATCAAATACATGAGAACAAAACCCTTATGGGAGTAAAGAAGAACAAAGTTAATAATTAAAAAATAGAAGGAAATGGAGATGTACTATCATTTTTATAATCGAGATTGTGGCAGCGGAGGGGAATTGTCTTGGCGAAAGAAAGATTTGAGAGTAGTTAATAGCACCTCTCGTGTAGAGAGAGAGATGGACAAAAAACATTCATCTTGTTCAATAGCAGACTACCAAAAAGAATAAGCTAAAACCCAAAGATTCCCCAAAAGTTATATAAACCCTTATATATGAAAAGTCTATTACCATATTCAAATGTCTGTTCGAAGGGTTTTGCAATGACAGAGTTCCTCCAGAGTCACCTTCTGATAAAAGAACCTAAGAATAAAAGCAAAGAGCCCAAGAATTAAACCCCTAAAATGTGATATGAAATCCTAAATGTATAAACCAAGATGTAATATCAATGCAAGAAAATCATACTCTTTACATGTAATTATTGCAAAGTATATGTATCAGTAATTAATACTTGTGGATATGATGTAATAGTAGGCAATGCAAGAAGTTGTCTCCGGATGTATACTCCCAGGAATATGCTAAGGTTTGTACCTGAAATTGAGCCAGAAGCATAGAAATTTTTAAGACCACATGGCTGATAATTCAAAGTGAAAAAATTCCAAGTATAAACTAATTCCCCATACTTATAAAAATAGTTGACAGCATGTCGCGAAAGATTGTGTAGTGACTATTCTTTCTTTTACCTGATTTTATGTAGTGACCATTCTTTGTTTTACCTCCCCACAACCAATGCCCCAAAAAATAAGCCTAGAAGTAAATTATGTATGTGTGTAGTTCCAATTTGTATAGATTGCAATAACTAAAATTACGCAATAAACCCCACTATCAGGAAGAAATTTATAAATCGTGGACATATTTATTTGAAATGTCAACAACCAATGATCTCTTCTCTGATACAAATTTATGTCTTATAACTTTTTCCTAAATTGAAAGTAGTCTACACCAAAAACCAAACCAGAATAGTAACATGAGAGAGTTTTAGAGAGTATGTGCATATCAAATTTCACTTAATTTTGAAAAATATCATAGGCAAATATTTGGTGACTTCACTACAACCTCCCGTTTGGGGCATCCTTTATAAATAAAAACAAATATTTTCATAAATAACTATTTTGGGTTTCCTAATACCCTGTACACTTGATTGACTAAAAATCACAAAAATACAGTCAACAGTCAATACAAAAATACAGTCAACAGTCAATACAAAAATACAGGTCAACAGTCAACAGGTCATAAAAATACAGTCAACAGTCAACAAGTCAACAGATCCCGACTTCCCATTTTTCGAGTCATTAGAAATTTTACGCAAGTGTTCCTCAAAATCTTCTTCTGCTTTCACGTCTCTTCTGACAGGAAAATTTTCAAATTCATTCAAGTAAAGCGGTTGTTCGGTCTTCTCCTCGCTCTGAGATCTGTCTAAAAAATAACTGATAGAGCTTCATAATCAGAACCGATATCAGAACCTATATCAGAACCTGTCATATCTTACACTTTTAGTATAAAACTAATATTTAATCATTCAATAATATTTACCTTATTCCCGTCTAGAAGACTATCCAAATCTTCTTCATGATATATTCAAGAATACGAACATGCCAAGGAAACACTAAATTCTTCAACTTAGTATAACATGAATAAGTTGCGTTAACATTAAATTCTTCAATTAAAAGTAACCAAATAGATCCACCTTTTTTATTAAACTACGATCACAAATTATTATAGGCAATGTCCAAAGTAACCCCAAAACAAATATCAAAATTATCATAAATGGAGTACTTATACATGATTTACAACAGTTATACATGATTACCTATGTCATACAGAAATGGAGTATGGAATTTGATCCCATCAGATCTGGTATATAAATAAAACAAATAAAGTTAATAGGAAAAAAAGAACTAATTGAACAGAGGAATTACATCCAATCAGAGTTATTGTGTCTATTCTAAAAACAACTCATTAATCAAATCCGTAATTGTCGTTAAATAGCAGTCCCTTTTT
This sequence comes from Sambucus nigra, assembly GCA_949130495.1. NCBI lineage: Eukaryota > Viridiplantae > Streptophyta > Magnoliopsida > Dipsacales > Adoxaceae > Sambucus > Sambucus nigra. Next base: position 148,073,374 of record OX422215.1, read on the forward strand.
TTCAAAGGAGTCTCTCAATCCCTGATCAGTAGCATAAGACTAACAATACATTGTCATAATATATAAGAAAAGGGAAAAAAATCATTCAATGAAGTAATGACCAAAAGAGCCACCCTTGGTTTAACGTTTCAATCCAAACGCTCAATAAATATCTAAATTATTCATGTCATACTTACCCATCATTTTTAAGGTCTAATAAGACAGCAACAGTTGCATAACTATTTAAAGCATAACTGTGACGACCTTCGTGATGGATCAGGCCCACCCCTCTTTCATACCACCTCCGCCACACGTCGTAGTGTAAAAGGCATTCAACACCCTATATACCCTGCATTTGTAGAAAAAGGCAATCAACGCCCAATAAACAATCAGTGTTTACCATCTACCAAGTAAATTTAAAAAAAACTATAGTAAGAATAATGTTGGCGGATGAATATATTTGAGGATAACATTGGGTGACGAATTCTTGAACCCTAAAAATCACAACTTCCAAATGTCATAAAACCCTGCAAATCACAATTCCCGAATTCTCTTCAGGAGAGTGCCTAGCATCACAGAACAGCTATAAAAAAAATTTGCCAGCACCATCTAGCATCAATTAAACCAATAGAATTGGTCAATAACAAAACGAATCATAAACCGTATATTATTCAATAGCAAAGATAACCCATAATAAATACTACACTTCATCTTAAATACTAACTTCTTAGTAATCTAATGCTCTAGCTTACAACAAATGGGGTTAAACTTATATGAAGCTAAAGTCAATGCCAATAATGCAGTTAAAAAAACATGCGTGGCATACACAAAATACACCGGCGCTGCTCAGTTGTAGGGAGAATAAAATAGAAACAGGGAGAGAGAACAGGGCTAATAAGTGGTGGTGCAATTGAAGTAATATTCCAGAGAAGAAAGGTGCAAACTTCACTTAAAAAAACAACATGTTTAATTATTTTCCTACAATTAATAAAACACTTTCCCATGTTATTTAAGCAAGACAAAGAAAGGAGAATATCTTAGGCAAAACCTCATACTCAGTATAACATTATGACATTTCCGCTTTAGTTATGTATTCCCAAAAAAACTTACTACAACAAACAGGGAACGAAGGAAACAGTAAAAAGCATTTAGTTAATCAAATGGTAAATAAAATTCATGAATTGCATAGGCAATGTGTCCAAATTGTACCTTACTATTTCGTTATCCTCTTTGACGGAGCATGATTTAAAGAGGGAATCTATCATCTCCACCTTTGGTGACTAAGAACAGATGCTCTGTAGCGAGATATCAGTGGCCACTTCTAGCCTTAAGAGATCATCCCTGTTCGCCTTTTCTACAAACTGAGAATTAAAGAATTTTTTTACCGACAAATATCACAAAGAAGGAGATTGGTTCATAAATTAGTAGAGTGTGGATAATGTTCCACTTTTTTCTAATCAGCAACTACAACTGTGTAGTATATAAAATGAAAGAGCAACTAGTATATCAAAGCAAAGAGCAATCATATTTTGCAAACTATAGTACAACTTATAAAATAATAGATGCCAAGAGGTGTGATTAAAGGAAAAACAATGATAAAGGAATTATGAACCAATGTCAATTTATCTACTATAATATTCCATGCCTAAACTAATAACTGATCTATAACAAAATTAAGTATAAGCTGTAAGAAGTTTAAAGTCCCCCCACCCCTCATTTCGGTCCGTATCCACAAAGATAGTAAAATAAAACTAAATCTAATGGTAGTTACAATAGTAACTAACTGTAATAGAGAAAGGCACCATTAGAGAGGATGTAGCCATTGTAGCATTTGTTTAGATTTTAGCAACAAAGAAATATAGGATATCAAATGGATTAAATAGTAAAATTCCCTAACAGAATAGAGTGGGTGAAGAGTGATAATAAGAAATTAAAATGACCCGAAATAATCTTCCTGACAGGGGAGATGAGACTTTATAGGAAGAATTTAAATAGAGATAGAAGGGGACTTGGAGCTATAGTTGAAAGAGTCAGGCCTGCTTCATTTACACACAAAGGCCATTTTGTTAATGTGAGAATGTGGATAGTTTCAGAGCCTACTATGAGGGAACTGGTGGCAACTTACATGCTTTCATTGCAGCTACAGGAACAGGTGGTACCGTGTCAGGTGTTCCTTAGTTTATGAAGGTAAAGAATTCAAAAATAAAGAGGGGAGTGATGTATCTTACCTCACTGAACATTTTCCCACTTTAAAATAAAAATTCAGTAAACTAAGTATTCACATGGCAAACAAAAAAAAGCTTATAGAACTCACATACCGCTACGAAGAAAATGAAATATTTAACTATTATCACATTAATTGTAGTTTTGAAACATAGTTGCCATTTATATTTGAATAATATTACCAACCTATATAAAGAAGATGTGAAATAACTATTGGCATATATACTTAATCTATAGAACTCGATCTATAGATTAAGTACATTACAACATACTTAAGTAATAGAACAAATTGAAGATAAAATTGAAGAATAGGTATCATAATAACATATGCTTATGTGTCGATCACAGTCAATACCCATTCGGATGGAGTGAGTAAGAAATCTTCTCAAAACCACTATTTTCATTTGAATGACCTGTAAAAAACAATTCGGATGGATTGTAAGAAATCATTTATAACAATTGGAATTGAACTATAAATGTAAATGATGTAAGAAAGTGCATACATGGTTCGTGTGGTTGTGAGAAGAAGTTTCAAGTGGCTTTAAGAAGAAGCTCCAATATCTATATCTCTCTAGTGGCTGTGAGAGGAAACTCCAAGAATGACTGAAGTTATGACTAAAGTTACCTCAGTTCGAATAATGTTAAGTTAATAAATCTGCGCGACTAAATCACCGAAACATTCTACATATTAAACACCAATATGGTCTAAAGAGTTGTAAAAAACTTCTTAGTTAAAAAATTGGTGATGGAAGGGAAAACTTGGTTTGAAAATCAACGTCCTTACAAACCCAAAGAGTTGCAATATGAACTCAATAACATATTATTAAATGTGAACTCGATAATAGATTCAAAATATGAATGAGCTGCAATGTGTTTAATATAGTACAAAAACAAAATAAATAGGCAGAGTTACTCAGGAGTCTTGCCACTTCTACTACATAAAGTGGGCATTTACCCGAAAGCCTGTGTTGAACATAACTCGTATTCAACCTTCCGGTGAAGTATTCAGAGTAAGACTCCCTATCTTTGGTTATAATTCTGTTATATTAGTGGTGAGACACCTTGTTCTCATCCACACATCCTAATCTAACCTTCAAATGGATGACAACGTAGGGACCTTCAATCCACATTCTCCTTGAAATCCAATTTCCAAGTTTTCGAATTGGCCTCGCAAATATTAGTGCATGGAAGGCTGCCATACATTGCAACTTATGAAATTAGTTATTCAACAAACAAATAAAAAAAAGGGCAAACAAATAATTTAATTAAATAAATGACAGAGAAAATTAACTTAATCTGAAGCAAAAATTAATCACAACATAAGCATGCCACTTTGTATCCCAGCAAGTTTTGTTGCCATGTTCAGTAATCTCTGTAAAACCTTAATTAGTGTTGCACGTGTCAGAGGGGATGCTAAAACCTATAACTTTATTTTGTGTTGCCAAAGCGTATCGAAGAGGCGTCCAAAAGGGAAAAGGAACAAAATGCCAAAACATATGGAAGAGGCGTCAATTATGACTCGGTCTTCATTATACTGATTGGCTCTTAATAAATTGCAGATTAATAGCAGTACATACACCATTAGTTACTATAAGCAGTCACATATTAATAACATTTTACTGATTAATAGCAGTACAAACACCGTCAATTGTTAAAAGAGATAAAAAAACATAAAAATTAAGAACTTGAAAAGTATCCAACCAATCTCAAGCACATAATTTTTAATCAAAGTTCCAATAAAGCTTTAACAACTCACCCCAAATCCTTATTTGGGCGGAAAAAGAGAGAATGAGAAGTAGTTACAATTTTGAGGGTGTCTTGAGCATCCCATTCAAAAGTCCATTACAAAGATTAAAAATCAGTCCTATCTCATGATCCATTAATGAACACATAAACACACATTGAACCATAAAAACCCTCAAAAATCAGTAAAAAAATATGACCTTATGCAAGTGTGACGTTTGGTAAATGGTTAGGGGCTTAAGATTTAGCACACCGCGTTGACGGTAGACTGCAAATAACAAATGTGATACAAAAGATAAATTTTAATGGCCTTTATCAATGGTAAGTACAAACTCTAAATTAAAAATACTTTTAAACCCAATCACAAATTCAAGCTATACTTGTAGTTAATAGAAAACATAAAACAAATCCCCAACTCATAAGCTAATAATGATATCATAATGGGAGACACTGCATGCAAAACACAAACATAGAGAGAGAGAGGGAGACCAAGTTAGTACCCAAAAATGAAAATAAACAAAATCTAAATTCAAACCATGAGCGTACACAAAACAGTGGAAAAAAAATTATTTGGTATCTGTAAACCTCCAAAGACCCAAATTATTTAGACAAAACTAACACCAATTCATAAAAATAATCTCGTAAACCATAATTGATACAAAAAACCCTTAAAAAATACTTACAAACCAAATATGATATTTCGATTATGTTAACACCTTAGTTTTGAAACCCTACAAAAAAAATCAAAAAACCCAAAATCAAAATCTTAAATCTTTATAGAGAGAGAGAGAGAGAGAGAGAGAGTACCTTTCTGATAGCGAGATGCAAAAAAATCAGAACTGCAAAAAAGTAACACAATATAGATGCGATAAAAGTTAAAATAATTTTAGATATACAAAAAGAAGAAAATTGCAATACAAATATTTGGGGCATCTTAGTGTTTTAGGGTTTTAAAATAAAAGATAAAACCCCCAAAATCCTATTCCAATCCACCAAACGATGAAAAAAACCCGTTACCATCCTGAAGTGAAGCTCATCGGAAACCTGACCAGAGATGGAATAATGGCCATATCTGCACAAAAAAAATCATATATATAAATAATTAAAAAAAGGTAGTTCGTGAAAAATAATGAACTCAAGACCTAATTTAAACAATATGAGAAAATAATAATGAAATCAACAATGAAAATATACGAAACCCATAAGGGAACAATAACAGTTGCACACATGTACATAAAAACCCATTAATAACACTCTATCCACGATGAAATGTCGTCTGCGAACTAAGGTTGAAGTTGTAGTTGAGATCCATCATATGACGAAGGTTTGAGAGATTGTTGTGGGCGATTTCTAAGAGTGGGTCTGGGATAAATCAAATCAAGTAAAAAAACGTGTTTGAGAGAGGCAAAAAAATAAGAATAAAAAAGACACTGATGCATAAAATTACCTACTGATTGGAGTGAAGATTCGAGAGAGAGAGAGAGGGGGGGGGGGGGGAGGGGAGAACGGGTGTAATGTTTGTGTATGTGGTGGGCCCTAAGAGATAATTGGAAGTGTAATTTTCAATTCTAACCATGTTTTTGAATTTTGGAAAGAGGGGGAAAGGTTATGAAGTGTTAAAAAAGAGGGGGAAAGGAAATACCAAAGGGATAAAAGAGGAAAATAGGATCTTTTAATCTTCACCCTCTATTTTTTGCCTTGGTGGCCAAATCCTAGCCCCTTATTAAGTTATCTCTTTATGGAATAGTAATAAATTTTTACTCCTTATTATATATATATATATATATATATATATATATATATATATATATATATATATATATATCCACATATCCACATATATACACACTACCTCTCATTTGTATGTATGAAATCCATAAACTTGGTTTTACGTTTACATAGTCCTCATTATACTAGCTATCACTCCAAGCATATTAACTTAATTTGTTATATAAATACAATCCCTCACTTGAAGCATATTCATCCATTGACCCTATGATATGAATAGTCTTCCAATATATTCAACATTAAGGTTATCACTCCAAAGTTTAATGTATATAACAATCACTACACATCCCATCAATATCCGAATGCACATCGATATATCAAATAATAATCCTGACTATTGGTATACACATGACTAATAGTCTACAAGCCTCAAGCTTAAATTTAAATTCATTTTATGATCCCGTCATCTTTTTGGATGCCCAACGGTGATCACTCATTTTAATTTAATACATTTCATAATTATATATTTTATTTCATGAAATATCAATTGGATTTTAATGTGTAATTATGTCCATGATGGAAATACAAGAAAAAAAATTAAGTCAAACTTTTTTAACAAAAAAAATTGAAATCGGGCCTGCCCGAAATCGAGCCCGAAACCCGTAATATATATGAGCCGAGTTCGGGCCTAGGTGGGAAAAAATAATTCGGGACGAGCTCGGGCTTGAGCATGGGTAAGTGAGTTCGGACCGATCTGAGCAAGCCAAGCGCGACTCACCCAGCCCGATTTACAGCGCTAGATGTGAAGTAAGAAAATGTTAATTTTAATAATTTCCAAAGGGCTTTAAAGAACATATGAATTCGTGCCCCAAACAGATTTTAAAAGGGTTTATGGAAACACACAAGGGTGTGCTGAGCTGATGTTGTGCTCATCCCCGTTCGTCCCTACCGCCTACCAGCTGATGTCATGCTCACCCCTGTTTGGGAAGGCAATCGGTGGAATCAAGAGATGCCGACCAGATGTTTGAGGTTGAGGAGACCTGTCGACTAGTTGATGGTGGTTCGGTGGATACCTGATCTTACTGAAATGGGGACGAAGACAATGAACATAAAACCCTCGTTTTGTATCCTAGCACGTTGATCGATGAGAAGGGAGGCAGGTAGGAGAGTAACTAGAATCGAGACCAGAGAGCTTGCTTATGTTCGATTGGTGCTATATGAATTTTTTGAGGTCTTCTAACAAGTACCTGACATTGGGTGGTTTGATTTGTGTAATCAAATTGAATGTTACCTCCGTGGGTTGGTAATAAGGGCTAATACTCATATTTGTTTTTGATAAAAATAAAAGACGGGAAAAAGATATTATTCGGTCTTGTTCGTGGGTTTCATCCCAAAATCTGTGCTTGGCCTGATGTGTATGTAGGTTGCAGGGGAGATCCACATTCATTGAACGAGGTTTGCAATGTCGTAAGTGCATAACGTCATCCTCATCGTGGCTGCCGACCAGCAAAAAAAACGATGTTGCAGACAAAACCTTACCCCAAAGAAATGTTACCCTGCATCTTATCTTTTGCTGTCAACGTGTGATGATGGTGGTCGCAAACTATTTGCCAACCACTAGGGGCTCCCCGGTAATCCACCATTGACGAACTGGATTGTAGAGGTAGTTTTGCATTAGGGTTGATATAGGCCTCTTACCTAGGCCGGAGAGATGACTCTTGCACGCCAAGTTATGTCCCCAATCGTGAGGAGTTGAGACAAATGTGTTGGTGGTTTTGATTTCTCCCATTCTTGTGGATCTGCTAGGTTTTTAAACAAATATACTAGGTGTCCAATTAGGTTTCCGATCTCAGTTTTGTGCTCGGAGCCACAAATCGACACGGCTTCCCCTGCTAATCAGGAGCAACGGTCACGTTGGTTTTTCTTTCATTCCTTTTCGAATGTGGGTAGTTGGTTTCGTAAGAGAGAGAAAATTGTTTTGTGATCTTTATCTGTTCCATTTTTTCAGTTGTAGATGGAAGGATATGATGAACAACCGTATCGTCCCCAAAAATTATTGTAGAAATCCAGATATTCAAGGAGTCGTGAAAGACCACATGTAATTGAGTTTATGTGAAATAAACAATGAAAATTATCTTAAAACAATAGTGTTGTGCAGATTTTCACATGCATACAAATTGAGGGCATGATTTATGAATACAGATGTACAAAAAATCATGCATCAACTAAACGAGGTGTTATATAATTGTGCATGCGAAGATATAAAAGAAAACTTATCTCTTGATGAGGTTGTCTACGTGTAAACCATTGCGTCGCAATATAAATCCTCATCTAGTCAACATGAAGGAAAGACTTTTTGTGTCGTTTGGATAGTGCCAAGTGTGGTGTAAAAAAATCAACCCATAGGTGGGTGTCCATTTACCACGATGCATGTATAAAAATAAATATGAGAGAGACAAAGATTTACATGGTTCGACCATCAATGTCCTATGTCCATGGGCTGCTGTTGTGTTCCATTAGAATCATGACAGAGTTTTACATGAGAGTGTTTCTCTAGCTTCTAAGCGCCCTTTCACAATGGGGGGTGTCCCCTTTATATAGAGTTAGCGGTTACATTAGGGTTACAAAAATGGATGAGTCCTATCTTCGTGGAGATTGATTTGAATCATATACTTCTCCTCGGTCTTCTAGTTTATCAAGGACTATAGTCGTACCTATCTTGTTGGAGCGTCTGTTGCTCGCCATCTTAACCGGGGTGCTCACCACGTGTCATGCTATTATGTTGGTATATCCCCCCCACAATGTGATAAAGAATTTATTTATTTGAGTGAACTTCGTACCCAGACAGATAGGTAGTGGAGAGGAAGGTTTTGAAAGGTGATGATGGACTCACGGGAGGAGTGCCTCGTATTTATGGGAAATTAGTCTTGGACGACTTATGAACAATGTTTATATCAATGTTTCTATGAGAAGGGAGCCAAGAGAGTTTGAGAGCATATCTCGAAGGGTAAGATGAAACGTAATTGGTGATAGTGATGCACTACAGAGGGATACTAGCAGGGAACACAAGTAAATGGTGTAGATCAATGAAATTCCTACCAAGTGGTTATAGATTCAATTAGGACCAACAGGGACAACAAAGTGTTCCACGTGCCCATCAAGCTAAAGGAACAACATGGGTAGCAATCGAGGCCAAGACTACCAGGTCCGAGAGAAGGACAATCTCGATATGGCCAATAGGGCTAGAGATAGGGGAATAACACCAAGAGGTGTCTTATGCGTGGAGAGTAGGTCCATCCACATGTATCGATCTTATCCGCAACAATTTAGGGGATAGGAGCGGGATGCCTAATAGGGATAATATCTGTAAACATTTTTGAGATCGATTCAGGCGAGAGTATTATGTTCAGGAAAAATTCGACCACCACTGTTATTAACAATTGAAGTTGTGAGTCTTATCCTAGGGTAAATGGGGTATATTTTGGGTAAAATGAGAAAACCATAGTATTTTGTTAGCACTAGGTTCATGCGTGAGACAATTTTAGTACGTGTATCGATGGTGTTACTTGTGTATGTATATATTTACCGTTCCGTTATGGGGGTCTTTACGGTTCCATCTGTAGGGGAGCTATTGGGGACACTAAGAGAATATATTTTAGTGGGTTGACTCATTTTGAGAGATGATATTGGAGTATAACATTATCCTGGGTATACTTTGGTTACTAATGGTTTGAGCGATGGTGGGTTGTTACAACAAGGCTATCGTGTTCACTATTCTAGGGTAAGATATGTTGTATTGCGATGTGCAACTTGGAAGAAGATCAAGCTCGCATTTATAATATATTGTGGAGGAGACTTCAGAGGTGATAGTTGCCTTATTGCATTTGATCCAAGTGTGTAGGGGCAGTACTAATATGATTCGGGGTATATTAAGTTAACTATTAAACGGAGAAATTTAGCTCATTGTTGACTTAGCATGGGAAAACTAGTGATAGTGAGAGTGCCATGTTATATAACTCCTTTAGTGAAGGGGGAGTGGATGGCAAGACTTGTACATCCGGGGATAGGATTTTGGATGTTCTGATCATGTGTGTAGGACCTACGAGTCTCGATGACCAACAATGCTAGGTAGTAGTGTATCGAGGGGTTCCTTATTTGGATTTTGCTTGAGAGATGTCCCACGTACGAGTCCTAGCGAATGTCAAGGGTTGAGAGATGTATTGGTCATTAGGGCATTTGTTTATCAATTTAATTATTACATGTGTATGTTGATTAAAGAATGCGCTAAGAGCTATTCTATGATATAAGAACCGTAGAGTTGAGTAGTAATGTGTGGGAGCACTTGGAGAACTTTTTGCACCACTTGTTGATGGTTGGGGAAGTTTCGAGGGGAATTAAACCATTTTAGTATGGTAACTGAGGTTATCCATATGGTATAGCCACATTGAGAGTGTAGGTTTGGACTTGAGATAAGTAGATTACGTGTGGAATGTTAGAGATGATTGTTCAGTTGTTCACGGGGTATAAGGTGTATGGGCGCCCTAGTTAATTTCACTTTGGATATCATTTATGATAAGGAGGCTTAGGAAGATGTTGTAAATGTATCTATGGGACAGTCAAAAAAATAAGTGGAGAGGTAGGAGAGGCTGAACTTCGTTCGAGGAAGGGAAAAAGGATGACTGTGTGTATATCACGAGAAAACTTCCACAACTGAGGTGAGTTGAAAGGTGAGTCAAAATACATTAGGAACAAGTGAATTCTCACTCAGTTAAATGCGTGGAGTGGTTCTCGCATAGATAGGTTGGTCAAATTCTAACAGATGGAAAAGGTCCTAAGAAGTATGCAACTTTGGAGTAAACACACAGACCGTGATTTTTATATCGCAGTAAAGGAGGAGTAAGATGTTCCATGTGACATGAGATGTTAAATGGTTATCTCTAAGTGCACCACTCAAAAAAGGAAAATGTTGGTCCGATACTACCCATCTGATTGTTGTGATAGATTGATGATTCTAGGGACGGAATGGAAATTCAATTGGTAAAGTTCATTATTGGATTATCCGGAATCATGAAATGGGTAGGATTTTTTATGGAATGTGAAGCGAATTGTCCATGAAGAGAATAATCTTTATTGGTTTGGGTTGTGTTATATCACCGGGAAGTGTGCCTAGCATGTTATTAAAGAGAAGAAATGAACCGACACAATGTGCCATCGAATAATGTCATAAATCAGGATGAGACTGTTGATTCCCACCTTCAATGAGGAGTATCAGGAGGCAATAGTGGCAGAGTTTAGCCCTGAGCTAGGTGTGTCAACCGTAGGACGATGTATAGTTGATAGGGGTGAAATAGAATGCGGCAGAATGTGAGGATGCATGTCTTGGACTTTTGGAGTAATTAAAAATATAAACTACAACTGGTAGGGCTGCATGTGATTACCCGTAACAAGATATTAACTTATAAGTGACTTTTGAGGCTTAATAGGGAGAAAAAATTCCGTCCACCCTTTGGATAGTTGAAAAAGGGGAACTAACAAGTTTCTCAGACCTAGAGTGATTCATGGTCCGCTGATTAGGATTAAATCGATCCACATCCTTAACTTATATTCATAAATGTAATGAGAGTACTTTGATGGGAACCAAAGTCTTAAGGCCAAATATGAGTAGGTAGGGATTGTTGAGGGTGTAATCCATGAGGAGAGATGGCTTGGTACGACAATAAGGGAAATTGATACCCATTGAAGTGGGGTCATTTCTAGCATAAATATGATAGATCCAGTGGAATATATGCTTGTCTTTTGAGACATTATGATCTGATTTATGATAGTTTTGCGTGTCATTATAAATGAGACCGTAAGCCTATGTGAATATATCGACATATTTGTGACACCCCCGACTAATTAAATACCGGATAGCTACTCCTTTATTAAATTAAATCAAAATGCCAAGTTGGCTCAGTTAACAACATCACTGTCGAAAACATGTTTATAATTTCTAACCACCTAGTATTTAAAAGTAAGATGTCAATTTTAAATTAAGTCTGGTTAACATACAGTAAAAGGATAATGAAAGAAAAACAACCATACACCGTAACTAAGAAATAGAATAACCCACAAAATAAATAATAAGTCCGGAGGAAAACTCCTCACAACAATCCCACAACTGAAATCAGTAAAACAATGTATCCTGAATTAATTACATGCCAAAAGTCTGAAAATCTGAAATAGGAAATGTTTCTAATAGAAATGGGCGACATGCCCTATAACTAATAAAAGCTGAATATGGAGTCAAGATAGATGAAACGTCTCTTAGCAAAGTCCTGTAGCTTCCACAAACAGCTACAGCTCGTCACCTGAATGAGAATCCTAAGCATGGTGTCCTTGTGGCTGGGCACCTAAAATGGTTTTTACAAAAAAAATAGATTTGAAAGCAAACGGGTCAGAGCCCGAAAGTGGAGAGTATTTTAAAATAGCAAGTGCTTTAATAACATTAAAACAATGAATGCAAAATACATGTTAGGACGTGCACTCACATGAAGTACTCACCTCTCAACTAAATGTGCACTCCTACCGTATAGCACCCATCTAAGTGATATTCATGTCTAACTAGACCGTCATAAGTTTACCTTCTACTCGATTTCCCATTATACATTCTAACGTCATCAATTTAAATAGAGGCTTTACTTAAATTCGGTTTCTCAAATATTAGCCATACAATATAATACAGGTTATCACTTTATATATATATATATCTCAAGGCTTTTCCGTATTTATACACACAATACCACATGAAAGATCTCATTAATTAAGTGTATATATTCACGTCATAAATATACAATACAAGCACCCCGAGACTAAGCTGCGATGCACACATACTCTGCTATCCATCCCGGTACATCACGTACATAAGGATCACGCATTCCGAATCTCTCAGGAATCGTTCTCAGATAACAACAATCACAAACAATGGAGGCGAACATAGTCACATCACATGGGTCACGCACATACCTACGCTCCCACGATCAACAGACTTATTAACATCCCAATAAGTCCTTCTCTGACCTATGTTCTCGAGGTACCAATCTAAATCCGGGCAACACAAGGATTAGAAGGCCCTAAGCGAACGTAAACCTCCCGTGATAGCAAGTATGGTAGGTATGTCAAACACGTAAAATTATATACATATACTAAGTATGCACACATCTTAGAAATCACCATAATTTATTTGTGGTACACTTCTCATTCTCGTACCGACTTATAATGTTACACAATTCACATGTTCCCAATTAATTCAATTATTTAAGCCGTCAATAATTCTCGCATCGTAATAGTCACTCACGTCCTATTCCACAATTTCCATTCAATTCGAATCACACTTCTATGTTTTACTCCTCAATATATCCCAAATATCCCAACTATATCAATTTATCATTAAGGGAATGTTATCTCTACAATTAAACAAGGTTACGGTACATGCGAAATCAAAACAGGCCTAAAAGCCTAAACTGTCAGCTCGTTAGAAGTCTCATTCGAACGAGGCTGTTCGTACGAGAGTTCGTTCGAACGAAGTGGGCCTTCTAACGAGATCTCGTTCGAACGAAAGGCATCGAACGAACATCCCCCTCGTTAGAAGTCAAAGGTCAACTCGTTAGAAGCTCGTTCGAATGAGCTCGTTCGAACGACCTGGGCAGGTCTTCTAACGAGAAGCCAGTTTCAAGCCCAGATTTTCCCCTTTTCGTTTTTCCAATTTTCTTCACTTCTAATCCCACATAAAAATCATCCCAACATTATTTTAAGGTTTCTAATCCATACTAAACATTCGTAGGTCATAATAAAACATTTAAATAGGGCCAAATCTTCCTAAACATCATCAAATCATCAATTCCCCTCATTTATCCCCAAATCCCATGAACATGAACCCTAAAATTTTAAAGTCACCAATGGGCATAATTAAATCCGTTTTTGTTATATACAAGATGTATTTCTATCAGAATAATCATCCTAACACAATTCTACATGAATCTTTTCATCAAAATATAAATTTCTACTTCCAATTGAGTGGGTTTTTATCAAACTCCCAAAACAATAAAATTTCATAATTTCCTACGCAGGGAAGAAAAATTCTTTGCAAATAATGAAATTAAACCACTTGCCTCTAATCTTTCTCTGAATTTGGTGTTGGATTGATGAAGGTTGATTTGTTCTCTCTCTCTCTCTGCAAAATTTTCCTTTCTTTATCTCTCTACCAGCTTTTCTCTAAGGATGATAATGGTGGTTAAGGTTGCCCTATGAAGCTCTTTCAATACTCATTCCAATAACCCCCGTAGCCCATTTAGTCATAAGGTGTAGTTAGTGGGTTTAGTGGGTAAAGTCCAAATCAGATTTTTAATTCCTAATTTTCGTGGGTTTTAATTCCCAAAATTCCAAAATTACCAAACTACCCTTTTACGTTGCCGGTATGGCCTAAAAATGCCTCGGGACTCAAACTAAACCCCCAGCTAGTGTTTTCTGACTATTTCGACCCTTCCGGACGCGTTGGCGCACTCAAAATGACCATACGGTTTATAGAAATAAAATTCACTTTTTAATCAACAATTTTATATTTCTGACGCGACTATCACACGCGTCCCAACAAAATTTCCAAATTGCCGTATTTCTATCTCACGACAAATTCAATAATTTTCAATATTCAAATATCGTCATATATACCCAATATAATTAAATACCAACTCACATCTCGTTAGTATTTTATCCGGATTAATTCTCAATTAATTCACATTTAATTTAATTAATCCAATAAATATCACAAAAATACGGGGTATTACATACTTCCCCCCTAATAACAGAATTTCGTCCCGAAATTCGGAAATAGAAGGTACCTGGTAGAAATAACTATGGATAACGTTCGCGCATCTCGTCCTCGCGCTCCCATGTGGACTCCTCAACATTATGATGTCGCCACTGAACACGCACTAACAAACTATCTTTGACCGCAGTTTCCGCTCACTTCGGTCCAAAATAGCAATCGGCCCCTCCTCATAGGAGCTATCAGGCTGGAGATCGATGTCCTCCAAAGCAATGTGAGAATGAGACAAATCGTCTCTAAGATATTTCCTTAGCGAGGAAATATGAAACACACCGTGAATCCGATGCAAATGCGATAAAATACGTCCGCTCGGGGAGAGAGAACGGAGCGCTAATGCGATAAAATAAATCAAAATCCACAAGTAACAAGGTATAGAGCATCTAAATAAACCCACAATAATATAAACCCAGTAATCTCAATCTCAACAATTACAACAAGTCTCTCGAATAAATACAACATCTAACTCGAAAAATAAAATACAAATCTCCAATGCTCTATACAACAAAATAAATAATACAAATCTTTCCCAAATAATCCTCGCTAAAATCAATCTCCATAGCGCCCCAAAATCCACGCTAACCTGCCACTAAAAGAAAATATGGGGAAGTACACAATACGACAGGAAAGATGCTCAATAATTATATTAACGGTGAATAAAGGGTAACAACACGAGTACGAATATTCAAATCAAAATGCATATCTCAATAACATTTCATCATTATAATTTCTCAACAACACTTTAATCGGGTCACCAGGCCTCACCACATCCGTATATGCTTTATCAAGCCATAGCCCGGGAAACAGGAATTTTGGCGGGTGCCCAACCTCCATGTCATATTAAAATCTCATGACAACGTGCTCATCAACAATATAATGATACCACATGAATCAAAATAATTTCAACAATTATTTTCCAGATTTCAATGAATTTATCAATTCAAATATGAGTTCAATTAACAAGAATTCAAAGAGAATGACACTCGCGAGATTTAAGGAGCATATTGTGTAAAACCCCATACCTCAAACCATAATGAGAAACCAACGATAACATCCTCAAGATCAACACAAAAGATTTACATAAGCTCCTCCAAGAACCTAGCCCCAAGAACACCTCTAATCTAAGGTTGGAACTCACAAATCTCAAGGGACAATGTGTATATAAAAAGAAGAGGAATATAAAATATATTTGCTGACAAAATTTGTGCCAAAAGTATGTTAAAAGGTTTGCCCACGACTTCCTTTTATAATGCAAAGAAATGAAGAGTTGGAAGACAAAAGACTCCTTTAAATAAGACAAAGAAATGAAAAGTTGGAAGTCAAAACAACTCCAAGAGTTAAAAACATTTAAAAATTATTTTAAAATCCGTTTTAACTCCGATTTCGAAACCGTTTGAAATTATGGCCTTTAAAAATAATAACCAACATATTTGAGCAATAAAAATAATTTTATCAAAAACTTTATTTTCCTCCATTTTCCAAAAATTAATTAAAATAGCCCAACGCGTCTGCTACCACGTTAGCCTTCCCCGGGTGATATTGGATATCAAACTGATAGTCCTTCACAAACTCAAGCCACCTTCGCTGCCGCATATTCAATTCCTTCTGCGTGAATAGGTACTGTAGGGACTTGTGGTCTGTGAACAATCGAAACTTCTCCCCCCAAAGATAATGTCTCCAAATCCGTAGGGCAAATACCACTGCCGCTAATTCCAAGTCATGAGTGGGGTAATTCTTATCGTGAGGCGTAAGCTTATGGGAAGCATAAGCTATGGCCTGACTCTCCTGCTGCAATACACTTCCAAGTCCTTGTAAGGACGCATCGGTGTAAACCAGATACTCAACTCCCAGTCTCGGTAATGCTAACACAGGTGCTGAGGTCAACTTGCCCTTCAACTCATCAAATGCCAACTGACAGGCATCACTCCAGATGAATGGCACACCTTTACGGGTCAGATGTGTCAAGGGACCTGCTATCCTGGAGAAACCCCGAATAAACCTCCTGTAGTATCCTGCTAGGCCCAAGAAACTACGGATCTCAGTCGGTGTCGTGGGCTGTCCCCACTCCCTCACCGCGGATACCTTCCCCGGATCGACAGATATCCCCCGGTAGGAAATAATGTGTCCCAAAAACTGGACCTCCTTCAGCCAATACCCGCACTTCTCATACTTTGTATACAGCTCGTTCTGACGTAGCGTCTGCAAAACCTGCCTTAAATGCTCAGCGTGCTCCTCCTCTGTCTGGGAGTAAACCAGAATATCATCAATGAAGACAATGACGAACTGATCAAGGAACTCTTTGAACACCGTATTCATCAAGTCCATAAACACTGCTGGAGCGTTGGTCAAGCCAAAAGGCATAACCCGAAACTCATAGGAACCATATCTCATTAAGAACGCAGTCTTCGAGACATCCTCTTCCCTGATACGCAACTGATGGTATCCCGATCGCAAATCAATCTTCGAGAAGAAAGAAGCTCTTCTCAACTGGTCGAATAGGTCATCGATTCGAGGCAACGGATACTTATTTCGTATCGTGACATTGTTCAACTCCCGGTAGTCCACACACAATCTCAGTGAACCATCCCTCTTCTTTACAAACAAAACTGGAGCTCCCCAAGGTGAGGTACTCCTGCGAATAAAGCCCTGACCCAACAGCTGCTCTATCTGATCTCGTAGCTCTCGCATCTCTGCCGGAGCCATACGGTACGGTGCGCGTGCTATAGGTCTCGTATCTGGTAATAAGTCTATGACAAAGTCTATCTCTCGATTGGGGGGTAGGCCTGGTATATCCTGAAACACATCGGAATACTCCCTGACAAC
Organism: Sambucus nigra; assembly: GCA_949130495.1. Taxonomy (NCBI): domain Eukaryota; kingdom Viridiplantae; phylum Streptophyta; class Magnoliopsida; order Dipsacales; family Adoxaceae; genus Sambucus; species Sambucus nigra. The sequence goes on from OX422215.1 coordinate 148,090,730, forward strand.
TGGGATCGAATCTAAAGGAATCACAGCTTCGTTAGAGGTATCCTCCTCTATGGAATACAAATGAGTGGTCGAGCCTCCCTCTGGGTGAGTCATCTCCACTACAAACATCTCTTTCCCCCGAATGGCAAAAACAATGCTCCCACCGAAGCAATCAATCATGGCTCTATAAGCTGCGAGCCAATCCATACCGATAATCACATCGTGCTCATGCATATCTAATACCAACATGTCTGAAGGTAATACCAAACTACCAATCTCTACCCCCACTCCCCGGCATATAAAGAAAATAAGTGACCCACTCCCCAATGGTGAGTCTACACACGTCACTGTGCTCTCTCTTGTGGCTAACAACCCTAAGAATTTCACAAAATGTGTAGCTATAAAACAATGCGTTTCCCCCGTATCAAACAAAACCCGACCCATAGTACCATAGATAGGAAACATACCCTCAATCGCGGGTGGTACCTGTGGAGCTGCTGCCTGGTGGACATTATAGACACGTCCATACTGTAACTGCCCCTGCTGCACTGGAGCTGCTGGAATGGCTGGTAGGGCTGGCACCTGGGTTGGAGCTGGGAGGGCTGGTGGAAAAAGTGGCCTCTGTGGCTCATGTCGAGCACCCTGCTGCTGCTGCGGGGCCCTGCCCCTATCAGGACAGTCCTGGCGTTTATGGCCAGTCTTGCCATAAACGTAAAACTTCCCCAGGAAGTTCCCCCCTCTCTGTCCCTGCTGCCCCCGCCCCTGGTGGCCGTTACCGTTCCTCCCCTGGCCCTGCTGGCCCTACTGAAACTGTTGTTGGGCATTCTGACCCTGCTGGCCCTGATGGCCGTTCGGACCCTGATGGCCCTGCCGGAAACCTCCCTGTCCGTTCCTGAAATTTCTCGATCTGAACCTCTTGTGATCCCCCTGTTGGTCACCCTGGTCACCCTGTCTCTGCCCTTGAACAGATTGTGCCCCACTGGCACCATGTCCTCCAGTCCTGCCCTGATGGCTGGACTCTCCCGATCTCTTGCCCTCAGCCATGTGAAAGCGATGATCCTGGCAGTGTAATAGTGCATCGTTAACCACATCGGAGTAAGTGTCCAACGATAGATTCCCCAACAAATGCTGACGGATCCTCCAAGTCAACCCGTCTGTAAATTTCTGTATCTTCTTCTCTTCTGTCGGTATCTCATTCGAAACAATATTCAACAGATTTGTGAACTCGGCCTCATACTCGGCCACAGTCTTACCTTCCTGCCTAAGATTCATCAACTTCCTCCTCATTTCCGTGTGAACAGCTGACGGAAAGTACTTGCGGTCGAACCCCACCCAAAACTCCTGGATCGCGAGTGTATCTCTTTCCTCCACGGTGGTAATAGACTCCCACCACTGCAGTGCAGACCCCACTAGCTTAAAGGTAGCTAGTATCTGCTTCTGGACATCGGTGCACTCATACATCCTCAAGTGCCGCTGAATGTCTTTCCTCCACTGACTCGAAACCACAACATCGGAGCTACCTGCAAACTCCGGTGGGTGTGCTTTCTGAAAAGCATCACGTACGCATTCCCAAGCAGACGGGAATGCATGTGCCTGAACTGGCGCGACTACTGGCGCCTGAGGTGGTGCCTGCTGAACTACGGCTAGTGCGGCATTTACCGCCTGGGCCACAATGGCTGCAACCTCGGCGGCATTCATCGTGCCCTGAACTGGAGCGGGCTGTGGTTATGGCGTTGCATTCCTGGGAACCCATTGTGCACGTCGTGGAGGCATCTGAAATAAGAATAAAGTTTATAAGTTTGCAGTTATAAACTCAAAATAGCTGAAGAACGTAGCATATACAAAAGAATACAACAGTCCTAAAATATAGGGCTCTACATCAAAGAAAGCTCAGCGGAAACATAATAAGCCGTACAGATCCTAAAGGACACTAGAACCTGGATCTGATACCACCTGTGACACCCCGACTAATTAAATACCGAGTAGATACTCCTTTATTAAACTAAATCAAAATGCCAAGTTGGCTCAGTTAACAGCATCACTGTCGAAAACATGTTTATAATTTCTAACCACCTAGTATTTAAAATCACTACACCAAAATGTGAATTTTGTGACTGCCTTTTTGTGACTCCCAATAGGGGTGACAAACTAGTCACTCCCGGGAGCAGTCACAAAATTATTTGTGACTGCCATTAGGGGTGATAAAATTAATTGGTTAAAAAAAATTTGAGTCAATTAGTTTGTTACCGCTAATAGGAGTCACAAATGTTACCATATAATTAATTCGTGACTCCTATAAGCAGTCACAAATTTATAACTATCACAAGCCCTCACAAGTTTATTAGTAGACACAAGTTATGACTCTTATGAGCAGTCACGAAATTATAACTGCTATGAGGAGTCATAAATTTTAGTCTTAGACTTAATTTATGACTGCTATTAGCGGTCACAAATTTGTAACTGCTATTAGCGGTCACAAATTTTGGTCTAAAACTTAATTTATGACTGCTATTGGCAGTCATAAATTTATAACCGCTCCCAGCAGTCACAAATTTTGCTCTTATACTCAATTTGTGACTGCTATTAGCGGTCACAAATTTGTGACTGCTATTGGCGGTCACAGAATTTTTCACCTTTCCCTCTATACGTGAAGATCGAGCTCCCGCCATCTTCTCTCTCTTTCATTTCCCTCTGTACGCATCTCTCTACGAATCATTTCGATCGGTGAAGGTATTTCCCTCTCTCTACGAATCTTGAAAGGAAACCCTAGATTACAGTTTCGGAACTTCTTCGCAAGTTCCATTTTTCGTATACCTCTTCGCAAGTTCCATTTTTCATTTTTTTGCTTTTAATTTTCATATGCTTTTAATTTTCATATGCTTTTAGTCTTGAAAGCAAACCCTAGATTACAGTTTCGGAACTTATTACCTGAGGTTGTGCTTCGCAACTTCTATTATAGGGCTTGCTTTTCTTACTTTGATAACAAAAAAAATGAATATTACCCCAAAACAATAAAATGCTTAAATCATTTGGGTTTCAGGTATATTTGCTATTGGGTGAGAGCTGTTCTTCATCAATAACGTCATTTGCTGTTGGGTGTTCCAGAATTAAAGACTTTTTCTTAATTGTGAAGGTATATTTTTGGGTATTTTTGCTGTCTAAAGCCCTAATTTCAATTCTCATTGTGTGTGTGCGCATTTCGATTCTTATTATGTGTGGGTATGTGTGTATATTTGTGTGTATGTATAAATATCTGTTTATATGTGTGTATGTATGTGTATGTATAGATTTATGTTTACATGTGTGTGTATGTATGTGTATGTATAGATTTCTGTTTATATGTGTGTTTATGAGTGTATCTATATACAAATTGTATTTTATGTTAATAAGCCCTAGAAATTGTATTGAGGTTATTTTTTTGACAAAATATTATTCAAAAACTCTAGACATTATATTTTTTTGACAAAATATAATCAAATGGATTTTTAATATTACGAGTTTTGCCCGAGCTTTGTGATCAACGTTCTCTAGACAAAATATAATCAAATCTGATTGTTTTGTTGTGAGTATATCTACACATCGTTTAACCTCTTTCGTTTTTTTAATATTATCTTGTTTGGGAATATGTTAGATTTTTTTAAATAATCATTTTATACTATTCATATTTATTTTATCTAAAAATTAATTAAATAACCATTGTTTTGTGCTCGTTGAAGTTTTGACGTTTTGTGCTTGGTTGGGTTTTCCTGTGAGTTTTAATGCAATGATAGTATTAATGCAATGATAAGCCAGAGATTATGTTCTAAATATTAGCTCAAACTTCATTTAGTTTTATAATTTACTGAGTTTCTATTTGTTTGTATTGTAGAATTAATGGGGTTTCCACAATATAAAGTGTGGATGGAGTTTTATAATTTACTGAGTTTCTATTTGTTTGTATTGTAGAATTAATGGGGTTTCCACAATATAAAGAGTGGATGGGTGAAAGTTGTAGAGTGGGGCAAGTATACGTTAATGGGGTTAAAGACTTTGTGAATTATGCAACGAAGAATCTCAAAACTGATATTATCCCATGCCCGTGCAATCGTTGTAAAAATGGGAAACGCTTGAAAGGGGTAGATGTAAAAGTACATTTGTTTCATTGGGGTATGCAAGCTGACTACACGTTTTGGCATTTCCATGGGGAGAGGGAATTTAAGTATATTCCAGAAGAAATACTTGTCAATGAAACCATTCACACAAATGGTGACCCGTTAGTACATGCTAGGTTAAACGATCTCATAAATGATACGTATGAAGTGCACGCAGCACAAGAAAAGCAAGATAGTAGAGGGAATGCTTTAGGATGTGAGGATCATGTTGGCAACGATACGGACCAAGTTAAGGATTATATACGGTTAAAAGCAGCAGCCGCAACACCATTATACCATAACTCCAACCCCGACCACACAAAGTTATATGCCATGGTTGGGTTGCACAACTTAAAGAGCAAATTTGGCTTGTTGGGAAAAAGTGTGACGGCAATACTCCTCTGGGCAAAAGATTTGCTCCCCAAAGAAAATACACTGCCAGTCAATTATCCGATCATGAAGGATAATTTGAAAGGTTTGGGTATGAAATACAAATCAATTCATTGCTGCAAGTATGACTGCATTTTATACTATAAGGAGCATAAGGACAAACGGGCTTGTCCTGTATGTAGGAACCTAGATATGAACAAAATATGATAGTACATAATAAACGTTTGTTGAAAGTAGATACGCAAATACCTAAGAAGGTGTTAAAGTATTTCCCTTTAGGTCCTCGATTGAAGAGACTGTACACTATACCTTGGATAGCAGAGGCAATGACTTGGCATGGTCGAGCGGAGGTGGGTGAGAATCTCATGCGACATCCGATTGATTCATCTGTGTGGAAATCTGCAAATCAGCGATACCCAGACTTTGCTACAGAAATACGCAATGTTCGCCTCGGAATATCAACCGATGGGTTTAACCCGTTTGGTAAATTGAGCACAGATAAGAGTATATGGCATGTGTTTACGGCGCCTTTAAATTTGCCGCCATTGTTGTGCATGAGAAAGGAGTTTTCAATTTTGTCGTTGTTGATACCAGGTCCAAAAGCACCGGGTAGTGACATTGATGTTTTCTTATCGCCACTAATAGATGAATTGAATGAGTTATGGGTTGAAGGTGTGAGAGCATTCGACTCATACAAAAAGGAGGAATTCATTTTGAGAGCTATGTTGATATGGGCAATTCATGATTTTCCTGCTTATGGGAACTTATCTGGGTGCAATGTACATGGTTACCTAGGTTGTGCTATATGTGGAGAGGAGACTGAAGCCAGATGGCTTAAGAAAAGTGGTAAACTTTTTTATCATAGTCATCGAAGATTTCTGCCCCAAAGTCACAAATTCAGGTCAATACGAAGCAATTTTCTCCCATAAGGCACCGAGACGCGACCACCTCCACCAAGACTTTCTGGTTTGGAAATTGAAGAAAGGTCATTAAAGGCTGATCAAAAGTTGAGGGGGAAACACCCCATAATTTTGGCCCAAAAGCGTAAAAGAAAGGATCTTGATGTGAAAATGGCGTGGTCGAGGAGATCAATAATGTTTGATTTGCCATACTGGAAGGAACATCATGTGCGACATGTGATAGACATAATGCACGCTGAGAAAAATATCATTGAGCATCTCGTAAGCACATGCATTGGTGGTTTTCATTCCAAGGATGGAGAAAAAGCCCGTGAAGATCTTCGTGATTTGAAGATTAAAAGATCATTATGGTTGAAAGAAGATACAAACACTAGAAAAAAGCATATGCCAGTTGCATCTTATACTTTGGGCATTGAAGGAAGAAATATGTTCTTAGAAACATTAAAGGGCTTGAAGGTCCCTTCTAATTTCTCATCCAACTTACGCAGGATTGTCTGCGATGCAACAAAAGATTTGAAAAAGTGCAAGTCCCACGATTGGCATGTGATAATGCAACTTATCCCTCTGTTGTTCGGACACTGTTTTTCAGAACACAAGGATCTTCGAAGGGCCATTCTCCAAATTAGCTTATGTTTCTCCCTATTGTGTGAGAAAGTTGTCAACAGGACGCACATAATGGCAGCGAAAGAAACTTTGGTCGAGGCTATATGTGTTTTGGAGAAGCACTTTACTCCCTCATTCTTTGACATAAGCATCCACCTTTTAGTGCATTTGTGCGATGAAGCACTTTTATGTGGACCAGTAAGGTACCGATGGATGTATCCGTTCGAACGATTAATGAAAACTTTTAAAGATTATGTTAAGAATACACGGTACGTTGAGGGGTCCATTGCTGAGGAGTACATTATGGAAGAGGCTTCCTTGTATGCAAAGGAATATATGCCTAACCCAAACGTTGGAGGTCGTGAACGCTTTATTGATGAATTAGAAGAGTTTGCTGATGAGGAGGCCCTGGGGAAAGGTAAGGTAGTGAAGCTAACAAGTACACAATATAACCAGGTGGCTCGATATGTATTCGAGACGCATGAAGACATAGATAAATGGAAAATGTGAGTTTATTTAAAGTGTTTTGTAAAATAATGTAATATGTTCGATGTTATATTCATTAGAAATTAATATTTTTAGTGTTTTAACCTAGGCAATAAAATGAGTGCGGGCATGCCAAGAGGAGGAAGGGAGGCGCGAGCGCAAACAATGACTTTAGGCATTGGGTAGCTTCCGAGGTGACTACAGTAATACCTCACTTTTATTTACTGTCTTTGCAACATATTCACAATGCAAATACTTTCTTGGTTTCAGTTATTGAAAGCTGGTGAAGTATCGACGAGGCTTGGACGTCTAGCAAATGGGCCTAGTTTTGTAGCCAAGGAGTTTGGACAATATCGTGTCAATGGTTTTGTGTTCTCTTCAAGCACACACGAGTTAAAACTCATTGGGAAACAAAACAGCGACATTTCATATAAAGCATTAACTCATTTCAGGGCAAGCGCGAAAGATAAAAACTTGATAGAAGCTGAGATGACGTATTATGGGATTATAAAACAAATTATCTTATTAGATTATATATCTTTCAGCATACCTGTATTTTACTGTGATTGGGTGAGAGTGGAGGACAAGAATGCATGTATGATCGACCCTGACACCCACATGGTGAAGGTTGATTTGGCCAAGTTGAAGAGTAAAGACAATGTTAATGATGAGCCATTCGTTTGTGCATTCCAAAACTTAAAGCAAGTGTTTTATGCAAAGAGCCCCAACAATGATCCATGGTCTGTTGTTTTACATTCTCCTCAGCACTTGACTACATCAGTAGACGATATAGAGGCACCAATCGAGATTCAGTCTATTCTGGATGACAACCCAGAATTAAAGAAATTATTAAACGCATTAGAGGAGTAGGTGTTTAATTGTGGCATGTTATGTTGTTTTAAATGTTGACTTGAAAATTATGTATAATAGCATGTTTCAATTATTTCGTAGCATATATTCATAGTGACTTTTTTTCACAAGTTTATTATTACTTTTTCCAGGATGTCATATACTGTATATACATGCAACGATTTTCAAAACAGGTCTTTTATAGAGAACACGTCAATTTATCGGCACGGCTATCGAAAAATCAAACAATGCAATTACTTGCGAGATCATGGGTGGAACATACCTGAAGCATATTTATTTCAATCAATTCTACGCACACTACCTCAAAGTTGGGATGAAGCAGTTGAAAGGGTTTTCATAAAACACAATCCAAGTAATGCGATGCAGTTAGTAGAGTTTTTAGAACTCGAAGAAAGACAAATTCATCCTTTGTGGATAGAACTGAAGAGGACAAGGATGCGTTCAGACTCTATTGTGAGAAAACATATGCATAACAAAGTTAACATCTATTATCGGCTTAGGAGAGAAGGCATACGTCCTAATATGTTTAGTGTCAGAAATGCAATTATCAACACACTTCCACAGACATGGCCAATAAAAACTTTACGTGAAATGATGAAGTATGAAACTTATGACATGGTTGAATTATCAAAACTTTTAGAATATGTTGAAAAGGTATAACTTATATTATATTTTTTTATATTATTTCCTTACTCTTGTATTAACATATGAACTAATGCATAAATATAAAAATGCAGAAAATGGCGTCCGAGAATACAATTACATCATCCAGGCCAGAAAGTTCAAGTCATGATGAACATTCTGCCATTGATTCTCGTGCTCACGTTTCCCTTAACCTATTTGGTTTGCCAATAGGTGGCAAGAATCCTTTTAAAGCTCGAGCCTTGTCTTTGTTAAAATCTTGTATTGGCTTAAAATATGAGAGTTGGGATACGGTTGAGCAAGTAAAAAAGGACGACTTGTGGAATACGCTCATGAAAGAGTTCAATCTTTCGGCCGACCAGAAGGAGGGGTGCATGAAAGCCATTGGTATTCAATTGAAGACTTTTATAAGTAACCTCCGCTCGACTTATTTTAAGGGATTGGACAGTGATGGGATAAAGGCCCTGAAGGATCAAGTACCGGAGAAAGAGCATATCCCTGTTCGTGAGTGGAATGAATTCGTCTCGCGTGAAGCATCCGAGGTAAAATTGAAACAACGACACCAAGGCCGGGTGAACAGGGCTAAAAAGGCCGACGTCCATTGTCTTGGTCGGATGTCGTATGCTGAGAAAACCGAGGAGATGGTATAAACCCTTTGTTATTTTAATGTGTATATATATTATATGTCTTGCTCAAATAGTTAATGGAAAATTAATTTATAGGTGCTTAACAATAAACGACCTGTTGATCGTTCGGAAGTGTATCTCGAAAATCGTAGGCGAAAAACTGGGGAGTTTCACCCAAAGGTAGCTGATGATATGGTGAGTTTCGTAATCTCAGTTGTAATAATTAAATTCCTTCAAGTTTCGTCGTTCAATGGTTTTAATCGATTCATAAATAATTTTGCAGCAAAAATTGAGTGAGCTGAGAAGTAGCCAAGGTTCTTCAAGCCAAAACAGTATTGATACAGATGCATTGACTGCCTTTAGAGGAAAAGATACTAGGGGGGCGACTCGTGGTGTTGGACCCGTGTCCAAAAGTAAACTTAAGGCAATTGCTCCTATAGTATCACAGTTGACTAGAGCAAAGACACGAGAAGAAAAACATGATGAGGATATGGCATTTCTCAAATCATCCGTTACCATGCTTTTAAGTTCTTTTGAATCGAATGGATTGAAAATACCAAATCTAAGTCCTCGCAATTATAGTCCTGTACCACATCCAAGTCCTCGTAATTACACTCCAGTTCCGCATTCAAGTCCCCATGATTACACTCCAGTTCCGCATTCAAGTCCCCATGATTACATTCCTACCCCCCGTCAACTGAGCCAAACGTTGGAGATTCAACTGAGCCAAACATTGGAGATTTAACTGATCCTCCACATGATCCATATGTCGATTTATTAGATTTTTCAAATCAGAGAAAGATTGCAAGTGGACAAGTTGTTGCTTCAGCTGCTACTGGAACGGTGGTGCATGGCCATCAATTGCTGATATTTGAACGTAAGGTTTACTTTAATAGTGTTGAGCCAGGAGAAGAGAATCATCCGTTGTATCATCGAAGTCATGGGGCGGACACTATTAAGGATGTCGAGAAATCTTGGGTGGTTTGGCCATTGCTTTGTCTTATCCTTAAGTGATCCAGAGTAATTTGTCTTGAGAAATTTGAATAAATTGTCAAAGTGAACAATTAGTAGTGTTTGAACCCTATTTTGAATATTAGTAATCTGTTTTGAATCAATTAGTAATCTGTTTTGAATGTATCCAGTGTCTATCCAGTGTCTATCTGTTTTGAATCAATTAGCAATATTCTTCTATATGCATATTGCAGTGCTTGGGCTTTGATTATACATAGATGTAACTCTATGTATAATCATAGATATTGTTGCCAAATAATTATCTCATAGGGACAATTCCATCTAAGCTTGGAAACTGCAAGAACATGAAGACAATTGATCTTAGTTTCAACAACCTTACAGGTTCAATTCCCATGGAAATTTGGAACCTACCGTATATTTCAGACGTGATTATTTGGGCAAATAGCCTCACTGGTGAAATCCCAGAGGGGATTTGTGTTAGAGGAGGAAATCTTCAGACGCTGATTCTCAACAACAATCTTATTACTGGAAGCATCCCACAGTCCATTGTAAACTGTACGAATATGATTTGGATTTCGCTCTCCAGCAATCGTCTTACAGGTGAGATCCCTGCTGGTATTGGTAGTCTCCGTAACCTTGCTATCCTGCAGTTGGGTAACAATTCACTTACTGGAGCAATCCCACAAGGGCTAGGTAAAAGCACGAGCCTAATTTGGCTCGATTTGAATAGCAATCTCCTTATCGGTCCTGTACCTACAGAGATTGCTAATGAATCTGGGCTTGTTACCCCTGGGCCTGTTTCGGGTAAGCAGTTTGCATTCGTGAGAAATGAGGGCGGGACATCGTGCAGAGGTGCAGGAGGGCTAATTGAATTTGAAGGTATGCGGGCTGAAAATCTTGCTAATTTTCCTATGGTGCACTCTTGTCCAACAACGAGGATTTACTCGGGGGTGACGGTCTACACATTCACGAACAATGGCAGCATGATTTATCTTGATCTGTCCTATAATTTTTTATCAGGAACCATACCTGACAACTTTGGTTCGATGAGCTTTTTACAAGTCTTGAATTTGGGACACAACAATCTTACTGGAAATATTCCCTTCAGCTTTGGAGGTCTCAAAGCTATTGGTGTTCTTGATCTTTCTCACAATAATCTCCAGGGATTCATCCCGGGTTCATTAGGGAGTCTCTCATTTCTCAGTGACCTTGAAGTGTCAAACAACAATCTTGACGGGTCAATCCCTTCAGGTGGCCAGTTGACTACATTCCCATCTTCCAGATACGAGAACAATTCGGGCCTTTGCGGGCTTCCCTTGCCTCCTTGCGGCTCTGGAAATGGGCGCCGTCCGCTAAACTCTAGTCACAGAGGTAGGAAACGGTCGGTGGCAGCAGGGGTATTCATTGGCATTGCTATATCTCTCTTTTGCGTTCTCATTATCACATTTTCTCTATACAAAATGAAGAAATACAAGCACGAGGAAGAGAAAAGAGACAAATACATCAAAAGCCTTCCAACGTCAGGCAGCAGCAGCTGGAAATTCTCCAGTGTTCCTGAGCCTCTCAGCATCAATGTCGCCGCATTCGAAAAACTTCTGAGAAAGTTAACTTTTGCTCATCTGCTCGAGGCCACCAATGGGTTCAGCACCGACAGCCTAATCGGGTCTGGTGGGTTTGGTGAGGTCTACAAGGCCCAACTGAAAGACGGCTGTGTCGTTGCTATAAAAAAGCTCATCCATGTTACGGGCCAAGGAGATAGAGAATTTATGGAAGAAATGGAAACTATAGGAAAGATCAAACATCGAAATTTGGTCCCCTTGCTCGGTTACTGCAAGATTGGAGAGGAGAGGCTTCTTGTGTATGAATACATGAAATGGGGAAGTCTTGAGACTGTTCTTCATGACAGGCCCAGAGGATGAGGAGCGGGTTCAAACCTCGAATGGGCTGCTAGAAAAAAGATTGCTATTGGATCAGCAAGGGGACTTGCATTTCTTCACCACAGCTGCATACCTCACATTATTCACCGTGATATGAAGTCCAGCAATGTCCTCCTAGACAAAAATTTCGAGGCCAGGGTATCGGATTTTGGAATGGCAAGGCTCGTGAATGCTCTTGATAGTCATCTCAGTGTGAGTACCCTTGCGGGGACCCCAGGTTATGTGCCTCCCGAGTACTACCAGAGTTTCAGGTGCACAACGAAAGGGGATGTTTACAGTTATGGGGTCGTGTTATTGGAGCTTCTATCGGGCAAGAGGCCGATTGACCCTTTGGAGTTTGGTGATGACAATAATCTTATTGGATGGGAAAAGCAACTGCATAAAGAGAAGAGGATTCATGAGATCCTGGATCCTGAATTGTTGTCACATAAATCTGGTGAGGTTGAACTGTACCATTATTTAAAGATTGCATTCGACTGCCTAGACGACAAGCCTTTCCGGAGGCCAACTATGATTCAGGTGATGGCACTATTTAAAGAACTTCATGTAGATTCGGAAGTTTGGTTACCCAAGTCTAATTTTTCTTGTGATGACAATAATTGTTGTCACATAAATCCGTTGAATGATAATTTTTCTTACCCAAGTCTAATTTTGATACTTTGAACACTGTAATATATTTTCTTTGAATATGGTTTGGTTTGATGGCCTTCAAATAATCAATTGAATCACTGGTTGGGGTAGATATGAGATTCAAATGCCTGAATAGAGAGGACTTTATTGCCTTTATTACATAGAGTTAATTGACTCGTCATTGTTGACTTTGATCACTTCATAGTGTGGTTAACAGTCAACTGTGTAGTGGGACGACAATTACTAAACAAAGGTAATGTTATGTGCCTGCAATGTGCCTACCGTGCTGATGCTTATAGTTGTTTTATGTTCATTTTATTTGATTAATTTCAAAGTTGGACAGTAGGTCCAGTGGTGGTCCATACTATATGTTATTTTTTATACCCAATTTGCAGAGATTAGAGATAATTTTCATGCTTTTATTTGTTGACTATAATTTTTATATGATTTATTTCTACCAAATGAATGCATACATTTCCTCATTTCCTACTTCCCGTTAATTACATTACACCCCCCCCCCCCCCATCTTTTAAATGCTTCTGTTTTACAATGATTTTTGTATTCAAGTAAAATGGATGGTTTTTGGTTCAAGTTGTGCTATCGTTTTTAATTATCAATTCACATGTCTTATTTCAGGTGAAGGAGTAGGTAAGATATAAGTGAAGCTATCATTTAACGACGAGAAAAGGTAAGATGATGGTAATGAAATTCATATATGTTTACCCAACTTTGGGGAAGTTGTTTGTTTGTATCATTCCTATCATATCCACCACCACCCCTTATATAGATTACTTTGTAGATATTTGGGGAAGTGGTTGAAATGAGGTCCAATATGGACCTCGAGTATTGTAGTATTGCTGTTGTGGAGTATTTTTATTTTTTTGAACAAGGTGGATAGGCCTATAAATAAAGGGAACTCTGCCCAAATTTTTTAAAATTAGAACAAAAATATTGTACATTTATTTAGATGTACCTTTTTTTGTAATTTTAATGTAAACGAATATTATTGCCATGGATTTGGGTTGTTTATTGATTATAGTGCCAACCGAGTATGAATATAGTAATATGTACTGTGAGTCAACCGAGTATGATTTTTTTTATTTCACTTCGTTGTCGGGTAACGATTTTTTTTTGCAATTTTCGTCGTGCCTTCAGGCACGGGCATACGCTAGTGTATATATATATATATATATATATATATATATATATATATATATATATATATATATAAACTATGGTAGTTTCTTTATCACAAAATATGAATGTATATATATATATATATATACATATATATATATATATTAATCACATTTTATTATTTGCAGGCATACACATGGCATACCCGACATACGTAGTATTCAAAGGCCTAAATCCAGGTGTTTACTCTTCGTGGAAAGCAACACAAGCACAAGCTAATGGATACCGAGGCGCCGTATTCAAAAAATTTGAGTCCATTGAACTTGCTCAACAGGCATACTCCGAGTACACGAGGGAGGATGTCACCGCATCAATACCCCCCACGGCTGATATACCTAGACTTCACGAATCGTATCCACTGCGTGGTGACTCCTGGTCTAGATTTAGAATGATTTGTTACATGTTCATGACATTCCATGTCATCGAAGTGTTGTGTCGTTATTTTTTTTAATTTATTTTTTATTCTATGTTCATTTTGTACTTGGCGCCCACTTAGGGGTTGTTTGATGTTAAATTAAGTTTAAACAAGTTTTATGTGTACTGGATATTTGGAATATGAGAAATATAAATGAAATGTTGTCAAAAATTTTAGACTTGTGATCATGATATTTATTTTACTTTCATTATTTCATCATTTTGTGAAAATATAAAGATATTTGTAATAGCTTTTACAACATTTAACAAATATATGATTAGTAACTGCTGTCAGCAGTCACAAATAGCAGTTACAAATATATGATTAGTAACTGCTGTCAGCAGTAACAAATAGCAGTTACAAATATATGATTAGTTACTGCTGTCAGCAGTTACGAATAGCAGTTACAAATTGGGGTCACCAGTCATAACTCCATAGGGGTTATAAAAAATTGTGACTGCTGTTAGGAGTTATAAATTTTCTTTTGTCACCCCCTAAATTATGACGGTAAATAGCAGTTATAAAGGTCATTTGTGAGTGCTAACAGCACTCACAAATCTCCCTTTTTGGTGTAGTGAAGTAAGATGTCAATTTTAAATTAAGTCTGGTTAATATACAGTAAAAGGATAATGAAAGAAAAACAACCATACACCGTAACTAAGTAATAGAATAACCCACAAAATAAATAATAAGTCCGGAGGAAAACTCCTCACAACAATCCCACAACTGAAATCAGTAAAACAATGTATCCTGAATTAATTACATGCCAAAAGTCTGAAAATCTGAAATAGGAAATGTTTATAATAGAAATGGGTGACATGCCCTATAACTGATAAAAGCTGAATATAGAGTCAAGATAGATGAAGCGTCTATTAGCAAAGTCCTGTAGCTTCCAAAAACAGCTACAGCTCGTCACCTGAATGAGAATCCTAAGCATGGTGTCCTTGTGGCTGGGCACCTAAAATGGTTTTTACAAAAAAAATAGATTTGAAAGCAAACGGGTCAGAGCCCAAAAGTGGAGAGTATTTTAAAATAGCAAGTGCTTTAATAACATTAAAACAATGAATGCAAAATACATGTTAGGACGTGAACTCACATGAAGTACTCACCTCTCAACTAAATGTGCACTCCTACCGTATAGCACCCATCTAAGTGATATTCATGTCTAACTAGACCGCCATAAGTTTACCTTCTACTCGATTTCCCATTATACATTCTAACGTCATCAATTTAAATAGAGGCTTTACTTAAATTCGGGTTCTCAAATATTAGCCAAACAATACAATACAGGTTATCACTTTATATATATATATATATATCTCAAGGCGTTTCCGTATTTATACACACAATACCACATGAAAGATCTCATTAATTAAGTGTATATATTCACATCATAAATATACAATACAAGCACCCCGAGACTAAGCTGCGATGCACACATACTCTGCTATCCATCCCGGTACATCACGTACATAAGGATCACGCATTCCGAATCTCTCAGGAATCGTTCTCAGATAACAACAATCACAAACAATGGAGGCGAACATAGTCACATCACATGGGTCACGCACATACCTACGCTCCCATGATCAGCAGACTTATTAACATCCCAATAAGTCCTTCTCTGACCTATGTTCTTGAGGTACCAATCTAAATCCGGGCAACACAAGGATTAGAAGGCCCTAAGCGAATGTAAACCTCCCGTGATAGCAAGTATGGTAGGTATGTCATACACGTAAAATTATATACATATACTAAGTATGCACACATCTTAGAAATCACCATAATTTATTTGTGGTACACTTCTCATTCTCGTACCGACTTATAATGTTACACAATTCACATGTTCCCGGTTAATTCAATTATTTAAGCCGTCAATAATTCTCGCATCGTAATAGTCACTCACGTCCTATTCCACAATTTCCATTCAATTCGAATCACACTTCTATGTTTTACTCCTCAATATATCCCAAATATCCCAACTATATCAATTTATCATTAAGGTAATGTTATCTCTACAATTAAACAAGGTTACGGTACACGCGAAATCAAAACAGGCCTAAAAGCCTAAACTGTCAGCTCGTTAGAAGTCTCGTTCGAACGAGGCTGTTCGAACGAGAGTTCGTTCGAACGAAGTGGGCCTTCTAACGAGATCTCATTTGAACGAAAGGCATCGAACGAACATCCCCCTCATTAGAAGTCAAAGGTCAACTCGTTATAAGCTCGTTCGAACGACCTGGGCAGGTCTTCTAACGAGAAGCCAGTTTCAAGCCCAGATTTTCCCCTTTTCATTTTTCCAATTTTCTTCACTTCTAATCCCACATAAAAATCATCCCAACATTATTTTAAGGTTTCTAATCCATACTAAACATTCGTAGGTCATAATAAAACATTTAAATAGGGCCAAATCTTCCTAAACATCATCAAATCATCAATTCCCCTCACTTATCCCCAAATCCCATGAACATGAACCCTAAAATTTTAAAGTCACCAATGGGCATAATTAAATCCGTTTTTGTTATATACAAGATGTATTTCTATCAGAATAATCATCCTAACACAATTCTACATGAATCTTTTCATCAAAATATAAATTTCTACTTCCAATTCAGTGGGTTTTTATCAAACTCCCAAAACAATAAAATTTCATAATTTCCTACGCATGGAAGAAACATTCTTTGCAAATAATGAAATTAAACCACTTGCCTCTAATCTTTCTCTGAATTTGGTGTTGGATTGATGAAGGTTGATTTTTTCTCTCTCTCTCTCTGCAGAATTTTCCTTTCTTTCTCTCTCTACCAGCTTTTCTCTAAGGATGATAATGGTGGTTAAGGTTGCCCTAGGAAGCTCTGTCAATACTCATTCCAATAACCCCCGTAACCCATTTAGTCATAAGGTGTAGTTAGTGGGATTAGTGGGTAAAGTCCAAATCAGATTTTTAATTCCTAATTTTTGTGGGTTTTAATTCACAAAATTCCAAAATTACCAAACTACCCTTTTACGTTGCCGGTATGGCCTAAAAATGCCCCGGGACTCAAACTAAACCTCCGGCTAGTGTTTTCTGACTATTTCGACCCTTCCGGACGCGTTGGTGCAGTCAAAATGACCATACAGTTTATAGAAATAAAATTCACTTTTTAATCAACAATTTTATATTTCTGACGTGACTGTCACACGCGTCCCAACAAAATTTCCAAATTGCCGTATTTCTATCTCACGACAAATTCAATAATTTTCAATATTCAAATATCATAATATATACCCAATATAATCAAATACCAACTCACATCTCGTTAGTATTTTATCCGGATTAATTCTCAATTAATTCACATTTAATTTAATTAATCCAATAAATATCACAAAAATACGGGGTATTACAATGTTAAGGTTTTAATAGACTTGTCTCTAATCATGGGTTGTAATGAGGGGTCCTCTGAACAAAAGGGTACCATTGGTGTGTGTATATTAGAAAATTCCAAAAAGAGTATTAGGAGTAACAATTTTGAATACGTTCGAAAATTGCGATCGTCTTGTTGCCGACGAGTCTATTTAGGGATGCAGAGGTGAGATGCACGAAAAATTAATTCCTAGAGTGATATATATACCAGGTATTCATTTTTCAAATTTCGGGACGATATTCTATTATTATGGGGAAAGTACGTAACACCCCATAATTTTGTTGATTTTTATCTCGGGAATTAATTGGGATTAATTAAATTATGTTTGGAAATTTAATCTGGTAAACTAAATATTAACTAGCAAGATAAGGGTTAATATTTATTTATATTTAATATTACTTAGTGAATGAGTAATAATAATGATAAGAAAATATTGTAAATGTCGTGAGTGAAAAATACGACAATTACAGTAATTTAGTCAGGACGCGCGTGTCAGTCGTGTCGGAACTTAATTTAACGAAATAAAAAGAAAAATATTTACAAGTCATACATATGATCATTTGGGGTGTGCCAATGTGTTTAAAAGGATCTAGATAGTAAGAAAAGTGTACTCGGGGGTTCAGTTTGAGTTCCGAGGCACTTTTAGGCCAAACTGGCATCCCGAAGGGGTATTTTAGTCTTTTGGAATTTTGAGGGAATTAAACTTACAGAATTTTGAAGGAATCTTGAGGGGTACTCGAGAACATACGATAAGAAGTAAAATTGAAAATTACTAGTACGTGGGATATTCATGATATAAATGTAATACGTATGGAACATATAATATAGGACGTGCGTATACCTATACTGATGATATAAATATATAGGTGGTGTGAATACCTATTTCATGATTTCTTATGTGTATGGAATACTTGCGGTACTTCCTATCTTGGGAGGTTTTGAGAGGGAACAGTCGTATCCTGATGAGCCATTGAGGGGATTTTAATTTGGTGCCTCAGAACATAGAACTTTGGTTGAATCAATGTTTGTGTGAACAATGGGGTCCATGGTCATTTAGGTATGTAGGTATATGCGTAGCCCAAAGGCCTAGAAATATGTTTGCCTCCAATATTTGTGATTTGTATTTATGGTTCGAGGATGATTCCGAATCGGTAGTCCATTATTTAGTACGTGATGTACTGGGACTTGATAGCAGAGTATGCATTCACCACAGGTATTAACCTAGGGGTGTTTTATTAGTGTGTGTATATATATATATAAGAGTGATATGTGTATATATATACTTGCGATTTGTTCTACTATGTGTACTTTGTAGACGAGAAAGATAACGATACCGGAAATAACTTAAGTATATGGAAATTTATCCTCTATTTGATATATTCCTAATTAATTTCAAAGATATGAGAAAACAAATCAATAACGTGTTGTATGGGTAACATAGGTGGACACTACGAGTTAAGATGTGTAGTAAATTAATTCAATTGGACTAGTTAGGCGGGGTAGCATAACTAGGAAGGGTTAGTAGAATGCGTTAGGCGTGCACAATAGTAGAGGGGTGAGGACCTCAAATGAGAGCACGCGAAACTAACATGTATATAATATTTGTTGATTACTCATTTTAAATACTTGCAAATATTTTTAAACTATTTTACTCGGGACCTGGCCTGTTTTTAGAAATCTATTTTGTACAAACCATTTTAAGTGCCTATCCACAGGGAAGCCCAACTTAGGAGTACATTCCCATTTGACAAGTTGCAATTGATGTGGAAGATTGTAGGACCTCGATATTAGATGCCTCCATTATTTTCAGATCTTATGCATGATTTCATCTACTTCATTTGAGCATGTTTCCCCACCTTCTATTAGTAGTTACTTTCAGAGACTATGTACTTCATTTATTTTCAGTTGTTGGATTTAGATAGTTATGGATTATTGTATAGGAGTTTCAGGCTGGATTGTTTATTCCAGTCATATCTTATTTGATTCAGTTAATTCATTATTTATGATGTTGGTCAATTGGAATGGTGAATATGATTTATTTATTTAAGATCATTGCATGTATATTTAAAAGATTAAAATTTGACACCGACTTAATTAACTAATAGGTGGTTAGTAATTAATGGTTTTCGATAGTGAGGTTAAGAATTAACTAACTAGATATCCTGATTTAATTTAATAAAGAACTGATCACTCGGTGTTTAATTGGGCGGGGTGTCACATATATATAATGTATCACATATAAAAAAAATGATAATGAGCCAAAAAATTACCCAAGTACAAAAATACTCTAAAGAATATCTTTGAAAAGTGATCTCCACGCTTCAAAGTCTCAAATCCAAAGTGTGGATTGAGGAAAGGGAAAAAATGAAGGTTTTAGGGCTTGGTTGCCGCAACAATGGTTGAAAAGAGCTCTAATTGTGTTTGGGCGTGAAATGGCACTCTATCAAGATGAACCTCTTTGTAAACTCTAGTCCTTGCTCGAAATAAGGAGGCCCTTGTTCACATGTGAATAACAAATGCCCTTTTCGAAAACATAAAATACTAGAAAATTAATGAAACCTAGGAAACATATCAAGAAAAAAAGAACAAAAAAAGAATAAACAAGAGTAGAACCACCCACAAAACAATATTAAATGTCGAACCCCACATGCATAGCCTAAAAGTAATGGTACTGATCTATATAACCCATAAAAATTGTGAATCCCATTCAAATTACACATAAATCCTATAACCAAAATAGTTGAACCATCTATAATAGAAGTCAACCATAATGAAAATGGTCAAGTTATTTGGATTCACATTTATGCCTCTCTAAAGCTAACCGTATATGCTAGGCAATCCAATAAGGTCAAAACAAAATTACATTCAGATGAAAGTATGAAAATCCATTGATCTTCGACTTATATCGCTGTCAATGTGTGTTATTTCAATTTTGTCTTGTCTATTATTTTGAGAGTTTTCCTGTGACGCTTCGATTCCGGGTGTAAGTGCAAAAAACATTTTTATACTTTGATTTCATTTAAGAAATTCTCTTTTGAAATAAACACTTTATTTATTTATTTTTGTCATTTAATTTAATTAATGAAATGATGTACAAATTATGAAATTCATAAGAACGCTTGAAATAAAAGAGTTTTATAGTTTCTTGGAATAAATAACGATTAAAGTGGAATTAATATAGTTCTTAATTATTACATTCCTAAATTAAAATACTTGCATCAAAATCAAATGTGAAAAACCATTGCTCAAAATTAAATTACACAATTAAAATGAATACTGACATAACTCTAATGGCGTTAAATCTCTCCTTCCTTTTCCAAATATCCTTGCCATTTTATCTACCTAAAGTACATGGAGGATTTGAAAATGGTGGGGTACAAGGAATATTTATACATATATAATGTATTTTAGTAATTATAAAACCATCCTTCATTTGATTAAGTGTTCTTATGAAAGATGTATCATAATCATCCTAACTATACAACTCGAAAAATGAGCCCACTCACATTTTATCTTTCTTTTAATACTACCCATATCCCATTAATTTAACCATTAAAATACTTTTAAAATTTTCAAGTTGTTTAATAAATTTGCCTTTACATTAATGAGCACCGTGCTCAAAATCATCTTTTTACCTTCTTAATTAGTGCACCAATCACATGTATATTTATGGACGTTCATTGACTGCCATAATGCCTCAATATGCTTCTGATAAGTTGTTTTGGGTCTAAGCATAAGCCGTACCTTATAGATTAGGGGACTCTTTAAATTTCCCGATTACTTGCAAGTATATTTTACTTTTTAAGTCATTGTAACCCATACTCCTTTCTTTCTTTATTATCCTCTTTTAAGCCTTTTTCCTTTATTTGCTTTTTACTGGTGAATAAGGCCAAATATTTGCGATGAGACTAGTCTCAACACTTAATTTCTCACACTTTATCAAAATTATTTTTTTCATTTTACCTTTAACTCGGTATTTCATCCTTGAAAACAACTTTATTAATCATTTCTTGTGAAACTTAACCTTTGAGTTCAAATACCCGTTTATACACTTTAATGTAATTTTCACTTTTTATGCACACTTGTAAACTTGCATTTTATTCACTTTGCCAATTTTTTTTTACCAATCATGAGTTTTACCACATAAAATACAACTCTTTAATTATAGTCCTTTAGTTTGTAGAATGTTGTAATAATTCCAACTTTAACATAAAATAACATGTTTGTACTAAAATATTACTTTTTTCATTTAAAGACTTATATTTCCAACTTTTTAACCTTACACCTTATATCTTATTTCTTATCAATTTATGTGTTCATTTAAACCATTTCACATTTTTTCCCCAACCACTTTACTAGTTTTACTTTTAGCCGACTAATACATATTTATTAAGGACTTTAATCATATAAATTTTATCATTTTATATAATTAATATTAAAAAATTATCAAATTTACCATTTCATTTTTAAAAGCTTAATTTACTATACTTTCAACATTGTTAACCCATTTATTCTAACTACATGAGTTTATGTTCACGAAAGTAAGGTTTTATTCCTTTAAAACCCAACAAACGCATCCTACTATTTTTCATAAGTTTAACATAACATTTTACCGTGAAAACGACATGTTTAAGATGATTTATGAAAGAAATGAGTATCTTAAACATTCTGAAATTTATCCTTCTTTAAAGCTTTAAATTTCATCCATTTTTAACACATTTTCAAACATAATATCATATGGAGTGATAATACGCATAAATAAGCATATGAATTATATATATATATATATATATATATATATATATATATATATATATATATATATATATATATATATATATATATGGTAGAGGGCTGTTTAAATAATTCCAATGACCAACATGTGTGATTTGTTCTCCTGGTGAGATCTAAGGGTTTTAGAGTGTGCCATGTCATATGAACGACCTTATGACGTGGAAAAATTAGAAAAAAGGACTTAACCTTGCTCTCATTCTCCCGTTGTCTCCCATTCTCCCATTCCCTCATCAGCACCCCGAAATAAAACTTACTCACATTAAACCTTCTCCCCTGCCTCTATCATAGCCATCGCCAATCCCCCCTCGTCGCCGCACATCTTCCATCACCGCCGCACCTCTCTCCCGCTGTGCCACTTCTATTTGGCTGGTTTTGAATGGTTTTCGATTTTAGGTTTAATCGTTTCTATTTGTTTTTGGTTTCTGGTTTTGGCATTATAATATTCATCTGGATTTTATGGTTAAAATGGTTATTATACCTTTAGTGTTTCAAATGGTTACATTTTAAATGGTTAAGCGAAAGTTAGGTTTACATGCCAAAAATTATTTGTTATATATTATACCTTTAGTTTTTTATTTCTTACTAACTTTTCCATTTGTTATATTTGATTATTTTGTAGTCTATTAGAATTGAGTGGACAAGAATCAGATAATCATTTCAAAAAGTGTACATAACATTCTCTAAATTTGTTTTACTTTTATATTTTTTGTTAAATTAGTGTTTCTTATAATTTGCAGTTATTTTTCTAAACAACTTCAACTATTCCAAAGAAGAAACATTGGTGTTATGATCCTTGATGTATCTGAACGGTTATATATATTATTTTCAGAAGAGAAAACACACAGAGAAAATTTTGGATAACGGAAAGGGGAAAGGGAAAGAGAATGAACCCCCTTACTCAGTTCGATTATTCTTTCTTCTGTAATGAATTTCAATTTTCACACCATAAAATTTTGATTATATTTAATCTTTATTTAATAATTATCTATAACATAACAAGAATTTTCACTTACTAATGCCCGCATATTAGCTCAAAGACACCATCATGAACGAGAACGGTCACAGACTGAAGCTAGTGTTTCCCGACCTGCAACATGTCGCATTGATACGTCTTATCCATTTCCAAGCAAACCTATAATGCAATGTGGACCTCTATGAAACCATACCCCCATATCAAACATTCTTACTGACATTCCAAAGAGACTTATAGGTAATGGTAAGGGGAAAGGGAAAGAGAACCAACCCCTTGACTCGGTGCGATTAATTTTTCTTTTGTACTTAATTTCATATTTTAAACTATAAAACCACTGTAATTTTTATTTTTCATTTTTTGTTCTTTATATCTGCAGGTATGTCCAACTTCATACATCAAAAGACACAATTCCACCTTAAATGTGCATACGGTGTGACGTTTCTTCCATTTCCATTTCAATATTTATTGATTATTTTTCTTTTTGTCTCTTTCATCCTCATTTACTATATATCCATAACGTAGTAGCATTTTCCATCTACTTTTTCTCGTATCTTGGCTCAGTGATGCCGATGTGAATGAGAATGATCTCAAAATGTCTCCTGTGTTTCCCGTCCATAAAGTTCTCCATTACTGAGCACCCTTACACCATAATGTTTCCCTCTGCGTAATCTCACCCCCATATCAAACATACTTACGGAATTCAACATTCATATGAACCGGTTCAATTTTCCTCTTTGGTTCAACCACTTAATCTGAACTTAGATTTCAATTGTAACATACTAACTATGGATGTAACTTTGTCTCCGAGAGTTGGGTAATAAGAGTAGTCTAATCAGGATATCACTTTTAATTTAAACACTCCCCCATTGGGAAATAATATATCACTAACATTTAGGTACATTTACTTACTCACTTTTTTATTTTAATGTTTGTTTGGATTCTCATATCTTACACTATGTTTAACAAATATTGTTTAATTCCACTTCAGGTTGAGGAGACCATCCTTCCTAAATGAACCCAATATTAGCATATGAGGTCGTCCATATGATGCATCAGGAAGACATGATTTGGGATCTATGAATGTAATATGCCTTCACTATAGTGCATTACACTAGATGGATGAAAGGTTGTGGGGGTCCTCAAAGATAAGATCACTATTTGGGAAGTGATGTTGGCAGGGCCAAATTTGTTTACCCTCTCTTATTGAACCCCCTTGAAATTAAGCTTTTATTTTAGGGTGATGATGATCGGCTTAGATCTTTTAGTACTTACACAAGAGACTATAATGATACCAAAGTATTTATGAGTTTAGGTGTCAATATGGATGATCGGGTCCTTTATGGTAGGGGTCTATTGAGTTTTACGATTCACAGCGATCTTCATCGTACTGGATCCTTATTACCCAATGTTGGTCACGAACATGAAGAAACTTACACTCAATTCAACATTTACGAACCAAATGTAGCTTTGGATATTCTCCACCTTTATTATAGATGTGCAAAGCAACACCGCACGTATAATTTTCCATGATCCGATGAAATTGCTGTTATTTAACCGAGGCATGGCTCCAACGTTAGTGGTATACGAGATATTATTGTTCGGTTCAAAGTGGGTAATGAATTAATGGAGATTAACACTTACCCTGCATATTTTCCATTGCATTACATCTTATTGTTACCTTATGAGGAACTTGGTTGGCACTCAGAGATGAAGTTATGGGACGTGAAACATTTTATCGAACAAGCTAAACATTTAATTCAATTGAATTATTATGGTTATCATTTGTTTGAACATGCCTCCTAGTACTCCACCCTCTTTAAAGGGGGTAAATTGTTCTAGGATTTCATTGTTGATTCATAGTCTTCTACCGAGCAAAACTATCTAAGTTATTACAGATTTAATCAAGGAAAACATTGGGTGGAGTTATACAAAGATCTTAGTGATTGTATGTCGAATGGGTTATAACCTTATCAGATCGGTAAATGGATGATTTGTCCATCGTCTTTCACTGGTAGTTCGAGACATATGTTTGAGATTTATCAATATTCTATGGCCATCACACGTGTCAACCAGCATCCCGATGTTTTTATCACCATGACTGCAAATCCTAAGTGGACATAAATTATAAAGGAATTGTTGCCTCATCAAAATGCCTTGCTTCATTCGGACTTGGTTGCACTTGTGTTTGAACTTAAACGAAAGGCACTCATGAAGGAGATTGATAATAAACATGTATTTGGCAGAAAATTAGCGTATGTCTTCAAATGTAATTCCAAAAGCAAGGTTTATCTCATGGGCATGCTTTATTATTTGTTCATTGTCCGAGCAAGATTCAAACATCTTCCCAAGTTGATAAGATAGTATGTGCTAAATTTCCTGTCTTGGACGATGATCTAGCACTTTTTAAAACTATTTGGGTTATATAGTTCATGGGCTATGCGGCTCACAATCTCCTCAACCTCTCTGCATGGAAAATGGTATATGCAAGAAGAAATATCCTATGGATTTTGTAGAGTCCACCATTATGGATAAAAATGGGTACCCAATTTATCGGCATCGTAATGATGGTTGGGATTTTACTCTTGTAAATGGGAAAATGTTGATAATTGAGATGTCGTTCCATATAATCCATATCTTAGCCAGATATTCAATTGACACATGAATGTTGAAGTTTTCACCGACCTTCGATGAGTCAAGTACATACCCAAATACAATTAAAAGGGATACAATCACACCACTATAGTCTTAGGAGGTGTAGATGAGATCTAATAATACTTAGATACCAGGTATATTGGCCCACCTAAAGCTGCTTGGCAGATTTTGGGTAATTCAATACATGAAGAGAAACCTTTTATTATGCAATCGAAACTTCACCTACCGAGTATGCATCATTTTGTTTTCAATCCATGTGAGTCGATGGATGAATATGTGCACAGGGCTTCGGTTCAACAAAGTTTGTTAACAACGTTTCTTACATATTGTGCATCGAATGAAGACACATGTGAATATTCTTACCAGGAGTTTCCCCAACGATATGTTTGCAACTAGAATTCAAATACATGAACTCCTAGATCAGAAAATGGGGTTTCGCAATTTGTAGGATGTACCATGCCAGCCAAATAGGGGAGAAAGATTTTATTTGCGATTAGTTCTAACCATTATCAAAGGGCCACATTATTTTGAGATCTTACGGACAGTCAACAATGTCATACACGATTCTTTCACGTTCGCGTGTGTGGCTATGGATATTTTAGAAGATAATGATGAATGGGTGCAATGTTTACCGGAGGAGGCATTAAATGCAGACAGGTTATCAACTTCGATGACTATTCTGCATTTTACTCAGCTAGTGTTTCCCTTTAAATTCGGGATTTCTATTGGATCAGTTTGCAATAAATATATGTGAAGACGTACCGTATAAGCTCCGTATGTTACTTATTATTCCAAGTCCAGTGGATTCGAAAGTAAAGGACTAAAATTTTCTTGTGCTAAATGAATTACTAGAGGAATCAGGTAAAAGTTTGTCTATCTTTCCTCCATTGTCACTCCCTCTCAGAAATTGGAGTACTCCAGGAGAAAATAGAATAATATAGGAGCATCGTCAACTTCAAATAGATACAAACCACTCAATCATGCAAGCTAACGTTGATCGTCTTAATCCAGGGTAGCAGATTGCTTTTGCAAAAATAACTAATTTTTTGTTTGAGGGTAATGGAACAACTTTATTTTTGAATGGTGGGGTTGAAACGGGCAAGACAATTTTGTATAACACAATTTATGTGGTTTTCCATGGTCTTAGACATATATTGATTACTATTGCCTCTTCTAGTATTGCTTACTTTTTATTGGTGAGCGGTTAAACTACTTATTTGATGTTTTTTATTCCTCTCAAAATTATTGAAAATTCTAATTGGTGGTTTGAAAAGCAGTCGATTCAAGCAAAGTTGTTCAAACTAGCGAAGCTCGTAATTTGGGATAAAGTGCCAATGGAATATTGGTTATGTATTGAGGCAGTTGAGTGGTCGTTACAAGATATATGTAATAATTAAATTCCATTTGGGGAATCATACTGGTTACTGTTGCCTCTTCTAGTATTGCTTACTAGTGAAAAATTTAGCACATTAGTTTTCATTCCGAGGATCTCTTTAACACCTTCTCTGCTGAAGTGCCTATTAAGATGACTCCTCATCAATTTCCAATTAAGTTGGCCTACACCATGAGAAGGAACAAATTGCAAGTCCAGTCCGTCAAGTATTTTGTGATTGACTTAAGCACTCCGGTCTTCAGTCATGGTCAATTGTATGTTGTGTTATCACATTGCACGAGTGATAACCATATACCTATCCTGCTTCCCATCAATGGAGGGAGTTCAACTACTAACAGTGTATATCCATAAGTTCTCTTATAATCAATTGTCTATTGCAATATCAACTTTTTAGTAGGATATAACATTTGTTACAAATATACTGTAATACCCCGTATTTTTATGGCTTTGAAATTGGAGATTTATTAAATGTAATTGAGATAAATTAATTTAATATTAATTCAAAATTTTATTTAAATAGTTACTAGCATGATGAGAGTTAGTAATTATTGGAAATTTGTTGAATATTACTTAGTGAGTAAAGTAATATGTAGAATTGAATTTATTAAAATTGTCACGAGTGATTAATATGACAGTTATGGAAATTAAGTCGGGATACGCCTGGGTCGTGTCGGGACTATATTATTATTATGAGAAGTGAATAAATTACAAGTCGCTTGTATGATCATTTTGAGTGCGCCAACATTTTTGAAAGGGTCAGAATAGACAGAAAAGTGTACCTGGTAATTTTGTTTGGGTCTCGGGGCATTTTTAAGCCTAACCGGCATCCCGGGAGGGCGATTTAGTCATTTACAAATTAGGCCTTAGTTAAATGACGAAAATTGGGAATTAATATAAGATATTAGGAGAGTCTTCTAGGGTTCACATTCTTAAAAGCTTAGAATGTTAGCGAGAGGAAGAAAGGAGAAAAATCTTCCAAGAGTCCAAGGCCAAGAACCACCCCAATTGCACCACCACCACCACCAAAACGTAGATCGGAGCGGGGGGATCAAGACTATACCTATCAAACTCGTGGAATCAGACCTACTATCTTAAGGAAAGTAATTTTCTTGCTGATTTCTAGTGGATAATTCAAATATGATTAAATAGTATATGTTTATTTGAAGAATTTAATGATTTAGGGAATTTAAATCACATGCTTTAGAAGAAATAAGTATATTCTGGAAATCTCATCATATGTAGAGGATTACGCACGAAATTGTAACGGTTTAAAAGAGAGAAATCTGGAAAAAGAATTAAAAGATTGGAAATTAGAATGAAACTAGGGTTCTTGATAAATATTATGAATTGGGCCTTTAATCCTACACTTTTGATGAAATGCGTACCTGCTTTTGGTAGGAAATCATATAGGTAGGTTAATATAACTATTAGTTCAATTGGTTGGGAGTTTGGGACTCAATCATGGAGTTATGGTTGAGGTTGATGAAGGAAACCCGTAGCTAACAATGGAAGAGTTCGGAATACCTGTTTGATCCATCGATCGACTTAAGAATGTCGATCGATCGACCCCCTTTCATCGATCGATCGAATCCTCCTAGAAACTTCATGTTTTTACTCTTTTTGTTTAATTCGGATAAAATGTGTAGGAACCCTTGAATATCATTTAGAGAGCATAATGGGTCATGAAGAGGACCAGTAGGGTCTAACTAGATTTCGTTGAATATAATATGGGATATAACCGTTGGCTAGCGGGGGTTTGATGCATATTGGAAATCATGTGTACGTTAACTAAGGAATTGGGAGATTTGTGAATGACTTAGACCAGAATGTTAGAGAGGGTGTACTTACTGAATTTACCTTTAGGAAGAGATAATACTTCGAGGGATGAGAAGTAATTACGAAATGATTATTAATTAACGGTAGGATTCACAGATCTCATCCTCGATGAGTTATTTCATAACTCTAGGGAAGCATAAATACATTGTTCCCTTCCAGTCATAATATCCATGTCAACCTAAAAACACTTCATATGGAATGGTCATTTTATGTTTCCATGAGCTGATATTCACCCAATTGTCCACATGTGTTGTCATGCATTAGTTGTTTAAGAGACAAGAATCCTACCCGTAATCTGTTAGAGCCAAGTTCAAGAATTTAAAGTGCATAAAATTTCTCAATCTCCTCTATCTTAGTACCTTCATTTTTCGATACATAGAGTTGCTTCAGTGTGGTGGAGATGTTGGATAATCCATTCAATGACGATATTTCATTGAAAGAAACATCAAATATGAAGAGCCCCTTGAATATGCTAACGTCAGGAATTTTTTAAGATGATTATCTCTGAGAACTAATTCCTATAAAAATAATACAATTAACTACATTTAACCACAAATGCTGAATAAGTCAATACCCTAAATTAAAATTTACCCACCAACCCACCCACAAACCACCAAGAAGGTGTAGTCCTCTTCTGTGTTCAGAACATTGGCGTCACACACACATTTAAAAAAAAAAAAGCCTAACCCTCATTATGGTGAAGGAGTGATTTCATCTCAATTACAACTATACATGTAAACTAGACTTCACCTAAAAATTACACAAACATGCATATGCTTCTGAAGCAAGCTTCGATAACAAAAGACTTGAAAAACACTCACAATCAACTCAAATTAATTTCTCAACAGTCAACTCATTTAATGGTACTTATACACTGGCAATTTGAAGTGCAAGGCTTAGGAAACATATACAGCTCCAGGCTAGAAAGTTCCCAAATGAAACCACCTAATTTTTCACGGTGCTTATTTTCCTTATTAAAAGAATAACCAATATACCCCCGACTTTTATATCTCTCCCTTGTTTACCTTCTCGTGTTTTTTTTTATCATAGTAATAGCACATATACGAGCATACATATATATATATATATATATATATATATATATATATATATATATATATATATATATATATATATATATATAATCATGAAATCTACACTCATATGGAACAACACATTCTGAAAAGTCATAAAATTACCAATAGCCTGATATTGGTCTTATTTAAACGTAGAACTATGGTTTTAAACATACAAAATTGACCACAAATTTTAGAATCAGTTGCACAAGTCAAAACTATGATTTTCATTAGGCTATGTTTAAATTGTTAGCCCATAAATAAGGATACAAAAAAGTGAAGATTCCAAGAGTGCCCCAACATATCTAGGGCTCTATCTAGGCGTGGTTTAGAGACACGATTTCAGACTAAGACTCCGTAGTCCAATTTTTTTACTCGGTTAAAATTTTGGGGAGAGAAAAAATTAATTAATTAAAGAATTAAAAGAAATGAAAAGGAGATAATAGAACTCTGAGACTCAGCGAATGAATTTGGCGAACTGGAGATATTTCAGTATCAAACTCAACGAGTCGAGTCGAGTAGAGTTAAGTAGCGTCAAGTTAAACTGATTCCACTAATATATCAACACATGCAACGGTTTTGGATCAGGTAGAAAAATGAAGTGAACTTATCGTATCATGTCAGTTTTAACCTTTACTTTTAGCCACTTCAGTATCAAACTCAACAAGCTAATTTAAGTTGATTTCACTAACTTATCAACACATGCAATAGTTTCGGATCAGGATGCCAAAATCGAGTCAACTTACTTTATCGAGTCAGTTTCGGACTTTACTTTGAACCGTGTATCTAGATTTGGTTTCACAACAACTTGGATCAGTTGCTATAGGATCGAATGCAGTAAATGTGGCATTCATAACAGAAAGTGAATTTAGAATAATTCGAATACACAAAGTGAATTTAGAATATAATTAAAGAAACATAAAAATAATAGAACTAATAGAAGAAAACAATATCAAACATATAACTTCATCAATTTCAGAACCTTTAAATGATGTCATATGTGCATTAACAGTTGTAGTTGTGCAGTAACAGTTACTTAGTATATGCATATGTGCATCAGAACTTGTAAATGACGTCATATGTGCACTAGAACCTGAAAATGACATGTATACATGATACGGATCTAGGTAGTGAATTTACCGGTTAGGAACAATTATAGAGAGATGTGAACTCTAGGTTATGAATTTACGATGTATACTTGATACGGATCTGACCATTAAAAATCATAGACAGAGTTTGCGTGTACCAACTCTTAACACATCACAATTTAAACATAGCATTGAACTGAAATGTCACAATCCATTATAATCCTTTTTAAGCAAAATCCATTGTAACCTTTAATCATAATTACCATCACATATTATATTAATGATCCAATTAATAGAATGTGAAGATCGCAACAAGGATAAATAAACTCATCAAGGAATCAAACTAATAAATATCAAATTACAAAATCAAAACTGGAAGTAATAATTAGGTGAAAAAGCTTACACTCCAAGAAGAAATGGCAAAAGCTCTGCCCTGATAGTTGAATCAACACCGTACAAACAAAATTCAACAATTAATTATGAATAATATAGACTACACGTTTACACAAACGAGTTTAGGATCTGCGATTCTAAACACGAATTTGGGCTTAACTACATGTTTACACACACACATCCAACATTTTTACACACACACACACACACACACACACACACACACACACACATATATATATATATATATATATATATATATATATATATATATATATATATATATATATATATATATAGATAGATAGATAGATAGATAGATAGAGAGAGAGAGAGACTCGTATAACTCTGTTTGGTATTTAAGATTTGTAGTTTCAGTAAATGAAAATAGTTGTATTCTTTATGAGATTTCAGTAGAAAAATTAACATTTTCTTCTTCGTTGTTGGTGTTGGTGTTAATGTTACCCGATCATCAAGAAAAATACAACTGATAAGCCTCACGCCAACTCCTATGCGGGCATTAGAAGCAATTGAGACATTTGGACCAATTTGTTATAGAACTCTAGAAAAAAAGTCACTTATATATATATAAAAAAAACTAAAACGAGATCAAACACAAAAGTAGGATAAATGAGGAGGCATGGAATCTTTTAAGTAGGTCCAATCGATTGAATATATTATATCAGTCAAGAAATCAAAAAAGCATCAGGTCTGACAAAGTAGCTGACCAAGGCAAGCGCGTGAGGCCTTGTCACTGCACAGTTTAGCCATTTCTTTCCGCACTGAAGCAGCATTGTCCTTTGATAAGTAACCATAACGGAGAAATGCAACATCTTCTTCCTAGGTGATCAAGGCATACACGGATCGCAATTGACCTAATATGTTCTTTAACAACCAACATTTATAGTCGCCTCAGCTTCTATAAAGGTTTGCAAAATTTCCTTATCTGAGAAGGCTCTTCCCAAGTCGTCAGCAATGACCTCTCCCCTCCTCCTTTATTCGGGCTTGGGACCAGCAATGGAAAGATAAAACATTTAATTATCGGAGTTAAAAAGGTTTTACCTAACATATCAAGCGAGATTAATGAGAAAAATAACCTTATATAAAATTTAACAATTGTCATCCAAATCATTAACCCAAAAGTGTCTTTTACCTAACATGACAAGGGAAATTAATGAGAAAAACAAGCATATATGAAATTTAATAATTCTTATCCAAATCATAAATCCAAAAGCATCTTTCCTACACTAAAATTTAAGAACTATTATCCAAAAGTATATTTCCTACACTAAAATGTGTCAAATAAAGATAAACATTTTAAACATACTTCAACCAAATTTCCATCCAAATAACAGATCCTCCATCTGTAAAGCCTGCCAATGTTTTAAAACTATTTTGAGGAGAATTATACAGAGAAGAGTCAGGTTGAAGCACTGTCTCAACCCAAACAACCTTTTCCCCAAGTCCAAGGCATTTTAAGTGACACATGTCACCATTATGTATCCCAACATGCCCCTTTGCCAATTTTACACAAAACACATCTAGTATAATGACGGGGGATTTTTTTGAAAGTGGGGGGGGGGGGGGGGGGGGGTGTAGGAGTATGAGTGGGATTGAGAGTTAGAGTGGGAGTGTTGACAAGATTACTAAAATTCTGAGATAAAGTGATAGGATGATGATCTGAAGTGGAACCAAACTCTCTTTGTGGAGTCACCCCCATAGGGGAGCTCTCCTTTCCATTTTCCAATTTTGACATAAACATCTGCAACATACTAGTAACCTCTTTCAACTGTGAGTGAACATTAAAGATCTCATTCTTCATCGAGGCGATTTCTTCATTTCCTTTCAAATGTTGTACAAATTTTTCCTTCGCCACCCCCGTTTGAATTAATTATTTCTTAGAGAGGTAGGATACCACTCCACTCATTTGGCCTTTATACTCCTTTTCAAACACTTGTGTTAACGCATCATTGTCATAATTCTCAAAGGTATCGCTACTACCCTCTCCAATCATACTTATGAATTTTCTTTTCTCTTCGGAAAGCTTCACTTCCTCATATATTATTATAACTAAATTTGTTAATCATTTGATAAAAGTCCAACTAAAAATTAAAAGATTCAACAATAAAAGTATTAAACTCACATAGAAACTCTTGGCACTCTCCAACACAGATTTATCACTGCGTATATGTCCTGACAACCATTTGTCTACCCTCCCAATTTTTACTTCAGGCTTAGTTTTTTGTTTTGCGTTGTTTAAATTAACAAATTAGCTAAGAACAGTTTTAATGTTAAAAGGAAAACAAAATGATACACACCAACAAGTATTTATTTTGGGCATAGGTACGACGCCCGAGACAATGGGTATACTTCAACTTAGAGCGGTTCTCAACATTTTTTAGTTTTTGTTGCCTTTTTTTCTCACCATTTTCCATTTCTATAAATTTCTTCCATATCTCAGGGTCAACCCCTTCAGGCTCAGCGCCATCATCCTGCAAATGATATCGCAATGTATTTTTAAACGTCCTGAATTTTTAGTACCATGACTGCTCCACTAATGGGCGAGACACTTCTAAGGGAACGTTAAGATCAAATTCTCGTTGTTATCATTGAGCAAAACAAAAATAATTAACAGAATAACATATAGTAAAAGAATAAAAATAGAAAAAGAAGAATTAAAAATGAAGAAATGAAGAATAAGATCATATTTACCATCAAAGCATTCCAAACATCATCTTTACATTTCTTTGTCACTTGTCTCCAGTCCGAGAAGTGAATCGAGCAATTAGTTCTCACAAAATCCCCGATACGAGAACTCCATAGCTTTGCATTATCACCGACTATAGACCCATGATCTTCAACAATGACTTCGATTTTCTCCTTTGGGTTTTGGGACATTGAGGAGGAAAGTTGTGCTAAACTAGTACATGATGACATTTTAACTTTCCTAAATTTCAAAACAAAACATTAGTTCAATGGTAATATTACAGTAAAATAAATGATAAACAATATTACTCATTGAATTAAAAGCATATAACAACTAATTCATCATTTCTTCTTATTAACATATTACTAATCATGATATAAAGACAAGAATTATGGCAAGAACAGTTGAATTTAAAGGATCAATCTAAACTAATATAAAACCATGTCAACAACTTATGCGAGAATTCCACTCGATTCAATTAAAAATGTTAGAATTCACCAACAAGAACACATTAACACTAATTCACCACACAATTCACCAACAAAACCCATTAACACCAATTCACCAACAAAAACACATTAACACAAATTCACCAGCAAAAACACATTAACAACTAGTGAAAAAACAATAGCTAAATGTAACACCCCATGATTTTTGAGACTGAGAAATTAAATTTTTGGGAAATTAAAATTTATTTGAATTAGAGAATTCTAAAATTTGGAATTTAATTCCAAAAATAGAGAACATTACAAAGTATTCCGAATGATAATTTTGAGGGTACCATCGATCCCGTAATGGTCGAGATAGTCAAAATGACTGTCATTGGGTTTTATTTCGGCTCCGGAATATTTTTAAGTCATTTTGACTCGAATTGGAGTAAACGAGTCATTTAAATTGTGTATTAACATTTAACACTGGGACTTATATTTTATAGGCTTAAGAGGCTTACGGATGAAGCCTTCTCATTTGAGAAAAAGAGAGAAAGAGAAAGAAAACAGAAAGAAGAAGAAAGGAAAAGAGAGAGGGAGAAAAGCTTGGAGATTTCCGGCCCAATCGCGACATCGAGGACGATCCAACCTCTACAAATCTGAGGCAAGTGTTTAATCTTGCTAAATAGTTATTTTTGTATTTCATTTCATAATTTGTGGGTTAAAGAAATGGATTTTTGGGTATTAATATCAAAACCTAAATTTTTGGGTTTAATCTTGAAATTGATGATTACACATGGGTTTAAGAGGTATAAATTGATGAAGTGAAAGTATAGGATGTGTTTAATGTAATAAACATTCTTGGGTTACAAATTCATAGTTAGAAATTATTGATTTGGGATTTTGGGAAATTTAGGTTTATGTAGAAAAATGACCATTTCGTAGCCTGCTGAACTGACCGAATCGATTCGGCCTCTTTCTGAATCGATTCGGAATGTTGCAACATCCCAGGTCTATGTGACCGAATCGATTAGGACCCAAGCAGAATCGATTCGGCCAGTGGCAGAAGCCCAGGTCTTTGGACCCGAATCGATTCGCCTTGGAGGCCGAATCGATTCGTTAGGCCAAATCGATTCGGAATAGGGCCGAATCGATTCGAAAACAGGGCATTTTGAGGTATTTTCTCCATAGTGATTCCAAACCCTTTTTGGTTGGGTTTATTGATCTGGGGGCCTTCTCTTATGATGTAAGAGATACGTTCTTGGAGACATATAAGGAGTTTCTCACATATTAGGATTTTGGGGACTCCTTAGGGTAATTGGGGAGAAATGTATCCATGTATGTATTGGAATTGCATATGGAGATTGTGGGGAAACCTCATTGAGGTTGGGAATACCAATTATAAATAAAAAGGTATAAATATGACGTGAGGTTGAGAACTCTTAGAGAGTGAGGGGTCTCATATACTTAGAAATGTTTAGACTAAGGAACAATTGATAACTCAATAGGAGTAAGGGTTCATAAGATTAATTGAAC
The DNA here is from genome assembly GCA_949130495.1 of Sambucus nigra. NCBI lineage: Eukaryota > Viridiplantae > Streptophyta > Magnoliopsida > Dipsacales > Adoxaceae > Sambucus > Sambucus nigra. The sequence continues at coordinate 148,126,801 of OX422215.1, forward strand.
CATAGGTGAAATTGGGAACGATTTGGATCGTACTATCGACTAGAATAAGCGGTAGCATAAATTCTAGTTAGGATAGTTTACACGTAACTGTGGGGAAATAACAATTGAGATTCCAATACTTGAAACGAGGTTGGAATAATTTGAGGTTTTAGACTATTAAGTCATCTATGTGCCTATGGTTAAATAGTATTAAAGGTAATTATGTACTTTCGAATATGGATGAAATGTGTAGTGATGGGTTCCTACACAAAATTTTGGGTGATAACCCTAAGGTTGAATATATATGTATATATAAATACATATGATTTTGGGAGACTATTCATCATAGAGAAAAATGATTGAATATGTTTCAAGTGAGGGATTGTACTCACATATCTAGGTAAATTAGTTGAATTTGTGGTGATGGTTTGTATATTGAGGATTATGTATACTTATAGCCGAGTTTATATATATTATACACATGAACGAGAATTAGTTTGTATATATATATATTTATATAACGATGTGTGAATATATGTACATATATCTACATATAAAAATGAATATATGGATATATTTATGTTGTGGACATACATGGTATGGATATTTAAACCGTATACGATGGTTTAATATTTGATCATATGATGGGATCATATGGATGTATGTATATTGTGCATGTGAACGATATATATACTTATGTGGTTAAGCATACCCCCCTCATGCTATCATTGGGAAGTTTCCGCGCAGAGGGTGAGCATCCTGGAATATACAGCATGGTGTGGATATTCCCCAGGTCATAGTCGTCCCGTGTGTTATTATATGATAGATATATTTTTGGGATGAGACGTGGTGGGTATGTTTCGTCTCATTTCCAGTTGGAGCTATGAACGCTTCTCGGGACGTCGTGTGTGTGAGTTATCACGAGGTGGGTGCCGTTGATCCCCACCAGGTGGTCCCCAGTTGCTACGTGAGCCGGGAACTGGGAAGGTGATAGCATTGATGCAGTTTTATCGGCGATATATATAGCCGTGTGGATTATGTGCATGTCCATTGTACATCAGATATGATATGTACACTTGGTCATGGGTATAGATGATTGGTATATATATATATATATATATATATATATATTTGGTGAGAATAAAATGCCTATATATATATTTATATATCCTATAGATGAAAGGATATAGAATCTTTGTAGAGTACATCTTGGATGATTATGATGTACTAAATTAATGGGCGTTGATGTATCGCATTTAAGGAATATTTCGGTAACATCATCCCAAGGATATTATTGGAGATGTTAGTTGTAGTAGTAGTATAATATTGTATGTGTGGCATTATGGACCTCTAGAATCGACATTGTCAAGGAGTAGTGTTACAGGGTGGTTCCTTGTTTGGATTTCGCTTTGCGAGACATCCCACACATGAAACGTAGTGCAGTGTTGAGATTGGAGAACACTTCTGCCAATTACGGTATGTATGGCATTATGGACCTCTAGGATCGACATTGTCAAGGAGTAGTGTAGCGGGGTGGTTCCTTCTTTGGATTTCGCTTTTCGAGACACCCCACGCACGAAATGTAGTACATTGTTGAGATTAGAGAGAAGTTCTGTCGATATTTATGTGTGGCATAATAGATCTCCAGGATCGACGTTGACAATGAGTAGTGTAACGGGGTGGTTCCTTGTTTGGATTTCGCTTTGCGAGACACCCCACGCACGAAACACAACATAGCGTTGAAATTGGAGGGAAGTTTTGTCAATAATAATTTTGCATGCTTATTAATTAGAAATTAAATCATATGTTTCAACCCAAATGCATATGGGTAATTTATTAAGAACTACTATTGATTAAATTATAAACCGAAATCCACTAAGCCTATTAAGGCATAATTGTTTGTAAACTTAATCAAGTAGGATTAGAAAAATAAGGGGGGGGGGGTGGATTCTTGGGTTATAAATAGGAAGGTAGGTCTCATGGGTATAGGCTAGGCCTATGATAATTTAGGTTGTCCTAATAAATGGGGGTAATTTAACTAAAAGTTGAGGTCGCGAATAGGTGCGCGCCTTTAGATGAGAGGTGAGTTGGGGTTCCACGAGAGTGCGATTCCACTTTTAATTATGAAATAAGTGCACCGATATTTATTATGCACGGTTAACACAGTTGCTAAATATTTTTCACAACTCGGGCTCTGACCCGTTTACTTTTCTCTCCTGCATGTATATATATATATATATATATATATATATATATATATATATATATATTACTACAGGTGTCCTACCGCATGGATGCCGGATGACCTTCTATCCAGAGTCTTGGGAGCCGCGACAGGTGCGGACTGTTGCGAGATGTAGAATGTAGTCGCTTCCTCCTTTGAAAAAAAAATTCTAGGTAGGATTCATGTTGTATATCGGGTTTGTACCTAAGGGATATTTATATACATGTTTATATTTATTCCATTCCAGTTATTGTATTGGCTGTGACCCGACAACTTATTCGGGTCTACTTTTTATAGTATATTCTGTTGTAGTTATTTATTTCGTTTTATTCTAGCATTTCATTTCTCATAGTTCTTTCATGCACCCTTCTTTCCATTATTAGTAGTGTTAGTTTGTTTTCTGTTGAATATTTTATTTAATTTTAACATCTCGCTTGTATGATACCGGGTAGTTAGTTCTATATTATATTGTACCGACAGTTGATGCTGAGACTGGACCATCTGAAATTCCTAATTTAATGTGGTATAGGGCTAGCCACCCGTTATTATTTTAAGCGGGGTGTTACAGATGGTATTAGAGCATCAGGTTCTATAGTCCTTAGGATCTGTGCGAGTTTTCTGCATTCTTCCGTTAACGTTCTTGACATAAAGCCCTATAATTAGGACTGTTGTGTTCACTGCGTTGTTTTCTTCTGTGAAGTATATTCACTTAATTGGCGTTCTGATAACAGTTGCTCTTGTTTCGTTTCAGACGTCGCCTAGATTTTGTCGTCTAGGAAAGGATAGGATTAGAAGTAAAATACCCATAGCATATTTTGGGTACGCTTTATTCGGGGGTATTTGTTTTCCCCGATTCCGGAGGAGATATTGAGGAGATTTCTAGCAGTGGTGTGAGGTGATTTATCGGTAGTTGAGTAAGAAAGGAAAAATTTACTCGAACGGAGAACCTTGGACTTAGTAAAGTAAGTCTGAGGAGAGATTAGTGTAGTCCTTGGGAGGTTTAGGTTGAGAAACCCGTCAATCTTTGTTAGGAAGCCTTGAAATGTTGACTTCTACCGGTGGAAGGTAGGTGGCATTGACAAATGGTCAGGGGTATCGTCTTTATTTAAGAAGGGCGTAAGAAATTGGAGACTAAGGTTTGTCGAGTAGGATGAAAGGAGTTTTCGGTAGTTGCAATCGCGTTTTGTCCTTCATTATGGTTAGGAAGGACTTTGAGGAAGATGTTTATCTTGTGGAGAAATAGGTTTAGAATTAATGAATGTCCTGGTAGAAGTAGGGGACCCTGAGTTGAGATTCAAGGAGTTGCCTTGAAATGATGTTTGGGGGTGATGTAAAGAATCAATATGGTTGAGAGGTTTAGAGCTTAGTGGATTTATTTTGAGCGGAGAATTTAGCTCATAGTTGTGCTAGTTTTGAGAACTAGGTAGTGGTTAGAAGTGTTGTATGTGTTGAGGCCTTGTGTTTTAAACATAAGGTGTTTGTTTAGCGTGTCGAAAGACGTGGAATATATTTATATCGTTTTGTGGTATAGGCCCTCGGGCAGTATCTAAAATATGTAAAATCTTTTTATAAAACTTTAACCCTGGTTCAACTAATCTCAATTCCCGACCTAGCTACACAGTAGTGTATTGGGAGGGTTCCTTGTTTGGATTTCGCTTGCGAGACCTCCCCCGCACGAAGGTAGCTAGCGTCAGGAATTGAGGAGAGTTTAACCGTTAGGAATTTTCAAACTTTTATATATTTAGTATATTGTTATAGATTATACTGCTGAGGGTTATGTTACAATTTGAGGCTAATGGAGACTGATTATGATTCTACGAGTGGAAACTCGGATACAGGGTGTATGGGTGCCCTGGGTAGCTAGTTGATTTTAAAAATTTAAATAGTTCGACGTGAGAACTAGTAGGGATCGGTATAGTGATCATGAGGATTGATGTAAGGACTAGATGAGATTGAGGTCCTAGGCATGTCTTAAATTTCGCGGGCGAAATTCTTGTAAGGGGGGAAGATTGTAACACCCCATGATTTTTGAGACTGAGAAATTAAATTTTGGGAAAAATAAAATTTAATTGAATTAGAGAATTCTAAAATTTGGAATTTAAGTCCAAAAATAGAGGACATTACAAAGTATTCCGGATGATGATTTTGAGGGTACCATCGATCCTGGAATGGTCGAGATAGTCAAAATGACTGTCATTGGGTTTTATTTCGGCTTCGGAATATTTTTAAGACATTTTGACTCGAATTGGAGTAACCGAGTCATTTAAATTGTGTATTAACATTTAAAACTGCGACTTATGTTTTATAGGATTAAGAGGCTTACGGATGAAGCCTTCTCATTTGAGAAAAAGAGAGAAATAGAAAGAAAAGAGAAAGAAGAAGAAAGGAAAAGAGAGAGGGAGAAAATCTTGGAGATTTTTGGCCCAATCGCGACATCGAGGACGATCCAGCTTCTACAAATCTGAGGCAAGTGTTTAATCTTGCTAAATAGTTATTTGTGTATTTCATTTCATAATTTATGGGTTAAAGAAATGAATTTTTGGGTATTGATATCAAAACCTAAATTTTTGGGTTTAATCTTGAAATTGATGTTTACACATGGGTTTAAGAGGTATAAATTGATGAAGTAAAAGTATAGGATGTGTTTAATGTTAGAAACATTCTTGGGTTACAAATTCATAGTTAGAAATTGTTGATTTGGGATTTCGGTAAATTTAGGTTTATGTAGAAAAATGACCATTTCGTAGCCTGCTGAACGGACCGAATCGATTCGACCTCTTTCCGAATCGATTCAGAATGTTGCAAAATCCCAGGTCTGTGTGACCGAATCGATTCGGACCCAAGATGAATTGATTCGGCCAGTGGCAGAAGCCCAAGTCTTTGGACCTGAATCGATTTGCCTTAGAGGCCGAATCGATTCGCTACGCCGAATCGATTCGGAATAGGGACGAATCGATTCGGAAACAGAGCATTTTGAGGTATTTTCTCCATAGTGATTCCAAACCCTTTTTGATTGGGTTTATTGATTTGGGGGCCATCTCTTATGATGTAAGAGATATGTTCTGGGAGACATATAAGGATTTTCTCACATATTAGGATTTTGGGGACTCCTTAGGGTAATTTGGGAGAAATGTATCCATGTATGTATTGGAGTTGCATATGGAGATTGTGGGGAAAACTCATTGAGGTTGGGAATACCAATTATAAATAAAAAGGTATAAATATGACGTGAGGTTGAGAACTCTTAGAGAGTGAGGGGTCTCATATCCTTAGAAATGTTTAGACTAAGGAACAATTGATAACTCAATAGGAGTAAGGGTTCATAAGATTAATTGAACCATAGGTGAAATTGGGAACGATTTGGATCGTACTATCGACTAAAATAAGCGTTAGCATAAATTCTAGTTAGGATAGTTTACACGTAATTGTGGGGAAATAACCATTGAGATTCCAATACTTGAAACGAGGTTGGAATAATTTGAGGTTTTAGACTATTAATTCATGTATGTGCCTATGGTTAAATAGTACTAAAGGTAATTATGTACTTTCGAATATGGATGAAATGTGTAGTGATGGGTTCCTACACAAAATTTTGGGTGATAACCCTAAGGTTGAATATATATGTATATATAAATACATATGATTTTGGGAGACTACTCATCATAGAAAAAAATGATTGAACATGTTTCAAGGGAGGGATTGTATTCACATATCGAGGTAAATTAGTTGAATTTGTGGTGACGGCTTGTATATTGAGGATTATGTATACTTATATCCGAGTTTATATATGTTATACACATGAACGAGAATTAGTTTGTATATATATATATAGATATAACGATGTGTGAATATATGTACATATATCTACATATAAAAATGAATATATGGATATATTTATGTTGTGGACATACATGGTATGGATATTTAAACCGTATATGATGGTTTAATATTTGATCATATGATGGGATCATATGGATGTATGTATATTGTGCATGTGAACGATATATATACTTATGTGGTTAAGCATACCCCGCTCATGCTATCATTGGGAAGTTTCCGCGCAGAGGGTGAGCATCCTGGCATATAGAGCAGGGTGTGGATATTCCTCAGATCATAGTCGTCCCGTGTGTTATTATACAATAGATATATTTTTGGGATGAGACGTGGTGGGTATGTTTCGTCTCATTGCCAGTTGGAGCTATGAACGCTTCCCGGGACGTCGTGTGTGTGAGTTATCACGAGGTGGGTGCCGTTGATCCCAACCCGGTGGTCCCTAGTTGCTACGGGATCCAGGCACTGGGAAGATAATAGCATTGATACAGTTTTATCAGCAATATATATAGCTGGGTGGATTATGTGCATGTCCATTGTACATCAGATATGATATGTACATTCGGTCATGAGTATGGATGATTAGTATATATATATATATATATATATATATATATATATATATATATATATACATATATATGGTGAGAATAAAATGCCTATATATATATTTATATATCCTATAGATGAAAGGATATAGAATCTTTGTAGAGTACATCTTGGATGATTATGATGTACTAAATTAATGGGGGTTGACGTATCGCATTTAAGGAATATTTCGGTTACATCATCCCAAGAATATTATTGAAGATGTTAGTTGTAGTAGTAGTGTAATATTGTATGTATGGCATTATGGACCTGTAGGATCGACATTGTCAAGGAGTAGTGTAACGGGGTGGTTCCTTGCTTGGATTTCGCTTTGCGAGACACCCCACGCATGAATCGTAGTGCAGTGTTGAGATTGGAGAAATGTTCTGCCAATTATGGTATGTATGGCATTATGGATCTCTAGGATCAACATTGTCAAGGAGTAGTGTAACGGGGTGGTTCCTTGTTTGGATTTCGCTTTGTGAGACACCCCACGCACGAAACGTAGTACATTGTTGAGACTAGAGAGAAGTTCTGTCGATATTTATGTGTGGCATAATGGATCTCCAGGATCGATGTCGACAAGGAGTAGTGTAACGGGGTGGTTCCTTGTTTGGATTTCTCTTTGCGAGACACCCCACGCACGGAACGCAGCGCAACGTTGAAATTGGAAATTAAATCATATTTTTCAACCCAAATGCATATGGGTAACTTATTAAGAACTACAATTGATTAAATTATAAACCGGAATCCACTAAGCCTATTAAGGCATAATTATTTGTAAACTTAATCAAGTAGGATTAGAAAAAGAAGGGGGATGGATTCTTGGGCTATAAATAGGAAGGTAGGTCTCGTGGGTATAGGCTAGGCCTATGATAAGTTAGGTTGTCCTAATAAATGGGGGTAATTTAACTAAAAGTTGAGGTCGCGAATAGGTGCGCGCCTTTAGATGAGAGGTGAGTTGGGGTTCCACGAGAGTGCGATTCCACTTTTAATTATGAAATAAGTGCACCGATATTTATTATGAACGGTTAACACAGTTGCTAAATATTTTTCACAACTCAGGCTCTGACCCATTTACTTTTCTGTCATGTCTGTATACATATATATAACTACAGGTGTCCTACCGCATGGATGCCGGATGGCCTTCTATCCAGAGTCTTGGGAGCCGCGATATGTGCGGACTGTAGATGTAGTCGCTTCCTCCTTTGAAAAAAAAAATTCTAGGTTGGATTCATGTTGTATATCGGGTTTGTACCCAAGGGATATTTATATATATGTTTATATTTATTCCATTCCAGTTATTGTATTGGCTGTGACCCGACAGCTTATTCGAATATACTTTTTGTAGTATATTCTATTGTAGTTATTTATTTCGTTTTATTCTAGCATTTCATTTTTCATAGTTCTTTCATGCACCCTTCTTTCCTTTATTAGTAGTGTTAGTTTGTTGTGTGTTGCATATTTTATTTAATTTTAACATCTCGCTTGTATGATACCGGGTAGTTAGTTCTATATTATATTGTACGGACAGTTGATGTTGAGACTGGACCATCTGAAATTCCTGATTTAATGTGGTATAGGGCTGGCCACCCGTTATTATTTGAAGCGGGGTGTTACACTAAACTTTGTCATATTTCTTTAGCAGGTTCTCCAAATGAGGTTCATCTTCAAGAGTAGATTGGAACACAATTGGTATCCCTAGCTCGTATACTCGACTGGTTAATCTCTTCGGGAAATGTATAACAACCCACTAATTAGGAGTGTTTAAAACTTTTGAGTAGAAGACTTGATTGGCATCAGAAGCGAGAATTGCAGGCTCATCAAGCTCATTATTGGCACTCTTGAATTTATCCAAATTAACCATCACCAAATTAGAGTACGGACAATGGTTACAACCATTGATCTTGTCCTCCACCCTCACCCAATCACAATAAAACACTACCTCCTTAAATAGCGTATAGTCCAACTCAATTATTTGCTTGATAACTCCGTAATACATTGTCCAAGCATCTTTAAGTTTTTTATCACTTTTATTTGCCCTAAATTGAGTCTAAGCCTTCATGCAAACACCATTGTCTTGTGTCAGAACAGTACCGTCATGATACTTGGGAGAGAATACAAATCCCTTGGTGCAGTATTTTTTATATGTTTTAACCTTGTGTTTTGGCCCTTGTACTAAATTCCACAACATAGCATTTGTCTATGTCTCTCCGAAAGTGACTAGCAGTGCAATATAAATAATAATAATTATAAAGTGAGTCTGGATAATAAAGAATATAATGTAATATACTATTAAAATCAAGAGCCCATTATCATATAACCATAGAATGAAAGAAGTTTGCATCTCTACTTCGGTCAATTGGCTCCCATTTCCTTTACCATGTCAAGTGGATTTTAATAACGTTTTATACTCACTGCAATTTATTCACATAAGTTCGCGTATTATTATTTAAATGTGAATTTCAATAAATACTTATTAAATTTCTCAAACCTGTAGAATTATTCAAGACCATCAACGTCAAGTCGAAATAGGAACCATCGGCATATTTGTTGAAACTGTTTAGGTTCCAACATCACAATCTTATCATCTAACAACGTTCCTTCGTCAAAAACTCCATCTTCATCTAGAAATGCTTCACGAGTATGTTTGTGGTTTTTGTAAAGAGAATTAGTCATGTACTCCATGCAATACCTAACAGATTCAGTAACAACAAAGGACTTGGCAATTGAACCTTCAATGTATCGCTTATTGCTAAGTATATCTTTAAAATCCTGCATCCTCCTATTCGTGTCAATAAGAAAAAAGTATATGTGACATATTCATTAACAATGATCTATACGTATATGATTGTGTTTATGTTTGTATTTGTGTTCATGTGAAAATAAAAATTAATATAAAGAGTTTACCGTTCAAACGAATACATCCAATGTGTTCCTGTAGGACCATAAGTGAATGCTTCATCGGCTAAATGAGCAGTAGGGTGGATACTAATATAAAAAAATGTCGGCGAAAAGTGTTTCTCCAACACACACAATGCCTCTGCAACCATAAACTTGGCCCTTTGCATATCCTCACGAATTAAGATTTTGAGCAAAATATTTTGAAAAATAAGCTCAACTGTTGAGTAGCTCTTTGCAAATATTTGTATTTCAAAAATGCATGCTGAAGTAATACAGGAAAAAAATACTCCATAATAACGTGATAGTCATGCGACCTCATTGAGTGAAAACCAGGTGGGTTAAGGGTGATGATATTGCTCAGGTTAAGAGAAAAGCTGGAAGGTAGCTTTAACTATTTCAAAATTTGACAAAAATGTCGTTTCTCTTCTTTATCCAATATTAATGATGCTTTCGGTTTCATCCCTTTCCCGATTTGCTCATCTTCTCGCATCCATTGACCACTATGTATCCCCAAGTCTTTCATATCCTTCCGCACATTTATTGCATCTTTAGTTTTCCTTTTATCATCGAGGATTATACGTATTAAATGCTCTCCAACATTCTTCTTGATGTGCATCACATCAAGAACATGTCGAGTTTTATCAGTACTCCAATATTCCAAGTCAAATAAAATTGACTTTTTATACCATGCCTCCTTAACTTCAATATTACAATTCTCATTTGCATCACCCATCTTTCACTTCTTACTGGAAACTTTTGAAGACTTTCCCAGTATATACTCGATGCAATGTCACTTCTTTAAAAGTGAATCCCCATTCAACCGATATGGAGGAGGTGTATACTCTGTTGACCTAAGACCCAAACTCCCACCTTTCCAAAAATGGTGATCCATGTTAAGGAAAATATGATAGTGTATATAAACTATCTTACTACTATACGTCAGTCGGATGGATGGAGTATCGCCCCCACAAATAGGGAAAGTTTTATAACCATGTATAACACACCCAGATAAATTCCCATATGAAGGGAAATCATGAATGCCCCACATTAACATAGCTTTTAATGTAAAAGCTTGCATCTCATACATTTCATAAGCCGGAACACTTACTTCCCACAATTCCTTCAACTCATCAACTAATGGCTAAAGAAAAATGTCGATGTCTTGACCCGGTGCCTTCGGACCAGGTATTAATAAAAACAACATTTGAAACTCACTCTTTATACACAATGAAGGTGAAAGATTATTCGACACCGTGATAATAGGCCAATAGATATAGCTGGAAGACTTAATGCCACGAGGATTTAACCCATCGGTTGCTATTGAGAGCCAAATATTGCGTCATTCTTTAGAAAATTCAGGACATTTTGATTTAAAACTCCTCCAGTGAGACGAATCACATGGATGTCATTGGTAATCCCATGAAGTGGTTGCCCTATGGTGTCATTTCATTTCTCGGGCAATCCACGGAATAGTATAAAATCTCACCAACCCTGGAATCAGAGGGAAATATCTCAATACCTTTTTATGTTCTTTGGAAATCCTTCCCCCTTTCCTCATAGTGATTGAATACCTTGATTCTCCACATTGGGGACATTCATCCATATATTCATTCTCCTTACAATATAAGACACAATTGTTGACGCATGCATGAATGTAATTGGACTTCATCCCTAAGTATTTCATCATACTCTTCATCTTTGGATATTTTTTTGGTAGTGTATTACCTTTTGGAAGCCACCTTTTTAAGACAGACAAGAGTGTGGTGACACTATTTCCTGACCAACCAAATTGCTTCTTTAAGTTGTGAAGTTTTACAATTGAAGAAAGAGTTATTTCAAGACCCCAGCATGAAGGATATAATTTCTCAACTGATAATCTCTTATGTTTATTGTACTTATCATTCCTGAAATGATTTTCTTTGGAACTCCCGACTGGCCGCATTCAACATCTACATAAGGTTCCCCATGCACTCTATAACAAACATCAACAAGATTTTCCACCCCAACAGCTTGTTCCTCGATGTTTTCTTCTACTATGTTCTCGTCAACTTGTTCTACCGCTGGGGGATCAATAGTTTTCACGAATGTCTTTTCACCATGAAAAAACCATACAGTGTACAATTGATGCATACCATTCCTTCACAGATGTGTTTCTACTTCTTTCGATTTTAGACGCAAAATATTGCGACACTTTGAACATGGACAAGGTATTGTTGTCAACCCCTGATCATTATTCTCTTTCGCAAATTTAATAAACTCTTCAACGTCCTTTAAATACGACAAGCTGCTTTTATTCTCTTCAGTCATCCAGTCTTTGTTAATCAGTCGTTACATTTTATAAAACGATATAAAACACACATTAACAATAAGTTGCAACTATAATCTTCGATAATGGTTGGTGTCTATTTATGGCAACTAATTATACCACGACTTATGCTAAATTCATGGTTTCTAAATTCCAAACACACTTTTGATGAATAAAAAGAAAATTTAAGTATATTCATCATATCAAGTAACTAAAACGCATAATTCATCGTGATTTGTATTTACATCTAACTTGATCATTCATGGGGTTCTTTTTTATTTACCATAAAACTTAAGATGTGTATCCCAATAAGTGTATTGGGAGAAACTAAATATTAATCAACTTTAGATACAAAGATGAGAAAATGACCCTCCCCGCAACATCTCAAATGGTTGGAGTTTGTGTAATACCCCGTATTTTTAATGACTTTCAAAATGGGATTAATTAGAATTAATTGTGTTATAATTGAAAATTAATCCGGATTTAAATATTACTCGAGAATAAAGTAATACGTGAATTATGTTTAATATTACTTAATGATTAAAGTAATATATATGATTATAACTTTACAATTAATTATGAATTTATATATTGTCACAAATTATGTGTACGACAATTTCGATAATTAAGTTGGGATGCGTGAGTATGTCGTGTCGGGACTAGATTTAAATGAAATAAAAGTAAAATATTATTATGTTATCCTAACGGTCATTTTGACTGAGCTAACGTGCCCAGAAGGGTTCAAATAGTCAAAAAAGTCTACTTGGGTGTTTAATTTGTGTCTCGGGGAACATTGGAACCGAAAGGACACCCAGAGGGGTATTTCGATCATTTTATAAGGGAGGTGAATAGTAAACACGAAAATTGGGTTTTCTTATATTAGTGAGGAGATTAGAGAGCTTAGGTTCATTCACCAAAAATAAGAGGAAAATGTTTAGGGGAGATTGAGAGACTTTCTATGGGAGAAGAAAAGACTTTTTTAGGAAACTAAAGAACAACCACCTTGCACCAACACCAACACTGTCGAAAGTTGGCCGAAAAAAGAGAGGACCAACAGTAGAGTATCATCCCCAATGGATCAGATCTAGGAATTAGAAGCAAGTGATTAATTATTGCAGTATTAGCTTTTATATTTTCCATGTTAGGATCGTCAGAAAAATTTTGAAAAGTTGCATGACCAAAGATAAATTTGTGATAATTTTAAATGGAACTTTGAAATGGTTATTATGTAGGGATGATCTTTTTTTTTATATTAGAATAAATTCCATGAATTTTATATTATCTTGTGAAGAAATTCAGGATTTACACTCTTACTGATGATAAAGTCAAAAATTAGAGTTCTTGAGAATAAAATGGAATTTGAGTAAATTAATTCATGTTAATGATGTTTAAATAATTTTGGATACGTTAGAAATTATCCATATATGATGGTATATGATATGAATATCATGAGGTTAAATTGGAAATCATTTGGTGAAGAAAAAATTTGGAGTTTAGATGATGTTCATGGATAAATATAAAAATGAGTTTTTTTTGGAAATAGTATGTTTTAAATCAAACCTTCTTGATGATTCTAGGTTGCTTAGATCAGTAGGAATCATTTACATATGTGGCTATATCATGTGGTACGGATTATAAGAAGTTTGGGACACTAAAATAGAGGTTTTATTGATGTAAAGATGTGAAACCTATAGAATAAAGATTGGAGAATCTGGACCGATTCGATCGATCGATCCACGACCATCAACCGATTGACCTCGCCAGAAAAGATGAAGTTGTTTCTTTTTAATTCTTGATTTAATACCAAAACTTTTAGGAATCTTTTGTGATCATTATTCGAACATAATGGGACTTAGGGAAGGACAGTAGGCCATAGAAAAGACCAAGAAAATATTATTTTTGGGATTTTTTAATGTGGGAAATTTAACGAGTGTTAATTAAACGAGCTATTATTGAGACTTATCTTATTTGGGATTTAAATTGGATAAATGAAAATTTAAGGGTTGGACCAGTAGTAAGAGAATTATTAATTACCGGTATAGTTTGAGGAATATGTGGGATTAACCCTAAGAGATAAAATGAAGGGTTAAGAATGAATTAAGGGTTATTGAGAAATAAACCTAATTAAAGATGAGTTTAATTCATAGAATTTTGGAAGTTGTGATGACAAGGAAAAGTAGGGTGTAGACATTTACCTACTGAATTAGGTTAAGGAATACTTATTTAATCTTCGATTAATGAGTGAGGCTCGGGAATATAAAATAAAGAAGTAAAGTAATAATCTTTAATACGTAGGATTTGATAGAATAAAAATACTATGTTTGGGAATTATCATATGGTTATGTGAATGCCTTATGGATGTTATATTTATATAAGTGTGATAAATACCTATATTATTATTTGTATGTATGACATACCTACATTGCTTGCTATCGGGATGGAGGTTTCGCATTGCGGACGGTCATATAATGTGCGCCGATTTGGTAGGATTTTAGATTTGTACCCTGAGCATAGGACCTTGGACACGTGCTATCGGTGTATATGATAGTTTCGATGGTTGAATGGGGAGTATGCTCGCCTCCAATATATTTGTATTATGATATGATTCATGAGAGAATCCGAATCAATAGTCCTTTATACAATGACATTATGTATCAGGACATGATAGCAAAGTATGCATGCACCGCAGCTGTGACCGGGGAGGTGCCGTATTAGTATGTATATATATATATATATATATATATATATATATATATATATATATATATATATATATATATATATATATATAATTAATGTGATATTATATATATAAACTGTGATGTAATCTACTGTGTGACATTGTAGATATATAGATGTAATCTTATGTGTGATATTGTAGATTAAAAATATAAATTGTGATTTAATCTACCGTGTAATGTTGTAGATATAAGCAAATGATGAAATCTGAATTGAATTAAGTAAGTGAACACTTAATTTCAAGGGTGTAACAAGACTAGTTCATATTAAAGAGAAATGAATATGAATACTTATATTACGTATGGTATGGGACATATGTGAATATGATATGGGTTAGAATCATAGTGATATTAAGGCTAGTTATGAGGGAACCTTAACTAGGAATATAATAAGATACGATAGATGTGCACTCTAGATGAGAGGTGAGAATTATCAAGAGAGATCTTGAGAAACTAACATGTACATAATAAAATGCTTAATTGCAAATAGTTAAGCACTTGGTATTTTTAAAATATTTTATAATCGGGCTTTGACCCATTTCCCTGCATATTCTCTCCTCTACTATATCTTGTACATTAGGTATCCAGCAGCAGGGATGCCCAACATAGATTATGGTTGTTCCTATGGATTATAGCTACTAGAAGAAATGCGGATTTTATTTAGACGCTTCGTTTATGTTGATTCACTCATCTGTAGCGTCTACTTCATCTAGGGCTTGTCGGCCAGGATTCTAGAGGTTGTAATTATTTATGTAAGCATTGTGGATATCAGTTTCATTTAGTGTGAATGTTATAATTTAACTGAAGACTTATTGCAGTCACATTTATTCTTGTTATAGTTAATGCAGTTGTGATGTGTTGTTGCATATTATTATTCCGTGTGATGGAATGGCTTTAATTGAATTAGAAATGGAAAAAAGTTTTTGACACCTATTACGTGATTGGTAAAGAAGTTGTTTTCGACAGTGATGCTGAGAATGAACCAATTGCATATTCTGATTTACTTAAATGAAGGACTGATCACTCGATATTTAATTACGCGGGTTGTTACAGGTGGTATCAGAGCATCAGGTTCTAGTGTCTTTAGGATCTCTGTGGCTTACTACATTTCAGCATAACATTCTTTGATGTAGAGACCTATTATTAGGATGTTGGATTCTTCTGTTTATTTCGACTTACGTTCTCCTTCTATTAAGTATGGGAGATGTATTATTTATTTGAGATCGATCGGGCATCGTGAACCAAACACATTTGGACGACTAGCAAGAGTTGTTAGAAGGGCAGTAGGAGGAGGACTCTCCCAAAGATATAGACTATTTTGGAAAATGGTGTTGGAGATAAAAACCATCATAATTATTATTTGGGCTAAGAACATTAATGAAGTTACTTGGGAACTATAGTTTCCCAATCACCATCATAGTTGATGGTTGTGCCATTACTAACTCACCCGGGAGTGTATGTGAAAGGTGAGGGAGTCGGAAGGACTCTTGTGAAGGAAGAAATTTAAAGACAATTGTGAAGGGTGAAGTGTAGTAACACCCAGGATTTGAAAATTTTCTAGTTAAATTTTTCTAGGAAGAAAAAACTTAAGTGATGAGAGTTAGACATCACATATAAACAACATGTGTGAAGCTGGAATAAGAATTTTAGGTATGGTTAGATAGTGAAAATTTTCATTTGATGTTTTAATCGGGATATGAATGGAATTTCAAAACTTATCTCTTATGGGAAAGAAAGAGAGAAGTAACTTGTTTAACGAACTCCTTACCCTAGGAAGAATATGGTACATAGAAGATAAAAAGAGTTCATTATGTGAAAGGATTCGTGAGTGAAATACTCTAGTGTGAGTGGAAATCTTACAAAGATGACTAGGATTAATGTCACCAAGAAATTTGATGATGCTTCTAAATTTAAGGGGAGCTAGAAGGGTTAGGAAACCTCTCTGAAGGGCAAGATTGAATTCAATATTGTTAATGAAACATCACCAGAAAGTGTACCCAGCAGGGGACCCATTTAAAGTGATATGATTAAACCCCTACTTACTGTCAATGAAATCAGCCAAGACTAGTGTGGTCGATAATGTATTCCATAGGACCCGTAGAGCCAAAAGTATAATGGGAATAACAATTGGGATTTAAAATTGATAGGTCCAAGAGGAGGACGTTCAAATGGTAAGTAACAAGTAAATAGTAAGGGAAATTACCCTATGTGTAGAGAGAGAGACTACTAAGTGTTAAATGTGTCCACATTGAGTAGTGAGACCGATAAATTTTGGGAATAGTAAATCATACCAATTAGGCATAACAACTGGAGGAGTGAGACTTCTAGGGGAGTAATTGGGTCAAGATAATTAGGCCCAATAAATTTACGACCCAAGAGTGGTAGGTTTAAATAGGACCAGTGGAGTCCTCTGTAATGGTAGCATATCATATTTTCAAGGTCAGTGGGGTCCAAGTAGAAAATGGGAGGTCGATAAGACCATAATTGAGTTTTAGATATGATGGGCCAACGTTTCAATAATGGGTGTGTAAACCACAGGAGTGAATAATTTGTCCGCAATAGGTGGGTACAACTATACGATGAAAACCTAGATGTGTAATGGTTGCAAGTGATCGTGAGCTGTTTTGACCGTGAGAAGTGCATGTAAGGACCCTACATGATCAGGAGAGACTGATGAAGTTTTATTTCATCCTTGGTAATAAAGGATTAATTCTAGTGACATGGTGTGTCACAACAATCATATATGAATTGAAATCCCTAAATGTGCGTGTGAGTCGACGTTAGTGGAAACGATAATTTTAACAATCTGGTTACAAAAGTTTTTCTCATTGATAGCGGGACTTTTTAGTGTCGTTCGTGAGTGAACCGGGTGGGTCCTAAGAGTATATTTTGTTATTATAATCTTCTATTGCTTTGAGTTAGCATAATTTAACTCATTATGGTAATATGTAGTGATAAATTACCAAATGTTTTAATGATAGTAGATTGAGTGATAAGACTATCATGCTAGATACTCTGGGGAGAGTAAAATTAATTTTATGTGGTGACAACTGAAATAGGGTTGGGCCTTTATTTAATGATATCATAGACCTTAGTGAAAATGTTGTCTAGTTATATGTGTGAGTAGAAATTTATACTACCGATGTCACTCAGGATATATTATGTTTTTGTCGAACAGCGAGAAATAGCTTATTATCTATAGCACCGAGAATTTGGAATGGTGAGAGCAACATAGTTTATGTTATTGTTAGGGATAATTAAGCATGGACTAGTAGACTTTTAGGTCAACATAGAAAAATTATGGGAAGGTACAGATTATAAACTGAGGTCCATTACGGATCTCGACGACCGACTATGTTAAGTAGTAGTACATCAGATGAGAGATATAGTCGGTAGAATAACAAATGTATCAGGCTATAAATGATTATGGTAATAGGATTTAAATGAAGATATGTTTGGATAGATTCCTCTTGTAGCGGGCCACCTGTCTTTTGGAATTAGGGTGGACCATTCAAAACCAGCAAAGGTTTCTCCAACCGTTAATGATTTCTAAGTAGTATTGGGAGAGTATTCCTAAGGATTTTATCACGAAGATGGTTAGATCCTATATGAGTGATAGTGGATCAGTTGACTGAAGTACATCACGCTATGACAGTTAGGGTTGATCATACTACGAGATAATATGCTTTGATCTTAATAACCTAGATAGTGAGGTTACCTATGATACCGTTTAATATTGTGTCCAATTAGGACGAGATGTTGTCTCCCAATTTTGGAAGAACTTTCACTAGGCATGGGTAACGATTTATGATTGGGAATGATCTATCATCTGCAGAATTATATGCACGCTAAGAGGACAAATCTGATGTTGTAAGATTAATTGTGTTTGTACCCTTGAATCTTAAGGGACGACGAGAGACGTACGTTCCACTAGTGAAGTTGGTGTACTATAACTCTTATAAGTTACTGTTGGGTATGGTGCCAGTTGAAGTATGGTATGACAAGTCTTATTGTTTATCCTACTTGTGGGATAAAAGTGAGGAACCAGGAACTATTAAGAATAGTTGAGATGATTTGAAACTTATAGTATATATTGTGTGTAAAATGTATACTGCACAATTAACCGACTTATGTATGATAATCACAAGACGAGATGGTATTTATATAAAGAACGGTTAATATATTTAAGTGCATATAGTAGAAGGTTAGATAATGAAGATTTAGAATCAAGTATAAGTAGTGAAACTTAAATGGTAAGGCTTGGACAAGAATCGACGTGACAGGGTAACCTGGGGTTAAAATGATCATAAGTGAGGTGTTCTTTATTGGGGGTATTCGATAGCGTACTGTATGGGCGGTATAGAGCAGTCTCCTTGGGAGAGCAAGTATGTGATGCAAAATACTTATAAATTATTGTTCTTGCCTGCTATACTTTTGTTTTCTGAATTTCGGGACGAAATTCCGTTGTAAGGGGGGAAGTATGTAATACCCCGTATTTTTAATGACATTCAAAATGGGATTAATTAGAATTAATTGTGTTATAATTGGAAATTAATCCAGATTTAAATATTACTCGAGAATAAAGTAATATGTGATTTATGTTTAATATTACTTAGTGATTAAAGTAATATATATGATTATTACTTTACAATTAATAATGACTTTATATATTGTCACAAATTATGTGTACGGCAATTTCGATAATTAAGTCGGGATGCATGAGTATGTCATGTCGGGACTAGATTTAAATGAAATAAAAGTGAAATATTATTATGTCATCCTAATGGTCGTTTTGATTGTGCCAAAGTGTCTGAAAGGGCTCAAATAGTCAAAAAAGTCTACTTGGGTATTTGATTTGGGTCTCGGGGAACTTTGGAACCGAAAGGACACCCCAGAGGGGTATTTCGATCATTTTATAAGGGAGGTGAATAGTAAACACAGAATTGGGTTTTATTATATTAGTGAGGAGATTAGAGATCTTAGGTTCATTCACCAAAAATAAGAGGAAAAGGTTTAGGGGAGATTGACAGACTTTCTATGGGAGAAGAAAAGACTTTTCTAGGAAACTAAAGGACAACCACCTTGCACCACCAAGAGCCACCACCACCACTGCTGGAAGTTGGCCAAAAAAAGAGAGGACCAATCGTAGAGTATCATCCCCAACGGATCAGATCTATGAATTAGAGGCAAGTGATTAACTATTGCAATCTTATATTTTATATTGTCCATGTTAGGAAAGTTAGAAAAATTCTAAAAAGTTACATAACCAAAGATAAATTTGTGATAATTTTAAATGGATATTTGAAATAACTATTATCTAGGAGTGATCTTTTTTTTTTATTATAAAATAAAATCCATGAATTTTATATTATCTTGTGAAGAAATCTGGGATTTACACTCTTATTGATGATAAAGTAAAAAATTAGAGTTCTTGAGAATAAAATGGAATTTAAGTAAATTAATTCATGTTAATGATGTTTAAATGATTTTGGATACATTAGAACTTATCCATATATGATGGTATATGATATGAATATCATGAGATTAAATTGGAAATCATTTGGCGAAGACAAAATGTGGAGTTTAGATGATGTTCATGGATAAATATAAAAATGAGTTTTCTGGAAATAGTATGTTTTAAATCGAGCCTTCTTGATGATTATAGGTTGTTTAGATCCGTAGGAATCATTTACATATATTGATATATCATGTTGTATGGATTATAAGAAGGTTGGGACACTAAAATAGAGGTTTGAATGATGAAAAGATATGAAACCCATAGAATAAAGATTGCAGAATATGGAGTGATATCTAAGTAATCGATCGATCAACCCAGGACCATCGATCGATCGACTAACCGAACCAGAAAATATGAAGTTGTTTTCTTTTTAATTCTTGATTTAATACCACAACTTTTAGGAATCTTTTGTGATCATTATTCGAACATAATGGGACTTAGGGAAGGACATTAGGCCATAGAAAAGACCAAGAAAATATTATTTTTGGGATTTTTTAATGTGGGGAATTTAATGAGTGTTAATTAAACGAGCTATTATTGAGACTTATCTTACTTGGGATTTAAATTCGATAAATGAAAATTTAAGGGTTGGACCAGTAGTAAGAGAGTTATTAATTACCGGTATAGTTTGAGGAATATGTGGGATTAACCCTAAGAGATATAATGAAGGGTTAAGAATGAATTAAGGGTTATAAAGAATTAAACCTAATTAAAGATGAGTTTAATTCATAGAATTTCGAAAGTTGTGATCACAAGGAAAAGTAGGGTGTAGACATTTACCTACTGAATTAGGTTAAGGAATACTTATTTAATCTTCGAGTAATGAGTGAGGCTCGGGTATATAAAATAAGGAAGTAAAGAAATAATCTTTAATACGTAGGATTTGATAGATAAACAATACTACATATGGGAATTATCATATGGTTGCGGAAATTCCTTATGGATGCTATATTTATATAAATGTGATGAATACCTATATTATTATTTGTATGTATGACATGCCTACACTACTTGCTATCGGGCTGGAGGTTTCGCGTTGTGGATGGTCTTATCTTGTGCGCCCGTTTGGGAGGGTTTTAGATTCTTACCCTAAGCATATGAACTTGGACACGTGCTATCGTTGTATAAAACAATTTTGATGGTTGAATGGAAGCGTAGGTATGTGCGTGACCCATTTGGCTGGGGAGTATGCTTGCCTCCAATATATTTGTGTTGTGATACAATTCGTGAGAGACGCCGAATCAATAGTTCTCTATACAATGAAATTATGTATCAGGACATGATAACAGAGTATGCATGCACCGTAGCTGTGAGTGGGGAAGTGCCATATTAGTATATATATAATTAGTGTGATATTATCTATATAAACTATGATGTAATCTACTGTGTGACATTGTAGATATAGAGATGTAATCTTCTATGTGATATTGTAGATTAAAAATATAAACTATGATTTAATCTACTATGTAATGTTGTAGATAGAAGTAAATAATGAAATCTAAATTGAATTAAGTAAGTGAACACTTAATGCAAAGGTTGTAACAAGACTAGGTCATATTAAAGAGAAATGAATATGAATAATTATATTACGTATGGTATAGGACATACGGGAATATGATATGGGTTAGAATCATAGTGATATTAAGGCTAGTTATGAGGGAACCTTAACTAGGAAGATAATAAGATACGATAGGTGTGCACTCTAGATGAGAGGTGAGAATTCTCATGTTTTCCCTTTTTAAATTAGTTAAATTCAATTTAATGTGAAATAATTCTTGGACATCCTTAATAAAGTATTTTGGGAGATAGGGAAGATCAGTAGGATATATGAATAATTTTGGGGACTTTTAATATGAGATGAGAATTGTATTTTTGAGGATAATTACTTAAGGGCCGATGAATTTATGTATAAAAGGGGGAAATGCATAAGAGAGTTATGTTGGAACAAAAAGGACACCTACTAAATTTTATACTTAGAAGGATAACGACCATGAGAGTTACGTAATAAGTTGGAAGAATCCTTCGAATTAAGGTTAGAGACGAACCCTTATACGCGATACTAATAATATGAGAATAAGGATAAATGTCGTCACTATGGGATTTGTGATATACCTAATATTGATATGGTAATATTAGTATAGTTATATGATTGTGTATGCATATACTATCTATGTGTGAAAATCATACCCACGCTACTTCCTATCCCGAGGTTACCGCGCTGGGACGGTCTTATCCTGTGTGCCTTATGGGGGATATTGACTCGTACCCTAGGAGGTAGATATCCTTGGTACAGGCTATCGAATGGATAGTTCAGACGTTCCTAAGAGACGCAGGTATGTGCCATCCTCTTAGAGACTTGGAATCTATGCTCTGCCTCAATATTCTTTGTGTATGTGTTAATACAATTCGAGAATGATTCCGAATTTGTATTCCCCTTAATATAAGTGATACGAGGTTTGGATAGTAGAGTATGCCCGCACTTTAGTTTTTATACGGGGTGCTATTATGATATATATATTTTACGAGTAGTTAATATATATATGAAATTCTAAAATCTGGGACTGCCTACTGTGATTTGATATGTAGAACATCGTTGATGACTCAAATTATAAATACTTGTTTTGAGAAAGTATAATATGACACTGGAAAACTTTATTGATTAATAAAGTTAGAATGAGAACTTTGGTCACTAATTGAAATATTCTTTTCAAATAATCGAATCGTTAAATTTTGAATCCTGCGAATAACCTAAGATAAGTTAAATCATTGGGGAAAGATAGCGTGATATATGATGAGATAAACCATTGGGAAGGTTAGTGCGATAGGTTGGCACATTAGAAGATAGGTGAGAATTTCTCAAGAGAGTGTCGCACTAATATGTTGTTGCATTGGCCTGTATCAATTTAAATACTTGCTAAACGAATTTTTAAATCATATACACTATCGGGCTCTAACCCGTTTCTCTCTCTCTCTCTCTCTCTCTCTCTCTCTCTCTCTCTCTCTCTCTCTCTCTCTCTCTCTTGTATATATATGTATGTACTACAGGTGCCCAGCCACAGGGGCGTCTTGCTTAGGATCCCTTGGCAGGAACGTGCTGCAGCTTAGGTGGGAGTTATAGGCCACTTGCTTAGACGATTTCATTTACTTGATTCCACTTCTATGATTCTCAGTTATTGGGGCATGTGTCGCCCTTTCCACTATTTATCAGTTTTGTTGGGACATTTGTATTTCAGTTATTTCTAGTACTGTTACTTTGGGATTTATTCAGCATGTATGTTTTTACTTTAAGTTTTAAATGTTGAAATTTTTAATGTTGAATGCTTAAAGTAATTGGATTATGTTCCAGGATAATTGTTGTATGATTCTTACTTATTGAAAATGTTGTTACTAATTAAATAAATAATTTTCCTTTAAAAATAAAATTGGTTAATAATGTTGAAAAATGGTTTTGACACTTAGCTTAATTAATTAGGGTGTTAATTTGGAAAAAGTTATCTTTACGACAGTGATGCTAAGAATGAACCAACTGTTCACCTAGATTTTAATTTAATAAAGGAGTGATCGCCCGATATTTAATTACGCGGGGTGTCACAGGTGGTATCAGAGCATCAGGTTCTAGTGTCCTTTAGGATCTGTGCGGCTTATTATGCTTTCAACATTGCTTTCCTTGATATAGAGCCCTAAATACTAGTAATGTTGTGTTCATCTCTATACATTGGGAATTCGTGCTTCTGCGATTTGTTTATTTGAATGATGAACTCATCCAAATTTATTTAAATTTTCAGATGGACCGTCAAGAAGAACTAGCTAAAACGGTTAAGGGAGTCAACGAGCAAGATAGACTCACACCTCAGGTATCCCCAGAGAGAATATCAACCGCCGAGTTAGCAGGTATCGTGGCACAAGCAGTTACCACTGCAGTTTTACAATACCAAGAACGCAACATACAACTTAAAGGAGGCAAAAGACCTAGAGAGGTTAACCAAATGCATGTGACTAAAGCTGACAAATGTGCGAAGACACCGAAATTTCGACAACAAACTACCCAAGACCGAGTCAGTTCTAGTCAACAACGTGGCAAAATGAAGCAGTTTCGAAAGAGGAATAAAGTCCCAAGTCAGCAAGGCCGACACCGACAGCAGCAGGGTCAGAGGGGGAGTAACTTCAGAGGCCGATGTTTTGTGTGTGGCACGCATGGCCATAAACGCCAGGATTGCCCAGAGGGTGTTAGGGCCCCACAGCAGTAGGGTGCCCGTAATGATCCACAGGGGCCACTTTTTCCAGTCGCTCTCCCAGCACCAGCTCAGGTACCAGCCCTACCAACCTTTCCAGTAGCTCCAGTGTAGCAGGGGCAGTTACAGTACAGACATATCTATAATGTCCACCATGCAGCCGCCCCATAGGCACCACCCGCAATTTGGGGTATGTTTCCTATCCATGGGACTTTGGGTCGAATTTTGTTTGTTACTGGGACAACGCATTGTTTTATAGCTACATATTATGCGAAGACCTTAGGGTTATTAACCACAGTAGAGAGCACTGTTACGTAGGTAGACTCACCACTGGGGAATGGTTCACTTTTCTTTATATGCCGGGGAGTGGGGGTAGAGATTGGTAGGTTGGTATAACCTGCAGACATGTTAGTCTTAGATATGCATGAGCACGATGTTAATATCGGCATGGATTGGCTCGCAGCTTATAGAGCCATGATTGATTGCTTTGGTGGGAGCATTATTTTTGCCATTCCGGGGCAAGAGATGTTTGTAGTGGCGATGCCTCACCCAGAAGGAGGCTCGACCGCTCATTTGTATTATATAGAGGAGGATACCTCTAAGGAGGTTGTGATTTCGTTAGACTTGATTCCAGTTATTCGTGAGTATTCCGATGTGTTTCAAGAGATATCAGGCCTACCCCCTAGTCGAGAGATAGACTTTGTTATAGATTTATTGCCAGATACTAGACCTATAGCACGCGCTCCATACCGTATGACTCCGGCAGAGATGCGAGAGTTACGAGATCTCATAGAGCAGCTGTTAGGTCAGGGCTTCATTCGCAGGAGTACCTCACCTTGGGGCGCTCCACTTCTGTTTGTGAAGAAGAGAGATGGTTCACTAAGGTTGTGTGTGGACTATCGGGAGTTGAACAAGGTCACGATACGGAATAAGTATCCGTTGCCTCGAATCGATGATCTTTTCGAACAGCTGAGGGGAGCAACTTTCTTTTCGAAGACAGATCTGAGGTCGGGGTACCATCAACTACGTATTAGAGAGCAGGATGTTTCAAAAACTGCCTTCTTGACAAGATATGGGTCTTACAAGTTCAGAGCGATGCCATTTGGTCTCACAAATACTCCAACCGTATTCATGGACTTAATGAACCGAGTATTCAGAGAGTTCTTGGATCAGTTTTTCATCGTCTTTATAGATGACATTTTGATATATTCATACTCTGAGGAGGAGCATGCCGAGCACTTGAGGCAGGTTCTTCAGACTTTACGAGAGCATCAGTTGTATGCTAAGTACGAGAAGTGTGGATTCTGGTTGCGAGAAGTACAGTTCTTGGGGCATGTTGTTTCTGAGCAGGGGATAGCAGTCGACCCGAGTAAAGTGTCAGCGGTGAGGGAGTGGGGACAGCCCACGACACCGGCGGAAGTGCGTAGTTTCTTGGGGTTAGCCGGATACTACAGGAGATTCATTCGGGGATTCTCCAAAATGGTTCAGCCTTATAAGAATGGCCTACGTCCACTGTTATGTTATTGCTGAGTGTTTGGGAATTCTCGATTACAAGTTCTATCAAGAAATTCCGGTCCCCTTATAATGAGGATTGTACAATGTATTTATAGCCCTGAGGCTGTAATGTGAAAGGGTAATACATTCAATGCCCCATAAGTGTGTGCGTCTGAATGATAAGCATTTAATGAACAGTCAAACTGTTGGTTATCCTGCTATTAATGCTTTGTTCGAGGTGCAGCTCGGACCTCCTGAGTTGCTCGGACCGCCTAAGCTTCTCAGTACTCAAGAGTTCCTCGGAGAGTTCTTATTCCTCGGAGTGTATAAGTTCCTCGGGGAAGTAGTGTTCCTCGTTGTAGTATGGTTCCTCGGAGAGTGTGAGTTCCTCAGAAGTGTTTGTCGTTACCACGTAGATTGCCACGTGTCTTCACTTTATTCAGCACCAGTCCTTGCTTTACCAAAGCTGGGTACGGAGTACCTGGTTTACACCGATGCCTCTTTACGGGGACTTGGGGGAGTACTTCAGCAGGAAGAGAAGGCTATAGCTTTTGCCTTCCGCAAGCTTAAACCGTATGAGAAGAATTACCCCAACCACGACCTGGAGTTAGCAGCGGTCGTCTTTGCATTGAGGATATGGAGACACTATTTATTGGTGGAGAAATTCTTCTTGTTCACAGGCCACAAGTCACTGCAGTACCTATTCACTCAGCGAGAGCTGAATATGCGGCAGCGCAGATGGTTAGAGTTTGTGAAGGACTATCAGTTTATCATACAGTATCATCCGGGGAAAGCCAACGTAGTTGCTGATGCGTTGAGCTGTAGACCGGTAAATGAGGTAGCGGACGTCTGGAAAGAGAAGCAGAAGGAGTTGGCTCACCAGGACGCAGAAGCCCGTTCCTTCATATCTGTTATGACAGTCACACCCGAGATTGTTACAAGGGTGATACAGGCTCAAACCACAGACCCGTTTTACCAGGAGCAGATTGTACGACTTTTAGCTGAGGGTGCTGAGTCCTACTCTGTTAGTTCTGATGGGGGGTTTGAGGTTTAATGGGAGATTGGTGGTTCCATAAGGAGAAGAATTACGTCATACAGTGATGACCCAATCTCACGGGTCCTGATTTGCAGTACATCCTAGAGGAGATAAGATGTACCAGGATATGAGGATGAAATACTGGTGAAGTGGGATGAAGAAGGACATTGCTGAGTTCGTGTCCAAGTGTTCTACCTGCCAGCTGGTAAAGGTGGGCCATCAGAAACCGTCAGGATTGCTTCAGCCATTGGAAGTACCCACATGGAAGTGGGAGAGTATTTCCATGGATTTTATTACAGGGTTGCCTACATCGCAGCGAGGCCACGACTCTATCTGGATGATTGTAGACCGTTTGACCAAGGTGGCTCATTTTCTTCCGGTGCGGACAGACTATACCACGGGTCAGTATGCTCAGTTGTTCATTGCTGAGATTGTCAGATTACATGGGGTGCCCCTGAATATTGTGTCAGATAGAGACAAGATTTTCGTGTCACGTTTCTGGGAAAGCTTTCAGGAGGCTATGGGTACTGATTTGAGGTTGAGTTCAGCTTATCACCCACAGACAGATGGACAGAAAGAGCATACAAATCAGATGTTAGAGGATATGCTATGAATGTGTGTTCCTGATTTTGGAGGAGGTTGGGAGCCACATCTTCCACTGGTAGAGTTTGCTTATAATAACTCTTATCAATTCACGATTGGCATGGCTCCATTTGAGGCTCTGTATGGCAGACCTTGTCGTTCCCCAACATGTTGGCTCGAGGTGGGGGATAATAAGTTGCTTGGACCGGAGGTGATTCAGGAAACCTCCGCGAGGATTGAGATGATCAGGAGTCGCATTCGAGTAGCCCAGGATAGGCAGAAGAGCTACGCCGATGCAAAACGGTTCTTCCGGGAGTTTAATGTGAGGGACCAAGTGTTACTGCGTGTATCTCCTATGAAATTAGTGATGAGGTTCAGGAAGAAGGGGAAATTGGGCCCGAGGTACGTGGGACTATTTCCCATCATCGAGAGGATTGGGCCGGTAGCATACAGATTGGGACTTCCAGAACATTTGCATCACATTCACGATGTATTCCACGTCTCGTCGTTGAGACGGTATCTTCGGGATAATATGGTCCATACTCACATCGCGATAGATGATATAGAGTTACAGCCTGACAGCTCTTACGAGGAGAGACCGATGGCTATCCTAGACTATAGTGAGAGGATATTGAGGTCGAAGATAGTTCCACTTATATGGGCCCAGTGGGAGCATCATAATGTGGAGAAATCCACTTGGGAGCGCGAGGCCGATATGCGCGAGAGATATCCAGATTTGTTCTTACCAGGTATGCCTTATTTTCCGAATTTCGGGACGAAATTCCGTTATTAGGGGGGAAGTATGTAATACCCCGTATTTTTATGCTATATTAATTTGGGGATTTATTAAATTTAATGTGAATTAATTATTTAATAAAAATCCAAAAAATAATTATGTTATAATTATTAACGTGACGAGAGTTAGTAATTATGGGAAATTTGTTGAATATTACTAATGAGCAAAGTAATATGTAATATTGGTTATATTAAATGTCACGAGTGAATAAAATGACTATCTTGGAAATTTGTGTCAGGACGCGCCCGTGTCGCGTCGGGACTAAATATTGATAAATAAAAGTGAATACTTTATAATTTGTTCGTATGGTCGTTTTGAGTGAGCCAACGCATCCGGAAGGGTCAAGATAGTCAGAAAAGTGTACTCGGGGGTTTAGTTTTGGTCTCAGGGCGTTTTTAGGCCTATTTAGTACCCCGGGAGGGCGTTTTGGACATTTCGCAATTATGGGCAATTAAACCCACGAAATTCTAAGGGTTATATTAGATGTCTAAGGTTGTCTTCTAGGGTTAGAACAACCAAAGACAAGTGACGGCCATAGGAGAGGGAAGGAGAGAGCTTCCAAGGAAATTCAAGGCCCAAAATCCACCCGTTTGCACCGCCACCACCACCAACGCGTAGATCGCGCGACGGGGAACGCAAGCACACCAAAATCATCTCAAAATCAGAAAACCAAAAATCCCAGGCAAGTGTTTATCTTGCTTATTTCGTTGGTGCATCTTTCATATTAGTTTAGGAGTAATTAGAATGAGTTTTTATGGAAGAAAACCAAAAATTTGAGATAGGAATCGCATGTAGTTATGGCTTAAATGATAATCCTGGAAACCCTTGCCATGTAGAGGAATTACCCACAAAATTATGATGTTTATAAGAAGAAATTTTTGAAAATACTTGTTAGAACCATGTTTAAGAGAATTCTAGGGTTCTTGATAATTATATAAATTTTTGGGCTATTAATCCATGTTTAGTGATAGAAATCCACATGCTTTACGTTCGAAATACCTAGTATGATGATATAATGTTAGTAGTATGAATCTTTGGACATTTGGGAATGAAAAACTTGAATTTGGATGAAGATATGTGTTAGAACCCGTAACTGCAAAACTGCAGAAATCGCAATACCCGCTTGATCGATCGATCGAGCCCAGAGCTTCGATCGATCGAAGGTTCGATCGATCGAGCCCCAGACATCGATCGATCGACCCCTCCTGGCAGACTCATGTTTTCCCTTTTTAAATTAGTTAAATTCAATTTAATGTGAAATAATTCTTGGACATCCTTAATAAAGTGTTTTGGGAGATATGGAAGATCAGTAGGACATATGAATAATTTTGGGAACTTTTAATATGAGATGAGAATTGTATTTTTGAGGATAATTACTTAAGGGTCGATGAATTTATGTATAAAAGGGGGAAATTCATAAGAGAGTTATGTTGGAACAAAAAGGACACCTACTGAATTTTATACTTGGAAGGATAACGGCCATGAGAGTTACGTAATAAGTTGGAAGAATCCTTAGAATTAAGGTTAGAGACGAACCCTTATATGCGATACTAATAATGTGAGAATAAGGATAAATGTCGTAACTATGGGATTTGAGATATACCTAATATTGATATGGTAATATTAGTATAGTTTTATGATTGTGTATGCATATACTATCTATGTGTGAAAATCATACCCACGCTACTTGCTATCCCGAGGTTACCGCGCTGGGACGGTCTTATCCTGTGTGCCTTATGGGGGATATTGACTCGTACCCTAGGAGGTAGATATCCTTGGTACAGGCTATCGAATGGATAGTTCAGACGTTCCTAAGAGACGCAGGTATGTGCCATCCTCTTAGAGACTTGGAATCTATGCTCTGCCTCAATATTCTTTGTGTATGTGTTAATACAATTCGAGAATGATTCCGAATTTGTATTCCCCTTAATATAAGTGATACGAGGTTTGGATAGTAGAGTATGCCCGCACTTTAGTTTTTATACGGGGTGCTATTATGATATATATATTTTACGAGTAGTTAATATATATATGAAATTCTAAAATCTGGGACTGCCTACTGTGATTTGATATGTAGAACATCGTTGATGACTCAAATTATAAATACTTGTTTTGAGAAAGTATAATATGACACTGGAAAACTTTATTGATTAATAAAGTTAGAATGAGAACTTTGGTCACTAATTGAAATATTCTTTTCAAATAATCGAATCGTTAAATTTTGAATCCTGCGAATAACCTAAGATAAGTTAAATCATTGGGGAAAGATAGCGTGATATATGATGAGATAAACCATTGGGAAGGTTAGTGCGATAGGTTGGCACATTAGAAGAGAGGTGAGAATTTCTCAAGAGAGTGTCGCACTAATATGTTGTTGCATTGGCCTGTATCAATTTAAATACTTGCTAAACGAATTTTTAAATCATATACACTATCGGGCTCTAACCCGTTTCTCTCTCTCTCTCTCTCTCTCTCTCTCTCTCTCTCTCTTGTATATATATGTATGTACTACAGGTGCCCAGCCACAGAGGCGTCTTGCTTAGGATCCCTTGGAAGGAACGTGCTGCAGCTTAGGTGGGAGTTGCAGGCCACTTGCTTAGACAATTTCATTTACTTGATTCCACTTCTATGCTTCTCAGTTATTGGGGCATGTGTCGCCCTTTCCGCTATTTATCTATTTTGTTGGGACATTTATAATTCAGTTATTTCTAGTACTGTTACTTTGGGATTTATTCAGCATGTATGTTTTTACTTTAAGTTTTAAATGTTGAGATTTTGAATGTTGAATGCTTAAAGTAATTGGATTATGTTCCAGGGTAATTGTTGTATGATTCTTACTTATTGAAAATGTTGTTACTAATTAAATAAATAATTTTCCTTTAAAAATAAAATTGGTTAATAATGTTGAAAAATGGTTTTGACACTTAGCTTAATTAATTAGGGTGTTAATTTGGAAAAAGTTATCTTTACGACAATGATGCTTAGAATGAACCAACTATTCACCTTGATTTTAATTTAATAAAGGAGTGATCGCCCGGTATTTAATTAGGCAGGGTGTCACAGTATCCAGCAGCGGGGATTCCCATCTTAGATTATGGATGTTCCGATGGATTATAGCTACTAGCAGAGATGCGGATGTTGTTTAGACGCTTCCTTTCTATTGATTCACTCATCTGTAGCGTCTATTTCATTTAGGGCTTGTCACCCAGGATTCTAGAGGTTGTAATTATTTATGTAAGCATTGTGGATATCAGTTTTATTTAGTGTGAATGTTATAATTTAACTCGAGAGTTATTCCAGTCATATTTATTCTTGTTATAGTTAATGCAGATGTGATGTGTTGTTGCATATTATTATTATTCCGTGTCGTGGAATGGTTTTAATTAAATTAAAAATGGAAAAAAGGTTTTGACACTATGCTTAATTAACTATTGGGTGATTAGTAAAGAAATTATTTTCGACGGTGATGCTGAGAATTAACCTACTAGATATTCTCATTTAATTAAATGAAGGACTAATCACCCGATATTTAATTAGGCAGGTTGTTACAGTTTCTATGAGACTATGCTTTATAATGGAGGTACTTTCATGGGTCATGATATGCCCCAAGTGTGACCTCGGCCCGGAGACACCAACCTCGGACGAGATCATGGCCGACGTTGGACAAGCCTTGGGTATGCGGCATCAGCACTCGTCCATAGCAAGGTCGGCCCATGCCAACACTACCATAAGCCTCTCCAAGGGACATCACTAGGATCAGCAGCATTATCGTATACCTTGGAATGGCAACCTCGTCCAGACATAGGCCGAGCTCGCAGGAAGCCACCAGCAACCTCATCAAGACATTAGTCGCTACTCCAAACACTCCAGCTCAACCTCGTCTCAGGCCGACGTTGTCCATTGTCTCGGCTGGGATTAGGCTGAGACCTCCATGGAATACTCGGACTGAACGAGTACCTAGACTTACCAACCTCGGCCTCTCCCAGGACGACGTCATACACCAAGCGCGATAGACGAGCATCTGCTGACATTTGGATAAGGGCACGTGGACACAAATAAGTTATAACAAGATTATTCCCCACACGTGGGGAGAATATTGCATCATCATTCTCTACATGTGACAGTGACAGATGGCTTTCCCATATTGGTGAGGCTATCACACACATGCACATTGCATTCATGGGGGGTATATTACACCCCCCAGGTACTATATATAGAGGTCATCCTCTACCTTCCAAAGGATCCAAAAAACAAAACCCTAGCTGAAACTCTGTCTAGATACACACTAGAGAGAGAAAAACCTTGAGAGATTGTATCCATGGCCATCAGTGCCTTATTACAGTGAGGTTATTCACACACAGTGGACGTAGGCCAATTTAGGCTGAACCACTTATATTCTGGTGCTCTCTCCTCTTCTCCTCATCTCATTATCTTACCTTTTACATAACTATGCTGCCATTGTTGTTCTTGTATTGAGCTTGAAAACACCTTATTTGGTGGTGCTAATTCTAGCATCATCATTTTGGCGCCGTCTGTGGGAAGAGAAAATAAGCTCTATTCCTCCTCTTCAACTTAACCTCACTAGAGACTCTGGTGGTGAACCAGGCACAACCCTTTGCGTGGAGCTGCTTCACCATTGAAAGAGGTCCTTTGAGGTACTAAGCTCATCTGCTACTCAAGCTCTATAGTGTTAACATATGGAACCAGAATTACCACCGCCTCTTCCGCCACCTAGGGGTGGGGGGCCTAGTTCCAGTCAGTCGCCCCCAGTCCGAAATGGCGGAGGTAGCTACAGCCTTGAGATCTTTAGCTGCAACACAACAAGCTATGCAGGAGCAATTTGCACAGCTCATCCAAACTATGATGAGGCCACCTGGAGTCTCACCGAATATAATCACTCCGGCGGCTGTTCAGCCTCATCCTGACAGTAGGGGACCACCCCAGGCACCAATAAAGAACCAGCCTGCACCCCATCGGAGAAGGGACGTTGCTGACCCTAGGCTCTTGTGCCTGGGGAGGCAGGGAAACCCTTGCCCAGAGGACAGGTATGATGATCTAAAGGCGGAAGAAGCCCCGAAAGACTGCTGGGAGCCGTATGAGGTGTCAAATAACACTGTACGACCTCTTCGGCAAAGTTAAGGTTGTTTCGGCCGAAGAGGCCCAACAAAGAGGGCCAGCCTTTGATAGGTTGAGCAGAGGGTCAGCCTTTGAGAGATTGGGCCCGATGAATGACCTAAGACAGACACTGTCGAGATCAAGGAGCGCAGCAGGCTCTCAGAGAGGGAGCAAGCAGGGTCGGCTAGATCAAGGCTGACACTGTGAAAGAAGAGGCAGGGAACAAGAAGAGGTCAACAGCAGACGTGTCGCGGTAGGGGAACCCTCAGTCCATCCCATGGAGGTGGCAGGGGATAACCTCGGCCAAGTCGATGGCAGAAGACCATGGAATGATTCTATACAGTGCCTTGAGGAGAAGATAGGAGACCTCATTAAAAGCAGGGACCCATTACAAAGGGGTTACTCAGAGGGCTCCCCATATGTGTCTAGGATAGTGGGGTTCCCAACCCCAGCTAAATTCAAGCCTCCTACACTGTCTCCCAAGTATGATGGCAACACTAACCCTGTACATCATATCAAAATGTACCAGTCGACAACAGACATATACTCGATACCCGATGAGATGAAGTGTAGGGCCTTCTCTGGGACCTTGACAGGGGCAGCGCACAGTTGGTTCACCTCCCTTCCGAAGAACTCAATTGAGAACTTCAAAGGCTTGGCTGAACGATTCATCCACAACTTCTTCTTTGGGGTGAGGCCTCAAAAGAAGACTACCCACCTACTGTATGTCAAGCAGGCCAAGGATGAGAGCCTAAAAGACTACATAGCGAGATTCAACAAAGAGAAGTTGGAGGTCAAAGATTATGAAGAGAACATAGCCATGACCGCCCTTATAGGAGGTCTTCAGAAGGGGAAGCTATTGTGGAAACTTATGGAAGACCCCCCTCAGTCAATGGCGGACCTCCTGGCAACCGCAGGGAAAGTAATGAATGCGGAAGAGGCAATGGCCGCCAAGTATGAGGATGAGAACCGCGGTGGCAGTGGAAAGTCCCAAAGCAAGAAAGATGGGAAGAAGAGATCGGGTGATGAAAAGTTCGCTCACTATACACCTCTGACTGTAAGCTGCGAGCACATGCTCAATGAGATTAAGACTGACAGGACTCTAAGATGGATAGAGAAACTGAAAGCCCCACCACATAAGAGGAACAAAAACCTACGGTGCGAGTTCCACCAGGATCATGGCCATGTCACGGACAGATGCTTCTCCCTGAAGGATGAGATTGAAAAGATGTTAAAATCTGGAAAGTTGAGGAAGTATGTGGACGGTAAAGCTCCTAAGGGTGAAAGAGATGACCCTAAGAAAAGGAGAAATGACAGATGCCATGACAATGTCCCGTCCAGAAGAGACGATAATTCAGAAGGTGATGACGAAGATGATCTGGATCTTCCGCGAAAGATGACAACACCCCGGTGAAGAGGGTTGGTACGATCTCCTTTGGTGTTGACACCATATGTGGAGGATTTGCAGGAGGTGGCTCTGAAGTAGCTGATAGGAAGGCTCACGTAGCAAAGGCCAGGTCGGTGGCCAAGCTTGAAGTTGTGAATCTAACGTCTTCCGATACAGTGCAGAAGAGGAAGAAAGTAAACATGGACACCCTCGTAATTGGGTTCTCCAGACTCGACTTCAAGGGTATCTTAGCCCCCCATAAGGACCCTCTGGTCATAACAACAAGGGTGCATGGGTGCAAGGTGCAGAGGATCCTCATACACGGGGGGAGCTCGGCAGACGTGATGTTCTGGCCTTGCTTCAAGAGTCTAGGTCTTAGCAGAGCAAGGCTGCTGCCCTATCATCACCCATTGATAGGCTTCAGTGGAGAAAAGTTCCACCCCTTGGGCATGTATGAGATGGACGTACGGATGGGTGATGAGTGGCCTAAGAGGCTGACCAAGAAGATAAATTTTTTCGTCATGGACGAGAACGTGTTTTCGGCCTATAACCTCATCATAGGAAGGGTGTCCCTTAAAGAGTTTGAAGTTGTGCCGTCGACGGTCCATCAGATGCTAAAATTCCTGACTCCTTATGGGGTAGGGGAAGTGCAAGCTGACCAGACCACAGCACGATAATGTTACTTCAACTCGGCCGAAGAGAGAGAAGCCCATAAGAGGGCAACCACCACTTATAGGATCGATACGCTTGACCCAAGAGATGAAAAAAAGATAAAGAAGGGAGAGGCCACGAAAGAGGTAGAATCCATCGTACTCAATGAGGACGAGCCAGAAAAAACATCCAGGTCGATAAAGCCCTAAAGGCAGGAATCAAGGAAGAGCTGATAAACTTCCTAAGGAGGAGACAGAGTGTCTTCACATGGAGTCACGCAGACATGCCCGTCATCGACCCTGAAGTTATGAGTCACAGGCTCAACGTGACCAAAGATGCCAGGCCAATCAAACAGAGACGAAGAGTCTATTCCAGGGATAAGTACGATGTCATCCAGGAAGAGGTCAAAAAGTTAGAAGAGGCCGAGTTTATAAGAGAGGTTACATATCCAGAATGGTTGTCGAATGCAATCATCGTGCCCAAGGCCAATGGGAAGTGGAGAATGTGTGTTGATTTCACTAACCTGAATAGATCTTGTCCAAAAGACAGCTATTCCTTACCTCGGATAGATCAGATGGTGGATGCAACGGCGGGACATGAGCTCATGAGCTTCATGGACACGTATTCAGGCTACAACCAGATCTTTATGGATGCGAAAGACTCAGAAAAGACGGCCTTCATTACCGACAAAGGGACGTACTGCTATAAAGTGATGCCCTTCGGCCTGAAAAATGTAGGGGCGACATACCAACGTCTTGTTAATAAGATGTTCGAAGAGCAAATAGGTAAGACTATGGAGGTGTATGTAGACGATATGCTAACAAAGATCTTGAAGGCTAACACTCATGTAAAGGATCTCGAGAAGACCTTCGACATTATGGACTCATACATAATGAAACTCAACCCCGCAAAGTGTGTCTTCGGAGTAGGAGCTGGGAAGTTCCTAGGATTTATCGTCAACCAGAGAGGGATTGAAGAGAACCCTGAAAAAATCAAGGCTTTACTTGACATGAAGACACCGAGGAGTATCAAAGATGTTCAAAGACTTATGGGGAGAGTGGCTGCCCTTAACAGGTTTGTTTCTAGGGCAACAGACAAGTGCCTCCCATTCTTTAAGGTACTGAGAAAGGCATTCCAATGGGAAGAAGAGTGCAAAAAAGCCTTCAATCAACTCAAGTCTTATTTCGGGTCTTCCTTATTGCTGTCTCAGCCTATAGCAGAGGAGAAATTGTATGTGTATCTGGAAGTCTCTGAATCAGCCATCAGCGCAACCATAATACGGGAAGACGCTGTAATCCAAAGGCTTGTATATTTCAACAGCAACGCCCTTCAAGGGGCCGAACAGAATTACTCTCGCATGGAAAAGCTAGCTTACGCCTTGATACATGCCTCGAGAAAGATGAAGCCTTACTTCCAGGCCCACTCCATGGTTGTCCTCACTGACTCCCCACTAAGACAGGTCCTACATAAACCTGAGAAGTCCGGATGATTGATGACATGGGCTATTGAATTGGGGGAGTACGATCTTACCTACCAACGTAGGACGGCCATCAAGGGGAAATCCCTCGTAGACTTTGTCGCTGAGTTTACATGGGAAGAGGCCGAGGCAGAGAATGGCCTAGAGGGTGTTGAAAACAGTGGTGTCTTCCGAAATTCGGAAGAGATGACACCAAACATCTTCCAAGATCAGGAAGAGATCGCGTCCAACGGAGCCAGGAAACAAGTTGCGGAAAACGAGGAAGATCGGTACCTCTTCAAAAAAGGAGTCATGATGGAAGGGATCTTCTTATCAGGTATGGATATTTGGAGCCTCTTCATTGATGGCTCTTCCTGTGACAATGAAAGTGGTGCGGGGTTGATACTCTGATCTCCAAATGGTGCCAACATTGAATACGCTTTGAGATTCAACTTCCGAGCTTCTAACAATGAGTCCGAGTATGAGGCCATGATAGCAGGTCTCTCATTGGCAAAGACTCTTCGCGTAAAGAGACTCATACTCCACAACGACTCGTGGTTAGTTGTCGATCAAGTATTGGGAATCTATGAGGCCAGAGATGAAAGGATAGCCAAATACCTGAAAAGGATGAAAACAATGTTAGAACATTTTGAAGAGGCAAGACTGAAGAGAGTGCCTCGACAAAGTAACAGCCACGCAGATGCATTGGCAAGGTTGGCCTCGGCAACGAAGACAGATGTTAGAAGGACCATTCAGATCGAAGTCTTTGGGAAGGCATCCATTGAGAAAGAAGAGGTATATAACCCTTGTCATAATTTGAACTTAGGAGACTCATGGATAGACCCCCTCTTCAAATATATCAGAGAGGGAGAGCTGCCTGAATCCAAGCTAGAAAGGTGGAAATTGAGATATAAGGCTGCCAAGTTCTCGATAGTAGGAGACGTCCTGTACAAGAAAGGATTCTTGCTACCTCTCCTCAGATGTGTGCACCCCATAGAAGTTCGTCGGGTCTTACGGGAGGTCCATGAGGGTTCTTTCTCTAGCCACATAGGGGGAAGACCATTGGCCAAAAGAATCATCACCCAGGGGTACTGGTGTCCAACCCTGTCCAAGGACGCTGCAGCCTACGTGAGGAAATGTGATGAATGCCAGAGGTTCGTCTCCATCCCTCATTAGCCTCATCAATCTATGATGTCAATAACTTCCCAATGGCCATTTGAATTATCGGGGATTGACTTAGTAGGGCCCCTGCCAAAAGCTGCCAACAATTATAGATTCTTGATAGTTGCCATCGACTATTTTTCAAAGTGGGTGGAGGCAGAGCCGATGATAACGATCACATAGCAGAAGACCTTCTAATTTATTTGGAGGAATATCATATGCAGATATGGCCTCCCAAACACTCTCATCTCGGACAATGGGACCCAGTTTAAGAACTCCTCTTTAGAAAAGTATTGCCTAAGAGTAGGAATAAAGCAATTCTTCTGATTTCCTGGCTGACCTCGGGCAAATGGTCAGACCGAGGTCACAAACAGAACTATCCTGGATGGAATCAAGAAGAGGTTAGAAGATGCGAAGGGAAGATGGACTAAAGAGGTCTATGCTGTCTTATGGGCCTACAGAACCACGGTAAGGACACCAACAGGAGAAACCCCATTCATGTTGGCACATGGCTCAGAGGCCGTCATACCAACGGAAGTAGGGCTCCCAACTCATAGGATTCAGACCTATGACCCTGAAAATAATGGGGAAAAGAGGAGGCT
Organism: Sambucus nigra; assembly: GCA_949130495.1. Taxonomy (NCBI): domain Eukaryota; kingdom Viridiplantae; phylum Streptophyta; class Magnoliopsida; order Dipsacales; family Adoxaceae; genus Sambucus; species Sambucus nigra. The sequence continues at coordinate 148,165,400 of OX422215.1, forward strand.
AGACCTAGATCTTATCGAAGAAAGAAGAGAGGATGCAGAGGTCAGACAAGCAGCCTACCAACAGAGGGCAGCATAATTCTACAACCAGAGGGTGAAGTCAAGACCCATTGCAGTGGGAGACCTAGTTCTAAATAAGACCTTACAGAAAGAAAACAAACTCCACCCAAACTGGTACGACCCCTACACAGTGACAGAAGAGGTTATGCCTGGCACTTACAGGCTAGAAAACTTAGAAGGAGAACCTTTCACTAATCCATGGAATGCTGATCACCTAAAGAAATATTACATATGATGTTGCATGAAGTTGTGTAATTGTACCATCTTATAATGAAGAGGTTATTAATAAAAGATCAGTTCCCATGGTGGTACTTGCTCCATTTTGCACTTGTCCTTAACATCATTAATTTGGTGAGATTAATTATGAGGATAACATCTTAGGTGATGACCTCATACCTTTATAACATCAGAGTGGTGATGAGGTCTGAGGACATATACCATAATGGGATGACCTCAAACCCTTAACATCATTAATTTGGTGAGATTAATTATGAGGATAACATCTTAGGTGATGACCTCAGACCTTTATAACATCATTCAGTGGTGATGAGGTCTGAGGACAGATACTATAATGGGATGACCTCAGACCCTTAACATCATTAATTTGGTGAGATTAATTATGAGGATAACATCTTAGGTGATGACCTCAGACCTTTACAACATCATTCAGTGGTGATGAGGTCTGAGGTCAGACCCCATAATGGGATGACCTCAGACCCTTAACATCATTAATTTGGTGAGATTAATTATGAGGATAACATCTTACGTGATAACCTCAGACCCTTATATCATTCAGTGGTGACGAGGTCTGAGGTCAGACACCATAATGGGATGACCTCAGACCCTTAACATCATTAATTTGGTGAGATTAATTATGAGGATAACATCTTAGGTGATCACCTCAGACCTTTATAACATCATTCAGTGGTGATGAGGTCTGAGGACAGACACCATAATGGGATGACCTCAGACCCTTAACATCATTAATTTGGTGAGATTAATTATGAGGATAACATCTTAGGCGATGACCTCAGACCCTTACAACATCATTCAGTGGTGATGAGGTCTGAGGTCAGACCCCATAATGGGATGACCTCAGACCCTTAACATCATTAATTTGGTGAGATTAATTATGAGGATAACATCTTAGGTGATGATCTCAGACCTTTATAACATCATTCCATGTTGATGAGGTCTGAGGACAGACACCATAATGGGATGACCTCAGACCCTTAACATCATTAATTTGGTGAGATTAATTATGAGGATAACATCTTAGGTGATGACCTCAGACCCTTACATCATTCAGTGGTGACGAGGTCTGAGGTCAGACACCATAATGGGATGACCTCAGACCCTTAACATCATTAATTTGGTGAGATTAATTATGAGGATAACATCTTAGGTGATGACCTCAGACCTTTACATCATTCAGTGGTGACGAGGTCAGAGGTCAGACACCATAATGGGATGACCTCAGACCCTTAACATCATTAATTTGGTGAGATTAATTATGAGGATAACATCTTAGGTGATGACCTCAGACCTTTACATCATTCAGTGGTGATGAGGTCTGAGGTCAGACACCATAATGGGATGACCTCAGACCCTTTACATCATTAATTTGGTGAGATTAATTATGAGGATAACATCTTAGGTGATGACCTCAGACCTTTATAACATCATTCAGTGGTGATGAGGTCTGAGGTCATACCCCATAATGGGATGACCTCAGACCATTAACATCATTAATTTGGTGAGATTAATTATGAGGATAACATCTTAGGTGATCACCTCAGACCTTTATAACACCATTCAATGGTGACGAGGTCTGGACTCAGACTACTAATTTGGTTTAGGCAAACACCATTGCATAAGCTTTAGAGCAAAAACATCATGACATACATACAACAAAAGAAGATGGTCCTCTTCAGAGAATAACACATTTAGAGAATAACACATTCAAAGATAAAAAAATATTCAGAGATTACAAAGAATGGAAATGAGCCATGTTCATTCATAAATTATAGATGTGCCGAAGTTACAAAGTCAAGGGTTACAATGTTAAAAAATTCAAGGGTTTGAGGGGGGAATGCTGGTATCTTCGGCTTGGTTAGTCTGGACAACGTTGTTCACCTCGAAAATGTCTGCCCCTCCAACCTCAGTGTCGTCCATCGGTGCAGTCTCGACAGTCTCGGCAGCCTCCTCCTCAACCTTCTGAAGGGCCTGGGAAAACTGAGGATCAACAAAGCCAAGGCCTGTGAAGTCAGAGGCTTTCAAAGTACCAGCCTCCCTCTCCTTGACATCAGCCCACTTGATAGTGGCTTTGATACCTATTTCAAGGTATTCAAAGCCAAAACTCATAATCTCGTCAGAATTTTTATATTCGACTATTAACCCCTCTGAGGCATCATCTAGAGCTGCCTTCATGACCGAGATGACCTTCTACTGCAGTACATCATCCTTGGCCTTCAGGGCAGCAGCATGGTCCTTATTAAGCCGAGAGACCTCCTTCTCCAGCCCTTTCACCTTCTTGTCTGATTCACCCAACTCAGACTTAAGCCGGTTGATCTCTGCATTCAAAGAACTCTGGACCTTCTCAGCCTCTTGACCCTTCTGGATGAGGGGTAACTTCCTCAAAGTCCAATTAGAGAGGTGGTGAATCGCTGCCAAGCCCTGCAGATTTTGCGAATCGGGAATGAGCAAAAGATAAATCAGAGGTTACACTTAGGAATTGGAAAGAAAAATGAGGTCATACCTGAATGGATCTGTGAATGCCGAACTCAACCAGTAAAGGAGGATCAAGTGGCCTGAAGAAGCGCTTGTCGGCCTCGGTCATTGTAGAGCCGAAAGTATCTAAGGCCTGAAGACTATGGTTGACTATGCTATCAGTAATCTTCAATTGCTCTAGACGAGCCGACAGAGCGTCTGCTGAAGAGATGGGGATGGCAGTGTCAGCATTCTTCTTCTTCGGCCTCTGATCCTCAGGGGCATGATCAACTGGAGCCCCCTTCTTTGTGGCTTGGGGCTTCGAGGCAGAGGGAGCTGGGGAAGGAGCATTAAGTCCATCTTTCTTCGCGAGTCTCGTCAAGCTGGGTGCAGCCATCTCCCAAAGTTCTTATGAGATATCCTTCAGACGCTCTGCAAAAATCAATAGATCTGAGTTAGAAGATCAGACATAGATAAACTCAGAGGTTCAACTACAAATAAAAAGTGCTTACCGAGCTCAGAAAGAGGACTTCCACCCAGACCTATCTCAGAGAGGTAATGGGGGGTCATCAAGTGTTCGAACCTGACGAACAGACCATGTACCCCCTGATCTTAAAGGGCTTTCACCTTCTGAAGGTTTGATGGGCTCAGACCAGGGTCAGCCCTCGCAGACATTGTGACCTTACCCCACATAAGGGGCATCCTCGGCTCCAGAATGGACGAGGGAGCACATGGGCCAAATTCCCATGGTCCAGAGGCGAAAAATTAACGTGGCTTCCAGTTGTGGTTAGAAGTCTGAGTTACTTGAAGCATATTTTTCTCTAGCTTTCGAGATACAAAATGATAGTAGCTCGGATGATTTTTGGTAGAAGAGGGAACATAACAACCAACAAAGACCTGAACTGGAATGTCTGAGTGGTGGACATCCCTCCACAAGATTATGGCCCCTATTATGACCCTCCAGGCGTTAGGGGATAGTTGGGAGGGGGTCAAATTGATATAGGCAAGGATAGATTTGATAATTTGATGGATGGGTAGATGAAACCCCAACTTGAACATCTGCTCGTACAAGCAGATTTCGCCGTCTCGACCGTGAAAAGCCCTCTCTTCCCTCAGAGGTCTTCTTAGCTTTATGGAGGGACTGATGGAATATAGGTATCTGAATCAGAGGAGGTCTACCTCAGTTATAGTACTCTCGATCTCAGCCACCTCAGAGGCATCGACATCACTTTTAACGTCATCATCATCTTGCTCAACGTCAGCCGGAGCAGATGTTGATGGGTTACCTGGGAACCTTTGAGCGAACTCGGCACCGGTGATGGCCGACAGAGGAATGGTGTCAAGGGGTGGTGGGATGGCCACACTCGGCTCAACGATCTCAACCTCTGAGGAAGAGGCTGAGGCGCTTGAGGAGTTATGAGATGAGACCCGGCTGGAGACCTCGGCCTGATCAGGCCGAATTGAGAAGTCCATGGCATCCTGAAAGGAATCCACAGACATGGGGTCTGAGGTAGAAGACTCAGGCTCAGACATGGGAATAGTATCGACAGGAACCTCTGCGTGGGTGAAAAACTCCGAGGGATCAGGATATATCACCTTTAGGGGTGGTGGAAAGATAGGTCTAATAGGGGATTCTTGTAACCTACGATCCTCCTCCTGTGCTCTTTCTATTTGTCTGATTTTTTCTAAAGTCTTCTCCCTAAGGGAGGGGAACTCCTCAAGAAGTTGGTATAGGGGTCTGAGCATCAGAGACTGACACTACACTTGGAGAAACTTCCTTAAACTACAAACAAGATTGGATGATAAAACAAAGGAGTCTAAAGATCAAATTACTCAAACCTAACAAGAACAGTTCGCCTGTAATTATGGTGGACTCACCGGAAAACCCAAAGACTCACCAAAAAACCCAAAGACTCGTCGGAAAACTCAAATAGAAAGGAAAAAGAAGAGAAAATGGTGGCAAATGAGGGGAAGAAGATACCTGAGGATGAAACGACAAGGAAAAGTGAAGAAAACCCAAGAGAGCTCCACAAAAAACCTCTGCAGAGAAGTCGCGAAGAAGAATGCTTTTAGAGAGAGAAAATGGCTGGAGTGCAACTGCGCAGAAGAAATAATTGAGGATGGGGGAAAAGGAAAGGTTTAAAACCCTTAAATATGCAGGCACGACTCCCAAGGCCCATCATTTCCTTGGGAGCGCAAAAGGTGACTAACAACACGCTTGCCAAGCAAGCCATACATCAACACTGGACAAGTGTCAAGCAAATACTGGCTCATACTGGAAAGGCCTCGGAGATGTGCGAATCCCACAGTCACCTGCTTTCGCATGTCACTAAGGGATGGGGGTGATTGATATGCCCCAAGTGTGACCTCGGCCCGGAGACACCAACCTCGGCCGAGATCATGGACGACGTTGGACAAGCCTTGGGTATGCGGCATCAGCACTCGGCCATAGCAAGGTCGGCCCAGGTCGACACTACCATGAGCCTCTCCAAAGGACATCACAAGGATCAGTAGCATTATCGTATACCTTGGAATGGCAACCTCGACCAGACATAGGCCGAGCTCGCAGGAAGCCACCAGCAACCTCATCAAGACATTAGTCGCTACTCCAAACACTCCAGCTCAACCTCGTCTCAGGCCGACGTTGTCCATTGTCTCGGCTGGGATTAGGCTGAGACCTCCATGGAATACTCGGACTGAACGAGTACCTAGACTTACCGACCTCGGCCTCTCCCAGGCCGACGTCATACACCAAGCGCGATAGACGAGCATCTGCTGACATTTGGATAAGGGCACGTGGACACAAATAAGTTATAACAAGATTATTCCCCACACGTGGGGAGAATATTGCATCATCATTCTCTACATGTGACAGTGACAGATGGCTTTCCCATATTGGTGAGGCTATCACACACATGCACATTGCATTCATGGGGGGTATATTACACCCCCCAGGTACTATATATAGAGGTCATCCTCTACCTTCCAAAGGATCCAAAAAACACAACCGTAGCTGAAACTCTGTCTAGATACACAGTAGAGAGAGAAAATGCTTGAGAGATTGTATCCATGGCCATCAGTTCCTTATTACAGTGAGGTTATTCACACACAGTGGACGTAGGCCAATTTAGGCTGAACCACTTATATTCTGGTGCTCTCTCCTTTTCTCCTCATCTCATTCTCTTACCTTTTACATAACTATGCTGCCATTGTTGTTCTTAGATTGAGCTTGAAAACACCTTATCTGGTGGTGCTAATTCTAGCATCATCAGGTCACTTAAAAAAAATCCCACGCCTATGTAGAAGTGCAAAAGTATCTGCACAACTAGGGGTTCTAAGTCAAATTACATAATTCTTAGTTCATTACTCAATTGTAAAGAAATCTCATGTTCTTAATTGAAATAACTATTAATTTATCGAATAAACCTAATTAGTTCAATTATATATTAGTGATGAAATTAATAAATGTGAAAAGTAAAAGTAATCGCATAAGAACACAGGATTTAAAGTTGAAAACTTCACGGAAAAACTAATATCGCACATATCCCACGCGAGTCCATTAGTACCGAATGTTTTTACGCATGTTATAAACAAATATTAATTAGAATATATATAAATACTGCTCATTAATTTATGGTTTTAAGTAAATATCCATCAATTAATAATATTTATACCTCATGAGTTAACAACTCGATGTGATCTTGCGCAATCGATTTAACCTCTTTATCATGAAATGAAAAACACTATACACAAACCATACTTCACAAATAAAATCAGGTACTATTTATATTAAAGAAATTAGATAAAAAAAAAGATTTTTTTCTTTACTTAAATACGTGCCTTGCAAGTGACCTCAAGAATACATTTTTTTATTAAATATATTAGAAGAATAAAAAAAAAAATGGCACAAACAAATTTTAATAAAAATAAGTTGTTTTCAAAGCCTCTGCCCCAACCCCAACCCAACCCCATACCCAATTCCAACCTATACCTACACCTTACATTAAAAAACTGAGGGAACTAAAACTACAACTTGAACAAACCAAAAATGCAATATAAAGAAAGAAAATGACCTAATTTTAAAAATCAAACTTTGTTGATATTTCCTTATCCCCTGCAGCTTTACGAATGAGTGTGTCATATTACATCTTTGAAAATCAAAGAAAAATTTGAAAAAAAAAATTGAAAATCAAAAGTTTGATTCCATCCCCAATATATGACAAAATCATTTGTAAAGCTGTAGGGTTTGATTCCATCCCCAATATATGACAAACTCATTCGTAAAGTTGTAGGGGATGGAATCAAACTCATTTGCAATTCGTAATGGGTAATTCGGAATTTGAATGTGATTTTCCAAAAGTTTGACTTCACATATTTAATCCCCAATATATGGAATGAAACTCATTCGTAAAGTTGTGGGGAAAAACCATAAATCCTATGGAGAGATACGATGGAAACTAGAGAAACAAGAGATAACAATACCTGATCATGCATACTCTGTGAATAGTATTGAGAGAGACTAAATGCGAACGGTATGGAGAGACAAACAGGTTGGGGACGTATAGAGAGAGATGGGAGAGAGTTGGAGAGTGGAGCCGCTCGCTCCTCTCCCACTTTGTTTAATGGCTTTTTCATTTAATTCTAATTTATTTATAATGAATTTCTGTTATTGATAATGGATTTTATCCGTTACAAATGTGTAATGGACAAAATCCATTACAAATAGGAAAAAAATGCATTACAATTTTCCTCATTTGGTGTAGTGTTGAGATTTAATAATAATTGTAGACTAATAAACTTCCTTCTCATTTCAGATGCCTCTGAGACGAGCACCCTGAGATAAAAATGCCCAACCCAAGCAGCCAGTAGCTCTAGCTCAGGGAATGATGAATGCAATTGAAATGGCCGCCATTATTGCTCAGGCGGTGAATGTCGCATTAGCGGTGGTGCAGCAGGCTCCACCCCAGGTTCAGGCAGTAGCGTCATTACCAACACAGCAACCCACTCTATGGCAGTGGGTCAGGGATGCCTTTGAGAAGGAGCATCCCCCGGAGTTCTCAGGTAGTTCATAAATTATGATTGCCTGCTAATGGAAGAAGGATATTCGGAGGCATCTGCACATGCATGAGTGCACTGATGTGCAGATACAATTATTGGCTTCCTTCAATCTAGTGGGGGACGATTTGTAGTGGTAGGAGTCCGCCACTACCTTGTAGGAGAGGGACAACATATCGATTCAGTCATTTTGGGTGCAATTTGACCGCAAATATTTTCCATCCGTTGTGTAGACTGAGATGAGGCGGAGGTTACTGAATCTTCAGCAGGAGAGTATGACCATTGTTGAATATGAGGAGGAATTCACGACACTTCTCACTATAGTTCCGGATGAGGCACCCACTGAGGAGAAGAAGATATTATTGTTTTTAGATGGATTGGCCTGGAGGATTCGTCAGCACCTCATAGGTAATCTATCATTTGGTACGTACACTGACGTACTCAACGCCGCTATTTTACACTGCCAGGATCATCGCTTCCATCAGTAGGGAAGTAAACCAGCAGGGCAAGACAGGGGCAATTGTACTGGTGGGGCTCTAGTAGCCCAAGGGTAGACCCATCACAGCGAGTAATGTTCCCATCAGGGGGACCCTACCAAGCGATTCTGATTCAGTGATTCCAGACAGGGATTTAGACAGGTCCAATAGGGTCAGTCCAGTCTGCATGGACAACAGGTCCAACACCGTCAGCAGCAGGGCCATCAGGGCCAATAGCGTTTTCAACAGTGCTAGTGGCGGGGTGGTAACGGCTAGCAGGGCTGTGGTCAGCAGGGTCAGAGGGGAGGAAAATTTACGGGAGGGTGTTTTGGATGTGGTAAGAATGTCCATATGCGCTAGGATTTCCCAGAGGGTGCAAATAATGAGCCGTAGTGGCCACTTTTTCCAGTCTTATTCCAAGCGCTAGCACAGATGCCAGCCCTACCAGCCATCCCAGCAACCCCAGTTCAGCAGGGGTAATTACAGTATGGACATGTCTATAATGTCCACCAAGCCGCAGCACCTCAGGCACCACCCGCGATTGAGGGTACATTTCCTATACATGGCACTATAGGTCGAGTCTTATTTGATACTGGGGCGTCACACTATTTTGTAGTTAATCCATTTTCATGTGACTTAGGGTTATTAGACACGGCAGAGAGTACAGTAACATGTGTAAACTCACCACTGGGGAATGGGTCTTTGATTTTCATTATATGCCGGGGTGTAGATATAGATATTGGTAGCTTGATTTTACCTGCGAACATTCTAGTTTTAGATATGCATGAGCATGACGCCATTATTAGCATGGATTGGCTCGCTGCATACAGAGCCATGATAGATTATTTCGATAGAATTATTATCTTTAACATTCCGGGTCAAGAGATGTTTTTAGTTGAAATGCCTCACCTAGAGGGAGGATCTTCCACCCATATGTATTACATAGAGGAGGATACCTCTAAGGAAATTTTGATTTCCCTGGATTAAATTCCAGTTATTCATGAGTTTTCGGATGTATTCCAGGAGATACCGGGTCTACCTCCTCGTCAAGAAATAGATTTTTTCATAGACTTAATGTCGGGAACTCGACCGATAGCACGTGCTCGGTACCGTATGGCTCCAGCAGAGATGAGGGATTTATGGGATCAGATAGAGCAGCTGTTGGGCCAGGGCTTCATTCGTAGGAGAACCTTGCCTTGGAGGCCTTCGGTGTTGTTTGTAAATAAGGGAGATGGTTCACTAAGGTTGTGCATGAACTACAGAAAGATGGACAAGGTCACGATAGAGAATAAGTATCCGTTGCCTTGAATTGATGACCTATTCGACCAGTTGAGAAGATAAGTTTGTTTTCGAAGATAAATTTGAGATTAGGATACCATCAGCTACGGATTAGAGAGTAGAATGTGTCGAAAACTACTTTCTTGACGAGATATGGGTCCTATGAGTGTAGAGTCATGCCGTTTGGGATGAAAAATGCCCCATAAATATTCATGGACTTGATGAACCAAGTGTTCAGAGAGTTCTTGGATCAATTTGTCATCATCTTTATAGATGACATCCTGATTTATTCACAGACTGAGGAGAAGCATACGGAGCACTTGAGACTGGTTCTTTAGACTCTATAAGAGCATCATTTGTATTCTAAGTATGACAAGTGAGGGTTATGGTTACGGGATGTATAGTTTTTGGGGCCCGTTGTGTCGAAATCGAGGATATCAATTGATCCAAGCTAAGTGTCAACAGTGAGGGAGTGGGGACAGCCCACGACACCAACAGAGGTGCATAGTTTCTTTAGGTTAGTCGGGTACTACAGGCAGTTCATTCAAGGATTTTTGAATATAGCGGATCTGCTGATGAATCTGACTTGCAAGGGATTACGGTATGTATGGGATGATGATTGTCAATTGGCTTTTGATGAGCTGGAAGATGAGATGACTTCGACGCCAGTTCTTACTTTGCCTAGGCCAGGAGTGGAGTACCAGGTGTATGATGACGCCTCTCTATAGGGACTCGGTGGAGTACTTCAGTAGGAGGAGAAGGCTATAGACTTTGCCTCCCGTAAGCTTAAGCCTCATGAAAGTAATTACCCCACCCACAACCTGGAGCTAGCAGCGGTCGTGTTTTCATTAAGAATTTGGAGGCATTGCTTGTTGGGGGAGAAATTTCGCTTGTTCACAGACCACAAGTCAATGCAATACTTGTTCACTCAATGAGAGTTGAACATGCGTCAGCATAGGTGGCTGGAGTTTATGAAAGACTACCAGTTCGAGATACAGTACCATTCGAGGAAGGCTATTATGGTTGCTGATGCGTTAAGCTGTAGGCCGGTATGTGACTTAGAGAAAGTATGGAGATCGAAGTGGAAAGAGTTAGGACACTAGGACACGATAGCCCATTCCTTTGTTTCTGTTATGTCAGTCACACTCGAGATTGTTACGAGGTTGATACAGGCACAGGTAGTGGATACTTTTTGTGAGGATCAAATTGTATGACTTTTAGCTGAAGGTGCTGAATCCTATTCAGTGATATCTGATAGGTGGTTGAGGTTTAATGGGAGATTAGTGGTCCCGGAAGGAGATGATTTACATCATGTAATGATGACACAATCGCATGGGTCTAGATTTTAGGTTCATCCCCGAGGGGATAAGATGTAACAACATACGAGGCAGCAATACTAGTGGAGTGGGATGAAGAAAGACATTGCAGAGTTCGTGTCCAACTGCGTCACCTGTCAGATGGTAAAGGTGGACCACCAGAGACCACCAAGATTACTTCAACCGTTGGAGATACCTACGTGGAAATGGGAGAGTATTTCCATGGACTTCATTACTGGACTGCCTATATCACGGTGGGGTCATGATTCCATATGGGTTATAGTGGATCGGTTGACCAAGGTAGCTCATTTCTGCCGTTATGGACAGATTACACCACGAGCTAGTATGCACAGTTATTTATTATCGAGATAGTTAGGCTACATGGGGTGCCCCTGGATATTGTGTTGGATGGAGATAAGATTTTGGTGTCGCACTGCTAGGAGATATTTCAAAAGTCCATGGGTATAGAGTTGAGATTGAGTTCAGCTTATCACCCACGGACTAATGGACAGACAAAGCGTACCAATCAGATGCTAGAGGATATGCTACGAATGTGTGTCCATGACTTTGTAGGGGGTGGGAGCCATATCTTCCACTGGTGGAGTTCGCTTATAATAACTCCTATCAGTTCACGATCGGCATGGACCCATTTGAGGCATTGTATGGAAGGCCTTGTTGTTCTCCCGCTTGTTGGCTAGAGGTGGGAGACAACAAGTTTCTTGGACCAGAGGTGATTCAAAAGATGTCAGCTAGGATTGAGCTAGCCAGAAGTTGCATTCGAGTAGCCCAGGACTGGCAGAAAAGTTATGCCAATGGAAAGCGTTCCTTTCGAGAGTTTAAAGTGGGGGACCAAGTATTATTGCGTGTGTCTCCTTTGAAAGGAGTAATGCAATTCGAGAAGAAGGGGAAGTTGGCACCGACGTACGTATGACCATTTCCCATTATCGAGATGATAGGGTCGGTGGCATACAAATTGGGGTTGCCAGAGCACTTTCACCGTATTCACGATGTATTCCACATCTCATCGTTGAGATGATATCTTCGGGATGATATGGCCCACACCCACATCGCGATAGAGGAGATTAACTTATAGCCCGATAGTTCTTATGAGGATAGACCAGTGGCTATCCTAGACCATAGCGAGAGGAGGTTGAGGTCGAAGCTAGTCCCACTTGTATGGGCTTAGTGGCAGCATCATAATGTGGAGTCCACTTCGGAGCGTGAGGCAGATATGCGCAAAAAATATCCAGATCTATTTTTACCAGGTATACCTTATTTTCCGAATTTTGGGACGAAATTCCATTATTAAGGGGGAAGTATGTAATAACCCGTATTTTTATGGCTTTTAAATTGGGGATTTATTAAATGTAATTGAGATAAATTAATTTAATATTAAGTCAAAAGTTTATTTAAATATCTACTAGCATGACGAGAGTTAGTAATTATTGGAAATTTGTTGAGTATTGCTTAATGAGTAAAGTAATATGTAAAATTGAATTTATTAAAATTGTCACGAGTGATTAATATGAACATTATGGAAATTAAGTCGGGACGCGCCTGTGTCGTGTCAGGACTATATTATTATTATAAGAAGTGAATAAATTATAAGGTACCCGTATGGTCATTTCGAGTGCGCTAACGTGTTCGGAAAGGTCAAAATAGTCTCAGAAAAGTGTAATCGAGGGTTTAGTTTGGGTCTCGGGGCATTTTTAAGCCTAATCGGCACCCTGAGAGGGCGATTTAGTCATTTACAAATTAGGCCATAGTTAAATGATGAAAATTGGGAATTAATATCAGATATTAGGAGAGTCGTCTAGGGTTCACATTCTCAAAAGTTTAGAACGACAGTGAGAGGAAGAAAGGAGAAAAATATTCCAAGAAAATAAGGCCAAGAACCAACCGAATTGTACCACCACCACACAAAAACGTAGATCGGAGCGAGGGGATCAAACTTATACCTGCCAAACTCGTGGAATCAGACCTACTATCTTAAGGCAAGTAATTTTCTTACTGATTTCTTGTGGATAATTCAACCATGCTAGAATAGGATTAAATAGTATCTGTTTATTTGAAGAATTGGATTTTTAGGGAATTTAAATCACATGATTTAGAAGAAATAAGTATATTCTATTAATCTCATCATATGTAGAGGATTGCCCACGAAATTGTAATGGTTTAGAAGAGAGAAATCAGGAAAAAGAATTAGAAGATTGGAAATTAGAATTAAACTAGGGTTCTTGATAAATATTATGAATTGGGCCTTTAATCCTACACTTTTGACGAAATTCGTACATGCTTTACGTAGGAAATCATATAGGTAGGTTAATATAACTATTAGTTTAATTGGTTGGGAGTTTGGGACTCAATTATGGAGTTGTGGTTGAGGTTGATGAAGGAAACCCGTAGCTAACAATGGAAGAATTCAGAATACCTATTTGATCCATCGATCGACTTAATAATGTTGATCGATCGACTGATCGATCGATCGACCCCCTTTCATCGATCGATCGACTCCTCCTAGAAACTGCATATTTTTCCTCTTTTTATTTAATTCAGATAAAATGAGTGGGAACCCATGAATATCATTTAAAGAGCATAATGGGTCATGAAGAGGACCAGTAGGATCTAATTAGATTCCGTTGAATATAATATGGGATGTAACCGTGGGCTAGCGGGGGTTGGATGCATATTGGCAATCGTGCGTACGTTAACTAAGGAATTGGGAGATTTGTGAATGACTTAGACCAGAATGTTAGAGAGTGATTAATATATATACGTATATATGAAATTATTCAACTGTGCGTATAAGTAGATATATATTGAATAAATGATCCAAAATTTTAGTAAGTGTTCGGGAACTTTATAACATCATTGAGATATACATAAGTAATGTAAAAAAACTTTAAGACATTTAATCTCTAAACTAAAATCATAGCCTTGTGACTCCTCGAGATAAAATTTATGGGAGATGAGTTAGATAGACTTATGAGGCTTTTAGTAGTTCGTTAGGCGTGCACACTAGATGAGAGGTGAGAATTCTCAAGAGAGCCTCGTGTGCTAACATGGATGTCTTATCAATTAGTAAGCATTTAATTACTTGCTCAATCACTTTTAAATGCTATTTTTACACTCGGGATCTGATCCATTTTCTGTCACTTTCTCTGTCTTGTGTATATATGTATATATATTACAGGTCCCCACCCACAGGGGCATCAGGCGTAGGTTCTTGGGATTTGACGTACTACAACTTATGTGTGAGTTGCAAGCCCTTGATTTAGATGACCTCTTCCTTGATTCAGCTCTTGATTTAGCACTGCATAGCCAGGACATGTTTCACCCAATTTCCTATTTCAGTTTAGACTTACTAGAGATTTTGTATTTATTTATGTTTTCAGTATTAAGACTCATTTGGGAGTTATTTCATGTCATGATGATTTCACTTATGGTTATTAATTTTGTTTGGATAATCTAGTTAGCATGTTTCTTTTAGATGATTGTTATCCTTAGTATTTATGTTATTCTTAACTGATTTACACTTAAAAACGTTTTTACGATGGGATTTAATAAAATGAAATAATATTATAAATGTTTTGACACTTAGATTAATTAATTAGGGTGATTAAAACGGAAATTGTTTTCGACAGTGGTGCTAAGAATGAACCACACCATTCACCTTGATTTTTAATTTAATAAATGACAGATCACCCGGTATTTAATTAGGCGGGGTGTTACATAAACACTTTGAACATTTCTGACATCGTCGTTTCTCACTTTTGTAGTTCCTATTTCAGCAATGAATGCAGTGGATAAGGCTATATCCAAAGCATATTGTTGAGATAGTTGACCAATAACGCTTTCGAGCCGATAGTAGCTACGGAATGCAGTGGTTCCTGATAAAGAGAAAATGCGAGTAGATTTTGAACAGAAAAAAATAATGCTCAAATGAATGTACATTGATGAAGATGGATTCATTTCGACAAATACCAATTTTGTGTAACATATGGTAAGACTTGTTAGACAATTTTTGAACGAAATTTGGTATTATACACAATTTTGAATGTTTGAAAATTATATCTTCAAATTATGATAACGATCGTTCTTATGGATTCAAATTTTAACTTTTGATTCATTTCAACAATCCCCATTCTTTACAAGGGTTGACCAAGTCTTATTTATGGTCATGCTCACGACATTTCTCATTCGCAAGCCACCCAGAAAATGAAGAGGAAAATTATATGGAAAATTAGAGAAAATCACGGAGACATTCATATGGATGAAAATGATATTTCTCAATGCACAATTCAATATTTTAAGAATCTATTCACACCAGCGGAGCCCCAAAATGATGATCAACTAGAGGTTCTTCAGAGTGTGGAAAAACATGTCTTAATAGAAATAAACTATACCATCCTACATGAATTCAATGTTTAAGTGGTATTTCTTACACTCTCAAGCATGCTTCATACTAAATCTATTGATCTTAATGGAATGTCAGTTCTTTTCATCCAATGACATTGGGATACCAACAGGCCTAAAGAATTTCATCTTATTTTATCTTTTCTTTATCATGTCATCTTTCTAGAAAATATTTTTTAAACACACTATTAATTTATGCGATGAAATGAAAAGGTGTATGCAATCAAATAAATGACGCATGCGATCAAATAATTTTCAGGCCCACTTTTCATTCACTTACGGACTGAATGATGTATGTGATCAAATAAATGATGAAGATTAGCATCTTAGGAATTTTATAAAGGTATGGAAGTGAATGATTAGAATATGTTTGTATATACATGTAACTGATACATACGCAAGGTAGAATCTTATGGGTGGATTTATATGATTGAATACTGATTCATTTAATCTTTATTTTTTAAGTATATTATTTTATCGCCCTGCCCCTCTAATCCGGGTTATAATCTGATTTGTTCCTTTTTTTTGCTAATTTTTGGATATAGGTGGATGGTAGATCGATTTTTATTAGATGGAGTCCAATAATGGTGGTCCAACAAAGTTGTAACACCCCGTAATTTTGAGGATTTAATATTTAATTATTTTGGGAGTTATAAATATTTAAATTGGGGAAACTTAAATTCATGTGTTGGAGAATTTATTTGAGTGAGCTGAATTATTCATAATTGGCGACTTTAAGTTTAATTGTCCAAATTAATGTGTGTCGCATTTTGAGGTCAAAATTTGGATATGTCAAAAAGTATTTCGGATGGCAATTCCAAGTGTCCGGTTAAGTCCGTATGGGTCGAGATAGTCAGAAAAGAGTACCAGAGAGTGGTAATTGGGTCTTCAGATATTTTTGGGCATAGCTGGGCCCACACGTCGTGAATTGGGCCTTTCTAATTAATCCCACATGGCCAAAAATGGGATTGAGTGTTTTTAACCTAATTGAGGGACTAAGAACGACAGATAGAAAATCCAAAACCTAGGATTTTGGAGAGGATTAGAGGAAGCTAATCAAGAAGTCAATTGGGGGATCCTTTGGAGCCAAATTAAGGGGCTAATTAGGGGTGTTCCTCATCAAACATTCTCTACACCAATGGAATCAGACCCTACGAACGATTTTAGGCAAGTGGTTAACTGTTGTGATTTCTAAATTGATAATAATCAATTCACATCATAGTGATGTGTAAATCAAAACTCGTTTTAGGGATAAATGGGTACAAAATGGGGTTTTTGTTCATGGAACTATTGAATGAGATTCAAAGTAAGAATTAGTTGTGTTGTATATCTCCGAGTATAGATATCTGATTTGAATGAGAAACTGAAATATAAAATCGTGGATTTTGAATATGGAATTTGGAATTTTAAAACAAAGTTAATGGAAATTTATGGAAAACCCCATTTTCGAAATTGTGTGATAAGTTGAGAAATTCATATACTAGAAAGTGTATATGATGTATAAGATCAAAGTCCAATATCTTTATATGGTGGGAAGACTTGATTAGAGGTTGAAATTAAGCTTTACAAACCTTGAATTTTCGTTAATGGTGGAATTCAGGGGGGAAGAAGAACTGCCACGAAAGGATCGATCGATCGATCGGGGGCCATCAATCGATCGACGATGGGAAAATCTTGGCAGGTCGGGGCAGTTTGATGGTTTGCCTTGGTTTCTTTTTATTTTGGGTATAAATTTAATTGGTGAAAATTTATAGAGAAGTAAATATCTAGAGTGAGAACTTTGGGTGAAACATATTCAATTTAATTATGGACCAAGTGGGCGAGTCTGGGTATGTTGATAATTATAAGTAAATATAATTGGGAAATTTGATGGAGATAAATGTGTGACACATTGTGGGAGAATAATGTGGGAATGAAATCCTGATATGTAATAATGGACCAAGTGAGCGAGTCCGGGTATGTTGGTTAAGTGACACCAAAGTATTAAATTAATTATTGAGAGAGTAAATTAATTTGGAGTCGGAACATAGACTCGGGAAATATTAAGTTGCGGGACAAGTGAGCGAGTCCGGGGATAATGGTTGGGTGACACCAAGTTATTAAATTAATAGGTGTGTGTTAATTAATTTAATTAGAGTCGGACGATAGACTCGGGGAGGTATTAAATTAATAAGTGTGTTAATTAATTAAATTATAGTCGGACGATAGACTCGGGTAGGTATTAAATTAATAGGTGTGTTAATTAATTTAATTAGAGTCGGACTGTAGACTCGGGGAACGTATTATAATAATTGAAGTGTTAATTAAATATATTAGAGTCCGACCATAGACTCGGGAAGAAGATAAATTATTAAGTGAGAAAAGTAATTAAGTTGAGTCGGGCCACAGACTCAAGAAATTACAGGCTAGTGTACGGGATTTTCAGTACACGGTAAAGCCGGGGATTGTATTATATATATACGGTGTAGTGACAGTATATATATACGGTGTAGTGACAGTATATATATACGTGTATAAATTGTGTGTGATATTAAATATCAATGACGAGATATTTATTTAATTTATATACTCTAGTGCTATCAAGGGAGGTTGCGCGATGTGGGTGAATCACCTAATTTGAGGAGTAGGGCGAGTATATCCCCATGTCATAGCCCCCGGTATATGGGTGAGGGGATTATCTCACTTTTAGGGAAGGAATATGACCGCCTCCAGTTCATTTATGTTTTGGGCCAAGTTGGTGAGAGATTCCAACTTGGGTAACTAGGTTATGTGAGCACACCTAGTGAGATAGCACTTTAGAGGTAATCATCCGGCGAGGGTATACTCGGAGGGATGGATATACGTGTGATATATGTGTGGATGTTTTAGTAAAGGTACGTATATAATGGTATTCAATATTATATGCGGGTAATAATATAGTGTGTGATGTATTTACATTATATAAGTTGTGACACGGTTATATGATACTATTTAAGAGGAACTAATTAAGTTAATTATGTGGTAACTTATAGTTCAAGAATCATTATACTCGGGTTAGAGTAGTATGGCAAGGGGAGGTTATACCAGGACTAGTTGGATGGGGTAGTACAACTAGATGGGGTTAAGGTAACCGTTAGGTGTGCACATTAGTGGAGGGGTGATAATGTCCACAAGGGAGTGCGACACTAACTTAAATATGAAGCGCATTCATGCATTTTAAATTACCGTAGTTAATTCACTTGCGAAATATTTTCAAAATGTTTTGGGTTCTAACCCTTGCTATAAAACTATTTTCAAAACCTCTTAGGTGTTCAGGCACAGGGACGCCAGGATTGATATTCTATTCCAGGAACACGGAGCTGCGGCATATGTGGATGATAGCAGGAGTTCGGATTAGACGCATCATTCATTCATTCCTAGCGTAGAAATCATTTATCAGTTTTAGTTTTATTTAGGGCATGTCGCCCAGACTTTCAGTTCAGTTTTCAGATTTGTTTTATTCCGGTGTTGAATATTTGTATCGAATTATTTCACTTTGGTGGCCGGTGGTTTATTCGGCAAATTGTTTAATTAATTATTCTGTTGAGTTTTATTCAGTTGTGTGGCTGTTTCATATTTATTTCCGCATGTACTATTTTGTTTTAATTAAAAAGTTAACATTGGCACCAGCTTTTGGAATACTATGTGGTTAGTAAGTTTTAAAAAGTTTTCGATAGTAATGCTAAGTATGATCCAACAGGGATTCTTGTTAAAATTTGGTATAGGAATGATCACCCGGTATTTTATTAGGTGGGGTGTCACAGATGAAATTGTGTGATAAGTTGAGTAATTCATCTACTAGAAAGTGTATAAGATGTATAAGATCAAAGTCCAATATTGTATGTGGTGGGATGACTTTATTAGAGGTTGAAATTAAGGTTTACAAACCATAAATTTTCTTTAATGGTGGAATTTAGTGGGGAAGAAGAACTGCCCTGAAATGATCGATTGATCGATCGGGGTCCATAGATCGATCGACAATGGGAAAACCTTGGCAGGTCGGGCAGTTTGATGCTTTGCCTTGGTTTCTTTTTATTTTGGGTATAAGTTTAATTGTTGAAATTTTTTAGAGAAGTAATTAGCTAAAGTGATAAATTTGGGTGAAACATATTCAATTTAATTATGCACCAAGTGAGCGAGTCCGGGTATGTTGATAACTATAGGTAAATATAATTGGAAAATTTAATGGAGATAAATGTGTGACACATTGTGGGCGAATAATGTGGGAATGAAATTCTGAGATGCAATAATGGACCAAGTGAGCGAGTCCGGGTATGATGGTTAAGTGACACCAAAGTATTAAATTAATTATTGAGAGAGTAAATTAATTTGGAGTCGGAACATAGACTCGGGAAAAATTAACTTACGGGCCAAGTGACCGAGTCCGGGGATAATGGCTGGGTGACATCAAGTTATTAAATTAATAGGTGTGTGTTAATTAATTTAATTAGAGTCGGACGATAGAATCAGGGAGGTTTTAAATTAATAAGTGTGTTAATTAATTTAATTGGAGTCGGACGATAGACTCGGGGAGGTGGGAAAAGTATTTAGTAATTGAAGTGTGAATTAAATATATTAGAGTCGGACCATAGACTCGGGAATATGATAAATTATTAAGTGAGAAAAGTAATTAAGTTGACTCGGGCCACAAACTCAGGAAATTACAGGCTAGTGTACAAGATTTTGAGCACACGGTAAAACCGGGGTTTATATTATATATATATACAGTGTAGTGATAGTTTATATATACATGTATAAATTGTGTGTGATATTAAATTTCAGTGACTAGATATTTATTTAATTTATATACTCTAGTGCTATCAAGGGAGGTTACGCGATGTGGGTGAATCCATTAGATTGAGGAGTAAGGCGAGTATATCCCTAGGTCATAGCGTCCGGTATATTGGTGATGGTGTTATATCACTTTCAGGGAAGGAATATGACCGCCTCGAGTTCATTTATGTTTTGGGCCAAGTTGGTGAGAGATTCCAACTTGGGTAACTAGGTTATGTGAGCACACCTAGTGAGATAGCACTTTAGAGGGAATCATCCAGCGAGAGTATACTCGGAGGGATGGATATATGTGTGGATGTTTTAGTAAAGATACGTATTTAATGGTATTCAATACTATATGCGGGTATTAATACTGTGTGTGATGTATTTACTTTATATAACTGGTGACACGATTATATCTACTATTTAAGAGGAATTAATTAAGTTAATTGTGAGATAACTTATAGTTCAAGAATCGTTATACTCGGGTTAGATTAGTATGGCAAGGGAAGGTTATACGAGGACTAGTTGGATGGGGTAGTACAACTAGGTGGGGTTAAGGTAACCGTTAGGTGTGCACATTAGTGGAGGGTTGAGAATGTCCACAAGGGAGTGCGACACTAACTTAAATATGAAGCGCATTCATGCACTTTAAATTACCGCAGTTAATTCACCTGCTAAATATTTTCAAAATGTTTTGGGTTCTTACCCTTGCTATAAAACTATTTTCAAAACCTCTTAGGTGTTTAGCCACAGGGACACCAGGATTGATATTCTATTCCAGGAACACGGAGTTGCGGCATATGTGGATGCTAGTAGGAGTTAGGATTAGACGCATCATTCATTCATTCCTAGAGTAGGAATCATTTATCAGTTTCAGTTTTATTTAGGACATGTCACCCATACTTTCAGTTCAGTTTTTAGATTTGTTTTATTCCGGTGTTGAATATTTGTATCGAATTATTTCTCTTTGGTGACCGGTGGTTTATTCGGCGAATTTTTTAATTAATTATTCAGTTGCGTGGCTGGTTTATATTTATTTCCACATGTATTGTTTGTTTTAATTAAAAAGTTAAAATTGGCACCAGCTTTTGGAATACTAGGTGGTTAGTATGTTTTAAAAAAATTCGATAGTGATGCTATGGTTAATCCAACTGGGATTCCTGTTTAAATTTGGTATAGGACTGATCACCTGGTATTTTATTGGGCGGGGTGTCACAGATGAAATTGTTTGATAAGTTGAGAAATTCATATACTAGAAAGTCTATATGATGTATAAGATCAAAGCCCAATATGTTTATGTGGTGGGATGACTTGAATAGAGGTTGAAATTAAGGTTTACAAACCTTGAATTTTCGTTAATGGTGGAATTCAGGGGGGAGGAATAACTGCCACGAAAGGATCGATCGGTCGATCGATCGGGGGCCATCGATCGTTCGACGATGGGAAAACCTTGGCAGGTCGGGAAGTTTGATGCTTTACCTTGGTTTCTTTTTATTTTGGGTATAAGTTTAATTGGAGAAATTTTTAAGAGAAGTAAATGGCCAAAGTGAGAACATTGGGTGAAACATATTGAATTTAATTATGGACCAAGTGGGCGTGTCCGGGTATGTTGATAATTATAGGTAAATATAATTGGGAAATTTAATGGAGATAAATGTGTGACACATTGTGGGTGAATAATGTGGGAATGAAATTCTTAGATGTAATAATGGACCAAGTGAGCGAGTCCGGGTCTGTTGGTTAAGTGACACCAAAGTATTAAATTAATTATTGAGAGAGTAAATTAATTTGGAGTCGGAACATAGACTCGGGAAATATTAAGTTGCGGGACAAGTGAGCGAGTCCGGGGATAATGGTTGGGTGACACCAAGTTATTAAATTAATAGGTGTGTGTTAATTAATTTAATTAGAGTCGGACGATAGAATAGGGGAGGTAATAAATTAATAGGTGTGCTAATTAATTTCATTAGAGTCGGACTGTAGACTCGGGGAAAGTATTATATTAATTGATGTGTGAATTAAATATATTAGAGTCGGACCATAGACTTGGGAAGATGGTAAATTATTAAGTGAGAAAAGTAATTAAGTTGAGTCGGGTCACAAACTCAGGAAATAACAGGCTAGTGTACGGGATTTTGAGTACAAGGTAAAGCCGGGGTTTGTATTATATATATACGGTGTAGTGATAGTATATATATGCACTTATAAATTGTGTGTGATATTAAATATCAGTGACTAGATATTTATTTAATTTATATACTCTAATGCTATCAGGGGAGGTTGCACGATGTGAGTGAATCCTCTAGATTGTGGAGTAGGGCGAGTATATCCCCATGTCATAGCGTCCGGTATATGGGTGAGGGGATTATCTCAATTTCAGGTAAGGAATATGACCGCCTCCAGTTAGTTTATGTTTTGGGCTAGGTTGGTGAGCGATTCCAACTTGGGTAACTAGGTTATGCGAGCACACCTAGTGAGATATCACTTTAGAGGGAATCATCCGGCGAGGGTATACTCGGAGGGATGGATATACGTGTGATATATGGATGGATGTTTTAGTAAAGGTACGTATATAATGGTATTCAATATTATATGCGGGTAATAATAGAGTGTGTGATGTATTTACTTTATATAACTTGTGACACGGTTATATGCTACTATTTAAGAGGAATTAATTAAGTTAATTGTGATATAACTTATAGCTCAAGAATCATTATACTCGGGTTATAGTAGTATGGCAAGGGGAGGTTATACCAGGACTAGTTGCATGGGGTAGTACAACTAGATGGGTTAAAGGTAACCGTTAGGTGTGCACATTAGTGGAGGGGTGAGAATGTCCACAAGGGAGTGCGGCACTAACTTAAATATGAAGCGCATTCATGCATTTTAAATTACCGCAGTTAATTCACTTGCGAAATGTTTTGGGTTCTAACCCTTCCTATAAAACTATTTTCAAAACCTCTTAGGTGTTCAGCCACAAGGATGCCAGGATTGATATTCTATTCCAGGAACACGGAGCTGCGGCATATGTGGATGCTAGCAGGAGTTCGGATTAGATGCATCATTCATTCATTCCTAGAGTAGGAATCATTTATCAGTTTCAGATTTATTTAAGACATGTCGCCCAGACTTTAAGTTCAGTTTTAAGATTTGTTTTATTCCGGTGTTGAATAATTGTATGGAATTATTTTACTTTGGTGGCCGGTGGTTTATTCGGAAAATTGTTTAATTAATTATTCAATTGAGTTTTATTCAGTTGCGTGGCTGGTTCATTTTTATTTCCACATGTACTATTTTGTTTTAACTAAAAAGTTAAAATTGTCACCAACTTTTGGAATACTAGGTGGTTAGTAAGTTTTAAAAAGTTTTCGATAGTGATGCTCTGGATAATCCAACTGTGATTCCTGTTTAAATTCGGTATAGGACAGATCACCCGGTATTTTATTGGGCGGGGTGTCACAGATGATATTACGTGATAAGTTGAGAAATTCATATACTAGAAAGTGTATATGATGTATAAGATCAAAGTCCAATATGTTTATGTGGTGGGATGACTTGATTAGAGGTTGAAATTTAGGTTTACAAACCTTGAATTTTCGTTAATGTTGGAATTCAGGGGGGAGGAAGAACTGCCACGAAAGGATCGATCGATCGATCAATAGGGGGCCATCGATCGTTCGACGATGGGAAAACCTTGGCAGGTCGGACAGTTTGATGCTTTGCCTTGGTTTCTTTTTATTTTGGGTATAACTTTAATTGGAGAAATTTTTTAGAGAAGTAAATAGCCAGAGTGAGAACATTGGGTGAAACATATTGAATTTAATTATGGACCAAGTGGGCGTGTCCGGGTATGTTGATAATTATAGGTAAATATAATTAGGAAATTTAATGGAGATAAATGTGTGACACATTGTGGGCGAATAATGTGGGAATGAAATTCTTAGATGTAATAATGGACCAAGTGAGCGAGTCCGGGTATGTTGGTTAAGTGACACCAAAGTATTAAATTAATTATTGAGAGAGTAAATTAATTTGGAGTCGGAACATAGACTCGGGAAATATTAAGTTGCGGGACAAGTGAGCGAGTCTGGGGATAATGGTTGGGTGACACCAAGTTATTAAATTAATAGGTGTGTGTTAATTAATTTAATTAGAGTCGGACGATAGAATAGGGGAGGTATTAAATTAATAGGTGTGGTAATTAATTTAATTAGAATCGGACTGTAGACTCGGGGAAAGTATTATATTAATTGATGTGTGAATTAAATATATTAGAGTCGGACCATAGACTTCGGAAGATGGAAAATTATTAAGTGAGAAAAGTAATTAAGTTGAGTCGGGCCACAAACTCAGGAAATAACAGGCTAGTGTACGGGATTTTGAGTACACGGTAAAGCCGGGGTTTGTATTATATATATACGGTGTAGTGATAGTATATATATACACGTATAAATTTTGTGTGATATTAAATATCAGTGACTAGATATTTATTTAATTTATATACTCTAGTACTATCAGGGGAGGTTGCGCGATGTGAGTGAATCCTCTAGATTGAGGAGTAGGGTGAGTATATCCCCAGGTCATAGCGTCCGGTATATGGGTGAGGGGATTATCTCACTTGCAGGTAAGGAATATGACCGCCTCCAGTTCATTTATGTTTTGGGCCAGGTTGGTGAGCGATTCCAGCTTGGGTAACTAGGTTATGTGAGCACACCTAGTGAGATATCACTTTAGAGGGAATCATCCGGCGAGGGTATACTCGGAGGGATGGATATACGTGTGATATACGAATGGATGTTTTAGTAAAGGTACGTATATAACGGTATTCAATATTATATGCGAGTAATAATAGAGTGTGTGATGTATTTACTTTATATAACTTGTGACACGGTTATATGGTACTATTTAAGAGGAATTAATTAAGTTAATTGTTAGATAACTTATAGCTCAAGAATCATTATACTCAGGTTATAGTAGTATGGCAAGGGGAGGTTATACCTGGACTAGTTGGATGGGGTAGTACAACTAGATGGGTCAAAGGTAACCGTTGGGTGTGCACATTAGTGGAGGGGTGATAATGTCCACAAGGGAGTGCGACACTAACTTAAATATGAAGCGCATTCATGCATTTTAAATTACCGCAGTTAATTCACTTGCGAAATGTTTTGGGTTCTAACCCTTCCTATAAAAGTATTTTCAAAACCTCTTAGGAGTTCAGCCACAAGGATGCCAGGATTGATATTCTATTCTAGGAACACGGAGCTGCGGCATATGTGGATTCTAGCAGGAGTTCGGATTAGATGCATCATTCATTCATTCCTAGAGTAGGAGTCATTTATCAGTTTCAGATTTATTTAGGACATGTCGCCCAGACTTTAAGTTCAGTTTTAAGATTTGTTTTATTCCGGTGTTGAATAATTGTATGGAATTATTTTACTTTGGTGGCCGGTGGTTTATTCGGAAAATTGTTTAATTAATTATTCAGTTGATTTTTATTCAGTTGCGTGGCTGGTTCATTTTTATTTCCACATGTACTATTTTGTTTTAACTAAAAAGTTAAAATTGGCACCAACTTTTGGAATACTAGGTGGTTAGTAAGTTTTAAAAAGTTTTCGATAGTGATGCTATGGATAATCCAACTGGGATTCCTGTTTAAATTCGGTATAGGACTGATCACCCGGTATTTTATTGGGCGGGGTGTCACAGATGATATTACGTGATAAGTTGAGAAATTCATATACTAGAAAGTGTATATGATGTATAAGATCAAAGTCCAATATGTTTATGTGGTGGGATGACTTGATTAGAGGTTGAAATTTAGGTTTACAAACCTTGAATTTTCGTTAATGGTGGAATTCAGGGGGGAGAAAGAACTGCCAGGAAAGGATCGATCGTTCGACGATGGGAAAACCTTGGCAGGTCGGGCAGTTTGATGCTTTGCCTTGGTTTCTTTTTATTTTGGGTATAAGTTTAATTGGAGAAATTTTTTAGAGAAGTAAATAGCCAGAGTGAGAACATTGGGTGAAACATATTGAATTTAATTATGGACCAAGTGGGCGTGTCCGGGTATGTTGATAATTATAGGTAAATATAATTGGGAAATTTAATGGAGATAAATGTGTGACACATTGTGGGCGAATAATGTGGGAATGAAATTCTTAGATGTAATAATGGACCAAGTGAGCGAGTCCGGGTATGTTGGTTAAGTGACACCAAAGTATTAAACTAATTATTGAGAGAGTAAATTAATTTGGAGTCGGAACATAGACTCGGGAAATATTTAGTTGCGGGACAAGTGAGCGAGTCCGGGGATAATGGTTGGGTGATACCAAGTTATTAAATTAATAGGTGTGTGTTAATTAATTTAATTAGAGTCGGACGATAGAATAGGGGAGGTATTAAATTAATAGGTGTGCTAATTAATTTAATTAGAGTCGGACTGTAGACTCGGGGAAAGTATTATATTAATTGATGTGTGAATTAAATATATTAGAGTCGGACCATAGACTTGGGAAGATGGAAAATTATTAAGTGAGAAAAGTAATTAAGTTGAGTCTGGCCATAAACTCAGGAAATAACAGGCTAGTGTACGGGATTTTGAGTACACGGTAAAGTCGGGGTTTGTATTATATATATATATGGTGTAGTGATAGTATATATATACACGTATAAATTGTGTGTGATATTAAATATCAGTGACTAGATATTTATTTAATTTATATACTCTAGTGCTATCAGGGGAGGTTGCGCGATGTGAGTGAATCCTCTAGATTGAGGAGTAGGGCGAGTATATCCCCAGGTCATAGCGTCCGGTATATGGGTGAGGGGATTATCTCACTTTCAGGTAAGGAATATGACCGCCTCCAGTTCGTTTATGTTTTGGGCCAAGTTGGTGAGCGATTCCAGCTTGGGTAACTAGGTTATGTGAGCACACCTAGTGAGATATCACTTTAGAGGGAATCATCCGGCGAGGGTATACTCGGAGGGATGGATATACGTGTGATATATGGATGGATGTTTTAGTAAAGGTACGTATATAACGGTATTCAATATTATATGCGGGTAATAATAGTGTGTGTGATGTATTTACTTTATATAACTTGTGACACGGTTATATGCTACTATTTAAGAGGAATTAATTAAGTTAATTGTGAGATAACTTATAGCTCAAGAATCATTATACTCGGGTTATAGTAGTATGGCAAGGGTAGGTTATACCAGGACTAGTTGGATGGGGTAGTACAACTAGATGGGTTAAAGGTAACCGTTAGGTGTGCACATTAGTGGAGGGCTTATAATGTCCACAAGGGAGTGCGACACTAACTTAAATATGAAGCGCATTCATGCATTTTAAATTACCGCAGTTAATTCACTTGCGAAATGTTTTGGGTTCTAACCCTTCCTATAAAAGTACTTTCAAAACCTCTTAGGAGTTCAGCCATAAGGATGCCATGATTGATATTCTATTCCAGGAACACGGAGCTGCGGCATATGTGGATTCTAGTAGGAGTTCAGATTAGATGCATCATTCATTCATTCCTAAAGTAGGAATCATTTATCAGTTTCAGATTTATTTAGGACATGTCGCCCAGACTTTAAGTTCAGTTTTAAGATTTGTTTTATTCTGGTGTTGAATAATTGTATGGAATTATTTTACTTTGGTGGCCGGTGGTTTATTCGGAAAATTGTTTAATTAATTATTCAGTTGAGTTTTATTCAGTTGCGTGGCTGGTTCATTTTTATTTCCACATGTACTATTTTGTTTTAACTAAAAAGTTAAAATTGCCACCAACTTTTGGAATACTAGGTGGTGAGTAAGTTTTAAAAAGTTTTCGATGGTGATGCTATGGATAATCCAACTGGGATTCTTGTTTAAATTCGGTATAGGACTGATCACCCGGTATTTTATTGGGCGGGGTGTCACAGATGATATTACGTGATAAGTTGAGAAATTCATAAACTAGAAAGTGTATATGATGTATAAGATCAAAGTCCAATATGTTTATGTGGTGGGATGACTTGATTAGAGGTTGAAATTTAGGTTTACAAACCTTGAATTTTCGTTAATGGTGGAATTCAGGGGGGAGGAAGAACTGCCACGAAAGGATCGATCGATCGATCGATAGGGGGCCATCGATCGTTCGACGATGGGAAAACCTTGGCAGGTCGGGCAGTTTGATGCTTTGCCTTGGTTTCTTTTTATTTTGGGTATAAGTTTAATTGGAGAAATTTTTTAGAGAAGTAAATAGCCAGAGTGAGAACATTGGGTGAAACATATTGAATTTAATTATGGACCAAGTGGGCGCGTCGGTATGTTGATAATTATAGGTAAATATAATTGGGAAATTTAATGGAGATAAATGTGTGACACATTGTGGGCGAATAATGTGGGAATGAAATTCTTAGATGTAATAATGGACCAAGTGAGCGAGTCCGGGTATGTTGGTTAAGTGACACCAAAGTATTAAACTAATTATTGAGAGAGAAAATTAATTTGGAGTCGGAACATAGACTCGGGAAATATTAAGTTGCGGGACAAGTGAGCGAGTCCGGGGATAATGGTTGGGTGATACCAAGTTATTAAATTAATAGGTGTGTGTTAATTAATTTAATTAGAGTCGGACGATAGAATAGGGGAGGTATTATATTAATAGGTGTGCTAATTAATTTAATTAGAGTCGGACTGTAGACTCGGGGAAAGTATTATATTAATTGATGTGTGAATTAAATATATTAGAGTCGGACCATAGACTTGGGAAGATGGAAAATTATTAAGTGAGAAAAGTAATTAAGTTGAGTCGGGCCACAAACTCAGGAAATAACAGGCTAGTGTACGGGATTTTGAGTACACGGTAAAGCCGGGGTTTGTATTATATATATACGGTGTAGTGATAGTATATATATACACGTATAAATTGTGTGTGATATTAAATATCAGTGACTAGATATTTATTTAATTTATATACTCTAGTGCTATCAGGGGAGGTTGCGCGATGTGAGTGAATCCTCTAGATTGAGGAGTAGGGCGAGTATATCCCCAGGTCATAGCGTCCGGTATATGGGTGAGGGGATTATCTCACTTGCAGGTAAGGAATATGACCGCCTCCAGTTCATTTATGTTTTGGGCCAGGTTGGTGAGCGATTCCAGCTTGGGTAACTAGGTTATGTGAGCACACCTAGTGAGATATCACTTTAGAGGGAATCATCCGGCGAGGGTATACTCGGAGGGATGGATATACGTGTGATATATGGATGGATGTTTTAGTAAAGGTACGTATATAACGGTATTCAATATTATATGCGAGTAATAATAGAGTGTGTGATGTATTTACTTTATATAACTTGTGACACGGTTATATGCTACTATTTAAGAGGAATTAATTAAGTTAATTGTGAGATAACTTATAGCTCAAGAATCATTATACTCGGGTTATAGTAGTATGGCAAGGGGAGGTTATACCTGGACTAGTTGGATGGGGTAGTACAACTAGATGGGTTAAAGGTAACCGTTAGGTGTGCACATTAGTGGAGGGGTGATAATGTCCACAAGGGAGTGCGACACTAACTTAAATATGAAGCGCATTCATGCATTTTAAATTACCGCAGTTAATTCACTTGCGAAATGTTTTGGGTTCTAACCCTTCCTATAAAAGTATTTTCAAAACCTCTTAGGAGTTCATCCACAAGGATGCCAGGATTGATATTCTATTCCAGGAACACGGAGCTGCGGCACATGTGGATTCTAGCAGGAGTTCGGATTAGATGCAATATTCATTCATTCCTAGAGTAGGAGTCATTTATCAGTTTCAGATTTATTTAGGACATGTCGCCTAGACTTTAAGTTCAGTTTTAAGATTTGTTTTATTCCGGTGTTGAATAATTGTATGGAATTATTTTACTTTGGTGGCCGGTGGTTTATTCGGAAAATTGTTTAATTAATTATTCAGTTGATTTTTATTCAGTTGCGTGGCTGGTTCATTTTTATTTCCACATGTACTATTTTGTTTTAACTAAAAAGTTAAAATTGGCACCAACTTTTGGAATACTAGGTGGTTAGTAAGTTTTAAAAAGTTTTCGATAGTGATGCTATGGATAATCCAACTGGGATTCCTGTTTAAATTCGGTATAGGACTGATCACCCGGTATTTTATTGGGCGGGGTGTCACAGATGATATTACGTGATAAGTTGAGAAATTCATATACTAGAAAGTGTATATGATGTATAAGATCAAAGTCCAATATGTTTATGTGGTGCGATGACTTGATAAGAGGTTGAAATTTAGGTTTACAAACCTTGAATTTTCGTTAATGGTGGAATTCAGGGGGGAGGAAGAACGGCCACGAAAGGATCGATCGATCGATCGATAGGGGGCCATCGATCGTTCGATGATGGGAAAACCTTGGCAGGTAGGGCAGTTTGATGCTTTGCCTTGGTTTCTTTTTATTTTGGGTATAACTTTAATTGGAGAAATTTTTTAGAGAAGTAAATAGCCAGAGTGAGAACATTGGGTGAAACATATTGAATTTAATTATGGACCAAGTGGGCGTGTCCGGGTATGTTGATAATTATAGGTAAATATAATTGGGAAATTTAATGGAGATAAATGTGTGACACATTGTGGGCGAATAATGTGGGAATGAAATTCTTAGATGTAATAATGGACCAAGTGAGCGAGTCCGGGTATGTTGGTTAAGTGACACCAAAGTATTAAACTAATTATTGAGAGAGTAAATTAATTTGGAGTCGGAACATAGACTCGGGAAATATTAAGTTGCGGGACAAGTGAGCGAGTCCGGGGATAATGGTTGGGTGACACCAAGTTATTAAATTAATAGTTGTGTGTTAATTAATTTAATTAGAGTCGGACGATAGAATAGGGGAGGTATTAAATTAATAGGTGTGCTAATTAATTTAATTAGAGTCGGACTGTAGACTCGGGGAAAGTATTATATTAATTGATGTGTGAATTAAATATATTAGAGTCGGACCATAGACTTGGGAAGATGGAAAATTATTAAGTGAGAAAAGTAATTAAGTTGAGTCGGGCCACAAACTCAGGAAATAACAGGCTAGTGTACGGGATTTTTAGTACACGGTAAAGCCGGGGTTTGTATTATATATATACGGTGTAGTGATAGTATATATATACACGTATAAATTGTGTGTGATATTAAATATCAGTGACTAGATATTTATTTAATTTATATACTCTAGTGCTATCAGGGGAGGTTGCGCGATGTGAGTGAATCCTCTAGATTGAGGAGTAGGGCGAGTATATCCCCAGGTCATAGCGTCCGGTATATGGGTGAGGGGATTATCTCACTTTCAGGTAAGGAATATGACCGCCTCCAGTTCGTTTATGTTTTGGGCCAGGTTGGTGAGCGATTCCAGCTTGGGTAACTAGGTTATGTGAGCACACCTAGTGAGATATCACTTTAGAGGGAATCATCCGGCGAGGGTATACTCGGAGGGATGGATATATGTGTGATATATGGATGGATGTTTTAGTAAAGGTACGTATATAACGGTATTCAATATTATATGCGGGTAATAATAGAGTGTGTGATGTATTTACTTTATATAACTTGTGACACGGTTATATGCTACTATTTAAGAGGAATTAATTAAGTTAATTGTGAGATAACTTATAGCTCAAGAATCATTATACTCGGGTTATAGTAGTGTGGCAAGGGGAGGTTATACCAGGACTAGTTGCATGGGGTAGTACAACTAGATGGGTTAATGGTAACCATTAGGTGTGCACATTAGTGGAGGGGTGAGAATGTCCACAAGGGAGTGCGACACTAACTTAAATATGAAGCGCATTGATGCATTTTAAATTACCGCAGTTAATTCACTTGCGAAATGTTTTGGGTTCTAACCCTTCCTATAAAACTATTTTCAAAACCTCTTAGGTGTTCAGCCACAAGGATGCCAGGATTGATATTCTATTCCAGGAACACGGAGCTGCGGCATATGTGGATGCCAGCAGGAGTTCGGATTAGACGCATCATTCATTCATTCCTAGAGTAGGAATCATTTATCAGTTTCAGATTTATTTAGGACATGTCGCCCAGGCTTTAAGTTCAGTTTTAAGATTTGTTTTATTCCGGTGTTGAATAATTGTATGGAATTATTTTACTTTGGTGGCCGGTGGTTTATTCGGAAAATTGTTTAATTAATTATTCAGTTGCGTGGCTGGTTCATTTTTATTTCCACATGTACTATTTTGTTTTAACTAAAAAGTTAAAATTGGCACCAACTTTTGGAATACTAGGTGGTTAGTAAGTTTTAAAAAGTTTTCGATAGTGATGCTATGGATAATCCAACTGGGATTCCTGTTTAAATTCGGTATAGGACTGATCACCCGGTATTTTATTGGGCGGGGTGTCACAGATGATATTACGTGATAAGTTGAGAAATTCATATACTAGAAAGTGTATATGATGTATAAGATCAAAGTCCAATATGTTTATGTGGTGGGATGACTTGATTAGAGGTTGAAATTTAGGTTTACAAACCTTGAATTTTCGTTAATGGTGGAATTCAGGGGGGAGGAAGAACTGCCACGAAAGGATCGATCGTTCGACGATGGGAAAACCATTGGCAGGTCGGGCAGTTTGATGCTTTGCCTTGGTTTCTTTTTATTTTGGGTATAAGTTTAATTGGAGAAATTTTTTAGAGAAGTAAATAGCCAGAGTGAGAACATTGGGTGAAACATATTGAATTTAATTATGGACCAAGTGGGCGTGTCCGGGTATGTTGATAATTATAGGTAAATATAATTGGGAAATTTAATGGAGATAAATGTGTGACACATTGTGGGTGAATAATGTGGGAATGAAATTCTTAGATGTAATAATGGACCAAGTGAGCGAGTCCGGGTATGTTGGTTAAGTGACACCAAAGTATTAAACTAATTATTGAGAGAGTAAATTAATTTGGAGTCGGAACATAGACTCGAGAAATATTAAGTTGCGGGACAAGTGAGCGAGTCCGGGGATAATGGTTGGGTGATACCAAGTTATTAAATTAATAGGTGTGTGTTAATTAATTTAATTAGAGTCGGACGATAGAATAGGGGAGGTATTAAATTAATAGGTGTGCTAATTAATTTAATTAGAGTCGGACTGTAGACTCGGGGAAAGTATTATATTAATTGATGTGTGAATTAAATATATTAGAGTCGGACCATAGACTTGGGAAGATGGAAAATTATTAAGTGAGAAAAGTAATTAAGTTGAGTCTGGCCACAAACTCAGGAAATAACAGGCTAGTGTACGGGATTTTGAGTACACGGTAAAGTCGGGGTTTGTATTATATATATATGGTGTAGTGATAGTATATATATAAACGTATAAATTGTGTGTGATATTAAATATCAGTGACTAGATATTTATTTAATTTATATACTCTAGTGCTATCAGGGGAGGTTGCGCGATGTGAGTGAATCCTCTAGATTGAGGAGTAGGGCGAGTATATCCCCAGGTCATAGCGTCCGGTATATGGGTGAGGGGATTATCTCACTTTCAGGTAAGGAATATGACCGCCTCCAGTTCATTTATGTTTTGGGCCAAGTTGGTGAGCGATTCCAGCTTGGGTAACTAGGTTATGTGAGCACACCTAGTGAGATATCACTTTAGAGGGAATCATCCGGCGAGGGTATACTCGGAGGGATGGATATACGTGTGATATATGGATGGATGTTTTAGTAAAGGTACGTATATAACGGTATTCAATATTATATGCGGGTAATAATAGTGTGTGTGATGTATTTACTTTATATAACTTGTGACACGGTTATATGCTACTATTTAAGAGGAATTAATTAAGTTAATTGTGAGATAACTTATAGCTCAAGAATCATTATACTCGGGTTATAGTAGTATGGCAAGGGTAGGTTATACCAGGACTAGTTGGATGGGGTAGTACAACTAGATGGGTTAAAGGTAACCGTTAGGTGTGCACATTAGTGGAGGGGTGATAATGTCCACAAGGGAGTGCGACACTAACTTAAATATGAAGCGCATTCATGCATTTTAAATTACCGCAGTTAATTCACTTGCGAAATGTTTTGGGTTCTAACCCTTCCTATAAAAGTACTTTCAAAACCTCTTAGGAGTTCAGCCACAAGGATGCCATGATTGATATTCTATTCCAGGAACACGGAGCTGCGGCATATGTGGATTCTAGCAGGAGTTCAGATTAGATGCATCATTCATTCATTCCTAGAGTAGGAATCATTTATCAGTTTCAGATTTATTTAGGACATGTCGCCCAGACTTTAAGTTCAGTTTTAAGATTTGTTTTATTCTGGTGTTGAATAATTGTATGGAATTATTTTACTTTGGTGGCCGGTGGTTTATTCGGAAAATTGTTTAATTAATTATTCAGTTGAGTTTTATTCAGTTGCGTGGCTGGTTCATTTTTATTTCCACATGTACTATTTTGTTTTAACTAAAAAGTTAAAATTGCCACCAACTTTTGGAATACTAGGTGGTGAGTAAGTTTTAAAAAGTTTTCGATGGTGATGCTATGGATAATCCAACTGGGATTCTTGTTTAAATTCGGTATAGGACTGATCACCCGGTATTTTATTGGGCGGGGTGTCACAGATGATATTACGTGATAAGTTGAGAAATTCATATACTAGAAAGTGTATATGATGTATAAGATCAAAGTCCAATATGTTTATGTGGTGGGATGACTTGATTAGAGGTTGAAATTTAGGTTTACAAACCTTGAATTTTCGTTAATGGTGGAATTCAGGGGGGAGGAAGAACTGCCACGAAAGGATCGATCGATCGATCGATAGGGGGCCATCGATCGTTCGACGATGGGAAAACCTTGGCAGGTCGGGCAGTTTGATGCTTTGCCTTGGTTTCTTTTTATTTTGGGTATAAGTTTAATTGGAGAAATTTTTTAGAGAAGTAAATAGCCAGAGTGAGAACATTGGGTGAAACATATTGAATTTAATTATGGACCAAGTGGGCGCGTCGGTATGTTGATAATTATAGGTAAATATAATTGGGAAATTTAATGGAGATAAATGTGTGACACATTGTGGGCGAATAATGTGGGAATGAAATTCTTAGATGTAATAATGGACCAAGTGAGCGAGTCCGGGTATGTTGGTTAAGTGACACCAAAGTATTAAACTAATTATTGAGAGAGAAAATTAATTTGGAGTCGGAACATAGACTCGGGAAATATTAAGTTGCGGGACAAGTGAGCGAGTCCGGGGATAATGGTTGGGTGATACCAAGTTATTAAATTAATAGGTGTGTGTTAATTAATTTAATTAGAGTCGGACGATAGAATAGGGGAGGTATTATATTAATAGGTGTGCTAATTAATTTAATTAGAGTCGGACTGTAGACTCGGGGAAAGTATTATATTAATTGATGTGTGAATTAAATATATTAGAGTCGGACCATAGACTTGGGAAGATGGAAAATTATTAAGTGAGAAAAGTAATTAAGTTGAGTCGGGCCACAAACTCAGGAAATAACAGGCTAGTGTACGGGATTTTTAGTACACGGTAAAGCCGGGGTTTGTATTATATATATACGGTGTAGTGATAGTATATATATACACGTATAAATTGTGTGTGATATTAAATATCAGTGACTAGATATTTATTTAATTTATATACTCTAGTGCTATCAGGGGAGGTTGCGCGATGTGAGTGAATCCTCTAGATTGAGGAGTAGGGCGAGTATATCCCCAGGTCATAGCGTCCGGTATATGGGTGAGGGGATTATCTCACTTTCAGGTAAGGAATATGACCGCCTCCAGTTCGTTTATGTTTTGGGCCAGGTTGGTGAGCAATTCCATCTTGGGTAACTAGGTTATGTGAGCACACTTAGTGAGATATCACTTTAGAGGGAATCATCCGGCGAGGGTATACTCGGAGGGATGGATATACGTGTGATATATGGATGGATGTTTTAGTAAAGGTACGTATATAACGGTATTCAATATTATATGCGAGTAATAATAGAGTGTGTGATGTATTTACTTTATATAACTTGTGACACGGTTATATGCTACTATTTAAGAGGAATTAATTAAGTTAATTGTGAGATAACTTATAGCTCAAGAATCATTATACTCGGGTTATAGTAGTATGGCAAGGGGAGGTTATACCTGGACTAGTTGGATGGGGTAGTACAACTAGATGGGTTAATGGTAACCGTTAGGTGTGCACATTAGTGGAGGGGTGATAATGTCCACAAGGGAGTGCGACACTAACTTAAATATGAAGCGCATTCATGCATTTTAAATTACCGCAGTTAATTCACTTGCGAAATGTTTTGGGTTCTAACCCTTCCTATAAAAGTATTTTCAAAACCTCTTAGGAGTTCAGCCACAAGGATGCCAGGATTGATATTCTATTCCAGGAACACGGAGCTGCGGCACATGTGGATTCTAGCAGGAGTTCGGATTAGATGCAATATTCATTCATTCCTAGAGTAGGAGTCATTTATCAGTTTCAGATTTATTTAGGACATGTCGCCCAGACTTTAAGTTCAGTTTTAAGATTTGTTTTATTCCGGTGTTGAATAATTGTATGGAATTATTTTACTTTGGTGGCCGG
Source organism: Sambucus nigra (assembly GCA_949130495.1). Taxonomy (NCBI): domain Eukaryota; kingdom Viridiplantae; phylum Streptophyta; class Magnoliopsida; order Dipsacales; family Adoxaceae; genus Sambucus; species Sambucus nigra. The sequence continues at coordinate 148,202,102 of OX422215.1, forward strand.
TGGTTTATTCGGAAAATTGTTTAATTAATTATTCAGTTGATTTTTATTCAGTTGCGTGGCTGGTTCATTTTTATTTCCACATGTACTATTTTGTTTTAACTAAAAAGTTAAAATTGGCACCAACTTTTGGAATACTAGGTGGTTAGTAAGTTTTAAAAAGTTTTCGATAGTGATGCTATGGATAATCCAACTGGGATTCCTGTTTAAATTCGGTATAGGACTGATCACCCGGTATTTTATTGGGCGGGGTGTCACAGATGATATTACGTGATAAGTTGAGAAATTCATATACTAGAAAGTGTATATGATGTATAAGATCAAAGTCCAATATGTTTATGTGGTGCGATGACTTGATTAGAGGTTGAAATTTAGGTTTACAAACCTTGAATTTTCGTTAATGGTGGAATTCAGGGGGGAGGAAGAACGGCCACGAAAGGATCGATCGATCGATCGATAGGGGGCCATCGATCGTTTGACGATGGGAAAACCTTGGCAGGTAGGGCAGTTTGATGCTTTGCCTTGGTTTCTTTTTATTTTGGGTATAACTTTAATTGGAGAAATTTTTTAGAGAAGTAAATAGCCAGAGTGAGAACATTGGGTGAAACATATTGAATTTAATTATGGACACGGTGGACGTGTCCGGGTCTGTTGATAATTATAGGTAAATATAATTGGGAAATTTAATGGAGATAAATGTGTGACACATTGTGGGCGAATAATGTGGGAATGAAATTCTTAGATGTAATAATGGACCAAGTGAGCGAGTCCGGGTATGTTGGTTAAGTGACACCAAAGTATTAAACTAATTATTGAGAGAGTAAATTTATTTGGAGTCAGAACATAGACTCGGGAAATATTAAGTTGCGGGACAAGTGAGCGAGTCCGGGGATAATGGTTGGGTGACACCAAGTTATTAAATTAATAGGTGTGTGTTAATTAATTTAATTAGAGTCGGACGATAGAATAGGGGAGGTATTAAATTAATAGGTGTGCTAATTAATTTAATTAGAGTCGGACTGTAGACTCGGGGAAAGTATTATATTAATTGATGTGTGAATTAAATATATTAGAGTCGGACCATAGACTTGGGAAGATGGAAAATTATTAAGTGAGAAAAGTAATTAAGTTGAGTCGGGCCACAAACTCAGGAAATAACAGGCTAGTGTACGGGATTTTTAGTACACGGTAAAGCCGGGGTTTGTATTATATATATACGGTGTAGTGATAGTATATATATACACGTATAAATTGTGTGTGATATTAAATATCAGTGACTAGATATTTATTTAATTTATATACTCTAGTGCTATCAGGGGAGGTTGCGCGATGTGAGTGAATCCTCTAGATTGAGGAGTAGGGCGAGTATATCCCCAGGTCATAGCGTCCGGTATATGGGTGAGGGGATTATCTCACTTTCAGGTAAGGAATATGACCGCCTCCAGTTCGTTTATGTTTTGGGCCAGGTTGGTGAGCAATTCCATCTTGGGTAACTAGGTTATGTGAGCACACTTAGTGAGATATCACTTTAGAGGGAATCATCCGGCGAGGGTATACTCGGAGGGATGGATATACGTGTGATATATGGATGGATGTTTTAGTAAAGGTACGTATATAACGGTATTCAATATTATATGCGGGTAATAATAGAGTGTGTGATGTATTTACTTTATATAACTTGTGACACGGTTATATGCTACTATTTAAGAGGAATTAATTAAGTTAATTGTGAGATAACTTATAGCTCAAGAATCATTATACTCGGGTTATAGTAGTGTGGCAAGGGGAGGTTATACCAGGACTAGTTGCATGGGGTAGTACAACTAGATGGGTTAAAGGTAACCATTAGGTGTGCACATTAGTGGAGGGGTGAGAATGTCCACAAGGGAGTGCGACACTAACTTAAATATGAAGCGCATTGATGCATTTTAAATTACAGCAGTTAATTCACTTGCGAAATGTTTTGGGTTCTAACCCTTCCTATAAAACTATTTTCAAAACCTCTTAGGTGTTCAGCCACAAGGATGCCAGGATTGATATTCTATTCCAGGAACACGGAGCTGCGGCATATGTGGATGCCAGCAGGAGTTCGGATTAGACGCATCATTCATTCATTCCTAGAGTAGGAATCATTTATCAGTTTCAGATTTATTTAGGACATGTCGCCCAGGCTTTAAGTTCAGTTTTAAGATTTGTTTTATTCCGGTGTTGAATAATTGTATGGAATTATTTTACTTTGGTGGCCGGTGGTTTATTCGGAAAATTGTTTAATTAATTATTCAGTTGAGTTTTATTCAGTTGCGTGGCTGGTTCATTTTTATTTCCACATGTACTATTTTGTTTTAACTAAAAAGTTAAAATTGGCACCAACTTTTGGAATACTAGGTGGTTAGTAAGTTTTAAAAAGTTTTCGATAGTGATGCTATGGATAATCCATCTGGGATTCCTGTTTAAATTCGGTATAGGACTGATCACCCGGTATTTTATTGGGCGGGGTGTCACAGATGATATTACGTGATAAGTTGAGAAATTCATATACTAGAAAGTGTATATGATGTATAAGATCAAAGTCCAATATGTTTATGTGGTGGGATGACTTGATTACAGGTTGAAATTAAGGTTTACAAACCTTGAATTTTCGTTAATGGTGGAATTCAGGGGGGAGGACGAACTGCCACGAAAGGATCGATCGATCGATCGATAGGGGGCCATCGATCATTCGACGATGGGAAAACCTTGGCAGGTCGGGCAGTTTGATGCTTTTCCTTGGTTTCTTTTTATTTTGGGTATAAGTTTAATTGGAGAAATTTTTTAGAGAAGTAAATAGCCAGAGTGAGAACATTGGGTGAAACATATTGAATTTAATTATGGACAAAGTGGGCGTGTCCGGGTATGTTGATAATTATAGGTAAATATAATTGGGAAATTTAATGGAGATAAATGTGTGACACATTGTGGGCGAATAATGTGGGAATGAAATTCTTAGATGTATTAATGGACCAAGTGAGCGAGTCCGTGTATGTTGGTTAAGTGACACCAAAGTATTAAATTAATTATTGAGAGAGTAAATTAATTTGGAGTCGGTACATGGACTCGAGAAATATTAAGTTGCGGGACAAGTGAGAGAGTCCGGGGATAATGGTTGGGTGACATCAAGTTATTAAATTAATAGGTGTGTGTTAATTAATTTGATTAGAGTCGGACGATAGAATCAGGGAGGTATTAAATTAATAGGTGTGCTAATTAATTTAATTAGAGTCGGACTGTAGAATCGGGGAAAGTATCATATTAATTGAAGTGTGAATTAATTATATTAGAGTCAGACCATAGACTTGGGAAGATGATAAATTATTTAGTGAGAAAAGTAATTAAGTTGAGTCGGGCCACAGACTTCGGAAATTACAGGCTAGTGTACGGGATTTTGAGTACACGGTAAAGCCGGGGTTTTTATTATATATATATACGGTGTAGTGATAGTATATATATACATGTATAAATTGTGTGTGATATTAAATATCAGAGACTAGATATTTATTTAATTTATATACTCTAGTGCTATCAGGGGAGGTTGCGCGATGTGAGTGAATCCCCTAGATTGAGGAGTAGGGCGAGTATATCCCCAGGTCATAGCGTCCGGTATATGGGTGAGGGGATTATCTCACTTTAAGGAAAGGAATATGACCGCCTCCAGTTCGTTTATGTTTTGGTCCAAGTTGGTGAGCGATTCCAACTTGGGTAACTAGGTTATGTGAGCAAACCTAGTGAGATAGCACTTTAGAGGGAATCATCCGACGAGGGTATACTCGGAGGGATGGATATACGTATGATATATGTGTGGATGTTTTAGTAAAGGTACGTATATAATGGTATTAAAAATTATATGCGGGTAATAATAGAGTGTGTGATGTATTTACTCTATACAACTTGTGACGCGGTTATTTTCTACTATTTAAGAGGAATTAATTAACTTAATTGTGAGATAACTTATAGTTCAAGAATTATTATACTCGGGTTAGAGTTGTATGGAAAGGGGAGGTTATACCAGGACTAGTTGGATGGGGTAGTACAACTATATGGGGTTAAGGTAACCGTTAGGTGTGCACATTAGTGGAGGGGTGAGAATGTCCACAAGGGAGTGTGACACTAACTTTTATATGAAGCGCATTCATGCATTTTAAATTACTGCAGTTAATTCACTTGCTAAATATTTTCAAAATGTTTTGGGTTCTAACCCTTGCTATAAAACTATTTTCAAAACCTTTTAGGTGTCTAGTCACGGGGACGCCAGGATTGATATTCTATTCCAGGAACACAGAGCTGCAGCATATGTGGATGCTAGCAGGAGTTCGGATTAGAGGCATCATTCATTCATTCCTAGAGTAGGAATCATTTATCAGTTTTAGTTTTATTTAAGGTATGTCGCCTAGACTTTCAGTTCAGTTTTCAGATTTGTCTTATTCTAGTGTTGAATATTTGTATCAGATTATTTCACTTTGGTGGCCGTTGGTTTATTCGGCAAATTGTTTAATTAATTATTCTGTTGAGTTTTATTCTGTTGTGTGGCTGGTTCATATTTATTTCCACATGTACTGTTTTTTTGAATTAAAAAGTTAAAATTGGCACCGGATTTTGGAATACTAGGTGGTTAGTAAGTTATAAAAAAATTTCGACAGTGATGCTAAGGATGATCCAACTGGGATTCCTGTTTTAATTTGGTATATGTTTGATCACCCGGTATTTTATGAGGCGGGGTGTCACAGATGGTATCAGAGCATCAGGTTCTAATGTCCTTAGGATCTGTGTGGCTTTTCACGTTTCGGCTTAGCAATCTTTGATATAGAACCCTATCATAGGATTGTTTATTCTTATACATATGCGCAGTTACGTTCTTCTGCCTTTTATTTTATTTGAGGGGGAACTCATATGATTTTATTCTCATTTCAGATGCCACCCAAGAGAGAGAGAGTAGCTAGGGCAGCAGGGGGAGATGAGACTAGAGAGGCTCATCAGGAGCAAGAGTTACCACAATAACTGCCAGAGATGATTTCGGCAGCATAGGTAGCAGAATTAGTGGCGCAAGTAGTTGAAGAGATAATGATCGCTATGGAAAGGTACTTTCCATGAGATCAACCACAAGTGTTAGTGGCACCGGATGTTGAGGCCCACCCGGGGCCGTCGGGGTGGCAGCAAGTACGAGAGGTCTTTCAAAAGGGCCATCCACCAGAGTTTCGAGGGGGTTCAGATGTGGTACTGACATGTCAGTGGAAGAGAGATATCCAGTATCACCTACGCATGGTAGACTGCAATGAGGTGCAGAAGCAAATGCTAGCCACTTTTAGGTTAGTAGGAGTAGCGCTACAGTGGTGGGAGTCGATCACCACAGTTGAGGAAAGGGATACATTGACTATTATCGAGTTTTGGGTGCGGTTCGATCACAAGTATTTTCCTCCAGCAGTTGAGATTGAAATGAGGAGAAATTTCAGAGAGGTGACTCAAGGGGACTGTTCAGTGGTCGATTATGAGGAAGAATTCACTCATTTGGCAAATTTTGTACCGGATGAGGTACGCGATGAAGAAAGAAAGAAGTAAAAGTTCATGGATGGGTTGGTCTCGAGGATCAGACAACATTTGATTGGTAATCCCGCGTTAGTAGCTTATACAGATGTCATTAACGCATCACTCATGCACTGTCAGGAATATCGCTTCCATGTGACAGGAAGCAAGAGGGGAGTGGAAACCAACCAGTCGGATGAAGTAGGAGGGAACAGTACCAATGGGGTATCTCAACAGCAGACAGGGGGACATCAGGTTCAGGATTTCCGGCAGGGGAATCAGGCCAAGCGATATAGGTCTGGAGGCTATCGACAAGATGGCAAGGACTTCCGATAATGCCAACAAGGAAGGGATCAGTGGCAGGGTGAATTTATTAGGAGGTGTTTCGTTTGTGGGGAAGCGAGACACGTGAAAAGAGATTGTACTCAACGAGGAAGGGTCAACTACAGGATGAGGTCCTGGATGTGCAACCACTACAATAAGTCATGGGTGCGTTCGAGCAAGGGGAAACTGCTCCGGACCCCGAGGATCAGCCATTGCATCTGGAGTATGGAGGTAATTATTTTTATCTTATGGGAATGGGTTATACTTTTTGTGACAGTGAGGGTGTCACAATATAAGAATTATTTCCACTAGAGTTCACGGTTAAGTCGAATTTCATTCCCACATTATTTTTATCTCTAATTAAATTATGAGATGTAATAATTGACCAAGTGAGCGAGTCTGGATATGTTGGTTAAGTGACACCAAAGTATTAAATTAATTATTGAGAGAGTAAATTAATTTGGAGTCGGAACATAGACTCGGGAAATATTAAGTTACGGGTCAAGTGAGCGAGTCTGGGATAATGGTTGAGTGGCATCAAGTTATTAAATTAATACGTGTGTGCTAATTAATTTAATTAGAGTCGGATGATTGACTCGGGGAGGTATTAAATTAATAAGTGTGTTAATTAATTTAATTAGAGTCAGACGATAGACTCGGGGAGGTATTAAATTAATAGGTGTGTTAATTAATTTAATTAGAGTCAGACTGCAGACTCGTGGAAAGTATCATATTAATTTAAGTGTGAATTAAATATATTAGAGTCGGACCATAGACTCAGGAAGATGATAAATTATTAAGTTAGAAAAGTAATTAAGTTGACTTGGGTCACAGATTCAGGAAATTACAGGCTAGTGTACGGGATTTTGAGTACACGGTAAAGAAGGGGTTTATATTATATATATACGGTGTAGTGATAGTATATATATATGTGTATAAATTGTGTGTGATATTAAATATCAGTGACTACATATTTATTTAATTTATATACTTTAGTGCTATCAAGGGAGGTTGCGCGATGTGGGTGAATCCCCTAGCTTGAGGAGTAGGGCGAGTATATCCCCAGGTCATAGCGTCTGGTATATGGGTGAGGGGATTATCTCACTTTCAGGGAAGGAATATGACCACCTCCACTTCGTTTATGTTTTGGGACAGGCTGGTGAGTGATTCCAACTTGGGCAACTAGGTTATGTCAGCACACCTAGTGAGATAGAACTTTAGAGGGAATCATCCAGCGAGGGTATACTCGGAGGGATGGATATACGTGTGATATATGTGTGGATATTTTAGTGAAGGTACGTATATAATGGTATTCAATATTATATGTGGGTAATAATGCAGTTTGTGATGTATTTACTTTATATAACTTGTAACACGGTTAATGCTACTATTTAAGAGGAATTAATTAAGCTAATTGTGAGATAACTTATAGTTCAAGAATCATTATACTCGGGTTAGAGTAGTATGGAAAGGGGAGGTCATACGAGGACTAGTTGGATGGGGTAGTACAACTAGGTGGGGTTAAGGTAACCGTTAAGTGTGCACATTAGTGGAGGGGTGAGAATGTCCACAAAGGAGTGCGACACTAACTTAAATATGAAGCACATTCATGCATTTTAAATTACTGCAGTTAATAATTTTGCTAAATATTTTAAAAATGTTTTGGGTTCTAACCCTTTCTATAAAACTATTTTCAAAACGTTTTAGGTATCGAGCCATAGGGACGCCAGGATTGATATTCTATTCCAGGAACACGGAGCTGCGACATATGATGATCCTAGAAGGAGTTCGGATTAGACACATCATTCATTCATTCCTAGATGTAACAACCCGCTCCAAATAATAACGGGTGGCCAGCCCTATACTATAATAAATCAGGTATCTCATATGGTATAGTCTCAACATCAACATACAAAACACTATAATATAAGGCTAACTACCCGAAATCATTAAGTGCGAATTGTCAAAATTTAAAACTTTTACATTTAACAACAACAACAAAACAGTAATGCACATAACCAACAATATACATCTAACTATGACTAGTGAAATGTTCATACCCAATAATATGAAAGAGTACAATACATGGTACAATAAAAATCTCAACAATGAAATACCCGAATATGCTGTCGGGTAACAAGCAATACAATAATTTGAGAAATGAAATAAGAAAGTGTTAACCTACAACACTTGAATACTAACTCAATATACAACTGAATCCTGATTTAGATATACAAAGCTAGGAATCGACTAAAGAAAAGTGCCGCAACAGTCCGCTACTGCCACAGCTCCACAAATCCTGAATGGATAACATCAAAGGCGTCCTTGCAGAGGAACACCTAAAGTAATACAATATATATACATGGAGGAGGAGATATAAACGGGTCAGATCCCGAGTTTGAAAAACATTTAATAACAAGTGTATTAAAATGCATAATAATTATAAATGCATTATTACATGATTTAGTTGGAATCGAGCTCTCCATAAAAACCATCTCACCTCTCAACTAAAGCGTGCACTAAGCGTATGAACGTGATCTCAAAATGGATGCTCGATTCTATTTAGGTAAGAGGATTCTAGCTTAAACCCAAAAGAAGTATTTAAGTGAAACCGTCTAACCTATATCCCAATCTATATTTGTTTCCACAATTTATAAGTTATATACAATAACTTTAATGTAATAATTATAATCATCTTTATAATGTTCATTTTTTGAACATATAAAGTTACATGATCCAATCATGTCCACATCATCACAATACATCAAAAATCTCATTTACTAGAATTTTTGTATTCTAGTGATGCCCTTATAAGGCATGAAACCATATATATAATTACTATAATAATTATATATGAGTTATTAGCGTCATGAATATTAAAGACTAAACTCCTCTCGATTTTCAACCCGGCACTTTGTTTTGTGCGTGGGACGTCTCGCCGAGGCGAAATCCAAATAAGGAACACCCCCGTTACACTACTCCTGACCGTATTAATCGTCCAGGCTCATTATGCCCTCAATTCATGATGCATGTAACCCAAATTATTTCCAATTTTAATTCATGAATATTGCCAATTCTCAACAGTACACGGCGTTTCATGCGTGGGACGTCTAGCCGAGGCGAAATCCAAACAAGGAACCCCCCCGATTACACTACTCCTGGCACTGTCGATTGTCGGGATAGGTTATATATATATAAATGAATATGAGCATTAAGGATTAAACTTATCCCCAAGTTTCAACATTACACTGCGGTTCGTACGTGGGACGTCTCGCCGAGACAAAATCCAAACAAGGAACCCCCCCGATACACTAATCCTGGAAATATAGGTTATTGAGGTCCGTTATGCCCTTGATACCCAAGTACGAACACAAACAATAATAACCATCCAACCGAGCAATAACTCGAAGGACGCAGGCTCATATGATATCATCATCTAGCAGCCCATATACGTAGCAAACTGGGGCCACATGGTGGGGTTCAACGACACCCACCTCGTGATCTACTCACATACACAACGTCCGGGAAGCGGTCATAATTCCTAACCGGCAAGTGAGAACGACACATACCCACGACCTCTCACACCCAAAATAAATAAATGTATACATCATAAATGTCATTTGTTGACCACAAAGGATGACTATGACCTGGGGAATATCCACACCCTGCATTATTTGTCAGGATGCTCACCCTCTACGCACGAAACTTCCCAATGATAGCAAGGAGGGTGTATGCTTAACATGTATATACACCATCATATAAGGTATACATACATCCCACATAATAAAGATATATCATTATATAAGGTATACCTGCAACAACATATTCATTTTCATTATACGCTCTTAGGCGCAATATGATTAACATCATTGTTTAGTATATCTCTCTCATGATACACCAATTGTCAATACTCACACATTTACCCCACTTAGTATATGCTATACTAATTCTCTCTTGAAGCTCTCATGTCGCTTCTAGTATGAATTGTCTTTCAATTCAATTTAAGTTAAGGATCTTCTATATCCTAATGCACCTCAATTAGCATTTCTCATTGTGTGAGATATCTCCCAAATCAATCATCAATAAGGATATTTCTATATCCGTATGCCATCAAATAGCATTTATGATTCTTCATCCATTATAGGGTTCAAGTCAGTTTATGAACCTTTTTAAAGTTATCCCATTTGGGATTGGATTCTAAAATCCATTATCCCTAAATTTGTCTCATTTATTCATATAATTGTAATTATCATCCCCAAGTCGAATCTCCAAATCAAGGTGGGCTTCCCCACTTAGAATATACCAAAATCTCTAATCTGTAATCCTCAACTTTAATTAATATGACTCCCATAATTTCGTACGATGGAAACCCTCTAAAAGTCTCCAAAACATACTCCAAATGTCTTATATAGAGGCCCCAAATCGATAACCTCGAACAAAACGGGATGAAATTCTCCTTAGAAAACATCTCCAAAAATTCCCCTGTTTCTGAATCGAGTCGGCCCATCCGAATCGATTCGGTCCAATAGACCTGGGAGTCTGCTACATGCTGAATCGATTCGCAAGGGGTGAATCGATTGGGCGCTAAAGACCTGGGCAATCTGCAACAGACCGAATCGATTCGGTAGGGGCGAATCGATTCGGTAGGGGCGAATCGATTCGGCAAGTGCAACAAGCTACGAAATGGCTTATTTTTCACAAAACCCAAATTTCCCAAAAATCTTTTATATCATCTTCCAACCATTTTCATCCAACCCAATCAAATATATAACATTAATATTCATTCTAGAATACTTATAAACTAATTTCTGACCTTAAATCCATTTTATACACTACAAATCTAAGGTTTTTCCCAAAAGTTAGGTTTTAAAAATTTAAACCTAAAACCCAAAATTCAATCCACAAATCATGCAATAATTGGTACAAAACAATTATTTAGCAAGTTTAATCACTTGCCTCGGGTTTATAGGGTCTGAATCCACCTTGAGATCGCGTATTGGCCGGAAGAATCCTCTTTTTCTTTATTTTCCCCTTCCTTTTCTTCTTCTTTCTTTCTCTCTTCTTTCTTTCTTTCTTTCTTTCTCTCTTTGGAGAATTGTTTCTCCCGTAGGCTTTTTAAGCTTTGTCTCCCAATGTACATATCTTTAAATGATAATACACACTTTAAATGACTCGGTGTCTTTAATTCGAGTCAAACGGTCCTAATTTATTTCAGAACCTAAATAGATCCCAAGTACAGTCATTTCGACTTTCTTGACCCTTCCGGACACCATGGTACCCTCAGAACTGCCATTCAACACAGTTTCTAATGACTCCAAATTTTTTACCTTAATTGTCAATTTAATTATTTCTCCAATAAAATATTATTTATTTCTCCCAAAATAAATAAATATTCGTCTCCAAGACCTAGGGTTGTTACAAACTTCCCCACTAACAAAAATTTCATCCTCGAAATTTAGCTAAGCCTAATTCTCCAAAGCTCAACTACTTCTAATCTACCCATACTCACTAATCCTATCTCCAAACTTCTAACTTCCCACGACGAATTTATTTAATTTATTTTATTTTAAGTTAATTATGAGTTATATACAACCAATTTCCACAACTAGGGCGCCCATACACCCTTTATATTCGAGTTAGCACTCGTACCAATCATAATGAGGCTTTATTTGCCTCCAAAGTTCCACAATTCCATCAATATAGAATATATTAACATTTTAAGGATAGAAAAATTTGAATGGTCCAAAGAAACAACTCCACTCAATTCCTGACAATCGCCACTTTCGTGCGGGGGACGTCTCGCAAAAGCGAAATCCAAACAAGGAACCCTCCCAATACACTACTGCGTGGCGACTTCAGGGATTGAGAGTTTGTTAAATCCGGACTAAAGTTTGAAAATATTTTAGTGAAAAATTTATTTTTAAAGGGGCCCGAAGGCCGATAAAAGTTTTATTTTGAAAACGGTTCATATTTTATAATATAATATAAAATGCCCTATGTCCAACACAAGGTCTTTTTAGATCATCATCTATATAACATGTAGCTCACAAATATTATCATACCCATGAGCTAAAATTTTACCTACGTCCCCACAAACCACAATCACAACTTTCATACATAAACAACATCTTACACCATTTCAATATATATAGCCTTTTTATAAGGCTCATCCATAACTGGAATACAACAATCATAATAGTCTATCATGGCTATATAAAAAAAATAGCTTTTATCATAACTACTTAGCACCATTTCCATTCTTACATTTACTACAAGGTTTAAGGCTCCTTTTGAGCACCTTGCAAAATCATCTATCCTTTTACAAAATCATAGAATAAGAGCCTATTTTGCTCAAAATTCCCCTTAGGGTTATTACATACATAATAGGGCTATAGCACTACCCATTCACAATATCACCCATACGATATTCCAAAACTTTACATATTAATTATCCTATTTATAAAGGAAAATTAACTTACATCATTCATCTCTAATCTGATTGCCCATCCTCATTAATGGGCTCCCAAACATAGTCCCCCGGTCTAAAACGACCTTGAATTTTCTGTAGGGGTTGCACTTCCAAAATTTCATCAAAACGTGGTCCTTTACCTCTTTTAGGACAATCACTCTTTTTATGACCTATTTCTTTACAAAAGAAATGCTTACCCATAAATCCTTTCTGCCCACTCACATTACTGGCACACTCCTTGCCAAACTCACTTGATGAACTCGAATCTCCAAAGTTCTTACTCTCTTGCGAACGAAAGTAATATTCTTGACACTTTAGTAGTGCCACATTCACTACCTCATTGAAAGTCATTATCTGAGGACTCTCTAACAAATGTTTTTGGATTTTCCAATCTAAACCTCGAACAAACTTTGATATACGTTTCTCTTCCGTATTTACCTCATTAGGTACTAATCTCACCCATAGAGAAAAATCTTCTTCATATTCTACCACCGTTATATTTCCTTGAAAAATCCCCATATTTTGAGTCGGGGAAGGCAAATACCTTCGATCAAAAAGTTCCCAAAATGTTGCTATAGGCAAAGTATCTCTCTGTTCAGATGTGATGACAGACTCCCACCATTCAAGAGCTGCACCCAATAACCTAAAGGTGACTAAAAATTGTTTCTGCACCTCACTACACTCAACCATACGAAGATGCCTATACATACAATTCTTCCATTGACTTGCATCCATTGCATCAACTCCCCCTGCAAACTCGGGAGGATGCCCCTTACTAAAATCTTCCTTCACTCTCTCCCATAAATACAATCCTAAATGGGGTGGGGCTGCTCGAGCGGCAGATTGCTGAGACATCGTAGAAACGGCAGCAGTGACCGCTTGTGCCACAATATTGGCAACATCATCCGTAGTCATGTTCCTTTGAGGCATTTGGGGTTGCCCTTTATTTTCCCTGACTAAACGACCTCCATTCAGTGGCATCTGAAACAAGAACAATTATATCAGAACGCCTTTCAAATATTTCCGAATCACAGAAAGATATGGACGTATGAATGCAACCATCCTAGCAATAAGGCTCTATATCAAGAACACTTAAGGAAGATCATAGTAACGCACACAGATCCTAAAGACACTAGAACTTGATGCTCTGATACCATCTGTAATAACCCGCTCCAAATAATAACGGGTGGACAGCCCTATACTATAATAAATCAGGTATCTCAGATGGTACAGTCTCAACATCAACATACAAAACACTATAATATAAGGCTCACTACCCGAAATCATTAAGTGCGAATTTTCAAAATTTAAAAATATTACATTTAACAACAACAACAAAACACTAATGCACATAACCAACAATATACATCTAACTATGATGAGTGAAATGTGCATACCAAATAATATGAAAGAGTACAATACATGGTACAACAAAAATCTCAACAATGAAATACCCGAATATGCTGTCGGGTAACAGGCAATACAATAATTTGAGAAATGAAATAAAAAAGTGTTAACCTACAACACTTGAATACTAACTCAATATACAACTGAATCCTGATCTAGATATATAAAGATAGGAATCGACTAAAGCAAAGTGCCGTAACAGTCCGCTACTGCCACAGCTCCACAAATCCTGAATGGATAACATCAAAGGTGTCGTTGCGGAGGAACACCTAAAGTAATACAATATATATACATGGAGGAGGAGATATGAATGGGTCAGAGCTCGAGTTTGAAAAACATTTTATAGCAAGTGTATTAAAATGCGTAATAATTATAAATGCATTATTACATGATTTAGTTAGAATCGAGCTCTCCATAAAAACCATCTCACCTCTCAACTAAAGCACACACTAAGCGTATGCACGTGATCTCCAAATGGATGCCCGATTCTATATAGGTAAGAGGATTCTAGCTTAAACCCAAAAGAAGTATTTAAGTGAAACCGTCTAACCTATATCCCAATCTACATTTGTTTCCACAATTTATAAGTTATATACATTAACTTTAATGTAATAATTATAATCATCTGTATAATGTTCATTTGTTGAACATATAAAGTTACATGATCCAATCATGTCCACATCATCACAATACATCAACAATCTCATTTACTAGAATTTTTATATTCTAGTGATGCCCTTATAAGGCGTGAAACCATATATATAATTATTATAATAATTATATATGAGTTATTAGCGTCATGAATATTAAAGACTAAACTCCTCTCGATTTTCAACACGGCACTGCGTTTCGTGCGTGGGACGTCTCGTCGAGGCGAAATCCAAACAAGGAACCCCCCGTTACACTACTCCTGACCGTATTAATCCTTGAGGCTCAATATGACCTCAATTCATGATGCATGTAAGCCAAATTATTTCCAATTTTAATTCATGAATATTCCCAATTCTCAACAGTACACGACGTTTCATGCGTGGGACGTCTCGTCGAGGCGAAATCCAAACAAGGAACCCCCCCGATTACACTACTCCTGGCACTGTCGATTGTCGGGATAGGTGATATATATATAAATTAATATGATCATTAAGGACTAAACTTATCCCCAAGTTCCAACATTACACCGCGGTTCATGCGTGGGACGTCTCGCCGAGGTGAAATCCAAACAAGGAACCCCTCCGATACACTAATCCTGGCAATATAGGTTATTTAGGTCCATTATGCCCTTGATACCCAAGTACAAACACAAACAATAATAACCATCCAACCGAGCTATAACTCGAAGGACACAGGCTCATATGCTATTCTTCCAGCAGCCCATATACGTAGCAAACTGGGGCCACATGGTGGGGTTCAACGACACCCACCTCGTGATCTACTCACGAACACAACATCCGGGAAGCGGTCATAGTTCCTAACCGGCAAGTGAGAGTGACACATACCCACGACCTCTCACCCCCAAAATAAATAAATGTATACATCATAAATGTCATTTGTTGACCACAAAGGACGACTATGACCCGGGGAATATCCACACCCGGCGTTATTTGTAAGGATGCTCACCCTCTACGCACGAAACTTCCCAATGATAGTAAGGAGGGGGTATACTTAACATGTATATACACCATCATATAAGGTATACATACATCCCACATAATAAAGATATACCATTATATAAGGTATACATGCAACAACATATTCATTTTCATTATACGCTCTTAGGCGCAATATGATTAACATCATTGTTTAGTATATCTCTCTCATGATACACCAATCATCAATACTCACACATTTACCCCACTTAGTATATGCTATACTAATTCTCGCTTGAAGCTCTCATGTCGCTTCTAGTATGAATTGTCTTTCAATTCAATTTAAGTTAAGGATCTTCTATATCCTAATGCACCTCAATTAGCATTTCTTATTGTGTGAGATATCTCCCAAATCAATCATTAATAAGGATATTTCTATATCCGTATGCCATCAAATAGCATTTATGATTCTCCATCCATTATAGGGTTCAATTCAGTTTATGAACCATTTTAAAGTTATCCCATTTGGGATTGGATTCTAAAATCCATTATCCCTAAATTTGTCTCATTTATTCATATAATTGTAATTATCATCCCCAAGTCGAATCTCCAAATCAAGGTGGGCTTCCCCACTTAGAATATACCAAAATCTATAATCGGTAATCCTCAACTTTAATTAATATGACTCCCATAATTTCGTACGATCGAAACCCTCTAAAAGTATCCAAAACATACTCCAAATATCTCATATAGAGGCCCCAAATCGATAACCTCGAACAAAACGGGATGAAATTCTCCTTAGAAAACATCTCCAAAAATTCCCCTGTTTCTGAATCGATTCGGCCCATCCAAATCAATTCGGTCCAATAGACCTGGGAGTCTGCTACATGCCGAATCGATTCGTAAGGGGCGAATCGATTCGGCCCTAAAGACCTGGGCAATCTGCAACAGACCGAATCGATTCGGTAGGGGCAAATCGATTCGGCAAGTGCAGCAAGCTATGAAATAGCTAATTTTTCACCAAACCCAAATTTCCCAAAAGTCATTTATATCATCTTCCAACAATTTTCATCCAACCCAATCAAATATATAACATTAATATTCATTCTAGAATACTTATAAACTAATTTCTAACCTTAAATCCATTTTATACACTACAAATCTAAGGTTTTTCCCAAAAGTTAGGTTTTAACAATTTAAACCTAAAACCCAAAATTCAATCCACAAATCATGCAATAATTGGTACACAACAATTATTTAGTAAGTTTAATCACTTGCCTCGGGTTCGTAGGGTCTGAATCCGCCTTGAGATCGCGTATTGGTCGGAAGAATCCTCTTTTTCTTTCTTTTCCCCTTCCTTTTCTTCTTCTTTCTTTCTCTCTTCTTTCTTTCTTTCTTTCTTTCTTTCTCGATTTGGAGAATTGGTTCTCCCATAGGCTTTTAAGCCTTGTCTCCCAATGTACACATCTTTAAATGATAATACACACTTTAAATGACTCGGTGTCTTTAATTCGAGTCAAACGGTCCTAATTTATTTCGGAACCTATATAGATCCCAAGTACAGTCATTTCGACTTTCTTGACCCTTCCGGACACCATGGTACCCTCAAAATTGCCATTCGACACACTTTCTAACGACTCCAAATTTTTGACCTTAATTGTCAATTTAATTATTTCTCCAATAAAATATTATTTATTTCTCCCAAAATAAATAAATATTCGTCTCCAAGACCTAGGGTTGTTACACTAGAGTAGGAATCATTTATCAGTTTCAGTTCTATTTAAGGCATGTCACCCAGACTTTCAGTTCAGTTTTCAGATTTGTTTTATTCCGGTGTTGAATATTTGTATCGGATTATTTCACTTTGGTGGCCGGTGGTTTATTTGGCAAATTGTTTAATTAATTATTCAGTTGAGTTTTATTCAGTTGTGTGGCTAGTTCATATTTATTTCCGCATGTATTGTTTTGTTTTAATTAAAAAGTTAAAATTCGCTCCAACTTTTGGAATACTAGGTGGTTAGTAAGTTTTAAAAAGTTTTCGACAGTGATGCTAAGGATGATCCAACTGGGATTCCTATTTTAATTTGGTATAGGACTGATCACCCAGTATTTTATTAGGCGGGGTGTCACAGAAGTCGATGATCAATGATTTTTTTCCTTTTTTTCAAATTATATTGATTCGCTTAGATACCATGTTCCTCATGTTCAACTTATTTTACCAATGGTCTGTAATGTTTGATGTTTTTAGAGTCCATCAGTAGGTGCATAGCTTAAATTCAAGGAAGTCATCCCGGAACAGATTGAATTGACTATTGGATGTATGCTGAGAAACAAACAAGCCCTTAAGTTTTTGTATCTTAGAAAGGAATCTGCTAGATTTGAGAATACGTCCGGATAGAGATCATCAGCCGAAAGGGCACTAGGTGGTATAGAAATCATTTTTGATGTAGGTTTTGGTAAAATGAAAAACGTGATGCATACATCATGTTTAATGAGTTGTTAAACATGAAAACTTAGGGATGATTCTAAACTGTATCATTTTGTCATCATTCAATTTTGTTCTTTTATGCATTCATGTATTCTTTCATGATTCATATATATCATCATCGTATACTACCATTGTAACGTCATGTTTAATTCAAGTTTGATGGTAGGGAAGTATATATATTTGTCACAAATGATGGACCAGAAATGCATGAAGAAAAGAAGATCAGTAATTCTTTAATGGAAGAAAAAGATGAAAATGATATTTTGTGCTTACTGGAATAAGGTTACACAAGGAACTGAGGTTATTTTTGGAAGGAGGACATAAAACATCTACAATCATAAGATTATTGACTCGTGTTGACATCAAAATAGGTCCTCACATTGAAGTTATGAAATCATTGAGGTTGAGACACTACAGATGGTTCAAATGATTCGATGTGAATGCATCTTCGTATGAAAGAATCATGGCATATTTGGTACATCTACAGTCGAATTTTTATAGTACACGACAATTATGGATGCAAAGATAATTGAATTTTCAACACACAACCTAGTTATTTACATCATTTGTAATTAACTGACAACTTCGTATCTTCTTATTATTTTTGTATAGAAGCTAACAAATTGAATTCATTGGAGAGAACTATTATTAAGGCCCAATCTGCACAGGCTATTTGATATGAGAGACCCATCTAACCATATTCATTGAGGTAATCATGATAACCTCAAAAATAACAACTCTAGATTAGTTTATGATGAGGTTAACAAAGATGTTTAATAGAAAGTAACTACTCCACAATTCTAAATGCATATACAGTAAGAATTGTCAAATGTAGTAATAAATGTCATTTTATTCTATTATTTTGTTATTCTAATATCAAATGTGCTCGAGTGTGCTTTATATAGTAATAATTGGTCATATTTTATTAAATACATGATACAAATATTTTCATTTGCTATCTTTTACACACGATTTCATCTCATTTTTGGTTTTTTGTGTTTAAATATCATGAATAATTGTGCTAAATTGATGATTATATATTATTTATAGAATTATTATTGTGGTGACAATTATTATTCAACACAAATAGATAAGAGAAGCACAATCACCAAGCACAATAAGAAAAGCTAAATGCCAATCACACAACAGGAGATGTACGTTGTTCAGCAAAATGCCTGCATCCATGGTGGTGCAGTCAATATTATTTCTATATACACCGGGGAGTGTTTTTAGAGAATATAGTGCGTGTATTATGCCCCAGACCTAGGGTTTATTATATACATGTCTGTCTTCAAGGAGTGGGGGTGTTGGACTCCCCCACGTTTACCATCTTCTCCTGTAACACCCCTATTTGAGGACATGGGAGAAGACTAAGTCATAACTGAATTAACGTTAGGGTCCGAAGGGTTTGGACTTTGGGCTATTTTAGCTAGCCTACTCGTCCAGTCCTATTATTCCAAATCCGTGTACCCACAACTGCCCCTAAATTTGTTGGGCCACAATTTGGGCTCAATAAATTTAAATGATTTGTCATAATGGCTTTTTTGTAACTCTTCCCAAAGTTTGAGGACTGAATTAGGTAGCAGTTCCTTCGTGTCTTGTGCGCGATGATTAGCAACATTTAAAATTCACTTTGGGAAATGTTTTGTAGTTGTCGTTTCATGATTCTTAGTATTCTTCTATCTTCTACGAATCTTCTGCGAGTTTCAGTGATTTGTGACCTCCTCTCCAAGTCTTCATTTTCCTTGCTTTTGATCTCCCTCGTCGTTTGAGCTTCTGATCTTTGCCTTGTACAAGTCAAACTCTCATCTTGTAAGTCTCCTTTTCTTTCTTTCTGTGTTTTCTTTGAATTTGTAGTTTAAGGTTTAAAAATGGTAAAGAAAAGTAATAGATCAGTGTCTGAGTTTAGGAAATTTTATAATATCCCAAAGTGGGTGGAGATTGAGTGTGCCTCTCTACCTATGAATGTTAGAGATATAGAGGGTGCTCATTGGATTCATGTTTTGTTGCTTTATCAAGGGGGGCTTACTTTTCCTCCAAATGATTTATTCTTGCACTTCTTTGGTTATTTCAATATTGTTCCTGCACAGTGTTCGCCCAATGTATGGAAGATAATCAACGGCATCCATAGAATAAATCAACTTTATGGCACCAAACTAGGGCTCGCCGAAGTCTGCTTTTGCTATTCCTTTTCTCGAACTAGCTCTGGTGTTCTTTATCTCAAAGCCAGGAGTCCTGACAGAGTATTAGTAATAAACCTACCTGATTCCCACAAGGATTATCGTCAAGATGGCTTTCTTGCTAGAAATTGGCAATTCTCCCCCCATACTGAGGGGTCGAGGCCTGATAGATTCTCTATCCCCTTTTATGGGGAGGAGTACATAGGTAGTCTTTTCTCTGCCCTTCTGATTTCTTTGTTAATGTGTGATTTCTCTGATACTTTCCTATTTTTTTTCAGCGAGGTCGAAGAACTTGGAGCCTGCTCTTAGAGAGGTTCGGCTTTCAGAGTTGGTCAAGGCTTGGAGTATCAGGAAATCCTTAGTTGACGGTGAACATCCCCGGTCTACTGCTTTCTTGCTCGAGTATAAAAATGTTGGGTTTAGCTTTATAGCGAGTCATGTGGATAGTATTCCTAAATTTGATACCTCTGAAGAGACTTCTATCGATCCCATTCAGTTAGACGAGGAGGATAGCAGTTCTGAGAGTGATATCATAGGCGGTGCTGAAGGAAATTTTGGTGAGGGGAGGTCCAATGGTGACAGTTCTTCTGATTCAGAAGAGGTTTCTGAAGCCCAAGAACCTTCGAGCACGTCTAACAGCTCTAACAAGGAAATAGTTCCTCCAAGGAAAAATTTGATTCGAGATGATGATGATGATGATCATCATGTTCTTCTCGCTTAGAGGACAAAGAAGTAGAAGTCCAGCACTGGGGCGGTTGCTACTGGTTCCCGGTCTTCTGCTCAGGAGAAGGAGAAGAAGAGAAAGGAAGAAGAGCAGGTGAAAGAGAGAGAGAGAGAGAGAGAGAGAGGAAGAGGGAAGAAGATAAGATGAAGGTTGAAGAGAAGAAGAAGGTCGAGGAGAGGAAGGGGATAGAGAAAGAGAAAGAAAAGGAAGAGGAGAGGAGAAAGATAGAGGCGAGGACAAAGGCTGGGCAGTCCTTAGTGCATGTGCCCGCGTTGCTGGAGGGGGCCTCAGTTGCCATTTCCCCTCAACTGGCCCCTATACTGCTCGAGAGGGCAGTCCTTGCTGCAGATCGCCAAAGGGTGATGGGGTCCAATTAGTTGGCCTTTCAAGCTAGTCAGAGGCTAGCCTTGGTAAGACCATTTCTCTTTTCTAATGTTTAACAAGTTCTAGTTGTTTCTTTCTTCTAATATCTTGTTTTATTCGTAGTTTGTGACTGACTTTTTCGTGCTCTATTGTTCTCGCGATGAGCTGATGAATAAGAACGATTAGCTGGAGTAGCATAATGCTTCCTTAAAGGTTAGGGGTATAGAGCTAGAGGCTAGTCTGAAGGCCGCTGATGCTGCTCGGACGTCATTCGACCTGGCTCTTACTTATGCCAATCGAGAGAGGGAAGCATCAGTTAAAGAAATGAATGAACTGAGGAAAGCCTATGAACTGGTTTGCTCGAGCAAGCTGGCTATTATGGAGGAGAATAAGGTGCTGACCGAGCAGTTGAAGGAGAAAGAGTCTGAGGTAGCCACCGTAAAGGAGGAATTATACAACTCCGGGTGGACTGCTATGTATGAAGACACTGAGGTTCAGATAGGCTACATCAGTCGATGCTAGTGTGGATGTTTCTTCTCCTTTGTTCGATGAGCATGACCCAGGACCGAAGCCAATTATGGATGAATCCCCTACCCCAGCCATCGAAGGTGTTGACCCTACCTCCCAGATAATTCCTGCTGCTACCCCTGCTCAGGCAATAGAGGTTATCCCTGCTGAGGGAGGTGCTTCTACTACTGCTGACAAGGGGAAGCAACCAGCTTCTTCTGGGAAGCCTGAGGTCGCTAGCTAATTTACCCTTAGGGTTACACTTGTATTTTTGTTTGTAATTTCCCTTTCTTATTCTTTAATGTATTCTGATCTTTTTCATATGAATAAAATGAGAAGACTTTTTCCTTTAGTGTACTGAATAATTCTATCTTTCATTACTCTTTTATTACTTGTAGTTTATTGATGTTGATGATTATAAACCAGCCACTTCTCAATTGGGAAGAATGCTTGGTCCCGATGTAAGCTTTGAAGTTCGTCATACCTTTATGAGGATTTGCAAATCACTACGATTAAGGAACAAACGTTTCATAGAGCAGACTGAGCTTGTTGTTAAACTTAAAGATAGGCTCCAAGAGATGGAGGAAGTTGGTGCCTCAGTCCAAGAAGAGGTGAATACACTGAGAGCAAAGCTTCTAGATGCTTCTGAGATCAACTAGGTTAGGGAAATTCTTCAGCAAGAGAATGAGCCTTTGAGGAGAGAGGTCTCGCGACTTAGGGAGCATGCATCGAGCATCGCTCCTGTAGTATTACGAGGTTCCTCCTTATCATAAGATGGAACTGGTCTGAGCAATGTTCCTCCGGTGCTGTGAGGCTCTACCCCGCCGACTGTTTTACGAGCTAGTATAAACGCAAGAATTTCAGCTAGGGAAATGGAAGAGCTCTGAGGTGATGTCCAACGAGCGTATGTGATTACTGTTGGGCTTTAAAGGGAGGTCACTCGGCTGAGGCATTTGTTTAGGAGAGGTCCTCGGCAAGTATGGGCTGACGGTTATAACCAAGGTTGGCTCGATGCTCCGACGAGGCTAACAGAGTTTTAAGAGCTCTCCTTTATCAGGGGATGGTTGAGTTCCCTGAAGGAGCTGCAAATCCCAAGGAACTCGATTCTCTGGTACCGTCATGAGATATCTCCTTCTACTCTACTTCATAATCCCTTTCGGAGAGATGATCAGTGGATCCCTATTAATGCCATCCCTTGGCAGCTATTGGAGTCGGATGCGAATGAAGTCGAGGAGGACCTAGTTCCCCATATCGACGACGGTCGAAAAGCCCAAGTGGCTGATTATCTTGCTCAGAGGCCTCACCCTTATTAAGATTTTGCCAGTAGTAACTCTGTGTATTTTGTAATGAAGTAATGTGATATTGATGTTTTGGGCGAGCTCGCCGACTAAACATGGGTTGTATTTGTTGTAAATGTGATGAAGTAATATAAAGTTTATGTTTTGGGCGAATTTTCCGACTCAACAAGTGTTTTATATTTTTTGCATTTCTTAGATTTTGTTTAATAACCTTGGGCCTCTCTTGGACGACTTGATTTGTATGTTTGTATTGTCGAGTAAGTGTCCCTCGAGTCCAGTATGCTTATAAGATACAATTTTCCCCCACTTTACCTTTTATTTTGTGTCGTCACAATTCCTTAGGCCTAAGTGTGGCAATTGGCGAGAACACACCTGGTGTTGGATGCTTCATTCGATCCGGATTTTATTAACCAAACATTATTTGGCAGCCAATTTTGAACTGGCCATATTTCCTAAGGATCCCCTGTAGGGCTTCATATATTGCCAGGGGCAATGCTAAGAGGTTTTTCGTGTTTCATAACGAAAACCTGAGGAGGGTGATTTCCCTGCTATAGCGTAATGATTAATGTGCCTGTCACTTGGAAAGGGTGTGTGAGTTATAAAGTTCATATACTAGTTAACTGACACTTCGTAGAATGCAAATGCTAAACAACTTTTATTAATGATAAGGAAATGAGCTTCCATTATCATAAGTACAATGCAAAAGAAGAATCTAGAAATAGAATTTCTTAAAATTGGCTTCATTCCATGCTCGATGTATCTCTCTGCCCTCCAGTGTTTCTAAGTGAAAGGCTCCTCGCAAATCATCTCTTGTTATCTTGAATGTTCCTTCCCAGTTTGGCCCTAACTTTCCATCTAATGGTTTTAGTGCGCTGTCCAGGACTTTCCTTAGGACGTAGTTCCTAACTCGGAATGCCCTTTGATTGATCTTGTTGTTGTAATGTTTTGCGAGCTGTTGCTGATAGCTAGCTAGTTTTACCAAGGCAAGCTCTCGGCGTTTGTCAGCCAGGTCAAGCTCAACGAGCAAAGCTGCATCATTCTGGCCTTGGTCGACAAGGGTGGACCTCATAGTGTGTAAGCCTGCTTCCATTCCATATGTCAGTGAGAATGGGGTTTCCCCCATTGCTCGACGTGTGGTGGTATGGTAGGCCCACATAATATGCCGTAGTTCATTCGCCCATGCACCTTTGGCTCGTTCTAATCGTTTCTTTAGCCCATCGATCATCATTTTATTGGAAGCTTCGGTTTGGTCATTACTTTTAGGATAGGCCACCAAGATGAAATGGTGTTTGATTCCATGGTCATTACAAAAATTCTGAAAGGAACCTCTCTCGAACTGTGTTCCATTGTCAGTGATGATGGTACTAGTAATCCCAAAATGGGTGATTATATTTTTCCATATGAATCTTATCATATCCTCATCTCGGATGTTCGCCAGTGGCTCTGCCTCTATCCATTTGGTGAAGTAGTTAGTTGCGACCAACAGATACTTGCAATTACCGGTAGCGGTGGGAAGAGATCCTACGATGTCCATTCCCCATTGAGTGAATGGCCACGGGTTGGAAAGTGATTTTAGATCGCTGGTGAATTGATGGACCATGGGAGCATAAAGTTGGCATTTTTCGCATTTGCGAACATACACTATAGAGTCTCTTTGCATATATGGCCACCAATAGCCTTCCTTCATTACTCGAAAAGCCAATGACCTTCCACCAATATGGCCTCCACAGATTCCCTCGTGGAGTTCATGTAGGATTTGTTCGACATCCCTCGGGTGAACACATTGAAGGTAGGGACTGGAAAATGATCTCTTATATAGCTTGCCCTCAGGAGATAAGTAAAAGCGAGCATCTTTGACTCTTATCTGGTGAGCGGTCTTCTTATCATCTGAAAGTGTGCCATCCTTCAAATAGTCCCTTAGAGGGTCCATCCAACTGGGTGATTACTCAATTTGGAGCACCTGTTCCACGCTTGGTAGCTAATTGTTACAATTAATGCTCGGATGAGCGAGAAAATCGATGGTGATTGTTCTTTTTAAGTCGAAATCGATTGCTGAACTCAGGGCTGCTAGGGCGTTAGCATGGCTATTCTATCCTCTGGGAAACTACTGGACATTGACTTCCTCAAAGTTAGCCAATAGACTTTTTACCAAGGCGAGGTAGGCTGCCATCTTTAATCTTTTGCATTGTAGTCTCCACTTAACTGATTGGAGACTGATTGTGAGTCACCGAACACCTACAACTGCTTTTCCACCAACGTGTGTGCCTTCTGGAGGCCGACTATTAGGGCCTCATATTCTGCTTCATTATTGGAGTCTTCAAATCCAAGCCTAATTCCTTGTTCAAGGATTGCATTTTCCGAAGTGATAAGCACGATGCCTACTCCTGCCCCCTTTGAATTGGAGGCTCCATCAACAAACAATTTCTAGATTTCCCCTGTCGTGTGATTCTCCCTTTGCTTCACGGGTTAAAGTTGGTCGAGGGGCTGCTCGCCTATGAATTCGGCTATGAAATCAGCAAGGATTTGCCCTTTGATTGCGTTCCTTGGTTAAAATTGGATGTCAAATCGCCCGAGCTCAACTGACCATTCAGATAGTCTGCCTGACAAATTCACTTTCCTCAGGATTGCTTTAAGGGGGTGTGATGTAAGGACCATGATAGTGTGAGCTTCAAAGTAGTGCTTTAACTTCCTCGAGGCAACTACAAGTGAAAAGGTGAGCTTATCTAGTGGTAGGTACCACCGCTTGACCTCTAATAAGGTCTTGATCGCGTAGTAAACGGGGTGCTGGATTCATGCTTTTTCGCACATCAATGCAGAACTGACAGTGTGGTTAGAAACGGCGAGGTATAAGTACAAGGAATCTATTTTCTGTGGTATAACGAGTAGTGATGGGGAGCTTAGGTAAGCCTCGAGCTCGTCCAATGCCCGCGAGAAATCTTGATTCCATTCTACCATTTTGTTTCCCTTTAAGAGCTAGAAGAACGATTTACACTTCTCGGAGGACTTGGAGATAAAACGGTTCAAGGCAGTGAGCATGCCGGTGAGCTTCTGTATGTCACAGATGGTGCGAGGAGGTTTTACCCTGTTTACTTCATCGATCTGGTCTGGATTAGCCTCGATGCCTCTCTTACTAACAAAGTACCCAAGAAATTTTCCTGACTGGACACCGAAATAAAACTTTCTCGTGTTAAGTTTTATTTGGTACTTCCTGAGGATTTCGAAGGTTCTTGATAGGTCTAAGAGGTGGTCTTCTTTCCACATTCTTTTGACGAGCATATCATCGATGTAAACTTCCATGGTGTCTCCCATTTGATCTTTGAACATCTTGGTGACTAGCCGCTGGTAGGTTGCCCCTGCGCTTTTTAGCCCGAAGGGAATGACCTTATAACAGTATAATCCAATGGTGGTGATGAATGTTGTCTTGTCCTGGTCTGGAGCATATAGAGGGATCTGATGATACCCCAAGTATGCGTTCATAAAACTCATCCTTTCTTGGGTTGCTGTAGCGTCCACTAACTGATCGATTTTTGGGAGAGAGAAACTGTCTTTAGGGCATGCCCTGTTAAGGTCAGTGAAGTCGATGCAGACTCTCCATCTTTCATTATTCTTTGGGACTACTACTGGGTTGGATAACCATTTAGGGAATTAGACTTCCCGAATGGATCCTGCATCCAGCAGTTTTTCAACTTCTTTTTCCACGGCTTTTGCCTTCTCGGGCGCCGTTCGCCGTACTTTCTGCGTGATTGCTTTAAAGGTGGGGTCAACATATAGCTGATGACAAACCACACTAGAGTCAATCCCAGGCAGCTCGTATGGTTCCCATGCAAAAACGTCTACATTGCTTCTTAGCAGAATCGTCAACTCCTTTTGTTCTTGATCTGTGAGAGAAGCTCTAATCAAGAAAACACTGTCATCGTCGCTACCTCCAGCTATTACTTCTTTCAGGTTCTCAACGACCCGTTCAGAGGGGGGAGCCTGGTCTCCTCTACTCTGGGTCTTTCGTACTTTAACTACTATTTCGAAGGTGTCAGACCTTCCTGTTCCTCAACTTTCTCACTGGGCTTATCGGCCTTCCTCTATGGTCTTGGGCGGATGGCCGCTATGAAGCACCTTCTTGCCATCGCTTGATCTCCATGGATCTCCATTACTCCTCGCTCGGTCACATATTTAAGCTTCTGGTGGTAGGTCGAGGAGACTGCCTCCATTGCGTGCAACCATCCTTTGCCGAGGATAGCCTGGTATAGCGAGTCAATGTCGACTACCAGAAACTCAATCATTTTAGAGACATTTCCTGCCCTTACTGGCAGCACGATCTTTCCCAAGGTCATAGTAACTTTTTCGGCGAAGCTAACTAAAGGGACAGTAGCTTCCTTTAGGTTGGCGATGCTTAACTTTAATTTTTTGAATAGGTCGAGATACATTACCTCGGATGAGCTTCCTTGGTCGACGAGCAACTTGTCAACATCATAGTTAGCTATCCTGAGAGTAATGATCAAAGCATCATGATGTGGGGTTCTCACTCCCACCAGATCTTCATTTGTGAATATGATATGCTTACTATAGTCAATGTCATCTGCTCGCCGATGCTTTCCCGATTGCGTCTTTACTAGATCGATCTGAAAAGCTTGCATCACCGCTGTAAGATTTTTTACCTCCATTCGATCCGAATTTCCTTGAATCTTCTTTACGTCAGATGCCCCGTGAATTACTACGAAATCATGGTCGGCGTTGTCTTCGAGTACGTTGTCAGGTCTTGCTTCTCTGTGGGTAGCAAATTTCTCTGCCTTTTTTTCCACGAATTTGTTCAGATGCCTGGACTGGGCCAGCTCTTCGAGGTGGGACTTAAGAACTTTGCAATGCTCAGTCCTATGCCCTCCTTCTTTGTGAAAAGCGCATCTCAGTGCATTATTTCTCTTTGAGGGATCTCCTCCCATCTTCCTGGCCATTTAATAAATGGCTCGTCTTTGATTTTTGTGAGAATTTTGTAAATTGGTTCTCTGAAGATGGTGTTGACCGCCTGAAATTCTTTTGCCACATCGTTACTGCCTCCATTCTTAGATCCATTCTTGCCCCTATTCTTTCATCCTTTCTTCTCGTTCTCAGTTTTGTCACTGCCTTTGGCAGTGAGCTTTGTTCGACCATTTTCCCCTGTGCTGTGGCGGGTCACATCCTCCACCTTGGCATATTTCTTGATGCGAGCCATCAGGTCATCGATGGTCATGGCCTCTTTCTTTGTCAGGGACTGGTACAGAAGGGAAGAGATGGGTAGCCCAATTTTAAAAGAGGCCACTGACACTTTCTCCGAGCAGTCCTCGACCTCATTGTATAACACCTAGTACCTCTTCGCGTAGTCTCAGAGGGTCTCTTGAGGTGTCTTTTTCATTGTTAGCAAAACATCCATCCTTTTGGGATTGGAGCTACTAGTAATGAAGTGGGCCGTAAAGAGCTTGGCCAGGGACTTGAAGCTTCTGATGGACCTGTGGGGGAGCCTTTCGAACCATTTCTGTGCCACGTCATGGAGGCTCGAGGGAAAAATTTGGCACATTAGTGCATCTCGATGGTTCCAGAGGGTTATGGCTTGCCTGTACTGTCTGACGTGATCAATGGGATCAGTTTTACCATCATAAATTTTGAACCTCGAAATAGAAAATTTCTTGGGGGCTTCCTCTTCTTATATTTCCCTTGAGAAAGGTGATTTCATCTAAGTTTTGAGAGCTTGCCTAGCGAGTTCTCGGGTTGATCTGGCATCGCGATGCGCAGGGTGTTGGTCCATCTCCCTTTGGACCAGGCTTTGTATGTTCTCATTGCTGCGAGTCAGGCTCCTACAATTGCTAGCTAATCGCAGTTGCTTGACAAGTTCATCCTCGGACTCATTTCCCTCAACTTTCTGGGACTCGCATCTTGGGCACCTTCCTCGATTACGAGACTTTCTCGCCTGAGGGCTAAGAATGCGGTACGGACGTCTCCTAGTGCCAAAATGGAGCTCTTTATGCATTCTTTCTAGCCTTCTTTTGAGGAGAGAATTCTCAGCTTCGTGCCTGCGAGAAGATTCCCTCTACTCTTGGAGCCTCGCCTCAAAGGCATCAATCAACCTGGATATTTTTGTGGACCTCGCTGGTCCTTGGCTTTCTTCTGAGGCTGGCCTCTCTAGGTGAGCCCTCTGATTTGAATGCTGAACTTCAGATCTAATCCTGCGATGAGTAGGTTGTTCTTGGATATCTCCTGCCTGAGGAGCATTACTACCATGAACAGACATTTCAGACTTCTTTATTGGTGTGGGCTTTCTCAGGGAAGATAAACCTTCCCACAGACGGCGCCAATTGTGGTGACAATTATTATTCAACACAAATAGATAAGAGAAGCGCAATCACCAAACACAATAAGAAACATAAAATTCCAATCACACAACAAGATATGTACGTGGTTCAGTAAGAATTTCTACGTCCACTGTGGTGCAGTCAATATTATTTCTATATACTCCGGGGAGTGTTTTTAGAAAATATAGTGCGTGTCTTATGCCCCAGACCAAGGGTTTATTATATACATGTCTGTATTCAAGGAGTGGGGGTGTTGGACTCCCCCACATTTACCATCTTCTCCTGGAACACCCCTATTTGAGGACATGGGAGAAGACTAAGTCGTAACTGAATTAACGTTAGGGTCCGAAGGGTTTGGACTTAGGGCCGTTTTAACTAGGCTACTCGTCTAGGCCCATTAATCCAAATCTGTGTACCCACAATTATCATTTGGAATGATTAAATACATTATCAATTTCTATAATCTTTGGTGGATACCATGTTAGAAAGCTAGCTTAATATTAGAAAATCCTAACATATAGACAATGACAACATTGTTTTTTATAATGGGAGAAGACATTGCTATGATCCTAATAAATTAGGAGTTGATAGGTTAAAACTCCCATGTGAGGATATGTTATATTCGATTAAGTTCTTATTCATGTTCAGGTTCAGTTCACACGTTAGCTACTTGGTCGATTCTGTTATGTTTTTTGAATCTATTCTATTTGGATATGTTTTTTTATGTTGACAATGAAATCAAAACAGGGTTCACATTAAGTGAAACTATAGGGTTCTGAAACTATAGGTTTCAAGATTATACTACCTCCTCCTCTGTGTATTGTCCTCTTTGTTATGTTTTATTTTATTTTTACCTTGACACACTTATCACCACGATCAGTCCTTATATGCACCACTTTTATTCCGATAAACTCACTTTTATTTATTTATTTTTTTAAAAATCCAAAATACTGACGTGATCCACCTTACGAATCTGGAATTTGATGAAGTTTTCCTCTTAAAATTAGGTAGTAAGCAGCCTTGATTTGCTTAAAAAGGATTTCTTTTTCTCTACTTATAAATATTGTATATATTATTTAGAGGGTGAAGAAAAGAATGCTTGGAATGAAAAGGATGTTATCACAATGCTACTGGTCATATGATCTCAACACAACCTGATATAGTCATGTGATACCATTTCGATCCCGTTAGAGGTGTTAAAGTTCTTTTTACCTGATTGGAGTACACTTGAAACTATAGGGAACAGTTCATGTTCATGTACATGTTCAGTATTGACTGTCATTTGTTGCATTTGAACTCACGTGGTTTTATTTCTTTGGTATTCATTTTATATGGCTATGAAATTTGGTCCAAATTTTCTAAATTGTTTTCACATTTGTGTTGTAATAAAAATTGACTTAAATTGTTTGTGGAGAATTATTATGACTTTCAGTATTTGTAAGGACACAAATTTCCAATTGAGTCCATATATAGTTTTGGCTCAATTCCGGACAAAAACATTTATTCATAGGATAGTATTCAATTGTAATATTCTCAAGCCCATGAAGTGTATGTTGAAGACGTAGCAGCAAAGAGTATAAAGCTTCATCAAATATGACGATTTGCGTGCCTCGTTTCTACGTCATCAACTATGGTTCCATGCTCCCAAGGTATGAATGCAATTATATTTATATAGGAGCTTGGAACAAGATTTATTGGGTGTTAGGTTTAATAAAAACCATGTTTTACTTTCAGAATAATTTAATTGAAACTTTAAAATAAAGTACATAAAGTTTCTGGGTCAAAAATTGAATTTATCAAAAATTTCTGGAAGTCGTTCGAAGTCTCGTTCGAACGAGTTTTTCGTTCTAACGAGGTTTTGTTCGAACGAGTTTGCCAACGACCCTAAACTGGTCAGTCGTTCGATATGTCGTTCGAACGAGTCTGTTTGTTCTAACGAGGTATCTAACGAGCCCAGTCTGGTCGCTCGTTAGAAGTCTCGTTCGAACGAGAGTCAAGTTCGTTCGAACGAGAATGCCAGGCGGGAACAGTTTTGAGCAGTTTTTGGCAGTTTTCACCCCATTATCCCACTTGTTTCTTAACTGATTTTTTAAGGCTTAATTAAGGACGGGAATCACTTTTGAAGGTGAATCTTTTTCATACCATACAAACTCCTAGAGAGTGTTTTTAGAGAAAATTTGTTTAAGGAAAAAGATCTAGTTTTGAGTGTTATTCTTTAATGAAAAATCATACACACTCTAGTGTTTACACCCAATAGTTGTTTATCCAAGTTCTATATACATATCTTTACTTGGAGTTTGGCACCGGTTTATCTCTACCGAATTCAAGAAGAGAAGTTTTGGTTTGCTTCTACATCCATCAAAGAAGAAGACTTTTTGTTGAAGATTCTACCCACTTGGAGAAAGGCTCCATGTACGGGTGACGGTGACCATAGAAAGTCCCATCGGTGGATTCCGAGACCGCGGTGGTGTTACGAGGTTGTTCGCTAGGAAGAGGTTTCTACGAGAAGAAGCGTCGAGGCTTGAGAGGGATCGAGTCAGTCGTTGTAAGTCTATCTATCTTGTATTTGTAATTCCATATCTAGTGGACTTGTGGCTAGGGCCGTCCGAGGTTGTTTCCCGTCTTGGTTTTTCCTCGTACATCTCGGCGTAGTGTGATATTGTTTATTTTATCTTGCACAATAATTTAGAATCCATGCTTAGGATAATTTCAAGATAAAATTTGGTTTAATTATCACACTCATTTAATTTGGGACTAAATTAAATATTGGGTAAATTTGGTTTATTCAAGTCATTTGCTAAAATTGGTTTCACCTAACTTTGGATAATTGATAATTATGACTTAGGCAAATTCTAGGACTTGAGTTGGATTAATTATTTGTGAAAATTAAAACTTGTTGTTTTGAAAGTTGAACCATCACCTTTATAACGCTTCTGCATCATCTCTTGTGTTTTATACTTAAAAAGGAAATTAAGTTTTTAATTGAGATAATTATTAAGAAATTCGGGGATTCCACTCCTACAAATTGGTATCAGAGCCAAAGCGATAAATTATTTCGTTAACGATCTTTTAAATAATCTTTGGCTAAAATGGATTTTTCCCCATTTTCAAAATTTCCTATTTTCGATGGTTCAAACTACGCGTATTGGAAAGCGCGTATGAGATCGGCACTAAAATCTATCGACGAGAGAGTTTGGATGTCTGTTGTTACCGGGTACTCCCCACCAACTTACTTAGTTGAAAATGAACGTGTTATCAAACCCGCCGATAGATGGACTGAAAATGAGTTTAAACTTGCTAACTTTAATTCCGGAGGTTTAAATGCCTTATTTAGCGCTGTCGCACCGGATGAATTCCGACGTATTATGACGTGTGAAACCGCTAAAGAAGCTTGGGATATTTTACAATTAACTCATGAAGGAACTAGTGTCGTTAAAGCTTCAAAACTCCAAAACCTCACCACTCAATTTGAAACTATCAAAATGGATGATAAAGAAACTTTTGATAAATTTTATTCTAGACTTTCTGATATTGTTAATTCATCTTTTAACTTGGGAGAGAATACCTGACGACCGTGTTGTAAAGAAAATTTTAAGGTCCCTACCCGATAGATTTATTCCAAAGGTGACCGTTTTAAATTCTTTACCCACTTTAGCCTCTACGAAATTAGAAGAGCTTGTAGGTGATTTACAAACCTATGAACTAGATATGTTTCCCTCTAAAACTGAAAAGAAAATCGAAAAGGGCGTTGCTTTAAAAGCCCGAAAAGAGGTCAAACAAGTAGTAGAGAGCGAGAGTGATAGTGACTCGGAAGATATGGCTTTGTTTGCTCGCAAATTTAGAAAATTTCTTAAATTTAACAAAGAGAAATTTAAAAATGATTTTAAGAAATTTGATACTTCTAAACATGATAAAAGCGAGAAGGTTTCTAAAGCCGAGAAGATCCCTAAAACTAGTAATGACAATTTAGATAGGGACGAGTCTAATAAGTGTTTTGGTTGTGAAGGTTATGGCCATAGGGCTTATGAGTGCCCCACTAAACTAAGGAAAGAGGGTAAACGACCCATTTCATATAATGCGACCCTTAGTGATAGTGATAAGGAAGAGAAGCCCGATTCCCCCACTAAGAAAAATTTTATGGCTTTTATGGCTTATCATGTGAGTGATAGTGAGAACTCATCGAACGATGAAACGATAGCACATGCCACTTCCAAGGTCATTGTACATGATTCTCTTATTTTTGATGATAGTGAGAGTGAAGAAGAAAGAGAGAGTGAAAATGAAGATGAGGTTGATGTGAGTGAACTTCAAAATGCTTTTCAAGAACTGTATACAGAATCTATTAAATTGAAAAGAGCTAATTTGAAGTTAGAAGCTAGTTTAAGAGAGAGTGTCAAGGTCGTTGATGAAAATTATTTAATAGAAGACCCGAGGACTCATGAGAGGGCTCTTCAAGAGAATCTTGAATATGTAGAAGGCGAGAGAGATAGCCTTAGGGGTTTAATGGAATCCTTGAAAAATGAGCTTCTTGCTTTTGAAGAGAGAAATGCTTTATTAGAGTCTACCATTTTAGAATTACAAGACAAATTAAAAAACTCTAGTAATGTCAAATTTGATTTGGAGTGTCGCTCGGAAAAACTAGATAAAATGTTAGGAACGGTCCAAATTAAAAATGACACTTGTGGTTTAGGCTTCAATACTTGTAATGAATTTTCTTATAATGCCAAAACCACTGCTTTAGGAGAATCATCTAGGAAAGATTTTAGAGATCACTCCTTAAGAAAATCTTTTTGACATGTTCTTACTTGTACACATTGTGGTCGAAAAGGTCATCTTAGAAAATTTTGTTTAGATCTTAATCGAATTCCTAGAGAATCCCATAGTAAAGTAACCACGGTAATTAACGATCCAACACCCCAAGATAGTAATTCTTCATTAATTTGGGTTAGGAAATCCGACTTGGTTGCCTTACAAAAAAAGGGATTTTGATTCTCATTTACTTTCACATGCTTCCTCCCTTGGTACATCTAAAGGATAAATGTGTGAGTGTTTGCATACTTTAGCGTTTGTACTTCATGCCATATTCATATGCTAAATGTATGCTTGTTTAGTCATTTTCTAGTCATTGCCTTATTTCATATCACATGCTAGAAATTATGACTTGTTTATCTTTTTGTATTATATTTTGTGTTTGATTTAGCTGAAAAATATAAAAAGATTTTTGTTTATCATTTGTGTTTTTATTTATTTCATTTAAGCTTAATGAAAAATACAAATGATTCAAGTTTAGTCTTTTGAGTATATATCTTTATTTTTTATTAAAAAATGTGAAAAACTCAAAAAGATTTTGTTTTGTGTGTATTTTTGTTTGACACACCTTATGTGGCATATATTTGTGTTTGAATCCCATCATTTACGCTCCCACGTGACTAGAACTTTTGGTTTCGATTTTCAATCCTTAAAATGTTCTTTACCATGTTTTATATGGAGTAGTTGGATTTTGTATTGTTGAAATGGATTCTATTTCTATATGCCTCTTTTCACACATGCACGAGCTCTTTTGAAATCTTAATGTCACATGTTATATTTGAGCTTTTTGAGGTGTTCTCCTATCAATCTAGTCATCTACATATCTATGACCTAGGAGGACTAGTGCATGTAAAAATCCGTTGCATGTGAGATTTGTGTGAAAAATGAAAACATGATAAATAAAATATGCACGGGGAAGGGCTCCGAAAGGATGAATTAAATCCTTTGCGATAGTAAGCCACCGTTTATTGGATCTAAAAGAAATACGTGATCCAAAGGCCTAAAAACAGAATATTTGGCATTAAAAGGAAAACAATTGCCAAGGCCTATGTTTGTTTGATATATTCATTCACAAGCAAAAGAGAATATATGCTTATTGAGGGAGAATTGGATGGTATATCAACGGTTTGCACAATGTCCGTTTATCCTAGTTGTCTTTAATGTCATGAATTTATTTGGTTTGTAGAATCATCATCATGCTAGGCTTGTATGCATTGTGTATGTTTGTTCATTGAGTTCAATCTATATTGTCACATGAGGTTATATTTAGCTGTGATGAAGTTTGCAATCAAATGAGAACTCCGTGAACGTTTCTTAAGTGTTTGGGTCTAAATTTAATTGTTGCTAGTTCACACCCTTACACTTCCGTTTCCATATGACACAGTTTTGCCATACGAGTGTGCAAACTTATTGTATTTTGTGTCATGTGTGTGTTTATATCTATCTATATATGCAAGTACTTATTGGTATATTTAAAGTATATATATATATATATATATATATATATGATATTTGTTTGTCTTTGCCTTGCTTTTATTGCCCATATGCTTTCATGTCTTATCACTTTAAGCTGTTTATTAGTTCTTTATCCTTTGCCTATTCCTGAACAAAAAGGGGGAGAATGATGATAGGGGGACAAATGGTATCTAATCCTATTATTATCGCATCTTAGTTTGGGGGAGATTTATCTTAGGGGGAGACGTCTTTCTAAGTAAATGTCATTGTTTGATAAAGGGGAGAATTATTTTAGGGGGAGTAATTAATTAATTGCGATTAATATATTTTGATATTCCCTATGCATTTGATGAGTTTGCTTAAGTGTGCAGGTATTCTACTAAAGCGGCAACTTTAAAAGGCAAAGTGTTTAATCCTTAGGTTGAGTCAAGAATGGGCGGGTTATGTTTTGAGTCTAGTGAGCTTGACGGCCCTTTAGGATTTTTGTTTGGTTTTTGTCCCGGAATAGCCAAAGGGGGAGATTTGTAAGGACACAAATTTCCAATTGAGTCCATATATAGTTTTGGCTCAATTCCGGACAAAAACATTTATTCATAGGATAGTATTCAATTGTAATATTCTCAAGCCTATGAAGTGTATGTTGAAGACGTAGCGGCAAAGAGTATAAAGCTTCATCAAATATGCCGGTTTGCGTGCCTCGTTTCTACGTCATCAACTATGGTTCCATGCTCCCAAGGTATGAATGCAATTATATTTATATAGGAGCTTGGAACAATATTTATTGGGTGTTAGGTTTAATAAAAACCATGTTTTACTTTCAGAATAATTTAATTGAAACTTTAAAATAAAGTACATAAAGTTTCTGGGTCAAAAATTGAATTTATCAAAAATTTCTGGAAGTCGTTCGAAGTCTCGTTCGAACGAGTTTTTCGTTCTAACGAGGTTTCGTTCGAACGAGTTTGCCAATGACCCTAAACTGGTTAGTCGTTCGATATTTCATTCGAACGAGTCTGTTCGTTCTAACGAGGTATCTAACGAGCCCAGTCTGGTCGCTCGTTAGAAGTCTCGTTCGAACGAGAGTCAAGTTCGTTCGAACGAGAATGCCAGGCGGGAACAGTTTTGAGCAGTTTTTGGCAGTTTTCACCCCATTATCCCACTTGTTTCTTAACTGATTTTTTAAGGCTTAATTAAGGACGGGAATCACTTTTGAAGGTGAATCTTTTTCATACCATACAAACTCCTAGAGAGTGTTTTTAGAGAAAATTTGTTTAAGGAAAAAGATCAAGTTTTGAGTGTTATTCTTTAATGAAAAATCATACACACTCTAGTGTTGACGCCCAATAGTTGTTTATCCAAGTTCTATATACATATCTTTACTTGGAGTTTGGCACCGGTTTATCTCTACCGAATTCAAGAAGAGAAGTTTTGGTTTGCTTCTACATCCATCAAAGAAGAAGACTTTTTGTTGAAGATTCTACCCACTTGGAGAAAGGCTCCATGTACGGGTGACGGTGACCATAGAAAGTCCCATCGGTGGATTCCGAGACCGCGGTGGTGTTACGAGGTTGTTCGCTAGGAAGAGGTTTCTACGAGAAGAAGCGTCGAGGCTTGAGAGGGATCGAGTCAGTCGTTGTAAGTCTATCTATCTTGTATTTGTAATTCCATATCTAGTGGACTTGTGGCTAGGGCCGTCCGAGGTTGTTTCCCGTCTTGGGTTTTTCCTCGTACATCTCGGCGTAGTGTGATATTGTTTATTTTATCTTGCACAATAATTTAGAATCCATGCTAGGATAATTTCAAGATAAAATTTGGTTTATTTATCACACTCATTTAATTTGGGACTAAATTAAATATTGGGTAAATTTGGTTTATTCAAGTCATTTACTAAAATTGGTTTCGCCTAACTTTGGATAATTGATAATTATGACTTAGGCAAATTCTAGGACTTGAGTTGGATTAATTATTTGTGAAAATTAAAACTTGTTGTTTCGAAAGTTGAACCATCACCTTTATAACGCTTCCACATCATCTCTTGTGTTTTATACTTAAAAAGGAAATTAAGTTTTTAATTGAGATAATTATTAAGAAATTCGGGGATTCCACTCCTACAGTATTATTTGCTTTTCCATTTCTTTGTATTATTCATATCAATTATATATTTGCTGGATACTAGGTCATTAGTTTTTAGTAGTTACCAATTCTTGCCTAATAATTATTAGTGATGCAACGATGCAGTTTGTGGTGTAGGCATGCGAGTTAGAGTCACACAACTTTGGAAATTATGATAAATTTTTTAAATACGTACTTTTGAATTTTTTTTCGTTTTGCAACTACGTATTTTGAATATTTTCACAGTGTCTTGAGGCACGATCATACACTAGTGTGTGTGTATGTGTGTTTATGTGTGTGTGTGTGTGCGTGTATAGACACACACACACACACACACAGGGGTAACATGATTTGATTCAAACTCAAAAATAATGTAGAACCCTTACCTCTTGAATATAATAACTTCGAATAAGAGGTATAAAAGAAGACCCAATAAGCTCCAACTTTTTGAAATATAGTTCTTCTAGAAATCCTCTTCCACACCGAAAATAACACATCAATAAAACTTGGAAACACTTAATAATGAAAGGATAATTGTGTGGAACAATAATATTGTAGTGTGGATAGCATGAACAAGCTTGTGTTTAGTGAAAATGGTGAAGATAAGGAGTATTTTAAATTTGATTTAATGTAGATTTTCATTCTCCATAAATAGGAGAAAAAAGGGAAGGTAAGCACGTATAAGTCATCTTACATGACCCCTTCCAATATTAAATGGCTCCTACCCATTTGGGGTTACTATCATACTACATAAAGGGTCCATAATTAGCTATAAAGTTTGTAAAAGACGGTTGGAGGCCGACCCAAAACTTATCCAAAAGTTGATAGATCAAAGGGAGCCACTCTGCAAGAGCCGAATCAATAGATTTTTGTTCCAATTATAAATTTATTTATTTTCTTATTTATTTTAATTATTTTGTAGCATAAATATAATTATACTAGTGTATGCCCGTGCTTGCAGGCACTGTGAAAATATTCGAAATACATAATTGCAAAATGGCAATAAATTTGGAAGTATGTAATTGCAAAATGGACAAAATTTCATTCCCTAACAAAACAAAATGTAATTAAAAAACTGATCACAATTTCCAAAGTTGTGTCACTCAAACTTGCATGCCTACATAACTAATTGCATCATTGCACAACCAATAAATATTAGGAAAGAATTAAGAATTACAAAAAACAAATGACCCAGTATCCTGCAAATATAGAATTGAAAGGGATAATACAAATAAAGGGAAAAACAAATAATACTAAAAGTCGTAATACATTTTCGCAAACAATTTAAGTCAATTTTTATTACAACACATTTGTGACAACAATTTATAGAATTTGGACAAAATTTCCTTACATAGAAAATGAATAGCAAAGAAATAAAACCACATGAGTTCAAATACATCAAATCTTAGTCATTACTGAACATGTACATGAACATGAATTGTACCATATAGTTTGCAAGTATACCTCAGTCAAGTAAAAAGCACTTTAACACCTCTAATAGGATCGAGATGGTATCACAGGACTATATCAAGTTATGTTGAGATCAAATGACCGGTAGCATTATGATAATATCCTTTTCATTCCACACATTCTTTTCTTCACCCTTCAAATAATATATACAATATTTAGAAGCAAAGCAAAGGAAAGAAACTTATTAAGGAAATCAAGGTCGCTTAATAGTAAGATTTAAGAGGAAATCTTAGGTCAAATTCAAGATTTGTAAGGTAGATCATGTCAGTATTTTGTATTTTACAAAAAATAAATAAATAAACGTGAGTCTATCAGAATAAAAGTGGTCTATATAAGGACCGATTGTGGTTATAAGTGTGTCAAGATTAATATAAAATAAAACATAACAAAAAGGAGAATAAACAGAGCAGGAGGTGGTAAAATCTTGAACCCTATAGTTTCAAAACCTTATAGTTTTACTTAATGTGAACCCTATTTTGATTTCATTGTCTACATAAAAGAACATATCCAAAAAGAACAGATTGAAAAAACATTACAAAAATTTATTAGGATCATAGAAATGTCTTATCCCACTATAAAGCACAATGTTGTCACTGTCCATGCATTAGGCTTTTCTATTATTAAGCCAGTTATCTAACATAGTATCCACCTATAATTATCATTCTAAAAGATAACCATTCCAGAAATAATAAATAATCATCATTTTGCACAATTATCGTGATATTTAAACACGAGCAAATGAAACTGAGATGAAATATTGAGTAAAAGATAACAAATGAAAAATATTTGTATCATATATTTAATAAAACATGACCAATTATTACTATATAAAGCACACTCAAGCACATTTGATATTGGAATAAGAGAAGAACAGAATAAAATAACATCTATTACTACATTTGGCAATTATTACTGTATATGCATTGCAATCCGTAGAGCACTATCCTATGACACCCGCTTATTTAAATACCGGATGATTGGGCTTATATTAAATTAAAAATAAAATATTCAGGCTGGTTCATTCTTAGCATCATATTCGAAAAAGGTTTTAATATTTACTATTCACCTAGTTTTTGAAATGCCGGTGTCAGATTTTATCTTTATTATTAACATGCAATGACTCAAATGTATTAAAAAATTAAATATCACATTCACCATACTAAATAAATCAACCCCACAAATAATGAAGTACTGAATCAAATAAAGTATGGCGAGATTAAACACCCCAGTCTGAAACTCTAATACAATAATACATAAAAACTAAATCCACAACTGAATAATAAAAGAAGTACAATATCCGTAGAACAACTATGAATGGAAAATGGGAAACATGCCCGACTGAGATAAAGTAATGTGGGCATCACATATGCAAGAAAATGGAGGTGTCTATCAAACTAGAAACTTCAATCGACCATAGTAATTGCAACAACTACAAATGAAAATGAACTCCTAAGCTGGCCCTCCTTGTGGCTGGGCGCCTACAAATGGTTTGCACAAAGAAAATAGATTTGGAAGAAACGGGTCAGAGGTCGAGTAGAAAATAATTTAAAACATTTTAGCAAGTATTTAAAATGATTAAAAGAATATACTATGTACAGGTTAGTTCACAACTATCACTTGAGAATTCTCACATCTCATATAGTGTGCACGCCTAACGTACTTCTAGACAATTCTAGTTACTGTTACCACACCTAACTTGTTACAATTCATTACCATTTTTAAACTATTACTCATAATTTCCACCCATATTTATCACATAATACATTATAGAATATTTCCATATCTTTCAACTCAAGAAGAATTTTCCCAATTACTAGTTAATTGTGCACATACTTAGGTTATTTAGATTTCACTATCTTTCGTATCTACTAAGCACACACAGTAGATTAAATCACAAATTCATATATATATATATATATATATATATATATATATATATATATATATATATACACACTAATACGGCACCCCTAGGCTTAGCTGCGGTGCATGCATACTATGTTATCATGTCCTAGTACATCTCACAATGTATAAAGGACAGTTGGTTATGTATCTCTCTCGAACCATAAATACAAATCACATATATTAAAGGCGAATGTAGTTCCAAGCCTATGGGCTACACACATACCTATGCACCCATATGACCATCGGCTTATCGTTCTCACAGATAGTCCTTTCCTAGGTTCTATATTCTAAGGTACAAGTTAAAAATCTCCCTAATGGCTCATCAGGATATGAATGTCCCGACGAGGAAACCTCCCGCGATAGCAATCACCCTAGGTATGTCGTACACATAAGATATCATTCAATAAATATTCAAACCATCTTTTTATTATATCATTAGTATAGGTATACGGACGACCTATATCCTAACTCTCATACGTAGTATATTTATATACCGAATACCCACGTATTAGTAAATTTCAATTATACTTCTAGTCGTATGTTCTCGGGTATCTCTCACCACTTGAAGTGTGTCCATTGTTCTATACATAATATCAGTACGTAACACACTCATATGCTACTTGTCTAAGTCATCATTTTTCCTTGGATTCCCATGACTAGAATTATTCTTCAAATTATATTTTCCCTCAATTAAGCCCAATTAACTTCAACCTTCAATTCCACTTGTAGGGTCAATCCTAAAACCCAACCTATATAATACCCATTATATTTAAATTTTATTCCAACAAGTGAATCCCAAACATTTCCCAAAGCTTTTAGACAAAAAGGGAAAATGTCCATAATCTGGGTAGCCGAATCTATTCGACTCTGGTTCGAATAGGTTTGCCTTTCCGAGTCAATTCTGCTAGGAGCCGAATCGATTCACCCCTACAGGTATTGTCTTCTTTGTTAAATAATTACGGGTCCGTTTCACATTTTTGAACACCAAAACCTTCATTAATAATTCCCAAACTCCCAAAAAATTATACTAAATGTTATACCAACATTTATTAATGATTTATAAAGTGCAAGAATCATGGAATCATTAATTAATCATATTAATTCCAATTAAATTCTCAAAAATCCTATATCATCACTTTGATTCAAGAGTCATTATATAAACCAGATTTCTTCACATTTGGATAATCCCAATTCATTAATTTCATCCTAAACAACTCAAGTAATTTAACCTAACATGATTTTAACTCAAGAATATAGTTTAAGCTTCAAAGATTGATTCTATTCCCTACAAATTCATGGGAATAATCATCATATTCTAACATGGATACATTATATGCATATAAATTAACAAGTTTAAACACTTGGATTTTATAGTAGGTCCGACCCATTGGAGATGATGGGTATGGTGGTCTTCATCTTCCCCCGATCTACGTGATGGTGGTGTTGGTGGTGCAATTAGAGTAGGAATTGGTGGTTCTAGCTTTTGGAACCTCCTCTATTCTCCCTCCTATGGCC
Organism: Sambucus nigra; assembly: GCA_949130495.1. NCBI lineage: Eukaryota > Viridiplantae > Streptophyta > Magnoliopsida > Dipsacales > Adoxaceae > Sambucus > Sambucus nigra. Next base: position 148,244,578 of record OX422215.1, read on the forward strand.
TCTATGCAACTTTATGAATTGTAACTCTATAAGACTCCTATTATCATATGATATAAACCTCTAAATTTCATAGGTCATATGTCCCTTAAAATAGAAATGACTAAAATACCCCTCTAGGGTGATGGTTTGGCCTAAAAGTTACCAGTGACCCAAACTAAACCCCTGGATAGACTTTTATGACTATCTCAACCCTTTTGGACACATTGGTGCACTTAAAATGACCATTTGGATAATATAAAAATAAATTACTTTTTATTTCATTAAATTAAGTCCCGACACGATTGACATGCGTGTCCTGACTAAAATACTATCATTGTCGTATTTTTCACTAGCGATAATTTTGATATGTTCATAATCTCGTATTACTTTATTCACAAAGTAATACTCCATATAATTCACATCAATATATACTAACCCTGGTCTTGGTAGTCAATATTTATTTTAATTTGGATTAATTTCTTGTATTTAATTTAATTAATCCCATATTTAAAATCAGTAAAAAATACAGGGGGTTACATACTTCCCCCCTTATAACAAAATTTCATCCCAAAATTTGCAAAAACGAATATCTAATATGAATAGCTCCGCATATTTTTTGTACATCTCATCCTCGCACTCCCAAGTAAACTCCTAAAAATTATGATGTCCCCACTGAACACATACAAGCGACACTACTTTCAACCTTAATCTCCTCTCACTATGGTTTACGATAGCCATCGATCTCTTCTCATACGAACTATCAGGATGTAATCATTCTCCTTCAATGCAAGTTGAGTCTGAGCAAACTTATCCCGAAGATATCGCCTCGGTCCAAAAATATAGAACGCATCATAAATCTGATGCAAATTCTCTGGCAACCCAAGTCAATATGCCACGGATCGAATCCTCTCAATGGTAGTAAATGGGCCCACATATCTCGGTGCTAATTTTCTTTTCTTCCTGAACCTCATTATCCCATTCATAAGAGATACTCGCAGTAATACCTGGTCCCCCACATCAAACTCTTGAAAGAATCACTTGGCATCGGTGTAGTTTTTTCTCTTTCCTAAGATGCTCGTATTCGACTCCGAATCATCTTGATCCTTATGAAAGTATCCTGAATCACCTCTGGCTCGAAAATCATTTTGTCCTCTATCTCTCGCCAATAAGCAATGAACGATAAGGTCTATTATATGACGCCTCGAATGGTGATATGCCAACCGTAAACTGATAAGAGTCATTGTACGCAAACTCTACCAGTGGGAGATACGGATCCCAACTTCCTCTAAAATCAAGGATACACATTCGTAAGTTATCCCCTAATATCTTATTCGTTCGCTTAGTCTGCCGATTCGTTTGCGGGTGATAGGCCGTAATCAATCGTAACTCCATACCCATGGCCTCCTAGATACTCTCCTAAAATTTTGACATAAAATTTTTGTCCATGTTGTACCTGACCTCAAGTGGCACCCCATGCAATCTCAATATCCCAGTTATGTCGTTATGCTCTCCCGCTATATCTCTACTAACGATTTCCTTTAGTCCAACGGTCTTCCCCTATTGTTCCATCTCGTGACTAATATTATTTAGTCATCACACATATAAATATTTCTTTATTACTCTACCAATTTACCCTATTGCCTACACAACACTCTGCAATTTCATTCCTTTTGTGTCACTATTATAATTATCTCTACTCGTGGCTAAAGTATTTCCCCTACTGGAGAAACTCCAACATCCCCATGTGTCAACTCCCTTATTCATTTGCTCATATTACACATATAATTTGACATTTTTCTAAAGTTTAGAACATTGTGTTGTTCTCAGTACCCCTTCATAATGGAAATTTTTAGTACGACGGTCTATATTATACCCTTTGAGCTGGTGATCAGTCCATTCGTGGAATATCTCTACAATCATACCTGACTATTCACATCAGACTTTTACGTCTTCAGTTGGTTCTGATAACTCTCATCATATTACTCTTCTACATAAATTAACTCCTTATTATCCCCCAAAATCTAAAGTGTACATTTAGTGTATTTTTCAACCCGATAATCACTCTTTTTCGTCCACTCTTCGGTTCCTAGTGACTCGCCTCGCTCTCACTACATTATTTTTGTCCAATTTTATTTCAATTTCTAATTTTCTCACGTGTCTACCTTTATTTGTTAAATATATACATATACTCATCGTGAATAATACTGAAGATCTCAACTAACTAGGGATCCTATACAACCTATCCTCGTGCATTTATGCACAATTCCACTAAACTTAATAGACTTGTGTTAAATTAATTCTCATGTACTTGGCATGACTATACATTGATGTTATACTCGACCAACCTACTAATCGCAACTTAATTATTCTCTAGGTTGATGTAATACCCTGTATTTTTATGGCTTTTAAATTTTTGGATTTATTAAATTAAATTGAGATATAAATTTAATATTAATCCAAAAATTATATTAAATATTTACTAGCGTGATGAGAGTTAGTAATTATTGGGAATTTTTTTATTATTACTAAATGGATAAAATAATATGTATAATCAAATTTATTAAATTATAATGAGTGTATAATTTGATAATTGTGGAAATTAAATTGGAACGCGCTTGTGTCGTGTCGGGATTAAATTATTATTATTAAGAGTGAATAAATTATAACTCATCCGTATGGTCATTTCGAGTACGCCAATGTGTCCGGAAGGGTCGAGATAGTCAAAATATTGTACCCGGGGGTTTAGTTTGGGTCTCGGGGCATTTTTAAGCCCAATTGATATCCCGGGAGGGTATTTTGGACATTTTACATTTTTGGGTAATTAAACCCACGCATTTCCTAAGGATAAATCGGCCTTTAGGAGTTGTCTGCTAGGGTAAAAAAAACAAAATCAAAGAACGACCATTAGAGAAGGGGTTGGAGAGCTTTCCAACCAACTCAAGGCCAAGGACTCGACCGTTTACACCGCCACCACCACCAAAGCGTAGATCGTGCGACAAGGAACGCACCCATACCACTTTCATCCACAAATGAGAAACTCAAATTCCAGGCAAGTATCTATCTTGCTTTATTTTAGTTAATGTTTCAATCATGTTAGTCTAGGGTTGTTTAGAACATGTTTCATGGAAGAAATTATATTTTTGGAGATTTCAAATCTTATGTGTAGAGGAAGTAGACGTATTCTAGACATCTAAATCACATGTAGAGGATAAGCCACGAATTTGTATGGGTTTAGATGTAAGAAATATAGGAAAGAATTGAAACTAAAAGAAAATTAGGGTTCTTGTAGTTTATGTGAATTTTACCCCATTAAATCATGATACTAGATGAAATCCGACATATTTTACGTAGAAAATCTTGCTGCTAGGTATATGGTACTTGTAGTATTATTAATTGGGAGTTTGGGAATCGTTAATGGAGATTTGGTTGAAGTTTTAGAGGTAAACCCGTAACTGGAAAAGAGCAGGTTTCGTCATAACTGCGTGATCGATCGATCAAGAACATCGATCGATCGACCCCCTTACATCGATCGATCGACCCCTCCTGAAAAACTACATATTTCTTGTCCGATTGTTTAATCTAGTTAAAATGCATAGGAACCCTTGATTGTATTGTTGGGGTATAATGGGATATAGATAAGACCAGCAGGGTCTAGGTAGAACCCATTGAGTGAAATTTAATGTAGGATGAGATTTTGGGTTAACGAGGAATTATTCATGCGTATAAGAAAATAGGCATACGTTTAATAAAAGGATCAAGACTCGTAAGGGAGTTAGAACAGAAGGTTAGTGAGTGTATGCCTACTGAAATTATACTTAGAATACTTCGAGAGAGGAGAAGAGAGTATGAAGTGAATTATAAATGAGAATAAAAATAACGAGTCCGTTATGTGAAATAATCGAGTAAAATATGTAAATGACGGATAATTATAATTATGGGTCGTGGGCGCACCTAACTTAGAGATGTGGATATTTATATATATATGATTGTGTGATTGTGCATATATTATATATTGGTATAAAAATCATACTCGAGCTACTTGCTATCACAGGGGTTTTCGGGCCGGGACAGTCTTATCTCGATTGGGCCTTTATGGGGGATATTGACTCGTACCCTAGAACATAGGATTCCTTGGTATAGGCTATCTGATTGATAATCAGACGGTCCTAAGAGACATGAGGGTATGTGCTGACCTCTTAGTGGCTTGGAACTATGCTTCACATCCAACTGTATGTGTTTTGTTTTAATACAGTTCGCGAGTGATTCTGAACTAGTGTTTCCCTTAGTACGAGTGATACGGGGACTTGATAGCAGAGTATGCCAGCACCATAGATTTTATGTGGGGTGCAAATAGCATATATATTATATGAGTGACGTGTATATATATATATATATATATATATATATATATATATATATATATATATATATATATATATATAAACACTTAAGAATGGGAACTTTCTACTATGCATAAAAGTAGTTAAGTAATGAATAAATACTCCAACTTTATTATAAGTGTTTGGAAATTTTGTGGCATCACTGGGTTATCCTAAAAACATAAGATATATGAGAGAGCTATATTATCAGAAATTATTTATCTTAATGATAGTAAGTATCAGAATGAAACCTTATGGGAAAGTCAAGTTAAAATAAACTTTGAGATTAGTCATATGGTAGGCGTGCACACTAGAGGAGAGGTGAGAATTTCTCAAGAGAGTGTCTCTTACTAATATGGTTGTTACATTAGCCGGTAAGCATTTTAAATAATTGCTAAACTATTTTTAAAATGTTTTAAACTCGGGCTCTGACCCGTTTCCAATTATTTCTCTTCTCGTGTATATATATATATATATATATATATTACAGGTGCCCAGCCACAGGGGCGTCATGCTTAGATTCCTTGGATTGGATGCACTGCAGCTTATGTGGGAATTGTAGGCCAAATCTTAGACGACCTCATTGACTCTACTCTTATTTTTAGTTCTTATTAGTTAGGGCATGTGTCGCCCGTTTCCCTATTCATTTGAGTTTGTCAGAGATTAATGTTCTTTTATTTTCAGTATTTGGTACCCTTTGGGTTTTAACTATTGTCAGGATGGTTTCATTTATAGTTTTAAACTGGTTTGGTTTATTTAGATGATTTAAATTCTTGTGTGCTATTATTCATCCTTAGTATTTATGAAATCTTAAACTGTTGGTTATTAAAAAGGTTTTCATAATTGGACTTAATAAAATGGAAATAAGGTTCTAAATTGTTTTGACACTTAGCCTAATTATTTAGGGTGTTAAATTAGAAATTTGATTTGCGACAGTGATGCTAAGAATGAACCAACTGTCCACCTTGATTTTTAATTTAGTAAAGCTCTGATCACCCGGTATTTAATTAGGTTGGGTGTCACAGTTTCCCCACCGATATACTCGTGGTATAAATGTTCTACACTAGTTTTTACACAAAGCATTATTCGATTCTACCGACCTTAAATGGTAATATGATTATCAACTCCTAGTTATAATCACATATACGTACAATAACTAGGGTACTAAACCCAAGTACTAAGGACCAAAGTTATCTCAACCTCCAACATTCGCTAAGTTTCATGCGTGGGGGGTCTCGTAATGCGAAATCCAAACAAGGAACCTCACTGATACACTAGTACCTAACCTTGTTGGTCGTCGAGATCCGTTAGGCCCCCAGTCCAAACATGTACCCCCAAAGTCCCGTATGCTAACAGAAAAAGTCTACTCATCCACTCTCATGCCACTAATCATGGCATACAACACGACTTTCTTACCATCACAACTTCTCAGCACTATATAAATAACGATCCATATCTCTCCGCTTAAGAATAAACAAAAAGCAACCTTAATCACATTAGTTAGAAGTCCCTACACACCAAGATCAAGTATAATAAGAAAAATTTCTCACCGAAGTCCAATATAGAATTTAATCTATATAGGTAGGCCCAATTCTCTTTTAGGCGACGCCTTGTAAAGTAATATATCTCACCCTAGAATAACAAACATGATAGCCTTATCATAAACCTTACTACCTATCAAACCTTGGACATCTGGTAAGTACAAATGACCATAATAAATATTACTTTTACAACTCTCAAAATTAATAAAACTAACTCACAATATAAATGTCCTCCTAGTGTACACATTTGCTCCCCTTTGAGGCGACACTGAAAGTCCCGCTACCCAATGACACATATATTCATCATAAGGCTGATACCGCCAATGCACCCACTAAGCCTGACTCTTACTCAAATTATAGTGTTAACAATCATATGTTATGATACACTCATGTCACCTGAACTAATTCCATACTCATAAGGATGAAACAAAAAAATATTAACTCCTTTTTTCTTCTACCTACCTGATCGTCGGGTACCTAAATGTAACTATCGCGATGGAACTGACCCACGATATGTTTCAATGGTTGTACATCGAGGATCGCATCCTTTAGTTTCCACCTACCTCTCTTTGGGAAATCCTTTCTTCTATGGCCTATACACCCACCAGTTATACATGGACCCAAAAATCTCTACGCCTCTGATCATTGTACTGTTGGTGCCCTCCATTATTCCCTTGGTCTTACCGACTCAATGGAACGGGATGTTATTGTTGCTGAGGAATCCACTAGTCCTACCCAAACCCATCATACCTTGGGTTGCTAACCTCTGGGCCTAAGTCTTTTAGCCTGATTCTCCCCTTGGAACTCTTTCTCCTGCTGCTATTGTGCCCCACTGGCATCATTCCCATTTACCTTCCCAGACCAGCTGGCCTCACTTTCCTATTATGGATAAGTTTAATATAAGTGGTCCTACTCTCCACCCATAGGACACCTTTTCGTGTCCTCCCCATGTCTATGTCCCCACTTTCCATGTCAGGGTGTCCTTCTCTCCGATCGGGTAGTCTTATCCTCGATTTCTACCCCCTTTGTTCCTTTGGTTACACTTACCCTCTGGACCTTGTTGGTGGATTTGGAAAACCTACTTGAATTGACCCTCACTGAGTAAGAATTTCATCAATTTGCATCATTTAGAGGGGACCCCGACTGGGTATACTCTCCTTTGGTGTTTCACTAGTACCGTTTAATCCGCTATATTATCCAACCTCCGTGGATCATTACTCATGGAAGAATTAATGTAATTTGTAAAATTATGCCCTTGACGACATCGGCACTAGTCACCCTAGATGAATTTCCCATCCACGTTTATGTATTCTACTCACTCCGAAAGTCCATTCACATCTCTGTCTGAAATGCATATGAAAGATCTTATGGTCAAACTGCATCTGAATTCCTCATTTTATTTCATATATGCTCCTTTATATGTGATGACTGACTCTCACCGCTCGATGTTGGTCCAATGAGATAAAATTTTTGCCCAAAATATAATCATGGGTGTCGATGTTATCCACCCTACATAATTTCCTTCGAATTGTCTCCTTCCATTGGCCCATCATACTTATTCTTTCCTCAAAATTCTTACAGATGACTCTACAAAGGATTCCATCCTCCCCTCTACCTACTACACTGGGTGATTATGAGTTTATACCACCATAAACTATTATAATGTTTTGTAAAGCTACTTCCCCGAGTGATTTTCCTAATGTCACCCGTCGAAATAATAATTTTGGAGACTTTTATTGAGATCATCGTTCCCAGAGTATTCCATAGCTTTCACTAAGCCTTTCCTCCTGTAGTCCTTCTAACAACCTTCGGTGGTCGTCTAATATATCTTGGTGTATGAAGTGCAACCAAACTCGAATTATGAATCTCATCACTATACTTAATAGAAGAAGAACGTAAGTCGCATACATACAGGAATACAACCACCCTATAATAATTCTCTATACTAAAGAACACTAAGCTAAAGTGTGAAAATAATCACATAAACTAATGATGCCCCACCACCACTACCTGGAAGCGTAGCGAAAACAATGGATTGTTATTGTACATTGGTACGAGAGGGGGTAATGGCTCCCCCTCATTTGAATGGGGAAATCCCAATAGCATAGTTAATCCTAAGTATTGTGAGTTACATTAGAGGGTGAAACACTACACTAAGGACTGCTACTATATAATGAGGATCATTGGCAAGCAGGTGTGCAATGGTACGTTGCAAATACCTCTTGTAGATGTTAACTAGAATCCACTCCCAGCACATCACTTTGGCACTATCAATATGGTAGTAGCATATGATGAAGAAGCATCTCGAGATTTGATGGAGTGGGAAGGTAGCGAGAAAATATGAGAAGATCTTGAAGGGATAGTGATGAACTACAAACAGAGAACTGGGTAGGAGAGGAGGTGTGAATAGTGGTTCTTAACTCGTGACCAAGAAGATGTTGGAGGTGAGTAAGTCGAGCAAGTGAACCTCCTACAAGGAAAAGTGGATGTCATCCTCTCTCTAGATGAATGAGGTACATCTGAGGTGGAGTACGCCTATAATGCCCAAACATATGAAATGGACCTAGACTTTAAATATGAATCTATATTGAGGAGTCCTAATTTCAAGTGATTATTTGCCAAATAGGAGTAAAGTATGACATCGGTATGTAATCCCCGTATCATCGGTATGTAATCCCCTGGATATGTGAACGTGGGAATCAAATTGAGGAATTTCACTTCCCACATCAAGTTTCACGTCATCAATTCCAATACTAGCTACCAGTTGCTCATCGGAAGGGTATGAATGCATACCCATGGCATAGTACCCTCAACCTACAAACAATGTGCAAAAACTAACATCCGAGGAACAAAGATCATAATCAAAGCAACACATAAGCCCTTTTATGTTGAGAAAGCCCACCTAGTGGATGCGGCAATTTACATAGAATAGGGGAAGAAATGAAGAGTTCTACAAGAAAGTTAGAGGATAGGAAAGTGGTTGGAGGAGGTTCAGGGCCAAAAAGGTTTGCCCATAATCATTTAAGGGAAGGGTGATCCCCCACACAGCAAAAGGAAAGAGAAAGGAGGATGAGGTAGCCAAACCTCCTCGAACTTACAAGAAGGTCGTCCTACCTGATAGGAAAGTCATATACCATTTATAACGGTCTGCTCAGGCAGCATTCTTAGATGAGAGAAATAGACCATAACCAGAATTCTTTATGGTGGATGAATTCCACATCATTGAACATATCAAAGAACCAAAAGAGGCTTCAGAGTGCATGCAAGATGGACCTAGGGAGTAGCTACAAGAGCGAGAGGAGATCAAACTAGGAGTAAACGGGGGTAAAAGTAAAGCCATTCTAATTTCTAAGAGTGTGAACCTAAAGAACAAAAGGAGAGCTCATCAACCTTCTCAAAGAGTTCACCGATTTATTTTCCTAGAAATGCACAGAGATTCTAGGGATAGATCCAGAAGTGAGCTCTCACAAATTAAATGTCCTTCCCATTGATCTTCCAGTCAAGCACACAACATATATGTACAAAGCTTACCTTGATCTAATGACAAAAGCAGAATTAGAGAAATTATTGGTAGAGGGGTTCATTAAGCCCATTCAGCATCATGTGTGGCTCTCCAGCATTATACTTGTAGCGAAGCAGGATAAGAGTCAAATGTGGATTTTTTATGGATTTTCATGAGTTAAATCGGGCGTGTACCAAGGATGAGTTTCCATTATATAGTATTGAAAAATTAGTTAGCACTAGAGCAGGACGTGAGATGTATTTTTTTATGGATAGGTACATCGGCTATAATCAGATTAAGATGGACCCGGTGGACGTAGAGAAGACTACCTTCTGCATGCCATTGGGAAACTTCCATTATAAATTCATTCCATTTGGATTGAAGAACACTAGGTCCACCTATCAGAGGACCATAATGGAAATCTTCCATGATCTATTTCATGATATACTAGAATTCTACATAGATGATTTGTTAGTGAAGTATAAAAGAGAAAGCAAGCATATACAAGACATTCAGATAGTGTTAGATGGATGCCATAGGTATAAAATGAGAATGAACCTCTCGAAATGAGCCTTCAGGGTCACAATGGGGAAGTTTTGGGTGGTTTGTTGTGAAGAGGAAGGGTGTGCATGTCGATGCAAAAAATAAGAAAGCAATCATGATGATGCCACCTTCGAAGTGTGAAATACTGCTCAAGAGCTTCTTAGGGAAGATGTCCTACCTAAGAAGGTTCTTACCCGTGCTAGAAAAGGTGACCCACCCATTCACACCCCTATTGAAAATGAAAGCCAAGTGGATCTGGGGAGATGAACAGAAGAAAGACTTTAAGAAGTTTAAATAAATTTTTGTCTCTCTATCCACGATGATCCCACTCGAAGCTAGGGTACCACTGCTTCTCTACCTCACTTCAACAAAAAGGTCCATATAAGCACTCCAAGATCAAGATAAGGAAGGAGTGGAGAAGCCGATGTATTACTTATTAAGGGTGATATCGGGTACAAAATCCAAATATAGAAATATGGAGAGGCACTATCTTTACCTAATCTGTGTGGATCAAAAGTTGAGACACAACCTGCTAGACTTCATAGCCCATATAGTCACTAAGTGTGACCCTATCAAGTACCTCCTATCAAGAACGATCATGGTAGGATGAGCATTAAGATGGTTCTTAATTTTGTTGCAATATGATATGAAGTGCATAGTTACAAAATCCATCAAAATTCAAGCGATAGTGGATCTGTTGGGCCACTTCCCAAGTGGGAATTTTGATCCCCCAGTAAAGAGTTACCTGGGAAGAATTTTGAAGCATGTGTGGCATAAGAGATGGATAAGTGGGAAATGGAATTTAATGGATCTAGTGCTCAAGGATTAGGAGATACGGGAATTATACTCTCAAATAGTATGGAGAAGATCACCCTCTACTTCAAAGTAGACTTCAAATGCTCAAATAATGAGGCTGAGTATGAGGCTCTCATTTTCGGAATGTTAAAAACACTTTGAAGATGCATCAGGGTATTGTGCATATAAGGGGACTCTAAGCTTGTGGTGAAATAGGTTAACGGGGAGTTCTCCCTCAAACATTCTAAGTTGTCACCCAACAAATACATCATCTAGAATATAATGGGGAAGTTCAGGGAAGTAATCATTGAGCAACATGCATGGACACTGAACAGGCATCTCGACGAGCTGGCCATAATAGCCTAGAAATTAAATATGGATGGGATAGGAGCAATAATAATAGTATGACATAGAACAGTTCCTAACACACTGAAATTCTTATTTCCAAGCGATGAACTGGAAGATTGGAGGTACCTAGTTGTGAAGGAGCTAGAAAAAAGATAATGAATGATAAAAATGCTAGAATTGGCTAATTACCACTAGCTGCAAGGAACACTTTACTTCAAGAGCCATGGAGGGTTCTTAGTAAGATGTATTGTAGAAAAGGAAGCTATAGAGAGGTTAGAAGAGATGCATAAAAGCATTGTGGGATACCGAAATTCCTCTTTATCATCGGTTGCAGTGGGGGGCTATTATTGGCCCACCATGAGTGCAGATGCTGATTGTCTGCAATAAGTATACTTCAAGTTTGAAACCCATTTTGACGAACCAGCATAAGCTAATTTCCTGTAAGCCTTTGAATATTGGAGGTAACCATACAAAGCCTATCTGAAAGATGGTGAGCTTCCTATAGAGAGTAGACAAAATTTATCTCCGAAAGAGACTAGCCTATTTTTACTTGGTAAAAGGAGATATTTATAGGAAATGATACAATGATAAGCCACTTAAATGTATAGACAAAGAAGATACGGGGAGAGTATTGAAGGAAGCTCATAAGCCCTCTCATAATGGAGGTGCCAACCTGTACGATCAATAGATAACGTTGGGATACTACTGGACAACCATAGAGGCTAACTTCATAGATTATGTGAAGACATAAAGATCCTGTCAAGTTCATGACAAAATCTTACATGTCCCTTCAGTTCGCTTACAAAGCCTAGCAAATCCCTGCCCTTTCCACACATGGGCATTTTACCTGGTTGGAAAAATCAGCCCAACATCTCGTGGCAAAGATTTTATTATTATTGCTACGAAATTGTATACCAAATGGGAAGAGGCCATTCCTCTAAGAAGGGTGACTGCCTATGTGGTAACCCAATTTATAATGCAGCATATCATATGCAGGTTTGGTATAACCAAAGTGATTCTCACAAATAATGGGAAACAGTTTGTATGCAAGGAAATGGCTCTTCTCACGAATAAATATAAGATTATTCAAAGCACCTCGACCATCTCCTACCCAAAAGGAAATGGCCAAGCAAAGTCAACCAATAAGACCCTGATCAATAACTTGAATAAGATAATGGATGCATGTCGGGGGAACGGGATGAGAAGATTCCCATGGTACTATGGGCTTATCACACTTCAAAGAGAAATTCGACTCAGTTTAACCTATTCTCACTGGTATATAGGACCAAAGTTTCCCTACCCGTGGAATTTTTAGTACCCTCAGCAAGAGTCGCTCTAAAAAATGGACTCGTCTCTGATTCACAACATGTACATCTAGAGGAACTGGATGAGCATAGGGACAAAGCGAAAGAGAATTTTAAATTCTACACCTAGCAGTTATCCAGAGCTGATGAAAATTTAGTCAAGCCCAAAGAGTTCTAAGTGGGAGATTTTGTCCTCCGCGTGTCCACTCATCACCTCACCAGCATGTCATCATTAAAGTTCAAACCTAATTGGGAAGGCCCCTTTATGGTGAGCGGTGTAGGTATGTCAGGTTACTGCCAGATCTCAGAGTCGATCAGTGAATTTCTCCAATCCATCAACGACAAATGGATGAAGAGGTACTATGCCTAGTTTTTGTTAACGTTCATGTTTGTAAAAGAATTTGAGCGATTGACTCTAATACCAGAAAATTTCTTTTTTTGTAAAAATTATTGAGAAACACCATCTTGTAAACAAGTACACAGTATGAACAGAAATGAATAGAACATTTTTTGCTCACTGTATGGTTGACTTGGATTTTTTTATTTTTCTTACTTACCAGTTGTATGAGGTGGATGCACCAGATTAGTGTAGAATACTTTCTACTAGGCTAGAAGAGGCTCCAAGTAAAAAGAACTTTGCTGATTACACTAGGGGGTACATCCCTCCTAAGAGAAAAGTATATTGAGCAAAGTCCTTTTAGAAATAACAGACAAAGGTTTCTATCCTTATCACCAGACCAGTAGGAGGACATCCTCCAAGTAATAATCGAAATATATATATATATAAATAAGATTTATAGCCTAGAGAGAAAGTTCCAACCTATATTCTCAATCAAAAGCTTTACATAACTAGTTCTAAAAAAATGTGGAGAAACAAGGGCTACACTCCCCTCCCCCCCCCCCCCCCCCCCCAAAAAAAAAAAAAAAAATTTTGATAGGAAAAATGTTTCCTAAATAAATGTCTGAAATAAGAACCCCGCAGACTAGGGGAAATGTTTCTTAAAAAATATGCATATTGTCTTGCTCAGATAACATGCTAGTAACCATTAGTATGATGGGGTAGCTCTAGAAACATCTACTTACTTATATAACCTTCAAGTACCACATAGTTAGAGGGGGTAGCCCTAAAAAAGTATATTTTCTTGCTCAGATAATATGCAAGTACCCCACGGTAGGAGGGGGAAGCTATAGAAATATTAACTTGCTCAGATTTATGAAAGTACCCCACAGTATATGGGGCTCTTCAAATAGACTAAATTATTGCAGAATATTAGAGCAAGTCATAATAAGAAGGTATCAAAGTATAAACAGAAGTAGAGAAGAAATGGTATAATGGAAGACAACAAAGGACTTTTCATTAATAATCCTAGTAGTTCTTTACATGTGAAAAATGACACAAAATGGGGTCTACATAACAAGAGAACCTACTCACTGGACAAAATAAAAAAATCCTACTGGGAGCGTAGGTCTGTGTAAGATGGACCGACCTCCTCAACATGCTTCTCCTATAACCTACCCATACGAGCCTTATCCTCCACATTACCAAACTCTAGCTTGTCCATCTTGACCTGGAGGTATGAATCTGAACCTAGATCTGAGTTGCCTCAGCCTGACGCTGCTGCACCCTTGCTTGTCCAGAAGTATGAAGCTTCATCATCTTCCTACAAGTAGCACCAAGAAAATGACGAATAGAAGAGTTAAGCTGGACTAATTGAAAGTGATAGCATCGTTGCAAATCATGAAGAGCCTGGAGGAACAGTACAGTCCTTTGAGTGATCATGTTGGCAGGAGTAGTAGATAAGAAATCACAAAGATGGCTGATAAGGCCTGTCAATATTTAGGACGTATTGATATGTAAAAATCTCATGATGGTGCTCGATAAGCATCTCCAACACCTCCCGCTCATGTGTGTGGAACCTCTAGGGAAGCTAGAAGCACCACAGCGTGCTCATAAAAACTCCTAGAACCTTCACCTCGATATCATCATACCCTGTATTTTGATACTCAAGCTCCGAAAGGGCGATAGAGAAATCCTCGCCAGAACTGGCATCACTAGTTGCCTTGGAGCTCTGCTCAGCCTCACCAGTTGCCTCGGCAGGCTCACCGATAGGATCCTATGAATGGATGAGAAAAAACGATAAGTTATAAGGAGGGAAAGGAGTAGGTGGTAGAATACCCATGCTCAAATTGAAAACGAAATAAGATTATGAAAGTATCACCCTATAACCTAGAGGGGTCAGTATGCTTCCACCAAATCGAGGAGGCACCATGATACCTTGAACACCAACCTAACAGAAAATAGGCAGGAGTTAGAATTTCTCTGGTTAAGAAAAGAATATAAAATATGGTAAATTTATAGATAGAAATTAATTAGGTATAATAGTTAATACCTAGGGAGTGTGTAGTGCAGCACTCTCTGTATGTCCCATAAAATTAGGGACTCCAACCCCACTAACCTGAAACTAGGGAAACAGGGGAGTGAGGATGAGCCTACCTACACAATTAAAAGCAGGAAGAAAGGGGAAATGGAAAAGATAGTAGGGTATGATAGCATAATGTCTCTCTCTTAGAATCTTCCATTAGATGTTCCATAGTCATAGGAATATCTACAGCGCTAACCTGAAAACAAGGAAACAAGTTGGTGTTAGCAAAGCACTTGCATTGAAAATGCAGAACCAATTGGTCTAAGTAGACCGAGTACTTACCTGGGATCTCTCCTCTGAGGCCCTAGAAAGAGACTCTATAGTAGTATAAATCAGAATAACACTGACCTGCAAGATAACAAATAAGAGGGTGTCAGCGGACCCTTTCACAAACAATATGAGTCAATGAAATAATAAACATAATATCATACGTACTGGGGTAGTCTCCTCCCGGAAGTAAGACAAAGCCTCCTCAGGCACACGAACTGGTGTAGTGCTGACCTAAGAACTCAAATATAATTCCCACAGACAAATGGACCATAGTTACAGACCTGTTAGAAGAAGCTCAAGAATGTTTAAATATACAACAAATATAGCAAATAGGTATATAAGACTAACATACCGAAGAATCTCATGGGAGGTGCCTCAGACAAGGGGACCTCAACTACGCTGGCTAAGGTAGCCTCCCCTTCAGGTGGTTGAGGAGAAACTCATGGGAGGTGCCTCATGAGTCGTCTATGTGTCCCTCATCCTCGGTGCCATGGATGAAGAGGCCTCACTAGCACTGATTTGCAAAAAGAAGAAAAATAAGAATAGTTACAAGTTGTTTGTCATAATAAGAAAAAAATATATAGAAGAAAAACACATACAAGTAAGAATGACTTTTGGGAGAGGCTATATAATAATGTCTCCCATGGTGACAATGGTTGTAAGGGCTTCCCCTGCAATAGTAGGGTCTGCTGAAAGTGGAGGTGAAGAAATGATCGATGAAGTAGTAGCACCAGCGAACTGAAACATAAATAAATAGAAACAAATTATGTGGCTGAAGTCCCAATGACAAAAGAAAACAGGTTAGTAGAGGAAGGATTCGAAATAAGCATACCTGAATTCCTTCAAAGAAAAAAGGATAAAAGAGGACTAGTGGGATGGTCATGGAAGAAGTATCACCCTAATCATCGCAGAGTTATCAAAGAATCAAACGTAGATAAAAAAAACTAGGCCTAATTGGAGTAAGCAATAGCTGAGGGGTTGAAATGGTCAGCGTAACAACCTCACTAGAGGCAATAGTGAAAACTGTCCGAGAAACCATAGGATGGATATGGGGCTTATTGTCCATAGGCACAAAGACTTGGGAGATGGGAATCCTCCCAGAGGGTGACAGATCTAGAGCAGTGCCTCCAATAAGTAGTGCAACCCCCCAGTAAAAGAAGGGACACTTGAGTATAATCCCTACAATAAAGAGAGACAAAGAGAATACAATTATATCTATAGAAAGTAGAATTGAATAGAGGAACAATAGAGGTAACAAGCTCAAAGTACCTCAAATATCCCGACAAAAGAATCACCTGTCGCAAAGGAGGTGGGAAGGAAGCAAGGAAGTGCGGCTAAGAGAAACGGTCAGCTATGTATACAAAAAGGAAGATGTTAAAAGATATGTTTCAAAATTTGACAAGTCAAAGAAAAGATTCAAAAGAGATAATAATTATTTGGATCGAAGATCTTGACACAGAATAAGTCCTCGTGATCGTAAGGTACACAAAAAACACCTGCAAAAGTTAAATGAAAAAAATAACCGATCGTATTCATAAATCCAAAAGGAAAAAGAATAATAATGGAGTAGGGATGGGGTTACAACCCACTCAAGACAGGATCAAAGATGAGACCAACATGGAGTGCCTCGCTCCAGGAAAAAGCCCCAGGAAGGAGGCGGAGGTGAAGAATCACTCGCCGCAACGAAAATACCATGTGATGCCACAAAGATAAAGGATATTTACATATAAAATATGCAAATGTAAGTAGACAATAAGTAGTACAAAAGAACCTAAGAAAAGATACTTACAGTGGTTGGGCGGATAGTCTGTCCATATGGTACATGCCGAGTAGTGGGGCTGATGCCCGATGGAGAATCTATTATGACGCCCTAGCAAGAAGACTCCCCCGAAACTAGTAAAAAAAGAAGAAATATCAAGGTGTTGATCATCATAAGGATCAGTGAAACTCATTGTGACTTCACGCCTAATTTAATACCGAGTGATCAGTCCTTTATTAAATTAAATCAAAGAGTCTGGTTGGTTCATTCTCAGCATCACTATCGATAAATACTTTCTTTATTTATCACCTAATAAATAATTAAGCTAAGTGTCAAAACATTTAATTTTATAGATTAAGTCCCATTGTTATGAGTTTATACACACGAACCATTTTTATGAACACGGATAACAATATGGAATACCAAACCATCCAAGTTGAATAAATAGGCTAGATTAATCATTCCAAATAAAATATCCCGAATCGAAGGATAATGTAATAATTAAAACAATCTCAACTAAAACTGAATAGTGAAATAAGTGTCACTCTGAACTAAATAAGAACTGAAAATGGGTGACACATTCCCTATCTAAAATGACTAAGTGAAGAGATGGATATGATAAGGATGAAGTGGTCTAAATGTAAAGACCTGCAACTCCCACACTAGCAACAGCACGTCAACAGTCCAAGGATCTAATTCTGATGCCCCTGTGGCTAGGCACCTGTAATACATACATACATATATATATATATATATATATATATATATATATATATATATATATATATATATATATATATATATATATATACTCACACACACACACACACACACACACAAGAGAAGGAGAGGTGACAAGAAACGGGTAAGAGCTCGAGTAAAAAATAGCTTTTAAAATAGTTTAGAAAGTACATAAAATGCTCACCAGTTGGTATTACATACATGTTAGTATTTCTACACTCACTTGGGAATTCTCACCCCTCAACTAGTGTGCACATCTAACGTACTATTAAATAAGTATGGATAAAGCTAACCTAATTAACTAGTCTAACCCAATATCATCTCACTAATTATGATTCACGTGATCGCACAACTATAATTTATACACGATAACTTTTTCCTATGAATTTACCAAGCCAGTTATGTACAAGTCAATACAACCTTACGTTCTCAAATACTTAATTTATTTAATATATATTATTCATTTTTATCTACTTACAAGCACAGTTGACGAATCAGAGGTATATATATTTATCACTCATAATATATATATATACTAATAGGGAACCCAGCATAAAATCTATGGTGATGACATACTCTGCTATCAATTCCCTGTACCACTCGTACAAATTACGAAAATACTTGTTCGGATCGACTCTCGAACTCTATTAACACAAAATACACATATTGGAGGCAAAGCATAGTTCCCAGTCACTAAGAGGTAAGTACATACCCTCACGTCTCTTAGGACCGTCTGACTATCATTCCCAGATAGCCTCTACCAAGTATCCTATGTTATAGGATACGAGTCAATATTCCCCATTAAGGTCACATCAGAAAAAGATTGTCCAAGTGCGAAAACCTCTGTGATAGCAAGTAGCGCGAGTATGATTAAGCACAAATATTCGTATAATAAATATACATACACTCAAATATATATTTACATTATTTAGGTAGGTACATCCATGACCCATAACATATTCCAACCATACATGGCACGTAACACCCACATCCTACATATGAATAGTTCATCATTTTTCTCATTTACCATAAGTTCCCAAGTACTTATCGTCCCTTGAAGTGTATCATTTTGATATGTATAATACCAATAGATGTACTCTTTATATCTCATTATCCTAAGTCGTCATTAACTTGCACAATTCCCAATTTATCACATACATGATCATCACCCTTTTAATACCCTCGTGACCCTATCATTAATTCTCACATAAAGTCACACTACCCGTAGCCTAACCACAAACTTACTGGTCCTTCACAAGTCCCATTAGGGTAAAAAAATTATTTATAAGTGTTCGCACAAAGTGGCGTTGGGTTAATCATTAAAAAGGGAACAAGTTTCAATTTCCAGAAGGGGTAGATCGATGGAAGGGAAGGGTTGATCGATCGATTGAGTCGAAGAATCGACATTCAAGGTCGATCGATCGATCAGATATTGCCCAGATTCTGTAGATTTAAGACTATGGGTTTCAATCAAATTTATTCTCAAAACCTCTATTAAATCAACCCAATCTCCCAACCAAACATCACAAACATTATAGTAATAGGCATGAACTATTTTAAAGTAAAAACTAAAATAAATCCTTAAGGAATCATCATTCAATGGGGATATTCAAGATTATTAACTCAAACCCTAATTCTGCATGATTTTTCAAGCACTTCAATATTTTTCCAAATTTCTTCCTTTAATATCATTACAAATTCGTGGTTTATACTCTAAACCTTATAAGGAATTCAGCCTACATAGATCCTCTTTAAACATGCGAATTTATTCTTCCAAAACATAAAAATCTTCATAAAAATTTACGATTATTCTTCCTACTCTAACATGTATGTATTATCAACTCAAGAACATCAAGATAGGTACTTGTCTAGAAATTAAAGGTATGAGTTGTAGAATATGATGGGTATATCTACGCTCCTCGTTCTCCAATCAACGCGTTGATGGCGGAATTGGTGGGAACGGTGTAGGATTGATGGTTCTCCCCCTTCAAAACCTCATCCCTTCTCTCTTCCGTAACCTCTCTTCAACTCAAGTGTTTCTAACCCTATAAGACTCCAACCTCCATTATATGTAACCCTTTAATTTTCTTCATTAATTAAGGCCCAAAATTATAAATTACCAAAATGCCCTCTCGGGTTATCGCTTAGGCCTAAAAACATCCCGAGACCCAAACTAAACCCCCGAGTAAACTTTTCTGACTATCTCAACCCTTCCGGACACATTGGTGCACTCTAAATAACCATAAGTGCAACTTATAATTAATTAACTTTTTATTTCATTAAATTAGTCCCCACAAGACTGGCACCCGTGTCTCGACTTAATTTTTATGACTGTCGTATTATTCACTCACGATAACTTTAATATTTTTATAATCATATATTACTTTACTCACCAAGTAATATTCAACATAATTGTCACCAATAAGTACTAACTCTCATCACGCTAGTAAGTATTTAATTAAATTAGGATTAATTATAAATAAATTTACTCCATTTAAATTAATTAATCCTAATCCCATAATTAAAATGAAATATGTTCAAAATACATGGTATTACATACTCCCCCCCTAATAACGGAATTTCTTCTTGAAATTTAGATACAACCGCTACTAAGACTAAGGATCTTGCAACACCACATCCTTTAGTACTCAAAACCAACTTCAGAGTAAGGCTCGATCACTATATCCCCCGCCTCATAGCAAGCTTGTTTAATACTCTCAACACTTTATCAGTTATCGAGTCACACCTCAATAACAACACCTTACATTGTTCTCCGACCCAATGACATTCGAATAAGACGAGCCTATAGATCATTGGCCCCATTATCTCAATATGATTAGGAGGTCGCACCTCATTATGTAAAAACTTTCCGTATTTATCTATACATAAAACTCCCATCCTAAGAGAAACCACATAAACATCTGACCACTCTTGTCCGTTCTTCAAATCTCGATTCCTGGCGACGTAACTTTTATGACAGTCAAAATTTACCTAAGAAAGTTTGTGGTTATTTCACTTTAGTCATCGGACTCTAACTCTTGACCAATCCAAAATTCTGATTATCCGCTCATCTCTAAACAACCAGACGGAGAATGGTTAAGGTTTTTCCACACAAAAACTCAATAAGAACTTTGTCCACAATAAACAGGTATGAGTGCTTACACATAACTCTACCACTTGGTAATATCTTCTCCCAATTACCGTACTATACTTCACTTACCAAGTATAACTGTTGCGAAAATGAAATGACCACAATGAGTCCAAAATTACTTTCATACTGCTCCACTAGTTTTTATCACCTTTCGCCTACTCCTCAGGCTATAGGTGATACAATCTTCTCAAAAGGAAATGTTATCCCCACTGTATCCTATATTGAAGGTGGGGTTAAGGATCTTATCCTAGTTCAGAACAATACTGGGCATGACCACTTACCGGTACGGTCCTTCTTTTCAAAGAAAGATTGGGGCATACTATCTAATGGTGTAAATTACTCAATGAAATATCAATTATTTTCTTTGAGGTCAACTTGTTCCATACATTCGAAGGAAGTCATGACCTTATCTTGAGGTTGGAAACCCATCAAAGAAATTTACCAATTTGACTGCCCTCTTCCATTACAGTAATCGTCGGCTTGCTACAAAATTCTCTAGTTAATCCTCTTGCTCCAACTGATTTTTGTCTATGATTGGTGCACGCGGAGACTACTCACTATGTCCCGCTCAATATCGACTTTCACTTGAAATGTCTCAATACTCCCTTTCTTTCCTCAGCGTATACCAAATGTTCTAACCCGTGCACTTTTCACCACGATGTGCACTTCTGGACTTTTTATACCTTACTAACATCATCATTCTATCTACGCGCAAGTCACACTCAACATTTGACTATGTAAAACTCCTCTTCAAGTTTTCCATAATAGTTAAATTTTACTCTTCTCAAGTAATACTCCTTTTTAAATGGCTTCCCAAGGCCTTTCAACCAAATTCGAGTGTGCTACTCTAATCCACACGTATATATGGATTATCGTCCTTATCACACGATGCTTGATCCAATATACCATTTCTACTTCATTATATTAGTCCCATAGGCATTTATTTCACACCTCTATTCCAATGTCCCTTTAACCCGGACGATTCTAACATCAGCTAACCAGGATGCCCACACACCCTATAAACCGTGCATACTGGCATAAACATCACATACTCTTCACACATGATACTTAATTCTTTATTTACCTTGTATTCATATCATGTCTATAACACTTGAGATTCTCAATCACCCTAGACATCGAAGTTTTTAAATCCTCCTTAACATCATTCCACCTTTCAACTCGTGGTGATAAAAAAAATTCAATGCTTCCTCACAACACAACCGGCTCCACTGACCTTAAATTGTAATTTAACTTTCAACTTATAGTTATAACTACATACTTTTTTAATGATCGAGCTACCGGACTCATGGACTAATGATCAAACATCTCCCTACTTCCAACCTTATGCGAAGTTTCATGCGCAGGATGTCTTGCAAAGCAAAATCCAAACAAGGAACTCCCCTTATACACTAATACCTAGCATTTTCTGTTATCAAAATCTGTTAGGCCCTCCGTCTATAACATGTACCCTTATATTATCGTCTCTTAACATAAATACTACATCTCCTCCCGCAATTACATTTTAAACAAGGAACGTTTTGCCAATCGCACAATCACTCAGCATTGGTGGTAATGACATTCCATAAACCTTGTACCCTTACAATCGTGACTCTCGAAATCCTATCCCCATACATATGAATATAAGTCTTCACTCTAACGTCTCTAAAGGAGTGATATAATAATGCGCTCTTCCTATCACCAAGTCCTAAGCACTAAACATAATAATGAGCTAAATATTTTCACTCAACAGTAAACCCAATACACACCGAATAATATCAATAAAGTCCCTACACACACCGGGATTAAACATCTCTATACCACTATACCCTTCGAAGTCTCTATAGTATATGATATAAATGCGAGACCGCCCTCTCGTAGGTGAGGCTTCGCCAGAACAAAACATCCTACACTAGGGAAGCAACCCCAACAGACTTGATATATCCTCCCACTATCGGTCTAATTATTACTATAAAACCATAATCAGGATAATATCATACTCGTATAACACATCACTAAAATGAGTAATCTCAATAGGGTATATACCACTATCAATACACCCATTCATCCTCCGTGGATAACACTAATGATAACCTCTCTATAGCAGGGAAACCATTTACATAATAATAACGTTATCGATATACACACTAACTCGTCCCACATGCGAATCTAGCAATAATCCAAATTTAGTGACTCACTCGAGCCACATAAAACATGCCTTATCTTCTGAGGGTAAAACTCCTACTTCTACCTTGCCAATAACCCTAGTTGCTCAAATTGTTTTCGAACATAACACACATGTATGAACCAAACCGAAAACTACATTAACCATTTCCGTTCCTAGGCACCATACCTTTGCCCCTTTACTTGCTTCGGCAAAAATTAACCCATGTGGTTTTACTCTCCACGAAATACCTCTACACATAATCCACTTATCTTCGGTCTTACTGACCATATTAGGGTTGCCCTTCTCTCAGACTCTAGTAGTCTCAAGTTTGATGGAAACCATCGTTGTTTCCTTAGTTCCGTTGGTGGTAAGGAATGCATTGTTGGTCTTACCAGTCCTGACTGAATTCACCGTCACTTGGTAAGAATTTTGCTATCTGAATTATTTAAATGGGTCCCCTGATAGGTCTCCCCCTTGCAGTGTTTCACTAACAAACTTTTATCCAGTCTTACACTCAGAATAAATCTTTTGATTCTTTCAGCTCCGTTCACAAAGAAGCGTTAACATCTCTACTGACAAAGCATGACATTGTCACCATATGGATCGACCATCCATCATAATTTCCCTTGAGTGTAGTCAACTTTTATTACGAGTTTATCTCCCACTTGAAATCCTCCTCTCCCTTTGTATTTACTTCATCCGATTCAAGGTTCGCTAAATAATCAAATTCATTTTCACACATAGGCCTCTATCCGTCTCTCCAGTGATGAGTTAAGAACAACATTCATCTTATCTTGAACATCTGATTAAGGAACTTGCGGCCAAACCTTACCTAACATCCTTCCATTGACATAACATCCCACTTTTAAATGCAGTGGTTGACTCCCACCATTATAACTTTGCTCCGACGAGCCAAGAAAATTTACCCCAAATTTTAACTTCCAGTTAACCACACTCCACCATATGTCCAAGCCTTTGGATATTTTACCTTAGTTGGCTAACATACACAATTCCTGCATTGCTAGAATTTCCACTAATGGTTCTCTTCATTGCTTTGTCTAACTCTCTACCATTCTTATCATGTTGGGTGAGTCAAATTTGGCACCACTTTCGACTAAAGTAGCCTTAGGAAATCATATGTTCCGCCCTAGCTATCTTTATAGTCGTGGATTCCCATGCCATAATAAGGGTGACCTTGACTACGGTCATCATCCTCGAATATATTCTATAACCTCAATTGAGCCTCGCCTCCTATTGTCTGCCCAATGGACCTCGCCTGTCAATTTCATTGTTCAAACACGCCCGCATGCAAGTAAGATTCACTAATATATACGTTATCGCAGGAGAACACAATCTCACCATAGAAATCAACAATAAAAAACGTAAGGATCTATATCAAAGAAAGCTATGCTGGAAGCATAATAAGCTGTATAGATCCTAAGGACACTAGAACCTGATGCTCTAATACCACCTATGACACCCCGCCTAATTAAATACCGGGTGATAGGCCCTTTATTAAATTAAATCAAAGCATCCGGTTGGTTCATTCTTAGCATCACTGTCGAAAATAACTTTTTTTATTTATCACCTAATAAATAATTAAGCTAAGTGTCAAAACTTTTAATTTTATAGATTAAGTCCCATTGTTATTAGTTCATACACATGAACCATTTTTTTGAACACGGATGGTAATATAGAATACCACACCAACTAAGTGGAATAAACACTATATATTAATCATTCCAAATAAAATATTTAAAATCGAAGGACAATGTAATAATTAAAACAATCTCAACTAAAACTGAATACTGAAATAAATAAAGAGTACAAAGTCACTCTGAACTATATAAAAATTATTAATGGGTGACACATGCCCTATCTAAATTGAATAAGTGAAGATTTGAGATGACAAGGATGAAGTTGTCTAAATGCAAAGACCTGCAACTCCCACACTAGCTGCAGCTGCAACTCCCACACTAGCTGTAGCACGTAAACAGTCCAAGGAAATAAGTGTGACGCCCCTGTGGCTGGGCACCTGTAATACAATATTAATATACAAGAGAAAGAGATATGACAATAAACGGGTCGGAGCCCGAGTATAAAATAGCTTTTAAAATAGTTTAGCAAGTAAATAAAATGCTCACCAGTTGACATTACATACATGTTAGTATTTCTACACTCACTTGGGAATTCTCACTCCTCAACTAGTGTGCACACCTAACATACTACTAAATAAGTTTGGATAAAGCTAACCCAATTAACTAGTCTAACCCAATCTCCTCTCATTAATCCTAATTCACGTGATCGCATAATTATAATTTATGCACGATAACGTTTTCTTATGAATTGACCAAGACAGTTATGTATAAGTCAATACAGCCTTACGTTCTCAAACACTTAATTTATTTAACATCAATTATTCAATTTTATTTACTTACAAGCACAGTAGATGAATCATAGGTATATATATATATATATATATATATATATATAACTCATAATATATTTATACTAATAGGTCACCCCACATAAAATCTATGGTGTTGGCATACTCTGATATCAAGTCCCTATACCTCTCGTACAAATGAGGGAAATACTAGTTCGTATCCACTCTCGAACTGTATTAACATAAAATTCACATATTGGAGGCGAAGAATAGTTCCTGGTCACTAAGAGGTCAGTACATACCCTCACGTTTCTTAGGATCGTCTGACTATCATTCTCAGATAGCCTCTACCAAGGATCCTATGTTCTAGGGTACGAGTCAATATTCCCCATAATGGTCACATCAAAATAAGATTGTCCTAGCACGAAAACCACCGTGATAGCAAGTAACGCGGGTATGATTAAATTCATATATTCATATATCAAATTTATATACACTCAGCTATATATTTACATTATTCAGATAGGTACATCCACTACCCATAACATATTCCAACCATGCATGGCACATAACACCCGCATCCTTTGTATGAATAGTTAATCCTTTTTCTCATTTACCGTAAGTTCCCAAGTACTTCTCAACCCTTGAAGTGTATTATTTAGATTTGTATAATACCAGTAGATGTACTCTCTATATACCACTTTCCTAAGTCATCATTAACTTGAACAACGCCAATTTATCACACACACGATCATCACCCATTTTATACCCTTGTGACCCTATCATTAATTCTCACATAAAGTCACACTAACCATACCCTAACTACAAACCTACTGGTCCTTCCCAAGTCCCATTAGGATAAATAAATTATGTATAAGGGTTCCCACAAAGTGGATTTGGGTTAATCATTAAAAATGGAAGAAGTTTCAAATTCCAGAAGGGGTTGATCGATCGAAGGGAAGGGTCTATCGATCGACTAAGTTGATCAATCGATCAAATATTGCCCAGATTTTACAGATTTAAGCCTACGGGTTTCAATCAAATTTATCCTCAAAACCTCTATCAAATCAATCCAATATCCTAACCAAACATCACAAACATTATAATAATAGGCATGAACTATTTCTAACGTACAAACTACCATAAATCCTTAAGGAATCATCATTCAATGGGGCAATTCAAGATTATTAACTCAAACCCTAATTCTGCATGATTTTTCAAGCACTTTAATATTTTCCAAATTTCTTCCTCTAATATCATTACAAATTCTTGGTTTATACTCTACACTTGATTATGAATTCAACCTACATAGATCCTCCTTAAGCATGCGAATTTATTCTTCCAAAACATAAAAATCTTCATGAAAACATGGGATTATTATTCCTACTCTATCATGGATGTATTATCAGCTCAAGAACAACAAGATAGGTACTTTCCTAGAAATTGAAGGTCTGAGTTGTAGAAGATGATCGGTATATCTACGCGTTGGTGGTGGAATGGGTGGGAACGATGTAAGATTGATGGTTCTTCCCCTTGGAAACCTCCTCCCCTCTCTCTTCCTTAACCTCTCTGCAACTCGAGTGTTTCTAACCATCGAAGACTCAAACTTCCATCAGGTATAATCCTTTAATTTTATTCATCAATTAAGTCCCAAAATTAGAAATTACCAAAATGCCCTCCCGAGTTGCCAATTAGGCCTACAAAGTCCCGTGACCCAAACTAAACCCCCAGGTACACTTTTCTGACTATATCAACCCTTTTGAACAGATTGGTGCATTCAAAATGACCATACAAGCGACTTAGAATTAATTCACTTTTTATTTCATTAAATTAGTCCCGACACGACTGGCACGCGCATCCCGACTTAATTTCGATGACTGTCGTATTATTCACTAACGACAACTTTAATATCTTTATCATCATATATTAATTTACTCATTAAGTAATAATCAACTTAATTATCACTAATAAATATTAAATCTAGTCACTCTATTAATTATTTATTTAAATTCAGATTAATTATAAATAAATTTACTCCATTTAAAATAATTAATCCCAATCCCATAATTAAAAAATAAATATGTTAAAAAATACGAGGTATTACATCATTGCATTTAAGGAAGAATCATCATCTTCATAGGAGGGGGTGCTTCTATACTTGACTAGTTCCTCTTTAAATGATAGAGAAGGGGAACCAGCGAGTGAAACCCCAAAAGTCAGTCTAAGTAAAAAGGAGTAAGGTGTAATACGTTCACCATTGGAAATAGAGATAACATCAGATTCTTCAGGAGATTACCCTAGGTCTTCATAGCCCTGCTCTCGCAGTTTTTCATGTCTCCTCCACTATAAGGTTTTCTGTGTCAGTCCCTGTCTCTGTTACAGGAGAGGGAGCACCAACGCTAGTACCAATCTTCTTCTTTTTCCTGCTCGCCCTGATTCTTACAAACAATGGGGGGAGTAAAGGTGGTAGCAGTAGCAGGGGTAGTAGTAACTAGTATAAAGTTGGAAACATCCACATCAGGATGCTTCCTCTTTGAAGCAACAAGGTCTTTTACCTTACTTTTTTACTTGGACTTAGCAGGTTGAGGCTCAGTATATTTAAAATAAATAGACGCATCGAGAAAGGCACTCACCAAGATTAGAGTGACCTGCTCGAGAGGAGCCTTGTGGATTGTACTCTGGTGCCATAATGACTTTTGTGTCCTCTTACCTAAGTACCTATCATTGTTGGGACTTTTTATAGAAATATTTTCATGGGGGACATCCCTCACAAAATTTTGAATAAGGAGGACCTTCTTTTGCTAGATGGTAAACCACGAACGAGTGAAAGAAGGTAAGTAATCTCGAAAAGGCATAAATAGATTGCTCAGATGGCTAACTCTATGAACCACCCCCTCAAATGTAAAATTAGCAAAGGCCTCTAGGTATAGCTAGGAGCGGGAGGTGCTCGAAGGATAGACAAGAGTGTGAACCCCCTGATCATAGCCAAATTTCCTCCTCACTCTCTCAGAATGGTATAACTCCACACCTTGGCCCATTTTAGTCAAATAAGGCAAGGTGCATGGTAGAAGCATAATGGTTACAGATATTTGAGGGCAAGTGGAAACAGACTCGACATTAGTAGGGCAATAGAAGGTTCCCCCAGAAGCAGAAAAGGAGTTCCAATTAAAAATACCACCAACTATATTATAGTAAGTCATAAAAGAGAAATCGTCAATTTTATCTATTAAAGACCCTATAGAAGCCTTATGAGTCTTTTTATGCCACTTCGCAACATGATCAACCCTACTATGACAAGCCCTAGACTCTGGGGAAAATTTAAGAAATCTATCGGACAAAAAGGACATGATAATTAAAGTGTTGACAAAAATTGATGGCTTCATAACGCCAACAAGAATGCTTAACATCCACATGAGCCCTATCTAACCAAGTGTATAAAGATCCTAATGTTAGAGTTGTCTCATAGAAAGCTTGAGAAGAAACTCATGAGGAGAAGCATCTGGCATACTAGGAAGAAGGAACATACTCAAAAAAGTGACAAGTAATGTTGATAACTGTAAAGGGGGGTTAATATTGGGACCCTCCTGATTCCTCAAGGCCCCCTAAAAAATTCACCCTGGGCCAGTTGCTCGAAATCCTTGAATTTACCACTTGGTGAAAAAATGTTGGTGGTCCCAGTAAAATTGATGGCAACGTATTTTGAGAACTCACCTAAATCAGAATGGATCTCTCCCACCATCTTCTCCTCAATCTCATCCTCAAACCCATCAGTGAGAACATGGTCTCCCAAGTAAGGAAGGGTAAGCAACTCCCAGATATTCTCCAAAGTAATAATAAATTCAACCCAACCAGTAATAAAAGTGTATAAATCTCTACTCCAACGAGAAGTAATCAAAGTAAAAGAAGGGTATTATTTGGCGAGAGAGCAGGATTTAAGGTTACTGATGGTGGTCTGAAGACCTATCTCCTCGATAACACACTTGTGCGAGGGTATGGATAAGATATGATTTACCCAAAGACCCTATTCCGCTTTGGAACCCCACGTGCCTTGACTTTAATGCTAGAATGGGGAAAATCACCCATGTTCGCTCAGACCCTAAGAATTGAATTAGGTAACACAATAGGATGGTCATAAGACTCACCTAGACCCACATGGGGTTTCTCGTTTATTTTATCTACAAACTCGTGCTCGAAATTTATGAGGGAGGCCATGAAGGTGTACTCTTTGCTAAAGTAAGGTTCCAGATAGTAAAGGATAAAAATCTCTTTATTTACGTGAAGTGAGATACTCCTTTTGAGATTTAGAGTAAGCAATGGATGACGACCCCGCCTTTATGGGCATCCCAACAAAACAACTTTCGAAAGCTATTGAGGCAGAATCCAAAATGATTAAAGTAATAGTAGTAGATACGGTGGCCAAAACCGTCGAGACAGTGATGAAAATGGGCACCACGACCACTAGAACCTCACTAGTGGTGGCGAAGATAGTGGAAATAAGGTTTTGAGGAGTTGAGGAAGTCATTTGTGGTGGTAAAAGATGAAAGAAATGAGGGTGGCTATGGAAGCTCTTCGATTTTCTTTTCACTCTATCTCTACAAAAAAACTAAGTCTGGAAGCAAATGCTAAGCTGAAAAAAAAAGAATAAGTTTAAAAAGGTCTTTTATACCCTATTAAGACACACGCACCTTGACAATGAAAAAGGGAGTAAATAATTTCCCTAATGATGAAATGTGTGTTCTCCATCTAACATGTGTCACCTCGTGACCCTAAATGTAGGCTGATGTGAAAAGCCTAATTAATACGACACTATCTTCATGCGATTGATTTTGATTGTCTGTATTACAAGAAATAGTGAATCATTGTTTACAAAAACCTTTGGTATACCAAACACACAGATTTTTGTACGAGGGGACTAATGTACAGGGGTGTTCACTTATTTTCCCAAACAATTAGGCAAGCAAGTCCACAATTCGAGGAGGGCCTCACCAAGAGCACTCCCCCTAAATGGTGCCCTGACCAAGATGGAAAAGGACTCAATTAGACGAGGAGGCCCATTACAAGGATTTGTTCATCCCTAAAGCTTGATCAGTCACATAATGAAAGTCTAGGCGAGGATGCCCTCCTCAAGAAGCTCCTTTTCCCCAAATACTCAAAGAATTATCATAAATGAAGTTTGGGCGAGGAGGCCCACCATGAGGGGATCCTCGTCCCAAAAGACGCAAGAAATCGCAGAAATGAAGTTTAGGTGAAGAGGCCCATCATAGGGGCATCATCATCATAAAAGACTCAAAAACTCACAAAAATAAGGTTTGGGCGAGGAGGCCCACCATGAGAGGTTCCTTGTCCCTAAAGGATCAAAATTCACAGAAATAAAGTTTGGGCAAGGAGGCCCACCACGAGGGGCTCCTCGTCCTCAAAATTTCAATGAACACAAAAATGAAGTTTAGGTGAGGAGTCTCACCATGCGGATCTCCTCCTACCTAAAAGTCCAAAAATCACAAAAATTACTCTGTATATTATGGGTCCATTATAAGGATCCCCTCGTCCTCAAGGCCTAGAACATAGAGGAAATGAGTGGAAATGAGAAGGACCTTGGAGAGAAACTCCTTGTCCAACACTCAAGCCATATAAAAAGGTCAAGGCAAGGGGACTCGTTGCAAGAAGCACCCTCTGCCCCAGTTGACATGTCACAAAAATAAAAGAAGGGTGAAGAGGCTTACGCAGAATGATCCCTCTACTCCCAAATGATTTACTTAAAAGAACTAGTGTATGAAGGGGTCCACCTAGAGTGACCTCATCCCCATGATTTGTTAATAGAAATATATTAAAGTACTAATATGTTACTTTTTTTTTCAGGTAGCCTAATTGAGCAAACCGAGCTTAAAAAGGCAAGTTGGGATCTCTTGGGAGTATTTTCTTGGTTTCTAAGGAAAAAGGTTCGTTGCGAAAGCTCAACCACTTAGAACTTTATGATTAAGGTAATACAATTAGAAAGACCTTACTGTGGGAGGGAAAAATATGCCTATATAATAGCGTGACACATGGCAAGCACCTCGATCAAGATGGCGAGCAACAGACGCTCCAACAAGATAGGGATGACTAGAGTCCTTGATAAACTAGAGGACCGAGGAGCAGTATCTGATTCAAATCAAAATCCATGAAGATTGGACTCGTCCATTTTTGTAACCCTAATGTAACCCCTAACTCTATATAAAGGGGTCACCTCCCATTGTGAAAGGGGGCTTAGAAGCTAGAGAAATACTCCCATGAAAAACTCTCTCATGATTCTAATTGAACACAACAGCAGCCCCGTGGACGTAGTCCATTGATGGTCGAATCGTATAAAACTTTGTCTCTCTCATATTTATTTTTATACATGCATCGTGGTAAATGGGCACCCCCCTACGGGTCGATTTTTTGAGGTGTCGTCTGTGGAAAATGACACAAAAAGTCTTTCCTTGTTGACGAGATAGAGATTTACGTTGTGGCACAATGGTTTACTTGCACATAATCATAAGATAAGTTTTCTTCTTTTAATCTGTGCACTGA
Organism: Sambucus nigra; assembly: GCA_949130495.1. Taxonomy (NCBI): domain Eukaryota; kingdom Viridiplantae; phylum Streptophyta; class Magnoliopsida; order Dipsacales; family Adoxaceae; genus Sambucus; species Sambucus nigra. Next base: position 148,276,412 of record OX422215.1, read on the forward strand.
AATTAGATGTTATATACAAAATTATTTGTACTGCACAAATAGCGTTTCATTGATGTCCTAAGCCTTTTGCGAGCATATATTTATCTGTGAATCTGCATAACCGCACTTTGTTTTTGATGAATCTCAATACCGAATATGTGAGAGGACTCTCCAAATATAAGGACTCTTTTGACATCTTTCTGGGTATACATGTTAGTAACTGTGTTACATCGTATCTGGATTCCTATATCCCAGATTCTGTGAGAGAAGATAAGGTAAGATTTTGGTAACTGGTCAACTATGTCCACCATCACAAACCCATTCAAAAAAATCAAGAAGCTTTTCCAGCAACACAGTGGTAAAGAGTAGTGATCTCTAAATCCATCACAACAAAGGTAATTTCATGAGGAAATTAGCAGGATTTCCCTCCGATTTCTCCCTATGGTAAGCGTTAACCAACCTTCGGGGTAATGGGCGATCATCGCCGCCCCTCCGTTCATCTCTCTGATCTCTCTGACCAGGTACCCTACGTTGCTTTCCAACCGGCCTATGACCTCCGACCACATTCTCTGATCAATTTCAATCTATGACCTAGGGTTTTCACTCAGCATTGATCGAACAGAACACTCCCAAAATAATCAACAAGATTTTCCTTCGATCTCATATTGAACCAAGCCAACCAACCTTATGGATTTGGATATCCGGTTCTCTCCAACCCACCACATGGGGCTTTTACTTAGTCAAACTCCCAAAAGATTTTCTGATCTTTTCTCTCCGATCATCCTCGACCTGCGTCTGGGCTTGCCCCTGTTGGTCAGCTCTCGCTTATGACAAGTGAAAGACCTCGGAAAGGTCAGGAGGACCACGTTATTATTTGTCATTCAGTATGCAAAGAATTAGCGCATCAGTTCAATACTCACTGTCGAACCATCATCATTGGTCGGCTGGAAATGCAAAGGCAACCTCAGCTACATTACCAGTCGCGCATCGTGGTCAGCGACCATGTCGTCAGCAAAAAAATAGAATAAATCTTCTTTGGGGAAGGATTTCATTTGCAACAACATGTTTCTTCTGGCTGGTCGGCAACCACAATAGGAACAACCAGCATTTGTTCGGCATGCGTCATGCATTTCAAATAGGGATAGAAGTTCTTTGCTATTTAAAGCCTTTTTTCTTTGTTTGCATTTTACAATAAAACTATCAGCTGGTTGATAATTCTCCTCAACCTCAAGCTTCTAGTCGGCATCTCTTGATTCTACCGATTACCTTTCCAAATAGGGGCGAGCAAGGCATCAACTGGTCGGTGGCAGCGACGAGCACGACATCAACTCAGCACACTCTTTTTTGTTTCCATACACACATTTAGAATCCATTTGGTGGCACGCATCCATCTGGGCTTTAAAACTCTTTAGATTTGTTAAAACTAACATGTGTTATTTTTTTTTTCTTCATAGATTTTACGCAGCTTTATCTGCAAATAAAATTTTGAAACCATCTTAAATTATTTGGTTAAGTCCAAATAGTTTTGTAAAAGTTATGGGCTACATCCCATGTCTTTCATCATGGATATATTTGACAAATTTTGTATTATTCGGATCTCTCTTTAAAAAGAAGAACAAGAGGGGTCTCATTATACCATGATCTTCATTTAATGCACCATGCTCATGATTTTTATTATCACATACTAGATCCAATGGTGATTTAAAATGGCACTTTTTATGCGAATTTATTACAATTATTTTGTTTGAGTAAATGGCGGGGGGCACTTCTATCAGTAATACTGTCATTTATTCGATCATTTAATTTTCAATATTGTCATATAGCTACAACAATTTTATCTCGATAAAAAGAAATTATTTGTTATAATTTGCAGATGGTCGAGCAATTTATTAACTTTCACAGGTACAAGATTCAGTCCCGACGGATGCTCAGCAACAATATTAAACTCTTGGGAATCTTGGTAATACTTAAGCACAGATCACTCGCCGTATTTACAAGGAACTTTACGACTTTGCCCCGACGGACTAGCCAGACACCACTTATGTTATTCATGATTCAACGGATAGTTGATCACGCTACAGCACTTGAGACCCAACAAATGCTTGGGAAAAATTATTATTACTCAGACTGATGCTCGGGTTATGTGATTCTTAACCCGGAAGACGATCAGGCATATTCAAGATTCATCTCGACAGATGATCAGAAAAATATTCTCACGTATTTAGTCCCGAAGATATCTACCGCACAAGTCTCATTTTATCCCCAATGGATGGTTGGTTAGGATAACTCTTATATTTAATGCAACCCCAATTGATGGATATACACATTTATTTGTGCATTGTTCATTTGTGTCTCATTTATTTTCTCACAAATTATGCTCACGATTTTTATCATCAAAAAATTGTTAGCAGGGGCTATCTATATCTACACTTTATACTTCACAATTTTAGGTGAAAAACATTGTCACTACAAAATTTTCTGTGAAAACAATTTTTTAAAACCAACTTACAAAAGAACATTAACTTAGAGCTATCTATAAAAATTCCAAATTAACTCCTATGTTGTACATCTAGATATATTTGACAAATTTTGCATCCGTTATTCGACTTTATTACAATTATTTTGTTCATATAAATAGTGGGGCGCACTTATAGAGCACTCATGTCATTTATTCAATCATTTAATTTTCAATATTGTCGTCTAGATATTATTGGTTATACCAATGGATGGTGACTGTAATATTTTTACTAGTACATAGAGTAGCCCCGATGAATGCTCGGGCACGACCATCCTCATGAAATTTTATCTTAAAAATTATGGGATCATTCATTTCATTCATTCAAAACTATCAAAACTTTTCCTTGACAGATGGTCGAGCAGATACACATTGTATATTCCTTGACTGAATAAACGTATCACATGATCATTTCTATTTGATTTAGCCTCGACATATGGTCGAGCAAGTTATTAACTTCCACAGGTGCAAGATTCGATCCCGGCGAGTGTTCAGCCACAACCTTAAGCTCTTGGAAATCTTATTAAGGCTTTGACAAATAATTGAGCACAAAGCATTTGCTGTATTTACTCGATACTGTATAGCTTAGCTGCGAAAGACTAGCCACTATTAATCATCTGGCCCTACAATTCTTAACCTGAAGGACGATCTGGAAGATTCAAGGTTCATCTTGACAAATGATCAGCAAAATATTTCTATACATTTAGTCACAAAGATATTTGCCACACATGTCGCATTTTATCCCCAACAAATGGATCGTTCGTAATATCTGCTCGATCCTTTTTGCCTCGACGGATGCTCGAGCATGGATCACTCGCAATATCTACCAGATCCTCTACAATTTTTGCCTTGATAGGCATTCAGGCATCATTTATCTCATCAATGCTTTGACGAATGCTCAAGCATGGATCACACCCAATGTTTACTAGATCCTTTACATTTTTTCCTCGATGGACCCTCAACTTCGATGGATAGTCGACATTATGTGATCATGTCTCAAGCTCTAATGGACAGTTGGGCAATGAAATTCTTATACAATTTAACCTAGATGAATGGGAAGTTGGTCAACCTGTATAACAAAGGTCCAATAACACATAAAGTAGTATGGAGTGCAACGATCAACTATATTTTCCAATAAGAACGAATTCATCATATAGGAAGTCACGTATCCAGTAAGGTCGCAATCAACTGTGGTTCCTAAGGATTGAAGTCGAGCATCACCGGACTTCTCTTTATCCACTCCAGCCAGTGATTTCATGGTTTATGGACGACTCACGTCTCATCTCCACCAACTTGCTTCGTTGTCTGCTGACATAAGAATTTTTGGCCCATTGGCCTGCAAACTAAGGCTGTCACAACCAAGCACCCAAATATTCTTTCTAATCTTATATCCAATCATCATCGACCTGTGTTAGGGTCTGCCCCTATTGGTCGACATTCTTTAATGTGCAATGAGCAAAATGTGTTGACATCAACACTAGGCCACTCCGAATGTATCAATAACATCATCAGACAACCCATGGTGATCAGCGATCACTAGGCAACGAATTAACGCGTCATCAACACTAAGATATCCACTCCAGAGGAACAGTGTTTCTTGAACGCCATATCATCTCAATGCATTTCTACACGAATATGCTTTGAACTCATTATATTTTTTTAGATGCACGAGCTATATGGAGTCTTCCATAGACTCTTGGAACCACCATGCTTGGTCAGGGAACAAGTGTGCCCCGAGGAAAGATATATTACATGGAAATATATGATCAAGATAATCCTTAATTATATCCATCTCGACGAACGATCAAAGCGATACTCTTCAACACAACAAAGCCCCGAGGAACGGTCGAGCACACTTATCATCTCGATTATACGGATGAAATAACTCGATGGACGGTCGAGAAATTTTCCCTTTATATCTCGATTGGGGGCTCCATGGCAACGATGACACATGAACAGATTCACCGTAACATTTAAAGCAAAATAAAAGAGGCCAACTAAGGATGGCTTCCGTTATGGTTAACATTGACATTAGTTTTTCTAACGACGATTAGGATTAAGCTTGATTTAATTACAACAACTATCTTGCTTGTTTCAATTAAATTAAGTAATTCCTCAGGCCTTTGTCATCTCTAGTCACAAATGGCCTCACGAGTTTCCCCGACAACAATAAAAGACCTACGGGGGATCCCTAGGTAAAAAGCCAACTCTAATTGGTCGCCAACTATATTGGTCAGTTAAAATCCTGGACTAGTGGATGACCCTTAGACGAGGTGCATTTTTGCCATCGTCTTTTAGGCCTAAGGAAATGTGACGTCATAATCTAAAAGGTTAAACACACGGATATTTACATGCGAGGCATTTCAAAATGGAAAAATGCAAACAAAATTGAAATTAAATTTACTTGCGGGAAAGGACTAAGTACAATAAGCGTACCGATTACATATCAAATGAGAAAAACCTAATGCATGGTCTTACCCCAACTAGGTATAGGTCCGAGCAAGGTTTGGCACATAGGATTTTTGTCGGCATCTCCAATTGGACCACATGAGAAACCTAGTGCAATGTTTTACCCCAACTAGGTATAGGTCCAAGAAAGGCTCGACACATAGGTTTTTGGTCGGCCTCTCCAATTGGACCGTACAAAAAACCTAATGCAGGGTCTTACCCCAACTAGGTACAGGTTCGAGCAAGTCTTGGCACATAGTCTTTTGGTCGGCCTTTCCAATTGAACCACATGAAAAATCTAATGCAGGGTCTTAGCCCAACTAGGTACAGGTCTGAGCAAGGCTCGACACATAGGCTTTTGGTCGGCCTCTCCAATTGGACCATATGAAAAACCTAATGTAAGGTCCTACACCAACTAGGTACAGGTCTGAGCAAGGCTCGGCTCATAGGCTTTTGGTCGGCCTCTCTAATTGGACCACATGAAAAACCTAATGCACGGTCTTTCCCTAACTAGGTACAGGTCCGAGCAATGCTCGGTATATAAGCTTTTGGTCGGCCTATCCAATTGGATCATATGAAAAAACTAATGAAGGGTCTTACCCCAACTAGGTACAAGTCCGACCAAGGCTAGGCACATAGTCTTTTGGTCTGTCTATCCAATTGGACCATATGAAAAACCTAATGCCGGGTCTTACCCTAACTGGGTACATGCTCGAGCAAGGCTTGACACATAGGCCTACGGTCGGCCTCACCAAATGGACCATACCAGATCAAAATAGAGGGAGATGCCCTAAACTTAATGCATGCTCGAGAAAGCCTTAGCAAATGAATTCTGAACAAGCTTATGGTCGGCCCCACGAATTGAGCCATGCAATAAAAAAGAACAATGAACTAAGTTCGACCTGATCCCATGAGGGTACGTAGGCAGCTCGATACTCTCGAGTATGGTTCCCATATCAACTAAACATCTCTCAACTCAAGCCAAACATTCATATAAAAAACTTATAAAAGTAAGAAAAACAACCAAAGAATGATAAAAGTTAAACGACATCTCAAATAACACCAGTCGAGTTTTCATCAGCAACTACGCATGTTAAAAGAGATTATGGACCAACTCCCAGTTCATCTCGGAATCAACTCAGCTGAACTGCGACCTGTGGGGCTATTGTGGGAGGGAAAAATATGCCAACATAATAGCATGACATGTCACTAGCACCCCGATCAATGTGGAGAGAAACATACGCTCCAAAAAGATAGGGACGATTAGAGTCCTTGATAAACTAGAAGACTGAGGAGCAGTAACTGATTCAAATCAAAATCCACGAAGATAAGACTCATCAATTTTTGTAACCCTAATGTAACCCCTAACTCTATATAAAGGTGACACCCCACATTATTAAAGGGGGCTTATAATCTAGAGAAACACTCATGTAAAACTCTCTCATGATTCTAATGGAACACAACCACAGCCCCGTGGACGTAGGCCATTGATGGTCGAACCATGTAAATCTTTGTCTCTCTCATATTTATTTTTATACATGCATCGTGGTAAATGGGCACCCCCTTACGAGTAGATTTTTTGACACCACACTTACGGTTCACCCAGTCCTTGCATAGTCACACCAATTCATAACTGAAGTAAGCAACAAAGAGGTTGCTCACAAGAAATGATCAATTTATAAAATAAATTTAGAGAAAAGGTGGTCCTCGAAACCCCCCCTCAAGTTTATAAAATATTTTAGAGGAGGTGGTCCTTGAGACCTCCCCTCAAGTTTATATAAGAATTTAGAGGAGGTGCTCCTTGAGAAACCACTCAAATTTATAAAAGATTTTAAAGGAGGTGGGGATTGAGACCATCCTAAAGTTTACAAAGTTTGTACAACAAGCTACAGTTTCAAAAGATATTTACCAAATTAGATATTTTGTCTACAAGAAAAGACATATTTTCTTTTTGACTTTGGTTTGCACCAGGTGGTACCTGTCAGAGGTAATAGGCGGCTAAACACAGTTAGGGACAAATGATTCATTACAGATCTTGTCCCTCACCAACCCCTTCAATTTTGGCGCCCAAAAGTTCCAACTCATCCCTAGTGCCCAAGTATAAATAGGAACCCTTGGATAGGTTAAGTGATAATCAAAAGCTCAAGGCAAATGGTTACTCTGTCGAAGTTACACTAGACCACCTAGTATTCTCTCCTTTCTCTCTCTCTAAGTGCTGAGTGATTATTTCTTCACTCCCGCCTTGATAGCCATCATTCTCAAGATATCCTCTTGAGAAAAGTTGCTATTAATGTTGTGAAGTTCATCTTCTTGCAGGAGGTGGTTCTAGCTTTGATTCCATTTTTACCAAAAAGGTAAGGTTTTACTAGTTGCTGCTCTAGAAACCCTTAAAGACCTTGGAGGCAGAGTTAATTGAAGTGGCTCATGCCTCACCTATTTCAATATCTTACCAGACACTAGTCACGCTACCCTCCTCCAAAAATCACCACAAAATAACATTCAAAATAAACATTAACAACTAATTGAGGAAAGACATGTCATATTTTTGTTTCTACTTTTAAAAAATTAACATAACAAAGGCCTTATGATCAATTAGGATTATAATAAGTCTAGCTATTTAGTTTCTATAAAAATCGAATATAAAAAAAATAAATCACTAGTGAGAGGTCTCTTTTAGCCAATTATCTTATAAAATAGCTAATAAGTCTAGCTATTTTTAATTCTTCAATGCAAATGGCCTGATTATATATACATAAAAATTAGTCAAATATGAATATTCATATGGGTGTGAGTCAAGAAAATACACCATTCACGACATACCTATTAAGAACGCCTAATTCATATTTATGACCCTCATCCTTAAATATTTGTTCTTCCAATCAACCAAAGAGCATATATGTTTGATTGTAACAAATTTAGACAATATATATTTGATTATAACATAGTGAAGTGCATAATATCCTCAACTTCCACAATTAAGAACCATCGTCTCTAGTGTAAAACCCTATTTTAAACTAAAATCCCCCAATTTAAACCTCTAAAACCCTAGAAAGAGAAATATAGTACTTGTAAAGTGGAAAAGAAAGAAATAGAAATCAAATCAGACAAAAAACTCTACTAAGTTAATTACATCTTCATTAGTCCACAAAACATACATAATCACAACTTTCTTTAAGACGACAAAAGCTGAAAAAACTTTTAAAATGTACATTTTATTGCAAAGAAAAAACAAAACGTATTCCAAAATGCATTAAATCAGGTAATGTAAAATTCAATGTCAAAACTTATTACTAATATAAGTAACAGCAAAGAATAAAGGAAAAGATGAAGCTTCATATTTATCAATTATTTCCTAAGAAGCTGAAGATGTTTATGAAGATATATAATGCAAAAAATATAAAATCAAATCCTATGGATATCTAAATTTAACAAAGTAAAACTAAATCTACAACTGAGGAAGAGTGCGCTTGCGTTCAAATAAGGAATTTATTTAATTAAGCACAGTTTTCACCACTTAAGTCCTAAACATGTATATATATGTGATTAATTATGAATATGTAACATGCAAGAACACACATATGAGGAAAAATCCCCCAACGGGGCAAAACCTTTTATTTTCACAATAATTTTTGTAAGAAAACAGCTTACAACGGATTATAATGAAAATACAGTGACACAGAAATACCCTCGGGTGTCGGTTCTGTTGTCGGCGGCTAGAACAATCCATTTCCAGAATTCAAAAATGATTTTCAAAAACAATTCCCAAATATTTATGCAAATATTTAAAGTTCCAATAAAACATTTTACTGATAAGGTGCAGTGGAGTAGTGGGAATGAGCTGAGATGCACGTTGCATGTAGAATGATGCACGTGAAGAAAGTGGTTGCACTGAATTCGGATACAGTCCATCGAGGATGATCGTGTTGACGTGCCGAATGTAGCGGTATCAGACATATGAACTGTGATCTAGGAGAAAACAGAAAATTCCTAGAATCTACCCCGGACATTTATCAAATTATGTCCTTACAAATCTCCGCCTATGTCTATACCGGTACATATATAAAAAAATCCGAATTATGCAATCAAATGACATACAATATAATGAAGCCCTTATACTTTTGACTCACTTGAGTCTATATTGTATAAGTGCTCATCTAGTTTGGAAATTGTGACAAAATTGTGTCCTACCTAGAATCCAAAGAGCCTCAGAAGTTGGTTTGCTACTTCATCTCTCTTTCTTGCTTTGATCAAGAACCTATTGCCAACACTCACACAGTAGAATTCATTTTTGCATATCATATTGCATAATTATGTGTGTTCATGTGTTGAGTGTGTTTAAATCCCTAAATTTGAATTTTAATAATTTTTTTGGGATTTTTTAAACATTTTTAAAATAAGGTTTTCTTAATTAAAACTTGATATAAAAGTTTTTGGGGTTAATTTGTAAATATCATTTGTTGATTATATTGGCTTAATGTTACCTTAGGTAGAATCCGAAAGCGGAGTAAACTTGAGGGTGTGGTTTTAATTACCTTTGGACGCGCGTGTGTTATCCTGTTTTTGACCAACACTTGTCCTCGTCTGATTGGCTGAAGTTGTGTTTATTTACTGAGTTAAAACTGCATTCGTTCCTAGCCCTTGGATCATTAGCTATCAACGCTCTGCATGTTGTTTTGGTGAATTCCAGTACAACTCTTTAGACCAATCAGAATTTGTTTAATCACCGCCTTATTAGAACCCTTAGATCTAAGTCAACTTGGCTTGTCTTAATCCAGGCCCTTGGTTTTGAGCCAGCCTCTCGAACCTTCTCCTCACCCTATAAAAGGGACCCTTCTCTCAGACTTCAAAGACTTTTGCCATTTTCATTTCCTCTGAGAAATTGAGAGAGTAGAGAGAGAAGAGAGAGAGTTAGAAACCCTAACCCTGTTCGTCAAACCTCTTCCATCCAAACTCAAACACTTATTCAAAATACCTCCATATCCAAAACACTTCTCTGAGTGTTCTTGAGAGTTTGAGTTGAGTTTGTTTTTGTTGCTGTAACCTCGTGTTCTCTTGATCTTGTTTTCAACTTAAACGTTTTACTCAGAACTACTTTCTGATTTCATAGAAATTTTAGATCTGAGTTATTCGTGTTACATTACACTTAGTTTCATTTTATTTCTCATCTTGAGAAATATATTGTTGATTATTTTTATAAAAAGTTTGCTTACTTTGAAATCAACAATAAATGCTTTCTATTTCTAGTTCTTGTAAAACAAAACCTTTGAACTAGTTTGGAATCTCACTTGGAGGTTTTCAATCTCGAAAAGTTTCTCTAAATTCTGAGATTGATTAAGACCTTGTCTGTCTTCCTAGCAAGGTATCCGGGGATTCTGGGAATGATTTAAAGGTCAAATAAGGTGAACAGTTTTGTAAGAAGAAAGAAAAAGAAAAGATCACAGCATATAGTGTTATTGTAATTTGATAGGACTGTTTGTACTTAATAAGTGTGTGTGTGTGCATGCATGTGTTAGAAAGAACCTTCACAAACACTTTCATTGTACAACACGAAAAGTGTTGGTAATAAGATCTTGAGAACAAAGAGTCGACGTAAAGTGCTGGAACAAATCAGAAGTTAACAAACTGGGAGAATTACATCTACAATCAGAACTGCAGAGAAGTTTAAGGACACCAGAGGGTACATTCCTAAACTTATATAGGACTGAGTTGTTTGCATGTTAGTTATACAGTTTGTAACTTATATATTTGTTTTAGTGGATTTTTCATTTTACTCCGTAGAGGGAGTCGTGGATGTTTCCTCAATTGGTGAGGTTTTACCACGTAAAAAATAGTGTGAACATAATCTTTCTACATCTCCTCATCTCACTCTTGGTTGTGCTGAGTTTAAGATTTTTAAACTACTTTATAAACTTGTTATTCAATTCTTGAATAGATCTCGTACATACTGATTTGTTAAACACATCTTGTGTTCAAATAGTTTGGTTTTTGCGAAAAGAATTTCTTAAAAAAACAGATCGGAGTTACTTAAATAGTTTATTTTTAATAAATGGCTTTAGTAACATTTTTCAGATAATATCCCCATTAAACCCTCAAACTGAGAATACTAAATGACATGTCTTCCAAATCTTCAGCTCTCCAAATCTTCCAAAGCTTTTCTCATCAGGGTGTGTAATCAAATAATGAGAAATGTTGTACCTACACACATGAGATAAAGCAAATACCCGTGAAAAGTAACATATTGAAAATATAATGATATGCAAAAAATTGATGATCAATTAAGCTTAAGAAAATCAAAACAATTCTCGCCCATAATTCTTATCTCTCCCCCTTTTTATGATGTCCCCAAATAGACAGATATGAGAAGCAGAAATGAATGCACATGGAGAATGACACACGGGAATAAACTGTTATGTTTGAATTTTTAAAAAAATTTCACACAAAGTATACAACAGAGAATCACACCATGAAAGATAACAAAAATAACCAAGTCAATGATAGCGAAAATGAAGGGGTGTGATAAAATTCGAAAGGAAAATCAATGTATACAAACATGACATATCTGCATGATGAATATCGGATACTCCTAACGAATGAACTCAAAGTCTTCCTTTGGTGTAAAAAGATGGAAATATGAGACATTGACTCAATCAAATCAAAAAATCAAAACTCAAAGTGATTTTCACACCAATAACGTCCAAAACTATTTCATTCTTTTTCAGGACTTTCAAGGAAGTGCAAACCCATTTATATTCTCCAAACGAACTCCCTCAGATTTTTATTTTGAATAGAGGCTTTTCTAAATTCTCAAACTTTGGAGAATTGATGATGAAACCCAAATGGCCCATAGTTGGCATGAATTTCTTTTTATTGCCTTTACATTTTTTCGGGGCTCTTTTAACCTCTTTGGACCTCGGATAATAAAATTCCTCAATTTTTAGGTCCTTTTGAACGGTGGCTTTTGCGCAAAGACGTGATAATTACCTTTCGCAGCCCCTCCCCACTCTTAAACAAACACTCAGTTTCACAAGAATAACGGTTTTTACATGCAATCCAATCTTATCAAGTTTTATCGCATATTGTTAGTTGTATAAACAAAATTGAGATGGAAACACTCAAGCCAACATGTGATAGACAAGTGCAATAATCAAATAAAGCCGTGCATGTGTGAAATAAAGGAGATAGGAGTCAAACATGTAGAAAGATATCACTAATCACATCTCAAAGACTCCAAATAATGTAAAGCACATGGATGAAATGATGTAGCGTCTCAAATCTCTATCAAACAGTCATATGGATAAATGGAATGAAGGTGTGACTTGGCTATCTTAAATGTTCATTCATAAAAGGTGCATAAAAAATACAAAAATATATTTGTGCTTTTCTGAAATTTTTATATATAAAAACAAAAATCTTTTTGGATTTTTTTAAAAGAATGAATAAATAGCTGTACAACAAGGCAATAATACATATAAAACACACTAGCAATAGGAAGAATATGATATGAACATGAAAAAAACATCATATTCTAGACACAGACCAACCCCTTAGTCAACTGTGAAAATCCCCAAAGACTTCCTAAGACTCTCAAATCTAAGGGCATCTAAAGGTTTCGTAAAAATATCGTCTAACTGACGGTCGGTGGGAACAAAACTCAGGGATACGACTTTCTCCTCAACTAACTGTCGTATAAAGTGATCACGTATCCTGATGTGCTTTGTGCGCGAATGCTGGATTGGATTGCGGGATATGTGTATCGCGCTCGTGTTATCACAAGAAATGGTCACGGTGTCCAGTGAAATCCCATAATCCTCCAGCATTTGCTTCATCCATAAGATTTCCGCGCAACAACTCCCAGTGGCTATGTACTCAGCCTCCGCAGTGGATAAATAGATGGAATTTTGTTTCTTGCTCAGCCAAGAGACAAGAGCAGAACCAAAATAGAAACACCCACCAGAAGTTCTCCTACAACCATCTACAACCCCGACCCAATCAGCATCTGAATAGGTGGACAAACGGTCATCAGTATCAAAGGAATACCAAATACCGTATGAGAGAGTCCCACTCACTTATTTAATAATACGTTTGAGAGCAAGCAAATGTGACTCTTTTGGGGATGCCTAATATCGCGCACACACTCCAACACTAAAGGCTATGTCGAGATGACTAGCAGTCAAGTAAAGAAGACTACCTATCATACTCCAATACAAGGTTTTCTCTACGTCCTTGCCTGAAGTGTCCTTACTAAGCTTGGTAGTGGTACCCATAATTGTACGAGCATGCTTAGAGGAGTTTAAACCAAATTTCTTCACTAGGTCTCTAGCATACTTGGATTGGTAGATGAACATCCCATCCTCTAGCTGACGAACTTGGAGACCAAGGAAGAAAGTAAGTTCACCAACCATGCTCATCTCAAACTCACTTTTCATCTCCTCTTCAAAGTGATGAGCATGTTGAGAGCACGTGGATCCAAAGACTATGTCCTCCACATAGACTTGGGCAACCAAAATTGCACCGTCATATTTCCTGATGAACAACGTCATATCAACTCCCCCTCTCTTGAAGCCACGGGCTAAGAGATAGGAAGTAAGCCGCTCGTACCAAGCACGGGGTGCTTGCTTCAAACCATATAAGGCTTTCCTCAGATAGTAGACGTGCTCCGAGTGCTGAGGGTCTTCAAGCCCTTTTGGTTGTTCCACGTAAACCTCCTCCTGTAGAATGTCATTCAGAAAGGCACTCTTGACATCCATCTGATATAACTTGAAGTGCACATGACATGCGATGGCGAGTAGTAGACGAACGGACTCAAGCCTCGCAACAGGAGCAAATGTCTCCCCAAAGTCTAAACCTTTTATCTGTGTGTAGCCTTGAGCAACCAACCGAGCCTTGTTTCGGATTATGGTACCAGTTTCATCCATTTTATTCTTAAAAATCCACCGGGTACCAATCACATTAGTCTCACTAGGTCGGGGGACAAGTTCCAAGACATTATTCTTTTTAAACTGAAGTAACTCATCCTGCATAGGAGATATCCAGTGTTCATCCTTGAGTGATTCTTTATGATTCTTGGGATCGACTTTGGACGTGTAGCAAAAATGGCTAACAACGTTCTCTAGATGAGCACGAGCCTTGACCCCTAAAGTGGGATCACCAACAATGGCAGAAGGGTCATGACTCTTGCGAACCCAAGCAGGTGTGTCCCCTAACACAGGAGTAGGGTCCACAGAGTGTGAGTGAGGTACAAGTAACTCACTGCTAGATACATCCTCAACCTCACACTGAAGTTTAGAGTCAACAAATGCTGAAGGTTCGTCATCTTCCACGGTGACGTTTATTGACTCCATAACCTTAGAGCTCTTCAGGTTAAAAACTCGGTACGCTCTACTATTCGATGAATATCCCAGCAGTATTCCCTCATCGCTTCGGGATTCAAACTTTTCCTAATTGCTCTCTATCCCGTAGAATGTAGCATTTACTCCCCAAAACACAGAAATATTCTAGGTTGGGCTTCTTCCCAGTCCACAACTCATAAGGATTCTGAAGTGTGTGTGGATGAAGATAAACCCTATTCACCGTATGGCATGCAGTAGACACTGCCTCTGCCCAAAATCTCCTAGAAACTTTACGACCTAGAAGCATAGATCTAGCCATCTCCTAGATCGTTCTATTTTTTCTCTCAACAATCCCATTTTGCTGAGGAGTCTTCATAGCAGAAAACTAATGTTTGATCCCAAGGCTATCACAATACAAATCTACCTTTGCTTCCTTAAATTCAGTGCCGTTGTCACTACGTATCCTATTAATAGTGACTTCGTGTTGATTTTGAAGGACATGACACTTGGTTGTTAAAAATTCTACAGCATCGGATTTCTCTCTCAGAAAACCTACAATGGAGTATCTGGAGAAATCATCCACCATCACGAGGATATACCTCTTACCACCCAGACTCTCGGTTCGAGTGGGACCCATAAGATCCATGTGTATAAGCTCAAGAACACGAGAGGTGGTAATGGAATGAAACTTCCTATGGGGACTACGAATTTGTTTTCCCAACTAACAGGGTCCACAAACCGTCGAAGTTGGCCTTCCAAGAGATGGTAAGCCACGTACTAGGTCCTTTTTATCTAAGCGAGTGAGATCTCTAATATTTACGTGACCTAGACGTTAGTGCCACATATCCATAGGAGTGATCGTGGCACTGTTGCACACAAGTAAGGATGTGGACTCAGTCCCATAGCAATTATCCTTTGTCCTCACCCCTTGCACTAAAAGTTTACCGGCTTGATTATAGAACTTACAAGCGTCCCGATCAAACTTTACAGCAAAGTCAGCGTCGCATAGCTGGCTAATGCTGAGAAGGTTTACTTTCAAACCTTTGACGTACAACACATTCTCTAGCTTAGGAAATCCTGGTAACACTATAGTACCTCGTCCTACAATTCTAGACTTGCTCCAATCTCCAAAGGTGACTCTGCCATCCTAATAATCCTCAAGAGATGTAAAAAATGAGGCATCACCTGTCATATGTCTGGAGCATCCACTGTCAAAATACCACTAAGAGGTATTATGTGCTTTAAGAGCAACATGAACAACAAAGGCCTTTTTATCTTTCTTAGGCACCCAAGAAGTGGTAACCTTTTGTTTGCCTTTATTGTTATTGGTTTTAGCTGGAATGTGAGAAGCATTCAGTGACGGGAAAGACATCCATTGGAATTCCTCCATCAAACTCTGAGACGTGGTAGCTAAGGACTCAACTTGCTATCTCAGACGAGAAAAACCATGCTATAGCAAAACTCCCTGAGGTGGCCTTTTCTTTTGTAATAAGTACAAAAGAACATAGTCAAAGGCGGACCTTGGTTTTCTTTTCTTGGTCGAGCTCTCCTTCGAGGATTTTGATGATGGCCATAAGGAGTCGTAGTAAACTCAGGAACAGGTCCAGGTGCAATTTGGGATGTGGAGGCACCATCATAACCTATTCCATGCCGATCACCAAAACCTAAAGCGGGGCCAAGGAGCATCTTTCCCATTTTCCTAGATATGTCCTCGATTTGAACCTTGACTTTCCGTGCTTTCTCAAGATCATGAGTCAGCTAGGCAACAAGGGCTTCAAGTTTCTTGCGAGTCTCCACGGAGGTATGGAGCTCACTCGTAAGACTAGCCACTTGTTTAGTCAAGTCCCCTCTCTCTTTCTCAAAATTACTCTCTCTCTCTCTCTCTCTAAACAAACTCTCTTTTTCAACACAGACAGATTCTCTCTCTCTCGGGGCGGTGCAGGTGGAGGACTCTCTCTCTCTCGCTTCTCTTAAATCTTCCTCTAAGACAGTGATCTTAAGAACTAACGCTTTGTTATGCTTTTTAGTTTTAAATGACTCAGAATACAACTCAGTGTAGGCGCGTTGAATATCACTCTCGCTCTCACTTGTGTCATCCTCCCCCTCACTCACATCGATCTCACTGTCGAGGTGTCCCTGTGAAGCATTATCCTCATCATCGTGAGGAGAACTAGAAGTGCTCACATGACTAGCCATGAATGCGGTGAAGTTACACTCATGCCGTGACTCGACTATAGAATCCACCGACTCGACCTCACTGTCGTCGCTAAGGGTAGCATTAAGGACAACTTTCCCTTTCTCTTTGTTCAGACGTGTGGAACACTCAAAGGCTCTATGACCCCTACCGTCGCACTCAAAGCATCTCTCACTTTCTTTCTTAGGAGTATCTTTAAAATCTTTTTCATTTTTCTTTTCAAACTTATTTTTCTCAAATTTCTTTTTATTATTAAAATTGCCATTTTTCTTAAATTTGAGAATCCTCTTGAAATTTTTGGCAAAAAGAGCCAAATCATCTAAATCAAAATCACAATCAGAATCTGACGTGTCGGTCTCTCTCTTTCTATATGACTCTACCCTCTTTCTAGCCGACCCCTCACTCTTTCTCTCTTGGGCATTAAGTGCAATTCCTTTATCTTTAGACCTCGCAGTTTTAGGGAACATATCAATTTCATATGTTTGCAAGTCTCCTACAAGTTCTTCCAATTTTAGAGTATTTAAATTACCCATGGAATTTAGCACAGTGACTTTAGGGATAAAATGCTTAGGCAAAGAATGAAGAATCTTTTTAACAACTCTAGCATTAGGAATATGCTCACCAAGATTAAAGCAAGTATTAACAATGTTAGAAAGCCTAGCATAAAAATCATCAAAACATTCAGTCTTATGCAAGGTGATGGTTTCAAATTGAGTTGTCAAATTTTGTAATTTAGATTCTTTCACAGCATTAGTTCCTTCATGGGTGAGTTGTAAAACATCCCATGCTTCTTTTGACGTGGTGCACGTCATTATGCGTTTGAACTCATCAGGTGTGACAGACCCAGAAATAGAACTTAGACCCTTAGAATTTAATGATGACCATTTAAATTCGTCTTCAGTCCAAGAAGTGACAGGTTTTAAACTGATCACATTATCAACCGTGGCGGAGGGAGGTGTCCACCCTCTTTCGACCAAAATCCAGACACGTTCATCAATGGCTTTTAATGCAGATCTCATGCGGGCTTTCCAATATGCATAATTTGTCCCGTCAAAAACTGGCATTTTATTATATAACTTCTCCATAATGAACACACTCGTTTTCAAAAATCAATTTTTTAGAAAATTGATATCTTAGAAAAATTTTGCGGAAAATTACACGGTAAAATTGTGTAACTGGCTGGGATACTAATTTGAGGAAGAGTGCGATTGCGTTCAAATAAGGAAGTTATTTAATTAAACACAGTTTTCACCACTTAAGTCCTAAACATGTATCTATATGTGATTAATTATGAATATGAAACATGCAAGAACACATATATGAGGAAAAATCCCCCAACGGGGCAAAACCTTTTATTTTCACAATAATTTTTGTAAAAAAACGGCTTACAATGGATTATAATGAAAATACAGTGACACAGAAATACCCTCGGGTGTGGGTTCTGTTGTCGGCGGCTGGAACAATCCCTTTCCAGTAGGGTTGAGTAAATGATCTTCTTGAAGGTTTAAAGATTCACACTTATATGGGAATGGTTTTGTGAATAAAAAAGGTTTAGGAAACCTTAAAAGGTGAAATCTTATTCTGGGATGTTTTTGCAGAATTTCGTGATTGCAGAAAGACTTCTCAAAAATCGTGTAGAAGGAGATCAGATATTTATACAAAAATCGAGGCGGTGGCTCGTTCGAACGAGATAACATGCCACTCGAACGAGATAGTATGTCGCTCGAACGAAGGACAGAAGTCGTTCGAACTATATCGCGCGACATGTCTATCTCACACGAACGACTTGCAAAGTCGCTCGAGCGATCTCGTCGATCGAGGCCATTCGCTTCTACACTTAGAAAAATTCTGCTTTTGATAAAAAAATAATCCAGAATTCAAAAATGATTTTCAAAAAAAATTCCCAAATATTTATGAAAATATTTAAAGTTCCAATAAAACATTTTACTGATAAGGCGTAGTGGAGTAGTGGGAATGAATTGAGATGCACGTTGCATGTAGCATGATGCATGTGAAGAAAGTGGTTGCATTGAATTCAGATATAGGCCATCGAGGATGATCGTGTTGACGTGCCGAATGTAGCAGTGTCAGACATATGAACCGTGATCTAGGAGAAAACAGAAAATTCCTAGAATCTACCCCGGACAATTATAAAATTATGTCCTTACAACACCTTTCTACGCTCCCATAGATGAAACATATTTTAATGAAAACCCTAAATCTGAACTTCGATAGAGAAAATAAAAAATAGAAAACATAAATTAAAATAATGGGTTTAAACCCTTAAGAACTTAACTCAAATAATTATTAACCCCTCAAAAAATAATGGAGAGCGGTGGAGATATAGATAAAAAAAAGAGAGAGATAATAGAGTATATACCAAATTTCAGTCTATCTATGATGAATCAATGGTAAAAAAAAAGAGCAAACCTACTGAAAGATTCTCCCTCCATCGTGGGGTACTAGGAGTTTAGATGTATGCATCCTCACTACTACATATGCAGAGAGGTTATGTAAAATAATAACAACAACAACAATAGTAGTAGTAGTAGTAGTAGTAGTAGTAGTAGTAGTAGTAGTAGTAGTAGTAGTAGTAGTAGTAGTAGTAATAATAATAATAATAATAATAATAATAATAATAATAATAATAATAATAATAATAATAATAATAATAATAATAATAATAATAATAATAATAATAATAATGATGATGATGATGATGATGATAGTAATAATAATAATAATAAAATAATAATAATAATAATAATAATAATAATAATAATAATAATAATAATAATAATAATAATAATAATAATAATAATAATAATAATAACAACAACAACAACAACAACAACAACAACAACAACAACAATAATAATAATAATAATAATAATAATAATAATAATAATAATTAAGAATTTGTATAGTTCTGAAACCATTAATCTGAAACGAAAACACCTCAAAACAATTGAATAAATTGAGATCTAAAAATAAGTAGACCTGATGTTATAAGATCTGCAAAAAAAAATGTAAAACACCATATTAGAGTTTCAAAATCCTATTTTGATGGTGTAGTGGTGATCGATGATCCATAGAGAGATTGAAATCTAAATGCGTTTTTTTCTCGAAAATAGATATGGGGTAGAGAGATCATACTTGGTGGTGTTCGGCATTTAGTAGACGAGGATGGATGGGATGCTAATTATGGATAGAGATAGAGAGTAATCAATCATTATAAAAGACGATTTAAGTGAATGGCTTTGTGTCGTGTTTTGGATATTTGAGACAGTGAAGGGGCGATGGGCGGTTAGTTTGTGGGGAGTTGGGGCAAAAAGTGAGAGATGGAATGCGAGTCTGATGGAGTACTAAAGGGTGGAAATTGAATGAGTAAGGTTTATTATTAACCCTTTAATATATTTGGGGAAATGAATTGTTTTGGGGTAATAAGAGTTCACGGGGGGAGAGGGGTGTAGAAATTTCAAATTTTGAAGAGTCAGTTTAGGCCCTTCATTTTTAGTGGAGGCTATGATAAGATTTGGGAATTTATTGTTTTTAAATAATTCAAACACTTCCCTACTGTAGAAACCTCATTCTAGTACCCCCTAATATCTCCTTAGGTCCCTAGCACCCTCCTGCATCACTATGAACCTATGTCATACCCCTAGTACTGACCTAGAAGCCATCCGGCACTCCCAGGCTCCGTTTGACCAAAAGTCAAAATCTTCAGCTCGACCGAGATTAAATAAATCTTCAAAGGGAACTGAAACCCCTTTCCAATGGTCCACTCCGGGCCCAATTCTGACTTACTGTACGGACAAACGATCCGTTTTACTCCAAAAGGTCATCGAAAGCTTATAGAACTCGGTTAACCAAAGTCAAACCTCCCAAAATAGGTCAAACTCTTTATAATGTCGAAGTACATATCATAACCTTTCCAACGGTCTGACCCATGCGTGATTCTAACTTACCATGCGGACGAATGATCCGTTTGCGTCAGACGATCCCCCGTCCAAAGGACCGATGAGTGTTTTTGAGCCACATTTATCCTAAATACAACTCTTGGACCCGTGATTAGTCCAAAAGACTTTCAAAGGTATCTGAAGTACCTTTCTAGTGGTATGCCCCGTGCACGATTCAGATCAACGAATTGTGTTTTATGACCATTTTTCTGAAGGAACCTGAACGAGATTGCCAAACGGCGGGTTTAAAATCCTGCATATCGGCAGTGTGCCTAAAGGCACTTGCTGATTGGCAGGACCAGACCTATGCTGATCGAAAATACCCTGGGCCTATAAAAAATGGGGCCTAACCTCATTGCAAGGAACCCAAGATATGAGATCCATTACTCTCAGCGAACTCCGAAAACCTCCCTCGAAGTCAGCGTGATTTATACATCCAAACCCCTTTCCAACCCTCACTTTTCATCATCTTATTCATTAAACTTTGTGAATTAACTACCCTTCATCATCACCTAAGTGCAAAGGCTGCTCTCCAATATTCAAGATCAAGCTCAAGATCTTCAAGAAGGTCCAACTTTCTCAAATTCTCTTTAATTCACATTAATTTGTTTTATTACTTAGCCCTTTTATTATCTCGATCACTCATATCCTAATATACCTTTTTTATATTAGTATTATTGCACATCTCTTATTTTTCAAATAACCCCCCCCCCCCAAAAAAAAAAGAAGGTTTGCTCATAAATTCCAAACGAGAATTCTCACACTTTTCTCATAATTTTCTCACACTAAAACACCCTTTCTCGCACACACACACACACACATAAGATAAGTCCCCGATTGGATTTATGGGATAAACCCCACCCCCTTGTTTTGCATGCAAACTACGTGGAATTTGATGCCTCTATAGGCTACGTAGGCGTCACGGGTTACAACCTGAGACTCGAGTCCTACTTTTTTCCAATTTTCTATTTTTCTAATTCCTTAACTTAATTCTATTAGATTATATATATTTACATATATACATATTTGTTCTTAGTGGCGTATTATTCCATATGTGTTATCGTTTCATTATAACGATCAACGCAAGGATAATCACGTAAATCACATTTGCTAATATTATTTTTAAGAACATTCCCATGGATGACTCGCTTTATCTCTTCCATGATACAAGTCGATGATTCCTATCTCCACTACATATACACATGCACACATATCACGGGGAATTAGAGGAAAATAACAACAATCCATAAGAGACTACAAGGGTGGAATGGGTTCCTAACACCTTCCCATTCCTTAACTTAGCCTCCGAACCCTACTCGAATCATTTTTGGTTTCGTATGTATTAATATGTTTTTGAGGCTGTCCTCTGGGATGGCTCCACCTTTTTTTGTCTGTTTTGAGTAAAATAGACTGGCGACTTCGTCTCTTTCAGTTTTTCACCTCACACATCACCGACGATGGTCGAAGCACTCTCGAGAGGGATGCGCGGGACCAAGATCCTCTCACCATACCCTCTCTATCTCTCTCTCTCTCTCTCTCTCTCTCTCCCTATCTCTCCATGAGGATAAGAGGATGAAAGGATAAGGGGATAGCCATTGTTCTGTGAGGATTGGGGATGGCCATAGTGGCGACTCCATTAGGGACACTTTGTTTAAGACGTCTAGAATCTATTTACATGGGTGTTTAATTTTCTTGTATATTACCCTAGTTGCATGTTCCCCTTTATTATTCATGTGTACCTTATTCTTATGCTTATATTCACACACTTGTAGAAGATTCTCAATGTACACTTCGCACCACGTGCACTTAAGATCATGTCTATCCACATGTTGCACGCATAATTATCCATGCTTGGTATACTATTGGTACTTATACTTTGCTCCCTATTTGGCATGATCAAGAAATATACTCTCATCATAAGATACAAATAAGAGAATTAAGCATGATTCACCCGACATCACTAAAGAGCATTGTTATTTTCCAAATTGTGTCCAGTAACTGGAGGGTCACTTCGTGATTGCCGCTGGTCCGGCAGAACGCAGTTAGCCTGAGCAATATGACTCTCACCTTCCATTGGTCAAGTACCTTCGACGTATGTCGAACGGATCCCCCGCATTGTACCCCTTGATCGAAGTCATGATGGGAGGTATATCGTAGGGAACTCGTTCATGTACGCCAAGTATATCGAATTCGCTCTCACACGTACTGTTCCCACGAGGTATATAGTGAGGCAATTCACATACACTCGGGTATATCAAATGGCTTGTCCAAATGTACCGATTGCCCTCAAAATCAAGACGTATATCGTGGAAGTCACGCCAAAGGGGGGACCCTTTATAATTCACCCAACGAACTGCATACCCACAAATAGGTGTCAAGCCTAATAGACACATGTTAGATTGTCGATTTCTACCCGAAACTCTGCTAAAATTTTGGGTCGGCCTGCCGCCCAAATTTTCAGGCATTTTTAAAATGGGACCCTGCCCGTGAGCCTGGTTACCAGTTCAGCCATAGCTTTTCATATGTTACAAACCAAACTTTTCCAAGCTAGAGTCCCATCTGGCATTTCATTTTTTATTGAGGAGAATTTAATATAATTGAGATCATAATAATTATAATAATCATGCTGAGACCCGTCTCCCAAAAATATTTCTCCTTTCTTTATCAAAAATCCAAAAATATTTATCCTCTCTTTATCAAAAATCCAAAAACATTTCTCCTCTCTTTATCAAAAATCCAAAAATATTTTGTCTTTCAATCTAAAAAAATGTCAAAAATATTTTCAATCTTTTTTTTTCTTTAAAAATAAATCCCATTTTACGCCTTCTCAAGTGAATCGCACGCCCTTGTCCTGGCTCCTTATTGCCTTCGGTCTTCAGTCAAATCACCCTGATGTTTCGTCCCTTCCCCGGTTACTTCTTTCGAGTCAGGAATCCACCTTCTGTCCATGGAGAACACAAACCAACAACCAATTGTGTAGCCAGATCTGATGGCAATTTTAGCTCAACTCGTGTTCAAGATTGATAACCTCCAGAATAAAGTCCGTGAGATGCAAAAAAACTAGGTTCCTGTTCCTCAAGAGACCGAGGCCCTATTCCCTCGTTCTATCGGTCCACCCAAGCCTATATGGGTTCTTGAAGAATATCATCACGCTCCACGTGCCCCTTCTGCTAATGGGTCGCCGCCTGCCCAGCTTCCTATGCCAAACCTTGTCCAACCTGAGGCTAACTTGCCTATGATCATATATTTAAATGAAGAAGAGTTGAACAAGGTCAAAGAAGATCTCAAGATGCTAACTAAGAAGTTAGACCAGGTTAGAATCTCTGGGAATTGCATGGACTACACCCACATGTCTCCTTATCCTAAAGCATGGTTACCCGATAAATTCAAGATGCCAAATATCGAGAATTCGGAGGGAGTGGACCCCCGATTGTTCATCTTCGCAGTTATCAGCATTATATGACTCTCCTAGGGTGCTTCTGAAGAAGTGATGGTGCAATTATTTCAACAAAATTTGAAGGATAGCACCCTCAAATGGTTTTTGTCTCTCGAGGAGTCCAGAATCCGTAGCTAGGAGGATGTAGCCTGAGAATTCATGTCTCAGTACAAATACAATGAAGAGCTTGAGGTCACTCGTCGTGATTTAGAGCTGATCAAACAAAAATCCAGGGAATCAATCAGTAACTTCATAGCCCGATGGAATTAAGGAAAAAGAAGCAACCATAACCAATCGTCCATCCGAGGAAGAACAAGTCATTATAGTGAAGAAGAACTTCTTACTCCATATCTTAGCAATAATGGGAGGACAATACTATCCCCACTTCCGATCTCTCAGAGAAGCACGAGTAAAAATCAAGGAGAGTCTTGATAAAACATAAGTTAAACTAAAAAAGCGTTCGGACAGTTCACTCCCAAAAAATATGATAAGCTTGTATGTGCTTTAGTCTCAACCATCAATAACATCTCTCAACCAACCACCTCGTGGGCACCCAAAATCCACCCTATCCCGATATAAAAGGAATATACTCAGCTCCATGCTCCCTTCTCCAAAGTTTATCAAGCCCTGTTAAGCAAAAACCTTATCAAACCCTTAGATCCCCATCCATTGCCCAATCCACTTCCAAAAAACTTCAAGGCAGATGCCCATTGGGACTTTCACCAAACTTTTGGCCATACCACCAACCAATTCTCCCACCTTCGAAACGTAATCCAAGGTCTGATTGACCGGGGTGACATTGCCCCACCCACCAATCCTAAGACAAACATTACTCACAACCAACTCCCCAATCATGCCAATACCATCTTCCTAGAAGAGAACCCATAATTTGATCCATCAACTCATATCACACCCATATAATCACCCAAACCTCTCCTAACTTGCCCATACTTCCTCCTACACCCTTCTAGCCTCGCTGATCAGGCACTTTCACTCCTTACCAGAGCATGCATCATTGTCCGTACCCATTCTGAAAATGGAAGTATGAAATTATCAGAAGTATTAAACCAAATCCTAGAGTTCGGGCTGAAACTTCCCTCATAAATTATCATTAATTTCTAGAGGTTAAGTACGCTGTTCTTGGAAGCACGAAAATGGGCCCTAGAGTCAGACAGTTGGGTGGTACCAACTGATGGAGTCAGCCTAGATGATGGTGTCCAGATCATGGCAGAATTATTCAGGAAAACGAATAATATTTGCAGTATGACTGAGTTACTTAATATTCTGAAGTTACAAGGGAACCTGGTCCCTTCACACTTACACCTCCACGTAGAATGGGAGAACCTATACGAATAAGCCATTGAAGTCATGGAATGCATTGACCTTACATGGAAAGACAAAAAAAATTCCACCAGCTGAGGGGAAGGATTCGAAGAATCAAATGAAGAGAAAGCTTCAAAGAAGATTGGCTCGGTGGCCGACATGTGTGGGATGATATAATTTTAAGAAATCCTCGAAGAAATAAATAAGATAGCAGAACAACTCGAGATCGATGAGGAAATATGGTTCATGTTCTTCCCTTCTTCAAGGAATCACATAACCAGATCAGGGAGGCATTACCAGATTCTAAGCTTACTACCAGCCAATGACAAAGGGAAGGGTGATGGCAACCTTCTTGTATGAGGAAAGCAAGATCCTCGACCAACTGAAGAAAACTCAAGCTAACATCACTCTATGGGGTCTTTTCATGTCTTCCCAGCTGCACATAAATTATTTGATCAAGTTGCTCACTGGACCCACTGTTCCTCCTTCTACCACACCAGAAAAAGAGATAAATTTAGTCGAATCCTTGACCTCTACCCGAATGCTATCCTTTTTCGAAGAAAAAATCCCTAGAATTAGGCCAAACCATAATCATGCACTCAACATCTATGTCAAAGTTATGGGGAAGATCATACCACTCTCTCTTATTAATAATGGATCCTCCTTGAATGTATGCCCATTAAGTACCTTCAAATGCTTAGGACTAAAGGAAAGTGACCTCGTTCAAACCTCCGTTGTTGTACGTGCCTACAATAATACCCATCACGAAGTGATGGGATCCATAAAACTTATAATAGGGGTTGGCCCTATAAACACTATCGTTAAATTCAAAGTTATTGACATCCCAGCTTGTTTCAACCTATTGCTTGGATGAAATTGGTTCCACAGTATCAAGGGTGTGTCTTCCTCACTTCATTAGAAATTGAAGTTCTTCATCGACGAATGAGTCATCACCATTTTGGGCGATGACGACAATGTTGAGGGTACACCTACCAGCAATCCAATCCTTGAGATACAACACAGGTCAAATGATATGCTCCTATCAGGATTTCGAGTTGAGCCACCTCTACTCCTGACAAAGGATGATTTCAGATAAAGTGTTTTTCCAAAATATAACCGTCATGGCAACGTCAATGTGATTAAAATGTTCAGAAATATGCACTTCATGCCCAGATTGGGGCTAGGACAAAGACAACAAGGGATAATTGAGCCCATTGTACTGAAGAAAGCTTTCCCTCCTTGTGGTTTGGGGTATCAACCATCAGAACAAGGGCTCAGATGTAACAACCCTCACTTTTGAGAACCTATTTTATATTTATTTATAGTGTGTAGTGAATATATAAAATGTTGGAATATGGAGTAAATATTAATTAAATGATTTAAAAATTAATATTTACTAACTTGTTGCATGTTTACTGTATGCGTAAGCAAATATCACCATGTTGCGTTTTATAGTGTCATGTGATTTAAAATGACATTTAGGGTTTAAATGAAACCGTAACTTGAAATGATTTATAAAATTTTCAAATGATAATTTTGAGGGCGTAGTTATTCCAGAAATGCGCGAGATAGTCGAAATAAGTGTCCTATTGTATTTTTATGTTTAGGGCACTTTTGATTGGTTTTAACATAAGTGTGTAGTTGTCAATCATTTTATTGTGGTATAAATAACTTAAGTTGATAATTTTAGACTAATGCCACGATTTAGTCTTGCTAAGCCTTTTATTTCTCTTAAGTGCATTTGTTAACCTAGAGAGAAAGAGAGAGGAAGAGAACTTTGGAGAGAAAGTGAAAAAAGGAAGAAATTGAAGATTTGGAGATTTGATCTTGCATTCTTCTTCCAAGAATCTTAATTTGCAGCTCAAGGCAAGTTTTCTACTTGCTAATATATGGTTTAAGATGAGTAAATTGTGTGATAGTTGTGTGTTTAGAAATTATAGGATAAATGTGGATTTTATGGTGTTTGAGCCCTAATCATGGTTTATGTTGATAAAATTATGGATTATAGTTGATGATAATCATGTAGGATGATTTTGGGTAGATAAACATTGATGGATGTGTGTGAAAATGGAAGAGATTTGAATTTTGGGGAAAACTATAGTTCATAACTCGTAGCCCCATCCTTGGCCAAATCGCAGGGGCAAATTGATTCGGCCCTAGGGCGAATCGATTCTCTTAGGGGTCAAGTTACAGGTATGCAAGACCGAATCGATTCGAGTTAAGGACGAATCAATTCGGCCAAGGTAGAAACCAAAATCTGTCCTCCGAATCGATTCGCTTTTGAGGGAATCGATTCGCTGCTTGGGGAGAATCGATTCGTCCCTAGGGCGAATTGATTCGGAAACCTTGTTGTTTTGAGTTATTTTTCTAACTCAATTTTGATCCTTTTCTTTTAGGTTTAGGACCTAGGAATCTTCTTGTATGAAGTAAACTTAGAGTCCTAGAGTTCTAGATGAGTTATTTCACTACCCTACATTAGAATTGGGTTAAACAGGGCTTATTCCGTGGGTGTAAAAATTGAAGTTAGGGCATTTATTTTCTTTAGTTAATTATTGGGAGTCTAGGAGTCAAAAGCCCACACTCGGAGAATTTAGGGGCTCAAGGAAGGTACATAAACTCTGGTGACTTGTAGAAATATTATGGTCTCTTGGAGAAAAATTCGGGACTTATTACATGATGAATAGTACTGAGAATATCCAATGATTATGGTTTCGGATAAAATGAATCATACGCATGTAAAATGGAAATGAAAATGAGATTAATATGGTAAATGCTAATTTATTTAAACACACCTCTCTAAATACCATCATAAGGGAAGTTGCGCGCATGAGGTGAAGCCCCCTGGCTAATGAATGCAGGGTAGATATAGTCCTAGGCCATATGAGCGCTGTTGTATATTTTTTTACGATGGAGAAGTAATTTCGGTTGTGGTTATGACTCTCCCATAGGCATATGGCTGCTTCCCGACGTCTTGGGATAGGTGCCCAAGTTGTCTTGGTATATAGGCCCTGGAAGATGATGGTCATTTAGGGGCGCTCACAGTGGGGAAAGATGGACGGGCGGTCTTAGAATCGTTATGTGTATATGTATATAACTATTCTTAATAAAGTGGGACTTGATGTAAAATAAATGCAACAAAGAGCATGTAACAGTTATTATATTCTTGCTAAGGAATGGAATGACACAAAGAGCATATGACAGTAATTATATTCCTGATAAGGAATGGAAAGATGAAATGAAATAGTGAAAAAGGATGAGGGTTTTTAATTAATGATATTCATTTAAATCCTCTTACATAACTAAATGAAATTATAATCATCTAAATTGTCTTAGTTTATGCCTTGAGATTATATTGTTAGATTCTCATCTTTATCATTCATAATTAACTGTCATACTTTTTATTCATTTGGTGATCATATAAAACTGGGCCCTGACCCGTTCATATTTCTTGTTGTGCATGTATCTTGTATTCGTTCAGGTGCTCCATTGCAAGGTCGCCCATTTTGACTTTCCTACTCCGGTTCATTTGGGGAGCCATAATACCTTGCGGATATTAAGGGATATGTTATTAGACGCCTTCATTTTTGTATTCTAGTTATGCTCGGGTCATTTACTCGGGCGCGTGGTCCAAACTCTGTAACTGCCTAATGGATGTATTATATAACGTAAATTAAAATTACTGAATACATTTTATGTACCTGTTGACCGACAGCATATTCGGTCCTCTTATTGTATACTTGTTGTGGATGTAATATAAGTTTTCTTGGGTTTCCACTTTCTTTTCAAATTGGGTTGTTTAAATTCTTCCTTAACTTATAAAACAAAAATTTTGGCAACCCGTTTTTCTAAAATACTGGGGGATTATCCCGTATACTTATTATATTATCTTGATGCTGAGAATGATTCCATCCATGATTCCTGTTATATCGGAGTATCGGGCTGGCCACCCCATATCTTGGTGAGCGGGTTGTCACATCAGAATGATCCGCTAGTCTCGACCAAAGAGAAGATTAGACTGCATCCAAACTATCCCAGGTGACTCCTTGAATGGAAGATTCATTACAGAGGTCAAGGACTTCCCCTTTTGCAGCTTTTTGAAACCATGGTATGACCATACAGATAAGAAGATGAAGCCTGGAATGGAGATCTTTTTCCAAGACAGCTACCCATGGGCCGAAAGTTCCCACTACCATATATAACCCATCATCAAAGATACCGAAGATCGCGAGGGAAGTTACTCCGAGGATTCATTTAACTTATAGACACTGGGGCTGACACTCTACATGGTTCATTCAAGCACTACATCACTGGATCCATCCCACCTGATGAAAGCTGTTGATACACCTATCCTCAACTCGCATGCTACGCCAGTTCTACCTGTTAAAATCACACCTAATCCCAATGTTTACCCCATCTCTTCTATTATCTATCATTGCTCTGATGTAATAGAGACCTCCTTTGATAAGGTTCTCAACGCTATTTTTCCTATCAATGAAATAAATGAAGATTTTGAGTATCTTACTGTGCCTTACATTAATTGTTTAGATTCTAATCAAACTTTTAATGATGATGATTTTGCAAATGAACAATTCTTAACTTATCTAAATAAGGTTAATAACAAATAACATAACCGTGTTTAAGTTAATGAAGAAGAAACTGTTATTGTTAACCTCGGTTCTAGTAGCCAATTGTGCGAGATTAGGATATGGGCAACCCTTGACGAGCATGAGCGCGTACAACTCGAAGAATGATTAAAGGAATTCGTGAATGTCTTCACGTGGTCCTATGACGATATGCCCGACATTGATCCTGAAATAGCTCAACATGAGATCCCCACTCTTCCAGATTACAAGCCGGTTAAACAAAAGTTGAGAATGGTCGCTGAAAGTCAAAGAAGAAGTGGTCAAACAACTAAACATAGGCTTTATTCGTGTGATCTAATATCCCACATGGCTAGCCAACATAGTGCCTGTGCCAAAATCAGGAGGGAAAATTCGAATTTGTGTAGACTACCGGGACTTGAATAAAGCCTCTCCAAAGGATGATTATTCGTTACCCAATATCGACACGATCGTGGACAACATAGCCAGCCATGCTCTCAAGTCATTCGTCGACGGATTTACCGGATACAACCAAATCCAAATTCACCCAGATCACCAAGAAAAAATTGCGTTCATCACATTGTGGGGAACCTTTTGCTGCACTGTTATGCCATTTGGTCTCAAGAATGCTGGGGCTACCTACCACAGGACTGCCACAATCACCCTACACGATCTAATTCACAAAGAAGTTGAGGTCTATGTGGATGATATAATTATTAAATCTAAAACTAGAGAAGATCATCTTCTCGCTCTCTGAAACATCTTCGAACAACTGCGACGGTACCAGATGAGACTCAATCCACAAAAATGTGTCTTTTGCATTACAAAGGGAAAACTCTTGGGATTCATGGTCAGTGATAAGGGGATAAAAGCAGATCCTACCAACTTGAAATCCATAATCAATATGCCACCTACCCGGATGGAGAAAGAAGTCCATGGTTTCCTTGGGAAATTGCAATACATCAGCCGATTCATCAGCCAGCTAACCTCCACCTGTGAACCTATTTTCAAACTCCTTCGAAAGGATTCGACCAAGGTTTGGAATGAGGCCTGACAAGAAGCCTTTGATCGAATCAAATAATATCTGACCCAACCCCCGGTACTCATGCCACCACAACCTGGTCTCCCCTTACTCCTATACCTAACTGTAATCGATACTGCGGCTGGGGCTTTGCTAGACCAATACCTTGAAGAATCTCACAAAGAAAGATCCTTCTATGACACCAGTCACAAATTGACACAATACGAAGTCAACTACACTGCTTTGGAAAAGTCATGTGTCGTGCTTATTTGGGTCTCCCAAAAGTTACGACACTAAATGCTCGCCTTCCCCATCAAACTTGTATCCCATTGGACCCCAGCAAGTACCTTCTTAAGAAACCCACCTTATCAAACCGTATGGCCCAATGATTGATGCTCCTAACCAAGTTTGATATCGTGTACATCACGCAGAAAGCCATGAAAGGAAGAGACATCTCTGACTACATCTTTGACTACCCCATAGAAGAAGATGATGTTTGGATCTTTGAATTCCCAGATGAAAACATCCTTTGCACCTCTCAAGACAACCTTTGATGGAAAATGTTCTTTGATGGTGCTGCCAAAAAAGGGTATATGGCATTAGGATACTTCTAATCGCCCCAGATGACTCCCACACTCCCATCACTATCAAATAAGATTTCTCCTGCACCAATAACATGACTGAATATAAGGCGTGTACTATAGGCCTCAGGGTCACTCTCAATAAAGGTATTCAATGCCTAGATGTCTATGAGGATTCTTCCCTCATCATTGGTAAGGTGCTCAGAAAATGGAAAATCAAGGACGAGAAACTCCAACCCTTCCATGCCCCCTTAGAAGAACTATCCTCCCAATTCCAAGATATCACCTTCCACTACCTACCTCGAGCAAAGAATAACCTAGCCGATGCACTTGCTACCTTAGCCTCCATGGTTAACATTCCCGAAGGAATAATAATGGACCCCTTCCTTATTCAAAAGCATGGTAAACCAACCCATTGCGACCACATTAAGCTCATCACCAAAGAAGATCCCGAGCTAGACAATTATTGGTACTACGATATTTGGCACCTCTTCAAGCATGGTAAGCATCCCGAAGGTTCCAATAAAAAAGACTGAGTAACCCTCGAAAGACTGGCCACCTAGTACATCATCTATCATAAACCACTGTTCAAAAGAAACTTCGATGGAACCCATCTACACTGCATCACAAGGGCTAATATTGAAGAGATAATGCAAAAAATTCACAACGGGGAGTGCAGGCCCCATATGAATGGTCACATGCTTGCCAAGAAGATCATCCGATAAGGCTACTACTGGACCACCATGGTCTAGGATTGCACCGCTTATGTCCAAAGATGCCTCAAATGCCAACAGTTTCCAACCTTCAACACCTGCCTTCGCGAGAATTATACAACATGACTTCTCCCTGGACGTTCTCCACCCAGGGCATCGACATCATAGGGAAGGTTATACCCAAGGATTCCAACGGGCATGAATTCATCCTAGTTTCCATTAATTACTTCACCAAATCTGTTGAAGATGAGTCATACGTAGTTCTGAACGCCAAGAAAGTGGCCAAATTCATTAGGAAGAACATCATCTACTGATATGGGGTCCTGCATGAACTAGTGTCAAACAACGGGTTTCACTTCAAAGTAGATGACACAAAAGTGGTCAACGAGTATGGGATTCAGAGACACAAATGTTCTCCCTACCGACCTCAGACCAATGGTGCAGTCGAAGACACTAATAAAAACCTCAAAGTCATCATTAGTAAGATGACCAAAAGTTGTCGAGATTGGTCCAACCGAATCCCTAATGCCCTTAGGGGCTACCGAACCTCGATCTGAACTTCTACTGGGGATACCCCTTACTCTTTGGTCTACGACATGGAAGAAGTCCTACCCGTTGAGCTAGAAATCCCGTCACTTCACATCATGCTCGAAAGCCAAGTCAGTGAGGAGTACTGGCATCAAAGCCGTCTCAATGAGCTGTCACTCATGGATGAAAGGAGACTAAAAGAGTTGTATCACATACAAGGGTACCATCGCTTAATAGCGCATTCAGTCAATAAGGGAGTCAAGTACCGCGGTATTCAAGAAGGGGAATAAGCCCTTAAGGAAATCATAGAACCCATTTAGGACCCCCGAGGGAAGTTCAAGCCCAATTGGAGTGGCCCCTACATTATAAAAAAGATTTTGTCTGAAATCTCGGTGGGCTACGACTCTTCTCATCTCCCTTCTATTATAATAAAGAAAAAAATCTTCATTTCCCTCTACTCAGAACTACGTGGGTCGGATCCTCTACAAAAACCATTTTCCTTCAGAAAAATTAAAACTTCTCAAAAAGCCCAAGAGGTACGTAGGCAACTCTTACATCTTACATGTTCATGACCCTTTCTTTTTCACGAAAAACTATTCTTTTCTTATCTTCGAGAACGATAGTTCACTCTAACATATACTTGAACAAAAGAATTATGCATGCCTTAGCGATCATTATAGATAACTCAAAATACGAAGTTCATTAAAGGCACAGCTGGATGATCAAAAACTTGTTTATTTTACTAATAATAAAATTACAGTACAATTACATAAGAAAAGGTACGGGTAACTCCCCTTCCCCTACCTTTCTAAAAACCAAATAAACTTCAAATGTTATTCGCCTTTTTGAAACAAACTCCCAAAGAGTCCTACCCACAGATACCATAGGAGCCCGCTCCATCATCATCTACATCCTAGGGTCCCTAAGCTTCCCCTGCCTAAATAGAGTGCCGCAGACGCTCCATAGACCGATAAGCTCGAACCAGCCTTAGAAAAATAACAACACCTCCCTCCATGGTATCAGATAAGACAAACCAGCCTTTTCCAGTCTCCACTACCAACATCTTGCTAACTACTCTTCTTCACAACCAATTCATATAATCCTCGGGGATGTGCCAGATCTCCCAATAGACTGATAAGGACAGGTCAACGAATGCTCACTTTCCCATAAAGAGCCAAGCCGCATGCGCACACACTCTATCAGATCTTTTACTGAAAAGAAATCTAGTGTCCGAGGTTGCACGACCTGCTCCCAGCCAAATTGGCGCAGAAGTCACCAAGGTAAATAAAAAGAGGTCTTTCGGAGACCAACCAGCCGAACGTATGGGTATTCCCTCAGCTCCAGAATAGACAACAGATGTCCCCACCAAGGTACTGACCAGCGCAGATTTAGAGCCCCATGCTCGACAAACTAATTCTCCCAGCTCAAGATATCCAGGCTAATACTGATGAAATGGCACAAAAAGAAGTTGGGCATAGCCAACAAAGGATATTTCGAAGGAGTCGCCAAGTTAAGTCTTTCAGACAACCACATGAACAGCAACATGGGGCTACCCCTCAGAAACTCAGAATGACCTTCTCTCCAGTCATGCAGGCCATTCAAAGTCTCCACTTGTATCACCGTTGCAGGATTGCGATTGTATGACTACCATGAAGTAATGGCTATAATTTATGGGTCCACCAGCAGTTCCCCAGTCACCAGTAGTAATTTCGAAACCAAGCCCATAATTAAAACTCTGGCATAGCCAACATCACCAACCTCCTGTAAATGCACAGACCATAGCACCTCTGGAAGGGAAATCATTCCTCCAATAACCAAAGGTCTACTCGCCGAGGGAGAGATGTGGAAAAGTCCAGCCAACAGATCCCGAGGAGATCGAGAAAACTCAGGCATGGAAGTTGGCACACTAGGGTTTACTCCCAACATGGCAGAAAACTCCTCATCAGTCGGACAAAATTTTTCCAAGCCAAAGCAGAATACATGGTCTTTGGGGTACCAAAACTGTACCGCTACCATCAGCATGTTCCAATCTATGAGTCGATTACACTATAAAGAGACTCGACGCATGTTGAAGCATCGTAGTCGACGTTGTATGAGCACATCGCCTCTAAACTCTCGAGGTAATTGGAAAACTCAACACTACTAGAGAAATCCATCTCACAGAATGCGAAAATAGGAATGTGAAGGTGTGATGAAAAGACTCCACCCTTACCCCTTTTTATACTTAAAACCCCTCACAAAAGACACAACCCTTGTAGAAATCGGAGGGAACCCTACCACACAAGGTACCAAAAGCTGAGGAGGGTACCAATTAAGTCCTTGGATGGATGGGACTGGACTGACCTGCCGATAGGCAGGAGAAGAGGCTTGTCGATCAGCAACCTCCTGTTTTAGAAATTTCCCTTTTTCCTTTTTTGTCAAAATCAGAAAAATCAATAAAAATAAATTGATATTCTCAACAAAATTTCAAAATACCCTTCCATATTTATATAATTTCTCATTTTAAATAAAACTTTCCTTCAAATCCCAAAAATATTTCTTTTTACGGTATCAGCAGCAAAGTAAAAAGCCCATATGCATTCATCCATTCATTACTAACAGAAGAGAATAAAAAACTCCATTGCGCTACATAGATATTTTTCTGCGTTCCACCAGTTTTACAGGAATCAAATAAAAATAGAAAAACAATGGGACTCATCCCAAACCCACATTCTCTATCTCTCTTACCTGCCCTTCCCTCTCTAAAAGCTTCCATCCCGAAGATACGCTCTCTTTACCTTATGGAGAGATGACGCGCCACCGCTACCTGAACCAGACTCCTCCCCGGATGACGCAGATGACACCAAGAAAAAAGAAACAGGAACCGCTTCCCAAATATTGGCAGTCACCAAAGATATCTACTCCCTAATGTCCCTCAACCATGTGGTGGACATATGGACTTGCTATAAGAAAAGGCAGAATCAGTATCAAACAAAGAATACCAAAAGAAACCAAAAGGAGAAGAACATAAAGGTATACCATAGGACGAAGGACCTCCTCTGTCAAGCCCAACTCCTACGGGTCCATCGTATGAGGAGGATGCAACATAGGCACCATCCCTCCGTTAGCCTGCCGAATGTTGTAGGAGGGGGTATGTAACCGTACAAAGGGAACCTCCGATGTCACCACCGTGGAAGATCCCAATGGACCACCACCATTATGGGAAGACCCCACTGGAGGAATCGAACCCTCATGAGGTAAAGGAAGCTCATCATATATGATAAGCGACATCAGCCAACTCATCGTAAAGTCCATATAATCATACGGCACAGCCGTGTTGGTGTACAACAAATAGGACTCGCCAATCATCGCCGCAATCCTCGCATCCTCTGGAAACATCCTCTCTCGCCTCATAGACATAGGGGGCCTCGCAAGTGGCAACACCACCTCCTCCTCAGTAATATGTAGTACCACCCTCTCCTCGAGATACCAAGAGTGGCCAAACTCATGCACCAACAAACGCCTCATCTGTGCATTCACCCCAGTCAACCCCATGTCCTGAACAGTGATCCCCCAATGGTAAAATGTCACCTGAAAAATCCCTAGCAGATATAAGTCAATATGGAATCAGGTCACACAAAGACCCAGACTGAAAAAGGAAAAGGTCTTACCCTATCACTGGTCAGGCCATTTAAGATCTGATGCACCGCCTACAGAGAAAGAGACTTCCTCTACTGTCGATTGTCATTCTGCCACTGATACAACCAACAAAAGTCCCCAACGGTCTTGTCCTTCAAAGCAATAAGTTGGGAATTACACCAAATCACCTCATAAAACCACGCCTTCCAAAGATAATAATCTGCGATAAAAAGAATAGACACATAAGGAAAATGCGAATGCATGAAGGGAAAAATTCGCAAACCAAAGAATACCTCAAGAAGATACGTGGCTCCAGTAAAAGTGTGCCGGCAGCACCGGCTAAATGCATCCAGAGAAAAATGAAGGGTCACCAAAGTCAGTCTCTCCCAATCATAGAGAGGGATGTTCAAGAACATCCTCAAGTATGAAAAAAACCACAAGTTGACAACGTCACCGCTCGACGCCACCAGAAATCCCCCCAACACCAGCAGAATAAAAAACTGGGCTATCTACCTCACCTGCAGCCCATCCTCCACAGCGATCACCCTACTCAACAAAACATCCCTCAGCAGCGACCAATGGATAGAGTCCCCATATACTATCCTCCCCACATCACCTAGCGTCACCTGCACCACCTCCGGCCTCACCCGCAAATAGAGATCAACCTCTATCTGCTCTCCATCACAATCCAGACCCAGTAGCTGCTGCACATCTATGGGAGTCACAGTCATCTCCCCAAATCTAAAATGGAAGGTGTGGGTAGTGCCCCACCACCTCTCCTCCAGAGCGCATAAGACTATCGTCGAACGAGGCACTTCGTCCAGCACAGAAGCCAGCCTCCCAAAGCCTGCTGACGATACTATCCAAAGTACCACAAGTGGAAAGTGCTTCCAGATATCCTTAAGCCCCGTCGTCCCACTGGAACACATAGTCGACAAAGAAACATCAGACTGTCAAAGAAAAACCTTGTCAAAATCCAAGTAAAAAGTAAATCACCAAAAAAAGATAATGCTAAAAGTCATTTTTTACTTACATAACCACCAGGGTTGACAACCCTAGAAGAGAGATGATGCGACGGTTCCCATAGTAAAGTTTGCTCATCCGCAATCGGCTCAAATGCATCAAAAGAGTTCTCACTCCCCAAAGCAAGAGTCGACGTGTACCTCCACCCCACATTCTCCCAGTCATCAACAACTAACCACTTCTTGTGTGTCACAGTGCTCAGAAAAGCGGCCATTTTTAGTCTTCAGAATGTTAAGATGATTCGCAGAAGAAAATCGCAAAGAGAGAGAAGGCAAGAATCTTTGAAAAATGAGGGGAACCCGCACTTTTTATAGGAATCCAAGGGTCATGATGATCGGAACTGCACTCCCACCTACTGATCGGCATTAACCATTCACCTTCTCGTGGTAGTCCAAAAGTTCATGTCACTGTCGAATGGCACCCTCCAAGCCATGCCAATCGGAACCCCCTTAAATTTTTGTACAAAAACTACCAAAAAATACCCGAAAATCGTGAAAAATCCTCAGAAAATTCCTAAAAATCCCGGGAAAGATGAAGAACATGTTCACCAAGAAAATTGATTTTCCATCACATTCCCTCAAGCTCAAACCCTACTTCCCCAGCGTAACCCTCAAAAGCCAAGTGTATCTCTTCCCGGAAATGTCCCCTGAGGACCCCTAAAGTATCCCAAACATCAGGTTATCTCCTATCCCCTAGTGGGATCCTCAAAAACCATTACGAAAAAGGTCTCAAATTTCCCCGAGAAAAATGTCCAAGACCTTGGATCACCTAATCTCTTCCCTAGTGGAATTCACATCTATTCCCCGTAAAGTCTCTAGAAAATACAAAAGTTTCCCCAGCAATCAGCTCCCCAACTCAAATCAAAATCACAAGGTAATTTCCCCGGTAAAGTTCCTCGAGAACATCTCAATTTAAGCCCTCAGAATTGGCTTTGACCCGCAGAATTGGTTATCTCGATTTATTCCCTCGGAATTGGCTTTGACCCGCAGAATTGGTGATCTTAACCTAAGCCCTCAGAATTAACTTCGACCCACAGAATTGATCATCTCAACTTAATCCCTCAGAATTGGCTTCGACCTACAGAATTGGTCATCTCAACCTAAGCTCTCGAAATTGGCTTCGACCCGCAAAATTGTTCATCACAATTTAAGCCCTCAGAATTGGCTTCAACCTGCAGAATTGGTCATCTTAACCTAAGCCCTCAGAATTGGCTTCGACCCGCAGAATTGGTCATCTCAACCTAAGCTCTCAGAATTGTCTTCCACCACCAGAATTGGTCAGCTCAACCTAAGCCCCCAGAATTGGCTTCCACCCACAGAATTGTTCATCTCAATTTAAGCCCTCAGAATTGGCTTCGACCCACAGAATTGGTCGTCTCAACCTAAGCCCTGAGAATTGATTTCAACCCGCAGAATTGGTCATCTCAACCTAAGCCCTCAGAATTGGTCATCTCAACCTAATCCCTCAAAATTGGCTTCAACCCACATAATTGGTCATCTCAATTTAAGCCCTTAGAATTGGCTTCGACCCGCAGAATTGGTCATCACAATTTAAGCCCTCAGAATTGGCTTTGACCCGCAGAATTGGCCATCATAACCTAAGCCCTAAGAATTGGCTTCGACCAGCAGAATTGGTCATCACAACTTAATCCCTCAAAATTGGCTTTGACCCGCACAATTGGCCATCCCCATCATTGCTTTAGGTCCTCATAATTATCCTCAATCTTTGGTCGATACTTCCTTTGGACTATCCCTAGTATGCCCCTTAGGTCCTCCGAAACGGCCTCGACCCTATGAATTGGTCATCCTCATTACTTAGGTTCTCAGAATTGATATTGACCCTCTGAATTGGTCATCCTCGTTTCCTTAGGTCCGCAGAATCGACCTCTTTCAAAAATAACAAGTGGTGTCCATTCGACGGCTATGGTTTATTCCAAACTCACCCATCGAGGGGCTTTGTAGATACCTCATTATATCACCCCCTAATCTCTCCTTATGTCCCTAGCACCCATGCATCACTACGAACCTAGGTCATATCTCGAGTACTGACCTAGAGGCCATTGGGCACTCCAAAGATCTGTTTGATGAAAAGTTAAAATTTTAGTTCGATCGAGTCTGAATAAATCTTCAAAGGGCACTGAAACCCCTCTCCAAGGTCCATTCCGGGCCCAATTCAGACTTACGGTACGGAAGAATTATCCATTTTACTTTGAAAGGTCATCAAATACTTTGAGGCCATGATTAACCAAAGTCAACCTCCCAAACCGGGTCAAACTCTTTGGAATGTCGAAGTACATCTCATAACCTTTCCAACAGTCCATCTAGTGTGCGATTCTGACTTACCATGCGGACGAACGATCCGTTTACGTTCGACGATCCCCCATTCAAAGGATCGACGAGCGTCTCTGAGACACATTTATCCCAAAGATAACTCCCAAACCCGGGAACAAAAAGGACTTTTGAAGGTCCTTAAAGTACCTTTCTAGAGGTACACCCCATGCGCAATTTGGATCAATGGATTGTGTTTTATGACCATTTTTTCGAAGGAACCTGAACGAGACTTGCCAAACGATAGGTTCAAAATCCCGCCTATCGGCAGTGTGCCTAAAGGCACCTGCCAATTGGAAGGACCAGACCTATGCCGATTGGCAATACCCTGGGCCTATAAAAATGAGGGCCTAACCTCATTGCAAGGAACCCAAGATCTGAGATCCATCACTCTCACCGAACTCATAAAGCCTCCCTCGAAGTTAGCGTGATTTCTACATACAATCCCTTTTCAACCCTCACTTTTCATCATCTTCTTCATCAAACTTGGTGAATTAAATACCCTTCATCATCACCCAAGTGTAAGGGCTACTCTCCAACATTCAAGATCAAGTTGAAGATCTTCAAGAAGGTCCAACTTTCTCAAATTCTCTTAAATTCACATTAACCTGTTTTATCACTTCGCACTTTTATTCTCTCCATCTCACATATCCTAATATACCTTTTTTATCTTATTATTATTGCACATCTCTTATTTTTCATCTAAAAACACAAAGAACAAGAAAAAGAGGGTTTGCTCATAAATTCCAAATGGGAATTCTCACACATTTATCACACTTTTTTAATAATTTTCTCACACTAAAACCCAATTAATCACACACACACACATAAGATAAGTCCCCTGTTGGATTTATGGAATAAACCCCACCCCATCATTGCGCATGCGAACTACGTGGACTTTGATGCATCTATAGGGTACAAAGGCATCTCGGGGTAAAACTCGAGACTCGGGTCCTACTATTTTCCAATTTTCTATTTTCTAATTCTTTAACTTAATTCTCTTAGATTCTATATATTTACATATATACATATTTGTTCTTAGTGGCGTATTATTCCATACGCATTATCGTTCCATAATAACGATCAACGCAAGCATAATCGCGTAAATCGTATTTTTTAATATTATTTTTAAGAACATTCCTATGGATGACTCACTTTATCTCTTCTATGATACAAGTCGATGATTCCTATCTCCACTACATATACACATGCACACATATCACGGGGAATTATAGGAAAATAATAACAATCCATAAGAGACCGCCAGGGCGGAATGGGTGCCTAACACCTTCCTATTCTGTAACATAGCCTCTGAACCCTACTCGAATCATTTTTGGTTTCATATGTATTAGTATGTCTTTGAGGATGTCCTCCGGGATGGCTCCACCTTCTTTTGTCTGTTTTGAGGAAAATAGCCTGGCGACTCCATCTCTCTACATTTTTCACCTCACACTTCACCGACGACGGCGGAACAACCCTCGAGAGGGATGCATGGGACGAAGATCTTCTCACCATACCCTTTCTCTCTCTCTCTCTACGAGGATAAAATGATAAGGGGATGGCTGCTATTTTGCGAGGATCGAGTATGGACACACCTACTTTATTATATACATTTGTAAAACAAATATATATAAATTGTTTATGGATGTGAACATATTATATTTGGCTCGCAAGGAATCTAATGATTGGGGCGTGCTTACTCGAGATTGCAGTATTGGATGATGTAGCATGTTTTGTGGTGGTTGATATGTTTGATTATCCATTCAATTGGTCTCCTTATCACAACGTGGATCCTAGGATAACTTGATCCATCAATTGGCTTGGGATGCTACTAACTGGTGGTGTGACCACGTGGTTATCCGCCATTGATTTGGGTGTGAATGCTTTAAATTCATTAGATACATCACTCCTAAGGATTTATCTATAGAGGTACTATAAGGTCCCCAAACACTGATGTCTTTGTGTAATTTTATGTTATAGTCTAGTGATAGACATTTTATTTAAAAGACACTATTCCACATTATTATTTGAGGTCATGAGATTATGTGTATCTTGCTAATCGAGTGACATGAGTGGGGATTGAACTTGAGTCTATTCTTCATGTGTGTAGTTAGTTATATCTCACGTAATTATAAGTGTATGTGATAGTTTGATTAAGCATAGTAGTCGAGGTTTGTAGTTTAGTTATGCATTGGATTCAGACAATCATGTACTTTATTTCACTTACAATGAGAGTTCAGGTATCTTTTGCAAGTTAGTGTCGACAAGTTGGTGCAATTACATAAATGAATCGCATGATTATTAATACATCGATATAGTAAGATATTTGTCACAACTTTCTAGTGCCTTACTTAAAATATTTTAAATTTGTTTTCCAAGTGTTAAAAGGTACGAGGATTAGGTCTGAGCAGTCAGATGCTCCACTACCTCATTTCGATCATATACATTTTCTATATTAGGTGGCTATTTCATTGAGTAATTTTAGTTTAGGTCTCGTTTAGTTTTGAGATTTTATAGATCATGTTCTTTCAAGATTTTATAGACTATGATCATCCCAACTTATTTATTTTAGGATAGTTTATTTATAAATTTTTTATGATGTTGTTTATTTATTATGTATGTGGAGACATTTGATTATTTTAGTATTTAGAATTTTATCTCATTGTATGTTGTTGATGGCTTAAATTCATTAAATTCTTTTATTATTATTATTATTATTTTCATGATGTTGAGAATAATATAAATTGGTTTAACATTCCCCTCTTCGGTGTTAAAGCCTCCTTACCTATACCTAGTAAATAGGGGGTGTTATAATTGGTATCAAAGTATTTCGAGTTCGAGTGTCTTTAGTTCCATGGGGATTCCGCTATGTTCTTCTTTACAGTCTTTGATTAATTATATCCCTATATCTAGTAATATTTGTATTTTTATCTCTAACCATTGAAATTTTTTTAAGCTAATATCATATAGAAGTTGAAAGTTGGGGCGAACGAGATTGAGCTCTTCAATAACAAGGTCGATACCTTGAAAATGGCTCTCCTTGAGTTGTGCTATGCACATGCTATTTTGGAGGTACAAGATGAGAAGTTAAATAAAGACTATCAAGAGTCTAAGAAGGTGATAGTTGACCTTAAAGTGTGTTCCAAGAAGTTAAAGAACCCCTTGCACCATCTTAATCCTCAAAGTAGAAAATAGGTCTTTGATATAATTGTATGGAAGTTTCTAAGCCAAACAAAGAGATCACATTTGTCAATGTGTTAAAAAAACACCTCCTCTCCCTACTCAAAGTATTTATCATAAGATTAAGAAGTTGGATCCTCAACACCCTTAATTTTTCACCCATTTCAAGAGAAAATGTCACGTTAGATACACTTACTACCAAATTGCGTAACGTGGGAATGTTCCTCCACGTTTGAATGGAGACTTTCACAAACTCCAAGAATGTTTTGACTACATATTATGAACATCCCAGTTGCTTATGGAACAATTATGAAGGATTACTGGTAATAATAATAATAATAATTATAATAATAATAATAATAATAATAATAATAATAATAATAATAATAATAACAACAACAACAACAACAACAACAACAGCAACAACAACAACAACAAAAACAACAACAAGACGAAGAAGAAGAAAAATGTACTTAGAGTAGTGGATATCATAAGATTAAGAAGTTGGATCCTCAACACCCTTAATTTTTCACCCATTTCAAGAGAAAATGTCACGTTAGATACACTTACTACCAAATTGCGTAACGTGGGAATGTTCCTCCACGTTTGAATGGAGACTTTCACAAACTCCAAGAATGTTTTGACTACATATTATGAACATCCCAGTTGCTTATGGAACAATTATGAAGGATTACTGGTAATAATAATAATAATAATTATAATAATAATAATAATAATAATAATAATAACAACAACAACAACAACAACAACAACAACAACAACAACAACAACAACAACAACAACAACAACAACAACAACAAAAACAAGAACAAGAACAACAACAACAACAACAACAACAACAACA
The DNA here is from genome assembly GCA_949130495.1 of Sambucus nigra. Classification (NCBI taxonomy): domain Eukaryota; kingdom Viridiplantae; phylum Streptophyta; class Magnoliopsida; order Dipsacales; family Adoxaceae; genus Sambucus; species Sambucus nigra. The sequence continues at coordinate 148,320,052 of OX422215.1, forward strand.
ACAATAACAACAACAACAACAACAACAACAACAACAACAACAACAACAACAACAACAAGACGAAGAAGAAGAAAAATGTACTTAGAGTAGTGGATAAAGGTGACGATTCTCATCCATCTCATCCTTCCAATTGAGTCATCCATGTCACATTTAGTTCGGGATTCCATTTATCATGTTTATTCTGAGTTATCCGTCCTAGATTATATAATTTTGTTTCTTTTTTTAATATATTTTTAAAAATTGCAAAAAAAAAAATAGAAAATTTTTGAGAATAAATAATAATATTTTATTTTATTTTAAGAAAATCACAAAAGACAAAAAATATTTATGTTTTTGTCATTTTGTGGAGTTTATTTATTTATAAAAAAACGTTCAATAAATAACATTGTGTAACCTGTTTCAGTTTTCTTGGTTTTTAGAATTTTAAAGGATAGTGTGAGCTTATTGTAGGCTTCACTTAATCATTATTTATGTCATATTCAACCATTTGTATTTGAAGGGTTGTTAGACTCACCAACTTCCATCATACAAGAACAAGGGTCCTAAAGTCAACTTTCGACCTTTGCTAAACCACTATTGAGTTTCCAAGACCTATAACGTCTCCAACAAAGGGTTTCAGAAGTATCACATACCTTGGCCACCTCTCCACATTCTTAAAATGATCATTCGTTCCAACATATGTCTCTAACCAATCTCATAAACCTAAGCATAAGCATACTGCCATGTATGACATGTGTTGTCGAACTCAATTTGATGAACAGACCTCTAGTGGTCATCTTATCCATAACCCATAGGGATATTAGTGTAACATAACTCCTGTAAAGGGATATTAAAGTAATCTTGAGATTAGAGATAATACCCCCATTAACAACACTGTCTGGGATTAAGGCAGCTTGGCAGCTCAGTAAGGTAGCGAGGTGACTCAAAGCGATGCAGCTCAGTGTGGCGACCCAGAGGGACCTTCCCGCGAAGAAACTGACCGAGGGAGCTCGTCCTTTAGTCATATTGATTAATTTAGTCTTATTGTATCTTTGGTTTCTATTGATAATGATTTATAATGATTGTAATGATGTAAAGAGTATAATAATTTTGTGTGAGGTCGCATGGTATTTGCGAGAGGCCAGACTTGGAAGGGCCTGGGAGAGCTTTCATGCTCTATCAAATGACCTCACCATGGGAACTTTAGAGGGACTTGGTTTGGAGGATTGAGAAGTAAGGCACCATTGGGGCTTGTCCTGACCATCTTGGATACACCTGGTAAAACACCGAAGGACCCTGATCGTGGAAGATCCGGCGGCGCAGCCTTAAGTTACATTAGGCGTTGAGTTGTGAACCAAATAGACCTCTACCCAATGTCACATCTACCATTTGTGATGACACTATCCAGCAAGGCAATGTCAAATCTGCACTTGAGTAAACCACCATGGTATTTGGGCTTGTCAGGCTGTTGGTGAGCCACCTCTGTGACGAAAGTCCCCGGACACATAGTGGTTAAGCAAAAGGCATGTCATGGCATTTAATGTTTATGACAGGGAGTTAACTACAGCATCAAGCATTTAATGTTTGTGACATAAAGTATGAGGGACGTCTTTTGCTGTTATTAATAACTGAGTTACCTCACAAGTGGTGTGGGGGGGTATTTGAGGACCCCAGCAACCTCTAGAGAGAGGATGTTCTTTTTGAGAGTTCAGAAGTTATTACTAGAGAGAATATACATCAGAGAGAGATCATTACAAACCAGAGATTTTACTAACCCACCATTGCCATTTATTACGAAGCTTTTAATACTTGACAGAAATCATTGGGGGTGGTTGGGTGTGTTTGGCTACCTACCAAGGTGTATGTACGGTGCTTACTTCTCTCTCCCTCTAAATGAGTTACTTATGAATTCGTTATTATCCTTTGAGTTATACACAAAAATGAGTTTATCTTCGTTACATTGTGATTGCGTGTATCATAATTAATCAATAGTGGTGTTGGGTTAACTTATCATTAGTGTACTAGAAAAGGGGTTACGCCTACATCTAATATAAACTACCCTCTGACATTTGGCTACTCTGCTGGGGAGGCATTCTTCTAAGAAAGGAGTATGTCTCAAGATAACGTTAATCAAAGACTTAACTTCAATGACATTCAACACAATGAAGAACATGAGTCGAGAGAGCTGGAGGCTTCAAGGGATGGAGCCCCTCGACTAGAGGTACCTCTAGTTCAAATGGCGACAGGTATCTTAGGGGTGACACAATCTTCTATGAGCGTTGGGTTAGGACCATCCCAAGTGGAACTCCTCATGAATAAATCTTATGAGTTTTTACAAACTCCCGTAGCTTCAACGGTGTTGGGAGGATTTGAAGCCAACTCCTTCGTGACACCAGGGGTAGACCCAACGGCCACACCAAATGTAGTTCTAATAGGAACGGCCCCAGAAAGTATACCCTCTATTGTAAATCCAATAGTGGGAACTCTAGGAGTATCAACGACTCCAACTGTGATGAATTCTCCAGCTGCAATGGGCGCTCCGCTTGTGGTCCCTCTGGTCATTCCATCAACGACATCACCTATGGATGTGATTAGTCACAAATATTGTATATTTTGTGCCTGTTAATTACACATGCATGCACGCTTATGATCGTTATTTCACATCTTTAAGCTCTTGTACTGTAAAACCTTTGGTTTCCATATATAAATGCTTTGCGAGGTTTATTTGAGCTTTTGTACGGATTGGAGTGCTAAACAGTGCAAGTGTGCGTTATCCGGGAACGTTCAATGTTTTACGCAACTTCAGGGGTAATTTTGTCATTTCTACATTCGAGGTTTGTGATCAAGCCCTTCACGGATGTTGTGGTTCTCCTAACTAACTTCGCGTAGCCCTCGACGATTTGTCAATCCGGTTCATGAGGACCAAGTTATGGTCATTTTCCCGAGGCCCCTTGTTTGTGTATCAAAAGAAGAGAGGACCCAAGTTTTTGTAGCAGCGGTCGACCGGTCAAAGACCCGCGGTCAACTAGGGTTTCATCATTTTCCTCCAAAGTGAGATACTGTGCTTTCCTCCTGACCCGCGGTCGACCAGTCCCAGACCAACGGTCGACCGCGGGTCAGATTCTGCAAAACCCCTGTAGTTTTGGTTTTGTTTTTACCACCCTTGTTTTGTGGTTTTCTTCCACTTAGTATATATTTTTAGTGGTTTGATTTGTTGAAACATATCCGATCATAATTTTGTGTAAGGAAAAATATAGAAGATAGTTTGTTGCTTTTCTCTCTCTCTCCTAGGGCTTGAAATTTTTCCTTGCCATTTTCATCTTCCACTTCATTTATTGCAAGTAAAGTTCCATCTTAGTTGTATCTTGTTGACTATTGGTATCATTTTGTGCAATTAATATTGTGGTTGTGTATTGAATGCTTGTTCTCACCATAGTTGTGACACTTACTATTAATTTAATGGTGTGTTTTGATATGGTTAGTGTTATGAGTAGATAATCTCCTTAGGTTGGGAGCATAAACCCACCTTGGAGGGTTGTTTTCTTGGCTTGTTCAATGATTAAATCCGATAAATGGATGTGTGGGTTGATATTGGAGTTTCATAGGATTTTATCTCCTCTTATCATGTAAGGGTTGTATTTTAAGACTTAACTCCAACATCAACGCATTTGTCCAATAATATATCGTTACCTTCATCTTATATTTTTGGGTTGACATCCTTCATGTAGGATTGTTGATATCGATATCTTATTCCCATTTTATTGTGAGTTAATCGGAAGAACCCGTTGAGTTGTGCACATCCGAGGTGGGGGAATGCTCCTTAACCTTTTGTTAAAGAATCGTTTCATAAAAATCTCGCTTGTTCGTGTTTCTACTTTATTTAGCGTTCCATTTATCTTGGTTCGCTTTGGCTCGTTACAACACATAAAACCTAAATCATCTTTTCTTTTATCTTTTATTCTTGTTTATTGATTTTTAACTGGAAGAAGATCCTCGGTACTTCATATAATTCCCTGCGGAAATCGACTCCAGTCTTACCGGGCTTTTATTACTCTCACGATTAGCGTACACTTGCGCTATACAATTTTCTGAGCGACTCAAAGTTTTTGGCGTCGTTGCCGGGGAATTATTAGTGACGACTATATTGATTTAGTTCTTTGTCGATAAACCTTTTGCATTTAATTATTTGAGCTACTGTTGTTTTGAAGGATAGGTCTTCTATCCTAATGGGCAACAATTCGAACCAAGGGTTCGCCGGGGACTACAGACCATTATTTTCTTCTGAAGGCTCAAACAATCTCTATAATAACTTTGGGGAATCATCTCAACATCATTACTTGCTTAATATGGCGCCATCCCAGACAGATTTGTCGCCCATATCACAATATCCTAGTGCACCCCCCTCAGTACGATCTTTTTATCCTCCTATGGAGTATAATTATGCACCCCCGCGGGGTGCTGCCCCCGTGCGTCAATCATTTGGCAATTACCTCTGACCGAAGATAGTCTCCATAACCGGATGTATTACATTCCCGTTTAACCACCGAGCCTTCCATTTTAGGAATGGCATGATTAATCTGTTGCCTTCCTTTCACGGAATGGAAAACGAAAACCCTTACGGGCATAGTAGAGACTTTGAAGAGGTGTGCAACACTTTTTATGACCAAAATTGCACACTCGATCTTGTGCGGCTTAAGTTGTTTTCATTTTCCATTAAAGATAAAGCAAAAGATTGGTTGATTACACTTCCCCCCAACTGTGTTGGGAATTGGCAGCATTTACAAGACCTCTTCTTAAAGAAATTTTTTCCCATACATAAGACAAATGCGTTCATGAAACAAATTCAATGTTTTTTACAATATGATCATGAGACATTTGACAAGTGTTGGGAACACTTTAAATCTTTAAATAGGTCTTGCCCGCATCATAATTTTGATCGAATGCGATTAATCTCAATTTTTCACGAGGGTCTAAACCCTTTGACCAAACAATTGGTTAAAACCATGTGTCAGTGTAGCCTTGTTGATTTGAGTAGTGAGGAGGTAGAATCCCATTTAGAGTTTGTCTCAAAGACATCTCGGGGATGGGACACATCGAACCCTTATGACCGCACTATTCATGATAGCATAGTCCCTCGTGGGCAAACCAGTGATCTGAGTATCTTGTAGGAAAATCAATTGTGTCGTAGAATCGATGCAATGCAACTCATATAACAACCCCCACCCATGGAAACCGTCAAAATGGTTTCCATTGTTGAGGAAGTCATGTGCATTATATGTGACAACCTTGGCCACCCAACGAGAGAGTGTCCTTCACTCCCTATCATTAAAGGCTAGTTACAAGAGCAAGCTAATGCTATAAGGGCGTATCGAAAGAAATAATCCAATGCTCCGTTCGATCCCAACAACCCCCCTATAATCCTAGTTGGTGGACGACAAATCCTCTTATGAGTTGTAAGGATCATAATTCCAATTCCCAAATACCCCCAACTCCGAAATTTCTAGGCTCGTGTTTGTCCCCGCAATTCCAACAACAAACTCCCCCGTATCAATCGAAGAAACATCCGCCTACGGGACCTCCCGATTCGTATTTGCCTCCTCAAAGACAACATAATGAGGAACAATTTATGACTGTTTAAAAAGTTTCGTAACTTGAAAAGTCTATCTCGTAAATGGAGCGGTATATGCAGGAGATGCAAATCTCTCTTGCTCAATTGGTTCAAAACTCCCAATGTGTTGCGAGACCCCTTCTACTGGCACAACATCAACCCAACCCCAATGGGTAATGAAAGATGAACCTCGAATACTTCGTACACTGGGCACGCTAAGGGTATTGCACCCTTAGGAGAGGCAAAACGGTTGGCAACAAAGTTGTGAGACCCTTACTGGAGCCGCCCATTCACACTAAATCCCCAGGCAAAGCCATTGCTACTGAGGAAATGCCATTGCACTGCCCCGCTGACATAGAAGATGACATCCCCAAAGAGGGAGATGAGCCTATTATTGCGAAGGACACAATTTATCCCATACCGACACCTTTTCCTCAACGGCTAAGGGAAATTACCACAAAAGCCTCCGAAGAGGGGTTTCTTGAGTTGTTTAAGCAAATGAACATGAACATAGCCCTCCTTGAAGAAATCGAGCATGTGCCCAAGTATGCCAAGTTTATCAAAGACTTGTGTACGATTAAAAGGAGACAAAATGTGCGCACAAAGGCGTACATGGTTGTCCAAGCTAGTGCTATCATAACCAATGAACTAGCCCCAAAATTCAAAGATCCCTGTTGCCCCACCATTTCATGCGTGATTGGGGAGACTAGAATCAATCGCGCCCTCCTCAATTTAGGAGCAATTGTAAACTTGCTTACTTATTCGGTATTTCTTGAGTTAAAGATCGGTGATAATAAATCAACTCCTATCACCTTACAACTAGCCGACAATTCGATTAGGATATCTGGAGGAGTTATGGAGGACGTGATTATCCCAGTCGATTCTTTCTAGTACCCAGTAGATTTTATCATCTTGGACACTCAACCCGTACCTAAAGGGAGTGCACAAATCCCAATCATTCTTGGGAGAACATTTCTCACCACCGTGAATGCGAACATCAATTGTAGAAATGGGGTGATGAAACTTTCATTTGGGAAAATGACAGTCGAAGTCAACGTGTTCAACCTCTTCAAGAAACCCTAATTTTGCAATAAAAGTGAGAAAGCGGTTGAAACTGTGGCTTGCATCGACACTCTTGTACAAGAGTATTTTGACCTCTCCCATTTTCAAGATCCATTGGAGGCAGTTATCGTTAACTCCTTGGAAAGCGATTTGCTCCCCAACGATAAGGGCTATGAAGATGCCATTTGTGCAAATTGTTTTTCACTGAATGGGGTGTTAATGGACATGTGTAATTCCCTCAACTACTTTGAGGAGGTGAATGAAGTTATGGATGGTAATAGCACAGATGGTGGTGACGGTGAAAGTTACCTCACGCATGATGAAAGCGCGGGGGTTATCAAAGACTCGATGTGGATATCCCACTTTGAGAAACTACCCCCACGTGACTCTTTTACTTTCCCGTCGAGTGTTTCAATGCCCAACCTCGAGCTCAAAACCTTACTAAAGGATCTAAAGTATGCTTTCCTAGGCGGTCAGAACACGTTTCCGGTAAACCTTGACAATTGTCAAGAGGAGGATTTACTTGAGGTGTTGAGGAAACATAAGAGTGATATAGGTTGGTGCATTTCCGACTTAAAAGGGATAAATCCCTCCTTTTTCACTCATAGAATTTACTTAGAGGAAGATGCCAAACCCCCCCGTCAAATGAAAAGACGGTTGGATCTGGTTATGATTAAGGTGGTGATGGCGGAAGTGATCAAATTGTTGGATGTGGGGATAATCTACCCCATTTCCGAAAGCGCGTGGGTGAGCCCGACGCAAGTTGTACCAAAAAAATCGGGTGTCACTGTTGTTGAGAGTGCGGAGGGTGACCTTTTACCCTCACGTATTCTGACTGTCTACTGTGTTTGCATTGATTATAGAAAGCATAACACGGTCACAAGGAAAGACCACTTTCCATTACCCTTACTTGACCAAATTCTAGAACGGGTAGTCGGACATAGGTATTACTATTTTCTTGATGGATATTCGGGGTACAATCAAATCGAAATATCGCCCGAAGATCAAGAGAGGACCACGTTCACTTGTCGGTACGGCACTTTTGCCTTTTGGAGAATGTCGTTTGGTCTTTGTAACGCACCGTTAACGTTTCAACGGTGCATGCTTAGCATATTCAGTGACATGGTCGAAGACAATGTAGAAGTCTTCATGGATGACTTCAGTGTCTTCGGTAATACGTATGAAGATTGCCTAGCCAACATTAAAAGAGTGCTAGAAAGGTGTATTGAGAACAACCTTATTCTCAATTGGGAGAAGTGTCACTTCATAGTGACACGAGGGATAGTTTTGGGCCATATCATCTCCAATGACGGTATTCAAGTTGACTATAGCCATCCTTCCCGCTTCGAAAAACCTCAAGGATGTAAGGTCCTTTCTTGGTCACGTTGATTTCTATCGACGTTTTATTAAGGATTTTAGCTCGATCAAACGCCCCATGTGCGCTCTTCTTGATAAAGATGCTCCGTTTCTGTGGAGTAGTGCGTGCCAAGACTTTTTTGATAAATTGAAACCCATGTTGACCACCGCCCCTATCATGCAAGCACCCGATTGGACCCTTCCATTCGAGCTTATGTGCGACGCAAGTGATTATGCCGTGGGGGCGGTGCTTGGTCAGCGGAGGGATAAAAAAAATTCACGTGATTTCCTATGCTAGTCGCACTCTAGACAGTGCACAAATGAACTACACCACGGAGAAAGATCTACTAGCTATATTATTTGCGTTGGAATATTTCCGAGTGTACTCGGTGGGATCACCCATTGTGTGTTTCACCGATCATATCGCACTTAAGTACCTTCTTTCTAAGAAGGATGCGAAAAGTAGGCTCATTCATTTGGTTCTCCTTATCCAAGAGTTTGACCTCTCTATCAAAGATAAAAAAAAACGGGTGGAGAATGTAGTTGCGAATCACTTATCCTGACTTACATTCGATCACGATCATATCGATCCCATCTCTATCTGAGAGTGCTTCTCGGATGAGAAACTCATGTCCATTGCTACGTTGCCATGGTTTTTCGATATCATTAATCTCATCATCATCGAGGCCTACCCACCGCACTTTTCATCCAAAGACAAGGAAAGACTTTTGACGGTGGCCCGGTCATTTTTCATAGATGATCCATACATGTACAAGCTATGTCCAGACCAAATCATTCGCAAGTGTGTCCCAAATGATGAGATTGCAAGTATCTTGTTGTTTTGCCATGATGGTGCATGTGGGGGGCACTTTTCTTCCCAAAAGACCGCCCTCAAAGTGTTACAATGTGGTTTCTATTAGTCTACAATCTTCAAAGATGCGCATGCCCTATGTAAAATCTGCGCCCGTTGCCAATCTACTGGGAAGATAACCAAAAGGAACATGATGCCCCTTGCCCTTATTCTAGTAATAGAAGTTTTCAATTATTGGGGAATAGACTTCATGGGTCCTTTCCCTAGTCCAATCATTTTGAATACATTTTAGTCCCAGTCGACTACGTATCCAAATGGGTGGAAGCTGAGTCTACGAGGAACAATACCATGAAGGTGGTGTTGAAATTCCTGAAAGAGAACATCTTGGCTCGCTTTGGCACACCCAAAGCACTCATAAGTGACCAGGGCGTCCACTTTTGTAATGATTGATGTGCTCAAAATATACCTGATAACTCGGATATACTAACCTTGGCAAAATGGTGGCCGAGGTAGCAAGGGGTCTAAATTAGCAATTAGCGATCTCGCCCAACATAAGGTCGGCTACGGCCAACGTTATTAGTACCCCTCTACCAGGGAGCAGGTGAGGTCTACATGGCTCATGTTGTCAGTTATCCAGCAGGTCATCCACAGTCGGAATCACATTTGCATCATACATCAACCTCGGCTGGGTATTAACCGAGGTTAGTAAAGATCACCACAATCATCATGATCAACCTCAGCTAGGAATCAGCCGACGTTCTAACTACGCCTGCGTAACGTCATCCCAGGCCAATGTTATAACTCTTCTCTTCTTACCTTGGCTTTCTATTGGGCGGAGCTCTTCGTGAATAACCTCGGATAAGGTAGTAGTCAGATTTCCCCAACCTCGTACTCTTCAAGGCTGAGGTTGTATCTGCCAGGGACAGGGCCGAGCATTCACAAGCATATGCAAATGAAGGAACAAGTGGAAAAAATCAGTTGTAACCAAATCAACCCCCTAACATGAGGGAATGTATCATAATTATTCTCTACATGTGACAATGACAAATGTCTTCATCAGATTGGCTAGTTCAACACATACATGCTCATTGCAAGCATGGGGGGTACATGACACTCCCCAAACACTATATATACTTGTCTGTTCCTACCTTGAGAAGGATCCCAGAATTACGACCCTATCTAAACTCTGTCAAATTATACAATAGAGAGAGAAATATTGAGAGATTGTATCCATGGCCATTAGTGCCCTATTTTGGTGACCTTATTCACTCACTTGCACAGTGGACATAAGCCTAATTGGCTGAACCACTTACATATTGGTGTTCATCCTCTTCTCCTCATCTCAATATCTCATATTTAGTATATACTTGAGCTGACATTATTATCACCGATTTGAGCTTACAAACACCTTGAAGGGTGATGCTATTTCCAGCAGCATCATTTTGGCACCGTCTGTGGGAACGAGAAGTTGTATCTTCCACTTTTTCTACTTAACCTCATCGGAGACTCTTGTGGTGAACCAGGCACCACCCCTTGCATGGAGTTGTTTAACCATTGAAAGAAGTTCTTTAAGGTATTAAGCTTATCTTCCTCACAAGCCCCTTAGTTTTAACATATGGCACCGGAGTTACTACCACCACCTCCACCATCTAGTACTGGATGACGTTGTTCTAGCCAGGTGCCACCCCAGCTTGAAATGGCTGAGGTGGCTGCAACTTTGAAGTCCTTGGCTGGAACGCAGTAAGAAATAAAGGAGAAATTTGCAAAACTCAGTCAAAATATGATGAGGCCACCTGGGGTCTCACCGGAGATGATTACTCCGACGGCTGCTCAACCCCATCCTGAAGCTAGGGGACCACACCAAGAATCGCGAAAAGACTAACCTACACCTCGACAGAGGAGGGACGTTGCTGACCCTAGGCATTTGCGTCTGGGGAGGCAAGGAAACCTTTGCCCTGAGGATAAGTATGATGATATGGAGGCAGAAGATACTCCAGAAGAGTGCTGGGAGCCATATGAGGTTTCGAACAACACTGTACATCCTATACACCGAAGCCGAGGTAGTGGGGACAGAAGAGATGGTGGTGTCCAATAGAGAGGATCATCTTTTGATCGCATGAGCAAAGGGTCGGCCTTTGAAAGGCTCGATCCACTCAATGACCTGAGGTAGAGGTTATCCTGGTCAAGAAGTGCGACAGGGTCACAAAGGGAAGATGGGTAACGTCGGCCTCATCATGGTCGACCCCATCTTAGCCTACCTCATCAGGGACGAGACAGGGATTAAGAAGAGGTCAACATATAACGTTGTACTATGGCTGGGGAACCCTCAGTCCACCCCTTGGAGTTGGATGGGGATAACCTCGGCCAAGCTGACTTTGTGAGGCCATGGAATGATTCCATCTAACGCCTTGAGGAGAAGATAGGAGTCCTCATCAAAAGTCGAGATGCACTACAAAGAGGTTTCTTAGAGGGCTCCCCATTTGTGGCTAAGATAGCGAACTTCCCAACCCCTGCCAAGTTCAAACAACTTACGGTGTCTCCCAAGTATGACGGTAGTACTAACCCTATGCATCATATTGAGATATACCAGTCTGCGACGGACATTTATTCAATCCCTGGTGAGATGAAGTTCCAGGCCTTCTCCAGAACTTTAATAGGAGCTGCACACATCTAGTTCACCTCTCCTCTAAAGAACTCGATTGAGAACTTTAAGGACTTGGCTGAACGGTTCATTCACAACTTCTAGTTTGGGTCAAGACCTCAAAAGAAAACCACTCATCTGCTGTACGTCAAGCAGGGAAAGAATGAGAGCCTAAGAGATTACATTCCTAAATTCAATAAAGAGAAATTGTAATTTGAAGATTATGAAGAGAATATAGCCATGACAGCCCTCATTAGAGGACTTCGGTAGGGGAAGTTGCTATGGAAACTAGCGGACGACCCTCCCAAGTTTATGGAAGAGCTACTGGCAACTGCAGGGAAAGTCATGAATCCCAAAGAGGCCATGGATGCGAAGTATGAGGATGAGAATGGAAGTGGCAGCGAGAAATTCTAAAGAAAGAAAGATGGAAAGAAGAGGTCATCCGACGACAAGTTTGCACGTTATACTCCTCTAACTGTGAGCCGCGAACACATCCTCAATGATATATTTCGCCGCTTGATGTCGCAATATGGGGTAACCCATAAGGTCACCACCACTTATCACCCATAAACCAACGGCTAAGCAGAATTGGAAAACAGGGAGATAAAGGGCATTCTTGAGAAAACTGTGAATCCTTTGGCCAAGGATTGGTCATATAGGTTAACCGACGTGCTTTGGGCGTATCGGATGGCCTATAAGACTCACCTCAAAATGTCCCCTTACCGTTTCGTTTATGGGAAAGCTTGTCACTTTCCGGTAGAGCTTGAGCACCAGGCATATTGGGCCGTCAAAAAGTTCAATTTGACATTAACGAAGGCGGTGACCTTCGTAAGTTTTAACTCAATGAACTTGAGGAGTTGCGGAACAATCAATATGAGAACTCTCGTATCTTCAAGGAAAAACCCAAGGCCTTTCATGATAAAAGGATAGTACGCAAGCACTTGGAGGTCGTCCACAAAGTCCTACTCTTTGACTCTCGCCTCTACCTTTTTCCCGGGAAATTGCAATCCTGGTGGAACGGACTGTTCGTGGTACAAAAGGTATACAATCACGGAGCCATTGACATATTGAACACAAGGACCGGAACCTTTTCTAAGGTGAATGGGCATAGGATCAAGCTTTTCTTTGGGGATTTCAATCTCGAGCTTGCTAAAATCCCTCTAGAGGATCCACCCCCTGCGGTCCCCTCAGAGGGTGTCACAACTTAGGCATCTGATTGCCCTTTCGTTTTTTGGATTGCCTCGCTTCATATTGATTTTGAGGCAATCGTTCTTATTCACACTCAGTTGTTTATTTATCGTCCCGAGAGCGTCCCTTTTCGAGTGGAGAGTTTTTAGTGGTTTAGGTGAGTTTTTAACAGAAGTTGGTGAGGAGTTGAGAAAACAGAGTCACGGTCGACCGATCACCATAGCGCGGTTGACCGCTGAATGACCATCGAACACACTGTCTCCATTCCCAAGCCTAATTCCAAAGTGCAGTCAACCGGTCCCTGACCAACGATCGACCGGTGTTTATTCTTTGAGAACACTGTCTCAACCCTTAGGCTTAATTTTAAATCGCGGTCGACCGATCCCAGACCCACGGTCAACCGTGCCCGTCAGTTATTAGGGCCATATCGTTTCATTTTCCCCTCACTTATCTTTTATTCCCCACACTTCTCCCATTCTCTCTTCACCAAATCAACCCTAGGTCCAATTTTCTCTCCTTCTTGCACTTCCAATACCCTCATCGAACTTCCAAGGTATGAATCACACTTTTATTTTCATAATACAATTGCTGATTGTGGGTATTCATGGGTGTATTTCATGATTCTAGGGCTGTTTATTTTTGAAAATTTTGTGATAATTTCTTATTCCTTTTTTATGCTCTTAATGTCCTACTCATTTTCTCACATACACAAAAATTCTCCATTGATACATTATGTTGGTTGTGTTGGTGAAATGAATGAACATTGTATTGGTATTGTTCTTGTCCCAATTGTGTCCACACCCATATCTGTTCAACTTGCCAACTGTTTTTATACTGAAATCCCATTCATGGCAAAATGTTAGTGTTTATTCTTGATATTGCCATGAATAGGGGTTCCTTGTTGGTGCAAATTTGTCCCACACCCCTGTTTTTCTGCTTTGCACGCCAAGTGTTTGTTCAAATGCCTCAATGAACCTATTTTCATCTCTTGGACCCTTTCTTACTTGCAATTTCATTCCTTACCATTGCGATTTTAGTTTCAACTACACTATTGTACTAATTTCTGTTTTGCTGGTATAAATGCGCGATGTTGACAAATATGAGTTGTCTCACTGCGAGCCTCCCAAGGGCATTGATGGGTTCCATTTGCCTAAGAAAAATAGTGGTTTGAGGCGTACTTTGCAACCACGAAACGTCCACTGGCAGTCAACCTGCCGTGGAAAATGGATGAGCTCCCTCATGATGCCTTAGCCATTATTAAGCATTATAATTAGGACTCTTTCGTGGGGAGCCAGACTACAATCAATGAACAACTTGTACGCATGCTCTATGCCTCGTTGATCAAATGTAAATGAGATAAGGGTGTTTTAGAGGCTTTTGTATGAGGAGTAAAGATCACGTTTCGTCGCAAGGACTTGGCCTGGTGGATGGGCAATGTGGCAGACCCGTTCTCGTTTGTGAGCCTCTCAGATGAGGCAACCTTTGACCTAGACACACTTATCGAATTTATTGCCCTGAGTGAGTTTTGGACTAAAAAAATGTTTCGATCGGCTACTATGGAAGATTTACCGAGGCTCTTACACTATGTGAACATGCATTGCTTGATGGTGGCTAATAACAGATCCGAGGCTCGCCACAAACATGCTGTTTTCCTCTAATCTCTACTAAAATAGTCAGGATACATCAACCTCCCTCAATACTTCCTAGAGCAGATGTACTTGGCGTCAAAGGAAAAGGCATGGAACGTCTCCCTTCCATTGTCCGGTATTGTGACTCAGATTTGCCTTCAAACCAAGTGCCCCGAGTAACCTACTGAGAGAAAAAGTGGACCCTAAGGCCGTCCTAACCAGAGACAACATCAAGAGGTTCTTGCAACACTATTGGGGTAAGCCGGAAGTCCAAAAGAGGCCGAGGGTGGTTGTAGAGGACGTGGATGAGGAGATAGAGTTAAGGAGGGCTGAGCAGGGATCAGGACAATAGGAGTCAATACAGGACGCTGAGGTGCCTACCGCACTTACCGATGCCCTCTTTGAGGCATTCGAGGCACAACATGAGCACATATGGGAGGAGATCCAGATGCGATTGGCTACTTTGGAGTCGCGGCATGACCAGTATGGGATTGATCAGCGCCAAGATCGGACCGAGCGGCATCAGGAGTTTCACATAATCCAGGCCATGATGCGTGATCTGTATATTCAGTAGCATGGTCCAGATGCACCGATTCCGCCGCATTTCCAGAGTCCGTATGATCCAGCTTTTCGGGGTTCGTCCAGCGGTTCGGGTCTCTAGACTGTTTTGTGGGTGTGGGTGGTTTTTTTTGTGGCTGATGATTTGTGTCATTTTTTAGGGCGATTATGAGAACTATGTATTTTCTGTTTTTCTTTCTTTACACTGATTAAGCTGTTTGTATTAAATTCTATGAAATTAGTAATGATAATTTAGTCATTTTTTATTTATTAGATTTTGATGTGTATACATTTTTTTCAAATCCTATGTCCACCATCAATTATCTAGTATCTGCATTTCAACCCCTCTAAACTATTACGACTCGTGGCATGTTTCTTTCTAACTTAATCATTGTGGTACATATTTTTGTTTTTCTTATGTTGGTATAGAGCGCACGTTGACAACCTCGGACTTCACTCCAGATTGGGGTGATTTATTCTACTCCCTCTATTTCTCATAATGTCTTTAAGTACATTGAGGACAATGTGCGATTCAAGTTAGGGGGTGTGTTTAGGCATCTCATTTTCTTTCCCATCCCTCGTGTGCCATACACACACACACACATATATATATATATATATATATATATATATATATATATATATATATATATATATATATATATATATATATATATATTTATATATATTAAAAAAATCAAAAATGCAAAAAAATATTTTCTTTATTTCTTCCCTTTGTTGGGTATGTTGCCCTAATTTCCTATGATAAACTTAATAATTGCCTTATCCAATTGCTAATTCAATGATGCATTTTCTATTTTTTTTCATTTTATTATACTTTAGTCCTTATATTAGTCAACATTGGGGATAAATTCATAAATTAAACCTTGAAACCCCATGAGCACTTGATCATATTTTCTAAAATCATTCGGTAGGACAATTATAGCTTGGTATTTTGTTGTTGCTTTGTGTACACTAAAAACCTAGCGAGTTTTGTGCTTTTCTTCATTTCAGAGTGTTTATACATTACTCTTTCTCTTTCTTGAATAACATATCTTATTGGTGATCTCATTTTCTTTTCATTGATTGCATATTAATTGACGTATCACATGAGCATGATTTTCAATGGTGTTGAGTCTCGAGAATCACATGAAGCTTTAGGAAAGGATCATAGGCACTCTTTGTTGTTAACCCATACGACCTTAACCTTACCCTTATACATGTCCTTAGTCAACCCCTTTGGTTTCTATTATGACCTTTCTTTTCGTCCCAAATCCCCTAACCAACTCCACATTGGAGTTTAAACCATACACATTACCTTTCTTACCTATGTTTGGAATGATATTTGGGATTTAATTATGTTGTGTAGTGTGATTGCAATTTAAGCGTGAAAAGAGTGAGAAAAGAAGAGAGTGTACTGAAAAAGAGAGGAAAAAGAGAAATAAAAAGCAATAGAAAAGAAAGTTGAAAACAAAAGAAAAAGAAGAAAAGAAAAAGAAAGAGAAATTTATATATATTGTTTATAGTGATTCAATAATCCTTGTTACTCTCTCGATTGATATATTTAATGCTTGTTTGGAAATCATTTTCCAATTTTGAAATTGCCCACTATTTTCCATTATCCCAAGTTCTTCATCTTAGAACATCTTTTGTATCCATAAATACATCCTTTCATTTCGAACATTAGCGATAATATGTTTATGTGCATTTCACATTGATTAATATGCGATATCCTTTCATGAGATTGTATTTTTCACTTTTATATTGCGTTCTTCATCAATGACATGTGCGCGGCTTGTTTCCTTTTACAATTACTCTTTATGCCCGCACGTCACGTGTGTTATTCCGAGTGCTTCTATTTGTTGAGTGTGATATACAGAGAGGATTGAGTGGAAGCATGCTTTAATGGTTATCCATATTGTAGGCATTTTTAGAGAACCAAAACTCTTTACATGTGCATGCACACCACTCACATTGGAGGTTTTAATTCCATGTAGTTATTCTTCTAATGTTAATAGTTTTGGATTATTGGGCAAAACCTCTCCTTTGGTTTGTTAATAATATGTTGAAATATCTAATTGTTGTTGAGTCTAGCATATTGGTTGTTTGGCCATGCATGTTTTGAAGTAAATATGATGTTTGTGGGTTTCATCCTTGAAAACCATCACGAGACAACACTCGTCCACTAGCGTAACCTAGCGATTTAACGGCTTGTTGCATTCGCTAAATGAAACCGTGTGCCCGCGAAAGTGGCACTTTGTCTGTGTATATATTGTTACTATAATTACTTCTCTTTGAGGCGGGTTTTGTTTTTTTCATAGCCAGGGAATAGCAATGTGTAAGTTAAGGGGTGTGATTAGTCACAAATATTGTATATTTTGCGCCCGTTAATTACACATGCACGCACGCTTATGATCGTTATTTCACATATTTAATCTCTTGTACTGTAAAACCTTTGGTTTCCATATATAGATGCTTTGCGAGGTTTATTTGATCTTTTGTACGGATTGGAGTGCTAAACGGTGCAAGTGTGCGTTATCCGGGAACGTTCAATGTTTTACGCAACTTCAGGGGTAATTTTGTCATTTCTACATTCGAGGTTTGTGATCAAGCCCTTCACGGATGTTGTGGTTCTCCTAGCCAACTTCGCGTAGCCCTCGACGATTTGTCAATCCGGTTCATGAGGACCAATTTATGGTCATTTTCCCGAGGCCCCTTGTTTGTGTATCAAAAGAAGAGAGGACCCAAGTTTTTGTAGCAGCGGTCGACCGGTCAAAGACCCGCGGTTAACTAGGGTTTCATCATTTGCCTACAAAGTGAGATAGTGTACTTTCCTCCTGACCCGCGGTCGACCAGTCCCAGACCAATGGTCGACCGGTGCCTCAGATTCTGCAAAACCCCTGTAGTTTTGGTTTGGTTTTTACCACCCTTGTTTTGTGGTTTTCTTCCACTTAGTATATATTTTAAGTGGTTTGATTTGTTGAAACATATCCGATCACAATTTTGTGCAAGCAAAAATATAGAAGATAGTTTGTTTCTTTTCTCTCTCTCTCCTAGGGATTGAAATTTTTCCTTGCCATTTTCATCTTCCACTTCATTTATTACAAGTAAAGTTCCATCTTAGTTGTATCTTGTTGACTATTGGTATCATTTTGTGCAATTAATATTGTGGTTGTGTATTGAATGCTTGTTCTCACCATAGTTATTACACTTATTATTAATTTATTGGTGTGTTTTGAGATGTTTAGTGTTATGAGTAGATAATCTCCTTAGGTTGGGAGCATGAACCCACCTTGGAGGGTTGTTTTCTTGGCTTGTTCAATGATTAAATCCAATAAATGGATGTGTGGGTTTATATTGGAGTTTCATAGGATTTTATCTCCTCTTATCATGTAAGGGTTGTATTTTAAGACTTAACTCCAACATCAACGCATTTGTCCGAAAATATATCGTTACCTACATCTTATATTGTTGGGTTGACATCCTTCATGTAGGATTGTTGATATCGATATCTTATTCCCATTTTATTGTGAGTTAATCGGAAGAACCCGTTGAGTTGTGCACATCTGAGGTGGGGGAATGCTCCTTAAACATTTGTTAAAGAATCGTTTCATAACCCTGTTTATAAATCTCGCTTGTTCGTTTTTCTACTTTATTTAGCGTTCCATTTATCTTGGTTTGCTTTGGTTCGTTACAACACATAAAACCTAAATCATCTTTTCTTTTATCTTTTATTCTTGTTTATTGATTTTTAACTGGAAGAAGATCCTCGGTACTTCATATAATTCCCTGCGGAAATCGACTCCGGTCTTACCGGGCTTTTATTTCTCTCGCGATTAGCGTACACTTGCGCTATACAATTTTCTGAGCGACTCAAAGTTTTTGGCGCCGTTGCTGGGGAATTATTAGTGAAGACTATATTGATTTAGTTCTTTGTTGATAAACCTTTTGCATTTAATTGTTTGAGCTAGTGTTGTTTTGAAGGATAGGTCTTCTATCCTAATGAGCAACAATTCGAACCAAGTGTTAGCCGGGGACTACATACCACTATTTTCTTCTGAAGGCTCAAACAATCTCTACAATAACTTTGGGGAATCATCTCAACATCGTTACTTGCTTAATACGGCGCCATCCCAGACAGATTTTTTGCCCATATCACAATACCCTAGTGCACCCCCCTCGGTACGATCTTTTTATCCTCCTATGGAGTATAATTATGCACCCCCGCGGGGTGCTGCCCCCGTGCGTCAATCATTTGGCAATTACCTACGACCGAAGATAGTCTCCATAACCGGATGTATTACATTCCCGTTTAACCACTAAGCCTTCCATTTTTGGAATGGCATGATTAATCTGTTTCCTTCCTTCCACGGAATGGAAAATAAAAACCCTTATCGGCATAGTAGAGACTTTGAAGAGGTGTGCAACACTTTTTCTGACCAAAATTGCACACCCGATCTAGTTCGGCATCAGTTTTTTTCATTTTCCATTAAAGATAAAGCAAAAGATTGGTTGATTACACTTCCCCCCAACTGTGTTGGGAATTGGCAGCAGTTACAAGACCTCTTCTTAAAGGATTTTTTCCCCATACACAAGACAAATGCGTTCATGAAACAAATTCAATTTTTTTATAATATGATCATGAGACATTTGACAAGTGTTGGGAACACTTTAAATCTTTAAAGAGGTCTTGCCCACATCATAATTTTGATCGAATGCGATTAATCTCAATTTTTCACGAGGGTCTAAACCCTTTGACCAAACAATTGGTCGAAACCATGTGTCAGTGTAGCCTTGTTGATTTGAGTAGTGAGGAGGTAGAAGCCCATTTCGAGTTTGTCTCAATGACATCTCAGGGATGGGACACATAGAACCCTTACGACCGCACTATTTGTGATAGCATAGTCCCTCGTGGGCAAACCAGTGATCTGAGTATCTTGTAGGAAAATCAATTTTGTCGTAGAATCGATGCAATGCAACTCATATAACAACCCCCACCCACGGAAACCGTCAAAAAGGTTTCCGTTGTGGAGGAAGTCATGTGAATTATATGTGACAACCTTGGCCACCCAACGAGAGAGTGTCCTTCACTCCCTAGCATTAAGGGCTAGTTACAAGAGCAAGCTAATGCTATAGGGGCGTATCGAAAGCAATACTCTAATGCTCTGTTCGATCCCAACAACCCCCCCTACAATCCTAGTTGGAGGACGACACATCCTCTTATGAGTTGGAAGGATCATAATTCCAATTCCCAAATACCCCCAACTCCGAACTTTCTAGGCCCGTGTTTGTCCCCGCAATTCCAAAAACAACCTCCCCCATATCAATCGTAGCAACATCCGCCTATGGGACCTCCCGCTTTGTATTTGCCTCCTCAAAGACGGCATAATGAGGAACAATTTATGACTGTTCAAAAAGTTTCGTAACTTGAATAGTCTATCTCGTAAATGGAGCGGTCTATGCAAGAGATGCAAATCTCTCTTGCTCAATTAGTTCAAAACTCCCAATGTGTTGCGAGACCCCTTCTACCGGCACAACCTCAACCCGACCCCAATGGGTAATGAGAGATGAACCTCGAATACATCGTACATCGGGCACGCTAAGGGTATTGCCACCCTTAGGAGAGGCAAATGGTTGACAACAAAGTTGTGAGACCCTTACTGGAGCCGCCCATTCACACTAAATCCCAAGGCAAAGCCATTGCTACTGAGGAAATGCCATTGCACTACCCCACTGACATAGACGATGACATACCCAAAGAGGGAGATGAGCCTATTGTTGCGAATGACACAATTTGTCCCATACGGGCACCTTTTCCTCAACGGATAAGGGAAAAGACCACAAAAGCCTCCGAAGAGGGGTTTATTGAGTTGTTTAAGCAAATGAACATGAACATAGCCCTCCTTAAAGAAATCGAACATGTGCCCAAGTATGCCAAGTTTATCAAAGACTTGCGTACGGTTAAAAGGAGACAAAATGTGCGCACAAAGGCGTACATGGTTGTCCAAGCTAGTGTTATCATAACTAATGAACTAGCCCCAAAATTCAAAGATCCGGGTTGCCCCACCATTTCATGTGTTATTGGGGAGACTAGAATCAATCGTTCCCTCCTCGATTTAGGAGCAATTGTAAACTTGCTTCCTTATTCGGTATTTCTTGAGTTAAAGATCGGTGATAATAAATCAACTCCTATCACCTTACAACTAGCCGACCATTCGATTAGGATATCTGGAGGAGTTATGGAGGACGTGATTATCCCAGTCGATTCTTTCTAGTACCCAGTAGATTTTATCATCTTGGACACTCAACCCGTACCTAAAGGGAGTGCACAAATCCCAATCATTCTTGGGCGAACGTTTCTCACCACCGTGAATGCGAACATCAATTGCAGAAATGGGGTGATAAAACTTTCATTTAGGAAAATGACAGTCGAAGTCAACGTGTTCAACCTCTTCAAGAAACCCTAATTTTGCAATAAGAGTGAGAAAGCGGTTGAAACTGTGGCTTGCATCGACACTCTTGTACAAGAGTATTTTGACCTCTCCCATTTTCAAGATCCATTGGAGGCAGTTATCGTTAACTCCTTGGAAAGAGATTTGCTCCCCAACGATAAGGGCTACGAAGATGCCATTTGTGCAAATTGTTTTTCACTGAATGGGGTGTTAATGGACATGTGTAATTCCCTCAACTACTTTGAGGAGGTGAACGAAGTTATGGATGGTAATAGCACAGATGGTGGTGACGGTGAACGTTACCTCACGCATGATGAAAGCGCGGGGGTTATCAAAGACTCGATGTGGATATCCCACTTTGAGAAACTACCCCCACGTGACTCTTTTACTTTCCCGTCGAGTGTTTCAATGCCCAACCTCGAGCTCAAAACCTTGCTAAAGGATCTAAAGTATGCTTTCCTAGGCGGTCAGAACACGTTTCCGGTAAACCTTGACAATTGTCAAGAGGAGGATTTACTTGAGGTGTTGAGGAAACATAAGAGTGATATAGGTTGGTGCATTTCCGACTTAAAAGGGATAAATCCCTCCTTTTTCACTCATAGAATTTACTTAGAGGAAGATGCCAAACCCACCCGTCAAATGAAAAGACGGTTGGATCTGGTTATGATTAAGGTGGTGATGGCGGAAGTGATCAAATTGTTGGATGTGGGGATAATCTACCCCATTTCCGATAGCGCGTGGGTGAGCCCGACGCAAGTTGTACCAAAAAAATTGGGTGTCACTGTTGTTGAGAGTGCGGAGGGTGACCTTTTACCCTCACGTATTCTGACTGTCTACTATGTTTGCATTGATTATAGAAAGCTTAACACGGTCACAAGGAAAGACCACTTTCCATTACCCTTACTTGACCAAATTCTAGAACGGGTAGTCGGACATAGGTATTACTATTCTCTTGATGGATATTTGGGGTACAATCAAATCAAAATATTGCCCGAAGATCAAGAGAGGACCATGTTCACTTGACCGTACGATACTTTTGCCTTTCAGAGAATGTCGTTTGGTCTTTGTAACGCACCGGTAATGTTTCAACGGTGCATGCTTAGCATATTCAGTGACCTGGTCAAAGACAATGTAGAAGTCTTCATGGATGACTTTAGTGTCTTTGGTAATACGTATGAAGATTTCCTAGCCAATCTTAAAAGAGTTCTAGAAAGGTGTATTGAGAATAACCTTATTCTCAATTGGGAGAAGTGTCACTTCATGGTGACACGAGGGATAGTTTTGGGCCATATCATCTCCAATGACGGTATTCAAGTTGACTATAGCCATCCTTCCCGCTCCGAAAAACCTCAAGGATGTAAGGTCCTTTCTTGGTCATGTCAATTTCTATCGACGTTTTATAAGGGATTTTAGCTCGATCGAACGCCCCATGTGCGCTCTTCTTGCTAAAGATGATCCATTTCTGTGGAGTAGTGCGTGCCAAGACTTTTTCAACAAATTGAAATCCATGTTGACCACTTCCCCTATCATGCAAGCACCCGATTGGACCCTTCCATTCGAGCTTATGTACGACGCAAGTGATTATGCCGTGGGGGCGGTGCTTTGTCAGTGGAGGGATAAAAAAAACTCACGTGATTTCCTATGCTTGTCGCACTCTAGACAGTGCACAAATGAACTACACCATGGAGAAAGATCTACTAGCTATATTATTTGCGTTGCAATATTTTCGAGTGTACTCGGTGGGATCACCCATTGTGTGTTTCACCGATCATATCGCACTTAAGTACCTTCTTTCTAAGAAGGATGCGAAAAGTAGGCTCATTCATTTGGTTCTCCTTCTCCAATAGTTTGACCTCTCTATCAAAGATAAAAAAAGGGGTGTAGAATGTAGTTGCGAATCACTTATCCTGACTTACATTCGATCACAATCATATCGATCCCATCTCTATCTGAGAGTGCTTCTCGGATGAGAAACTCATGTCCATTGCTACATTGCCATGGTTTTCCGATATCGTCAATCTCCTTATCATCGAGGCCTACCCACCGCACTTTTCATCCAAAGACAAGGAAAGACTTTTGACGGTGGCCCAGTCATTTTTCATAGATGATCCATACATGTACAAGCTATGTCCGGACCAAATCATTCGCAAGTGTGTCCCAAATGATGAGATCGCAAGTATCTTGTTGTTTTTTCATGACGGTGCATGTGGGGGACACTTTTCTTCCCAAAAGATCGCCCTCAAAGTGTTAAAATGTGGTTTCTATTGGTCGACGATCTTCAAAGAAGCGCATGACCTATGTAAAATCTGCGCCCATTGCCAATCTACTGGGAAGATAACCAAAAGGAACATGATGCCCCTTGCCCTTATTCTAGTAATCAATGTTTTCAATTATTGGGGAATAGACTTCATGGGTCCTTTCCCTAGTCCAATCATTTTGAATACATTTTAGTCGCAGTCGACTATGTATCCAAATGGGTGGAAGCTGAGTCTACGAGGAACAATACCGCAAAGGTGGTGTTGAAATTCTTTTATCTTTTATTCTTATTTATTGATTTTTAACTGGAAGAATATCCTCGGTACTTCATATAATTCCCTGCGGAAATCGACTCCGGTCTTGCTGGGATTTTATTACTCTCGCGATTAGCGTACACTTGCGCTATACGATTTTCTGAGTGAGTCAGGAAGAGATGAGGAAAGAGATGCAAAAAGATATGATGAAATTCATGCAAGCTTCCTCGCAATTTGTGGGCGAGGTAGCTTCCATTTATGATAATTTTCGAATGCCTTTCCCCAAGGATTACAACGATGAGCGCTACCCAAAATTTTATATTCCTCCTATCTTTGAAAAATATATTGGAAAGGGTGGAAACCCGAAAGAGCACATTAAATGCTTCGTGGAAAATTTGGGGGCGCACTGCAATAACAAGAAATTCAGGTTGATGGAATTTCCTAAATCCTTAACCAATAAGGCATACACCTGGTATTCTCACTTATCTCGTAAAAGTGTTTCCACGTGGGAGGAGATGGACATTTTGTTCATCCAGAAATTCTTTCTGGCAGAAGATGAGTTCACCTTGACCCAACTGGGGAAAGAGAAGCAGTGACTAGGGGAAGATGTAGTGGCATGCATTCGATGGTTTTGGTAAAGGTCCCTCGATGTGAGGGAGGAGGCTAGAGAATCCAAACTATTGTAGATCTGTGCGGAAGGACTGCTTCCTGAGTACATCTTCCATCTCATTAACGAGACGCGCGACGGGACTTTTGCGGCATTCCTAAAAGCAACAAGGAATATCTCTTTGATTGTACGACTAGACCCAGTGGTGGTGCCCATCATGTTTAGATAGCCGATACAACCTGTGGGAGAGAGGTCTCAGCCCCCATGGGTGGGATATATCGAAGGAACAGATGGGAGAAAAGTAGAGAAGAGGGACAATAAGAGGAAGTTTGGGAGAGAAAGGGAAGACCCACCACCGTTGCCTAATACATTAAACGAAGCTGTCAGCTAATACAACGCCATGGTTCAAGTAAGAATGGTGTATGAACCCAAGGGTATCCCCGTTGGGGAACTAGACGCTGTAACTAGGGCGGATCCCAAATATTTCCAGATTCATGGAAAGATCCAACATCCAACGGAGAGCTATTTCACGCTAAGAAGAATCGTTGACAAATATGTAAAGGCAGGAACATTGCAAATGCCTCTGCAAAATGTCAATAATAACCCACTCCCAGCACATGGGGACAATCTGGTGGTGGCCTTCAATAAGGAGGCAGAGAGAGAAGCAAGGGAGATAACCACGAAGCAGGGGGAGTTTGAAGAATCCTTTGAATAATGAACTAGGGGAATGGCTAACATAGTGTTAGCATATGATGAAGCAAGTGCTAAAGATGTGGAGGATGTATATAGCATTAAAGGTGAGGAACTAGACCAATCTATATAATACTGTGCAATTTCAAAATACCCAAAGTTTGTCTGGTTCTTCGGCCAGGTAGGGATACCAAAGGAAAGTAGATTGGAGATAATCCAGGGAATCCTTGATATTGCAAAGAAGAACGCAGTCCCTTCGCAGAGATGGAAGGGACCCACGGACAGGTTGGTAAAGAGGTTTTTGTTAGAGATAACTTTCAGCGATGCAGATAGGGCAGTGAGATTCCCTCATAACAGACCATTGTATGTTACTACTAGCATCAACGGGGTTAGCTTTGCAAGGGATCTCATGGATGGGGGAGCCTCCATCAATATCATGCTAATCAACTCTTTCCACATAGCTAATATTCCGGAGGAAAGGTTAGTCCCCATGTCGTTGGTGATTTTAGGTTATGATAACCAGTTCTGCAAGTCCATTGGTTATCTGAACGTTGGGATTGTGATAGTAAATCTGAGTTCCCACATCAAATTTCACGTGATTGATAGTGCAACTTACTACAATATGTTGATAGGAAGGGTGTGGATTCACAACTAAGGTCTAATTCCTTCAACGTATCACCAATGCGCCAAGGAAAATATTAAGGGAATGGAGGTGACCATTAGAGCTACGAAGAGGCCCTTCACTGTCAAAGAATCTCACCTGGTGGATGCATCATTTTAAATAGAATTGGAGGAGTACATTAGAGTCCTAACGAGAAAAATGGAGGGAGTGTGGGATACCTCGATTAGAGAAAGGATGGGGTCCTTGAATGATCATAATAAATAAGTTGCAAGTAGTAAAGGAGTGATGGCAGAAGAAGCCCGCTAGGTGGTCCCTTGTCATCAAAACATATCAAAACAGCTCAAAGATAGAATGAGGCCCAGGATGGATCCAACGGAGCATGAGGTCCAACAACAAAGTGTGTTGAGTCGATTTTCAGGAGGAAGAGTTATTGAGGCTTCTAGAGAGAAGAAGAGGAAGGCATTGGCGACTACTAGCAGATAATGCAAAAAGGTGATTACCGAATAAGGAAAGGTGGTTTATCGGTTATAATGGTGTGAACAGACGATTAAAGAAGCTAATAATGAGGCTGAACCGATATATTAGTGCTTTCTGATGGATGACCGGGGGAAATGTATGGTGATAGACAACTCCAACATAAAAGAATTTATGGAATATATCGTCGAAGAACCAGACTATATGGAAGATCAACCAAAACCACAAGCATAGCAGCTTGAACAGTTGAACCAGTCAAAAGAAGGGGAGGGTCCAAGGCCCATTTTCATTTGAAAGGATCTCAGTACGGAGAAGCGAGAAGCCTTAGTTAAGTTAATTCGAGAGTTCATAGACATTTTTACGTGGACTTACACTGAGATGGAAGAGTTAGATAAGGAAGTAAGTTGACACAAGTTGAACATAATGCCTTCAGCCATTCAGATGAAGTAAGCCACGAGGATGTACACGCCTGAGCTGAAGCTGAAGATCAAGGAAGAGGTCCAACGGTTATTAGCAGCCGAGTTTATCAAACCGATACAACACCCACTCTGGTTGTCTAGCATTGTCCTGATGGGAAAGAAATAAAAAAATCAAATAAGCATCTGTATGGATTTCAGAGACTTGAATAGGGCTTGCCCCAAGGATGAGTTCCCTATACCCTCCATCGATATCCTAATGGATGCAATGGTTGGTCATGAGATGTACAGCTTCATGGATGGGTACGTAGGGTACAACCAGATCAAGATGAACCCCACAAATGCTGAGAATGTGGCGTTTAGAACTCCGTTAGGCAAATTCATGTACAAAGTGATGCCATTTGGGCTTAAGAACGCTAGCGTTACTTACCAAAGAATAATGATGGCCATTTTCCATGACTTCTTTCACAAATTCGTGGAATTCTATATGGACAATTTGGTCATCAAATCCAGGAAGGAGGAATCCCATCTGAGCGATTTGAGGAAGGTGTTTGCCTGATGCAGGAAGTATAAGCTGAAAATGAACCGACTAAAGTGTGTATTTAGGGTAACAAGTGTAAAGTTTCTAGGTTTGGGGTCGATTGACAGGGGGTGAAGATGGACCAGGACAAACAGCGAGCGATCTTGGAGATGCCAAGTCCAAAAACGGTGAAGGAGATGAAGAGTTTCCTAGACAAAGTTTCCTACCTCAGGAGATTTGTGCCTGAATTGGCCAAAATAATACACCCATTGATGCAGCTGTTGCGAAAGAACACAACATTCAAGTGGTCATAGGTTCACCAGGAGTCTCTTATTGGGCTGGAGAAGCTGCTCGTTTCACCACAGGATGGAATACCGTTGAAGCTATTCCTCACATCCACTATGAGGTCTGTTGGAGCTCTGTTAACACAGGAGATTGAAGGGAAAGAATGACTTGTATACTACCTCATTAGAATCATACATGGGCTAGAGGTGAGTTATGGTAGCTTGGAAAGCCATTGTTTAGCCTTAGTCTTTGTAGTGCAAAAACTTTGACATTATATAGTGTCTTTTACAATTCATATCGTAACAAGATGTGATCCCATTAAGTTTTTATTGGCAAGAACTATATTTATTGGTAGGGGCAGCTAGATGGTTCCTCATCCTCTCAGAATATGACTTAAAGTGCATGTTTCCTCGCGCGATTAAGATCCAGGCATACGCAGACCTTTGGAAAATATTCCCCTCTGGGATGTTTGAGCCACCCAAAGAAAGTATTCTAGGAGATAATTTGCAGGCCAATCACTTAAATGCAAGCGATGAAGAATGGATAATGAAGTTCGATGGATCTTCGACAGAAAAGAAAGGAGGATCAGGGGTTATTCTTTCGAAAGTAATGAAGGAGATTTTTCTTTCCTACAAGTTAGATTTCCCCTATTCCAATAATGAAGCAGAGTATGAAGCACTAGTACCGGGGTTGCTAGAGGACCTTCGAAGGGGAATTCATTCACTTTGCATCAAGGGTGATTTGAACTTGGTGATTCAGTAAGTGAATGAAGAATATGCATTGAAACACCTGAGTCTGGAATCATACAAAACAATTATCCAGAGGCTTCTTAGCCAGTTCCATCGGACCAAGATCAAGAGATATCCCCGAACGGTGAACCGCCATCCAGACGCCTATGCCACCATTGGTCAAAAGATGGTCATGAGAGATGATACAACCACAATTATGATCCAATGAAGAACATCTCCCTCTGCAGTACAATTAATTCTGCCAATAGACTAGGATGTTGTCTGGAGGAGAGAAATTAGAAAACAACTAGAATCTGGGGAAGGAACGATGGAGCTGAGGGAATTATCCCAATACTTTACAAACTAGGGAAACCTTTACTTCAGAAACACAGGAGGATGGTTATCAAGATGCATCGGCCCATAAAAAGCAGAGCGTAGGTTGAAGAAAACACATAAAGAGAACTGAGAAATAATTGAGATACCTCTCTACAAGAGAATTCAAAGGGAGGGATATTTTTATCCTAGAATGAAGCAAGACGCAACAGAGATACACCGAAAGTGCGATAAGTACCAGTTATTTATTGAGGCGGCTGAATATCATTTCGTTGAAGCTCAACCAAACTGGAGGCAACCCTATATTGACTTCATTAAATATGTAGTTGTCCCAATAGAGAAAATTAATGCGATAGGACTAAAGCAAAGGGCCCTGAGGTTCTACGTCCAGGAGGGGCAGCTTTATCAAAGGGGCTACTTCAACAGGCCATTGTATTGCATCACGAAGGAAGAAATAGTCAAAGTCCTTAAATAAGTGCACGATCCATCTCACATAGGAGGGGCCAAGTTGTATGACCAGTTGATGACATTAGTGTATTATAGGCCAATGATAGAGAAGGACTATGCTGTGTTTGTTCAAAAATATAAAGCTTGCCAACTTCATGGAAATATGATACATGCCCCATCAGTCGACGTACACTCCCTGGAAATGCATTATCCTTTTCACATTTGGGCATTTGACCTAGTAGGGGAAATACATCCTTCTTCAAGGGGGAAGATCTGGATACTAGTAGCAACGAAGTGCTTTATAAAGTGGGCTGAAGTGATACCACTAAGAAGGGCAATAGCAGGGGTGGTGAGAAACTTCATCAGAGAATACATCATTTGCCATTTTGGTATTCCAAAGGTTATTCTCTCAGATAATGGAACCCCCTTCATTAATTCAGATGTAATAATGATCACAAACAAGTACTCTATTATTCATCATACTTCAACGGTGGCATACCCAAAGTGAAATGGTCAAGCCAAAGAAACTAACAAAACCTTGGTTAATATTTTGGCTAAAATGATGGAGGATTTCCCAGGATCATGGGACAAAAAGATACCAGTTGTATTATGGGCCTATCAAATAACCAAGAGGAAGCCCACAGGGTATACTCTGTTCTCCCTTATTTATAGGGCTAAGGCGATTCTCCCGGTAGAGTTGGAAGTTTTCTTTTCTCGATATATCTTACGAACTAGCGTGCTCCCTCAGAATAAACATGTGTAGTTGGAACAGTTATATAAATAGAGAGATAATTCAATGGATCACTTTGAAATGTATACGAAACATCTCTCCAGGGCATATGATTACTTGGTAAGACCACGAAAGTTCATGGAGGGAGACCTCGTTTTGAAGGTAGTAGTGAAGAACATCAGGGGGCTTCCTCTACCTAAGTTTGCAGCGAATTGGGAGGGACCTTTCATTTTAAAAGAAGCTCATGATTCATGTTATTGCTTAATTTCTAAGATGGAAGAAGACAAGATATTCAAGATTAATAATAAATGGTTGAAAGTCTATCATGTGTAAGCAATTAAGTCTAAACCATTGGTATATCTAGTTGTTGTTATGAATATACAAGTTGTTTTTTATGTCTATTATTGTAACTGGAGTGGAGATGAAATAATTATAGAACTTCATAATATACGTAAATAGTTACAGCACAAAGAAATGACATGGGAAAACATACATCTTTTTCATTCATTCACAAACTTTGGGAAATTAAAAAATTGGTAGCTACTGCCCACTAATTACATAAGAAGAAAAAGGAAAATGTATACAAAAGTTCATTGGCCTAAAAGGAACCACAGGTCTAGAGCAGAGAAAAAATATCTACACAGGCCCAAAAAAGCTGCTAGGCAAGATTATTGGGCGTTAATAGAGACCTCTAATCTCATTTGTGCTTGTGTACGCTCGATAAGGAGTTTCGCTTATTTCATCTTCGCCAGACGCAGAGCTTCCTCGATGTCCTCTACCTTCCTGTTGGCAACTTCAAGTAGAGGTCCTAACTCAGCCAACTTAGCTTCCTCAACCCGTTGATCCTCCCGATATTTCAGGAGAACTTCCTTGTGACTATCCATTCATTATCTCTTCAAAGTCTTCAAGTGTGCAATCATCCAGTCAAAATGGAAGCCATATCGACCCAACTCCCTCAGATAGCCCAGGAATTAGTTGAGAAAAAGTCTGGTAACGTTCATGGTAGGAGTACTGACGATATCATCAATAATGATAGTCATGCCCTGAAGCCTATGACTCTTCACAGGGATGTTGGAACGCAGGTAATCCACAGTAAAAGTCTCTGGATGGTGGCTTGCAAGTTGCTCAACTACCAAACGATGGCTAGAAGGCATTTGAGGAGAATGCTGAAGAACCATAAGACAAAAGTCATGAGGAGCTAATTTGAGTAGAGGAAACTCACATCTAGATTCACTATCAGTAGCAGCACTTATCGTGGAACCTTGGTCATTGTGGCTAGAATCTCCTAAAGTAGTGGGTTCCCGATGGGGCAAAGTAATGGCGAAAGAACCGGTGGAGATGTCTCTCCCACTGGAAAGGATTTATGACAAACCTGAGAACAGGTAGAAGAAATAATGAGTTTATGAAAAATCTTGACAAGTGTTTTCATTGTTAAGTCACCGTTATAGGTGGAGTTTGAGAAAAATCTTAACAAGTGTTTTCACTGTTAAGTCACCGTTATAGGTAGAGTTTGCGACAAATCTTAACAGGTGTTTTCATTGTTAATTCACCATTATCGGTGGAGTTTGCAAAAAATATTAAGAAGTGTTTTTATTGTTAAGTCACTGTTATAGGTGGAGTTTGCGAAAAATCTTAACAAGTGTCTCCATTTTTAAGTCACCATTATAGGTGGATTTTGCGAAAATCTTAACAAGTGTTTCCATTGTTAAGTCACCGTTATAGGTGGAGTTTGCGAAAAATCTTAACAATTGTTTTCATTGTTAAGTCACTATTATAGGTGGAGTTTGCGAAATGTTTGAGAAATGAGACTCTTTTAGATTGTACATTGTCAAGAATAAGAGACAAACAATGAGAAATGAAGAGAAACTAGCGAAGTACCTCAGTAGTGACTGGATCAAGAATGGGAAACACTAAGGAGGACACAACGACGGGAACTATTGGGGGCAGGCTTACTTCCTCCGAAGCCCTAATGGCACTCTCAACCAAAGAAGCCTCAACGTCTGGTAAAGCTCCTTCGCCAGTAAAAGGTACCAAGGCCAATATAGAAGTCTCACTTAAAGAGGACGTTCGACCTCCAAGTGATGCCCCAACGTTGGTGGATGCATAAGAACCACCACGCTGGGCAAAAACATCAACCCTGGCCTTGGTAATATGCAGACCACCAAGAGAAGAGGGTGGGGTAAGATTTGGAGAAAGATGCAATAAAAATGAAGTTAAGTGTTAGAAATGGGGAATAAGTACAAAAAAAGGGAGAAATACCTCTAAGAGTTATGGTACTAAAGAGGGGAATTGC
Source organism: Sambucus nigra (assembly GCA_949130495.1). Classification (NCBI taxonomy): domain Eukaryota; kingdom Viridiplantae; phylum Streptophyta; class Magnoliopsida; order Dipsacales; family Adoxaceae; genus Sambucus; species Sambucus nigra. Next base: position 148,351,990 of record OX422215.1, read on the forward strand.
AATGAGGGGTCTCGTCCTCACAACAGGGAGAAGAATGTTAACTAACAAAGATGCCATTTTAACCTAAGACATCCCACCATATTAAAGATCATCATGTTAAAGAGAAAAAAGTGTGGAAGAGAGAAAAGACGTTAGACCTAATAGTGATCAATAATGTGTTACCTCAGGGGAACCTTCTGCAGCTAGAACGATCAAAAGAAGAACCTCGAGCTAAGGTGATAATTCAGAAGAGGTTGTGGAAGTTGTATGTGGTTGAGAAGAGATTCCCACATAATCAATGGAATCACCCCCAACAGCAGCATCCTTCGCACCTTGTAAGGCCAAATGATGGTAGTAAGTAAGCCTGATCATGGGATAATGGGGAGGAGTTCCATCTGTCCGAGACAAACCAAAACTTCCCCCCCACGAAAGGGATCACAGGGGGGATGGGTCTTTCTTATTCAACCTCATGCACCAAAGTTGTTAAGAGTTAAACAGATGCAACTTACCTTAAAAAAATGGGAGTAAGAACAACAACACAGATGCATACCTCAAATCCAGAGGGAGAATGGGAGGATATAACCACTGGCGAAGGAGGAGAAGAGTCAGCAATAGAGGGAGTTGAGGGGAGATGTATATCAAGAACTTATTTCCTCTGGTCCTTGTTACCCAGAGTCTTCTTCCTCACACCTGCAGCACTAGTACTTTGAGGAACCTTTGAAATATTTCTTCTCTTTGACCCTGGTTTCATCAGATCAACTAAGATAGTGGGGAAGTCAGTAGAAGGAGTAACGATGGGAGCACGTTATTGAAACTCATCATTAATTCATTCCACCTCAGCCTAAACTCTACTTTTTAGATCTTCACTCATTTTTTTAGACATGGGAGGGGGAACAAAGGCGATGGGTAATGCCTCCAAAGGGGTTTGAGGCTCAGTTTGAGACTTAGACTATGAGGAAGTCCCACTTTTGGACTTCCTAGTTTTTTGGGTTATGGCTGGGAAGGACCTTTGCTAAAACTTTCTTCGGTTGTAGGGGCAGGATGTTTGGGGGTTGTAACGGTCTTGGGTTTGGGCATGGCAGTAGGGATCATTGGGAAATAAGGGGGAAGCTCGAGGGGAGAATCTTTAACAGTTTTACTCAGAGGGAACTCAACTCTAAGAATAGAATTTCCTTTGAGACCCAATTCCAAGGCAGAGAAAGAAAGAACTGGGGGATAGTGGGGGAACTTTTTATAAACTCACGAATCATGGCCAGTTGCATCAAATGGAATTTGGTGGCATAAGAAGTCGATACGTCCCCTTTCCTAGTAGCACTGGGGAGGGTGAATCGACCATCTATAGTAGAGGTCATGCCAAGTAACGCTGCTGCAAGGTAGAAGGTGAAAGCTTCAGCAAAGGTACCCTTCATATTCCTTAACTAAAACATAGGTCGAGGAGCCCTCAGATCAAACATGAACTACGTAATACATCTATCGGGATTATAAGGTTCAGAAGTATATCCTCATTTAGTGAAGGAAGTAAGAAACCGAGGAGTGAATAAAACTACCACGACCTGTGAAGGATCTTCTACAATTAGAACAAAAGTGACCATTTTAGTTATAAAAGGAAAAAAGTTCCAAGTATAGGCAAAGGTATATTATCCATACAGCTGACGCGACTAAGAATTTGTCTCAAAAGTGCATTTTCTCTAGGCTCAAGTGCAAGCCTGTCGCATTAGTAATAATCTAATAAGTCGGGATCGTATCCACAGGGATCAACAATTGGTACTTGTGTAGGAGAAGTTATTAAATCTTGAAACGATCCGTCAAAAGAAATATGAAAAGATGATTAATGATTGGGAAATTTCTAGTGAAATAAAAAAACATTCCAAGAAAAATAAACTAAAAAATTGTGAAGAAATTAGATTGACAAGTGAGAGAAAATAGGGTAGGGTACAATCCCTCAAATCTTAACGAATTACCGTGTAGAATACTAGAATTGAAAATTAAAATTCTTGACTAAATCCAGCCTTTATAAATCCTAAGCATTACATATATGAGGGATCTAGCCCTCATCATATGAAATCAAAGGTAAATATAAAGCGGTGAATGGACAATTACACTCGCAAAGCGTTCTTAAACATCTCAAGTACCTTAGCAAGAGAGATTAAAAGATTAACTATGTTTGTATAATTTTCATTCACGATTCGGTCAGAATTTAATTTACCCTCTATTTTGTATATAAGTAATTTGCCTCGGAGTGAGTTCATGTACCCCAACCCTTAAGAATTTAGCTAGACATGATTTGATTAAAGAATAACTTCATACACAGAATTATAGATCTAACAACTATTGAAAATAATTTGCAAAGCAATTGAAATTTAACTAACATTGATACCAACTAAGAGAATGGAATTGTTATACTTGATTTCAGCAACAGGAAAATAATTTGAATCCATAAATTATAGTCTCTCTCTCAACCTTACAAACTAGGGTTTATCAAGAAAATGAAGAATTCCTAACTTCTGAATTCCTCTCTCTAAAAATCCCCCTTAGAATGAGGTAGGGCATGGGCTTTTATAGCACCAAGTAGCACGAATTTGACAGCCAGAGTTGCTTGTTGTGCAAGATTTCACCAGCTAAGCACATCAAAATCTTCACAATAAATGCCAGGATTTCTCATGACCGGACCGGTCCGGATATCCCTCTGATCGGTCCGTTTTTCAGCACCGGATCGGTTCTTTTTTTATTATACTGGATTGGTCCGGTATCCACCGAATCGGTTCTGCTGTCATCGGTTTGTCATCCATCCTGGGTCTACTAGACTTGGGTCAATTCGGATCGGTCCGGTCCCCACTGGATCGGTCCGATTTTCTTCCATGTTGACTTTTTTCTTTCATCTTTGACTGGCCATAACTTTTGATCTCGAGATCCAATTCGAGTGTCGTTTCTTCTGATATTCTTGTTAAATCAAGCACTTCAACTTCCCTTTAGGTGTCAAATTCGAATTCTGGATAGAAATTTACGCTTTTGCCCTTTGACTTTTCTTCCTTTCCTTTCTTCTGGTTTCTTTCTCTCTTTTCTTGCACTAAATTCCTGTAAACTCCATCAGAAATACACGAAACTCGGGGAAATTGTTATAAACAATCAATGGCAATGATATGGAATAAAAATTATTCAATTACCTTGTTCGGGATATCAAAATCACTAACTTAAGGGGCTAAATTCAGAAGAATTTATGCTTGGTCAAATCCCCCTAACTTAGGACTTTGCACGTCCCGGGCAATGTAAAAGAAATTAGTTTAATGCTCCACTCTTGCAAATTCTTTTATTGGGATAGCATACCTTTTTCGCGGGCAAGCGATTGCATTTAGCGGATGCAACAAGCCTTTAAACCCCTAGGTAACCCTAGTAGGACGAGTTTTGTCTCGTGAGGGTTTGCAGTGAATATACCCACAAAATTCTTTATTGACTCAAATAAATATCAAAATACTTAAAAATTGTACAATTTAAACTTTTCGAAAAATAATCACCATAAATTCATATTCAAGTGTCTCAAACCATAGTGTGTGTGTGTGTGCAAAGCCAAAAATTAAACCTCAAATTTCCACCGATTGAGCATTACGTTACTTTTCGAAAATTCATTTTGATTCAAATTCTTATGGATGCACTCACAAACGAATCACTCGGATTGTGGCTATTTTCTCTCGGTATGCATGAGATAAAGAGTAAATATAATGGACACAAATTCACGCATACAAAATTGAAAAGAAGGAAATATATGGTGAAAAGATCTCATCATCGGAATACAGTTATTAGGAAACGGGAAACATCATCTCTTAATCACACCATTTTTATATCTTTTATTATCTTTTCATGTCTTAGCTCTCCACGCGGTAACCCATTTTGCAATTTGGACTCGGTTAGGACTTTTCGGGTAATAAGGTGTAAAGGGTAAAAATGGGAATGGATGGAATGTTCGGAATTGGAAAAAGTTCTGATGACGTCCATTTGTGCTTTTTCGGGCATTTGCTCATTTTTATCTTTTCTTTTTGTAGTTTCATTTTTTCTTTTTTTCTTTTTTTACTCTTACCCCTTTTTATTGCACAATTTGGACTTACTTGATGAATTTTCTCAATTTTCACAATTCCGGACTATTTCGGTTTTTCGGGTTATCAAACGAAAGGGAAATATTATATTAGGCTCAAAGTGGGTTGCAAAGGGATAATTTTTCACAACTTTATTATGGCTAATATTTTTGGGTAACAAACGGGGGCCTACTTCATTGTCCAAATTGCTAATCACATTACCATATGCATCTCGAGATTATTAAGTTTAGAGATATATTTAGCACGAATTTCGAGACAACATTTCACACATTTCCTATAACCGATCAAAACAAAGGATTGAGATCATTAACGACTTATTAAAACGCTGAAAAGAACTTTGAGTTAATCATAAACTCGGATTGATTTAAAAACTCAAAAAGATCGATAGGCTTGAAATCTCACCGGGTTGGACTAATCTCCACACTTATTCGTTAAGTCGTCAATTTTCTTTCAATTTCCATCTTCGGTCAATTTTGGCTTAGTGCATTTTGATTGTTAACAATTTGAGACTTTAAATAGAATAAAGGTGATATTTTTGAAAAAATTAAATTCCAATTTTTATTTATTTTGAAGAAAAATATTTTTGGCTTTTTTCAAAAAATTATAATTTTTTTTATATACATATATGCGAAGTTTTATGAATACGCACTTGTCATCCCCCCTAACTTAGTGATTTGCATTGTCCTCAATCAAATGGACGAGAGAGATAAAGAAGACAACATTAGGAGTGCGATAAATAAAACAAGAAATTATCATATTAAAACTGTATATTACAACACAACTGTGTAAACAAAGCATCACAAACATACGTAATAAAACATAAAGGGGTAGCGGGTCAGCCTAAGGGGCGGGTGGGGGACGGGAAGGTCCGGGAGCAGCAGGATCATAAGGATTGTAATAGTAAGGAGGAAGGGGGGCCTCGGGACCCGACTGGAGACGGTACAAGTCAGCCTGCATGCGTAAGACCAAACTCATGTCCCTCTCGTATGAAGTCATAAACCCGTCGAAATGTGTTTCAAGAGAAAGAACGCGCTCAGTCAAACCCGTACTAACTGGAACATAATCCGGATCAGCGGTTTCATCATATTCTTCCTCCTCCCCTTATGACATCTCAACATCCTCATCAGCAACGTCCTCTTCCTTGTCGGTCTCCTCATCACTCGAATCGCCGCCGCGCCTTGCAAGGATTAGCTGAATTTGCCTTTCACTTAGAGTGCGGGACTCTTGTCCTAATGGCTTAGGCAAGTTTATAAGATCTTGGGGTGCTTCAATCCCGGCATCCTTAAGCAAGGATGTAATGAGACGACCATAAGGAAGAGGTTCCCGACCCTTTTTATCATAAGCCACAAAGAGAATATCAGTGTAAAATGTGCGGGCCAAATTGATAACAGTTGCATGGTCAAACAAGTGATACATCATTGTAGCTTGACGCGGGCGCATTGCTGAATCATTAGAGGTTTGCAAAATATTGGCACAAATAATGTGAAAAGTGAACCGTGCCTTGTCGGATAACCGACCAACGGTAAAGGTCTCGGTAGTCCAAACCGTGCCGGGCTCGATTCTTGAGATGCAAACTGCCTTGGTGAGCACGGGATCGGGACTAGGATAATCAAATTAATCCGGCGTGGTCACACCGTAAGACTCGAGTTTCTGGGCCAAAATTTCAAGTGAGAACGGTATTGGTGTGGAATCCACAAAAGCTTGGGATTCGAATTCAGCGGTACGGACTAGCGAACCGTAAAATTGACGCACTTCATTTTCCCAAACGGCCTCATATGGTTCATTAAAAAATCTGCACCAGCCTCTTATCATGAATAGGGTTGTGATAGAATTAGGCAGTTGATCCCAAAGCACTTGACATTCAATGTGGATTTTTTTGGGTTGGACTGAAAAACCGTCGGCACGAATTTGCTTCACGTCGAGAACGGTATTCTCCATTGCCGTCGGGCAGGACTTCAATGGAGGCATATTTCTGGGGAGCATCCATGGGTATGGAAGGAGTAGACAGAAAGTGAGAGAGAAGAGAGGATATGGAGGTGTGAAGGAAAATGGGGTGTGGAATGGATGTATTTATAGGATGGATAATGAAATAGGAGGGAATGGATGGGGGGAAATAGGGGGGACGAATGTTTGGGGGAAAATAAGGGATTGGGGGAATGAATTTGGTTTGTATTGAAGAGGTGTGAACCTCGGGAAGTAGCATTCTGCAGATTACCGGACCGATCTGGTTGTAGGACCGGACCGATCCAACTCAACCGGATCGGTTCTTTTAATTCTGGACCGGACCGATCCGACTTAACTGGATCGGTTCTTTTAATTCTGGACCGGATCGGTTCTTTTAATTATGGATCGGACCGATCTGGTCTGCTGAATTCTCAGAATTTCCTTTTCTCTATTCCTCTCACTGTTTATGCTCCTTTTCTCCATTCCAATGATTCCTTTACAACTTCTCTCACTTCAGCATTCCCGTAATGCTCATCGAAACCTTAACACCCCTAAATCATTGGATTACCTACCCCGGGCCTAACATGTACTTACGACTCCTAACTCCTAAGACTCTTATGTACAACAACCACCCCATACATGTCGGGGGTGCGACGACCTCACCTTTATTTTTTAGTCAATCCCCATAAATGGGGTCTGACAACCAGATTGTGTCGGCTTCCTTGACGATTGCGTCCACATACGGATTGATACGATGCCCGTTGTCCTTAAATGTGTTTCCCCCTTCTCATCTTTGAGTTCAACAACTCCATGGGGAAATACCTCTTTCACAATGAATGGACCCGACCATCTTGACCGTAATTTTTCGGGAATCAAGTGCAACCTCGAGTTGTAGAGAAGGACATTTTGGCCCGAATGAAACTCTTTCCGTCAAATGATTATGTCGTGAGCTCGTTTCATTCGATCTTTGGATATTTTAGCACTTTCATACGCATCATTGCGTATTTCTTCCAACTCGTTGAACTGAAGTTTACATGTTTCACCGGCTTTATCCATATTAAAGTTCACTCTTTTGATAGCCCAATATGCTTTGTGTTCAATCTCAACCGGAAGATGACAAGGCTTGCCATACACAAATCAAAATGGGGACATCCCAAGGGGATTCTTGTATGCAGTTCTATATGCCCAGAGCGCATCATTCAATCTGAGAGACCAGTCTTTCCTATTAGGTTCGATTGTCTTTTCCAAGATATTTTTGATTTCCCGATTGGCGAGCTCGGCTTGGCCATTCGATTGAGGGTGATAAGTTGTTCCAACTTTATGGATAACTCCATACTTTCGCATTAGGTTCTCCATAGGCCTATTGCAAAAATGGGTACCATTATCGCTAATTATATCCTTAGGCATTCCAAAACGAGAAAGTATATTTTCTTGAATGAATTTTATCACCACCTTATTCTCATTCGTCCTTGTAGCTATGGCCTCTACCCATTTTGAGACGTAGTCTACAACGACGAGGATGTATAGAAAACCAAAAGAAGGTGGAAAGGGACCCATGAAGTCAATACCCTAACAATCAAACAACTCTAAGACTAGAATTGGGGTTAATGGCATCATGTCACGGCGAGTAATAGCTCCCATTCTTTGGCATCTATCGCATGATTTGCAAAAAGTATTCACATCCCGGAAGATTGTGGTCCAGTAGAGACCGCTTTGAAGGATTTTCGCAGCAATTTTATTTTTGCAAAAATGACCTCCACATGCTTCCGTATGGCATAATCGAATTACCCCTTGGATTTCTTCATCAAGTACACATCTCCGGATGATTTGATCAGCACAATACTTAAACAAATATGGATCGTCATAAAAGAACATGCGTGACCATATAATAAACTTCCTTCTCTCTTGCGGAGTCCAATTAGAGGGAACAATTCCAGTGACAAGGTAATTGACTATATCCGCAAACCAGGGGAGAGAAGAAGTAGCAAATATATTTTCATCCGGAACATACTCGTCTATGGGAATGGGATTAATAGGTACGTCGGATGATAGGCGTGACAAATGGTCAGCAACGACGTTTTCTACTCCTTTCTTATCTTGAATCGAGAGATTAAACTCTTGTAAGAGTAGGATCCACCTGATTAGATGGGATTTGGCATCTTTCTTACTCAAGAGATATTTGAGAGCCGAATGATCAGTGAAGCAAATGATAGGCGACCCAACAATGTAAGCGTGGAATTTGTCTAGAGCAAAAACGACTGCTAGTAACTCTTTCTCTGTAGTAGAGTAGTTAAGCTGAGGACCAGATAACGTTCTGCTAGCATAGTAAATAACATGAGCTTTCTTGTCCTTTCTTTGTCCAAGAATGGCCCCAATCGCGTAATCATTTGCATCACACATAAGCTCAAAGGGGAGTGACCAGTCAGGAGCTTGCATGATAGGAGCGGAAATTAGCATGCTTTTAAGTTTATCAAAAGCTTCTTGACATGCTTTATTCCATTCAAATGGAGTGTCCTTCATGAGAAGATTACTCAAAGGTCTAGCGATGGCGCTAAAGTCTTTGATAAATCTCCTATAAAATCCAGCATGGCCTAGAAAGGACCTCACATCTTTAAATGATTTCGGCGGGGGTAACTCAGCTATTACTTCAATTTTTGCTCGATCAACTTCAATCCCCCTAGATGAGACTATGTGGCCTAAAACTACGCCCTCGGTAACCATAAAATGGCATTTTTCCCAATTGAGGACTAAGTCTTTTTCCCCACAATGGAATAGAACTCTTTCAAGATTTGCTAAACATTGGTCGAAAGATGGACCGAAAACGCTGAAATCGTCCATGAACACCTCAAGAACTTTTTCAATCATGTCGCTAAAGAGACTTAGCATGCACCGTTGAAAAGTTATTGGTGCATTACATAACCCAAATGGCATACGTTTATAGGCAAACGTACCAAACAGACATGTAAAAGTCGTCTTTTCTTGATCAAGTACATCCACTTCAATCTGATTATAACCAGAATACCCATCTAGGAAACAGTAGTAAGGATGGCCCACCACTCGTTCAATCACTTGATCGATGAACGGTAAGGGAAAATGGTCTTTTCTGGTTCCAGAATTGAGCTTTCGGTAGTCAATGCATACATGCCACCCGGTGGTGGTGCATTGAGGTATTAGTTCTCCCTTGGCGTTTTCAACCACGATCATACTCGATTTTTTTGGAACGACCTGAATTGGGCTCACCCATTTACTATCAAAAATGGGATAGATAATCCCAACATCTAGCAATTTGATGATTTCCGCTCTTACAACATCTTTCATGGTTGGGTTTAATCGCCTTTGCATCTCACGCGAGGGCTTCACCTCTTCCTCAAGATGGATTTTATGGGTACAAATCAATGGACTTATACCCTTCAAATCTGCTATAGTCCAACCAAAAGCATTTATATTGTTCCGTAACACATCCAACAACATGCCTTCTTGCTCTTTTTTTAAACTGGAAGAAACAACAACAGGAAATGTATCATTATCTCCCAGAAAAGCATATTTGACATGCGAGGGTAGTTTCTTCAACTCAAGACTAGGAAATCTATTTTCATAGGGAATCATGGTTGTCTCCCTCGGAGGTAATTCTTCAAACCTAGAAATCCAGTCAACATCTCTTAATTCCTCAAAACTCACATATTCTTGTAACCAAGTTTCCAACTCTTCCACCTCACGCTCAAACGCAGTATAACGACTCTTTTTGTCACTAATTTGCACTAAACACACCTCCAGTGCATATCCTCCTATGATCTTCTCAATGTGCTCGTCTACCACTTCTTCAATAAGATCCACCTCAAGAATTTCATCCTCATCACCCATTTGGTTAGCGACATTAAAAATATTGGTCTCTAGAGTCATGTTTCCAAAAGTGGGTTGCATTTGGCCATTCCGTGTATTGATCAAAGCATTAGCAGTAGCTAAAAACGGACGGCCTAATATTATTGGAACATGATTTCTTGCATGGGGAGCAGGCTTAGTGTCCCAAATGATGAAATCAACAGGGAAGTAGAACGTGTCCACTTGAACTATCACATCCTCTACAACCCCATGAGGCACTTTCACTGCTCGATCAGCTAACTGTAGAGTGATTTGGGTAGGTTTTAAATCACCTAAATCAAGATGCTTATAGATGGAGTATGGAAGGATGTTCACACTCGCACCTAAGTCAAGCAATGTTTTTTCCACTCTTTTTTCTCCTATGACACATGAAATTGTGGGTGCACCAGGATCCTTGAATTTTGGTGGTAGATCATTGAGAAGGACCGAGCTCATATTTTGTGCCAAGAAAACGTTCTTCTTCACCTTGAGCCTTCGTTTGACAGTCAAAAGATCTTTGATGACCTTGGCATATGTTGGAATTTGTTGAATAGCATCAAGGAACGGCAAGTTCAATTTTACTTGCTTCAAGACATCCAACACTTCTGTACGCGACGCCCCTTTTTTGGGTGGAGCTAAGCGTTGAGGAAATGGAGCAGAAGTTGGTGGTTTGACTTTAATTTCAGATTCAACTCCCTTATCTTTGTCTTCCGTATCCGATGGAGTCTCAGCAGACTCGAAATTTTTAGATTCCTTGGGAATTTCAGGTTCAAATCCCTCATCTTTCTCCTTTGGAAGTTCTGGTGCTAGATCAATTTCGCGGCCACTGCGAAGAGTAGTAACAGCTTGACATTGTTCTGGAAAATTCGATGATGTGGAACTAACCGTGGGTTGTCCTTGAAGAGGAGGTCTTTGGCCTTGGGCTGGGAATTTACCCTTCTCCTAAGTATTCACTGCAGATTGCAACCTAGAGATGCTAGTATGAATTTAGTGAACATTCGATCATATTTAGCATTGCTCTATTTTTGAGATTGAATGAATTGATTCAGGTTATCTTCAAGAGATCGCCTAGGTGGAGCGACATATGGACCAGGAGGTGGTACCTGCATAGGATTTGGCATCGGAGGAGCCACTTGTTGAAATTGAGGAGTTGGTGGTAGAGTCATATGTGGGTTAGGATCCATCCCCTCTTGGGGTTGTCCATAATTGAACCCAGTCGCACTTCAAGCATGTCTCTGAAATTCTTCTCCAATTGGTCAAACTTTCGAACCAACAAAGTGTCCTTATCCAAGTGATAGATACCGGACGTAGCAGGCACATTGGACACTTGTCGATTTCTATTTTGACTATTGGGATCAGAAATATCCCATGCTTGGGTAGTCTCTGCTACATATTTCAGATGAGTCTCTGCATCGCTTGAGTCTAACTCCCAAAAAGGTCTTTCGCACATGGTTTGGACAAGTTGTTTAGATGCTAAAGTAAGGCCTTGATGAAAAAATGAAATCAAATGATGTTTTTCAAATCCATGACGTGGGCAAGCATTAACTAACTCCTGAAATATCTCCCAACACTTATCGAAGGCCTCATTCTCATTTTGTCGGAAAGATTGTATTTGGGCTTTAACAGAATTGGTTTTGTGTTGAGGAAAAAATTTGGAGAGAAACTTGGTTTGCATATCTCTCTAGGATAATACGGAATTCGGGGGTAGTGACCATAGCCAGGTCTTAGCTTTATCCTTAAAGGAAAAAGGGAAAAGCTTTAATCGGATAACATCTTGTGGTCAAGCTTGGTCACCAAACGTCTCACATGCTTCCTCGAACTCTCTAATATGGAGATATGGTTTTTCCGAATCCATCCTGTGAAATGTGGGAAGAATTTAAATCATACCATTTCGAAAGTGGAACTGACCGGCATTATACGGGAGTAAAATGCAACCAGGGGTAACAGTTCTCTCAGGAAATAACAAATCTTTCATGGGAAGGTATGGTATCTCATCCTCTCCAGCACCAACACCAACACTACCGTGCACCGACATATTGCTGCCGAAAGATTCAGAATTCTCACTTAGTGTTTGACTCGATGAGTGACTTGTGATTGAATTGTTAGGCGAAGGAGGAGGAACCCAAAAATGAGGAGAGTCAGTGGTATGAGAATTTTCAGAATTTGCTTCGGCAATAGGATTTTCATGAACTTGGGTAGAAGATGAATTCTGCATATAAGCGCATAAGAGATGAGATGTAAAAAGAATAATTTTTTTTTTTGAAATCACTTGTAGATAAAAATCACTTTCCTAAATTCTACCAATTGATGATCCCCGGCAACGGCGCCAAAAACTTGACGCGACTAAGAATTTGTCTCAAAAGTGCGTTTTCTCTCGGCTCAAGTGCAAGCCTGTTGCGTTAGTAATAATCCGATAAGTCGGGATCGTATCCACAGGGATCAGAAATTGGTACTTGTGTAGGAGAAGTTATTAAATATTGAAATGATTCCTCAAAAGAAATATGAAAAGATGATTACTGATTGGGAAATTTCTAGTGAAATAAAAAAAAATCCAAGAAAAATAAACTAAAAAATTGTGAAGAAATTAGATTGACAAATGAGAGAAAATAGGGTAGGGTACAATCCCTCAAACCTTAACGAATTACCGTGTAGAATACTAGAATTGAAAATTAAAATTCTTGACTAAATCCAGCCTTTATAAATCCTAAGCATTACATATATGAGGGATCTAGCCCTCATTATATGAAATCAAAGGTAAATATAAAGTGGTGAATGGATAATTACACTCGCAAAGCGTTCTTAAACATCTCAAGTACCTTGGCAAGAGAGATTAAAAGATTGACTATGTTTGTATAATTTTCATTCACAATTCGGTCAGAATTTAATTTACCCTTTATTTTCTATATAAGTAATTTTCCTCGGAGTGAGTTCATGTACCCCAACCCTTAAGAATTTAGCTAGACATGATTTGATTAAAGAACAACTTCATACACAGAATTATAGATCAAACAACTATTGAAAATAATTTGCAAAGCAATTGAAATTTAACTAACATAGATACCAACTAAGAGAATGGGATTGTTATACTTGATTTCAGCAACAGAAAAGAATTTGAATCCAGAAATTATAGTCTCTCTCTCAACCTTACAAACTAGGGTTTATCAAGAAAATGAAGAATTCCTAACATCTGAATTCCTCTCTCTAAAAATCCCCCTTAGAATGAGGTAGGGCATGGGGTTTTATAGAACCAAGTAGAACGAATTTGACAGCCAGAGTTGCTTGTTGTGCAAGATTTCACCAGATATGCACATCAAAATCTTCACAATAAATGCCAGGATTTCGCATGACCGGACCGGTCCGGATATCCCTCAGATCGGTCCATTTTTCAGCACCGGATCGGTTCTTTTTTATTATACCGGATCGGTCCGGTATCCACCGGATCGGTTCTGCTGTCATCGGTTTGTCATCCATCCGGGGTCTACTGGACTTGGGTCATTTCGGATCGGTCCGGTCCCCACCGGATCAGTCCGATTTTCTTCCATGTTGACTTTTCTCTTTCATCTTTGACTGGACATAACTTTTGATCTCGAGATCCGATTCGAGTGTCGTTTCTTCTGATATTCTTGTTAAATAAAGCACTTCAACTTCCCTTTAGGTGTCGAATTCGAATTCTGGATAGAGATTTACGCTTTTTCCTTTCTTTTGGTTTCTTTCTCTCTTTTCTTGCACTAAATTCCTATAAACTCCATCTGAAATACACGAAACTCGAGGTAATTATTATAAACAATCAATGGCAATGATATGGAATAAAAATGATTCAATTATCTTGTTCGGGATATCAAAATCACTAACTTAAGGGTCCAAATTCAGAAGAATTTATGCTTGGTCAATAGCCTTATAACAAAGGAATCAAAACGGCCAAAAACTCCCATTATCTCCTTTTGACTCTGTTTTTATGGAAGCATAAGAGGCATGGGGGTTTAATGCCTTGGCTCACAGGATAACAGATAGACTTGGCAGTAATGGCAGGAAAATGGGTGTAGAGGAAACCCATTAAGATAACGGCATTGGAAAAATTGGCCAAGTTGTAACGGCCAAGGGACTGTGCCATGTCAAGGTGGGTTCAATCCATCCAAGAATAGAGGAACCCCAAAGCAATGGCGGCCAAAGGAAGGTTAAAAACCTTAGCCAAACGGATAGAAATGTTTATAAGGTCCCTCCTGGGCTGGTCGTTGGGTTTCCCAGTCAAGAAGAAATGCGAAAGCAGTACAAGACTATAGGCTGGTAGCTCTAAAGATGTACCATTACCTTGTCCCGTAATAGCAGTGACGTCCTTCGCAGTAGGAGCTTTGAAAAAATAGCTAATAATGGGAGTAAAAGTAGACTTATTGGAAGACCCAGTGCAACTGTAGCAAATTCAATCTAGCTCAGCCCGGTCAGCGATCGTTTCGGCATTCTAGGCCTCATGATGATACGTAAACTCACCCATGGGCTCGAACCCAAGTAGCTCACAAACATTCCATCTGGAAACCAACACTTGGAGTGCAGCGTTGTGCTTAGAAAGAGTGAACTCCCCAAACTAATTGGCTCGATGAAGACCAACTTTGGCAAGAGCTGCAGTGTGAGTGCTCTGCACAGGCAATAAAATGAGCTGGCGATACCCTAGGTGCTTCAAAATATATCTGGGAGTAAGGGAAGTCGTCACAATCCAATCGAAATCATAGAGTTGGAGGAAGAAATCCCCACTTAGATGAATCCTCGTATTCATGACCCAGAAGCAAAGGGTCGTACTTGACTAAAAAATGATAGGTCTTGCAAGCATCAAAGAACTCATCATCCTTGCCAAAAATGGGAGATCGATAGTAAAAACATAACTACTCTTGACGAGCAACATCCAAGACGGTGGGACTAGTTGTGGCAGTAGGGGTGGCAGGTGGAGTATTGGTGGAAGACGTAGTAGGATTGCTTTAGGAAGCCATTAAAGATTAAAATAAAGTACAAAGAAAAGCTTAAAAAGTGGAGAGGGGCATGAAAATGGAGGAACACAATCGCAAGTGGTGAAAAAAGAGGTGATGAAAGGTGAAGAACTAGAGAAAACATTGTTAACAATGGCGGGTTGAGTCTCTCTCTTTCTAAAAAAGGCTCTAGGAGTTTGAAGAAGACAAAGAATAAAAATGGCTAAGTGTTTTTGAAAATAGACGTTCGCAATCCCTTAAAACTTGTCTTTTGAGTTTTCCCACTAACACACGTGCAAAGCCGCCTATAATTATTTCAAATGGAGATGTAGAACTTCGGGAAACATCCTAACAGTTGAAAAGACAGCGCCACATCTTTATTGAAGTGACACATGGGGAATAGAAAGGGTTTCCTTCCTAGGAAAGTTTGAGTTTTGGCGCTAAATTTTTTATCACAGATATCCAATAACTCCAAACAAATAAGCTGTCCCAACGGTTCAAAAAAGCTATGATGTTCCCTCGCCACAAGTCCAAATGTTGTTTAATTGTGACTCAGCTACATCGGGGAGAAATTTTTTGGCTTCTCTGAACATGGCAAAACGACAACGCAGCAGAGCCCAAACGAGGTAGTACCTTTAATTAGGAAGAATTTTCTAGGAAGAAGTTTACAAGGGAGAATTTCACAAGTCTCAATGATAGGGGTCATCCTAACGAAAACGCATTGCCTACAACTATACTCCACAACAACACAAATTGAATAATTTCATTTCCCAAAAGTCAGAATGGCTATTTGAGAAAGTCAAGGGGTCCATCGGGAGAATTTCAAATAGTGAAGCTAGAACGGTTGGAGCTCAGTAACAGAAAAAAGTTGAGATGTCCCTTCACCAAAGCGCCAATAAAATGTAGCGCTTCGACTCAGGTACATCGGGGATAATTTTACATTTTCCTATAGTCGTTAACCACGGCGGTTGTAGTGAACGAACAACGGTTGTAGTGAAGGAAAGAATGCCAGAAGTTTTTCACACAAAGAAGTTTCATCGGATTGAAAAGTTTTCTTGCATACATTTCTTGTTCCCATAACAAGTCTCTTAACGAAGGGGAAAATGTGAAGGTGGCTTGAAATTAATCTTGAGATTAGAGATAATCCCCCCATTAACAACAGTGTTTGGGATTAATGCAGCGTGGCAGCTCAGCGCGATAGCGAGGCGACTTAAAGCGATGCAACTCAGCGTGGCGACCCAGAGGGACCTTCCAGCGAAGAAACTAACTGAGGGAGCTCATCCTTTAGTCATGTTAATTAATTTAGTCTTATTGTATCTTTTGTTTATATTGACTATGAGCTATAACTATTGTAATTATGTAATGAGTATAATGATTTTGTGTGAGGTCGAACGTTACTCGCGAGAGACCAGGCTTGGAAGGGCCTGGGAGAGCTTTCATTCTCTATCAAATGACCTCACCGTGGGAACTTTAGAGGGAATTAGTTTGGAGGGTTGAGAAGTAAGGCACCGTTGGGGCTTTTCCTGACCATCTTGGATACACGTGGTAAAACATCGAAGGACCCCGATCGTGGAACCTCGGGCGACGCAGCCTTAAGTTCCATTAGGCGTTGAGTTGTGAACCAAATAGACCTCTACCCAATGTCACATCTACCATTTGTGATGACACTATCCATCAAGGCAATTTTAAATATGCGCTTGAGTAAACCACCATGGTATTTGGGATTTTCAGGCTGTTGGTGAGCCACCTCTGTGACGAAAGTCCCCGGACACATAGTGGTTAAGCAAAAGGCATGTCATGGCATTTAATGTTTATGACAGGGAGCTAACTACGATATCAAGCATTTAATGTTTGTGGCATAAAGTATGATGAATGTCTTTCACGGTTATTAATGACTGAGTTACCTCACAAGTGGTGTGGGGGGCTATTTAAGGACCCCAGCCACCTCTGGAGAGAGGATGTTCTTTTTGAGAGTTCAGAAGTTATTACTAGAGAGAATATACATCAGAGAGAGATCATTACAAACCAAAGACTTTACTCACCCACCATTGTCATTTATTACGAAGATTTTAATACTTAACAAAGATCATTGAGGGTGGTTGGGTGTGTTTGGCTGCTTTCCAAGGTGTATCTGGGGTGCTTACTTCTCTCTCCCTCTAAATGAGTTACTTTTGAGTTCGTTATTATCCTTTGAGTTATGCACGAGATATTTGGGAGTTCAAACTGAGCTTATCTTCACTACATTGTGATTGCATATCTCGAAATTAATCAATAGTGTTGTTGGGCTAACTTATCATTACTGTACTAAAAAAGGGGTTACGCCTCCATCTAATCTAAACTACGATCTCACAACTCCTAAACATCTTATGGAATTCCATTGGTCATTCCAGACCCCTAAAAATTCGGCTGAATTCCTAAAGTTTGTTTGGCAAGTAGGTCAAATGCATAACATTGTTCCACCTACTATTACCATTTATCTACACATGGATTGATGACTCCCATCCTCATTAAATGCAGTCAGAAACTACCTCATGCCACCTTCAAAATCTTTGACCCACACTCCACCTCCGAGATGACATCGTCAAACCTTAGAGACACCATAGCCATGTTGCAACAATCCACGAATTCTCTCTAAAATATTACTTATATTTGGGGAGATGGAGAGCAGTTTAAGATAGGTTTAATTCATAATACACTAGAAGAACATTATTAATGTTTCTAAATTTTTCTATACACTCTCAACCCATTTGTGTGAGGACATAACGATATCTTTGTTCAATTATGGCTATATTATCCCTTATATTCCGTGGCGAGCCCTAGAGTAATACCTAAGAATTTTTAGATAAGTTTACCATTTACTTCGTGATGTCCCCTGGATTAGTGATAAAGGACGTATGGACATTAGACTCTCTTAGTCAATGCCCAAGATTTCTTATAGACTGCAATACCCATTTTATAATCTAATAAGTAGTGAAACACCCTTTGAATGTGGACATAGGATTCTAAGCTATGGTCCGAACCATTTTGTATACTCGTCCTCTATTTTGACACTTCTCCCCTTAATTAGTTTGAGGTCCTGGGGGAAGAAAATGTTGGTATGAGGTCACTCGTGATTTCAATACTCAATAGTTATCTTTAAATTTTTCCTAGAAATAACCTATTGCAATCATGTTGTAGTACTTATCGTATCTCACACACTTGCCACGAGTTTGAACAGGATGAATCATTGATTTGATCTGAAAAGATTTCATGCCACGCGTTTTCACTCAATAATGTTATGTTTTATTTGCTAGAATTTTTGGGTGTGCTAGTAAGAGACATTGCTTGGTATTTAATTAAAAAATGACAAGGGTAGCATTGGAAAGTTATTCTTAAAAAGGGTGACCACTACCATAATAGACTTAAAACATAATATTTTGTGGAATTCATTGAATAAAATAATGAAATATTTATGCAATGGAAATGTAATGCGTGATTTCGTTAAAATCAATAAAGACACATTATAAGAAATTAATGGGATTATTTTAAATAGATTATTGTAATTATAATTAAGGTTGAGGAAAAAAAATCAAAATATCGCGTACTATGTTACGCATGTTATGTTACTTATTTTAAATTTGATTAAAAAATTATATGGAACAAATTATCTATATAATATGGGAGAGGGGTATTTGAATAGTGCCAATGATCTAATGGGTGTGATTTGTTCTCCTGGTGCAATTTAAGGGGTTTAGCGTGTGCTATGTCATATGAACGACCTTATGACGTGGAAAAATGGAGAAAAAAGACTTACCCTTCCTCTCATTCTCCCATTCTCTCCCATTCTTTTAACACCCCGTATTTTTATGATTTATATATTTAGATTAATTATGGATTAAATTGGATTTATTAAATTAAATTAGAATAATTAATTCATGTTAAATAAATATTAATTAGTGAGATCAGGGTTAATATTTATTTATATTTAATATTACTTAGTGAAGGAGTAATAATAATGATAAGAAAATATTATGATTCTCGTGAGAGAGAAATACGATGGTCATAGTAAATTTAGTCAGGATGCGCGTGTCAGTCGTGTTAAGACTTAATTTGAGAAATAAAATGAAAAACCACTTTTGGTACTTCATATGGTCATTTCGAGTGCGTCAAGGTGTTCGGAAGGGTCGAGATGGTGAGAAAAGTCTACTTAGGGGTTTAGTTTGGGTCCCAGGGCACTTTTAGGCAAAATTGACAACCCGGAGGGGTATTTTGGTCTTTTGAAATTTTGGTGAAGAGATACAAACGCAAATGAGAGAGTTAAAGTATAAGGCACATAGAGGAAGTTAGTTTTATCAGTTTTTAAACCAAAAGAGAAAGCATAAGAGGGAGAAAGAGAGGGTTCCTAACGGTTTCAAGGCCAAAAGTCATCATCTTGCACCAAAACCACCACCAAATCGTAGATCGGGATGAGAGGACCACAACCATACCCTTCTTATTCAATGGATCAGACCAATCAAAAGAGGCAAGTTTTTATCTTGTTGAATTTTAGTTGAATATCATATCCATGTTAGAGTAGGATAATCGCCACTTTGATTACATGAATGTTTATATCAAATTTGAGGAATTCAAAGCATAATTTTGGGTAGAATTGCTAGTAGTCTTAACTCTTATGTTGGAAGATGAAATTGATGAATTAATAACAATTAAAATGTGAAGAAATCTAAGTTCCATATGTTTTCTTGATGAAAATTGGTAATTTAGGGTTTTTAGAGAACAACCTTGAATTAATCGAATCTATTTGAGGTTATTTAATGATTTGGTGAATATTACATGTAAGACATCATATATATAGGTTAGTAAGATGTTTGTTTTACTTGGATGGGAGTTTGGAGTTGGGAAATGGTCAATTGGAGTATCAAAAATGGTGAAAAATGCAGTTTTTTAAAAAAGGGGGCGAACTGGTAAATCTCGTTCGAACGACCGGAGCAGACGTTCGAACGACTATGTTCGAATGAGAATTCCAACGAGAATTTTAATGATATTTCCAAAAACTTCTCATTCGAAGTTCATTCAAACGACCCCATTCGAACGAGTTTTCTAATGAGATTTTAGAGTTTAGTTCGTTCAAAGATTATTCAAAAGAGATTTTTGATACTTCTAACGAGATTTCAAAAAAGTAAATATTACCCAAAAAATCTTAAAATTGGGAGTAGTAACTTCGAGAGAAGGATAATGACCTACAACGACATTTGAGTGAAATTTGGATTAGCTACTAGGAAAATATAAAGGGAAGTGAAAGGGCCTATTATGTGTGAATTATGTTTGAGGAAATACGATACAGAGAAAAATCGTGACTTTCAAAACCCTATGAGTATTAGAAAGAAAAATACTATGCATAAATACCAGTACATGTGTTATACCTATACCTACTGGGTTTTATAGATTGTGTATATACCTACTATTTGATGTATTATGTGTATGGCATACCGACACCGCTTGCTATGGGGTGAAGGTTTCGCGACGTGGACAGTCTTATCCTGGTGAGTCCATTAGGGGGATTTTAGACTTGTACCAAGAACATAGAACCTTGGATGCGTGCTATATGAGATTATGATAGTTTTGACGGTTGAATGGGAGCGTAGGTATGTGCATGACCCATTTGGCTGGGAACTATGTTCACCTCCAATATATGTGAATTTTTTTCATGGTTGAAGTGAGATACTGAACCAGTAGTTCTCTATTTAGTACGTGAGGTATTAGGACATGATATTTGAGTATGCATGCACCAGGAGGTCTCAGCCTAAGGGTGCAGTATTGTTATATTTATATATGTGATGATAAATATATATGTTGATGACTTATTCTATTGTGTGTTCCAATTAGAAGAGAAAGATGATGATATTTAAGATAATTCTAGTATATGAGTATTTAATTATAAAATGTGAAATTTATAACTAATATACGGATAGAGAGAATGCTATAACGTATTGTACAGGTGATACGGGTAAATGTTACAAAATATCATGTATCGTAGTATATTTGGACTGAACTACTTAGAAAGGGTTATATAACTACGACGGGTTAGATATACATTAGGCGTGCACACTAGATGAGAGGTGATCATCTCAAGTGGGAGCACGTAAACCTAACATGTATAAAATATTTGAAATTTTTGCATTTAAACAATTGTTAATTTTTTAAACTGTTTTACTCGGGCTATAAGACGTTTTCTCCAAATCTATATTTTTTGTAAAATATTGTAGGTGCTTAGCCACAGGGACACCAGGCTTAGCAGGTTATATATTTTGGCGTGCTATAGCTATTGTGGATGTTGTAGGTCCTTGACATTAGATGCCTCAGTGTTCATTCACTCCTTCGTTATGAGCATTTATTTCAATTGGACATGTTGTCCATTTTTATTTTACTGTCATTCAGAGATTTTGGATTCTTTTATGATGTATTAGACTATAAAGTTAGTTCGGTTTTTGGATTACTGTTGGATATTTTAGACTAGACTGTAAGATTCGGTTATATTTACTATTCTCTCTTTATTCAATGTGAGTTGTTACTTAAAGAGAGGTAATGTGATTTAATTGATTATTTGGTCTATGTTAAATGTAAGGATAGAATTTTGACATCAACTTTTCAAATACTAGGTCGTTAGTAACTAAATAAAAGTTTTCGACAGTGATGCTAATAATGGACCAACTGTATATTATGTTTTTATTTAATAAAGGATTTCTCACCTGATATTTAATTAAGCGGGGTGTCACAATTCCTCCGTTCCCTCATCAACACCCCAAACCAAACCTACTCACACTAACTAAACCTTCTCCCCTACCTCTATCACAATCGTCCCTCTCCCCTCGTTGTGGCACCTTTTTCATCACCGTCGCACCTCTCTCCTCGCTACCCCGCTTCTATTTGGTTAGTTTTGAATGGTTTTCGATTTTAAGTTTAATAGTTTTTAGGTTTAATCGCATATATTTGCTTTGGGTTTCTCACTTTCCTAATGTAATATTAATTTGGATTATACATTTCAAATGGTTGTTATACCTTTAATGTTTCAAATGGTTACATTTTAAATGGTTGAGCAAAAGTTAGGTTTACATGCCAAAATTTTATTTTTTGGCTATTACACCTTTAATGTTTAAGTTCTTACCAAATTTATCATCTATTATATTTAATTATTTTTTAGTCTATTAGCAATGAGTGGACATGAATCAGATAACGATTTCAAAAAGCATATGTAACATTTTATATTGTTATTTCTTATAATTTTTGGTTATTTTTCTAAACTGCTCAAACGCTTCCGAAGTAGAAACACGGGTGTTGTGATCCATGATGTATCTGAACTGGACATCATTCATAGGAGGTAACTTCAACCGATATATATATATATATATATATATATATATATATATATATATATATATATTTCATTTTCAGAAGAGAAAACACGCAGAACAACTTTTGAAAAACAGAAAGGGGAATGGTAAAGAGAATGAATCCCCTTACTCGGTTCGATTCTTCTTTCTTCTGTAATGAATTTCAATTTTCACACCTTATATTTTTTTATTATATTTAGTCTTTATTTACTATCTATCTATAACGTAACTGGAATTTCCACTTACTAATGCTTTCATATTTGCTTAAAGACACCGGCGTGAATGATAACGGTCATGGAATGAAGCCAGTGTTTCCAGACCTACAGCAAGTCGTGTTGATATGACTTCTCCATTTCTAAGCACCCCTACAATGAAATGTGTCCATCTGTGAAACCAGACCACCTTATCAAAAATTCTTACTGACATTCCAGAGAGACTTATGGTTAACGCTAAGAGGAAAGGGAAAGAGAACCAACCCCTTGACTCGGTGTGATTTTTTTTTGTACTTAATTTCATTTTTCTAACTATAAAACCACTGTAATATTTAGTTTCATTTTTTGTTCTTTGTATCTGCAGGTATGTCCAACTTCATACTTCGAAAGACACAATTCTACCTTAAATGTGCCTACGGTGTGACGTTTCTTCCATTTCTATATTTAGTATTTTTTTACATTCATTATATGTCGTCTTCATTTACTAACTATCTATAACGTAGTAGGATTTTTGACATACTTCTGCCTGTATCTTGGCTCAGTGATGTCGACATGAACGAGAAAAATTTCAGAATGCTTCCTGTGTTTCCCATCTGAAAAGTTATCCATTGTTGAGCACCCCTACACTGCAATGTTGCCCTCTGCGTAATCTCACCCATATAAAACATACTTACGAACATTTAACAATCTGATGAACCGGTTCAATTTTCCTCTTTGGTTCAATCACGTAATCTGAAGTTAGATTTCGATTGTAACATACTAACGACAAATGTAACTTCATCTTTGAGAGTTGTGTAACAAGAGTCATCTAATTTGGATGTCACTGTTAATTTAGATACTCCCCCATTGGGAAATAATAAGCATCCGACATATATGTACAATTGCCTACTCGCTTATTTATTTTAATGTTTGTTTGGATTCTCATATTTTAAACTATGTTTAATAAATACGGTTTTCTTACACTTCAAATAAAGAGACAATCCTTCCGAAATGAACCCAGAAGCAGCTGATGAGGTCTTGCATATGATGCGTCGGGAAGACATGATTTGAGATCTATGAATGTAATATGACCTCACTGTAGAGCACTACACTGGATGGATGAAAGGTTGTCGGAGTCCTCAAAGATAAGACGACTATTTGGGAAGTGTTGTTGGCTGGGACAAATTTGTTTACCGTCTCTAATTGAACCCCCCCCCCCCCCAATTGAAATTAAGCTTTTATTTGAGGGTGATTATGATTGGCTTAGATTTTTTATACTTATACTAAAGTATATAATATTGCCAATTCATTTACAAATTTAGGTGTCGAGATGGATAACCGGGTCCTCCATGGCAGGGGTCCATTGAGTTTTACGATTCACGGTGAGCTTCATCATCGTCCTTGATCCTTATTACCCAATATTGGTCACAAACATGAAGCAAATTACTCTCAATTTTATATTTACGATCCAGATGGCTTTAGATATTCTCCACCTGAGAAATCCTCATTTGAGGTGGGATGTCCTCAAACACTACAACAATCTTTCTTGATGAATAATGCATTCATGACCAAATATCTTGAGTCATATGCTATTTTGGATCACTCAAATAGGAAGGGATATAACTTACCTACATACCTTCATTATAGTTGTGCAAGGGACCGCCGCACGTATAATTTGTCATCATCTAATGAAATTGCTTTTATTTTACCTTGGGTGGTCCAATGTCAGTGGTATGAGAGATATTATTATTCAAATCAAAGGCGATAATGAATTAATGTAGATTAACGAGTTTCACCCTAGGTATTTGCCTTTGCATTACGTCTTATTGTTCCCTTACGAGGAACTTGGTTTGTACTCAGATATGAAGTTATGGGATGTGAAACGTTTTACTGAACATAATAAACATTTAACTCAATTGAATTATTATGCTTATCGTTTATTTCAACATGCCTTCGAGTACTTCACCCTCTTTAAAAGGGGTAAATTGTTCTATGACTTTGTTGTTGATGCATTGGCTTTTACAGAGAAAAATAGTCTAACTTATCATTGGATTAATCAAGGAAAACTTTTGTCAGAGTTATACAACGATCTCATCAATTTTATCTCTAATGGGTTACAACCTGTTAGGACACAAATTTCCAATTGAGTCCTTTGTAGTTTTGGCTCAATTCCAGACAAAAGCGTTTGTGTCACGGGAAAGAGTTCATATTGATCCATTCAAGCCTATGACGTGTTTGTTGAAGATGTAGCGGTCAAGTGTTACTATTATACTTTGTGATTGGGTCTAAATTTAATTGTTACTTGTTCACACCCCAACACTTCCGTTTCCATATGACACATTTCTTCCATACAAGTGTGAAAGAATCCTATTATACTTTGTGTGTGACATTTGTGTGTTTATATCTATATATATTTGTGTGTGCATCTTTGGTATATCTAGAGTACGTATATATATGATATTTTTGTTTAGTCTTTGCCTTGCTTTCTAGTCCATATATGCTTTAACTCATAATTGATATCTATCTTTTTGCATTCCTTGTTGATATCACATGCTTAATACGTTATGTATCTTATTGGTATCATTTTCTTGTATCCTAGTTGGTATCCGTTATTATTTGTTGGATTTGTTGTGCTTTTGTTGCCCATATGCTTTAATGCTCTCATCACTTTATGCACAATTACAGTTTTAGATTGTTATCCCATTTTATTTATCCCTTGCTTAGTTTAGAGGGTGTATATGCTTTATTTGGGGGAGATAAGTTAATGTTTGAATTTTTAGCCTTTGTCTATTATTGAATAAAAAGGGGGAGAATGATAGGGGGATAAATGGTATACAATCCTATTGTAATCGTATCTTAGTTTGGGGGAGAGTTAACTTAGGTGGAGTCGCTATCTTCTTTGGTTGATCATAATTGATAAAGGTGATAATTAATCTAGGGGGAGTAATTGCATTTAATATTTTGATATTCCCTATGAGTTTAATGTGTTTGCTTAAGTGTGCAGAAATTATATTATAAGTGGCAACTGTCACCGACAAAGATTGTGATCCTTTGGGTTGTTTGAGTCAATCATTGTAATTTTATTTTGGGTGGAACTTTTTATTAGTCTAGTAAAGATTGATTGCCCTTTAGGACTTTTGTTTAGTTTTTGTCCCGAAATAGCCAAAGGGGGAGATTTGTTAGGACATAAATTTCCAATTGAGTCCTTTGTAGTTTTGGCTCAATTCCGAACAAAAATTCTTGTGTCATAGGATAGAGTTCATATTGATCCCTTCAAGCCTATGACGTATTTGTTGAAGACATAGAGTTTAAGTGGATAAAGTTTCATCAAATTGTCGAGTTTAACTGCCTTGTTTCTACGTCATCAATAGTGGTTCCATGCTCCCAAGGTATGAATGCATTACATATATATATAGGAGCTTGAAACGGTTTATAATGGGTGTAGGTTTAAATAAAAACTGTTGTTTATTTGTCAAAAAGATTTTATTAAACTTATATGTAAAGAATATAAAGTTTCTAGGCTAAATTCGCAGTTTTCATCTTTCTAGTTTCTCGGTCGATATTGTCATTCGAACGAGATTGTCGTTCGAACGAAGCTGCCAACGAGTTCCCATTATTGGCCACTAGAACTTTGTTCGAAATGTCGTTCGAACAAGATGGATGTTCGAACGATATTTCCAACGAGATTTCTAACGAGTTCACACTGGAACTTCGTTAGAAGCCTCGTTCGAACAAGACTTCGTTCGAACGAAAATCTCGTTCGAACAAGATTTCAGGTGGAAAAATTTTATGGTAGTTTTTAGCAGTTTTTACCCATGTTTCCCACTTGTTTCTCCACTAACTTTTCTCAGATCTTATAATGTATGGGAACAAATTTTTCAAAACTAACTTTTTCATAACATTCTAACTCCTACAGAGAGGTTTGAGAGTTGATTCTTTCATGAAAAATTTCATGAGTTTGAGTGTTCATTTTATAAGGAAAAAGTCTTTAAACACTTAGTTACACCCATATTTGTTTCTTCCAAGTTCAAAATATACATATACTTTGCGTGGAGCAATTTGGCACCGATTTTTTTATCTCTACATTTGTTTGAAAAGAAGTTTGGATTTTCTTCTAAATCCCTTAAATAAGAAGAAGAATTGTTTAGCCGCGGCTTTCTCACATGGTGAAAGGCACCATGTGTGGTTGATGGTGTACCTATAGTCCGATCGGTGGTTCCAAGATCGCGGTGGAGCTCCGTGGTTATCCGCTAGGAAGAGGTGGTTGCAAGAAGACGCATCAAGGCTTGAGAGGGTTTGAGTTGAGGAAGTAAGTCATCTCTCTTGTAAATGTAAATTCCGTACTTAGTGGACTTGAGGCTAGGGCAGTCCGAGGTTGTTTCCCATTGTGGGTTTTTCCTCGTACATCGCGGTGTATTGTGATTGATTTACTTTTATCTTGCATAATAACTTAGAATTCATGCTTAGGATAATTCAAGATAAAATTGGTTTTATTTGTCACACTTAATTTAATTTGGTGCTAATTAAATTTGGGTAATGTTTATTTAATTCTAGTCTATTATTAAAACTAGTTTGGCCTAATTTGGAAATATGGATAAATATGACTTAGGCAAATTCTAGCAGTTGGATTAATTATGTTTAAGTGAATATGTTTTAATGTACTAATCTAATTTCACTTGGTTTAATTTTAATTTGAAAAAGTAAATTAAAATTTGTAATTTGTTTTATTGAACCGTCTCCATACGCTTCCGTATATATTTCACAAGGAAATTGATTTCAAAGAGAAAGAAGATTTAAAATTGGGGGTTTCCACACACTTTCAAATTGGGGCCTATCCTTCTTTTCAAATTGGTATCAAAGCCAAAAACGATAACTTACTTCGTTAAGATCCTTTAAATATTTTTGGCTAAAATGAAATTTTCCCCATTTTCTAAATTTCCTATTTTCAATGGTTCTAACTACGCGTATTGGAAAGCCCGAATGAAATCGGTACTAAAATCTATCAACGAGAGAGTTTGGTTGTCTTTCGTTAACGGGTGGTCCCCACCTACACATTTAGTAGACAATGAACGTGTTCCCAAACCCGCCGATAGATGGAGTGAGAATGAATTTAAACTTTCAAATTTTAATTCCCGTGGTTTAAATGCCTTATTTAGCGCGGTCACACCGGATGAATTTTGACACATTATGACGTGTGAAACCGTTAAAGAAGCTTGGGATATTTTACAACTCACTCATGAATGTACTAGTGTCATTAAAGCTTTGAAACTCCAAAACCTCACCACTCAATTTGAAACTATCAAAATGAATGAAAAAGAAATGTTTGATGAATTTTATACTAGACTTTCCGATATTGTCAATTCATCTTTTAATTTGGGAGAGAAAATACCTGACAACCATGTTGTACAGAAAATTTTATGGTCCCTTCCCGATAAATTTATTCCAAAAGTGACCGTTTTATATTATTTACCAACTTTAGCCTCTATGAAATTAGAAGAGATCGTAGGTGAGTTACAAACCTATGAACTAGACATGTTTCCATCTAAAACTGAAAACAAAATAGAAAAGGGCTTTTCTTTAAAAGCCCGAAAAGAGGTCAAACAAGTAGTAGAGAGCGAGAGTGATAGTGACTCGGAAGACATGGCCTTGTTTGCTCGGAAATTTAGAAAATTTCATAAATTTAACAAAGATCAATTTAAAAATGATTTTAAGAAATTTGAAACTTCTAAGTATGACAAAGCCGAAAGGATCCCTTATACTATTAATGAAAATTTAAATAGGGACGAGTCATATAGGTGTTTTGGTTGTGAGGGTTATGGCTATAGGGATTATGAATGCCCCACTAAACTAAGGAGAGAGGATAAGCGACCCATTTCATATAATGCGACCCTTAGTGATAGTGATAAGGAAGAGGGACCCGATTCCCCCACTAAGCCCAACATTGTGGCTTTTATGGCTAGTCATGTGAGTGATAGTGAGAACTCATCGATTATTGAAACTTTAACATATGACACTTCCAAGTTTATAGTTTATGATTCTCTTATTTTTTATGATAGTGAGAGTGGAGAAGAAAGAGAGAGTGAAAATGAAGAATATGTTAATGTGAGTGAACTTAAAAATGCTTTTCAAGAATTATATGAAGAATCAATTAAATTAAAAAGAGCTAATTTGGAGTTAGAAGCTAGTTTAAAAGAGCGTGTCAAGGTCATTGATGATTGTATGTTGGTAGATGACATTAGGACACGTGAGAGGACTCTTCGAGAGAAACTTGAATATGTAGAAGGTGGGAGAGATAGCCTTAGAGGTTTAATGGAATCCTTGAAAAAGGAGATTCTCGAGTTCGAAGATAGAAATGTTTTCTTAGAGTCTAACATCCTAGAATTAGAAAATAAATTAAAAGACTCTAGTAATGTCAAATTTGATTTGGAGTGTCGTTCGGAAAAATTAGAAAAAATATTAGCAACGGTCCAAATTAAAAATGAAACTTTTGGTTTAGGCTTCAATACTTGTAATGAATCTATTCATAAAGCCCAAAACCAATGGTTTAGGAGAATCTACTAGGAAAGCATTTAGAGATCATTCCTTAGGTATCAAATTTCGACGTAATTTTACTTGTATTCATTGTGGTCAAAAAGGTCATCTTAGGAAAATTTGTTTTGATCATAAACGAATTACTAGAAAATCCCAACGTAAAGCAACCAAGTTAGTTAAAATTCCTTCACCCCAAGATAGTCATTCTTAATTAATTTGGGTTATGAAATCCGACTTGGTTGCCTTGCAAGATAGGGTATTTGATTCTCATTTACTTTCACATGCTTCCTCCCTTGAAAAATCTAAAGGTTGAATGTGTTAGTTTTATTTGCGTACTTTAGCTTTTGTGCTTCATGCTATATCACCCATACTAATTGCATGCTTGCTTTAAGTCATTTTCTAGTCTATGCTCCATGCTTAATCACATGCTAGAATAATGATTTTTGTTTATCTTTTGTATTTTATTTCTTTCATTTTTGTTTGCATTAAATGAAAAATACAAAAAGATTTGTGTTTCTCATTTGGGTTTTTATCTCTTGGTAATTTAAGTTTAATGAAAAAATTCAAATGATTTTTGTTTGTCTTTTGAGTATATATTTTTATTTTTGGTTAAAAATTTCAAAAACTCAAAAAGTTTTTTTTTGTGTGTATTTTAGTTTGACACACTTTATGTTGTATACATTTGTGTTAGAGTCCCATCTTTTACGCTCCCATGTGTCTAGAACTTTTGGTTTAGATTGTCAATCCTTATTATGTTCTTTACCATACTTACATGGAGTAGTTGAATTTTGTGTTGATTAAATGGATTCTATTTTTATATGCCTCTAACTTCATATGTATATTTGAGCTTTGTGAGCTGTTCTCCTACCAATCTTGTCATCTACATATTTGTGACCCAGTAGGACTAGTCCATGTCAAAATCCGTTGCACGTGAGATTTGTGAGAAATAAAAAATAATAAATATAAATGTGCACGAGGAAGGGCTCCGAAAGGATTTATTGTCCTTTGCGAATAGTAAGCCACCATTTGTTTGGACCTAAAATAAATACGTGGTCCAAAGGCCTAAAAGAAAACATGGCATTAAAAAGAAAAAAAAATTGCCAAGGCCTATGTTTGATTGATATTATCATTCAAAATATATATATTCTTATTGAGGGAGATTGGATGATATATCAACGGTTTACACAATGTCCATTTATCCTAGTTGCGCTTTTCAATGACATGACTCAATTGGTTTGTAGAATCATCAACATACTAGGCCTGTATGCGTTGTGTATGTTTGTTCATTGGGTTCAATCTAAATTGTCACATAAGGTTATATTCAAATGTGATGATGTTTGCAATCAATTGAGAACTCCGTGAACAATTTTTAAGTGATTGGGTCTAAATTTAATTGTTACTTGTTCACACCCCAACACTTCCGTTTCCATATGACACATTTTTTCCATACAAGTGTGAAAGAATACTATTATACTTTGTGTGTGTCATTTCTGTGTTTATATATCTATATATATGTGCATGTGCATCTTTGGTATAACTAGAGTATGTATATATATATATGATATTTTTGTTTAGTCTTTGCCTTGATTTCTAGTCCATATATGCTTCAACTCATAATTGATATCTATCTGTTTGCATTCCTTGTTGATATCACATGCTTAATATGTTATGTATCTTATTGGTATCATTTTCTTGTATCCTAGTTGGTATCCGTTATTATTTTTTGGATTAGTTGTGCTTTTGTTGCCCATATGCTTTAATGCTCTCATCACTTTATGCACAATTACATTTTTAGATTGTTATCCCATTTTATTTATCCCTTGCTTAGTTTAGAGGGTGTATATGCCTTATTTGGGGGAGATAAGTTAATGTTTAAATTCTTAGCCTTTGTCTATTCCTGAACAAAAAGGGGGAGAATGATAGGGGGAGAAATGGTATCTAATCCTATTATAATCGTATCTTAGTTTTGGGGAGAGTTCACTAAGGGGAGTCGCTATCTTCTTAGGTTGATCATAATTGATAAAGGGGAGAATTAATCTAGGGGGAGTAATTTCATTTAATATTTTGATATTCCCTAAGAGTTTAATGTGTTTGCTTAAGTGTGCAGAAATTATATTATAAGTGGAAACTTTCACCGGCAAAGATTGTGATCCTTTGGGTTATTTCAGTCAAGCATTGTAATTTAATTCTGGGTGGGACTTTTTATTAGTCTAGTAGAGCTCGACGGCCCTTTAGGACTTTTGTTTAGTTTTTGTCCCGAAATAGCCAAAGGGGGAGATTTGTTAGGACATAAATTTCCAATTGAGTCCTTTGTAGTTTTGGCTCAATTCCGAACAAAAACGTTTGTGTCATAGGATAGAGTTCATATTGATCCATTCAAGCCTATGACATGTTTGTTGAAGACGTAGCGGTCAAGTGGATAAAGCTTCATCAAAATGTCGAGTTTAAGTGCCTTATTTATGCGTCATCAATAGTGGTTCCATGTTCCCAAGGTATGAATGCATTATATATATATATATATATATATATATATATATATATATATATATATATATATATATATGAGCTTGGAACGGTTTATAATGGGTGTAGGTTTAAATAAAAACTATTATTTATTTGTCCGAAAGATTTTATTAAACTTCTATATATATAATATAAAGTTTCTGGGCTAAATTTGCAATTTTCATCTTTCTGGTTTCTCGTTCGAACGAGATTGTCGTTCGAACGAAGCTGCCAACGACTTCCCATAATTGGCCACTGGAACTTCGTTCGAAATGTCGTTCGAACGAGATGGATGTTCGAACGAGATTTCCAACGATATTTCTAATGATTTCACACTAGAAATTAGTTAGAAGCCTCGTTCGAACGAAAATCTCGTTTGAACGAGATTTCAGGCGGGAAAATTTTATGGCAGTTTTTAGGCATTTTTACCCATGTTTCCCACTTGTTTCTCCACTAACTTTTCTCAGATCTTATAATGTGCGGGAATAACTTTTTCAAAACTAACTTTTTCATAACATTCTAACTCCTAGAGAGAGGTTGGAGAGTTGATTCTTCCATGAAAAAGTTCATGAGTTTGAGTGTTTATTTTATAAAGAAAAATTCTTTAAACACTTAGTTACACCGATATTTGTTTCTTCCAAGTTCATATATACATATACTTTGCTTGGAGAATTTTGGCACCGGTTTTTTCATCTCTACATTTGTTTGAAGAGGTGTTTGGGTTTTATTCTAAATCCCTCAAAGAAGAAGAAGAATTGTTTAGCTGCGATTTCTCACATGGTGAAAGGCACCATGTGTGGTTGACAGTGTATCGATAGTCCGATCGGTGGTTCCGAGATCGCGGTGGAGCTCCGTGATTATCCGCTAGGCAAAGGTGGTTACAAGAAGATGCGTCAAGGCTTAAGAGGGTTCGAGTTGAGGAAGTAAGTCATCTATCTTGTAAATGTAAATTCCGTACTTAGTGGATTTGAGTCTTGGGCCGTCCGAGGTTGTTTCCTGTTGTGGGTTTTTCCTCGTACATCACGGCATAGTGTGATTGATTTACTTTTATCTTGCATAATAACTTAGAACGCATGCTTAGGATAATTCAAGATAAAATTGGTTTTAATTATCACACTTAATTTAATTTGGTGCTAATTAAATTTGGGAAATGTTTATTTAATTTTAGTCTATTATTAAAACTAGTTTGGCCTAATTTGGAAATATGGATAAATATGACTTAGGCAAATTCTAGCACTTAGATTAATTATGTTTAAGTGAATATGTTTTAATGGACTAATCTAATTTCACTTGGTTTAATTTTAATTTGAAAAAGTAAATTAAAATTTGTAATTTGTTTTATTGAACCATCTCCTAACGCTTCCGCATATATTTCACAAGGAAATTGATTTCAAAGAGAGAAGATTTAAAATTGGGGGTTTCCACACACTTTCAAATTGGGGCCTATCCTTCTTTTCACAACCATATCAAATTGGAAAACGGATGATTCTTCCATTATCTTTTACTAGTAGTGCAAGGCATATGTTTGAGATTTATTAAGATTCAATGGCCATCACACACTTTAACTAGCATACCGATGTTTTTCTCACCATGACTGCAAATCCTAATTGGCCAGAAATTACAAAGGAATTGTTGCTTCATTAGAATGCCTTGCTTCATCTGGACTTGGTTACACATGTGTTTGAACTTAAATGGAAGTCACTCATGAAATAGATTAATAATAAACATGTATTTAGCTTAAAATTAGTTCACGTCTTCATAATTTGATTTCAAAAGTGAGGTTTACCTCACATGCAGGATTTATTATTTCTTGATGGTCCGATTAAGATTAACACATCTACCCAGGTCGATAAGATAATATGTGCTGAATTTTCCTATCTTGGCCGATGATCCGACACTTCTGAAAACTATTTTGGATTTTATGGTTTATGGACCATACAGTTCACAGTCTCCTTAAGCTCCCTACTTGGAAATTGGTAGATGCCGGAAAAAATATCCTAGGGATTTCGTGGTATCCACCACTATGGATAAATATTGGTATCTAATTTATCATCATTGCATTAACGGTTGGGTGTTTACTCTTGAAAATGGGAAAAAAGTTGATAATAGAGATGTTATTCCATATAATCCATATCTGAGCCGGATGTTCAATTGCCATGTCAATGTTTACGTTTGTGTCAGCCTCCGATGCATCAAGTACGTACACATATACATTTATAAGGGATATGATCACAAAACTATATTATTAGGAAGTGTAGATAATATCCAACATTACTTAGATGCTAGGTATATTGGCCCACCTAAGGCTTCTTGGTGGATATTGGGTAATCCAATGTATGAAGAGAAACCTTTTTCTATGCGATTGGAACTTCACCTCACAGGTATGCATCATGTTGTTTTTAATCCAAGTGAGTTAATGGATGAAATTTTGTACGGGGCTTGGGTTCAATAAAGTCCTTTAATAGAGTTTCTTGCATATTGAGCATGGAATGAAGACACACGTGGATATACTTACCAGGATTTTCCCCAATACTATGTTTGGAACAAGAATTCAATTATATGGACTCTACATCAGAAATGGGGGTTTCGAAATTGGTAGGATGTATCATGTCAGCCCAAACTTGGGAGAAATATTTTATTTAAAACTACTTTTAACCGTTTTTAAAGGGTTGCATTCTTTTGAGTGATTATGAACTGTCAACAATGTCATACACGATTCTTTTAAGTCCGCGTGTGTGGCTATGGGGATTTTAGAAGATGATGATGAATGGATGCAAGGTTTATAAGAGGAGGCAGTATGTAGACATGTTATCAACTTCGAAAACTATTATGCATTTTACTCACCCAGTGTTTACCTTTATATCCGAGTTTGCTATGGGATTCATTTGCATTGGATATATATGACGACCTACCACACAAGCTTAATAGCTTATTCTCTATTCCATGTCCAACGGATTCGGACGTAAAAGACTACGGTTTTTGTCTATTAAATGAATTACTACAGGAATTAATCAAGAGTTTGTCTGACTTTCGTCCGATGCCACTCCCTGTTAGAAATTGGAGAACCTCTGGAGAAAATTGACTAATATCAGAGCATCGTCATGTTCAAGTAAATAAAAACCACTCAATTTTGCAAGCTAACGTTGATCGTCTTAATCCAGGGAAACATATTGCTTTTGTATAAATAACTAATTTCGTGTTTGAGGATAATGGAATAACTTTCTTTTTGAATGGTGGGGCCGAAAAGTGGAAGAAATTTTTGTATAACACAATTTTTGTGGTTTGTCATGGTCTCTGATATATAGTGATTATTATGGCCTCTTCTGGTATTTAATCCTTATTATTAGTCAACGGTCGAACTACTCATTCGATATTTTGTATTCATCTCGACGGCATTGAAAATTCTAATTGTGGGTTTGCAAAGCAGTAAATTCAGGTAGAGTTGTTCAAACTAGCGAAGCTCATAATCTGGGATAAAGTGCCAATTCAACATCGGTTCCGTGTTGAGGCAGTTTATCGGTCATTACAAGATATATGTAATAATATAAGACCCTTCTAGGGAATCACAGTGGTGTTCGGTGGTGATTCTCGTTAAATATTTCCCATAATCTCCAAAGTTGTTCGAGAGGAAATCGTTGTCGCTTCTTTAAGGCAATCCACACTGTGGAAAGACATATATATTCTGACCTTAAACTCCAACGTGCATTTTAATAATACCTAATTTAACAATTTTCAAACTTATTGACTAAGGTATTATATTTTATAATCATTTTGATGGTGTTGTTTACATACAAGATATATATATATTGTTTTTACTTACTTCCTTTTTTTCTCCAGATTAGGACTAGCTCAGAGGAAACTGTGCTTATGCCTTCGATACTATGCCATTGTAAAAGCATTGAGGATTTAATGGGGGTTGTATAACCGTTGTTTCATGTGGAAGGAACTGTTTCATCTACCTTCCTCAATGAAATAACAATTATTTTGTCTCGCAATGATGATGTGAATGCCATAAATACCGTAGACACTAAGTATTTTACCCGGTGAAACAATTACATACTTTACTGCTGACAAATTATGCCCTGGTGAAACTAATCCCAGGATAAGTAACTAGTTCCCAAATGAGTTTCTTAATGCCCTTAACCCATCAGGTTGCCACTGTTTAAATTGGATTTGAAAGTTGGAAGCCTAATAATGTTTCTAGAAAATATTTCCCCAAAAGATGGCCTCTATAATGGCACATGCTTGATAGTTACAAAATGTTCTGAGTATGTTACTCAGGCGCAAATCCTTATTGGTGAAAAATTTAGCACATTAGTTTTCATTCCTAGAATTTATTTAACACCTTCCTCTGCTGAAATGCCTATTAAGATGTCTTGCCATAAATTTCCAATCAAGTTGGCCTATGCTATGACAATGAACAAATTGCAAGGCCAGTCCGTCAAGCATGTTGGGATTGACTTGCGCACTCCGGTCTTCAATCATGGTCAATTATATATTGCATTATAACATTGCAAGAGTGCTAACCGTATACCTATCATGCTTCCCATCAATGAAGGGTGTTCAACTACTAACATTGTGTACCCATAATTTCTCTTATAATCAATTGTATGCTGCAATATAGACTTTTTAGTAGGATATAGCATTTATTATAAATAAACACTTTGAATATTTCAAACATCGTCGTATTTCTCTTATGTAGTTCCTGTTTTAGCAATAAATGCAGTGGATAAGGCTATATCCAAAGCAAGATGTTGAGATAGTTGAACAACAATGCCTTCGAACCGGTAGTGGATACTAAATGCAGTGGTTCCTGATAAGGAGAAAATGCGAGCAGATTTTGAGAAGAAAAAAGATAATGCTCAAATGAATGTACACTGATGAAGATGGATTCATTTCGACAAATACCATTACTGTGTAACAAATGATAAGACATTTGAATGAACTTTGGTATTATGCATAATTTTGAATGTTTGAAAATGATATCTTCAAATTATGATAACGACCGTTCTCATGGGTTCAAATTTTGATTCAAATTTCAACTTTGGATTCAAATTTTGAATGAACTTTGGATTCATTTAAACAATTCTTATTCTTTACAGGGGACGACGACATTTTTCGTTCGCAGGCCACCCAAAAGACGAAGAGGAAAAGTATATGAAAATTTCAAGATGATCACGGAGATGTTCATATGGATAAAAATGATATTTCTCAATGCAAAGTTCAATATGTTAAAAATATGTTCACACCAGCGGAGCCCCAAAATGATGATCAACAAGAGGTTCTTCAGAGTGAAAAAAGACGCGTCTTAAGGGAAATAAGTCGTATCCTCTTACATGAATTCAATGTTGAAGAGATATTTCTTACACTATCTAACATGGTTCATACTAAAGCTCCAGGTCTTAATGGAATGTTAGTTATTTCCATTCAATGACATTAGGGTACCAACGGGCCTGAAGAACTTCATCTTATTTTAGCTTTTCTTTATCATGTCATCTTTCCAGAAAAAAAATTCAAATCCACTTTTACTTTATGCGATCAAATTAAAAGGTGTGTGCGATAAAATAAATGATGTATGTCATTAAATAATTTTCAAACCCACTTTTCATTCAATTACAGACTGAATGATGTATGTGATCAAATAAATCATGAAGATTAGCATCATAAGACTTCTATAAATGTGTGAAGGTGAATGATCAACGTATATTTGTTCATACATGTAACTAATATATATACGTAAGTTAGAATCTTACGGCTAGATTTTATATGACTGACTACTGATTCATTTAATTTTGATTTATAAAGTATTTTATTTTATCGTTGTGCCTCTCTAATCTAGGTTATAATCTGATTTGTACCTTTTTTATTTCAATTTGTTGATATAGGTGGCTGGTAGATCGATTTTATTAAATGGAGTTCGATAATGGTGGTCAAATGAAGTAGATGGTTGGTGATTTTTTTCTTCTTTTTACTTTCTATTTTTTTCAAATTATATGGATTTTCTTGTTTACCATGCTCCTCATGTTCCACTTCTTTTTTAAATGGTCTGTGATGTTTGATGTTTTTGGTGTCCATCAGTAGCTTTATAGATTAAATTCAAAGAAGTGATCCCGAAACATATTGAATTGACTATTGGATGTATGCTAGAACCACATCCTCAAAACTAGAGAAGGCCTTAAGTTATTTGCAGCCGAAAAATGACTCTGCCAGATTTGAGAATACGTCGAGACATAGCTCATCTACTGAAAAGGCACCAGGTAGTCTTGAAAGCCTTTATGAGGTAAGTTCCTAGAAAACAAAAAAACTGATGCATACATCATGTTTAATGAGTTGTGAAAGATGAAAACTTAGGGATGACTCCGAATTGTATCATATTTTCATCATTCTCTTATATTCTTCTATGCATTCTAGTATTCTTTCATGATTCACATATATCATCATCGTATACTGCCGTTTAAACATCATGTTTAATTCGATTTTGATGGTAGGAAAGTAGTTATGTTTGTCACAAATGATGGACAAAAAATGCATGAAGAACAGAGGACCATAAATTCTTCAAAGGAAGAAAAAGATGAAAACGATATTTTGTGTTTACTGGAATCAAGTTACATAAATAATTGAGGTTATTTTTGGAAGAAAAAAATAAAGCATCTGCAATCATAAGATTATTGACACATCTTGACATCGAAACTATTGATTATTGATAGGTTCTCAAATTGAAATTATGAAATCATTGAGGTTGACACTACAGACGGTTCAAATGATTAGATGTGAATGCATCTTTGTATGAAAGAAACTTCATATGTTTGGTACACCTACAATCGAATTTTTATAGTACACGACAGTTATGGATAGCGAAGATGATTGAATTTTCTAGACACGTCCTATTTATTTACATATTTTAAATTAACTAATAACTTGGTATCTTCTTATTGTTATTGTATAGAAGCTAATAGATTGAATGCATTGGAGAGAGCTATTGCTAAGGCCCAATCTACACCGACTATTTGAAATGAGAGACCACTCTAACCATATTCAATGAGGTAATCATGCTGAGACACAAAATAAAAACTATGGATTGGTTTACTTTGAGGTCAACGGAGATGTCTAATAGAAGGTTGTGTGACACCCCGTATTTTTTACTTATTTTAAATATGGGATTAATTAAATTAAATACGAGAAATTAATTGGAAATTAATTCGAATTAAAATAAATATTAACTAGTAAGACAAGGGTTGGAATTCATTGATGTGAATTATATTGAGTATTACTTAGTGAATAAATTAATATGAGATTATGAATATATTAAAATTGTCGTGAGTGAAAAATACAAAAGTTACAGTCTTTTAGTCGGGACGCGCGTGTTAGTCGTGTCGAGACTCAATTTAATGAAATAAAAAGTAATTTATTTTCACCTCATCGGAATGTTCATTTCGATAACGCCAATGTGTTAGTAAGGGCCAAGATAGATAGAAAAGTCTACTCATGGGCTTAGTTTGAGTCCCGTGGAACTTTTAGGCCAATTCGGCACCCCAGAGGGGTATTTTATCATTTGTATTTTTGAGGAAATATGACCTACAAAATTTTGAGGTTTATATTATATGGGAATAGGAGTCTTCAAGACTTGAAATTCATAGAGTTCCAGAGAGGCCATGTGAGGGAGAAAAGAGGAGGTTCCACAGGCTAGAACCACCAATTCCTACTCCAATTGCCCCACCAACACCACCACCGCGTAGATTGGGGGAAGTGGAACACCACCATACCCATCATCTCCAATAAATCAGACCTAATATAAAAGTCAAGTTCTTAAATTTGCTAATATATAAGCATA
The DNA here is from genome assembly GCA_949130495.1 of Sambucus nigra. NCBI lineage: Eukaryota > Viridiplantae > Streptophyta > Magnoliopsida > Dipsacales > Adoxaceae > Sambucus > Sambucus nigra. Next base: position 148,391,236 of record OX422215.1, read on the forward strand.
TAATGTATCCATGTTAGAATAGGATGACTATTCCTATGAATTTGTAGAGAATTGAATCAATATTAGAAGGTTAAACTATATTCTTGAGTAAGAATCATGTTAGGTTAAATTACTTGAGTTATGTAGGATGAAATAGATGAATTGGGGTTGTCCAAATGTGAATAATCTGGGTTACATAATGATTCTTGAATAAAAGTGATGAACTAGGGTTTTTGAGAATTTAATTTGAATTAATATGATTAATTTATGAATCTTGATGATTTCATGCTTCTTGTACATTAGAAATCATTCAAATATGTAGGTATAACGTTTAGTATAATTTTTTGGGATTTTGGGAATGACTAATGAAGGTTTTGGTGTTCAAAAATGGTTAAACACGTAGTTTCCTAAAGATGAAAACATTACCTGTAGGGCCGAATCGATTCGGTTCCTCGCCGAATCGATTCGGCTGCCTAGATTTTGGCCATATTTCTCTTTTTGTTTAGAATCTTTGGGAAATATTTCAGATTCACTCGTTGGATTAAAATTTAATTGTAATCGGGATTATATTGATGTTCCATTAGGCCTATGTTGGGTTTTAGGCTTGACCCTATGAGAGGAGTAAAGGGCTAACTTAATTGGGATTGATTGAGAGAAAAATCTAATTTGAAGAATAATTCGAGTCACCGGAATTCGAGGAGAAATAATGACTTAGACTGGTAGGATATGAGTGGGTTATCTACTGATATTTTGTATAGAATAATGGGCACACTTCGACTAGTGAGAGATACTCGGGAATGTATGATAAGAAGTATAATTGAAATTTAATAATACGTGGGATATTAGGTATATAAATATACTACGTATGTGAATTGTGTTATAGTTAGTGCATATACATGTACCAATAATATAAAAAATACGTGGTTTGAATATCTATTTCATGATTTCTTATGTTTATGACATACCCACGCTGCTTGATATCACGGGAGTTTTCCTCGTTGAGACACTCATATCTTGATGAGCCTTTGGGAGGATTTTTGACTTGTGCCTTAGAATATAGAAGCTAGGAAAGGCCTATCTGTGAGAACGATAAGTTTTCGGTCATATGGGTGCGTAGGTATGTGCGTAGCCCATAGGCTTGGAACTATATTTACCTCCAATATATGTGATTTGTATTTATGGTTCGAGAGAGATACGTAACCAACTGTCCTTTATAAGTGTGAGATGTACCAAGACATGATAGCAAAGTTTTCATACACCGCAGTTGTGCCTCATGGTTCCGTATTATTATTTACATATATATATATATATATAATAATGCTCCTGTGCGGACTAGTTCGCATTTTAAGAATGCGGACCGGACATGTGTCACCTAATGGCACACTCTCTCTCTTTTCTGGGCTCACCGCCAGGTGACACATGTCTGATCCGCATTCTTAAAATCCGGACTAGTCCGCACAAGAGCAGGACTTTATATATATATATATATATATATATGCACTTGTGATTTATTCTACTGTGTGCTTAGTAGATAAGAAAGAGAGTGAAATCTAAATAACCTAAGTATGTGAACACTTAACTGGTTATTGGGACAATTCTTCTTGAGTTGAAAGATATGGAAATATTCAATAATGTATTGTGTGAGAAATACAGGCGGCCACTATGAGTAATTGTTTAAAAACTGTAACGTATTCGAACTAGTTAGGCGTGGTAATAGTAACTATAATTGTCTAAAAGTACGTTAGGTGTGCACCCTATATGAGAGGTGAGACTTCTCACGTGAGATCCGTGAACTAAAATTTATGTAATATCTAATTTTAAGAATTTTAAATACTTGTTAAAATGTTTTAAAGTGTTTTCCACTCGGGCTCTGACCCGTTTGTTCCGAATCTTATTTCCTTGTGCAAACCATTTTTAGGTGCCCAGCCACTGGGAGGCCCAACTTAGGAGTTCATTTACATTTGTCATTGTTGCAGTTTTTCTGGTCGCTTGCAGGTTCTAGTTTGATATACGCCTCCATTTTCTTGAAGATCTGATGCACACATTACTTTATCTCAGTCGGGCATGTTGCCCATTTTCCATTCGTAGTTTTTTCGGGACCATTGTACTTATTTTATTATTTAATTCTGTATTTAGTTTTTATAGATCAATGTATTAGAGATTCAGACTGGGTTGTTTACTCCCGTCATACTTTATTTGATTCAGTATTTCATTATTTGTGGGGTTGATTTATTTAGTATGGTAAATGTGATATTTAATTGTTTAACTGTTTTAAGTCGTTGCATGTTAATAATAAAGATAAAATTTAACACCATTTTTTCAAATACCAGGTGGTTAGTAAATATAAAAAAAGTTTTTCAATAGTGATGCTAAGAATGAACTAATCTGGATATTCCATTTTTAATTTAATAAATACATGATCACTCGGTATTTAATTAAGCGGGGTGTCACATATGGTATCAATTTATCAGGTTTTAGTCATCCTCTCTGAACTTTCTCTTGTTACATGGGCTGTTGTTTTTAGATCCGTTGCCTCCCTACTTTCCCATTGAACTTACATTCACATAATTAATTGATTTCCTCCTTAAGACTTGAAACCTACCAAAAGTCAATGGTACCTGTGTCCTCTATCTTGAAGACCTAGGCGTGATTATCATATCTATATTGTGGCAGCCCTAGTAAACTCACTAAATGTTCCATGTCGGGTATCATTGAACAGATGCAGCTTCTATTCCTACAAGATCCCCTCGGCACATATTTGAAGCTGCCTTGCCTCTACCACCTCCTCATGGACATCCAGTACCCTTAAGTGAAAATGCTTGATATATTTCATTAATTCCTCACCAGGCTTTTGCACCTCTTATGACAAGTATCTTAACGTGAACTCATCATCTGTTATAAAGAACTTTTGTAGGAATTGCCTGTACATTTCTTCCCACGTGGGGATGTTGTTGGCTTCCAAGTCGGAGTACCACATGTAGGCCTTCCCTGTAAAGGTATTGGAGAACTCCCTTCAACCTTTAATTTTGTCATTTCTATGCACTCCTAGGTACTCGACGAATCTCTTCAAGTGCTCTCTTGGATTCCACCATTTGCCATTGAACTTGATAAATTTTGGTGGGATGTCCCCTCTGGGAATGGCTACTTGTTCACAACTTGAGGGTAATGGTCCTGCAGCTCCTCGTATAGATGAGGTGCTTCTCTCTAAGAGGAGGAAAACAGCTTCCTCACCTCCTCTGTAGTAAACACTTTGGAGTGAGATTCTTACAAACCCATTCCCTTTATTGCTGGTGAACTTAATGGTGACACAGATGGCTTTGCCACCAGCTTCTACGACGGAGCCACTTCCGTCGAAATTATGGTTTGAGTGTCCACCTCTCCAGAGGGGGAAGCTGCTGGTGTTACACAGCCTTGACAAAAAACTTCTTAGGCCCGCATTGTTTTGTTTCAAAAACTCAAAAAACATGCCCATAAGTTCATACCTTTCATCGAGCTACTGTCGGTGAGATGGTCTGCCCTCCCTAAGGAGCAAGTGTCATAGCTCTGGGCACCACCAGATCCTACTGAGTTGTCTGATAACTTTGAGTTCCATTCCCAGGTGGAATGTCTTTAAAAACTAGTTTCTTAGAAATTTTAAAACCTTCTTTTTCCATGAAAGTTAGGATACCTCCCCAATGTTAAAACCTAATTTCTGGATTTGGGGTTATAAACCTAAGTCTAATTAGTTGGGGCAGTAGTTAAACACACTCCAAACCCTAAGAAATCAAGAGGAGGCCATTAGATAGGAGAAAGAGATAGTTCTTGGATATTTAGCACTTTCTTGCATCACCTTTACCACTAGAGTGTAATCAGAAGTAAAGGAAGGCATCCTCATCACACAAAACATGAAATCGAACTTGTTAGGGAAAAGTCAAGTGTTTATCTTACTTGTTTTTGAATAAGTTATAATACCCATATAGTATAGGTTTACAATTTCATGATTTCAATTATGTTCTTGGAATTTAAGTGAGTAAAACTCATGGTTTGGGATGGTATTACATGTAAAATGAATCCACATATGTAAAGGACATGAAATTAGGACATATGTAAAATTTATTATTGGAGAAATCTGGGTAAATCATTGATTATGAATGAAGAACATATAAACTAGGGTTTTGGTAGAAATTTGGGTTTTAATCCATTATTGGGTAGAATTGGTATGGATTTAATGTCTTATAAACATTAGAAGTTCCTTATATACCCTTATTTGATGTTGGGTTAGAGCATGCTTGAGTTTGGTTGTGATACATGAAAGTTATGATGATTAAAAATGGTGAAAAATGTAATAACCTAACGAAGAAGATGACATGAAGCATTTAGAATCGATTCGGCTCAAAGAGAGAATTAATTCGATACGCAAATTGATTCGGTCTCTTCACCGAATCAATTTGGCTACCCAAATTTGGCTAATTTCTTTTGTTTATGCCCTAAATTTGCAAATATTTAATCGAGGAACTTTTGGGTTATTCTTAAACTATAGTGAGGGACATAATGAATTTTAGTAGACCTATGATAGAGTTTAGCTTAGCCAAAATGGGGGAATTAAGGCTAGAACATATTGGGCATAATGTGAAACTTAATGATTTTGCGAGAGATAGAATGGGTCACGGAGAGCATCAATTAACCTAAAATTTGACCAGTAATAGAGAGATGTTGGCTAGTGAGCGATATTTAGGAATATACAATAAGAACTCATAATTTGTAAATTGATAGTACGATGAGTATTCAAGAAAAATATATTATGATGCCATAATTGCTATCACCAAGTCAATGTGTTGTGTAAGCACAAAAATAGACAACAGTGGAGTATAACAGATATATGTAATAAAGAAAAAAATGAGACAAATGAGGGGATAACACCAGATATAAGTGGTTTAGCCTTTGAACGGCCTACGTCCACTATGTGAGTGTGTTAAATCCACTAAATATGGGCTCTAATGGCCTTTGGATACAAGCACTCAATCTTTCCCTCATTAATTAAAGGTTTAAATAGAGTTTCAATGAGGTAAACAATTTGTGATCCTTTATAATGATGTAGAAGACAAGTATTTACATGGATGGGCTGATGACACACACACCCTAGTCATGCATGAGGCATGCAAAGCACCAAGTATCTAAATGGTATAGTGCCATTTGTCTTTTTCTTATATGGGTAATGATTTAGAGATATTCTTTACACGTTGGGATGATGTTTTTAAATCCTCATCATTAGGGAAGTAGGTGTTCACCTTGGAAGTTGTGCCCGAATGATGGGTATTTAAAAATGTTTAACTAAAAAACTTATTCTTCTCTCTCTTCACTTAGCATGCCATTTTCTCTCTCTAAGTTTTTTATTCTAGATCTCTTTCTCTCTTTCTCTTCCACTTTCTTAGCATTTTCTGGATCTTTTTCCAAGTTCTTGGTGGTTGTCAGGTTGACCAACCCATCCAGTACTCCTCTTCTTCCTTCTTTGTAATCTTTTCGTAGTTTTTAGCCATTTATGTTCTTGTTTAGTTTTTTTTACTAACTTATACCTTTTTTGGCGATTGTTTTAGGTGGATGTTGAGTGGTTTTTAGGGCTGAAAAGATTGGTTTGAGGGTTGAGAAAGTTGGTATGAGGGTTTGTTGGTAGTTAGAGGGGTTTCCCCTTTGTTTAAACCTCATCTGGTCACTCTGGTGAATCACTGGTCACCTTCTCCAGTGAAGCACTCAACCTGTTCTTGAGTCTTCTTGGCCTTAACTTTTCATATTCCTTACTTTAGATCATTTATTCAAGCCTTTAGCTGTTTGCCATTTTTTTCATTGTTTCCACTAAGTTGAGGGTCATATAATAGATATTCAGGAAGTTGTACGAGATACCTGAGGATTTCCCTACTCTCAGAGAGATGTGCTTCAAGGATATTAGAAAGTATGAGGCAAAGGAAGCTAACAAACACTGGGCCATAGACTTTCATCTTCTTCATATCCATCCCATACCTCTCGCAACCATTCCTCCCCTAGTGGTAGAGCTTAGTGACTCTAGGTATGAGTCGGCTGCTGAGAGTGTTGATTCTTTCCAAGTGGCAATGAAAGTACCTCATAATGGTTCTAAGCAGGTTGAAGGTTCTTTAATAGCCTCGTATTCCAACCAAGTTGGGACATCTAATCAGCTTGAGTCATCAGGCGAGGACGAGGCATCAGGCGAGTGTAACACCCCGTAATTCTGAGGATTTAATATTTAATTATTTTTGGGAGTTATAAAAATTTTTAAATCGGAGAAACTTAAATTCATGAGTTGGAGAATTTATTTGAGTGAAAAAAATTATTTATAATTGGCGACTTTAAGTTTAATTATCCGAATTAATGTGTGTCGCATTTTGAGGTCAAATTTGGAAATGTCAAAAAGTGTTTCTAATGGCAATTCTGAGTGCAAGATTGCGTCCGGATGGGCCGAGATAGTCAGAAAAGAGTACCCAGGGGTAGTAATTGGGTCTCGGGGTATTTTTGGGCATAGCCAGGCCCACACCGGGTGAGTTGGGCCTTTTTAATTAGGTCCACATGGCCAAAAACGGGATTGTATGTTTTTAACCTAATTGAGAGAATATGGAATGACACTCAACTCAACTCTAAGCCTAGGTCTTGAGAGGGAAATTGGGGGAAAGCAAATCAAGAGTCAATTTGGGGATGTTGGAGCCAAATTAAGGGATTACACCAATGGATCAGACACTACGAACAATTCCAGGCAAGTGGTTAACTGTTGTAATTTCTAAATTGACGATAATCAATTCATATCATAGTGATGTGTAAATCAAAATTCGTTTTGGGGGTGTAACCAAAGTTAAATTGGGTTTTTGGAAATTGATATAACTTAATGGGATTAAGGGGGAGATTGATCGTGTTTATGATTCTAGAATGTAGAGAAATGAATCGTATATTAAAACTAGTAAGAGTAGATGGTTAATTGCTGTTAATATGAATGAAATTCATTTTTGAGATGTGAAACCCGAATAATACCCTAATCGGGAAAACCTTGGAATTAATGGATATTGCTTATTAATTAAGATCTGTGGGATGTTTAGACCCTTTTAATATATGGAGGATATGTTAACTGTATTTGGGTATGGATGTAGATTGAGAATCAAAGATTTAGGTTTCGTCCATGGCTGACAGAGGGCTGGAGGAGACGAACACATGAACGATCAATCGATCGACCCAGGGGGTTTGATCGATCGAAGCTACATGAATTATGGCAGTGCCGCCAGTTTTTAATACATGGGAATAATTATTGAGAAAAAGACTTTTGGGCTAATTTTACATGTTGAAAATGGACTAAGCGAGTGATTCCGGGTAAATTGATGCTTATAGGTAAATATAATTAGGAAATTATGGAGATGAATGTGCGACACATTGTGGGCGAATATGTGGGAATGAAATTATGAGATGTGAAATGGACCAAGTGAGCGAGTCCGGGAATGTTGGTTAAGTGACATCAAAGTATTAAATTAATTATTGAGAAAGTGTAATTAATTTGGAGTCGGAACATAGACTCGGGGAATATTGAGTTACGGGCCAAGTAAGTGAGTCCAGGGATAATGATTGGCTGACACCAAGTTATTAAATTAATGGATGTGATAATTAATGAAGGTAGACTCGGAGGGTAGACTCGGAAAAATATTAAAGTAATTGATGTTGTAATTAATTCGTTTAGGGTCGGGTTGTAGACCTGGGATTTGGTATAAATTAATTAATGTGTAAATTAATTATATTATAGTCGGACCACAGACTAGGATTTGTGTTGATTAATTAATGTGTAAATTGATTATATTAGAGTCGGACCACAGACTCTGATCTGTGTTGATTAATTAATCTGTAAATTAATTATAATAGATTCGGACCACATACTAGGATTTCTATTGATTAATTAACGTGCAAATTAATTAAATAAGAGTCGAATTGTAGACTCGGGTAGGTATTTAATTAATGGGTGTGTTAATTAATTTAATAAGAGTCGAATTGTAGACTCGGGTAATGGGTGTGTTAATTAATTTAATAAGAGTCGAATTGTAGACTCGGGTAGGAATTAAATTAATGGGTGTGTTAATTAATTTAATAAGAGTTGGATTGTAGACTCGGGTAGGTATTTAGTTAATAATTGTGTTAATTAATTTAATTAGAGTCGGATTGTAGACTCGGGGAGGTATTAAATTAATAAGGGTGTTAATTAATTTAATTAGAGTCGGACCATTGACTTGGGGCGGTATTAAAATAATAAGTGTGCTAATTAATTTAATTAGAGTCGGACGATAGAATGCGGACGATATTAAATTAATAAGTGTGTTAATTAATTTAATTAGAGTCGGATTGTAGACTCGGGGAGGTATTAAATTAATAAATGTGTTAATTAATTAAATTAGAGTCAGACGATAGACTCGGGGAGGTATTAAATTAATAAGTGTGTTAATTAATTTAATTAGAGTCGGACGACAGACTCGGGGAAGTATTAAATTAATAAGTGTGTTAATTAATTTAATTAGAGTCGGACCATAGACTCGGGGAAAGTATTATATTAATTGAGGTGTGAATTAATTATATAGAGTCGGATCATAGACTCGGGAAGATGATAAATTATTAAGTGAGAAAATTTATTTACATTGAGTCGGGCCACAGACTCAGGAAATTACAGGCAGTGTGCGGGATTTTGAGTACACGATAAAGTCGGGGTTTATATTATATATATATACGGTTTACTGATAGTATATATATATATATATATATATATATACGTGTATATATTGTGTGTGATATTAAATTACAGGCAGTGTGCGGGATTTTGAGTTCACGGTAAAGTCGGGGTTTATATTATATATATACGGTGTAGTGATAGTATATATATACGTGTATATATTGTGTGTGATATTAAATATCAGTGACTAGATATTTATTCAATTTATAAACTCTAATGCTATCAAGGGAGGTTGCGCGATGTGGGTGAATCCCCTAGCTTGAGGAGTAGGGCGAGTATTTCCCCAGGTCATAGCGTCCGGTATATATGGGTGAGGGATTTGTCTCACTTTCAGAGAAGGAATATTACTGCCTCCACTACGTTTATATTTTTGGGCCAAGTTGGTGAGCGATTCCAACTTGGGGAAGTAGGTTTTGTGAGCACACCTAGTGAGATAGCATTTTAGAGGGAATCATCCATTAAGGGTATACTCGAAGGGATGGATATGCGTATGTTATATGTGTGAGTGTTGTGGTAAGGGTACGTATATAATGGTAGTAAATATTATATACGGGTTATAATAATGCGTGTGATGTATTTACTTTATATAACTTGTGATACGGTTATATGCTACTATTTAAGAGGAATTAATTAAGTTAATTGTGAGATAACTTATAATTCAAGACTCATTATACTTGGGTTAAAGTAGTATGGCAAGGGAAGGTTATACCATGACTAGTTGGACGGGGTAGTACAACTAGGTGGGGTTAAGGTAACCGGTAGGTGTGCACAATAGTGGAGGGGTGAGAATGTCCACAAGGGAGTGCGACCCTAACTAAAATATGAAGTGCATTCATGCATTTTAAATTACTACAGTTAATTCACTTGCTAAATATTTTCAAAATGTTTTGGGTTCTAACCCTTGCTATAAAACTATTTTCAAAACCTTTTAGGTGTCCAGCCACAGGGACTCCAGGATCGATATTCTATTCCAGGGACACGGATCTGCGGTATATGTGGATGCTAGCAGGATTTTGGATTAAACACATCATTCATTCATTCCTAGAGTAGGAATCTTGTATCAGTTTCACTTTTATTTAGGGCAGGTTGCCCGGACTTTCAGTTCAGTTTTCAGATTTGTTTTATTCCTGTGTTGGATATTTGTTTTGGATTATTTCACTTTGGTGGCCGATGGTTTATTCGAAAAATTGTTATATTATGATTCAGTTCATTTTCAATCAATTGTGTGAATGGTTTATATTTAATTCCGCATGTACTGTTTTGTTTAATCAAAAAGTTAAAATTAGCACCAGCTTTTGGAATACTAGGTGGTTAGTAAGTTTTAAAAAGTTTTCGACAGTGATGTTAAGGATGATCCAACTGGGATTCCTGTTTTAATTTGGTATAGGACTGATCACCCGGTATTTTATTAGGCGGGGTGTCACAGATGGTATCATAGAATCAGGTTCTAGTGTCCTTAGGATCTGTGCAACTTTTCACGTTTCAGATTAGCATTCTTTGATATAGAGCCCTATCATAGGATTGTTGTATTCTCATATGTATGCGCATATACGTTCTTCTGTGAAGTTTATATTTCAGAGTGAACTCATACAAATTTGATTCTCATTTCAGATGACGCCCAGGAGAGAGAGAGCAGCTAGGGGAGATGGGATGAGGGAGGCTCGTTAGGAGCAAGAGTTACCGCAGCTACGGTCAGAGATGATTTTGGCAGAACAGGTAATTGAAATAGTGGGACAGGCAGTTGAAGCGACGGTGGTCGCAACGGCAAGGTGCTTTCCACGGGATCAACCACAAGTGTTAGTAGCGTCGAATGATTAGACGCACGCGGAGTCGTTGGGGTGGAAGCAAGAGAGGGAGGTTATTTTTAGGGGGAACCCATCGGAGTTGCGAGGGGGTTTAGATGTAGTGCTAGCATGTCAAGGAAGAGAGATATCCAGTGTCACCTACGCATGGGAGATCGCGATGAGGTACGGAAGCAAATGCTAACCACCATTAGTTTAGTGGGAGTAGCGCTATAGTGGTGGGAGTCGATCACCACAGTGAGGAAAGGGACACACTAGCTATTACAGAGTTTTGGGTGCGGTTAGATCGCAAGTATTTTTCCTCCAGCGGTTGAGACCTAAACGAGGAGAAAATTTTGTGAGGTGACTCTAGGGGACCGTTAAGTGGTCGATTACGAGGAAGAATTCACTCATTGGCAAAATTTTGTACCGAATGAGGTAAGGATAAAGAAAGCAGGGTTTATGTATGGGTTAGTCTGAGAATCAGACAACATTTAATGGGTAATTTCGCATTAGTAGTTTATACTGATGTCGATAACGCATCACTCCGGCACTGTCAGGAATATCGCTTCCACGTGAAAGGAAGCGAGAGGGGAGTGGGAACTAGCTAGTCAGATAAGGCAGGAGGGAACAATACTAGTGGGGTATCCCAGCAGCAGACTGGGGGAGATCAGAGGTAGGATTTCTGGTAGGGAAATCATGCCAAACGATTTAGAACTAGAGGCCATCAGTAGGATGGCCAGGAATTCCAACAAGGTCAGCATGGAAGGGACCAGTGGCAGGGTGAATGTATTAGAAGGTGTTTCTTTTGTGGGGAAAGCGAGACACATGAAGACATATTGCCTTAAGCGAGGCAGGGGCAACTACAGGATGAGGTCCTGGATGTACAGCCACTAAAGCAAGTCATGGGCGCATTCGGGCAGGGAGAAGATGTTCTGGAACCTGAGGATCAGCCGTTGGAGCTGGAGTATGGAGGTAATTATTTTTACCCTATGGGAGTGGGGTATATTTTTGAGTGACAATGAGGATGTCACAATATAAGACTTATTTTTCACTAGAGTTTGCAGGTAAGTCGAACTTAGTGGGTGCGTCGGCTGTAACAGCCATACTATGTGGATAAACTTTTCGTAGGGTAGAAGAGTTTCCTTGGTGTTCTTCACGGGAGAGTGAAGGTGCACACTGAGTGAAGGTTTGAATTATACAAGGAATTACTACTTTCGAGAATTATGGGAGTAGGGTTAATAATAATTTCCGAAATATAGACTGGATAGCGATGGGATTTGAACCATTGTAAATCGTGGGGGTAAGTTTTGGTGTTCGCGACACCAGGATATGGTTGGTACTAGGTATCATCGGAGAGGGCGTATAGGCTATATATAAGTGGATATATATGTCGTATTGCGTGGTGCGATAGCACATAGTGAGGTTTTGTGTTCTCACATTTTATCCCAGTAAGTGGGGATGTTTACTGAAGTGAATCAGGGTGGTTAGATTTATTTTTTAGCAAAGAGAGATAGCTCGGGGTTTCTTTCGCTCAAGGACTAGTGATAGTAAGGGCACGGTATTTTATGTTGTCGTTGGTAGCATAAGGGTAAGCGTATATACTTTTGTGTTGAGAGACAAGTATTTTGTGGGAAGATGTTTGGACGTGAGTACATGGGTTAGGTACCCGGGCAGTAGTGTATATATATATATATATATATATATATATGTGTGTGTGTGTGTGTGTGTGTGTGTGTGTGTGTGTGTGTGATATGACTACGGGTTCGAAGTTATATTACGGGTTACGACTAGCATAGTCGGGTAACTTTCGTGCGGTAGAGCACGGGGATAGGGTGTATGGGCACCCGGGTTAATTAAGGCAAATTTTGTGCGGTTAAGCACGGGTATAGTGTGTATGGGTTCCCTCGGTAATCTAAATGTATACTTGTGTAACGTATGGTTAGAAGTGGATGGGATAAATATAGCGGGATTGGAGGCACATGACTAGAGAGTAATATGGGAAGCTTGGAACATTACGGTCATCTTAGTTTCGAGGACGAAATTCCTTCGTAAGGGGGGGAGTATGTAACACCCCGTAATTCTGAGGATTTAATATTTAATTATTTTTGGGAGTTATACAAATATTTAAATTGGAGAAACTTAAATTCATGAGTTGGAGAATTTATTTGAGTGAGCCGAATTATTTATAATTGGCGACTTTAAGTTTAATTATCCGAATTAATGTGTGTCGCTTTTTGAGGTCAAATTTGGAAATGTCAAAAAGTATTTCGAATGGCAATTCCGAGTGCGCGGTTGCGTCCGGATGGGTCGAGATAATCAGAAAAGAGTACCCGGGGGTAGTAATTGGGTCTCGGGGTATTTTTGGGCATAGCCGGGCCCACACGGGGTGAGTTGGGCCTTTTTAATTAGTCCCACATGGCAAAAAACGGGATTGTATATTTTTAACCTAATTGAGAGATTAGGGAACGACAGTCAACTCAATTCTAAGCCTAGGGCTTGAGAGGGAAATTGGGGGAAAGCAAATCAAGAGTCAATTTGGGGATGTTGGAGCCAAATTAAAGGACTACACCAACGGATCAGACACTACAAACAATTCCAGGAAAGTGGTTAACTGTTGTAATTTATAAATTGATGATAATCAATTCATATCATAGTGATGTGTAAATTAAAATTCATTTGGGGGGTGTAACCAAAGTTAAATTGGGTTTTTGGAAATTGATATACCTTAATGGGATTAAGGGGGAGATTGATCGTGTTTATGATTCTAGAATGTAGAGAAATGAATCGTATGTTAAAACCAGTAAGAGTAGATGGTTAATTGTTGTTAATATGAATGAAATTCGTTTTTGAGATGTGAAACCCGGATAATACCCAAATCGGGAAAACCTTGGAATTAATGGATATTGCTTATTAATTAAGGCCTGTGGGATGTTTAGACCCTTTTCTTATATGGAGGATATGTTAATTGTATTTGGGTAAGGATGTAGATTGAGAATCAAAGCTTTAGGTTTCGTCCATGGCTGACAGAGGGCTGGAGGAGACGAACAATGGAACGATCGATCGAAGCTACAGGAATTCTGGCAGTGCCGCCAGTTTTTAATACGTGGGAATAATTATTGAGAAAAAGACTTTTGGGCTAATTTTACATGTTGAAAATGGACTAAGCGAGTGAGTCCGGTTAAATTGATGATTATAGGTAAATATAATTAGAAAATTATGGAGATGAATGTGTGACACATTGTGGGCGAATATGTGGGAATGAAACTATGAGATGTGAAATGGACCAAGTGAGCGAGTCTGGGTATGTTGTTTAAGTGACATCAAAGTATTAAATTAATTATTGAAAAAGAGTAATTAATTTGGAGTCGGAACATAGACTCGGGGAATATTAAGTTCCGGGCCAAGTAAGTGAGTCCGGGGATAATGGTTGGGTGACACCAAGTTATTAAATTAATGGATGTGATAATTAATGAAGGTAGAGTCGGACGGTAGACTCTGAAAAGTATTAAAGTAATTGATGTTGTAATTAATTAGTTTAGGGTTTGGTTGTGGACCCGGGATTTGGTATAAATCAATTAATGTGTAAATTAATTATATTAGAGTCGGACCACAGACTCGGATCTGTGTTAATTAATTAATGTGTAAATTAATTATATTAGAGCTGGACCACAGACTCCGATTTGTGTTGATTAATTAATGTGCAAATTAATTAAATAAGAGTCGGATTGTAGACTCGGGTAGGTATTAAATTAATGGGTGTGTTGATTAATTTAATAAGAGTCGGATTGTAGACTTGGGTAGGTATTAAATTAATGGGTGTGTTAATTAATTTAATAAGAGTTGGATTGTAGACTCGGGTAGGCATTTAGTTAATAATTGTGTTAAATAATTTAATTAGAGTCGGATTGTAGACTCGGGGAGGTATTAAATTAATAAGGGTGTTAATTAATTTAATTAGAGTCGGACGATAGACTCGGGGCGGTATTAAAATAATAAGTGTGTTAATTAATTTAATTAGAGTCGGACGATAGACTCGGGACGGTATTAAATTAATAAGTGTGTTAATTAATTTACTTAGAGTCGGATTGTAGACTCGGGGAGGTATTAAATTAATAAGTGTGTTAATTAATTAAATTAGAGTCGGACGATAGACTCAGGGCGGTATTAAATTAATAAGTGTGTTAATTAATTTAATTAGAGTCGGACGATAGACTCGGAGAAGTATTAAATTAATAAGTGTGTTAATTAATTTAATTAGAGCCGGACCGTAGACTCGGGGAAAGTATTATATTAATTGAGGTGTGAATTAATTATATAGAGTCGGATCATAGACTCGGGAAGATGATAAATTATTAAGTGAGAAAATTTATTTACGTTGAGTCGGGCCACAGACTCTGGAAATTACAGGCAGTGTGCGGGATTTTGAGTACACGGTAAAGCCGGGGTTTATATATATATATACGTGTATATATTGCGTGTGATATTAAATTACACGCAGTGTGCGGGATTTTGAGTACACGGTAAAGCCGGGGTTTATATTATATATATACACGATGTAGTGATAGTATATATATGCGTGTATATATTGTGTGTGATATTAAATAGCAGTGACTAGATATTTATTCAATTTATATACTCTAATGCTATCAAGGGAGGTTGCGCGATGTGGGTGAATCCCCTAACTTGAGGAGTAAGGCGAGTATATCCCCAGGTCATAGCGTCCGATATATATGGGTGAGCGATTTATCTCACTTTCACGGAAGGAATATGACCGCCTCCACTACGTTTATATTTTTGGGCCAAGTCGGTGAGCGACTCCAACTTGGGGATCTAGGTTTTATGAGCACACCTAGTGAGATAGCATTTGAGAGGGAATCATCCGGTGAGGGTATACTTGAAGGGATGGATATACGTATGTTATATGTGTGAGTGTTGTGGTAAGGGTGCGTATATAATGGTAGTAAATATTATATATGGGTAATAATATTATGTGTGATGTATTTAGTTTATATAACTTGTGATACGGTTATATGCTACTATTTAAGAGGAATTAATTAAGTTAATTGTTATATAACTTGGGTTCTAACCCTTGCTATAAAACTATTTTCAAAACCTTTTAGGTGTCCAGCCATAGGGACGCCAGGATCAATATTCTATTCCAAGGACACGGAGTTGCGGCATATGTGGATGGTAGAAGGAGTTTCGATTAGACACATCATTCATTCATTCCTAGAGTAGGAATCTTGTATCAGTTTCAGTTTTATTTAGGGCATGTCGCCCAGACTTTCAGTTCAGTTTTCAGATTTGTTTTATTCCTGTGTTGGATATTTTTTTTCGATTATTTCACTTTGGTGGCCGATGGTTTATTCGGCAAATTTGTTATATTATGATTCAGTTCATTTTCAATCAATTGTGTGAATGGTTTATATTTAATTCCGCATGTAATGTTTTGTTTAATCAAAAAGTTAAAATTGGCACCAGCTTTTGGAATACTAGGTGGTTAGTAAGTTTTAAAATTTTTTCATCGGTGATGCTAAGGATGATCCAACTGGGATTCCTGTTTTAATTTGGTATAGGACTGATCACCCAGTATTTTATTAGGCGGGGTGTCACAGCGAGGCCGATTCAACCTCAAGCCGGTCTGAGTCTTCCCAAGGGTCGGATTATTCTATATATATCCGTTCATCTCAAAATGGGCCGAGAGTGGATGTTTCTATACCACCCATAATAGATGTCATTCCTCTCACTACTGAATTGGGGAAACACTTAGATAGAACTTCCCATGCCCTAGGCATTATCCCGGATGCAAATTAGGATGACGAAGAAGATGAAGCCGATGATACACTTGACACATCCTATACTGAATCCTATGTCAATATAGTTACTGAGGTCGACCTCTTGCTGTGGATACATATATATGGCATTGGACCTTCCATTCATATTAGAGAACCCTTGGCCGACGAACGAGCATTTCAAGGGAGAAAGGGTGAAATTTGTGTATATGAATAGATGTTTAAGGTCATCTTTAGAATACTAGTGCATCCGAATGTACAATCCATTTTAGATAGTCTCGTTATCTCACCTTCCCAAATTTCACCTAATGCCTAGAGAGTTATTCTCAATTTTGTCACCCTGTGGAAGGTAGTTCACTATACGTACCTCCCAGTTAGCATCTTTAGAGGATGTTACACTGTCTTAACCCCTAAGACTCAGCCTGGCTACTGTCACCTCATAGCCAGGAAGTCTAAAAATAAAGATTCAATGGTAACCCAAACTTCCAATCATAAATTGAAACCAGCTATTTCTTTATCTCGAGAACCTGGGAATTCAAACCTGGTGTCCCTTACACTATCTCTGAGCCCCGAGTTCCTCAACGATGGGCTAAGGCCATAATATCCATTCAAGATGATTCGAGCATCAGTGTTGAAGCCATCAAAAACATTAAAAAGGTTAGTAAACAAAGAGATAAATGGGGTCTTATCCAATTTGAACTGTTGATGACCCCAAATTTCTTAGAGCAGACGAGTATGGGGGTGGACCCCCTATATGAGTAATGTAAGCATTGACATTATTTTTTCTAACTATTATGTCATATTTCTTATATCCGACCATACGATATCATTTTATTTATTTCAGACCAACTACAAAGTACCCCAAAAGCTGTGTGGAATATGGCAGCTCCAAGCATTGCCAATTTTCTCAAACAAGTCGGGAAGAAATTATACCTTATGCCTCAAACCAAAAAATCCACTACTATCAACCCCAACCAGGCTAAGGGGTCTAGGAAAAGAAAAAAGGGCTGTATAATCTCCCCATGACCCATTGAGAAAGAAGAGAAGCAACATCCCATCCCAGGACGGGACGAGTCAAGTCATGCATATCTCCTTAGAGGATGCGCTTGCTGTGAGGCTGGAGAACCTGAAGATTAGCCTTAAATCTGTCTTGGGGAGAAAGAAAAGGACCAGGAGTTCCTAACCTCTAACCCCTCTAAGTCTTACAAAAGGTTTCTGGAGGACACCAATATCTTCCTCATGAATGAATCTGTCCATTACAAGTTTATCCAAGTAAGTCATTGTTCTTATCATATTATGTCACAATTGTAAGTTCGTTCCATAAGGTTGTCTCGTACTAAATTATTTTTGTCTTATGCAGACAACTATCTACCTTCAGAATATCCACCAGTGGATCAAGAAGAAAGTCCCTTAGATCCATTTATCTCGTCAAGATATTAAGGACGATGAGGCTCAAAAGAGCCGCATCCAAGAGCTGGAGACTCAGATTGAGAACTTAAAGAAATAACACTCTGAAGGAATCACCAATCTAAAAAAAATTAATGATGAGGCTATCAAGTCATGAATAGGATCCCACAGCTCAGACTATGAACCAGGTGGATGAGACTAAGCCTGTCAGAGATACCGAAACCGACAACACTGCAGCTGGAGATGTGTCGGCTACTGAGAGGTCGAGGATTTGAATAATGCAGGACTAATCCTTAAGCTTAACTGTTTGTTTTTTCACTTCTGGATGGCCGCATGTGTCCCTATTACCTTTGGTTGTAAACCTTCTAATCACTTGAACAATTTTTATAATTTACTAGTAACATCTTCGCTCTTCTTTCACACTTATCACTTCATGTTTTTGAATGAAAAATGCTATGATCATTTACTACCATACTCTCAATGGATGAATAGTATTTATTAATTTGCCCTCATTTACTTTACATTTACGCCTTCTTCTAATGTGTAATCGAGTAACCACGAGATGGCTTATAAATTTAATATCACCAACTAACTGACCACTTCACACATTATCCCATCTTTAGACGAGACATGTATACGTGAAAAAATTCTCAATATGTACATCGTCTCATTATAAGATGAGATAAAATGATGTTTAATCATGAGTGAATTCACCACCAAATTATACAAGTCCCCTCTCATCATTTTGAGAGTGTATGGATGAGAGTCGTCTCATACATAAAATGTCGTGCCGGTCGAGAGATTTTTTTCACCAAATTAATGTTGTTTTAATCCAAAACCACAATAAAGTGATTTTTAAATTTGAATCCATTAAATTATTATGTTTGCATCACAAGTACCCTCTCATCATTTTGAGAGTGTATGGATGAGAGTCGTCTCGTCCATACACTGTCCTCCCATTCGAGAGAGTTTTTCCACCAAATTAATAATGTTTTAATCATGAACCATAATAAAGTGATTTTTTAAATTTGAATTCACCAAATTATGGTATTTTCACCACAAGTCCCCTATCGTCATTATGAGAGTGTATGGATGAGATTCGTCTTGCCCATACATTGTCGTCCCTACCAACAGTGTGTTTCCACCAAATTAATGTTGTTTTAATCATGAACCACAATAAAGTGATTTTTCAATTAGAATTCACTAAATTATGGTGTTTGCATTACAATACCCCTCTCCCCAAATTAAGAGTGTATGAATGAGAGTCGTCTCATCCATACACTGTGGTCCCGATCGAGAGAGTTTTTCCACCAAATTATTGATGTTTTTAATCATGAACCATAATAAAGTGATTTTTAAATTTTAATTCACCAAATTATGGTGTTTGCATCGTAAATCCCTTCTCTTCATTTCGAGAGTGTATGGATGAGAGTCGTTTCATCCATACACTGTCGTCCCAGCCGAGAGAGTTTTTCCACCAAATTACTGATGTATAATATGTTCCCCCTTTTGGTGTTATCGAGAGTCCATGGATGAGGTTGACCTCGTCTAGACTGTCATGTCACCGAGATTAAGTCAGAGCTATTTCACCACGAATGATGCTCTGCATCTTAGGGTCAACTAACACATAATCTAAAATCATTCAAACAATGGAATAGGAGAGAACACTTTGAAAATTTTCATTCATAATATGATTCTCATATACATAAACAAACGAAACTGGTACAAAACTCTTCCCGATAGTATTTTTTAGATGGTTAGCACTCCATAGGTTGAAGAATGGCTCTCCATCTATGTTATTCAACCCATACATTCGTGGAACCACCTCTTCAATCACTCGGTAGGAACCATGCCAGTTAGGATGAAGCTTATTGGCCTTCTGCCAAGTCTTCTTCAGATCTAGTTCTCCTAATGCTAACAACCGGGCCTTCAATCTGTTAATATAAAACTTTGATGTTGTTTTCTGATAGGTAGGTTGCCTAACCTCGGCATCTTCTTTACATTCTTTTATAAGCTCCAAATCTTTTCTTCTTTCTACCATATTATCATTTGGGTCAGATGTTTGGACGTTGTGAGTTGGGAGACCAATCTTCATCGGCATCCCAGCCTCTGATCGATTGGAAAACAGGAACGAAGTTTCCTCCGTTAATGTACTCTCTATCGTCCTATATGCCCATAAAATGGCATGTACCTCATCGGGCCATATCCCTATGGCATCTCCTAACTTTTTTATTCCATTAAGAATTATTTTATTTGTTACCTCTGTCTCCCCATTGGTCTCGGGTCGGCCTGGAGTTGAAAAGAACTATTTTATATCGACATGCTCACAGTACTTCTCGAGGGAGATGTTCTTAAACTGCTTCTCGTTATCATAAATCAGAGTGTTTTCCAGGTCGTATTTGAAGATAATGTTTTTTTAAATAAATTGGAATGATTTATACTCTGTTATTGTGATCATCGCCTTGGCCTCCACCCACTTCGAAAAATAATCAATAGCTATAATTAGATAGTAATTACTATTCATAAACCTCGATAATGGCCCTATAAAGTTAATCCCCTAGACTATAAATGGCCAGGGGTAAGTGATAGAAGTAAGACATTGATAGGTTAATGGGGAATGGTGGAAAACCTCTGTCACTTATCACACTTATTCACGTATGCAGCTGCATCCTTGGTTAGTGTCGTCCACCAATATCACTGAGTGATGATTCTCTTTTCTAATGACCTTTCTCATATGTGACTGGATCAAAATCCCTCATGCATGTCCTTAAAACAATATTATATCTCATACGGATGGACACATTTGAGTTGAGGGATTATGAATCCTTTCTTGTATAGGATGTCTCCTATGATGGAGAACTTCGTATCTTTGTACCTCCGTTTCTTCTTCTCAACTTTTAAATCGGGAAAATCCCCATATCTGATGTATCGAATGATAGGATCCATCCAAGAAGATCCTATGTTCATTATCAAATAAAATTCCACATTGTTATTTTCCTCTTCAATGGTCGACCGATGTAAGATCTCCACTATCATTAACCTTCTAATATTTATTCTTATGGCAGAAGACAACCTTGACAGGGCATTGACTTGGATATTGTCTAACCGAGGTATCCTTTTTATCTTTACAGCTTTAAAATGCTTCAGTCTTATCTTTAGCATTCCATGGTACTTGGCCATCCTGTCATCCTTGGCCTCATAATCTCCTAAAATTTGATTCACACTAACCTGGAGTCACTATAAACTAAGACATGGTAAACATTCATTTCTCTAGAAAGGGAGAGTCCTAACAGAAAGGCTTCGTATTCTGACTCGTTGTTGGAGGCTTTGAAATTGAACCTCTGAGAAAATTCAATGTCATCCCCATCTAGGGCTGACACAATCAGACCTGATCCACTTTAGACCTCACATGAAGATCCATCAATAAACAAGTTCAACATAGTAAGGTCTTTTAACACATTACCCTCTTCTAGGGTCCCACTCTTGAAGACTTATCTATTTTCCTCGTTCTCAAACACCTTAATTCTTATTGTACTCGTCTCGGCCTCAATAAGGGGGAGACATAATCTTCTTTTTGACTCACAAGATGGAGTTTCAGTCTCTTCTTCACCGGCCTCGTCCCATGTGAACTCATCCATGAAATCATCTAGGGTCTGCCCTTTGATGACCGTTATTGACTGGTAGACTATATCAAACTCTCCCAAATCTATTGCCCAGGCCATAAAACTACCCGATGTCTCAGGTTTATAGATGACCTATCTGAGGGGAGAGTCGGTGAGGACGACCATGATATGTGCCTAAAAGTACGACTTTATCTTCCTTGAAGCATGGATTATATCATAGGCCAGCTTCTCCCTTTTAGGATATCTCTGCTCTACCATTGGAGGGCCTTACTGTTGATGTATATTGGTTTTTATAGGCCATCCTCATCTCTGACAATAGCAGCACTAATGTCCGATTTTGACACTTCTAAATAGAGATATAATTTTTCTCCCTGAACTGGTGTTGACAGTAAGAATTGAGAGACGAAGTAGGTCTTAAACTCTTGAAAGTCCTTATTTCACTCCTCATTCCACTCGAAAGCTTTTCTGAGTACCTTAAAGAAGGGAAGACACTTATCGGTAGCTCTAGACACAAACATATTCACTGCTGCCACCCGTCCAGTTAAGCTCTGCACATCTTTTATTATCATGGTAGTCTTCATTTCCATCAAAGCTTTGATTTTTTTAAAGGTTTGCTTCGATCCCCCTCTAGTTCATGATAAATCCCAAGAACATGCCTGCCCCCACCCAAAAAACACACTTGGCGGGGTTGAGTTTTATCATAAACTCATCCATAGTATAAAAAGTTTGCTCAAGCTCGTCCACATGAGTGTCAATTTTGAAACTCTTTGTCAACATGTCGTTGACATAAATCTCCATGGTCTTCGCAATCTTTTCTTAAAAAATCTTGTTGACGAATCTTTGATATGTTTCCCCCCTCACCCCATTCTGCAAGCCAAAGGGCATGACCTTGTAACAATAGGTCCCCTTTTCAGTTATAAAATATGTTTTCTCAGCATCATAAGGATCCATGACTATATGATTATAGCCTAAGTAAGCATCCATAAAAATCATTAATTCATGGTCGGCAGTGGAGTCAACCATTTTATCTATCCTTGGCAGGGGAAAACTATCTTTGGTACATGCGTTGTTTAGATCTGTAAAATCAATGCACATCTTCCACTTATCATTGGTCTTAGGGACGATGACTGCATTTGCTATATGACCTCCCTGATGAAGTTGACCTTTTTTAACTTCTTCGCCTCTTATCAAAATGGCATCATACTTTTCTCAAGAATAGATTCTCCTTATTTCTCTTATTGACTTTGCATCCTCAACCACATTGAGCTAATGACAGAGGATTTTTTAATTAATGCCGGAAATATCCTTATGGCTCCAGGAAAAAATGCTTTGACTCTTCTGCAATTGCTTGATCAACTCTTTTTTTATCATCTTCTTCAGGGTTTGCCGACTTAGACGATATTTTGCAACTCGTCCTAATTGAGGATGATGTACTCTTCCTCCTTAGCAGCCTCACCCCTTTTAAGATCAATTGTATCTCTGGGGTCCAGAGTATCAATGTTGTAAGTTGTTGCTTCCCTCTTATATGTTTCCTTCTCCTCAGCAGAGTTGAATTAGCATTTACGTCCCTCAACTTGGTCACCCTGAACTTACCCTACCCCATACAGAGTTGTGAATTTAATCATTTCGTGAACTGTTAAGGGCACGACCTCAAACTCTTTGAGGCCTACCCATCCCAGAATTATATTGTAGGCTGAGTAAATGTTTTCAACTATAATAAAGATGTTGATTTTTTTTATGAGGATTTTTGGCCAAGTATTACCCGTTCTAACTTCCATTTCATATATTCCAAATGATTGAACTTTGTCACCACTGAAACCGATGATAGGTTAGTGATACGGAATTAGCCTTTTCTTTCTCATCCACAGAACCTTGTATCAGTCCTAAAACATCACATCATTCGTGCTTCCACCATCGACCAATATTCTAGGAACGTCATACCCATGCACCAGGGTGGCAATTACCAATGGGTCATTATGCGGGAAGATCCCCTTGAAATCTAGTCTAGAGAAACTGACAATCAAAGTATTCATATCAACTTTAGTTATTTTTACCTTTTTTAGTTTAATCGCTACCGAGTGTACTTCTTCAGTCTTTGAAGGCAGTGCTTTGGCCTTTGCCACGTGACCCTTTCTGTCAATAATCTCTTTTCCTCCTCCATCAAGTCCTCCATAGATTATCTTAACTTCAAGATAAATTGTGTGGAGTCTACCCTTAGGATTGGTGATTGGACGTGGAAGGTTAGGATCTGCTTCATCATCACCGTCCGAGTCATCCTTATCTCAGTAGTTTGGAGCATCAGTATTGTACTTGTCATTCCTCCTTTTTTGGGTGTCGTCTAGGACACCTTTCTAACTGTTCTTATCAATATACTTTCTTAACTTTCCATCTTTCAGCATTTTCTCAATCTTGTCTTTAAGAGCGAAACATTTGTCAGTCGTATGGCCATGATCTTGGTGAAACTCACACCACAGATTCTTGTTCCTCTTATAAGGAGGATCTCTCAACTTTTATGTTTATCTCAAAGACCGATCATTCTTGTTCTCATTCATAATGTGTTCACAATTGACTGTTAGAGGGGTATAGTCAGTGAAATTATCATTCACCGACCTATTCGTATTATCCTTATTCTTTTTCTGGAACTTACCTCTGTTACTCGTTCCCTTATAATCTTCACCCATGGAAGCCATTGCCTCCTCCTCATTCATGACCTTCCCAACCATAGCTAGGAGTTCAACCATAGATTTTGGAGGATCTCCGACAAGCTTCCAAAGGATCCTTCCTCTCTGTAACTCACATATCCAGGCGATCATAGGAATGTTCTCTTCATAATCTTCAACCTCTAATTTCTCCTTATCGAACCTTTCTATATACTTTTTCGGAGTTTCTTTCTTTACCTTCTTCACATATAGTAGGTGTGTCATCTTCTTCTGGGTTCTTAATCCAAAGCAAAAGTTGAGTATAAACCTCTCTGCTAAATGCTTGAAACTATATATAGAGTTTTTAGGGAGAGAGTTGAACCACACATAAGTTGCACCGATCAGTGTCCTTCAGAAGGCCTGACACCTCATCTCATTCGAGACAAAGTAGATATATTAGTAGCTGATTGGTGCATATCCACATGGTGGATAGGATTAGTTCTCCCATCATAATTAAGCGTGACCACCAAAGGCTTGAACTTAGTCGGTGCTGTGTAAATCGAGATCTTTGCCACAAAAATGGAGACTTAAGTGTAACCCCTCTATAAGGGGTCTCATCTCTTTAGTATATCACCAATCTTATCCTCCAATAGCTAAATGGAATCATTATAGGGCCTCTCCACTCAACCCCCTTTTTATCAGTTGGATGAACTGAGGGATCTTTAGCAACTGTCCTCTATAGTCTATTCACTTATCATTATTCCCCGTCTTGTCCTCTAGGAGGTCGATGATAATCATATCTATTATTCATCCTGGAACTAATTATACTTCAAGATATGGAGAGGATATTCCTAATTTCATTTACTGTTGAGCCGAGCTTATCAAAGGTTGACCCTCTACTTAGTTTATCCAAAGTTAATGACTTGGCCTACATTCTTGGCTGGATCTGCCACTACATCCTCAACTAGACTGAATTAGTCGCATAGTGCCTCTAAAAAATTAATAAGGCTCCTAACACTCTCTGTTATCCTTATCATCATACTTTTCATCATCATCATTACGGAACTCCTGGCCCAGCCTCCCCAGGCGTAAACACCTAGGGTCGACCATATCTCTATGCCTATGCTGAGGAGGAAGATCTTTGAGTGGGTCCTTGGTTGGTTCCTTGGCCACTAGATCTGGAGCACCTTCCCTGGTGGTCAAAGTTATGATCTTATATCCAATTGCAGCAGGTCTACCCACCATATTTTGACTAAATTTGGCAAGAGTTACCTGCATCTATCACTGGATGTCCACTAAGGAGTGCAGGGTCATCACCACCTCAACCATTTCTGACTGAGGTGGGGCTTGGATGGTACTGGCACCACTGATAGTAGGAGGATTTGAAAGTGATCTTAAACCCAAATTGGAGCTCTTTCAATGCTGGTTCAAGATCAACTATGGGTGAGATTGGACCACTACCAAAGAAATCGATGGAGTAGCTACAAGTGAAGGGAAAAATATAGCTATCTCGTTCCCACATACGATGCCAGATTGATGATACCAGAATTGGTATCACCAAGTCAATGTGTTATGTAAGCTTAAAATTAGACAACAATGTAGTATAATAGATATATGTAATACAGAAGTAGATGAAGCAAATGAGGTGATAACACCAGATATAAGTGGTTCAGCCTTACAAGGGCCTATATCCACTGTATGAGTGTGAAAGCCACTAAATATGGGATCTAATGGCCTTTGGATACAATCACTCAAGCTTTATCTCTCTAAGTAAATGTTTAGACAGAGTTTTAGTCGGCTAAACAATTTACGATCCTTTATAATAATGTAGAAGAAAAGTATTTATATGGCTAGGGTGATGTCAAACACACCCCAGTCATGCATGAGGCATGCACAACACCAAGTATCCAATGATATAGTGCAATCTGTCTTTTGAGTATGTAGGTAATGATTAAGAGATATTCTCTACATGTGGGGATGATGCTTTGGTAACGATTTTGCTCACGTGGGCTCGCGACCCATGCGCACTCTCCCACACATGCTCCATTCCATGCACCTTGTCATAAGTTAAATGTGTCCTGCTGGAATGAGGTGTCATCTTGACCGAGTATGAGTCCACTGATGGTCTTCTGGATTGCATGTTGATAATTGATGAGTGTAGTCTTGGCCTACCTGCATCTGGTCGAGACGAGGGGTGTCTCTAAGCGGATGTGGTCTCATCTTCCTGAGATGGATGAGGCAAGGCATAGTCCCACTAGGGTGGCATATGGTCTTTGATTGTACTTGGATGAGGACGAGATAGTTTTTATAGTATGGTTCAAAAAAGCACACTTTGTGGGATCGGCTTGATCCGAGCTTAGCCGTAGCCGAGATGAGGTCTCATAATAGCATATCAATATATACTGCATACAGACTATGATTATGGATTATGTGTATATCTAATGAACATATGTATATGCATTTTGGGTGAATACCTATGATGTGATTTGTTAAGTGTGTGAGCATACTTGTACTACCTGCTATCACGGGAGGTTCTTTGCAGAGGCCAATACCACCTTGATGATTCCCGTGAGGTCTAGATGTGTGCCTTATAACATAGAACTTAGGGAGGCTCACTTTGTGATATGTATTAGTGGTACTAGTGTGTCATTTGGGTACATTAGGAATGTGCCCTTCATTTGGTACGAGAGGTACATGGACAAGATAGCAAGGTATGCCTGCATCACGGGGGTCATTCCGGGTGATGCTACAGTTGTATATTTATATGTGTGTTAAATATATACAAATGTGATAAATCTACTTATGTGTAATGGTAGAATTAATATATAGTGTATATCTAAAAGTAATTTAAGTAGAGAAACTTAAATAATGATTCAATGATAATATGTGAGTAATATTTATTATTGATAGTACAGTAGCATATCGTATGTGTAATACGGGGGAGCTAAAAAATTTATGGCTAGTTAGATACATTACCTAGTTAGGTTAGGTAGCATAGCTAGGTGGGATGCATTAGGTTTGAACTTTAGATGAGTGGTGAGGAACTCAAATGAGTGTATATGGGACTAACATGTGTACCTAATAACTATTTTAAATTGTGATTTAAATACTAACAAAATATTTTCAAAAGGTTTTGGTCTCTAACCCTTGTCAAATCTATAATATTTTGAAATATATTTTCTCAAAACCACTAAACAAGTGGAATTTTTCTATTTTCAGGATGGGAGATAAGCATTCAGGTGAAATAAAAGGAGATTGGGTAACTATTGCTAAAAAGGAAAAAAACCAAGCATCATCATCCACACAGCCTAAACCAAACCCTATTTATGTTGTGTTTAGTGGAAGAAATCCAGGCTTCTATGATAACTGGAATCAATGTTTTATGCAAGTAAACAAATTCCCTGGTGCATGCCACCAAAAATATAATACAATGCCAGAAGCCATAACTGCATGGGAAAATTGGATGAAACAGTTAGGACCTCCTAATATGATTTACCAGTTCTCCAAACTTCAGACCAAGGAAAGCTTCCTTGATACTGAAACCTATGATTTTCACAATCTAAGAATCCCCTGTGAGTTGTATACACCTTTAAATGAAGCATGGAAATCTCATCTTCGAGACAGGAGAAAAGATTTTAGAAAAAACATGAGTATCCTTGCTGACAAAATTGCTGAACAAACAACAACTTTAGATAAATTTAAAAGTCTGAGCCTCAAAATGTTAAAAGGCTTAAACTATGAAAATGAATATTTTTCTTTAGAAAAAATTAATACTTTTCTGGAATTTTCTGAATTACTAGAAAATGACTTTTCAGACAAAATCTTCAACACTATCAGGAGAATTTTCCTATTTGAAAAAGAAAAGATAATTCTCCCATGTCCGCTCTTTCAAATCGAAATTCTACCAAAAATCGAGGACCATGAGCAAAAGATAAAAAGTCTTTTACTCCAACATTTTTATCAAAGTTTAAATTACAGTGATGACATGCCAAAATTGCATTTCATTACAGAATATGGATATCCACCTTGGGATATTGAAACAATTGAATGGGGGTTAGTAAACAAACTAATCTTCTCAAGTGTAGCTTATTTCAATCACTTTGAATTCTTACCCATGATGATAAAAACCATGATCTATCATGTCTTGACAAAAAGCAAGTACAAATATACTTGCTATTTGTCATTCCATATTACTAGCACAATTGGTTGGCGGTCTCGAGAAATTTTCTATCAACCCTACCAGATCTGGTACCTCAGAGCCACTGAGGATTACGAATGGGACAAAATCGAACAGAATTGGGAGATTGCACTTACTGTACCGTTGGACCAATTGGACACAACAAAATACTGGTCACAAAACCTTATCAATATTTCAAATTACATAGATTACTTTTATCGAGAAGCAACCTTAAAATTCATGGTAACTGACGGAAGAAGACTATTTGTTACCGATTTACCAATAAACTATACTAGTTCGCTTGAACAACGAGAGGATATAAGGGAGTTTCTAAATAATTTGAAAACCAAAAATAATTTAGATGTTCCCTATGAACAATTAAGCCATGTTGAGGAATATGAACAAGCACAACAAAATGGCCCTTGAAATCACAGCCCTAACGATAGTATGTCATTCGACTCTGTCGCTGAAGCCAATATTGCCAACGCATTTTATTCTTGACAATTGGACGAGGATAATTAACCCACATGGACGACTACAAATCATCCAGCACACGAAGTAGGGCCCGCAAGCGGACAGTAACAAACTGACGCATGCAATGACGATTTGGACATTTAAAACAAAAACATCCAAATCAATTACTATTTGCTTTTTAATTATTAAGAATTACTGTGCACTTTTTACTGTGCACTTTATGACTTTTTCCTTTCGGTAGCCCACGTTTTGTTTGCTTTCATAATTAAATAACCTTTATGAAGGTTATAAAAAGAGCAATCCTCCTCACTTGTAGATCAGCTTCAGAATCTTTTTCTTGTAATTCTCTCTCTTTTGTAATATTCTCTCCACTTGTAATAATAAGTTTGTATGAATAGTATTCCGATCATTTCCTCACTTGTGTAATTGGTAAAGAAGCCCATATTGATGATTTAAGTTGTTCGTCCATAAAGAAGCCCATTTGGCTAGTAATTTGGATATTCAAAAACTTTTTACTAGTAATTTAAAAATGTTTTGATAGTGATACTACGAATGAACCAAATCAGATTCTTTTTTGTTTTAATAAAGGATTCATCACCCATGGTTAAAATAGACGTGGTGTCACTTAATTTTCCCCTTATTTTTAGCTAAAAGATTTGTGTTAGTTTAGAACTTTGAGAAACGACTTCCATGACATGTAAATAATTATTAGGTGTATTATTATCATATAGGCATTCAGAGAAAGTAGAGAAGAACCCTAGGAACAATTGGATCAAAATTTGTGCTTTCTTTTTATGCAGAATTCAGTAAGAAGTTGATTCCATTCTAGAAATTGTTCAAGATAATTTCTTGCGTGTTCTTCATTCTCTACATATTGGTAACGTTGTCTTAATGATTTATTCTTTTTATTTAATAACCATGTATTCATGAAATCTCGATAGTTCATGTGTAGTGACTAACAATATCATGTCCGGCTAAGTTTTTAGAAGTTTGGGGTACATGAACCCAACCTAGGTATTATGAAAGGATATAAAATTGAATAGATTTAAATGAATAATGAAGAGGTTTGAAACTTTTCTCGAATAAGTATTATTTACCTTTTAACTTCGTTTACCCTGGGTAATCGGAGTATTTTAGGATATGATACGCGTGTCAATTATTTTCATTCATGTTAAATTTATTTTTGACTACATATTGTGCGGAGTAAAATCCTTGTATATTTAGTATTTTGATAAATTTTAAGGTTTTATCTTAATTATATATTTGGTTCCTGAAAATCTTGTATCCAACGTAATTACTAATAGTTCAGGAGAGTGTTCCGCCCTGTTTTCTCATATTGTTTATTTCAAAAATCAAAAGTTTAGTCTTGCATTTATTTAGTTAATTTGCATTTATTAGTTAGCTTATATTAGTTATGTAGAATATTACATAAAAAATCATCACCTTTTATTATTTCATTTTTGAGTCAATCATTAGGTTTTACATGCCTTCCCATAGTAGTCATTATGATTTCGTCCAATTACCTAAGGATCAACCCTGACTTATCGGGATTATTACTTGAGTGATCGGCTTGCCCTTGAGTCGTAGTTACACACACTGCATACACTTTTTTCCTCGCGTCACTCCTATCCTCTACCGTGGTGATAGACTACCACCACTATAATGCCTTACCCACTAGATTAAAGATTGAAATCATATTCATATGAACATTTGTACAATCAATCATCCTCAAAGGGATCTGGATATTTTTCCTCCACTGATGTGCCACCAAAATGTCAGTGGTCCATGAGAACTCCGATAGACTACTTTTAGCAAAGGCCCTATGAGACATTTCCCAAGTGAAAATCTACGACTGAGTTTACATGGCCACCTTCGATTGTGGATGTGCGAGAAGCTTAAGGTCTTGTACCACAACGACCACTCTAATGGCGATTTCCTAGGAAATTATAGCTACCATGTCCACAACGAGATCCAATTGCAGTACCTACTTTCATGGTTGTTTCTCCAGTTAGTAGCCTCAATGGTTTTTTATCGTCCTCTTCTTGCTTATGTGTTTACTATATGAAAGGAATCCAATAATTCGTATCATATAACGATTTATAAATACGAATACAACGATATATAGATACAGGATTCTAATAAATCAAAGAATTGAACACATAACGTAATGGAAATCCCGCAAAACCTAATAAACTAGAACTTCTGATGCGCATATACCAACTGTAACACCCCTATTTTCCACGTATCGAGTGGCCAAGACTCAATGTCAAAAATAAGGCATGTTAAAACAAGTTATAACATTCTTATGATGATGATGATGATGATGATGATGATGATGATGATGATGATGATGATGATGATAATAATAATAATAATAATAATAATAATAATAATAATAATAATAATAATAATAATAATAATAATAATAATAATAATAATAATAATAATAATAATAATAATAATAATAATAATAATAAAAATGAATTGTAATGAATTTTAGCCATCCACAACATGCGCTTAGATAAAATGATATTTTTGTAAATAACTAAATGTCTTCACATCCATAATAAATAAATAATATAGTCTCAAATCCTATAAATATGGTCAATTGAAATAAATAAATTGGGACGAACATGGTCCATACAATCTCTGGATCATATTAATTTGAAACTAAAATGACAAAAAAAATAGAAACCTAGTAGAGGAAATAAAAATGACTAGAATGAGGAATTGGTAAGTCTAATTGCTCAGCTCTACTGCTCTTGTCTATGAAGACCTAGAAAATATTTTTATAATATTTTAGCTCAAGACCATTGCAATTAATATTCATTACTATATCCATATAATAATAATAATAATGTAGGTCATTTGTGTAATCATGCCAACCCATCGACACTGAAATACAAAAATACCTCACCCATTATCATAATTAAAATGAGCTACATGATTGCCCAAACCCAAGGCATACCTAAGCTACAAGTTTCAATCAATAAACTCAATTAAACAGCTTCATACACTTACAACTACATTAGGATCCAACAACTATGTACAAGAAGAATAAACTCAAGTCCAAATCCCCAATCATGTCATTAGAATAGCAAGATACACATAATCTCATAAAATAACACAATAACGTGTAAATAAAATGTCCATCACTTAACGATATCATATATTTATAAGTCTCATAAAACACATAAAGGCATCAACATTTAGGAACCCCGTGCCTCTATCGATAAATCATTAGGACTCTAATACCTAACCGATTTCAAGCACGCACACACAAAAAATCACCACACCAACTTACCATCGGTTAGTCACATACCAAACTATCGAATGGATCAAGTAATCCACGTATCCACCTCGTGAGGCGATGACTAACTGGACATGAGATAAAATATATCGACCTTAACAAAACCTTCTACGTCATCAAAGAGTGCAATACTCACTCCCAAAACCATTATAAACTACTCCCCAACTAATAGATTACTCATGAGCCATACACGATATATTCATCACACTCACATACCTAGTTCTTGTTCAATTCCCCAAACCATATTTTTACCGTAATTATAGGTTTATGACTCTGAAATCCTTATTATATAATTCTCAATAATTTCTAAATCATAATTAAACTATAATGGGGAAATACAGTTGGGACAACAATTAATCAATTTATAAATTTCCAGAACAAACCCAACTCAACTAATGCTAAGGAAGAGAACAAAATAAATTAAAAATACAAACCCTTTCTGCTTCTGGCCTTACCTAACACCATAACATATATTCAAGATTACTTTATCTACCTTTAAGGTTACTATATAAGGGGTATAATAATTAATCCTCTAAATGGTGGGGTATATTAATTTCAGTTGGTATAATAATTAAGCCTCATTGTGGTGGGGTCTTCCTCATTGTATAATTTTTCATAACCTCTTCGTTCACCATTAACATCCCCCAATCCTTTAATAATTGCCCAAATTAACTTTGATCACTCCTAAGAGTTTCAAATTATGTTCCTCATAACAAAGTTTTTAAACCCAAGAAAGATCATTATACCCAAAATCTGAACTTTTAATAAGACGAATTACAAATTAAATATGAGATTAAATTTCACCATGTATTAAGTATCTTTCCTACCAAATATATCAACAACATATGAAAATCATTCCAAGGAATGATTTTTACATTAAAACCATATATCAACAGAAATTAACAAGCATTCTCAACATGAACTCCAAACATATCAGATTTGATACCTAATAATATTTTACTACACTTAGCTCTAATAGCCCAATATTAACTTGATTAAGTAGAGGATTTTGATCCTAAACATTTTTTTAAGTAAATGATCCCATAAAACACACCTGTCTAAAGGGGTGGAAATCCATATATAGGAAATATACAAAAAAAGGGCAGAAACCCAAAACAAACAAGCCAAGAACCTAGAACTCCTCCAAAAACTCAAGAAAACAAGTTATTGACAAGTCATGCCTTTTCCTATACCGAGCAAGAAGAAGACTCGAAAATTTTTACTGAATTCGAGAGGGATCAAGTTCGACCCCCTCGAAGCATCTCTTATTCCTCTCCAACTAGAAGATATAGAAAATACAATGTGGGACCATCATCCAAACCACCCGTGGGCCAGTCCAACCCATAGGGCTCCTCCAAACAGCCATCGTCTCGCACACCGAATGAGGCATCACCCAATGAATCTGGAAAATAGTGAAGAACAAATCCCAAAGTCCCCTAGTCTACTCACATTGGAGAAGAATATGATTGGGCGTCTCCTCCTCCTTTTTGCGAAACCAACACACACTGGCTAACCTCCTCCCTCTCTTTTGAAGCCCCCCAATAGTCAAAATATCCTATCACGCAGCAGTCCACACAAAGGAACAAACCCTCGAAGGCGCATTACTCTTCCAAATTGACTTCCAAGGGAAAGAAGTACCCCCACGACCCCTCAACACAAGATAATATTTCTTAACAGAAAACAGACCATCCTGAGAACTCATCCACCTCAACCCATCTACCACAAAGGATAGAAAAGGCGGCAAATGTAGCCACTCAAAGAACTCCTCTAGCTCCCAATCCTGAAGACCTCCTAAACTTTGGATCCCATACCACCCGATCCCCAACCCTCCACCTATGAACCTCATTTGAATCCTAAACATTATTACAATCCAAATAAAATAAATAGTAATCAAATCATAAACCGGTTACAAATTCAACTAGGATGGATCAATATCTTTCTTGCCTGATTATGAAGGTGAAAGATTTATTCCCTTGTCATATCCTAGTTCATATCCAAATATCTCCTTAAGCTTTCTCAACACTATTAAGTTGTTAGGGCTTATATTTTAGGTGTAAATTAATTAGTTAAAGAGGGTTAACATCCTTATATACCCGTAATCTCATAGGTTAATAAAAGGACTAATTTTGAGCCTCTAAATGAACTCAAAACACTACCCGAACTTATTAAAAACATAGTCCAAAAGTATACTTACCTCTGGGACTCAATCTAAAGCTCAAAGAATATATCTATTGGCCTCTATACTACCCTAGAGTATGATCCAAATGGAAATACCTCACAATGTAAAATAAAATACATAACTTATTACGAAAAATACACATAACAATTCTGGTACAATTAATATCATCGATTAATCAATTTATAACATTTGACTCAAATATCACATAACATGCAAAATTTAAATGTCATATAAATAATAAATTTATTATTACCATCTCACACAAGTAATAATTACTCCCACTTATTAATTTATATTCCAATAATTAATAATAAATTAATACTACAAAAATTAGAGGTATTGAAATGTTTAAATAGTTATGCAAAGAATGATATCATTTCAAACACATTGTCCAATATAAATACCCCTATTCGAACTTGGGATCCCTCTTTTGAATGAGAGATTTCGATCGATAAAATATTTAGTCGAGGTTCATCTGTTATGAATAATGAGTCTTACTTTGATACATTCATTGACCAAGGGCACCTCATTTGAAAATTATCTTTGATCAAGATATTTGGCATAAAAACATGATTCCAATCGACAACATCTTTGATAGAGGGAGACCATATTCCAACGAGGTATGTCAATAATGACCCTTAACAAAATTTGTAAAAAAATGTTTCAAACATTTTCCAAAAATTGTTTTCATTAAAGTCATGTCATGTCATTTTCATGTAACTAAAATAAACTACACAAAATTACAAAACTTAGAAAAACATTACATTTACCAATTCTCTGGTATGAAATGAAATTGTTTGATTTGGTCTGGTAAACTCAGTCACAATGATTTTTTCGATTGTATTCATATGATTTAGCATTACAACTCAATAAATGTGATAGCATTACAACTCAATAAATGTCATAGCATTACAACTCAATAAATGTGATACACGGATATAATGACTCATACGTTTCTTCTGGGATTAAGCCAACACAAAGATATAACCTAAAAGGATTGTAAAACATGTCCTTACATATACAAATTCTCAAGTTTAACATAAGTATATACGAGTATATATTTCAAATACTAATACAATTATCATAAAATTTCAAATAAAGATTAACAACCTAGTCATATGATTTTAACAATAATCCAAAATAAATGTGAATATGTGTAATTTACCAGCAACATAAATCAACTCATAAACTCATAAATATTTATTTCAAATATATCAAGAATATACTAACTTACACAACATTATTTGATATAATTTCATATCTAAACTTAATAACACGATTCATAATCACACATTAATTTATTTCTACATAACATGCATTATAACATATATCCAAAATTAACTCACATGAATTATGGAATACTTTATCTCTAACTAAGATTTCAATAATATACTTAAGAAGAATTCATATCTAAAATCATTATGATGAAATTTATCTCCAAATTTACCAACATTAAATAATCATTGAATACCGCATTTTATCTCTAAATTTAGGAATACTAATTCATAATTAAACACCTTAATTATTTGTAGTTTAGGTGTTAATTACAATTGTTACATCAAAAGGGGAATATATTGTGACACCCCACCTATTTTAATCCTGGGTGATCAGTCCATTATTAAAATAAACCAGAATCATTAGTGATTTCATTCTTAGCATCACTGTCGAAAACTTTTATTTTACTAATCACCTATGTCAAATTAAGTTGGTGACAATTTTTTTCTTTTATTATTAACACATGCAATAATAATTTAAATGAATTAAACCAATCATGCATGAATGTAATCTAAACAATCCAATGACAGATATAAATAACTAAATAAAGGAGACCAAATAAACCGTCGGTTCTCTAAGTAAAATAATCCAACCACAATCTGAAATAAGTAGTTAAAATCTGAATATAGTCTGATGCATAACTGAAATAAATAAATAGTATAAAGGAAACACACCCAGATGAACTAATAATGAAAAATCATGTCTAGAAGAAATGAGTTGAAGTGTCTAAGAAAATATCCTGCAAGCCTCCACACTGCTGCAGGTACGTGTCACGGATATGATCTCTAAGTTGGGCATCCCTGTGGCTTGATGCCTAAAATGTTTTGAAAATATTTTGACACGGGTCAGAGACCAAGTAAAATATTTTGAAAACATTAGCAAGTATTTAAATCAGTTATTTATAATACATGTACTATTCACATACATTCACTTGAGATTCTCACATCTCAACTAATGTGCACGCCTAATGTATTCTACCTAACTAGTATCCCCTGCCCAACTAACTAAGCTATATGACTACTCTCAATAAGTCTAATTTTCACGTATATCCCCGTACTATACATGATCGTACAATCAAGTCCTGATATCTATCAATTCTACTGTTTCACATAAGTAGGTATATTACACGGGTATATATATTCATCACACATACAATATATACACACATATAGCGTCCTCGGAATGGTCCCTCGTGATGCTGGCATACTCTCCTATCAAGTCCATGTACCTCTCATACTCAATAAAGGACTATTGGTTCAGAATGTTTCCTCGAAACAAAAATAAATCAACATCTTAGTGTAGGCGAACATGGTTCTAATCTCTTGGGATACACACATACCTAATGTACCCAAATGATCTACCAATACTACTAATACACGACACATAGTGGACCTCCCTAAGTTACATTCTATGGGTCACTAATCAAGACCTTATTGGAATCATCAAGGTGGGATCGCCCTCTGTGCATAAACCTCCTTATCGCTGGCAACGTAAGTATGTTCACACGCATAATTGTAACAACTTGCTTAATTAAATACTGGGTGGCCAGTCCTTTACCCAATTAAATTTAATTATTCACTTGGCTCATTCTTAGTGTCACTATCGGAAAAAAAAAATCTTTCTTTATTAACCACCTAGTAATCTATTAAGATAGTGTTAAAACTTTCAATTTTAATTTTAAATAAAATTCCTTTTTAACAATACCAACAATTTAACATAGAATTCAATCCGCCACAGTGAATAATAAATAGATATCATCATAACTTATTTAGTATAACTGGAATAAACTCCCCAGTTTAAAACATCTCAATACAATAAACCAAAAAAACCAAATGTATCCAAACCGACACAAATAAGATCACTGACTGAGATAGAATGGAAATGACCCGAATCCTTTGGCAAAATGCCATAAATAGAAATGAAAATAGAGTACATGAATTAATAGAATGATGCATCATATGCAAGGTCCACAACTCCATAGTTTCCATAGAAAATAAATATCCAATCCTCTATGTTAGGCATCCATGTGGATGGACACCTGGTGTGTGTGTGTGTGTGTATATATATACAAGAAAGAAGATAATATGCAAGAGAAAACGGGTCAGAGCCCAATTATAAAAGTAGTTTAAAAACAACAAGTGAATAAATGCTACAATTAGTAATTATTATATACATGTTAGATTCTCGGACTCTTAATTGAGATTCTCACCTCTGAACTAATGTGCACGCCTAACGTATACCCAAATTATTCTAGTTACTACTCCCATTTTAACTAGATTATCACATTGTATCAATTCACCATAGCTCTTATCTTTCCCCGTGTATTTCCTTCATAATGCATGTAATAAATAAATATATTAATTCAATTATAAATATAATTAAGTGTTCTCATACTTAATTAATTTCAGATTTCAGTATCTCTCATGTCTCCTCAATTCACACAATAGATAATATCCCAAGTATATATATATATATATATATACACAATACTTTACCACGAGACATAATTGCGGTGCATGCACTACTCTGCTATCTAGTCCCAGTACATCTTGTCACTATATAAAGGATTGTTGATTCGGTGTGTCCCTCGAACCATAAATATCAAAATACAAGTATTGGAGGTGAACATAGTCCTAGGCCTTTGGGCTACAGACATACCTACGTACCTAAATGACTGCTCAGTACCATTGTTTTCACTCATGGCAACCTGACCAAAGTCCTATGTTCTGAGGCAACAAGTCAAAAATCCCCCATAAGGCTCATCAGGATATGATTGCGCTCTACGCACAAACCTCCCATCGATGGCAAGTAGGTAGGTATGCCATACACATAAATAATCAAGCAATAGGTATACACTCAATCTATATATATGAATATATGTGTGTATATATATATAAGCACATCCCATATTACAAGTATCATACGTAGTATACTTATATCTCAAATATCATACGTATCATGGTATTGTAAGCCTTAATTATATTATAGGTATTCGCTCCACCTACGTATATATATCAACAAATGGGTATACTCGCATCCCATATACGAATACCACACGTAGTATATTTCAAGTTTATCCCATAAACTAATTATTCACATTTTAATTCACATTTCCCATTACTCCTAACATATCTTGTTAATCGAAAGGATTTAATTAATTATTCCAATATCTACCATCAACCCATACTTATTGGTCCAAAACCCAGACTCACTATAACAAGCCCAGATTATATTTTAATTCCCAATAATCTTTTTCTCGTTAAAGTTATAATCTACCCATAAATATAAAATTACAATTTTGAGGCTTTTCGGCTCCAATTTTGAAAACACTTAAAACTACAAAGTTGTGCATAATGTAATTTTATACAAAAAAACTTGAGCGCACTACCAAATTCCACTTAAATAGTCCTAAAATTATCATACAATGTGCATCCTTTTTTTACATATTTCTACCTATGGGTTGTAACATAGTTCATCCTCAAAACCTCCACCAAATGATACCAAACTCCTTATAATTCATCCCAAATGATATACCCAAGTATGTACATGATTTATAACATCAAATAATATCTAAATCATCGTGGAATTTTGATGAATCATACTAATCTTATTTTAAACTCAAGAAAGTCTACATGATAAAATTATTTCTCAAGAACACATATAAACCACAAATTCCCTCACAATTAAACCCAAAATTTCATGGTGTTAATTATAATTTCATTAAAGTAATAATCATAAATAATTTCTATTTCAAGAATTATATCAAAATGACCAAATTTTCACCTTTGATATATAGTTTTCATGGATGTTTATCACTCCTAATTTAACATGGATATTATAATCACTAATTGGAACAAGTATTACACTTTCCTTAAGGTGTAGGTCTGATCCTTTAGTGAAGATGTGTGTAGGATAGGTCCGCCTCCATTCCAATCACTTTTCCGGTGGTGGTGCAAGGTGGTTGTCCCTTGGTTTGCTCTCACAACCCTTCTCTTCCAAGTGAATTCTCTCTCTTCCTCTCCTTAGCCTTTTGTTAACTGATCTCTTGGTTTAACAAACTCTAAACTTAAATAATAAAACTTAAATCCCATAGGAACTACTCACCTCCCAAGAAAAATGACCAAAATACCCCTCTAGGGTGTCCTTTTGGTTCCCAATTGACCCTAGACCCAAATGAAACCCCCGGGTAGACTTTTCTTCCTATTTCGACCCTTCTGGACTCATCGGCGTAGTCGAAACGACCATTTGAATGACTTGAAAATAATTTCTCTTTTTGCCCCTTTTAATTTAGTCCCGACACGACTCACACGCGCATCCCGACTTAATTTCAATGTTTTGCGTATCATTCACTAGCGACCATATAATCATATATTATTTTTAATAAATAATTAATATTCAATATCAATCACATATTACTTTATTCTATAGTAATATTCAATCTGGATAAATTCCAAATATTAATCATAATTAATTCCAATTAATCCCCAATTTTCTTTTAATTAATCTCATATTCAAAGTCATTAAAATTATGGGGTATTACAATAATCAAATGATATTTATAGGTATTCACACAACCTATTGGCATATTATTCAGTAGGTATACACACAACCTAATTTCATCAACTCGTACGTAGTATTTATTTCACGGGTATATTCAATGTACCATAATTTTCAATTAAACATCCATTTCACACAATTTTGATTATCACTCACTACTCTAATGGTCTTATTTACCCCTTACTTAATATCACTAGTTTAAAATACGAACTGGTGGCCACGCATTTGCAACAAAAAGATCTATCTCCAGGACCTAATCCTAGGGTCTTTCAAACAACACACCAATCTTGTTTGAACAATTTACACCTTTTTGAGGTTCAAACCCTTTTAAAATAACCTCGTAGTTCATCATCCAAGTATAGAAAATAGTCACAATCAATCAATCGAGACAACCTCCACCGGAACTACAAACCAAAATAACATTTCTTAAGATTTTTCCCATGGATCTACCCAAATTTTTAAAATGCAGTTTTGAGGCCTTTTTTAGCCGTTTTTGGAGAAAATGTCTGAGTGAACAAAATAGAGAAAATAGTATTTTCTATGAGCCAATGTTGTCAGAATAGCCATTTTCGAAACCAAAACAGTGTAATTTCTTTTTAAGATGATAGTTTAAGTTTTAAATGACTTCGAAGTTACCCCAATTTCATAGAATTCTCAAATTTAAGAAGTTGTTCTACAATTCAATCCCTAGAATGATGTTATTGAATTTGTATCTAGATGGAGGGTCTTATGATCTAAATCTCATAACTTCTGATTTCTTTTTGTTTATACATTTGGATTCATTTTACATTCAATCCTATTCTCAATTATATGGTATATTCATCAAACCCCAAAATAGCATCAATTTTACTAAATTCAAAGGCCCTACTCTACATGGGTATTATAACTCATAAAAATTTGCAAGATAAATACTTGCCTTATATTAGAGTGGTCTAATTTTGAAACTATTTGATGAAGCTTCTATTCAAATTCTTTCTCCAAGAGTGGTTGTGATGATAAATTGAGCTTGAATTCTACAAAGCCCTTGCTTGAGCTCTAAGAAAACTCTTACTTTCCTCTCTACTAGCCTCCACTTATTTTTTAATCTCTTTACCCTCACCTCACATCACTAAAACTATATGTAATACTCAAAATCCCTAAATTTCCTTAACCCTAAGTTATAAAATGACTAAAATGCGCTCTTAGATTTTCAATTACATATAAAACTATCCCGAGACCCAAACTACAAACCTGGGTATACTATTTTGACTGTTCGACCCTTCTGGACTCAATCATAACCTTAAGATCATCATCTGAGTTACTAATAATTTATTTTCAATCTCTACCTTATTTAGTTCGCTCACGACATTCGCTTGAGATATCATACTGTCAAGTCACTAGCACTCGTTGTAACTTTAATTATATAATTACTATTCGCTTAATAATTTTATTCAATAAACATTAATCATTTCTCTCCGATTAATAATTTAATCAACCCATCGTATTTAATTTCCATTAAATTATGTCACATGTGTAATTTAAATTTTGAACAAAATTAATTAATTTTTTTAAAAAAATAAGGGTTGTTACATATATAAATTCAGTTGACTTTAAAAGAAGTACCAAAATCTAAAAGTATGAACCTTGATTATCTTGATCTTTCGATTCTAATTTATTCCTTCAAATGATCCCCAAAATCTCCAGGAATTATTTGAGATTGTGAGTTTTGATTTGGAGTTTTATTGCAGTTTTTTTATAATGTTTATGGGCAAACCCTAGTGAAACGTTTATGAGAACTCTTTAAATAGTCCTTTAAATAAGCCCCTTGTGAAAAGTCCTATGAAACAATCCACAGAAGTGTCCAAATAACTCATTATAGAGGAACTCTAGTACACTAAATCTCCTTGGTCCTTCGCGGTAGAGAATCCTATCCCACTTTTTCTATGGATAAAAAATTATAAAAATAATCTTCTTAAAAGACTTTTATTGGACATGTTTCAAAAAGAACAGCCATAATAAGTAACTAGATCTTGGGTTTAGACTACCATGCTTTTGCGAATCTTATAGGTAATTCAATATAGGAGACAAAATTGATGAAGAAGATGATATTGATGTTTGTCCACCTTTAATCCTTTCTTAGCACTGAAAAATGCCTTAGACCGTCTAACATACAATCCACCGAAAGAAGTCTTGTGTGTGGGCACTTTTAGAGATGAATACTTGGTAAAATAAGAGAAAGAACATTTTCTCTATCCTCACTTGTCACAAAAATGTGAATAGTGCTTTTGCTCTTCATCATTAACATTTGTGAATTTCTAATCTATCTCAAACCCTTTCTCCTAACCCATTTATAGGTGGATGATATGATACCTCTTGGTGAAATTTAATTTTTTGCGAATCGAATTTAACCAATATCTTAGGTATTCTTAAATATCAAGTTTAACTTATTTAATAATATACTGAATTATAAAACCCATCAATAGATATTTGTGGTATATTAAAAACTTATAAGTTTATTAAAGGGGTATCAAAATACATAATGTTTACCTGAATTCCTATGAAATGTGATATTGGACATATTCACATAATGATTTCCATACTGGCAAAGATTATTTATCTAATAAATTAAATCTCACCCGTAGCAAAAAATAATATTATATGGATATTATTATTCTCATATCCTTAGGGATTAAGAATTTATAAACCCTTTTCAATGTTTGAGATTATTCAAGTCTAATCTAGTCAAGACCCACACTTTAATCTCACCCTCAGTCATGTTCAATACATTCCCGATTTATGGTTCACTACTCTCTGAATTGTCAGGAAAGTTGCTAAATCATTAGTGTAGGGGGGCTTGAAAGTAATCCTGATATTAGAGATAATCCCCACTTTAACAAATAATGTTTGGGATTAAGGCAGCAATGCAGCCCAAAGTGATGCAGCTCAGCGAGGTAGTTCAGCGTGGCAGCCCAGAATGATCTTCTAGCGAAGAAGCTGATACCCTTTAGTCATGTCGCTTTACTTGGTATTGTTGCATCTCTTTATTTATATTTACTATGAGGTATAACAATTGTAATGATGTAACGATCATAATGGCATTCAGTGTGAGGTTAAATGGTACTCGCGAGAGACCAAGCTTGGCAGGGCTCGGGGGATCTTTCATTCTCTATCGAATGTCCTCGTTGTGGGAAGATTAGAGGGACTTGTTTTGGAGGATTGAGAAGTTAGGAACCATTGGGGATTTTCCTGACAATCTTAAATACACCTGGTAAAATACCAAAAGACCCGGACCGAGGAACCTCGGGCAGAGCAGTCTTGAGTTCCATTGGGCATTGAGTTATGAACCAAAAAACCCTCTACTTAACATCACATTTACTTTATGTGATGTCATTGACCATCTAGCAAATGTCAAATATAAACTTGAGTAAACCACGGTGGTATTTGGGGTTGTCA
Organism: Sambucus nigra; assembly: GCA_949130495.1. Classification (NCBI taxonomy): domain Eukaryota; kingdom Viridiplantae; phylum Streptophyta; class Magnoliopsida; order Dipsacales; family Adoxaceae; genus Sambucus; species Sambucus nigra. The sequence continues at coordinate 148,434,604 of OX422215.1, forward strand.
AACTGTCGGTATGCCACCTCTGTGACGATTGCCCCATGACACACAGTGGTTAGGCAAAAGGAATGTCTTGGCATTTAATATTTATGACGTGGAGCTAATTAGTGCATCAGACATTTAATGTTTGTGACATAAAGTATGAGGGATGTCTTTCACAGTTATTAATGAATGAGTTACCTCAGGAGTGGTGTGGGGGCTATTTAAGGACCCCAATCACCTCTGGGGAAAGGATGTTCTTTTTGAAAGTTCAGAAGTTATTACTAGAAAAAATATTCATCAGAGAGAGATTTTTATTAAAAACCAGAGAGTTTACTCACCCACTATTGTCATTTATTACAAATCTTTAATACTTGACAGGAATCTTTGAGGGTGGTTGGGCTGGTTAGCTGCCTGCCAAGGTGTATCTAGGATGCTTACTTCTCTCTCCCTCTGAATGAGTTACTTCTGAGTTCGTTATTATTTTCTGAGTTATACAGGAGAGATTTGTGAGTTCAAATGACTTTATCTTCAGTATGTTGTGTTTACGTGTCTTATAGTTAAATAATAGTGTGGTTAGTTAACTTATCATTACAGTACTCAAAAAGGGGTTACACCTCCATCTAATCTAAACTACCCTCTTACATTTGACGACTCTGCTCGGGAGGTATTCTTCTAAGCAAGGAGTATTGCGTAGGATAATGTTAATCGAAAACTTAACTTTAGTGATATTCAGCACAATGAAGAACAGGCAGCGAGGGAGCTGGAGGCTTCGAGAGGCGGAGCCCCTCGAGTGGTGGTACCTCCCGTTCAAAAGACGACAGGCGTTCCATGGGTGACATAAGCTTCCACGAGTGTCAGGTTGGGACCATCTCAAGTGGAACTCCTCATGAATAAATTTTATGAGTTTTTGCAAACTCCTATCGCTACAACGGTGTTGGGAGGATTTGCGGCCGACTCTTTCGTGACACTAGGGGTAGCCCCAACGATCTCACTAAGCGTTGTTTTAACAGGAACGGCCCCAGCAAGTATACCCACTGTTGCGAATCCAACAGTGGGAACTCTAGGAGTATCAACTGTTCCAACTGTGAAGATTGCTCTATGAGCAGCAGGCGCCCCACCTACGGTCCCTTTGGCCATTCCTTCAACGGTATCAGCTATGGAGGAGATGAGAAAAGACGTGCAGAAGGAGATGTTGAAGTTCATGCAAGCTTCCTCATAATCTACTGGTGAGGTAGCTTCAGTTTATAAAGACTTTTGGACTCCTTACCCGCAGAAGTATAATGATGATTCCTACCGAAAATATTATATTCCTCCTATCTTTAAAAAGTACATAAGAAAGGGTGGGAACCTGAAGGAGCATAATAAATGCTTTGTTAAATATTTGGGGGCTCACTGCAATAACAAAAAACTCAGGTTAAGGGATTTTTCCAAATCCTTAAGTGATAAGGTGTATACCTAGTATTCTCACCTAGCTCCTAAGAGTGTTTCCAAGTGGGAGGAGATGCACGTTTTGTTCGTTCAGAAGTTCTTTCTAGCGGAAGATGAGTGCAACTTGACCCAACTGGGGAGAGAGAAGCAGCGTCCAGGGTAAGACGTGGTGGCACATGTCCGAAGGTTCAGAGAAAGGTCCCTCGATGTAAAGGAGGAGGGAAAAGAGTCCAAACTACTACAGATCTGCGCAGAGGGACTTCTTCCCAAGTACATCTGCCATCTTATTAACGAGACTCATAAGGGGACTTTTGCGGCATTCCTAAAAGCAGCAAGGAATATCTCATTAGTGGTACGACCAAATCTAGTAGTGGTGCCCATGATTTTTAGGCATCCGATACAACATGTAAGAGGGAGGTATCAGTCCCCATGGGCGGGGTATACTGAAGGAGCATATGGGAGCAATCTAACAAAGAGGGACAACAAGAGAAAGTTTTGAAGAGATAGGGAGGATCCATCACCGTTGCCTTGTATAGTAGAAGAGGTTGTCAACTATTACAACGCCATGGTTCAAAGAGAAATGGTGTATGAAACAAAAGGCATCCTCGCCAGGGAACCAGATGTACCAACAGGAAGGATCCCAAATATTGCTAGATCCATCAGAAGATCCAACATCCAGCGGAGAGTTGGTTCACACTAAGAAGAATCATGGACAAACATGTGAAGGCGGGAACATTACAAATCCTTCCACAAAATGTTAATAAAAACCCACTCCCAGTACATGGGGACAATCTGGTGGTGGCCTACGACGAGGAGGTAGAAAGAGAAGTAAGGGAGCTAACTGTGGAGCAAGAGGAGTTTTAAGAGTCTTTGGAATACTGCACTAGGGGAATGCCTAACGTGGTGTTAGATTATGATGAGGCAAGTGTTAAGGAATCGGAGGACATATATAACGTTGAAGGTGAGGGAGTAGACCAAGCTATGGAATACTGTGCAGTTTTAAAGTCTCCAAAATTCGCCTGGTTCTTCGACTAGGTGGGGATACAGAAAAAATTAGGTTGGAGATAACCCAAGCAATCCTTGATATTACAAGGAAGAACGCAGTCCCTTTGCTGAGATGGAAGGGACCTATGGCCAGGTTGGTGAAGAAGTTTCTATCATAAATAACTTTCAGTGATGCGAATAGGGCCGTGAGATTCCCTCATAATAGACCATTATATGTTACTGCCAACATCAATGTAGTTAGCTTTGCAAGGGCTCTTATGGATGGGGGAGCCTCCATCAGCATCATGCCAATTAATTCCTTCCATGCATCTAATATTCCAGAGGAAAGGTTAGTCCCCATGCCTTTGTTTATTTTCAGATATGACAACCAGTCTTCCAAATCCATTGGCTATGTGAACGTTGGGATTGGGATGGGAAATTTGAGCTCCCACATCAAATTCCACGTGATAGAGAGTGCAACTTCCTACCATCTATTGATAGGAAGAGTGTGGATGCACAACCAAGGTCTAGTTCCTTCGATGTATCACCAATGCACCAAGGCAAATAGCGAAGGAATGCAGATCACCATTAGAGCTACGAAGAGGCCTTTCACTATCGAAGAAGCTCACCTGATAGATGTAACATTTTACACATAATTAAAGGAGGACGTCAGAGTCCTAATAAAAAGAATGAAGGGAGAATGGGTTCCCTCAATCAGAGAATGGATGGGCCCTATGAATGGCAGAATCACAAAGTTACAAGCAACAAAGGAGTGATGGCAGAAGAAGCCCACTAGGTGGTACCTCATCCCTAAAACATCTCAAAGCAGCTCAAAGATAGGTTGAGGCCTAGAGTGGATCCAATGGAGCATGAGGCCCAATGACAAAGTGAGTTGAGCCAATTTTTAAGAAAAAGAGTTACTGAAGGTTCTTAAGAGAAGAAAAGTAAGGCAGTACTGCCATCAGACAGTGCAAAAAGGTTATTACCGAATAAGGAAAGGTGGTTTATCAATTATAATAATGTGAACGGGCGACTGAGGACACTGATAAAGAGGCTGACCCAATATACGAGTGTTTTTTGGTGGATCAACGGGGGGAAATGTATGGTGATAGATAACTCCAACATACAGGAGTTCATGGAGAATGTTATCGAGGAACCAGACTATATGGAAGCTCAACTGAAGCAACAGGCACAAGAGCTGGAGTAGTTCAACCTGGCAAAGCAAGAGGGGGAACCAAGGCCAATTTTCATCGTGAAGGATCTTGGTAAAAAGAAACGAGAGGCCTTGGTTGAGTTGATTCAGGAGTTCATAGACGTTTTTTCATGGAAGTACACAAAAATGGAAGGATTGGATGAGGAAATGAGCAACCACAAGTTGAATATGATGCCTCCGACCATTCCAATGAAGTAATCAATGAGGACTTACAAGACTAAAATGGACTTTATGATCAAGTAAGAGGTCCAACGCTTATTGATAGTAGGGTTCATCAAACCGATACATCACCCACTCTGGATATCTAGCATTCTCCAAGTCGAAAAGAAAAACAAAAATCAAATAAGGATCGGTGTGGACTTCGGAGACTTGAATAGGGCTTGCCTCAAAATTAAGTTCCTCTACCCTCCATCGATAGCTTGATAGATGAAATGGTCAGCCATTAGATGTATAGCTTCATGGATGGGTGTGTAGGGTACAACCAGATCAAAATAGACCCCACAAATGCTGAGAAGATGGCGTTTAGAACTCCGTTGGTCAACTTTATGTACAAAATGATGATGTTTAGACTCAAAAACACTGGGGCTACTTACCAAAGAATAATGATGACCATTTTCCATATATTCTTTCAAAAATTTGTGGAATTATATGTGGATGATTACGTCATTAAATCGAGGAAGGAGGAGCCCCATATGAGAGATTTGAGAAAGGTGTTTACCCGATGCAAAAAGTATAAGCTGAAGATGAACCCACTTAAATGCGTCTTTGAAGTAACTAGGAGAAATTTTCTAGGTTTTGTGGTTGATCGATAGGGGGTGCAGATGGACCAGAACAAGCAGCGAGCGATCTTGGAGATGCCAAGTCCAAGAACGGTAAAGGAGTTAAAGAGTTTCCTCGGTAAAGTTTTCTACCGTAGAAGATTTGTGCCTGGATTGGCCAAAATAATGCACTCGCTGATGTATCTTTTGAAAAATAACACAAAATTCAAATGGCAGGAGGTTCACCGAGAGTCTCTGATGGGGATGAAGAAGCTGCTCGTTTCACCACAAACCATGGTTCCCCCAAGGGCAGGAATACCGTTGTGTCCATACCTCATATCCACCACGAGGTTTGCTGGAGCTCTGTTAGCACAGGAGATTAACGGGCAGGAATGGCCAGTCTACTACCTTAGTAGAATTATTCATGGGCTATAGGTCAGGTATAGTAGCTTAAAAAGGCATTGTTTAGCCTTGGTCTTTGTAGCACAAAAACTTAGACATTATATGTTGTCCTTTAAAATTCATATTATAACAAGATGTGATCCTGTTAAGTTTTTTCTAGAAAGAACTATACTGATTGGTAAGGCAGTTAGGTGGTTCCTCATCCTCTCAGAATATGACTTCAAGTGCATGGTCCCTCACGCGATCAAGACCCAGACATATGCAAATCTCCTGGAAATCTTCCCCTCTAGGACATTTAAGCCACCTAGAGAAAGTATTCCAGGAGATAACTTGTAGGCCAATCACTTAGGTACGAGCGATGAAGAATGGGAAATGCAATTCGATGGATCTTCAGTAGAAAAGAAAGGAGCAACAGGGGTTATTTTTTCAAGATAAATGGAGGAGATTTGACATTCTTACAAGTTAGATTTATCTTGTTCCAACAACAAAGCAAAGTACGAAGCGTTGGTACTGGGGTTGTTGGAGGCCCTTTGAAGGGGAATTCGTTCACTTTGCATCAACGGTGATTCGAACTTAGTGATTCAGTAAGTGAAGGAGAATATAAATTGAAACACATAAGCCTTGCACCTTGCAGAACAATCATTCAGAGGCTTCTCAACCAGTTCCATCAGACCAAGATCAAGAGACATCCCCAAATGATGAACCGCTATCCACACACTTATGCCACCATCGCTCAAAAGATGATTATGAGGGACAATACAACTATAATCGTGATTCAACGAAGAGAAACTCCCTCGGTGGTACAATTAATTTTGCCGATGGAGCACGACTCTGACTGGAGGTGAGAGATTAGAAAATAGCTGGAGTCTGGGAAAGGAGTGATGGAACTGAGGGAATTAGTCAAATACCTTCCAAATTAGGTAAACCTTTATTTCAAAAATGTGGGAGGATGGTTGTCAAGATGCATCGGTCCAGAATAAGTAGAGCGAAGGTTAAAGAAAACACATGAAGATCACTGCGAAACAACTGAGATACCTCTCTACAGAAGAATTGAAAGGGAGGGATATTTCTGGCCTAGAATGAAGCAAGCCACAACAGAGCTACAATGAAAGTGTGATAAGTGCCAGTTGTTCTTTGAAGAAACTGAATTCCATTTTGTTAAAGATCAATCAGACTAGAGGCAGTCCTATATTGACTTCACTAAAGACGGTGTTATCCCAATAGAGAATATTAATGCGATGGGACTCAATAGAAGGGCCCTAAGGTTCTACGTTTAGGAGGGACAGCTTTACCGAAGTCTTAAAATAATCTCACATATGAGGTTTTACATTTTGCATTGCATCACAAAAGAAGAAGAAGTCGAAGTCTTCAAATAAGCTCATAATCCAGCTCACATAGGAGGGGCCAATTTGTATGACCAGCTGATGACGTTGGGGTATTATTGGCTAAATATGGAGAAGGACTCTGTTGAGTTTGTTCAAAAATGCAAGGCTTGATAACTACATGGAAATATGATCCATTCCCCATCGATGGATCTACACTCCCTGGCAACGCCTTATCCTTTTCACACATGGGTGTTTGACTTGGTGGGGGCGATACATCCTTATTCAAGGGGGAAGATCTAGACATTAGTTGCATCGGAGTGCTTTACAAAGTGGGCTGAAGAGATACCCCTAAGAAGAGAAACAGCAGAGGTGGTGAGAAACTTCATGAAAGAATACATTATTTGTCATTTTGGGATTCCAAAAGTTATTCTCTCTGATAATAGAACCCCCTTCATCAATTCAGACGTAAAAATGCTCATGGAAAAGTAATCTATTGTTCATCATACTTCAACGGTATCATACCCAAAGGGAAACGGTCAATCCGAAGTAACTAACAAAACATTAGTTAACATTTTGGCCAAGATGATGGAGGATTTCCCAGGATCATGGGATGACAAGATACTATCTGTATTATGGGCCTATCGAATGACTGAAAGAAAGCCCACAGGATATACTCCGTCTTCCCTTATTTATGGAGCTGAAGTGGTTCCCCAGTGGACTTGGAAGTTACCTCTACTCGATATGCCTTGCGAAGTAGCATGCTCCCTCAGAACAGACATGTGCAGTTGGAAGCGTTAGACGAACATAGAGATAATGTGATGCAGCACTTTTAAATGTAAATGAAGCATCTCTCCAGGGCATATGACAACTTCGTGAGACCAAGGAAGTTCATGGAGGGAGACCTCGTTTTGAAGGCAGCAGTGAAGCACATCAGGGGCCTTCCTCTACCTAAGTTTTCAGGGAATTGGGAGGGACCTTTTATTGTAAAAGAAGCTCATGATTTAGTTTATTTCTTAATTTCTAAGATGGAAGAAGGCAAACCATTAAAGATTAATAATAAATGATTGAAAGTCTATCATGTATAAGCAATTAACTTTGGACCGTCGTTGTATCTAGTTGTTGTAATTTTGAATATATAAGTTGTTGTTCTTGATCTTTATTATTGCAACTTGAGTGGAGATGAAAGAATTATAGAATTTTGTAATATACGCAAGCAGTTACTGAAAAACGTCGCTAATGCCGTTTAATACAAGATTAAACTGTATAAGCAACTCCGAAATGTTTGTTAGAGAAACCCTTTTCTTTTGAAAATAAAAATTATAAACAAGATGTGTTTACAAAGAAACTTGTGTACGAGAGTAATTAAGACTGTGTAATCAGTTTTTAAAACTAAGGCAGTTTCAAAAATTCAGCACACTTATAGAATGAGATGAGTAGATGAAGATAATCAACACACAGTTTTTAACGTGGTAAAACCTCTCCCAACAGAGGAAACATCCACGGTGACTTCTAAGTCACAAAAACAAAAATCCACTAATAACAAAAAATAGTTACAAACAATACAACATGCAAGCACACAAATCAACCTATTCTAAGTTTAGGAATATACCCCACTTGGTGTCCTTCTAACTTCTCATAGATCTGATTTGTTGATGATGTTCTTCCAGTTTGCTAACTTCCTTTGCTTTAGCTTCTTTACGACGACTCAATGATCTCTGATCTTATACACAACACTTCCAGTGTAGTAGTGTGTTAAGTGTTTGTGAAGTGATCCCTATTCACATGCATGAACTCACGCACACTTAGATTTACAGACAGTCCTATAAAAATTACATATAAAGCCTATATGCAGTGATTTTGTTATTTTTCTTTCTTACAAAACTAAAAACCTTTTTGACCTTTAATATAACCCAGATTCCACGAAAATCTTGCTTCAAAATCGGTCAAGACCTTAATCAATCTCTTTTTGAAAACATTTGTGAGATTGAAAATCTCCAAGTGTGAATCCAACTAGGTCAGGTTAAGTTTTGTAAAAACAGAAACTATAAAACATTTTCAAAACCAAATCAGTATAGATTTTCTTAAAAAAATGCAGATCTAGTGAAAATGTAACATGCAGAATGTAGATCTAAAGTTTCTATGAAAAAGAAACAAGATCTTCACACGAATGTTTAAGTTGTGAACAAGATCAAGGACAAAGAGGTTTCTGCTTTGAAAGAACAAACCACTCTCTCTCTCTCTCAAACACTCAAGGTTGTGTTTGGGTTTGAATGTACGAAGGTTTGTTTCAGAGAAAGTGAAGAGTTTTGATTTAGGGTTAGGGTTAGGGTTTGGCTAACTGTTTCCCTTTCTCTCTCTTCTCTCTATTTTTTTCTCTCTTCTCTCACTTCTCTCTTCTCTCTCACTTCTCTCTTATTTTTTTCTCTCAGAAAGACGAATGCCCAAAAGTCTTCTAAGGCTGAGAAGTGGAGGGTATTTATAGGGCTGAGGGAAGGTTCTGGATGTTCGAGGCAAATCAAAGGCTGAGATCAAGTCTTGCAAAATTTGACTTGATCCAAAGGTTATAAAACCGCGGTGATAAGAAATGATTGTGATTGGTTCATATGGATAGCACCGGGATTAACTAAGAACACATGCAGACCCTTGATAAGGAATGATCCAACGTTCAGCAATCAACCATCCAACCTTCTCACAAAAGACACACAAATAGGTACGCCCGGAGGATGACAAGTGTTGGCTTGTGAGTGGCTTTCACACGCGCGTCTAAAATAATTACAGAAGGTACCCTGAAGTCTCTAGCGCTTTGAGATCCTACCCAACCAAACATTCGAGTGAGAAATGAAGTTTCCAAAATAGAATATTAACCCCACAAATTTTATAATCCCATTTTATTAATAAAAACATTTATTTAAAAAATGTTTAAAAATGTTTAAAAAATATTTAAAAATTCTCAACAAATAATTAAAGCTCCAATTCAAGGGGAATTAAACACACACTCAATTTTAAGCAAAATGAACACATGTATGCACTTCTAATTGTGTGTAGTGTGATTCAATTTTTACCTTCATGGAACATTGAAGAGGATTAAAGAGATAAGTTCTGAGGCTTTTTGGTTTCTAGGATGGACTACCAATTTTGTCACTATTTCCAAACTAGTTGAACACTTATACAGTATAGACTTAAGCAAGTCAAAGGTATAAGGTGCTTCAATCTCCCCCTTTGGAAATATGAGACAAAATCTCCTTTGAGTTAGCTTAAAACTCGTAGGGAACCAAAAGAAATAAAACCTAGTCCTATACAAAAGATACTATCTACCCATTTCCTAGAAAGTCAAAAATTACATAACTCAACTATTTACAAATATGTACACTAGAAAAGGTAGATAATCAGTAGAAGAGATTCCTGCAAATATGCACACTAAGATCAAGCAGTTTAGATGAAATGTGAACAAAAAATTGAACTCATAAAACTCAAATTTCTCCCCCATTTTATCTCAAATGGACAAAGGGTAAAACTTAAAGTCTTAAGAGTTTAATCAGTGCATACCATGCCTATAGAATTTCGCAAATACAGAAATCTGTTATAGTCTAAAGGTTTAGTGAACATGTCTGCAAGTTGCGGATCAGTAGGCATGTAATGAATTTCTAATTCCTTAGTTTCAATAAGTTCGCGAATAAAATGATGCCTTATTTTAATATGCTTAGTTCGCGAGTGTTGAACCGGGTTTTTAGATATGTTAATGGCGCTTTGATTGTCACAATACAATTGTAATTGATCTTCTTTAATCCCATAATCACTTAACATCTGTTTTATCCATAACAATTGGGCACAGCAACTTCCTGCTGCTATATATTCGGACTCAGCTGTAGATAAAGATGTGCAATTCTATTTTTTACTACTCCAACCAACTAAATTATTGCCGACATAATAACAGGCACCTGATGTACTTTTACTATCATCAGTACAACCGGCCCAATCAGCATCAGTATACCCTATGATGGTGCTACAGGTATCCTTAGTGTACCTAAGTCCAAGATTAAGAGTGCCTTTTATGTACTTTATTATACGTTTTACACTCAATAAATGGCTCTCTTTAGGGTTATTTTGGTAACGAGCACACAGACATATAGCATACATTATGTCTGGTCATGAGGCAGTTAGATAGAGTAGGCTACCAATCATACTACGATAGAGTGTGGAATCAACTGACTTACCATTTTCATCTTTACATAATTTAACAGTAGTACTCATAGGCGTTTTGGCAACTTTAGCATTATCTAAACCAAATTTCTTAACAAGGTCTAAGGCATGCTTGGTTTGAGAGACAAATAGTCCATCAGAATTCTGTTTCACTTGAAATCCTAAGAAAAGTTGTAGCTCCCCCATAAGGGACATGTGAAATTCCTTATGCATAATAGCATAAAAAGATTTAACTTCAGAGTTTGAAGTTGACCCGAAAATGATGTCGTCTACATAAACTTGGGCTATAATAATGTTTTTGTCAAAATGTTTGACAAAGAGAGTCTGGTCATTTCCTCCTCTCTTAAAACCCTTATCCAACAAAAAGTTGGAAAGGCGTTCATACCAAGCTCTAAGAGCTTGTTTTAAGCCATACAAAGCCTTTTTTAGACGAAAGACATGGTTAGGGTATTTAGGATCAATGAACCCTTTGGGTTGTACAACATATGTTTCTTCGGACAGAATTCCATTGAGGAAGGCATATTTGACGTCCATTTGATAAAGTGTGAATTTTAAGTGACACGCTATGGCGAAAAGAAGTCGAACAGATTCAAGACGAGTGACAGGGGCAAAAGTCTCGCTAAAATCTATTCCTTCTATTTGAGAGTAGCCTTGAGCAACTAGTCTAGCTTTGTTTCTAAGGATTACCCCATTTTCATCAGATTTGTTCTTAAAAATCCAACGTGTCCCAATAACATTTTTGTTTTGAGGCCGCGGTACAAGATACCAGACATTGTGAATGACAAATTGTAAAAGTTCTTCCTGCATAGCATAAATCCAGTGTGTGTCATTCAATGCTTCATTAACATTTTTCGGTTCCACAAGGGAGACGAAACATGCATAATTAGCATAATTTCTTAACTGGGATCTAGTACGAACTGGCTCTTTAGGATTACCGACCACGTTGTCAATGGGATGATCTTTAGAAACCCAGCCAGGTACTTCTGGACTCTCAATAGGTAATGAGTCGTCTATTTCTGGTGAATCAGTTTTGAAATCATTTTCAGATTCAACCACAATAAGTGATTGAGATATCTTATTTTCGACAATAGTGTCGCTTACAATTACATTTATCGATTCCATAAGGGCCTTAGTACGCAGATTGTATATACGATAAGCATGACTGTTTGGAGAGTATCCTAAGAAGATGGCGTTATCACCACGTGTCTCGAATTTAGACAGATGTTCTCTGTCTTTACAAACATAACACTGGCTTCCGAAGGTTCTTAGATATTTCAGATTAGGCTTCTTACCGTACCACAACTCATAAGGAGTTTGTTTAGAGTTTTTCCTAAGGTAAACTCTATTTATGATATGACATGCAGTTCTAATAGATTCTACCCAGAAGTATTTAGGTAGATATTTGGCATGCAACATGACATGTGCCATCTCTTGAAGAGTTCGGTTTTTCCTTTCATCAATACCATTCTCCTGAGGAGTTTTAGGGGCACTAAATTCATGTTTGTAACCGTTGAAGTCACAATATTCAACTATTCCTGTGTCTATGAACTCTCTCCCTCTATCACTACGAATGCGATTGACTTGAGTGTCCTTCTCATTTTCAATTCTTAATAAAATTTTCAAACAATTCTGAAACGTGTCAGATTTTTGTTTCAAGAAGGCAACCCAAGTGAATCGTGTGAAATCATCAACCATGACAAGGATATAACTGTGTCCACAAAGACTAACAGTTCTAGAGGGACCAATAAGGTCCATATGGATGAGATCTAAAGGTCTAGAGGTGAGAATGTCTTTAACTTTTTTATGCGAAGTCTTAACTATTTTTCCTTCCTGGCAATGACCACAGATAACACTTGAAATAGGTTTAATTTTAGGAATTCCTCTAACAATCTCTTGACTAGACAATCTACCAAGGATATCATAACTTAGGTGACCCATACGATTATGCCAGATCTCATTGTCATCCATTCTGACAATGTTACATGTTTCAGAACTAGTCTTGACAGTATAACAATTGTCAGGTGTTCTAAATCCTGTAATAATGCATTCACCTTTATCATTTAGAATTTTACAATTGTTCTTTGAAAAGGTGACAGTATGATCAGAGTCACAAAATTTTGATATACTTAGGAGGTTGGCTTTGAGGCCTTTAACTAATAGAACATTTTCGAGAACAGGTATTCCTTCTTCTTTTAGGGTTCCTTTACCTATGATCTGAGATGAAATTCTGTCACCAAAAACTACTTTCCCACCAGCAAATCTGGTTTTGTTTAAAAGTTTGGTTTCATCTCCTGTCATATGTTTGGAGCATCCTGAATCTAAATACCAACCAGATGAAGTGTGTTCAGCTTTTAAGGCAGTGATGACAATGTTACACTTCATTTGGGGTAAAAGATCATCTTTTCTAACCCAAATAGCTCTAGTTTCAATGTTGCGCAAGTTTTCCCTCATTTGATAAAATTTTCGAGACACAGCTTTTTGTCGAAAAACATTTGGAGCAGCAAACTGATTATTGTGAAAAATTTGAGCTTTTGGTTTAGGAAAGTTTCTGGGAGCCTTTCTCTTAAATGAACTCTTAGTTTTGGTCTTTCTATTTCTGTAGTTAGAGTTCTTATCAGGTTGTCTTGGAAGGACATAATCGTTACGACTTTGCCTAGAATAGTTAAAGTTCTTGTAGACAGAAGTGTTGTAAACAGGGGTGTTTAGACGCCTAGCATAACAACCTTCAAAGGAATGACCATAAATGTCACAGTAGGAGCAATATTGATTGCTCGAGGGATGAATTTCCTTAGGAAAACTTCTAAAAATGGGTTTAACAGCATTCTGTTTAGTAGAGCTATTCCTAGGAGGGATGGTCTTAAAGGTAAAATCAGCCTTTTTGATCAAAGGACAGACGTATTTAGTCTTAAGTGCAGTTTTAGCCTTAGAATTACTAGACTCTCTAATGTCTTTCTCTTGTTGCTTTTGATCAAATTCCTTTTTAATAAAATGAAAGTCTGGACATGTTTCAATTGGTCTTTTGCCCCCAGACACAAACTTAATAGGTTCAAGATTTGTAGTTTGTGGTCTGTTCTTAGGGCAAAATCCAATACCGGTTCTATCATCAGAATTGGTCTTGGAGTCAACAACAAAGTCAGTAAAACAGCTTGAATTGTTTTCAAACTTAGAAATTTTTTTGAAAACAGTAGCTGTCTTTGTTTTTGTTTCCTCCAGTTCTAATAATGTTCCCTTGTATTTCATTTCCAGGGTTTCATTAGTTTTAGTCAAATCTTTTAATTTTTGATCAAAAGTTTCAATTTCAGATTGATGAGTCAGACACTAGTTAGTGTACTCTTCAGCATTCAACTTCACAATAAGACTTAGATCATCTAATTTCTTAGTCAGGTCTCTAACAGTCTTCTCCAATCTAGTGCCTTTTTTAAGAGTTTTAGCATACAAAGTATGGATATCAGGGAGGTCATCTGTGTCTGAGTCGCTAAGTGAAGTGTGTGTAGTGACCCCTAACGATTTAGTTTTAGTACTCACGTGCCCATTTACATCGTCGTTATCGATATCACTTTGACTCACACACACGGAACTAGAACTAGCAACATTTTCAGACAATAAAACATCTAGGCCAATCAAAGGAGTATTCACACAAGCAGAAGTAGGAGCATCATTATCACACACAGGTATATCATCATTGTAAATGATCTTAGCATAAAAAGACATGCAAGGGTCAAGTACATTGGATGACTCAAGTTCCTCTTCATCAGAGTCACTTGAATCATTCCAAGTTTTACAGACATTGGCTCTATTGTGTGTGTTGGCTTTATTCAGATTAACTCTGCAATCGTGAGCAATGTGACCTAGTTTCCCACATCTAAAACATTCAATCTTTTTAAGGTCTCTAGTGGGTCTGGAATTGTTGTCCTTAGGATGTTTATCAAGACCTCTCTCATGAGGTTTGGGATTAGACAGAGTAGGATAATTAGGCTTGCCTTGTTTAGTTGCCTGTTTGTTTTGAAATTTGACAATTTTCTTAAATTGTTTAGACATCAAGGCAATATGATTATCTAGTTTGTCTATATTGCACTCCTCATCAGAGTCAGAGTTGGTCAAATTAGACTCAAGTTTGGGTATCTTAGAGGCAAAACTCAAGTTAGAGTTGGGTTGTTTTCTTTGGGAATGATTTAATTGTTTCTTAAAGTCTAATTCCATTTCCACAGTTATAAGTTTGCTACTGAGTAACTCAGGGGTAAGGTTTTGATCATTCATTTCCTCAATAGCATACCTCTTACTGTCAAACTTTTGTGGTAATGACCTTAGAATTTTAGAGACAATTTCATTCCTATCATAAGTTATACCATTAGCATGCAACTTAGTAACTATATCAGTTAAGTTCATGTAAAAATCATCAAAAGACTCAGAATCAGACATGATCAAAGAGTTGTACTGCTGGATAAGCATTTGATTTTTAGCAGCTTTAACTCTTGAGTCTCCTTCATGGGCAGTGATTAATGTGTCCCAAGCTTCCTTAGAAGTGGCACAAGATGAGATTCGTTTGAACTCATACTCATTAATAGACATAAAAATGGCATTCTTACCTTTATTATTATTTCGAGAAATGGTTTTCTCTTCTTGGGTAAATTCACTTAAGATTTTCTTTACCCTCTCATCACTTCCTTCAGTGGCTGGTTTAGTAGGATAAGTGTATCCATTTTCAATAATGTCCTAGACATCATCTCCTAAAGTCCCTTGGATGAAGGCAACCATTCTTACTTTCCAGTAAGCAAAGTTGTTTCCATCAAAGAGTGGAGGTCTGGACAGATTACCAAACCTTTCATTCTTCTCGTCCATAGTTAGATTTTTCAGAAAACGATTTCAGAAACATAAGATCTTTTGAAATAAAAGTTAACAAGGATCTGATACCAATTGAAAAACGTCGCTAATGCCGTTTAATACAAGATTAAACTGTATAAGTAACTCCTAAATGTTTGTTGGAGAAACCCTTTTCTTTTGAAAATAAAAATTATAAACAAGATGTGTTTACAAAGAAACTTATGTACGAGAGTAATTAAGACTGTGTAATCAGTTTTTAAAACTAAGGCAGTTTCAAAAATTCAGCACACTTATAGAATGAGATGAGTAGATGAAGATAATCAACACACAGTTTTTAACGTGGTAAAACCTCTCCCAACAGAGGAAACATCCACGGTGACTTCTAAGTCACAAAAACAAAAATCCACTAATAACAAAAAATAGTTACAAACAATACAACATGCAAGCACACAAATCAACCTATTCTAAGTTTAGGAATATACCCCACTTGGTGTCCTTCTAACTTCTCATAGATCTGATTTGTTGATGATGTTCTTCCAGTTTGCTAACTTCCTTTGCTTTAGCTTCTTTACGATGACTCAATGATCTCTGATCTTATACACAACACTTCCACTGTAGTAGTGTGTTAAGTGTTTGTGAAGTGATCCCTATTCACATGCATGAACTCACACACACTTAGATTTACAGACAGTCCTATAAAAATTACATATAAAGTCTATATGCAGTGATTTTGTTATTTTTCTTTCTTACAAAACTAAAAACCTTTTTGACCTTTAATATAACCCAGATTCCATGGAAATCTTGCTTCAAAATCGGTCAAGACCTTAATCAATCTCTTTTTGAAAACATTTGTGAGATTGAAAATCTCCAAGTGTGAATCCAACTAGGTCAGGTTAAGTTTTGTAAAAACAGAAACTATAAAACATTTTCAAAACCAAATTAGTAAAGATTTTCTTAAAAAAATGCAGATCTAGTGAAAATGTAACATGCTGAATGTAGATCTAAAGTTTCTATGAAAAAAAAACAAGATCTTCACACGAATGTTTAAGTTGTAAACAAGATCAAGGACAAAGCGGTTTCTGCTTCAAAAGAACAAACCACTCTCTCTCTCAAACACTCAAGGTTGTGTTTGGGTTTGAATGTACGAAGGTTTGTTTCAAAGAAAGTGAAGAGTTTTGATTTAGGGTTAGGGTTTGGCTAACTCTTTCCCTTTCTCTCTCTTCTCTCTATTTTTTTTCTCTCTTCTCTCACTTCTCTCTTCTCTCTTACTTCTCTCTTATTTTTTTCTCTCAGAAAGACGAATGCCCAAAAGTCTTCTAAGGCTGAGAAGTGGAGGTTATTTATAGGGCTGAGGGAAGGTTCTGGATGTTCGAGGCAAATCAATGGCTGAGATCAAGTCTTGCAAACTTTGACTTGATCCAAAGGTTATAAAACAGCGGTGATAAGAAATGATTGTGATTGGTTCATATGGATAGCAGCGGGATTAACTAAGAACACATGCAGACCCTTGATAAGGAATGATACAACGTTCAGCAATCAACCATCCAACCTTCTCACAAAAGAAACACAAATAGGTACGCCCGGAGGATGACAAGTGTTGGCTTGTGAGTGGCTCTCACACGCGCGTCTAAAATAATTACAGAAGGTACCCTGAAGTCTCTAGCGCTTTGAGACCCTACCCAACCAAACATTCGAGTGAGAAATGAAGTTTCCAAAATAGAATATTAACCCCACAAATTTTATTATCCCATTTTATTAATAAAAACATTTATTTAAAAAATGTTTAAAAATGTTTAAAAAATATTTAAAAATTCCCAAAAAATAATTAAAGCTCCAATTCAAGGGGAATTAAACACACACTCAATTTTAAGAAAAATGAACACATGTATGCACTTCTAATTGTGTGTAGTGTGATTCAATTTTTACCTTCATGGAACATTGAAGAGGATTAGAGAGATAAGTTCTGAGGCTTTTTGGTTTCTAGGATGGACTACCAATTTTGTCACTATTTCCAAACTAGTTGAACACTTATACAGTATAGACTTAAGCAAGTCAAAGGTATAAGGTGCTTCAGTTACAACACAAAAAAGTGGCATAGAAAAACATAGATATCTTTCATTCACAAATTTTGGGGCATTAAAAAATTGGGAGATGCCCAAAAATTACATAAAAGATGAAAAAGGAAAATGTATACAACAGGTGAAAGAGTTCATTGGCCTAAGAGGAACCATAAGTCCAGAACGAAGAAAAAATCTCCAGGCAGGCCCGAAGAAGTTGTTATACCAGACTGTTGGGCATTAATAGAAACCTCCAACCTTGTTTGAACTTGTGCTTGCTCAATAAGGAGTTTCTCCCATTTTAGCTTTGTCAGACGTAACGCTTCTTCGATGTCCTCTACATCCCTGTTGGCAGCTTCAAGTAAAGGTGCTAGATCGACCAACCTAGCTTCCTCAGCCCGCTAATCCTCCTAGTGTTTCTGTAGTAGTTCCCTATGGCTCTCTAATTATTGGCTCCTTAAAGTCAAAGTGCCCAATCAGCTAGTCAAAACAAAAACCATCTTGGCCCAACTCCCTCAGATAGCCCAATAATTGGTTGAGGAGAGGCCTGTTAACGTTCACGGTAGGAGTACTGATGATATTAGTAATAACGATCGACATTCCTTATAGCCTGTGGCTTATCACGAGGATATTCGAACGTAGAAAATCCACAGTGAATGTCTTCGGGTGATGGCTTGCAAGATGGTCAATTACCAAATGATGGCTGGCAAACATTTGAGGAGAACGTTGAAGGATCATAAGGCAGAAGTCATGAGGAGCTAGGTTGGGCAGATGAAGCTCATAACCAAATTCTCTATCGACACTAGCACCAATCGTGGAACCTTAGTCGTCGTGACAAGAATTTTCTAAAATATTTGGTTCCCCATGAGGTGAAGCGATAGACGAAAGAACTGGTGAAGATACCTCTCCCGCTAGAAAGGACTCACGAGCAACCTGAGAACAGGTAAAAGAAATAATGAGTTATGTGGAAATAACCTTAACAGTGTTTTCATTATTAAGTCACTATTATTGGTGGAGTTTGACGAAAAATCTTAACAAGTGTTTTCATTATAAGTCACCATTACTGGTGGAGTTTGATGAAAATATTAACAAGTCTTTTCATTGTTAATTCACCATTACTGGTGGAGTTTGATGAAATAATCTTAACAATTGTTTTCATTATTAAGTCACCGTTACTGGTGGAGTTTGATGAAAAATCTTAAAAAGTGCTTTTCATTGTTAAGTCACCGTTACTGGTGGAGTTTGACGAAACATCTTAACAAGTGTTTTCATTGTTAAGTCCCCATTACTGGTGGAGTTTAATGGAAAATCATAAAAAAGTGTTTACATTACTAAGTCACCGTTACTGGTGGAGTTGGAAAGTTCGAGGAATGAGACTCTTATAGATTGTACATTGTCAAAAATAAAAGACAAACAACGAGAAATGAAGAGAAACTAGTAAGGTACCTCAGCAATGGCTGGAGCAAGAATGGGGGACACCAAGGAAGATACAACGGGGGGAACTGCTAAAGGTAAATCTATCTTCTTGGAAGCCTCCACAGAACCCTCGACGGTGGGAAGTTCAACGCCTACTAAAGCTCCTTCTCCAATAAAAGGTACCAAGGCCATCATATGAGTACCACTTATGGAGGACTTTTGACCTCCAAGTGATGCCCCAACGTTGGTGGATGAAGAAGAATCACCATGCTGGGAAGAAAAATCAACGCTCGCCTTGGTAATGGGTAGACCACTAAGAGAAGTTAGTGGGACAAGATCTGAAGAAAATTGCAAAAACGAAGCTAAGTGTTAGAAATGGGGAATAAGTACAGAAGAAGGGATAAATAACTCTAATTTTTACTAACCTCAGTTATGGTATTGAAGAGGGGAACTATAGTTATGGGTCTCGTCAGCATGGTGGGAAGAAGAACGTTAGCTAATAAAGACATCATTTTGACCTAAGCCATCCCAATAGATTAAAGTTCAGTGTGGTGAATAAGAAAAAGGGGTAGAAGAGAGAAAAAGACGTCAGGCCTAACAGTGATTGAGAATGTATTACCTCGGGGGAACTTTCTACAGCTGGAAAGATGGGCAGAAGAACCTCGGAATAGGGTGATAATTCATATAAAGCTAGGGGCATTGTCTCTGGTTAAGAAGAGATTCCCACAGATTCAATGGAATCACACCCCGCAGTAGCATCCTTCGCATGTTGGGAGGACAAACGGGGAGAGTATGTAAGCCCGATCATGGGGTAACGGGGAGGAGTTACATCGATCTGAGAGGAACCGAAGCGTCCCCCCATGAAAGGACTCACGGGGGTTGGACCTTTCTTCTTTAGCTTACTGTACCAAAGTCGCTAAGAGTTAGACAGATGCACTTTGTCTTAGAAAAATGGAAAAAACTAAAGACACACATGTATACCTCTGATCCAAGTGGAGAATGGGAGGATATCACCACTGGTGAGGAATTATGGGATGCAATGGCAAAGGGAGCTGGGGCGGTCTGTACATCAAGAGGTCATTTCTTCTAGGATATAGTACCCAGAGTCTTCTTCCTCACACCCGCATCACCAGTATTTGAAGGAATCCTTGACTATTATTCCTTTTTGGCCTGTCATCCGAGGGATCTACTAAAACAGTGGGGAAGAAAGTAGCAAGAGGAACGACAGGAGCGTGTCATCAAAACTCATAATTTATTTGCTCCACCTCAGCTTGAATTTTCCTTCTCAACTCCTCACTCACTTCTGTAGACATGGGATGAGGAACGGAGGCGATGGGGAATGCCTCCAAAGGAGTTTGAGACTTAATTGGAGACTTAGTCTTAGAGGAAGTCCCACTCTTGTACCCCCTGGATCTTTTGGTTGATGGTTGGGAAGGTCCTTCGCCAAAAGATACTTCGGTTAGAACCCCTTCACCCGAAATACCTCCAAAATGAGCAGATTATTTGGGTGTTAGGGCCTTTTTGGACTGTGGGGTAGTAACTGGAATCATGGAACAATGTGGACGAAGCTCAGTGGAAGGATCCTTAGGAGTTTTTCTTAGAGGAAACTCGATCCCAATAATGGAATTACCTTTCAGCCCCAACTCCAGGGCAGAAAATGAGAGAACTGGGGGATATACGAGAGACGCCTTGATGTACTCATAAATTTGGGCCAGCTATCTCGGCCAGTACTTCATTGTAAATAGGGGATTCACATACCCTTGCCTTATGATTATCAGAATGGTGACTCGTCCAGCCATTATAGAAATTACTCCTCGTGCACGTAAACGATAATAAGTACATGCCTCGCTAAAAGAAACTTTGGGTGAGATACCTGGAAAACTGGTCGAGGAGCCCCTTGATCAAAACCAAATTGACGGTTTCATCGGTTGGGATTGTAATGCTCACTGGTATATCCCACTCGGTATAGGAAGGCAGGTACCCCAATGAGAATAGAAGGACCACGTCTAGCGAAGGGTCTTCAACGATGAGGTTTAAAGTAGTTGACTGGACCACCCTTGCTTCATGTTTGAAAAAAACCCAAGTATGGAGGGAGACCTCGTCTCCATAAGGCCTCATCACAAAACTCCCAGATTGATTAATAATGGTGATTAACTCCTTGAGACTTTGTTTCTTATGGAAAACATATGAGCGAGGGGGAAAACGGTGTCCCCAGAGGGAGGAGGATTAGTTTGGCCGCTACCGCAGGGAAACAA
This sequence comes from Sambucus nigra, assembly GCA_949130495.1. Taxonomy (NCBI): domain Eukaryota; kingdom Viridiplantae; phylum Streptophyta; class Magnoliopsida; order Dipsacales; family Adoxaceae; genus Sambucus; species Sambucus nigra. Next base: position 148,455,439 of record OX422215.1, read on the forward strand.
ACATAGAGGAAGCATGTCAACATTATGGAATTTGAAAAATTAGATAAGTTATAACGGCCAAGGGATCGTTCCATGTCCCAGTGGGTTTTGTCAAGCCAGGTATAGAGAAATCCCAAGGCTATTGCCGCTAAAGTAAGCCTGACTCCCCGGGCCAAACAGATCGATATGTTGATAAGATCTCTTTGTGTTTGGTCATTTAGTTTCCTAGGCAAAACAAAGTGAGAAAGAATTAAAAGAATATAATTTGCCAATTCTAGGGATGTACCTTAGCCTGGGGCATCTTCAGAGGATCCACATTTAAAAGGTGTGGCCATCCCCGATCCTCATGGAGAGAGAGAGGAGGAGGGTTCATCTCTGCGGTGAGAGGATCTTGGTCCCGCACATCCCTCTCGGGAGCGCTTCGGTTGTCGTCGGTGATGTGTGAGATGAAAAATGTAGAGAGATGGAGTCACCAGTCTATTTTACTCAAAACGAACAAAAGAAGGTGGAGCCATCCCAATGGACAACATCCAAAGACATACTGATACATATGAAACCAAAATTGATTCGAAAAGGTTTCGGAGGCTAAATTACGAAATGGGAAGTTGTTAGGCATCCATTCTGCCCTTGCAGTCTCTCATGGATTTGTTGTTATTTTCCTTTATTTCCCCCTGGTATGTGTGCATGTCTATATGTAGTGGAGATAGGAATCATTGAGTTGTATCATGGAAGAGATAAACTGATTCATCAATAGGAATGTTCCTAAAAAATAATATTATAAAATAGGATTTATGCGATTATCCTAGCATTGATCATTATAATGGAACGATAATGCATATGGAATAATACACCACTAAGAACAAATATATATATATATATATATATATATATATATATATATATATATATATATATATATATATATATAGAATCTAAGAGAATTAAGTTCAAGAACTAGAAAAATAGAAAGGGGGAGAAAAGTAGGACTCGAATCTCGGATTTTACCCCAAGATGCCTACGTAGCCTATAGAGGAATCAAAGTTCTCATAGTTCGTATACAAAACGAGGGGTGGGGTTTATCCCATAAATCCAATCGGGGATTTCTCTTATGTATGTGTGTGTGTAAAAAGGTGTTTTCGTTGTGAGAAAAGGGTGAGAGAAGTGTGAGAATTCCCGTTTGGAATTTATGATAAAACCTTTTTTTTCTTGTTTTTTGGGTTTTATTTATATGAAAATAAGGGATGTGGAATAATACTAAATAAAAAGTATATTAGGATATGTGAGATGGATAGAATAAAAGTGCTAAGTAATTAAAATAAGTTAATGCGAATTTAGGAGAATTTAAAGAGAGAGTTGAGAAAGTTGGACCTTCTTGAAGATCTTGAACTTGATCTTGAATATTGGAGAGAAGCCCTTGCACTTAGATAGTGATGAAGGGTAGTTAATTCACGAAGTTTGGTGAAAAGGTGATGAAAATGGAAGGTCGGGAGAGGATTTGGGTGTGGAAATCACGCTGACATCGAGAGAGGTTTTCTAAGTTCGCTGAGAGTGATGGATTTCAGATCTTGGGTTCTCTTGAAATGAGGTCAGGACCACCTTTTATAGGCCTATGGCATTGACGATCATCATAGGCCTGGTCCTACCAATTAGTAGGTGTTTTAGGCACACTTCCGATAGGTAGGATTTGGAACCTGCCGTTTGGCAGTCTCTTTTAGGTTCCTTCAAAAAATGGTCATAAAATGCAAACCGTTGATATGAATCATGCACGGGGTGAACCGATGGAAAGGTATTTCATAGATCTTATAAAGTCCTTTGGACTTCTCCTGGGTCCGGGAGTTAACTTCGGGTCAAATGTGGCTGGAAAGCGCACGTCGGTCCTTTGGACGGGGGATTGTCGGACGCAAATGGATCGTTCGTCCGCATGGTAAGTCATAATCATGCACGAGGTGGACCATTGGAAAGGTTATGAGATGTAATTCAACATTTTAAAGATTTTTACCCGATTTGGGAAGTTGACTTTGATCAACTAGGTCCTGGAAGCGTTCGGTGACCTTTCAGAGTAAAACGGATCGTTCGTCCGTATCGTAAGTCATAATCACACACGGGGTGAACCATTGGAAAGGGTTTTCAGTACCCTTTGAAGATTCATTTAGTATCGATTGAGCTGAAGAGTTGACTTTGGTCAGATGGAGCTCAGGAGCGTCTGGTGACCTCCTAATCAAGTTTTGGGGGAAAATGGGTCGTTCGTCCACACCGTAAGTCAGAATTGTGCACGGGGAGGACTATTGGTAAGGGGTTTCAGTGCCCTTCGAGGATTAATTTAGCCTCAGTTCGAAATGAGGAGTTTGGATTTTGGTCAAACGGAGCCTAGGAGTGCCTGATGGCCTCTAGGTCAGTACTGGGGGTATAAGTTAGGTTTGTAGTGATGCAGGGGTGTGCTAGAATGGGGTGTCTATAAATCCGCTCGATGGGTGAGTTTGGAAAAATGATAGTCGTCGAATAGACATCGCATGATGCCTTTTAAAGAGGATGAATAGAGAGTCGAGGATGATTTTGAGGACCTAAGGATGAGGATGACCGATTCAGAGGGTCGATGCCGATTCGGAGGACCTAAGGGGGCATACTGGGGATGGTTAAAAAGGAAGTGATGACCAAAGATTAAGGTCAATTCTGAGGACCTAAAGCAATGCAGGGGATGACCAATTCTAAAGGCTTAAATTGTGATGACCCATTCTGCGGGTCGAAGCCAATTCTAAGGGATTAAATTGAGATGACCAATTATGTGGGTCAAAGCCAATTCAGAGGGCTTAAATTGAGATGACAAATTTTATGGGTAGAAGCCAATTTTGAGGGATTAAATTGGGATGACCAATTCTGCGGGTTGAAGCCAATTCTGAGGGCTTAAATTGGGATGACCAATTCTACGAGTCCAAGCTAATTCTAGGGGCTTAAATTGAGATGACCAATTATGCGGGTCGAATCCAATTCTGAGGGCTTAAATTGAGATGACCAATTCTATGGGTAGAAGACAATTTTGAGGGCTTAAGTTGAAATGACCAATTATGCGGGTCGAAGCCAATTCTCAGGGCTAAAAATGTGATGACCAATTTTGCAGGTCAAAGCCAATTCTGAGGGCTTAAGTTGAGACGTTCTCGAGTAACTCTGTCAGGGAAATTACCTCGTGATTTTGATTTGAGCTAGGGAGCTGATTGTTGGGGGAAATTTTGTGTCTTTCAGAGACTTTGCAAGGGAATAGCCAATTGGATGATGTAAATTCCACTGGGGAAGTGATTAGGTGGTCCAAGGTTTGGATTTTTTGCTCGGGGAAATTTGAGACTTTTGGTGAATAGGAGATAATCTGAGGTTTAGGATACTTTATGGGTCATCTAGGGAGGTTATCGGGGGGAGATTCTCTTGGCATTTGAGAGTTCTGCTGGGGAAATAGGGGTTCTACTTGAGGGAGTGTGAAATTTTCTTAGTAAAAATGTTATAAATCCTCCCCAGGATTTTTAGGAGTTTTCTGAGGATTTTTTAGGGTTTTTTTGGGATTTTTTGGGACTTTCTGTACAAAAATTTAAGGGGGTGCCGGTCGGCATGGTGCGGAGGGTGCCATTCGGTAGTGGCATGGACTTTTGTACTACTTCAAGAAGGTGGAAGGTCAATGACAATCGGTAGGGGGGTGTAGTGACGATTGTCATGACCCTTGGCTTCATATAAAAAGTGGGCGGGTTCCCCTCACAGCTTCTTGCCTTCTCTCTTTCTGTGATTTTCTTTTGTGAATCATTCTAACATTCTGCAACCTAAAAAATGGACATTTTTGTGAGCACTGCGGTACACAGGGAGTGGTTGGCTATTTATGACTGGGCAAATGTGGAGTGGAGGGCCAGGGCGCCTCCTGCTTTGGGGAGTGAGAACTCTTTTGATGCATTTGAGCCAGTGGCGGATGAGCGAACTTTACTGCGGGAGCCTTCGCGTCATCGCTCTTCTAGGGTGGTGAACCCTGGTGGTTATGTAAGTACAAAATGACTTTTGGCATTCTTTTCTAGTGATTTTCTTCTTGGATTCTAACAAGGCTTTTTCTTTAATAGTCTTATGTTGCTTTGTTGACTATGCGTGCTCGTGGGACGATGGGGCTTAAGAATGCCTGGGAGCACCTTCCACATGTGGTGCATTGGGTAGTATCGCTAATAGGCTTTGGTAGGCTGGCGTATGTGCTGGATGAGAGATGCCCCGTTCGACAGAAGTTTTATGTTCTTTGGGGGAGAGGTGGTGGGACACTACCCATACCTTCCATTTTGGTTTTGGGGAGATGACTGTGACCCCCATAGATGTGCAGCAGCTGCTGGGGCTGGATTGTGATGGAGAGAAGATAGAGGTAGATTACTCTTTGCGGGTGAGGCCGGAGGAAATGCAGGCGACGGTAGGTGATGTGGGGAGGATAGTATCTGGGGACTCCATCTGTTTGTCACTGCTAAGGGATGTTTTGCTGAGTAGGGTGATTGATGTGGAGGAAGGGCTGTAGGTGAGGAAGATGGTCAGGTTATTTATCTTGCTGGTGTTAGGGGGATTTCTGGTGGCGTCGAGTGGCGACGTTGTCCACTTATGGTTTTTCCATACTTAAAGATGTTTTTTAACATCCCTCTCTATGATTGGGGGAGCTTGACTTTGGCGAACCTTTATTTTTCACTGGATTCATTTAGCCGGTGCTGCCGGCAGACATTTACTGGAGCCACGTATCTTCTTGAGGTATTCTTTGGTTTGCGTACTTTCTTTTCATGCATTCACATTTTCCTTGTATTTTTTACCACGGATTCTTGTCCTTGGCAGGCGTGGTTTCTATGAGGTCATTGGGTGTAATACCCAGCTGATTGCTTTGAAGGACGAGACTATTGGGGACTTTTGCCATTTGTACCGGTGGAGGAAGGCCAATCGACAGTCGAGGAAGTCTCTTTCCCTGTAGGCGGTGCGTTAGGTCATGAATGGCCTGACCAGTGATAGGGTAACATGATTTCCTTCTTCAGTCTTGGTCTTTGTGTGCTCTGATTCCATATTGACTTATATATGTTAGGGATTTTTTAGGTGATATTTTACCCTTGGGGGATGGTTGTTCAGGACACGTGGTCAACTGGGGTGAATGCGCAGATGAGGAATTTGTTGGCGCATGAGTTTGGCCACTCCTGGTATCTCGGGGATAGGGTGATTCAACAGATTTCTAAGGAAGAGGTGGTGGTCCCACCTGCGAGGCCCCCTATGTCTATGAGGAGAGAGAGAATGCTTCCAGAGGATGAAAGGATCACGGTGATGATTGGCGAGTCCTATCTGTGGTATACCGAGATAGCTGTGTCGTACGATTATATGGAATTCATGACGAGATGGCTAATGGCACCTAGCATATATGATGCGTTATCCTTCCCTTATGAGGGTTCGAGTCAAGCAGTGGGGTCTTCCCATAGTGGTGGTGGTTCGTCGAAATCTATGGTAGTGGTGACTTTGGAGGTTCCCTTTGTGCGGTTACACACCCCTTCCTACAACATTCAACGGGTTGATGGAGGGATGGTGTCTATGTTGCATATTCCTCGTGTGATGGACCCAGAGGAGTTGGTCTTGACAGAGGAGGTGCTTCGTCCTCTGGTAAACCTTTCTGGTCTTTTTTTATTTATTTTTTGGTTTCTTTTGATCTTCTTTGCATGATACTAATTCTGTCTTTTCTTGTAGCAAGTTCGGCTGTCCACCACTTCGCTAAGGGACATTAGGGACCGGATATCTTTAGCGACTGCCCATATTCAGGATGCAGTTCCTGTTCCTTCTTGCTTGGTGTCGTCTGCCTCATCCGGGGAGGATTCTGGTTCGAGTAGCGGTGGTGCGTCATCTCACCGCAGGGGAAAGAGAGCGCGTCGCAAGGATGGAAGCTCTTAGAGAGAGGGGGAAGGGTAGGTGAGAGAGAGATAGAGAGAACGTGGGTTCGGGATGAGTCCCGTTGTTTTCATGCTTTCCCTTTGATTCTTGCAAAACTGATGTATGAGAAGAATATCTATGCAATGCGATGGAGTTTTTTATTATCTTATGTTAGTAATGAATGAATGAATGAATGCATATGCGCTTTTTACTTTGCTGGTGAGACCGTAAAAATAAATGTTTTTGGAATTTTGAGTGAAAGTTTAAAATGAGAAATTATATAAAGATGGAAGGGGATTTTTAAATTTTGTTGAGAATATCAATTTATTTTTATTGAGTTTTCTGATTTTTTTTTATTTTGGCAAAAGAGATAAAAGGTAAGTTTTTAAAAATAGAGGGTTGTCTATCGGCAAGCCCTTTGTCCTACCAATCGGCAGGTCAGTCCAGTCTAATCAATTAAGTCTTTGATTTGTACTCTCTTCAGCCTTTGTAACCTTGTGGGGAAGGATTCCCTCCGATTTTTGTACGGTTTGTCTCTTTTGTGAGGGTTTTCAAGTATAAAAATGGGTAAGGGTGGAGTGTTTTCATCACACCTTCACATTCTAACTTTCTTATTCTGTGAGATGGCTCTCCCTGGTAGTGTTGAGTTTGCCAACTACCTCGAGACTTTGGAGGTGATGTTCTCCTACAACGTCGACTACGATGATTTCAACATATGTCGAGTATCTTTATGGCATAATAGGCCCATAGAGTGGAACATGCTGATGGAGGCGATACAATTTTGGTACCCTGAGGACCATGTATTCTGCTTTGCCTTAGAAGAAGTATGTTCGACTTATGAGGAATTTTCTGCCATGTTGGGGGTAAATCCTAGTCTTGCGGCTGTTATGCCTGAGTTTTCTCGGTCTCCTCGGGAGGTGTTGGCTGGACTTCTCCACATCTCACCTTCGATGAGTATACCTTTAGTTACTGGAGGAATGATTTACCTTCTGGCGATGCTGCGTTCTGTGCATTTGCATGAGGTTGGTGATGCTGGATATGCCGGAGCCATAGTTCTGAGCTTAGTTTCGAGATTGCTACTGATAACTGGGCAACTGCTGGTGGACCCACAACTTGCAGTCATTACTTCATGGATGTCATACCATCGCAATCATGCGACGATGATATTGGCGGAGACTTTGAATGGCCTGGATGCCTGGCGATAAGGTCGTTCTAACTTTCTGAGGGTAGCCTTGTGATGTTCTTCATGTGGTTATCTGAAAGATTCCTCCTGGTGACTCCTCCGGAATATCCTTTATCGATTGTGCCCAACTTCTTTTCGTGCCATTTCATCAGTGTTGGCCTGGATATCGAGAGCTGGGAGAATAGGTTTGTGGAGCATGGGGCTCTATATTTGCACTGGTTAGTGCCTTGGTGGGGAAAACTACTGCATATTCTAGAGCTGGGGGAATACCCGTACGTTCGGCTGGTTGGTCTCAGATAAACCTCTTTTTATTTCCCTTGGCGGCTTCTGTGCCAATTTAGTCGGAAGCAGGTCGTGCCACCTCGGGCACTAGACTTCTTTTCTTTAGAAGATCTGATAGAGAATCTGCGCATGCGACTTGGCTCTTTGTGGGAGAGTCGGTGTCCATCAACCCATCCTTTTCAGTCCACTGGGAGAGTCTGTCACATCCCCGGGGATTATATAAAGTTATTGTGGAGAAGAGTAGTCAGCAAGATGTTGGTAGTGGAGACTGGACAAAGGTGGTTTGTCTTATCTGATACCATAGAGGGAGGTGTTGTGGTTTTTCTGAGGCTGGTTAGAGCTTATCGATCCATAGAGTGTCTGCGGCACTCTACTCGGGCAGGGGAAGCTTGGGGACCCCAGGATGTAGATGATGATGATGATGATGATGATGGAGTGGAATCCTCTGGTAGCTGTGGGTAGGACTCTTGCAGGGAGTTTGTTTTGTAATGGGGAATAAATTTGAGAATTTATTTGGCTTTTTAGGAAGGTAGGGGATGGGATATATTTATTTCTTTTCTTATGTAATTTCACTGTAATTTCTTATTAGTGAAATAAATAAGTTTTTGATCATCCAGCTGTGACTTTTGATGAATTTTGTATTTTTGAATTATCTATATCGATCGCTAAGTCATGAATAATCCTATTGTTCAAGTATATGTTAGAATGAACTGTCATTCTCGGAGATAAGAAAAGAATAGTTTTTTGTGAAAAATAAAGGGGTGTGCTCATGTAAGCTGTATGATCTGCCTACGTACCTCTGGGGGTTTTGAAAAGTTTTAATTTTTCTGGAAATGGTTTTTATAAAGGATCAGGCCCACATAGTTCTGGGTAGAGGGAAATGAAGATTTTTTTAGAATAGTATGGATATGAGAAGAGTCGTAGCGCGCCGATATTTCGGACTATGGGTAAAACTTCTTTAGATGGTCCAGATTGACTGGGCGCGCCATTTCCTCCCTGTCGAGGTCGATAGCGGCACTGCCGGATTAGATCTTCTTCATAATGTATGGGCCACTCTAATTTTGCTTGAATTTTCCTCTAGGGTCCCAGATGGGATCTACTATTTCTTTGAGGGCTAAGTCCCCCTCTCGTACATCGCGATCCTTGACTCTCTTATTGAATGATCGTGCTATACGTTGATGGTACCCTTACAAGTGATACAACACTTTCAGTCTCCTTTCATCCAAGAGTGACAGCTCATTGAGACGGCTTTGATGTCAATCATCCTCACTGACCTGGATTTCGAGCATGATGAGAAGTGAAGGGATTTCTAGCTCAACGGGGAGGACTGCTTCCATGACGTAGACCAGAGAGTAAGGGTTAGTCCCAGTAGAAGTTCACATCGAGGTTCGGTAGCCCCAGAGGGCGTAAGGGATTCGGTCGGTCCAATCTCGATAGCTTTCATTTATCTTACTGATGATGGCTTTGAGGTTCTTGTTGACTGCATTGATCGCACCATTGGTCTGAGGTCAGTAGGGAGAAGACTTGTGTCTCTGAATCCCATACTCATTGACCACTTCTGTGATTTTTTCCTCAAAGTACAACCAGTTATCTGACACTAGTTTATGTGGGACCCCATATCGGCAAACAATGTCCTTTCTGATGAATTTGGACACTTTCTTGGCAGTCAGAACTATGTATGACTCTGCTTCAATCCATTTGGTGAATTAATCAATGGAAATTAGGATGAATTCATGTCTGTTGGAAGCCTTGGGTGTAACCTTCCCTATGATGTCGATGCCCCAGGTGGAGAATTGCCAGGGAGAATTCATGTTGTATAATTCTCACAGTGGCAGGTGTTGAAGGTTGGAAAACTGTTGGCATTTGAGGAATATTCGGATATAGGCGGTGCAATCCTGGACCATGGTGGTCCAGTAGTAGCCTTGTCGGATGATCTTCTTGGCAAGCATGTGATCATTCATGTGGGGCCGCATTCCCTGCTGTGGATTTTTAGCATTATCTCTTTAATGTTAGCCCCTGCGATGCAGTGTAAATGGGTTCCATCGAAGTTTGTTTTGAACAGTGCTTTGTGACAAATTATGTATTGGGTGGATAGTCTTTAGAGGGTTTCTTTATCTTTCTTGTTGGAACCTTCTGGATACCTACCATGCTTGAGGAGGGGCCAAATATCATAGTACCAGCAATTGGCTAGTTCGGGATCTTCTTTGGTGATGAGCTCAATGTGGTAGTAGTGTGTTGGCTTATCTTGCTTTTGGACTAGGAAGGGGGGCCATTGTTTTTCCTTCGGGCATGTCGACCATGGATGCCAAGGTAGCAAACGCATCGACAAGGTTATTATTTGCTCGAGGCAAGTAATGGAAGGTGATATCTTGGAATTGGGAGGCTAGTTCTTCTAAGTGGGCATGGAAGGGTTGGAGTTTCTTGTCCTTCACTTTTTATTTTTTAAGCACTTGATTGATGATGAGGGAAGAATCCCTGTAGACATCTAGGCATTGGATACCTTTCTTGAGATAAACTTTGAGGCCTATCATACATGCCTCCTATTCAGTCATGTTGTTAGTGCAGGGGAAATCTAATTGGATAGCGATGGGAGTGTGGGAGTCATCTGGAGCGATCAAGAGTATTCCAATGCCATATCCCTTTTTATTGGCAGTTCCGTCAAATAACATTTGTGATCGAAGGTCATCTTGAGAAACAGAGAGGATGTTTTCATCAGGGAATTTGGAGGTCCAGCCATCAGCTTCTTCCATGGGGTAGTCAGAGATGGCTCTTCCTTTTATAGCTTTCTGCGTAATGTACACGATATTAAACTCATCCAGGAGAATCACCATCGGTCCATTCATCTAGATAAGGTAGGTTTCTCAAGCAGGTACTTGATGGGGTCCATCCGGGATACAAGTTTGATGGGGAAGGCGAGATGTAGTGTCACAAATTTTGGGTGACCCAAACAAGTGCGACATATGCCTTTTCCAAAGAAGTGTAGTTGACTTTATACCCATCCAATTTGTAACTAGCGTAATAGATGGATCTTTCTTTACGGGATTCTTTAAGATATTGTTCTAGTAAAGCCCCAGCTGCAGTGTCGGTTATGGTTAGGTATAGGAGCAAGGGGAGACCAGGTTGTGGTGGCATGAGTACCGAAGGTTGGGACAGATATTGCTTGATTCAGTCAAAAGATTCTTGGCAGGCCTCATTTCAAACCTTGGTTGAATCCTTTTGGAGGAGTTTGAAAATAAGTTTGCAGATGGAAGTTAGCTGGATGATGAACCGAATGATGTATTGTAATTTCCCAAGGAAAACACAGACTTATTTATCCATTCGGGGAGGTGGAATCTCAATTATGGCTTTCAGCATGGCAGGAGCTACTTCTATCCCCTTCTCACTAACCATGAATCCCAAGAGTTTTCCCTTTGTAACTCCAAAGACTCACTTCTGTGGATTGACTCTCATCTGATACCGTCGTAGTCGTTCAAAGAAATTTTGAAGAGCTGGAGCAGGACCTTCTCTAGTTTTGGATTTGATAATCATATTATCCATATAGACCTCGACTTCTTTATGAATCAGAACGTGCATGATTATTGTGGCAGCCCTCTGGTAGGTAGCCCGGCATGCTTGAGATCAAATGGCATAGGGGTGTCAAAACGTTCCCCACGGAGTGATGAACGCATTTTTTTCTTGGTGATCTGGGATCATTTTGATTTGGTTGTATCCGGAAAACCCGTTGATGAATGACTTGAGAGCATGACTGGAATTATTGTCCATGATCATGTCGATATTGGGTAATGGATAATCATCCTTTGGAGAGGCTTTGTTCAAGTCCCCGTAGTCTACACACATCCGAACTTTCCCTCATGATTTCATCACAAGCACTATGTTGTCTAGCCATATGGGATATTCGATCACCTAAATGAAGCCCACGTTTAACTATTTGACCACTTCTTCTTTGACTTTGAGCGACCATTCGGTGAGATGATTTCTTAATTTTTGTTTGATCGGCTTGTAGTCTGGGAGAGTGGGGATCTCATGTTGAGCTATTTTAGGATCAATGCCAGGCATATTGTCATAGGACCACACAAAGACATCTACAAATTCCTTCAGCAATTCTTCAAGTTGTGCGCGCTCATGCTCGTCAAGGGTATCCCCTATCCTAATCCCGCTCAATTGGCTACTAAAATCGAGGTTAACAATAATAGATTCTTCTTCATTAACTTCAACGTGGATATGTTGTTTGTTATTAACCTTATTTAGATCGGTTAAGAATTGTTCATTTGAAAAATCATCATCATCAAGCGTTTGATTAGAGTCTAAACAATTAATGTAAGGCAAAGCAAGATACTCAAAATCTTCATTTATTTCATTGATAGGAAAAACAACATTGAGAACCTTATTAAAGGAGGTCTCGATTACATTAGGGCAATGATGGACAACAGAAGAAGAGATAGGGTGAACATTGGGGTTATATGGGATTTTGATAGGCAGAACTAGCGCAGCATGCCGGTTGAGGAGAGGTGTATCAGTAGCTTTAATCAGACGGGATGGATCCAGTGATGTAGTGCTTGAACGAACCATGCATAGTGTTAGCCCCAGTGTCTGTTGGTTAAACGAATCATCGAAATGACCTTCCTCGGTCTCTTCAGTATCTTTAATGAGAGATTATACATGGTGTTGAGAACTTTCGGCCCCTGGGTACCTTTCCTGGAAAAAGATCTCCATTCCAGGCTTCATCTTCTTGTCTATATGGTCATACCATGGTTCCGGAAAGTCACAAAAATGCAAGTCTCCGCCATCCTTAATGAATCATCCATTCAAGGAATCCCCTGGGATAGTCTAGATGCAGTCTAGTCTTCTCTTTAATTGATACTGGCATATCATTATGATCTCTTATTCTGATCGTTGATACTCCAAACCATAGGAAGAGAACTTTTTCAGTACGATGGAATCAATTATCCCTTGTTGTCTTTGTCCTAGCCCCAGTCCGAGCATGAAGTGCATGTTTTTGAACATTTGAATCACATTGACGTTGCCATGAGGGTTGTATTCCGGACAAACCCTTTCATTGAAATCTTCCCCTTCCGGGAGTAGAAGTGTCTATACTTGGAATCCTAATAGGAGCATATCATTTGACCCGTGTTGTATCTCAAGGATTGGATTACTGATAATTGCACCCTCAGCATTGTCGTCATCACCTAAAATGGTGATGACTCATCCATCGATGAAGAACTTCAATTTATGATGGAGCGAGGAAGACACACCCTTGATACTGTGGACCGAAGGTCGTCTAGGCAACGGGATGAAACAAGTTGGGATGTCAATAACTTGTAATTCAACAACAGGGTTTATAGGACCATCCCCTATTGCAAGTTTTATGGATCCCATCACCTCCTGATGGGTATTATCATAGGCACGTACAACAGTGAAGTTTCGAGCGAGGTCACTTTCCTTCAGTCTTAAACACTTGAAGGTTATTAATGGGCAGACATTCAAGGAGGATCCATTATCGGTAAGAGAGAGTGGTACGATCTTCCCCATAACTTCGACGGAGATGTTGAGTACATGATTGTGGTTTGGACCGATTCTGGGGATTTTTTCTTTGGAAAAGGATAGCATTCGGGTAGAGGTTAGGGATCTGACTAAATTTATCGCTTCTTTTGGTGTGTAGGAACTGTGGTTCCAGTGAATAACTTGATCAAAGCATTTATGTGCAGTTGTGAAGACATGAAAAGCCCCCATAGAGTGATGTTAGCTTGAGTTTTCTTCAGTTGATCGAGGATCTTGCTTTCCTCGAGGGTTATCTCTGGTATCGAAAGGTTTTTAACCCCCTTCCCTTTGTCATTGGCTGGTGGTAAGCTTGGGATCTGGTAATGCCTCCCTAATCTGGTTATGTGATTTACTGAAGAAGGGAAGAACATGAACCCTATTTCTTCGTCAATATCAGGTTATTCTGCCACCTTGTTTATTTCTCCAAGGAGTTATTCAAATGATACATCCCACACATGTTGGCTACCGAGCTAGTTTTATCGAAAGCTTTCTATTCATTTGAATCTTTAAATTCTTCCCCCCATCCGGTGGCAAGAATTATGTCTTTCCATGTAAAGTCGATGCAGTCCACAACTTCAATGGCTTCTTCATACAGGTCCTCCCATTTTGCGGGGAGATGTAAGGGTAAAGGGTCTAGGTGACCTTGTAGCTTCAGAGTATCGAGTCACTCACTCATACTACAAATATTATTGGTTTGGCTGAATAATTCTGCTATGATCTGGACAACGTCATCTATGCTGACTTCATCGGTTGATACTACCCAACTATTTGACTCTCGAGCCCATTTTCGTGCTTCTAAGAACATCATACTGAACCTATAGCAATCATCTGCGAGGGCAATTTCTTCCCGAACTCAAGGAGTTGGTTTAACGCTTATGATAATTCCATACTTCCATTTTTAGAACGGGTACGAATAGTGATGCATGCTCTGGTAAGGAGTTACAGTACTTGATTAGTGAGGCTAGCAAGGTGTAGGAGGAAATATGGGCAAGTTTGGACAGGTTTATGAGAGTATATGGGTGTGATTTGATTTGAGGGGTCAAATTCTAGGTTCTCTTCTAGGAAGATGGCATTGGCATGATTTGGGAGTGGGTCGTGAGTAGTGTTTGTCTTGGGATTAGATGGTGGGGGATGGTATCCCGGTCAATTAGATCCTGGATTATGTTTTGAAGGTGAAAGAATTGGTTGGTGGTATGGCCAGCTATTTGGTGAAAGGAGCAATGGGCATCTGCCTTGAAGTTTCTTCGAAGTGGATTTAGCAATGGATGGGGGTCCAGGGGTTTGATAAGGTCTCGGCTTAACAAAGCTTGATAAACTTTGGAGAGGGGAGCATGGAGCTCAGTGCATTCCTTTTGGACTGGGATAGGGCATCTTTTTGGTGCCCACAAGGTGGTTGGTTGAGAGATGTTGTTGATGTTTGAGACTGCATCATTAACAGGTTTACCATATTTTCTCGGAGTAAATTATCCGGACACTTTCTTTGGTTCAACTTCTGTTTTAGCAAAACCTTCCTCAATTTCTACTCCTGCATGTCTAAGAGCTAGGAAGTGGGGATAGTATTTTCGTCCCATTATTGCTCGGACATGGGGTAAGAAGTTCTTCTTCACTATGTTGACTTGTTCTTCCTCGGATGGCCGATTGGTCATGGTGGCTGCTTTTTCCCTCCATCGGGCTATGAATCTACTGACTGATTACCCAGAGTTCTATTTGAGCGGTTCTAAATCATGATGGGTGACCTCAATCTCTTCATTGTATTTGTAATGTGACATGAATTCTTAGTCTACATCCTCCCAGCTATGGATTCTAGATTCCTCGAGAGATAAAAACCATCGGAGGGCGCTATCCTTCAAAGTTTGCTGAAATAAGTGGGGCATCACTTCTTCAGAAGCCCCTAGGAGAGTCATAGTTCGGTGATAACTACGAAGATGAACAATCGGCCGACCACTCCTTTCGAATTTCTCAATATTTGGCATCTTGAATTTATCGGGTAACCTTGCTTAAGGAAAAGGAGACATGTGGGTGTAGTCCATGTAATTCCGAGAGATTCTGACTTGGTCGAATTTCTTAGTTAGCATCTTGAGATCTTCTTTGACCTTATCCATCTCTTCTTCTTTTGGATCAATGATCATAGGCAAGTTATACCCAGGCTGGGCAGGGTTTGGCATAAGAAGCTGGGCAGGCGGCGACCCATTAGTACGAGGGGCACGGGGAGTGTGCTGATACTCTTCGGGAACACAGATAGGCTCGGGTGGACCCATAGTGAGAGGGAATAGGGCCTCAAGCTCTTAAGGAATAGGAACCTAGTTTCGTTGCATCTTTCAGACCTTAGTCTAGATATTGTCAATCTTGGACACGAGCTGAGCTAAAACTACCATCATATCAGGCTGCAGAACTGGTACTTGATATCGTGTAAAAACGTGCCAAATGTGGCGGCGTACGACATACACAAATATAATATAACGGACATGATAAATATGTCCTTACAGTAATATATACACAGCTATGGTTGGACTTGTAACAACGCTCATGGGCAGGGTCCCATTTTAAAAATGAGCGAAACTTGGGCGGCAGGTCGACTCGAAATTTTGATAAAGTTTCGGGTCAAAATCGGAAGTATAACATATGTGTCCTAGGCTTAACACCTATATATGGGTATGCAGTTGGGTGGGTGAATTGGAAAGGGTCCCCCCCCATTGGCATGACTTCCACGATATATGTCTTACTTTTGAGGACAATCGTTACGTGTGGACAAGCCATTTGATATATGTGAGTGTACGTGAATTGCCTCACTATATACCTCGTGGGGATGGTAGGTGTGAGAGAAAATTCCATATACTCGGCGTATACCTCCTGTGATGACTTCGGTCAAGTGGTACGATATGGGAGAACCGTTCGATATACGTCGAAGGTACTTGGGCAATGGAAGGTGAGAGTCATATCACTTAGGCTAACTATGCCCTGTCGGACCAGCGCCCATCACGAAGTGACCCTTCAGTTACTGGACATAATTTGGTATATAACAATGCTCTTTGGTGATGTCGTGTGAATCATGCATGATTCTCTTATTAGTATCTTATAATGAGAGTGCCTTTCTTGATCATGCCAAATAGGGAGCAAAGTCCAAGTACCAAGGGTATACCAAGTATGGATGGGTGATGCATGCAACATGTGGATATATGTGATCCTAGGTGCACATGGTGCGAAGTGTACATGGAGAATCTTCTACAAGCATGTGAAGAGAAGCATAAGCATGAGGTACACATGAAAAGGGGAACATGCAAAGAAGATGAGTATATAAGAAAAAAAAGCACCCATGTAAATAGAGTCTAGCTCTCATATAAAAATGTCCCCAACGGAGTCGCCATTGTGTCCATCCCTGATCCTCGTTGAGACATAGAGGAGGAGGGTTCATCTCCCCGGTGAGAGGATCTTGGTCCTGTGCATCCCTTTCAAGAGCGCTTCGGCCATCGTCGGAGATATGTGAGGTGAAAAATGTAGAGAGATGGATTCGCCAACCTATTTTACTCAAAACAGACAAAAGAAGGTGGAGCCATCCCGAAAGACAGCATCCAAATACATACTGATACATACAAAACCAAAATTGATTCGAAAAGGGTTCGGAGGCTAAGTTGTGAAATGGGAAGGTGTTAGGAACTCATTCCTCCCTTGCGGTCTCTCATGGATTTGTTGTTATTTTCCTTTAATTCCCCATGGTATGTGTGCATCTGTATATGTAGTGGAGATATAAATCATCAACTTGTATCATTGCAGAGATAAAGAGAGTCATCCATAGGAATATTCCTAAAAAATAATATTAGAAAATAGGATTTATGTGATTATCCTAGCGTTGATCGTTATAATGGAACGATAATGCATATGGAATAATACGCCACTAAGAATAAATATATGTATATCCAAATATATAAAATCTAAGAGAATTAAGTTGAAGAATTAGAAAAATAGAAAGGGGGAGAAAAGTAGGACTCGAATCTCAAGTTTTACTCCAAGACGCCTACGTAGCCTATAGAGGCATCAAACTCCACATAGTTTGTATACAAAATGAGAGGTGGGGTTTTTTCCATAAATCCAATCGGGGACTTCTCTTATGTATGTGTGAGTGTGTGTAAAAACGTGTTTTCGTTGTGAGCGAAGTGTGAGAATTCCCATTTGGAATTTATGAGCAAACCTTCTTTTTATTATTTTTCGAGTTTTATTTATATGAAAATAAGGGATGTGAAATAATACTAAATAAAAAGTATATTAGGATATGTGAGATGGATAGAATAAAAGTGCTAAGTAATAAAAATAAGTTAATGCAAATTTATGAGAATTTGAAGAGAGGGTTGAGGAAGTTGGAACTTCTTGAAGATCTTGAACTTGATTGAATGTTAGAGAGCAGCCCTTGCACTTAGATGGTGATGAAGGGTAGTTAATTCACCAAGTTTGGTGAAAAAGGTAATGAAAAGTGAAGGTTGGAAGAGTATTTGGGTGAGGAAATCACACTGACATCGAGAGAGGTTTTCTGAGTTCACTGAGAGTGATGGATTTCAGATCTTGGGTTCTCTTGTAATGAGGTCGGGCCCTCCATTTTATAGGCCCGGGGCATTGCCGATTGGCATAGGCCTGGTCCTACCAATCGGCAGGTGTTTTTAGGCACACTACCGATAGGCAGAATTTAGAACATGTCATTTGGCAGTCTCTTTAGGGTTCCTTCGAAAAAATGGTCGTAAAACGCAAACCGTTGATTCGAATTATGCACGGGGTGAACCGCTGGAAAGGTATTTTAGATACCTTTGAAATTCCTTTGGACTTGTCCCAGGTTCGGGAGTTAACTTCGGGTCAAATGTGGCTTGAAAGCGCTCGTTAGTCATTTGGACAGGGGAATGTCGAACGCAAATGGATCGTACATCCTCATGGTAAGTCAGAATTGTGCACGGGTTGGACCGTTGGAAAGGTTATGAGATGTAATTAGAATCCAAAATAGTTTTACCCAGTTTGGGGAGTTGACTTTGGTCAATCATGATCTGGGATCGTTCGGTGACCTTTTGAAGTAAAACGGATCGTTCGTTCATACCGTAAGTTAAAATTACGCACGGGGTGGACCATTTGAAAGGGGTTTAAGCGCCATTTGAGGATTCATTCAGTATCAATCTAGCTGAAGAGTTGAATTTGGTCAGACGGAGCCTGGGTGCGTCTAGTGACCTCCTGATCAAGTTTCAGGGGAAAACGAGTTGTTCATCCGCACCGCAAGTCAGAATCATGCATGAGGCGGACCGTTGGAAAGGGGTTTCAGTGCCCTTTGAGGATTCATTCAGTCTCGTACGAGCTAAAGAGTTTGAATTTTGGTCAAACAGAGCCTGAGAGTGCCCGATGGCCTCTAGGTTAGTACCCGAGGTATGACTTAGGTTTGTTGTGATGCAGGGGGTGATAGAATAGGTTGTCTACCGAAGGATCTCGGAAGAAGTAGTTGATGAGGGGAGTGAAAGTGGCTTTGTTGGAAGTACCTATGCACCTTCGAGATATACGATCCATCTCCGAACGGCTTGCAGCCTCTTTGGAATCTAGTACTTCATCGAAATAAGGCACTTCTCCTGTGGGCTCAAAACCTAGAAGTTCACAAACATCTTCTAGTGTCACGGTAAACTCACCCCATGCAGCTATGAAGGTATGGGTCGTAACGTTCCAGTGAGAAACCAGGACCACTAGAGCGGCATTATTTTTTGATAAGGTGAACTCGCCAAATCATTTAGCCCGATACAACCCTACCTTGGTGAGAGTCATGGCGTGGGAGCTATGCATATGCGCATTCCAAGCAGCAATTTTAGCAGGGGAGCCTCCTGGGACCAAGGGAAGTCACCTCTTCGAGATGAAAGCGTAGAGTTCCCTCTGAGGGGAGGAAGCCCCATCCAGCTGAATCTTCTCCTTCATCACCAAGAAGCAAAGAGTCATATTTAGCACTAAAAGTTCAGGTCTTGCTGAGGCCAGATAAGTCATCACCCTTGCCAAAAATGGGGGACCAACGGTAAAAATTTAGTTTCTCTTGATGAGAAACATCTAAGTTGGTGGAGCTAGCGGTGGCAGTGGCAGCAGAAGTGGCAGAGGTGGGGCTTGGTTGAGCAGCAGTGGGGGTAGCCTTGTGGACACTTGAAGAAGCCATAATAAGTGATGATGAGAGAAACATCTCAGTAAGGAAGAGCTATGGACAAAAATGGAGGAGTACAGCCACATCTGGTGGTGTAAGAGACGATGAGAAGAAGGAAACCAGGGAAAAGCATAGAAATAATGGCGCTCTGAGGGTTTTCTCTCTCTAATAATGCTGTGAGTTGAAGATGACGAAGGCGAAAGTAAGAGAGAAATGGCTAAGTGTTTGAATACAGCCGTTTGAAATTTATGGGTTCGCCTTTTAAGTCTCACACCAACACATATGCTAAGCCATCGGTAATTATTTCTCAAGGACACGTGGTGCTCCAGGAAGTTTTTTGATAGTTGAAAAGATGGCATTACATCATTAATGAAGTGACACATGGGGAATAGAGAGAGTTTTCTTCCTAGGCAAGTTTGAGTTTTGGCCCCAGAATTTTTGTCAGACATATCCAATAACTCCCACCGAAGAAGTTGTCCCAACGGTTCAAAAGAGCTACAATGTCCCCTCACTACAAGTCCAAATCTTGTCTAATCTCGACTCAGATACATCGGGGACATTTTTTCCACATTTCAAAATAAAGAAACAATGACGCAGCAAAGCACAAATGAAGTAGTACCTTCAAATGGTGAGAATTTCACAAGCCTTAACGATAGGGGCAATCCTAACGAAAAAATCCATTGCCTACAACTATACTCCACAACACCACAAATGGGAGAATTTCACCCCCAGAGTAAAAATGGGTATTTGAGAAAGTCAGCAGGTGAATCGGGAGAATTTTAAATAGTCAAGCCAGAACGGTTGAAGCTCAGTGATAGGAAAAAGTTACGATGTCCCTTCACCAAGGTGCCAATAAGCCGTAACGCTTCGACCCGGGTACATCGGGGAGGATTTTACTTTTTCCTGGAGGCATTAACCATAGTGGTTGAAATGAAGGAAAAGATTTTTCACACAGAGAAGGTTCAACGGATTAAGAAGTTTTTGTGCAGACATTTCTTGTGTCCACAACAAATCTCTACACGAAGGGGAAAATGTTGGGGGGATTGAAAGTAATCTTGAGATTAGAGATAATCCCCCCATTAACAAATAGTGTTTGGGATTAAGGCAACGATGCAGCTCAGCGAGGTAGTTTAGCGTGGCAGCCCGGAATGATCTTCCAGCAAAGAAGCTGATCGAGACAACTCACCCTTTAGTCATGTCTATTTACTTAGTCTTGTTGAATATATTTATTTATATTTACTATGAGCTATAATGATTGTAATTATGTTACGATCATAATGGCATTCAGTGTTAGGTCTAATGATACTCGCGAGAGACCAAGCTTGGCAGGGCCCGGGAGAGCTTTCATGCTCTATCGAATGACCTCGTTGTGGGAACTTTAGAGAGACTTGGTTTGGAGGATTGAGAAGTGAGGCACCATTGGGGCTTGTCCTAACCATCTTAGATACACCTGGTAAAACACCAAAAGACCATGACCGTGGAACCTCAAAGGGAGTAGCCTTGAGTTCCATCGGGCGTTGAGTTGTAAACCAAACAACCCTCTACTTAACATCACATCTACTTTATGTGATGTCACTGACTAGCTAGGCAATGTAAAATCTACACTAGAGTAAACCATGGTGGTATTTGGGGTGGTCAGACGGTCGGTATGCCACCTCTGTGATGACAGCCCCCTGACACACAATGGTTAGGCAAAAGGCATGTCTTGGCATTTAATGTTTATGATGTGAAGCTAACTAGTGCATCACACATTTAATGTTTGTGACATAAAGTATGAGTGATGTCTTTCACATTTATTAATGACTGAGTTACCTCGGGAGTGGTGTGAGAGCGATTTTAGGACCCCAACCACCTCTGGGAAAAGGATGTTCTTTTTGAAAGTTCAAAAGTTATTACTAGAGAGAATATACATTAGAGAGAGATTTTTATTACAAACCAGAGAGTTTACTCACCCACCATTGTCATTTATTACAAAGCTTTAATACTTGATTGAGATCTTTGAGGGTGGTTGAGGTGTTTGGCTACCTGCCAAGGTGTATCTAAGATGTTTACTTCTCTCTCCATCTAAATGGGTACTTCTGAGTTCGTTATTATCTTCTGAGTTATACACGAGAGATTTGTGAGTTCAAACTGAGTTTATCTTCACTACGTTGTGTTTGCATGTCTTGTAGTTAATCAATAGCGTGGTTGGTTAACTTATCATTAGTGTACTCAAAAAGGGTTACGCCTACATATAATCTACACTACCCTCTTACAATTAGACAAGTTCTTTTAGTCAGGATAAACTACTAATATTGTACATACAACTTTCCTTATATGATTTCAACTCCCTATCTAGGCTATGAATTATCTAATTTCACTAAAATCAAACTTTTTATCCAACTCACCAGAATTCCATTAAGGTAAATTTGATTGATATATGCAATTTATGTAAAAATATATATATAAGGAATTCCAACAAATATGATTCTTATTTTAATGAACTTTGACAATACCTTATTAATTAAAAAAAAGTTATAAATCATGGTTTTAAGAATAAAACTAACACCCTTTACCTTAAACTCTATTTTAAATCCGTTCTTAAAAATTCTAACCCATGCAAACTCTTGTCAACGACACACCCTAATTTTTTACACTTTTAATTCACATATATTTCCAACCTCATTAATCAAAAAGACATAATTCCCACTTGGTTTCAACCCTAAATCCAATATCAATTCCTAATGTTAATCCTAAAATATAACCAACACGGGGGTGAATTGGGTATATGGGTTTTAATGAAATTTTTTAGACTTTATTAGTTTATTTATAATAATCCATCGCAATATAATAATTCTAATTACAAGTGAGGAATTAATCAACAATGAATAATGTTGAGAGAGAGAGAGAGAGAGAGAGAGAGTAATGTAACTTTTCAAACTAAGATTTTAACATGGTTCGGCCTCTCCTTATGTCCACACTCGAGATAGTACTCAATAACTTCACTATATTAAGTCCACATATGGTGGAACTAAAACCTCATAAGTAACACTACCTTGGAATTGAAAACCAACAAGAATCTAAACTCATCCTTTCCTAAGTGGTGTCTATGAAATATCCTAAGGAATTTAAATTCCTTGACAATCCATAACTATGGCACTACTAGCCGACAAGATACAGCGAAGCTAATTGTGAGTCAAAATAATAATATTCGTAAACGAAATGTTAAGTCAAGAAGATTTTCTATAAGTAATGAAGTAATATGTTTAATTTCTCTCTCTAAAAAAATATATAAACAAATTTCACAAGTATATAGTTCAAATGGATTTTAGGACATATCTTTAACACAAGTGGGTGTTGGGATTATAACTTTACTAAAGAGGCATTGGGATTGATAATTTAGGTTCAAATGTGTTTTCTTGAAGTTATTGCTTTAATTATGTTTTGGGGTCTAAAACTCATAAGTGGTTATTCTAATTTCTCTTTAAAAACTCTGTAAATGGATAATACCAGCTAGGATGAACAAGATTTAATTAAGGATATGATGTTGTAAGCTTGGGTGATTTGGAAATGGAATATGAGGCCTTATTTATAGTTTTAGGAGGCAACCCTAAATTTATAAAATGTTTGGTATTCATATTGGAAGACATAGGGTATTAAGATGAAATGTTGGAAGATTTTACCAAAAATGATTCTATAAAACCTAACACTTTTAGTAGACTAAAAGTCAAGGTTTAGTCTACTAAAACTCCTTTTGTTTGAGTTTTAGTTAGTTCTCTTTAAGGTTTAGTTGGGTGTAAAAAGTTTAGTTGGATAAAATATTTTTAGATGACTAAAAGAAAGGTTTAACCAACTAAACCTCCCATATTTTAGGTAAAATAATGTTGGATTTAGGTATGTGCTTTGGGGAAGTTTTTGGGTATATTTGGGTGGATTTAGTTGTTTAGGTTTTAAGCATATACAAGTCTAAACGTGTTACTTTATATTTTTTACAATTGTTCCTAAAATACAACATAATAAATTAAATAGTAAGTGGGCTTTTGAGCATTCTTTGACTTGCTTGAATTTGTAATTATGGACTTGTGATTTGATTCTTACAGGTGTTTGATCACCATAGGTTGTGGGATTAGGTGGAACTTTGTTTGATTACCTAGTTTATGTATGGGCATATCTTGCGTCTTGAGAGCTTAGGGTTTGATGAAGACATGAATTAAATTTTAGATCTCTTGTGATCTTCATTCTTTTCGTTATGATCTTTATTATCTTGGTTAAAAAACTTCATTATATTTGCATGGATATGGTTTCATTGTTGCTTAGATGATATGTTCCCGAAAACATGTATCATAATGTATTAAGCTCTTTATTTAATCTAATGTACATTTTAAGAGAGTATAGTGGAGTTGCGATCATGTATCAATTGTGTTATCATCATACAAAATCATTTTTCTTTAAAACATTTTGTTTCACAATATGCCTTTTTTTATGATGGCAATACATTTAATATAGTTTGAGAAGTTTTAAAGTCGCCCCTTGCTTTGAGACTTGTGGTCTTAAAAAATTGATTTTCCCCCCTCAATAGTAGCATCTTGTAAATCACATTTCTCCCCTTTCGTCATTATTGAACAAGGTGGGGAGGTTATTTTTGCAAAGTTTATTTTTGATGTTGCACGACTTACATGATTGTACATGTTTTGATTCCTTCTTTCTTTTATTGATAATTAATTGCATTATTGGGTTAGTAAATGTGGAAAAAACAATTCCATGAATTTGTAACAATGTTACTTTGATGTTAAAAGTAGTAGGAAAATTTTTAATAGAGAGATATTAAGATTCAAAACATAATGATCACATTTGTTCACTAAATGTTATTACAAATACAAGCATCATAAAATTATGGGTAATATGGATATTTCGGATTATAAGAACCATTAGCTTGATTATTTGAGTTCGGTCCTCTATTTTCTTGAGGAGGTTGACGAAAAAGTGGACATCCACCATGGGCATGTTTGGATAGGATAAGCATGTGGAGGGACAAGGAAGTTCTTGTGTGACCCAATATGTTATGTTGGATGCATTTGTCTATTGGGATGACCAAGTAGTCCATTATTCGGCATAAATATTGTAGGCATATTAGAATATGCGGATATTATTACTTTCCTAGTCCAAATGGCAAGTAACTTGTTGACACCATTGGTGATTATCATGATGTAAGGAGGTGACAGTGTTCTTAAGGGTGTAAACATGATTTGTAAGGCGATCGCGTTGAGCGTGAGATGCAAGTATTTCTTCATGTATCCAACTAGTAAAGGTATAAAAATCACGAGGTAAATTTTCAACGAGCAATTTTTTGGATAAGGGATCATAATGGGGAATTTTATGGGGACTGGTACAGGGAATGTCAGAAGAATTGATATGAGGAATGTTATGGGTACTCTTATGGGCCTTGTTATGGTTATTATATTCTTCTTCTTCTTTTTTGTTCCTCTTCTTCTTCTTCTTCTCCTTCTTATTCTTCTTGCTCCTCTTATTCATGTTATTCTTTAGTCCGCCATTCACCATGAATTTTTATGAGACCAGTGAGTTTGAAGATATGTAGTGATAAGTAAAATGATGTAGCTATAGGTAAGGGGTCGTGTGTGAGGCAGAGTGAGATATTCATACTTTTGAAAAGATTGATAATAACCATCTAATATGGAATATATGTGTGTAATATCTTTGGGTAGTTCAACATTCAATTGGATGCTCCAAATGAGAAAAATACCAAGGTAGGAGATGGTTCCACGAATACCACCTCATGGAATTATACAATAGGTTACAAGGTTGTGAATGATCCTTGAGGTCGCATTGAGTTCATTGAAGGAGAGATAGTATGATTTTATGGAGGCAATGTATCTTTTTGTAAGGAAACTCATTAGAGTAACGGGATTTAAACTAGCAAACTATGTCCATTTATGGGAGACAATGTTATCAAAATCGACATTAGTAATATCACAAATAATGGAGATATCCCTATATGTAAATTTAAATTATTTTCTAACTTATGAATGTATGTAATTCTTTATGTTGGAGAGATTGGTGTAGAATACCCGAACAAATCTTAGATATGTAATTCCATTCGTCTCGAGAAATTTGAGTCGCCCTTGATATCAAATATGGTATGAATGTGGAGAAACTCAGTTTTGAATAAACTTTAGGGAATGATCATGTCGGATGTGACTGTTCTTTAGGAACATAAGTATTTGAAAATATTTTTATTACTGGGGTGTTTATGGAAATGTAAACCAAGGTGAGGAGTACTTTCAATAACACTTTTAGATCTTTTGTTAAGTGTTCTTCAAGAGGAGTCCAGTAGTGGTGTTCAAGAAAAGTTTTATAAGTACAATTGTGAGCGAGAATGGTTGATATATGAGGTGAAAGCCCTTGGGTTTATAGAGGGGATATGTGGGTATAAGTTAATTATTGTAGGAGAAATCCAAGATAATTAAGTAATAAAATTAGGAATTCATTTTAGTGTTAAACACAATTTTTGGTTCTTGTTGGGACTTATTTTTGGGTCTAAGACAACTTTGAAGGAGTACGCTTGTGTTCAAATAAAGAAATTATTTAATTAAACCCAGTGTTGATCAATTAAGTCCTAAACATTCATCTAGGTGTGATTGAAGATGATAAAATCAAGCAAGAACATTCAAACACACACATGTGAGGAAAAATCCCCCAAAGGGGCAAAACCTTTTATTTTCACTATAATATTGTAAGACACAATTACATGGATTACAATAAAAATACAGTGTGACACAAAAATACCCGCAGGCGTCGATTCTGATGTCGTCGGCTTGAATCTCCCTCAGGAACTCCAGATGAGCAGCAATGAAGAAGATAGATGTCTTCTCCACAAAGGTTAAAAAACACAAGGTTGTGTTATTGGTTTACAAAAGGATTCACAAAGGTTTGGAAAGGATGTGTGAATTAAAACATGAGTCTTGGGAATAAAAAATATGAAGACTAGAGAAATTAGAACTCTCAAAATCGTCTCTCCAAGTCTTATGAAAGAACTCCCCCAAAGTTGGATTTTATAAGGAAACCAAAAAGAGTTTCACGATTTTAAAACACTTACCAGCGTCAGGTACCTCGAACTGGTTCGGGTGTACCGCAAACCAGTGCGCCCCTCCCGAACCGGTTTGGCCTTCGGTTTGCAAAAAATCAATGGAACTTGGGGCTTAAACACTTAGCATCTTTCCAAGGGTTTTTCTCGAAATTTTCTCCATTTTCAAAGGGACATAACTTCTTTATCGTAGCTCAAATTGAGGTGTCGTTTCTTTCAGTATCTTCGTTCCGGCGAGCTCTTCACCTTTCCAGTTGACCGGACCTCCGTACGATGGTTGTAAAATTACCAAAATTCCCTTAAACTTCCATATCTTGCCTTCTTTCACTATTTTGACTTCTCTTTCATACCACTTGCATTAAGTCCCTAAAATTGTGGAACATGAAGTCATTGAGGCAGATGTGGGACACATGATGGACATGTTGAATGCTTGATTCTCAGAATTTGGATAGAGCTTGTCGTATGAGATCGTGTAGATATGTGCCAAATGTAGCGGTGTACGACATACATAAATGTAAGATATCGTACATGAAAAAAATGTCCTTACAAATAATCTCCCCCTATGTCTATGCCGATACATACATAAAAAATCCGAATTATCAAATAACAAATTGCCTATACAAATATACCGTCCCAAAATTGGAAAGATACAAATGAATAAGTCTTGATCGTTTGATCCTCAAATCGTCAAAAATTTTCTCATAAGGGTGTGCAATTCAGAGATCATCAATGTAGTACCTACACACATGAGATAAAGCAAATACCAAGTGCGTATGAAGTTTGAAATGAGATAAATATAGATACCAATTTATGATGACATATCGAGTTTGAAGTGAGATATACATGGATACCAATTTATGATGAAAGCATACGACATATCTCAAATCTCAAAAACACCTCAAAAACACCCCCATAATATGATAATTCTTTCTCCTCCTTTTTATAATGTCCCCAAATAGACATATATGAGAAGCAATAATAAATGCACATGGAGAATGTCATAAGGAAAGAAACTTTTATTTTTGAATTTTTCAAAATTTTTCACACAAAATATACAAACAAATTATCACACCATAAACGAACACAAAATAACCAAGTCGATGATAGCGTAAATGTATGGGTGTGATCAAATTCGATAGGAAAATCAATGCATACAAACATGACATATGTGCACGATGGAGATTGGATACTCCTAATGAATAAACTCAGAATCTTCCTTTGGTGTAAAAATATTGAAAATATGAGACATTGACTCAATCAAATCAACAAATCAAAGCTCAAAGTGATTTTCACACCAATAAGGTCCAAAACGATTTCATTCTTTTTTAGGACTTTCAAGGAAGTGCAAACCCGTTTAAATTCTCCAACCAAACTCCCTCAGATTTATATTATTAGTAGAGGTGATCTAAATTCTAAAACTTTGGAGAATTGATGGTGAAACCTAATGGCCCATATTCGGAATGAATTGTTTTTTATTGCCTTTAAATTTTTTGGGCTCTTTTAACCTTTCTGGACCCCGGATAATAAAATTCCTCCTTTTTTTAGGTCCTTTTTAATGATGGCCTAGTATTCGCAAAGGCTAAATGAACCTTTCGTAGCCCTTCCCCATTTTCAAATAAACACACAGTCTCACCAAACGGTTTTTACATGCATTCCAATCTTGTCAGTTTTTATCGCATATGGTACGTTGTATAGACAAAATTGAGATGGAAACACTCAAGCCAATATGTGATAGATAAGTACAATAATAAAATATAGCCGGGAATGTGTGCAATAAAGGAGATATGAGTCAAACGTGTAGAAAGATATCACTAATTACATCTCAAAGACTGCAAACAATGTAAAGCACATGTATGCAATGATGTAGCGTCTCAAATCACTATCAAACATTCACATGGATAAATGGAATGAAATTTGTGACTCGGCTATCTTAAACACTCATCCATAAAAGGTGCCAATAAAATACAAAAATCTTTTCGTGCTTTTCTAAAAATTTTATAAAAAGAAAATCTTTTTGGATTTTTCAAAAAAAAAAAAGAAAAAGCAAAAAAAATACAAATGATACAACCTAGGGATAAGAATCATATGATATGAACATGACAATACATACTATCCTAGATATGAACAAACCCCTCACTCAACTGTACAAATCCCCAAAGACTTCCTAAGACTCTCAAATCTAAGGGCATCTAAAGGCTTCGTGAATATATCAACTAACTGAAGGTCGGTGGGTACGAAACTCATGGATACGACTTTCTCCTCAACTAACTGACGTATAAAGTGCTCGTGTATCTTGATGTGCTTTGTGCGTGAATGCTGGACTGGATTGCGGGATATGTGTATTGCACTCATGTTATCACAGGAGATGGTCATGGTGTCCTGTGATATCCCATAATCCTCCAGAATTTGCTTCATCCACAAGAGTTGCGTGCAACAACTCCTGACGGCGATGTACTCAGGCTCCACAGTGGACAAAGAGATGGAGTTTTGCTTCTTGCTCAACCAGGAGACAAGAGCAGAACCAAAATAGAAACACCCACCAGAAGTTCTCCTACAACCATCTACATCCCCGACCCAATCGGCATCCGAATAGGCGGACAATTGGTCATTGGTATCAAAGGAATACCAAATACCATATGAGAGAGTCCCACTCACATATTTGATAATATGTTTTAGAGAGAGTAAGTGTGACTCTTTCGGGAATGCCTAATATCACGCACAGACTCCAACACTAAAGTCTATGTCGGTACGACTGGTAGTCAAGTAGAGAAGATTGCATATCATACTCCGATACAAGGTTTGGTCTACGTCCTTGCCTGAAGTGTCCTTACTAAGCTTTATAGAAGTACTCATAGGTATACATGCATTCTTAGCGGAGTCTAAACCAAATTTCTTCACTAGGTCTCTAGCATATTTGGATTAGGAGATGAACATCCCATCCTCTAGCTGACGAACCTCGAGACCAAGGAAGAAAGTAAGATCACCTACCATTCTCATCTCAAACTCACTTTTCATATCCTCCTCAAAGTAGTGAGCATGATGGGATCATGTGGATCCAAAGACTATGTCATCCACATAGACCTGGGCAACAAAAATAGCACCGTCGTCTCCCCCTAATGAACAACGGCATATCAACTCCCCCTCTCTTAAAGCCACGGGCTAAGATATAGGAAGTAAGCCTCTCATACCAATCATGGGGTTCTTGCTTCAAACCATACAAGGATTTCCTTAGATAGTAAACGTGCTCCGGGTGCTTAGGCTCTTTAAACCCTTTTGGTTGTTCCACATAAACCTCCTCCTATAAAATTCCATTTAGAAAGGCACACTTGACATCCATCTGATATAACTTAAAGCGCAGATGACATGCGATGGTGAGTAGTAAGCGGACGGACTCAAGCCTCGCAACAGGAGCAAATGTCTCCCCAAAGTCTACACCCTCTATCTGTGTATAGCCTTGAGCGACCAACCTAGCCTTGTTTTTTTATTATGGTACCATTTTCATCCATTTTATTCTTGAAGATCCACCTGGTACCTATCATATTAGTCTCACTAGGTCGGGGGATAAGTTCCTAGACATTGTTCTTTTTAAACTGAAGCAACTCATCCTATATGGCAGATATCTAGTGTTCATCCTTGAGTGCTTCTTTGTGATTCTTGGGCTCGACTATGGACGTGTAGAAAAAATGGCTAACTACGTTCTCTAGCTGAGCACGGGTCTTGACCCCTAAAGTGGGATTTCTAACAATGATAGAGGGATCATGACTCTTGCGAACCCAAGCAGGTGTGTCCCCTAACACAGGAGTAGGGTCCACAGGGTGTGGGTAAGGGATAAGTAAATTGCTTCCAAAAAAGTCCTCATCCTCACACTGAAGGTTAGGATCAATAACCGTCGGAGGTTCGTCATCTTGCACGGTGACGTTTATTGACTCCATAACCTTAGAGCTCTTCAGGTTAAAAACTCGGTACGCTCTACTATTTGATGAATATCCTAGAAATATGCCCTCGTCGCTCTGGGAGTCAAACTTTCCTAATTGCTCTATATCCCGTAGGATGTAGCATTTACTCCCAAAGACACGAATATATGCAAGGTTGGGTTTCTTGCCAGTCCACAATTCATAAGGCGCCTTAAGTGTGTGTGGACATTGGTAAACCCTATTCGTCGTGTGACATGCAGTAAACACTACCTCTGCCCAAAATCTCCTAGCAACTCTACGACCTAGAAGCATAGATCTAGCCATTTCCTGGATCATCCTATTTTTTCTCTCAATAATCCTATTTTGCTAAGGATTCTTCACAGCAGAAAACTCATGTTTGATCCCAAGGCTATCACAGTAAAGATCTACCTTTTCTTCCTTCAATTCAGTGTCGTTGTCACTATGTAGCCTGTTAATAGTGACTCCATGTTAGTTTTGCAGGACATGGCACTTGGTCATTAAAAACTCTACAGCATCGGATTTCTCTCTCAGAAAACCTACAATCGAAGATCTAGAGAAATCATCCACCATTGCGAGGATATACCTCTTACCACCCAGACTCTCAATACGAGTAGGACCTATAAGATTCGTATGAATCAACACAAGAACACGAGAGGTGGTAATGGAATGCAACTTCCTATGGGGGCTATGGATTTACATTCCCAACTGATAGGGTCCATAAACCGTGGAAGTCGGCTTTCCAAGAGATAGTAAGCCACGTACTAGGTCTTTTTTAGTTAAGAGAGTTAACTCTCTAACGTTCACATGGCCTAGATGTTAGTGCCACAGATCCATAGGACTGATCATGGCGCTATTGCAGATAAGTGATGATGTGGGCATAGTCCCATAGCAATTATCCTCGGTCCTCACCCCTCGCACTAAAAGTTTACCAGCTTGATTGTAGACATTACATGCATCCCGGTCAAACTTTACTGCGAAGTCAGACTCTCACAACTGTCTAATGATGAGAAGGTTTTCTTTCAAACCTTTGACGTACAAAACATTCTCTATCTTAGAAAATCTTGGTAACTCAATAGTACCTCTTCCTACAATGCTAGACTTGCTCCCATCTCCAAAGGTGACTCTACCTTCCTTATACTCCTCTAAATAGGTAAAAATTGAGACATCACCTGTCATATGTCTGGAGCACCCATTATCAAAATACCAATGTGAGGTATTATGTTCTTTGAGAGCGACATGAACAACAAGGGCCTTTTTATCTTTTTTAGGTACCCAAGAAGTGGTAAACTTTTGTTTACCCTTGTTGTTGTTAGTTTTAGCTGGGATGTGAGAAGCATTCACTGACGGCAACGACATCCGTCGGAATTCCTCCATCAAACTCTGTGATGTGGTAGCTAAAAACTCAACACACTCTCTCAGACTAGCAAAATCATCAGTATGATGTGGTGGAGCAGTAATACGTCGTGTTTGACCCAAACTATAGCAAAACTCCCTGAGGAGGCCTTTTCTTTTGCAATATGTACAAAAGAACACAGTCTTAGGCGGAACTTGGTTTTCTTTTCTTGGTCGAACTCTCCTACGTGGTTTTTTACGATGTCCATATGGAGTCGTATTAAACTCAGGAACTGGTCCAGGTGAAATTTGGGACGTGGAGGCACCATCATAACCTATTCTCTGCCTATCACCAAAAACTAAATTAGGGCCGAGGATCATCTTTTCCATCTTCCTAGATCTGTCCTCGATTTTAACCTTGACTTACCGTGCTCTCACAAGATCATGAGTAAGCTGGGAAATAAGGGATTCAAGTTTCTTCCGAGTCTCCGGGGAGGAATGGAGCTCACTCGTAAGACTAGCCACTTGTTTAGTTAAGTCCCCTTTCTCTTTCTCAAAACAACTCCCTCTCTCTCCAAATAATCTCTCTCTCTCTCTCTAAACAAACTTTCTTTCTCAACACAGGTAGACTCGCTCTCTCAAGATGGTGCAGGTGGAGGACTCTCTCTCTCTCTCAATTTTTCTAAATCTTCCTCTAGAGCGGTGATCCTAAGAACTACCGTTTTGTTACTCTTTTTAGTTTTAAATGACTCATTATAAGGTGTAGGCGCGTTGAAGATTACTCTTGCTCTCACTTGCATCATCCTCCCCCTCACTCACATCGCTCTCACTATCGAGGTGTCCCTGTGAAGTAGAATCCTCATCGTCATGAGGAGTACTATAAGTGCTCACATGACTAGCCATGAATGCGATGAAGTTATACTCATGCGATGACTTGACTCTAGAGTCCACCGACTCGACCTCACTGTCATCACTAAGGGTAGCATTAAGGACAACTTTGCCCTTTTCTCTGTTCAGCCTAGTAGCACACTCAAAAGCTCTATGACCCTTACCATCGCACTCATATCATCTCTCACTGTGTTTCTTAGGAGGCTGTTTAAAATTCTTTTCATTTTTCTTTTCAAAATTCATTTTATCTTTGAAATTACCATTTTTCTTGAATTTGAGAATTTTCTTAAATTTTTTAGCAAACAGGGCCAAATCATCTAAATCAAACTCACACTCAGAATCTGACGTTTCTATCTCTCTTTTTCTAGATGACTCAAATCTCTTTCTTGCCGACCCCTCACTTTTTCTCTCCTGTACATTAAGTACAATTCCCTTATCTTTAGGCTTAGCAGATTTAGGAAACATATCAATTTCATATGTTTTTAAGTCTCCTACAAGTTCCTCCAATTTAAGCGTATTTAAATTACCCGTAGAATTTAGCACAATTACTTTAAGGATAAAATGCTTAGGCAATGATCTAAGAATCTTTTTAACTACTCTAGCATTAGGAATGTGTTCTCCAACATTGAAGCTAGTGTTTACAATATCAGACAGTCTAGCATAAAATTCAACAAAACATTCATTTTCAAGCATGGTGATGGTTTCAAATTGAGTTGTCAAATTTTGCAGTTTAGACTCTTTCACAGCATTAGTTCCTTCATGGGTAAGTTGTAAAACATCCCATGCCTCTTTTGATGTGGTGCACATCATTATGCGTTTGAACTCATCTGGTGGGATAGATCCAGAAATAGCACTTAAACCCTTAGAATTAAAAGACGACTATTTAAATTATTCTTCGGTCCATTTAGTGTCAGGTTTTAAACTAGTCACGTTATTAACAGTGACGGAGGGAGGAGTCCACCCTCTTTTAACCAAAATCAAGACACATTCATCAATGGCTTTTAATGCAGATCTTATGTGGGCTTTCTAGTATGCATAGTTTGTCCCGTCAAAAACTAGCATTTTATTATATAACTTCTGTATTATGAAGACGCTCTTTTTCAAAAATCAATTTTTCAGAAAATTGATATCTTATAAA
This sequence comes from Sambucus nigra, assembly GCA_949130495.1. Classification (NCBI taxonomy): domain Eukaryota; kingdom Viridiplantae; phylum Streptophyta; class Magnoliopsida; order Dipsacales; family Adoxaceae; genus Sambucus; species Sambucus nigra. The sequence goes on from OX422215.1 coordinate 148,488,832, forward strand.
AAATTTGGGGAAAATTACACGGTATAATTGTGTAATTGGCTCCGATACCAATTTGAAGGAGTGCGCTTGTGTTCAAATAAATAAATTATTTAATTAAACCTAGTTTTTATCAATTACGTCCTAAACATGTGAGGAAAAATCCCCCAAAGGGGAAAAACCTTTTATTTTCACTATAATATTGTAAGACACGATTACACGGATTATAATGAAAATACAGTGTGACACAGAAATACCTGCAGGCGTCGGTTCTGATATCTTCGGTTGAATCTCCCTCAGGAACTCTAAATGAGCAGCAATGAAGAAGATAGACGGCTTCTCCACAATGGTTGAATAAACACAAGGTTGTGTTCTTGGGTTACAAAAGGATTCACAAAGGTTTGGCAAGGATGTGTGAATCAAAACATGAGTCTTGGTACTCAAAAATATTAAGACTAGAGCAATTAGAACTCTCAAAATCGTCTCTCCAAGTCTTATGAAATAACTCCCCCGAAGTTGGCTTTTATAAGGAAACCAAAAAGAGTTTCACGATTTTAAAACACTTGCTAACGTCAGGTACCTTGAACTGTTTTGGGTGTACCACGAACCGGTTCCCCCCCTGAAACGATTTGGCCTTCGATTCGTAAAAAATCAGTGGAACTTGGGGCTTAAACACTTAGCATTTTTCCAAGGGTTTTTCTCAAAATTTTCTCCATTTTCAAAGGGCCATAACTTCTTTACCGTAGCTTGGATTGAGGTGACATTTCTTCCAGTATCTTCATTAAGGAGATATCTTCAACTTTCCAATGACTATACCTCTGGATGGTGGCTGTAAAATTATCAAAACTCCCTTGAACTTCCATATCTTTCCTTCTTTCACTGTTTTGACTTCTCTTGCGTACCACTTGCATTAAGTCCCTAAAATCAAGGAACGTGAAGTCATTGAGGCAGATGTGGGACACGTGATGGAGATGTTGAATGCTTGATTCCCAGAATTCAGATAGAGGTCATCGTATGAGATCTTGTAGAGACATGCCAAATGTAGCGGCGTACGACATACATAAATGTAAGATATCGGACATGACAAAAATGTCCTTACAAATAAACTTATACAGTGTTAGTTGCTTGTTTTAGTCGACTAAACTACCCCATAACTTCTTTATTTTTGTTTTTTCCCTTTAATATGATGACTTTGGATGGTAGTTTGTGAGGATCAGGTTATCTTGGGCAGCCTTAAGGTGTTGTGGGAAATGATGAAACGCATGTACATAAAGGAATGTAAGAATGTAAGAATGTAGATGTGTAAGAGAGTGTAAGTGGGTACAGAGTTAAGACGACAAGAAGGAATGTGAAAATTCAATACTTATTCACATGTATTGACAATTATAATTTCAATGACTTTAATTTCTTTTGATTGATGATAAATTTTGAAGATGATATTAGGCATTGTTATTTGCAAGCGTGTCATTTTCATTTTTGGGTTAAAGAGGTCTTATTATTGTGTTTGGATGAGAAACTATTTGTTCAGATATTTCTTGTTAATTGTTTGGTTCGTCTTTCCCCTTTCAGATCATTTGTTCATAATGAACGAATCCATGAAAATGATGATAATATTCTTTGGATTTATTTCGAGTTTCGAATTGAGAATGAAATTGTTTAAGTTTTGAGGAATTTAATTGATTGATAATATGGTCTTTGTTACATTTTCAAAATAAATTATTCCTTTTAATTTTAGTTGGAAGGACCCTTTCCTTGTGGGTAATAAATGGGGTTTTAATTAGGTTATTTATTTAAGTGTGATCTCTTTTGTTACATTTATTACAAAAATAATCCTCTCATTTAATGGATTATTTATGAATGGTCTTAAATTGGTTTATGTTTGATGTTTTGACAAATTTATAAGTTTACAAAAATTGTGTCTTTGTTTGATTTTTTTTTAGATTTTTGCCTTCAATTTTTGAACAAATCGTTATAGCGTATTTGTTGAAATTGATTCCTTGTTAATTATAGATTTTCCAAAAAGCAAGTGTAGTGAGGTTTTATTCAATTTTCCAAAATAATTTTTGAGCATGTCAACTTGGTTTTTTAATTGATTATAGACATGATATGTATTTTTCTTTGTTTATAGAGTTGATCTGATTTTGAATTTGATTATTTTTTCTTATTAAAATGTTTATTCTTTCTTTTCGCTTTCAAATTAAATATATACATTTTATTTTCAATTTGGATTGTTATATGAGAATGAATAAGGTTTTTATAGGTTTTGTAACTAATGTTTCATGCAGTTGGTCTAGTTGGGCATATGCATTGATCGTTTCATTTTCTGAAAGTGATTAAAAGTCAATTTTTTCTAGGTTTCCCAATACTTGTATTGTGTACAAAGATGACATTTAATTTGTTTGTTTGTCAGACGATGAAGTTGGCAACTCTTATATGAGAGCTTCATCTTTTGAAATTGGGGACGTGACAATAACTGTTTCTTCAATATTTTGTGAACACGTGGTTTATGGGTATGTATGATTGAATCAAGGGGTTCCTATTTAGAAAAAATTTCTCTCATGAATTTCTTAATAAGGAAGTTCCATAAATAATTTGCTTCCTGGAAGTAAGACACCTTGGATAAATATCATGATCTGAAAAGGAGCTTAAGATCTTCAAAGCTTTGTTATTTAGTTGATTTTTCCTTTCAATATATAATCAATGGATTGGATAATAAGAGATATTTTTCTCTTCCATAATTTGTAAAATCCGTCTAAAAATGGTAAAATCATACCTTTGCAAACAAATTTAAGAAATACATTCCATTTTGATATTTTAAACTCAAATTAGAATTTTAAAAAAAGATATATGACCTATGCCCTGGTACCAATTGTTGGCCCAAAAATATACAAGAGAGGGGGGGGGGGGGGGGGGAATTGGGTATACGGGTATTAATGGAAAATTTGTGAAATGTTCTTAACTTAGTTGTAATAACTAATTGCAATATAATAATTCTTATAAGTGAGAAATTAATAAATAATAAATATAGTTAAAAAAAGAGATTGAGAATAACAAAACTTCGTAAAATGAGATTTTTAACGTGGTTTGGCCTCTACCTACATCCACTCTCGAGATGGTACCCGAGAACTTCATTATATTCAGTCCACTTACGGTGGAACCAAAACCTCCAAAGTAGCACTACCTTTCAAAACGCAACTAACAAATTGCTAAACTCGTCCTTACCCAAGAGGCATCCATGTAATAGCACAAGGACTTATGTTGCCTTTACTACCCATAACTACGACACTACCACCCAAAAATATACAATGAAGCTAACCATGAGTCACAACAATAAGATTCGTAACCGAAATGTAAAGAGAAGTGTCTTTACTAAAAGCAAGTAAGTAATGTGTGTATTTTATCTCTCTAAAAGGACAAGTAAACAAGTATCACAAGTATATTGCTGAAATGGGTTTATGGTATATCTTTAAAACGACTGGGTATTAGGATTGTCACTTTACTAAAGAGGGATTGGCATTTTGAATTTAAGTTCAAGTGTGTCTTCTTGAAGCTATTGACTTAAGTAAGTTTAAAGGTTTAAAATTCTGAGTGGGTATTCAGATTTCTTTCTAGAAAATAAAGGAATGGATGAAACAATCTTGGATGAAGAAGCTTTTCTTAAGGAGATCATATTATAAGCTTGGGTGGTTTTGGAAGGGAATAGGGAGGCCTTATTTATAGTGTTAGGAGGTAGACATAAGTTGGTAAAATTTTTGGTATTCATGTTGGAAAACAAAGGGTATTAAGCTCAAAGGTTAGAGGATTTTGCCAAAAAATATTTCTAAAAAACGTGACACTTTTAGTCAACTAAAAGTCTAGGTATAGTTGAATAAAATTCCTTTGGTTTGAGTTTGAGTTGGTTGTTTTAATGGTTTAGTTGGGTGTAAAAAGTTTATATGGATAAAATTAGTTTTATTCGACTAAAAGAAGCATTTAGTCTACTAAACCTCCTAGGTTTTGGGTAAAATAAAGTTGGGTTTAGATCTATGAGTTGGGTAAGGTTTAGGGTAAATTAGGGTGGATTTAGATGTGTCGGTTTGAGCATATACAAGCTTAAACATTCTATTTTACTTTTTTCAGGAAGAGGGATGCAACCCCCACAAGTGTTATTGATGAATAGAGAAATAGCCTCCCCGGGTGGCATAATCAGTAGACCATGCCTCTACTAGGTAGCTTACATGACATATCCTCTTGAATACATCTAACCTGACTTAAACATAAATTAGGATCTTTATAAAAGAGAACCCTTACAAGAATAAAATAACAAATTGAACAAATTAGAGCTAGCTTGAATCCTGACGAGGAGGATATTAATCCCCATTTACACTTAGACTTACTTAAAATTTGGAAAACCCCATGAATCCACTTTAATCAGACCATTTAATTGTTTTGGAAACTCCCTTGTAGAATGGGAGAAAACTTCTTCTGCATAGATACTACCTCTTTTAGCCAAGAAATCAGCCACTTGGTTTGCTAACTTATGAGAATACTGGAGAGAGTACTTGAAATCCTTTAGGATATTTTTGATGATATTAATAGACCATGCTATTTTCCAAGGAATTTGAGACTTTCCTTGGAGAATGTCTATAAGAACTTTAGAGTCACTCTTTATAATTACTTCATAATGCTTCAGATCCTTGATAAACTCCACTCCACTCTTCAATGCTAAAGCCTTTGCTTCCAAGTTAGAAAATCCCCCAATTGAAGCACTGAAAGACCACAACATTTCACCTTTCTGATTTTTAAGGATACCTCCTATCCAACCACTGCATGGGTTCCCTATCGCACTAACATCTGTGTTAAGCTTTAAAACACTTGAAAGGGGGGCATCCATCTGATTTTCATCCTTGTGTTAACTGTTTGGGGAATCTTCCTTGAACTATAATGAATTTTTTAATAGTTAACCTGATACAAAATAGATTTAGCATTTGAAGAACCATCATCATACCTGCATATATTTATGTGCAACCATAAGCACCAACAAGTTAGGGCTGGAATAAGAAAATTGATCACTGGATCTGCTTTAGTCCCATGAAACCACCATTGAAAAAGAATGCTTCTAACTCCTCCCGAAATTCTCTTGACTCCATACTCTTGAGATAACTTTCCCCAAACTCTTGTAAGTACTTCACCATACCCAAATATATGATCTATGCTTTCTTATGTCGGACTAACACAATAGTTACATTTAGAAATCCCCCTAACTCCAATAGATTTAATCTTATCATCTGTTGAAAGAAGATTATTTAACAATCTCCACATAAAAACTGAGACTTTCAGTGGAATAAGACTGTGACAGATAAACTTAGAACTGATTTGGGAAGAGTATTTAGACCTACATATCTCCTATGCTGATTTAGTATTAAACTTAACTGTTCCAGATCAGTATATATGGTTGGTCATACTAGATCTCCTTGAATCTAAAAATATCATCGGCTATTGCAGAAGGAAATTTAAATTCGACTAAAGATCTATCCCAGGTCTGATTTGGCCCCCAGAATCTGTTTATTGGTTGATCTGATACTTCTTCATTATTCTTACAACCTTCAAAACCCCATTTGTCTTTGCATATACATATTTCACCTTTTTCTATAACCCATAACATATTTTCTTCTGCTACTATTCTCACTAAACAAAGCCCATTCCATGTATGAGCTCCACTTATTCTTGGATTTATAGTTGGATGATGAGTCCTACAGTAAGTTGCGCGCATATATTTAGCTAAAATAGACTCTTGAGTTCTAAATACCCACCACAACTTCATACTCAAAGAGTTAATAATATCATGGAGGTCTCTGATCCTCAAACCACCTTCTTTGCAGGTCTTGTAATTTGATCCCACTTACATGAGTGGTGCCTATCCTCCCCAAAACTAGAACCCCAAAAGAAATTTTCTAGAGCCCTGTTCAGTCCGGTTATGATAGCTTTTGGAGGAGATAAAGTTGTTAGCAGATATAGATTCATAGAAACCAGGACTGCTTTTATTAGCACTAACTTTCCTCCTGCTGATAAACACTTAGCCTTACATTTAGCTAATTGCTTTCTCACTTGGAGCACCATGTTTTCGAAGAATCATATTCTCTTTCTCCCACTATACATATGACAACCTAGGTAAGTCAGAGGGTCATTTTTTAATTGCATTTGAGTAATCATCTTTAAGTTTGAAACTCCTTGAGGCTTAATTTGTTGAGATATAACTATAGAGCTTTTTTCGTTATTTACCAATTGGCCTGATCCCTGCTTATAAAAATTCAACACCCCCATAATCTTCTTAACTTATATCTTCATCCCAGAGTTAAAAACAATTAAGTCATCCGCAAATGCCAAATGATTAAATTTGGGACATGAAATTGGGATTTTAAACCCAACATACTCATCGCTTTGAACAAGCTCATGTAAGTTTCTAGAGAGCACATTAGTCATAATAACAAAGAGGGTTGGAGATAAAGGGTCCCCTTGATGAATACCCCTTGTAGCATGAAAGAATCCCACATTTTCCCCATTGACCATAATGGTTATCCAATTGTTAGATATTAATCACCACATTAAATCTAACCATTGTTCACAAAAGCCCAATTTCCTCATTACTTTGATCAGGAACGCCCAATTAACTCTATCATAGACCTTAGACATATCCAGTTTTATGATAATATTAACCCCCATATTCTTTGCATTGATTCTGGACATACATTCCTGAGCTAATAAGATATTTTCAGTAATTGATCTCCCCTTAATAAAGCCTGATTACAGTGGAGAGATTATAAATGGGAGGAATTTGGAGACTCTATCAATAAGAATCCTTGAGAATGTCTTATTTATGAAGTTTTGCATACTAATAGGCCTAAAATCATTAAAAGATTGAGGGTTATCTTTTTTTGGAACCAAGGCAATTCTTGTAGTAGTGCATATCTTTGGGAGACAATTACCTACAAAGAAAGAGTGAACTGCCTTTAGCAAGTCTTCCTTAACTACATCCCAATAGAAATTGAAGAATTTCCGATCAAAACCATCAACTCCTGAACAACTATTGGCATTCAACCCCTTTACTGCATATTCCAACTCCTCCATTGTGGCCACTAAACTAGGAAAGAGTTCATGTCCTTAGTAATATGATGGTGAATTTCTTCCAACAACTGGTCCTGAACAACTAAATATTGAACACCATCTTGAGCAAACTGCTTTGAGAAAAATTTTGTTGCTTCTGCTTTAATGTCAGTTTTTGTTTCAACCCAAATCCCATCACTATTTTTAATTCTCTGAATATTCAACCTCTTCTTCCCTCTAACTATATTATGCAAGTAAGTTGTATTCTTATTGTCCTCTTCAACCCACTTTTCATTAGCTTTTTGACTCCAAAAATTTGACTTAACTTTAAGCCTTTCGTTATACATAGCAGTAACTCTATGTAAGTCCTCTCTATTTTCCTCTATTGGGTTCTAATCATAAGAAATATCATCATTGAGTAAGTCATCCTTAGCATTTCTAGTTATTGAAAGATATCTCCAAAAGTGGACTTGCTCCATGTATTAAGATTCTTTTTTATGACCTTAAGCTTTTGAGAAATTGTTGAAATTGGGTTGGGACATGTCTCATTCATCCATGAATTTTTTACTATGTTACCACACTCTTCTTTGCTTGTCCAAAAGTGAAGGAATCAAAAACTTCCAAATGTTGCATTCACATGAGATTCTCCTCTAAGATGAATAGGAGAGTGATCTGACATACTCTTATTTAAATGAGAAACAATACACTTATAGTTCATGTCCATGCAGGCTTGATTCATCATAATTCTATCCAATATGCACCATGTACTATGATCCACGTCCCTTTTATTATGCTAGGTATACCTTGACCCCTGGAATCCCACATCTATAAGGTCATTCAACTCAATGCACTCCACAAACTCATATATGGCTCCTATATTAACTGCATTACCACCTGCTTTTTCATTTAAGGAAGCCACAATATTGAAGTCTCCTCCTATCATCCATGGAGAATTTATGTTTCTATCATTAAGGTAATCCCATGTTTCTCTTCTATCATTTCTATTACAACTAGCATAAACCACACTACACTGCATAGGGCTATCATCCACAAAGATGATAATTGTGATACATTGATTCATTTCAGAAATAAGCTCCCACTTAATCTCCACCTTAAAGAAACACCATATTTTGCTATTCATATTAGAAACATAGGAGCCAAAACCTAAGTTCAACCAAAAAGATTTTATTTTACTTCCCTTTTGTTTTAGTTCAAGCACTACTAACATTTGAGGACTGTGGATTTTCTTTAAAATTTTTATTCTCCTTATTGCTCCTTTCTTAGATATACTTTTAATATTCCAAATCAGATCACTTATCATTAAGACTTGCTAATGGTTGAAGATTTTGAGTTAGAACTCAGAATCCTTATGGATCCATAATAAGGGACTTTACTTTTACCTCCTCTAGCTGCCTTTTTCTTCCTTGATACAACTGTGAAGCCATCATCTACATCATCTTCCTTTGACATTATGGGAACTACAAAACCTGGGTCTGTGTGAATGAACTGGAACCCCCTCAGTGCTTTTGTCACACTCAAACACCTGTAATGACCCCTCTATTGTTCCTTTCCTGACTGGATTAAAGACAACATGATTCTCAATAATATCGGCCTCTATTTGATCATGATTGTCTGTTATTTCTGCTACCATAGGTACCATCTCCAATTGAGAATGAAGGAATGTATTGTTCTCCAAACTTTTCTCTTCAGTGATATTAACACACTCAATCTCTTGTAATGACCCCTTGATAATTCCTCCTCTTAAATAGTTTTTTACTGTTGTATTAACATTATGATTGACAGCTACATCGGCATCAAGCGATATCATCTCCAACAGTGGTTAAGAAGATATACTATTCACCTTATGTTGCTCTTCTTCCTACCTTGCCTGAACTTGAGTGTTCTGTAAAATTTTCTATACCCCTTGTCTTCCCTTTTCTATAATGACCCGAGTCTCTATTCTTTCTACCTGACCTGAAGTTCTTTTCAGCATAAATTAGGATATCAACGTTTGCCTTGACACTTTCTTCTGCTTCCCACTAATAATTTCACCTTCCTCTAGATCTAAAATTTATTTTTCCTTATCCTTAGAGTAAAAGGATTTTTGGACCCATGGTTTTGTTAACTCTTTTTCTTACTGCACTCGTATAGATTGAAAGTCTGGACTATTTTCTTCTGACTTCTTCATGTAGCATTTTTTTTTGTGGTAGCCTTTGTTTTCACAGTGGAAACAAAAAGGAGGGAGGTATTCATACACAATTGGTTGCCAGAAACCTGTTCTCTTTTCTATATTACCAATCCACACTCTTGATGGCAAAGTCTTCTTTAAATCAACTTCTACACACACACTAGTTTGACTCGGTCCTGCTAAAGAGTCTGTTCAATTATCAATTTTGGGGGGGGGTACCTACTACTTAGGCAATTGATAAAAATTCATTCCATTTGTATAGATGAATAGGAAGTAGGGGAAAAGGATCCATGAAGGGACAATCGATGATTCTCTGTTCGGGTGAAATTTAATATCCCATTTGAATGTTCTCATGGAATAACTTTGAATATACCATATGTCTTTCAACCAGATTCTATGATAATCTTCCTCATGGTCTAATCTAATCAATACGTGCTTTTGGTCTGTTATACCAATATGAGATGAGGCTTTTAAATGGAGAGAGGACAAGAACTTAAGAATATCGTCAATTATTGGTCTTCCATGGGAGAATTTTCCTACTATTGTTTGTTTAAATGGTGTTTCCATTTGTATCAGTTTATGATCTTCATATAATATTTCTAGTTCCCCTTTATAAGAGGTGACTTCCTGTAACTAATAACTCATACAAACTTTGGAGCCAAGAACTTGGGCAAAAGACTTAGGTGCATGAAACTGGCTAAGTGTAGGGCACTCCTTGCTTGCTTGGATGGATAGGGTTGAAGAAGGTAACTCTACCCCTATGAGGGGGGTGGACAGCCATGCAAACCCTAGAAAGGGTTTATGTGGAGAGAGAGAGAGAGAGAGAGAGAGAGAGAGAGAGAGAGGGGTGGTTAGATAATTCATAAAAACTTGTAAACCCTAAGTCAAAAGTAAGTGGTTGAGTTTCTTAAGGAACTCTCCCAGCTTTCTATTGGCTCGTGTGGTGACTCTTGAATATCTCGTCCGAGATTCCACTCTAATTTACTTTGGTACAATGGTTCCCAAAGAAAAAAATAAAGTAAAGATCAATTGGGCTTCAAAGAATTATTTAACTTGCTTGAATAATAAACTGTGGGATTGTGATGTGATGTATGGATAAGTTTAATCACTATAGGTTGTGAGATGAGGCAGAACTTTACTTGATTGGCTAGCTGATGCCTAAGGATCTTTTAAGGCTTGAAAACTTAGGGTTTGATGCAATCTTAAGCTCAACTTTAGATAGTTTGTTATCCTCATTTTCTTTGTTATGATCTTCGTTGTCCTGGTTGAAAGGCATCATGTAATACCCCGTATTTATAAGGATATAGAATATGATTAATTTGGTGATATAGGATTTAAATTATCTGGAGAATTTAATTGAATCAGTGAATTGAGATTTGATCAATTCGGGTTATTTTTAAATTTTACATGTGTCTTAATATAAGGTCGAGATTGGAGAATTTTATTAAAGTAACTCTAACGACGATTCTGATCGCACGGTGAATTCCGAATATGTCAAGATAGTTGCAAAAGAGTACCCAAGCATAGTAATTGGGTCTTGGGCATTTTTAACATAACCGAGCTCACACGGGGGTGTGGGTCACCATGGCTTGGTCCATAAGCTTAATTTAAGTATTAGCAAGATAAAACCTACACTAGGGAGTTTGTGGAAGACAAAACTCAATAATAACACCCTAGTTTGGGAGACGTGAAGAGATGGAGAAATTGGGAGAGCTTTTGGGAGCCAAATTAAGAAGAGGGGCGCGTCCTTCGCCAAATCTTCATTTACATCAAAGGAAATCAGACCCTACGACTCTAATCAAGTAAGTAGTTAAACTTGATTTTATTTTAATTGTAGTATTTTGATTCATATAAATGTAATAAAGAAATCCGTCTTTGGTAGTGGGCTATTATATGAAATGGGTTTTGGCAATTTGAGTATTTTGTGTAGATTAAAAGTGAAATTAATGATGTTATATCATTTTAGGTTGTGGGAATCTAAATTTTGTGATAAACCTAGTAGAGAATGATGCCCAATTTTGTATTTTAGGACTGAATTTGTAAACTATTGAAGGAAACCCAGATATAATCCAAATCAAAAAAATATTGGTTGATGTGTAAAGTTGTTGTTAATTAAGGGTTTCTAGGATGATTAGAACCTGTTTTATAATGATTAAATATTAATTGTGATTTGGGTGAAGATTTAAGGGTGATTTGAAACCTTGAAGGTTCTTCAATGGTAGAAATAGTGTGAGGAAGACTAAGGGGATGAAAACGTAGGGGTCATTCGAGCGACCAAAGATCTCGCGTGAACGGCATTGGTATGTCGTGCAAATGACTGGGCCGTCGTTCGAGCGATGGTGGGGATTTGGGGCCGGTTTTTTCTTCCACCTGGGATTACTTTTGGGATTTTATTTTAGAGGTTTTAATTGGCTGAAAATAAAAGGGAGGTCAATTCCTAGGGTCTTAGGAGATGATCACTAAGGATTATTAAATTTAATAAAGGGTGTTTAATCAAATGGTGGGATTTTGTGATATAAATTCAAAAGGTTAAATTACAGACCAAGTTAGAAGTCCATGCATTTTGGTTGAGTGACACTACTTTGATAAAATGAATGGAGGTAAAATTAATTTAATTAAATGTCGGAGATTTGACTCGGAGATTTTCAGGCTAGTGCGACGAGAGTGAGGCACAGGGTAGCCAGTTTAATTTATTAATTATATATATATATATATATATATATATATATATATATAAAATAACTATCAAATATCAAATTTAATGAGGGGTGCTAAAATTAATAAAGGAATTTTGTGTAACAAATTCTAAAGGGTGAAGATAGGGACCGAATGAGTGAGTCTCGGTATTTTAGTTGGGTGACACTACTTTAATAACAAATTAATTAATGTGTGATTAATTAAATTACGAGTCAGAATATATACAGTATATTCCATCAAGGGAAAAAGACTCTCTCTCTCTCTCTCTCTCTGGTGATTTCTAAACCCTAGTGCATGGCTTCCTATGCAGCCTCCAGTCTGGAGTCTGGCACGAAAAACCCTAATTCTCATGGAACCCTAGTGAAGGAGAACAAAGTTAAAAAGTCTTTTGTTGAGATTTTTGGCTAGGTAGAGTCTGATATAAGAGTTAACTTAAAGGAGGTAAAATCTTATAGAGGGGAGCCAACCATTTTTTTCTCAATGGAATATGACACAAAGATTTTAGAACCTTTCAAATACACACTTAAGGGCAAGTTTTCACATAGAATACCTACAATTGATAACATCAGGAAGGTTTTTGATTCAATGGAACTCAAAGCAGCATACAATAAAGGAGTTATTGATGCAAAACATATCCTCATCCATTGCTATCATGAAGAAGATTTTCTTAGACTGTGGATGCAAGAATCATGGTACATTTAAAGATATCCCATGCGAGTTTTCAAGTGGTCTTTTGATTTCCATCCAGATAAGGAGTCATCAATTACTCCGATTTGGATCACTCTACCTCTTCTTTGTATTCACCTGTATAACAATTCCAACATATTTTCGATAGCAAGTGCGTTTGGCAATCTTTTATAACTTCATAGTCCGACTGCAGCTTTAACAAGACCTAGTCTTGTAACGGTATGTATATAAATTGACATCACTAAGACTCTAACTCATAGAGTCTGGATAGGTTATGGGAGTTAAGGTAACGGTTTTTGGCAAAAGTGTGAATATGAAGATATCCCTCTCTTTTGTAATACTTACTTCAAAAAGGCCATGAGAGTGAAAAATGTTTTCTAAAGAAGAACCAAGAATGATCCAGGAAGATAGGAAAACATGAGAAATCACAAGTCAAGTAAGGAGACACTGGTAGTAAAACTAAAGATCCTCCAAAATTGTCCATAAAAGAATGTGTGCAGAAGAACTTTCTAAAGGAAAAATAAGAAAAGACTCAAAATCAAGTGGAAAAAGAAATCTAAGAAGGTCAAATTATTCGAGTTCAAATTGAACTCAATACACATGAGGAATGAATAGGTAGGACAAGACACTCAACTCAGAAGAAAAGTAACTGTAATAAAGAGAACATCAGTATGGTAGATGAAGAAGATGAAACAAGTTATGATAAAGATAATTAGACTAGTGAAGATGAAGACACAAGAGAGGTTTTGAAAAATGATGAGGTTATTTACAGTTTGCAATTATATCCTAGAAAAATCCCTATTGATGAGGGGGATTCACCTAGCCAAAATCATGAGGGATGGACTCAAGTATCTAATAAAAAGAAAAATATTTCTCTAAAAAAACACTATGATAATAGACAAAAAATTATTGAGGTCTTTATTCAAGAATCACCCAAAACCTCTTTTTGAATGATTAAGTTGATGATATGAAATGTGAGGGGCATTGGGAAAAAAAGAGTCGGTAGAAGAATTAAGAAATTTTTAAAAATGCACAAGCTTGTTATGTTAGTTTGCCTAGAGCCTAAAGTGGATGCTTTTAGACTTGAAGAATTTTGTATCAAATTTGGCTTTCAAAAACCTATTGCTAATGAATTTAATACCATTTGGAGTTTTTTCTCTTTTGACATCTCAATTTTAATTGACTCTCAAGTTCGTCAGTGCCTAACTTTAAAGCTTTCTCATCCTATTATGCCTTCAGTCATTTAGGTCTCTTTGGAGTATGCTAAATGCACTAGAAAAGATAGAATTGATTTATGGGACTATCTAAAATCTATTCATATTATGGATTCATTGGTTTGTGTTTACACGGTGGAATAAAATAGAGTCTAGTGTTTCTATTTCGGAAAGAATAAACAAAATATTAATGAACTTGAATTTTAATAATTTATTTACTAAAGTGGTTGGTAAACAGTTGAGTAAAGTAGCCTCGGACCATTCTCTTATGCTTCTAACCATGTCTATTGGTTGTGATCAACATTAAATTATATTTGTATTTAAAAAAATTTGGGCTACCCACTCTTTTCATAAATCTGTTATCCAGGCTAATTAGAAGTTCTTCTCTAGAGGAAACCTTATGTATAGTTTGGCATCCAACATGAAGAACCTAAGAACTATTTTAAACTACTGGAATAAAGTTCAGTTTGGGAAATTATTTCAAAATACTGCCAAGGCTGAAGATAACTCTCTTAGAAGTGAAATCCAGTTTGAAAATTACCCTATAGATGCCAATAGAGAGGAGATGAACAGATGTTCAGCCAAGTTAGCTCATCATTTGAAGATGGAAGAAGTCTATTGGAGACAAAAAGCTAATCACAAATGGGCTAAAGAAGGGGATATTAACTCAACAATTTTTCATAAGTCTGTTCAAGCAAGGAGGCACAAGTGCTACATTCACAAAATAAAAAATTATGATGGGGTTTGGTTAGAATATTAGCATCTTATCAAAGAGGAAGCTTTTACTATTTTTAGTAAACTAATTGGTAGTGATTATATCAGACTTAAGGATTAAGAATTCATGTTTTCTATTCTTGACCTGATTCAAGAAAATGATGACTTGATCCTGACTACTCTTCCTAACATGGAAGAGATTAAAAAAGTTGTTTGGGACCTTAGTGGAGATAGTGTTCCTAGTATGAATGGTTTCACTAGTATGTTGTTCACTTCAGTTTGTGAATTCGTTGGCATGGATGCGTGTAAAGCTATTGAAGGCTTTTACAATCTTATGGAGATCCCTAAGTTTTTAACTTCCACTCTTATAATCCTTATCCCAAAAAAGATAACTGTCAGTCATTTGTATACTATAGGCCTATCAGTCTATTCACTTTCTTTAACAAAATTCTTTTAAAATTGTAGAATCAAGACTCTCTCTTATTCTTCTAAAAATTATTTCACCTAACCAAAGTGGTTTTGTCAAAAATAGAGGCATTGTTGATAATATTCTCTTAGCCTAAGAGATGATTTGAAAGATAAACTCTAAGAATGAATGGAGTAATGTTTCTATCAAGATTGATATGCATAAGGCCTATGACAAAGTGCCCTAGTTATTATTTATTGAATTCATGAGGAGATTTGGATTCAATGAGGTTTGTATAGACTTAATTTGGAGGCTCATTTCAAAGAATTTATTCTCAGTAATGGTGAATGGGGAATCATGTGGTTTTTTCCAATCTTTAAAAGGTCTAAGTTTAGTAGATCCACTATCTCCAATTTTATTCTTAATATGTGTTGAGTAGAAACCTTGATAAAGTATTCCAAAACACTAACATAAGCAAGTTTAAAACTAACATTAGCTTTCCTCTTGTGTCTCGCCTTGCTTATGCAGATGAATTAATCGTTTTCTCTTCTGGGACCATTAAAGCCATAAAAAGAATAAGGTATGTTCTGGTCAGATATGATATTACCTCAGGACAAGAAGTGAACAAGGCTAACGGTTTTTTGTTTTTCTCTAAGATGATGGACCATGCTAAGATAATGAAAGTTTCAAGGATTATGCAGATTCCAATTAAGAAGTTACCTTTTGGGCATTTGGGATGTCCAATTTATAATGGTGGAATGAAATGCTCTCTCTTTGAGAATCTTATAGACAAAATCAGAGGTAAGGTCAAAGGTTGGAAATCTAATCTCCTTTAAATGGGTGGAAAAATGATTTTAATAAAGTATGTGGTCCAATAAATCCTCATATACACTATAGCTGCTATGCAACCTCCAAAGAAAGTTCTTTCAATAATAGAGAAAATCATGGCTAACTTTTTATGAGGATCATCTAAAGGATCTAAAAAATATCATTGGATTACTTGGCAAGAATTATGTAGACTATCGAAGGAGGTTGACTTAGGTTTTAAAGATTTGAAATATATAGTGGATGCTTTCAGTAATAAGATCTGATGGAACTTCAGGAATCAGAAGTCTTTATCGGCTCAGTTTATGAAGGACAAAGATTGTAGAATTCATCATCCTAGGGTGTCTAAGGCAACTAAAGGGTATCATGTATGGATAAGAATGGTTTTATCCAGGGATGTAGCAGAGAACAACATAAAATGGATCATAGGAAAAGGAAAAATTAATGTGAAATGGGAAAACTAGACAAGGGACAATAGTTTTGATTCATCTAACATTCCCAAAAATCTTAAAATCTCAGATTTTCTTCATAGTACAGGTGATTGGGACTTCAGTAAGATTAACCAACTGATGCCTCGCAATATAACTGCCAATTGCTCTAAAGTATAAGTGATGGGAAGTAAGCACAAAGATAAATTAATATGGATTCGAAATTCTGATGACATTTATACCTTCAAATCATCATGGAATGTTGTAAGATAGCATTATAGTTCATCTTCATCAAATGTTTTCATATGGAATAAGCAGATTCTTATCAAAATTTACTTATTTTTGTTAAGACTTTTAAAAGATTTTTTACCAGTAGATGAAGTAATAAAGAGTATTGGTGTGAGATGTCCCTCAAAATGGGGTTATTGCTCTAATCCTCAGATAGAATATGCAGAACACCTTTTTGGAAGCAGTGATTTTGTTGTAGCTATTTGGAAACACTTTGATAAAATTTGTGCAGTTCTTAATCTAAACTCCACAATCATAGGGAGATTGATTGCTTGGTGGCCTTCCACTTCTAATCCACATTAGGGAAAAGTTCTTAAAGTCATTCTTGCTTTCATTAACTGGGTTATATGGAAGCTAGAAAGAAATGGAAATTTGAAGATGTGAGCATGAAATCTTCTAGATCCATAAAGGAAATTCACTCTCTTATCACCTTACATACAGGGGTGGACATATTAAAGACTCTTCCTACTAAGACACACCCGAAGCAGTAGACAAAGGCCATTATATTGGTTTAATGGAGGCGACCACATGGGAGAATGTCAAAGCTAAATGTAGATGGATGTTGTAAAGGAAATTCAGGACCTATGGGAGGAGGAGGTGTTCTTAGGATTGTAGTAGGTAAATGCATACATGCTTTTGTTTATTGTTTTGGTCATGGAACTAATGTCCTTGCAGAAGCTCTTGTTATTCTAAGAGGTGTTGAGATGTGTGAGTAAAGAATGAATAAAGGCCTACTTATAGAATCAGATTCCCTAATTGTAATTCAAGTTATGAATAATCAATTGAAATGCCCATGGAGTATTATGCCCACTATTTCTAAGATTAAAGACAAGATTCAAGAGTATAATGTGAAGTTTTGCTATATTTTGAGGAAAGGAAACAAATGTGTAGATGTTCTTTCTTCTTATGGTTGTTCATTTAAAATTCAAATTGAATCAAGTTCACTAGATGTCTTTCCATGAGAATTGAAACCTTTTTTAAACATGGATGCTTGGGGTTACCCCAAATTTAGATATTCTTAATGACTTTTTCTTGCTCATTTTGTAAAGGTGACTATGTTATAAAGTCATAATTCATTCATGGAAGATTGTTTGTTTTTAATTTATCAATAAAATCAGGGGGATAATTCCCTTTTCCAAAAAACAAATGAGTCGGAATATAGACTTGGGTATTAATGTCTAGTGCTACAGGTGTTAGGCATGGGCTAGCCAGACTTTTATTAAATCTATGTATATTCATATATATTTGTATGAATTATAGATATCGGTGTGAATGATATTTATTTGAAAGCATAGCCCTCTAGTTCTATCATAGGAGGTTGCGCGATGTGGGTGAATCCCCTGGCTTGAGGAGCAAAGAGAGTATAGTCCCCAGGTCATATCGCCTACTATTTTATTGCGTGATTTATTTTTCGAGGTGAGACACTTTAGGTATGATTCGGTTTCACTTTTAGGGGGAATATGACCACCTCCACTTTGTTTGAGATATTTTAGCCATGTTCGGTGTGAGCTATTCCAACTTGAGGTAGCCGAGTTAGAATGAGCATGCCTACGACATGATAGAATTTTAGAGAAATCATCCGATGAGTTACTACTCGATAATGGATGGTTATTATACGCGATATGTGTGTAAATGTTGTAGTATACTAGTACGTATATAATATGAGTAGATAATTATATACGATATTAATACATAAGTGTGAATGTATTTCTTATAAAACTACTGTGACAGTTATATGATTTAATATAGTTGAACTAATTAATAAGTTAATGAGTCGATAAATTAATAATCAAAGTAAGAATACTCGGGTTAAAGTGGTATGGTAGAAAGAGGTGTGATACGACTAGTTAGATGGGGTAACATAACTAGAAAGGTAGAAGGGAAGAGTTAGGTGTGCACATTAGATAAAGGATGAGCTATACCTCAAGCAAATGTGACACTAGCTTAAATATGAAGAGTGTGAATGAATATTTAATTATTGCAATTTCACTACTTGATAAATATTTTTAAATTTTTTTACTTGGGCTCTGACCCGAGTTAAAATCGTTTCCAAAATGATTTAGGTGTCCAGTCATAAGGACGTCCATCTTGAGGATTCTATCTAGGGATGCGTAGTTGCAGCTCATGTGGAAGTCGTAGGACTTTTCTATAGACACCTCATTCATTCATTCCAAGCGTAAGGACTTTATTTCAATACTCATTTGGGCATGTCACCCTTGAATTTAGTATTTAGTTATTTATTAACCTTGAGTATCCAGTTTCTTATTTCAGTTTATAGTTGTATTTTATGGTTGAACCGATAGTTAATTCGGTCCGCTTTATTCATATTATTTCTCTATATTGTATTCAGTTACTAGGTTGTGTGAATGGTTTAATTATTATTTGCTTCTGCATATTTTTAATTAATGAAAGATAAAATTTGGCACCAATCTATTTTATTACTAGGTGGTTAGTAACTTTAAAAATATTTTTGACATTGGTGCTAAGAATTATCCATGTGAGACCAACGTTTTACTTCGATCACGGGTTGTCAATTCGATATTTTAGTATCCGAAGTGTCACACATGGTATCAGAGCATCAGGTTCTAAAGTCTTTAGGATCTGTGCGGCTTATTATGTTTCAGCATAGATTTCTTTGATATAAAGCCTTATTATGAGACTATTGTATTCCTTTATGTATGTGGCCTACATTCTCCTGCTATTAAGTATAGTTGATACTATTCAATTATGAGTTCGATTAGGCTTCGTACACCGAACAATTTTGGACGATGGGTGAGGGACGTTAGAGGGAATGTGTGGGGAGAGTCTTAATAGTAACCATGGAATATTATAAAAATAGTGACCACGATAGATGTCACCCTGATTATTGTTCAGGAAGATGACTTTGGGATAATCACTAGGGGTAGTAGTTTCCCCAAGCACCGTCGTAGGAAGTGGTGGTGAAATTCAGACTCACCCAGCATAGTCGGTAAAAGGAGGGAGTTGGAGGAACTCTTTCGAAGAGAAATTAGTAAGGATTTCGGGAAGAGAGAGGAGTGTGATGGGTTAATGGAAAGAGATAACCCAAACGTAATTGTGTAGGTTGAAGTGCAGTGGCACCCAAGATTTAATTTTGGGAAAATTTTGGCTCAAAGGAGCGGTGTTGTAATAATGGGAGTCAGTCACCATAACTATGGAGAGATACCATGAATAATAAAGATATTGGTGTCCGATTCGATCGCATACCCTCTCACCAGCTACTTAAACAAAGAGGCAAAGGAGATTTCAATACTTATTTTAGAAGGTTCGTACATTGGTTGGTCATGAAGGAAAGTTAGCATATTTATCAAACTGCGTACCCAATGAGGTGGATATGGAGAATAAAAAAGGTCTGTAAGTTAATAATAGACTCTTGGGTAGAATATACAAGTATGGATGGCGAAGTTCGGATAAATTATTAGTATTGTTGTTGTCAATATTGTACTTTTACAATTTGATACCATTGCTTCCGTGAGAAGGGAGCCAAGAGAGTTGAAGAATCTAACCAAAGGGTAAGACTGTATTTAACGGTGCTAGTGAGGCACTACGGGAGGGTATACCCAGTAGAGAACCCATTTTAATGATTAAGAATAATAGAATTCCTACCAAGTGACAGTTGATTTATTCAGGGCCATCAAGGCCAGCAATGAGTCCCATAGGGCCAGTAGAGCCAAAGGGACAATGGGAGTAGCAATCAGGGTCAAGTCTACTAGGTTCGTGAGGAGAACCACCCCAATATGGCTAGTGGGGCCAAAGATGACATGGAGAGGTGTTTTACGTGAAAAAAGTAGAAAAACATGTGTGGGTATTGTCCACAGTGAATTGGGGGACAGTAACGGGATGCCAAGTAGGGACAACAGTTATAAGAAGTTTTTAGTTCAGTTGGGACAGGGGTGTTATGTCCAATAACCATTTGAACCGCGAGTGCAATTAGAAATTTAAAGTATGAGTTTTATACTGGCATGATTGGGGCATGTTTTGTATGAAACGAGAGAGTCACAATAATTTATTAGTATTAGATTGGCATGAGAAATGGGTTTAATAGAGGTGTCGTTAATATTACTATAGTCCGTTGAGTTGGCGGGGATCTCTTTAGTTCCATCTACTGTGGAGCAGGTGTGGACACTGAGAGGATATATTTTATGAGGATAGCTCATTTTGAGAGCTGATATTCGAGGTATGGTTTTATCCTAGGTATGTACTTTTAAGTGATGACGGGCGATTACAACAAGACTATTGTGTTCGCTGTTCTAGGATAGGATGTATTGTCTCACTTGAAAGAGGGACGAGCTCGTGGAGATATTTTTAGAAGTAGACTTTAGAGAGTATAATTGTTTAGTTATATTAGATCTTGGTGTGTAGGGACTTTTACTGATGTGATTCAGGGTATATCGGGTTCATCGTTTAGCGGAGAGTTTTAGCTCATTGTTGTTTACGTGATGAGAACTTAGTGCCAGTGAGAGCACCGTATTGTGTGACGCCTTGAGAGACATAGTCATAGATAATTTGATTTATGTGTCAGGAGATAGAATTTATGATATGTTAGATATGTGATTTAGACTTATGGATTTGGATGATTAACAATGATAGGGGATAGTGCATTGGAAAAAGTTCTTTTAAGATCCATTTCCAGATGTTACACACATGGATCTTAATAAACATTGGGAGTAGTAATACGTTGTTGGATTCTAGTGCATCAGTTTTACCTATTAAATTATTGAACGTGTAGAAGAAACACTTTAAGCTAAGAGCTATTAAAATATATGGACGGGGAGCCATGGAGTTCTGCGAATGAAGCACTAAGATAACTTATGTACCACAAGTTAATGGGTGGGGCGGTATCGAGAAGAATTAAATTGAAAATTGTGGGGTAATCGAGAATACCTATATGATATAGCCAAGCCGAGAGTGTGAAGCAGATCTTGAGATAATTATGTTACATACGAGACGTTAGTGATAATTATGTTGGGATATGTGGGCTATAGTATATAGAATGGTGAGACTTTGTGTTTGCTATTCCGAGATATCATTTACTTGTGCTATTTATCACCTGAAGGAGGGTCTAGTCTATATATGTGTGGATATATGTTATCGTATGTTGCATAATAGACTTATAAGAAAGTGTTTATATTGTTATATTTAATCCCGGGGACTACAGATGTTTACTGATGGGATTCAGGGTGGATAAGGCTTATTAAAGAGTGAGAAGACATACCTTGTGATTCATTCATGCTAAGTAACTAGTGATAGTAAAGGCGTCGTATTGTATGATGTCTTTTGTAACATGTGAGTGGACGAGTATCATTTTATGTCAATAGAAGGGAATTCAGGGGTACATGTTATGGACTGAGGACCTAACGG
This sequence comes from Sambucus nigra, assembly GCA_949130495.1. Classification (NCBI taxonomy): domain Eukaryota; kingdom Viridiplantae; phylum Streptophyta; class Magnoliopsida; order Dipsacales; family Adoxaceae; genus Sambucus; species Sambucus nigra. Next base: position 148,510,717 of record OX422215.1, read on the forward strand.
ATCTCAACGACAAACAATGTTAGGTAGTAGTGTATCGGGGGGTTCCTTATTCGGATTTCTCTTTGCAAAACGTCCCACGCATGAAACTTAGCCCAACAATGGAAGTATGTAGATGTGTGGTCATTAGGACATGGGTTTGGTACCTTGGTTACTATACATATATGTGTTTATAACTATGAGTTGAAAGTTATATTACGATCTAAGGCTAGTAGAGTCGGGTAGTATTTGTGCAAATAAGCACGGGTAGAGGGTTTATGGGAGCCCTGGGTAATTAAATTAATTTTTTAATATATAATTTGTGATTAGAAGGGTTAGAGGTATGTGTAGCAATCTTAAGGGCATGTGAATAGGGAATTATTTTAGGCTCGGAGTACGAGACTCATCCTAATTTCGAGGATAAAATTCCTTTGTAAGGGGGGAAGTGTGTAATACCCCATATTTCTAAGGATATAGAAATTAATTAATTTTGTGATATAGGATTTAAATTATATGGAGGATTTAATTAAATTAGTGAATTGAGATTAATCAATTCGAGTTATTTTTAAAATTTACATGTGTCTCATATTGGAGAATTATAGTAAAGTAACTCGAATGATGATTCTGAGTGCATACTTGATTCCGAATAGGTCGAGATCATTGGAAAAAAGTACCCCGGTGGTAGTAATTGGGTTTCGGGGCAGTTTTAGGCATAACCGAGCTCACACGGGGGTGTTCGGGTCACTTGGGCTTGGCCTATAAGCTTACTTTCGGGGTTAGAAAAATAAAATCTACACTACGAATTTTGTGGAAGATACAACTAAATAAGAAAACCCTAGTTTCTCAAAGGAGAAATGAGGGAGAAATTGAGAGAGCTTTAGCATCCAAATCAAGAAGAGGGGTGTGTTCTTCGTCAAATCTTCGTGTACATCAAAGGAAATCAACCCATACAAATCTAATCAGGCAAGTAGTTAAACTTGATTTTAATTTCATTATAGTATCTCGATTCATATCATAGTGGGTGTAAAAAAGAAATTAGTTTTAGGGAGTGCGATATTATATGAAATGGGTTTTGGCGATTTGAGTATTTTTTATAGATTAAAAGTGAAATTGATAATACTATATGATTTTAGGTTGTGCGAATCAAAATTTTGTGATAAACCCAGTAGAGAATGATGTCCAATTTCAGATGTTAGGATTAAATTGGTAAACGATTGAAGGAAACCCTGATATAATCCAAATCAGGAAAATATTGGTCGATGTGTAAATTTGTTATTGGTTAAGGGTTTCTACGATGATTAGAACACGTTTTGTAAGGATTAAATGTTAATTGTGATTTAGGTGAATATTTAAGGGTAAGTCGAAACCTTAAAGGTTCGTTAATGGCAGAAACAGCGTGAGGAAGACGAAGGGGATGAAAATGTAGCGGTCGTTCGAGTGACCTAAGATATCACGCGAACAACGTAGGTATGTTGTGAAAACGACCGAGGCTGTCAGTCGAGCAACAGTGGGGATTTTATGCCAGTTTTGTCTTCCACCTTGGATTAATTTTAGGATTTTCTTTTTGAGGATGTAATTGGGTAAAAATAAAAGGGAGGCCAATTCCTAATGTCTTTGGAGACGGCCACTAAGGAATATTAAATATAATAAAGGGTGTTTAATCAAATGGTGGGATTTTGTGTAATAAATAAAAAGGTTAAAATACGAACTAAGTTAGGGAGTCCGAGCATTTTGGTTGAGTGACACTACTTTGATAAAATTAATGGAGGTGAAATTAATTTAATTAAGGGTTGGAGATTTGACTCGAATATTTTTTAGGCTAGTGCGACGGGAGTTCGACACGGGGTAGACGGTTTAATTTATTATAGATATGTATAATAATTTATCAAATATTAAATTTAATCAGGGTTTTAAACTTACTAGTAGGAATTTGTGTAAATGGTGAAGTTACGGACCGAATGAGTGAGTTTGGGTATGGCAGTTGGGTGACACTACTTTAATTACAAATTAAGTAATGTGTGATTAATTAAATTACGAGTCAGGATATAGGCTTGGGTATTAATGTCTATTGCTACTGGTGTTAGGCACAAGCTAGATGGACTTTTATTAAATATATGTAAACGATTAGTGTGATAGTACATATATTTGTATGAATTATAGATATCGGTGTGAATAATATTTTTGTGAAAGCATACCCCTCTAGTGCTATCATAGGAGGTTGCGCGATGTGAGTGAATCACCCTAGCTTGAGGAGTAGGGAGAGTATAGTCCCCATGTCATAGCGCCTATAATTTTATTGCGTGATTTATTTTTCGAGGTGAGGCACGTTGGGCATGATTCGATTTCACCTTCGGGGTAATATGACTGCCTCTACTACGTTTGCAATATTTCTACCCAATTTCAGTGTGAGTTATTCTAACTTGAGGTACCGGGTTAGAGTGAGCAAGCCTGGGACATGAGAGCATTTTAGAGAAATCATCCGGTGAGTTATTACTCAAGAATGGATGGTTATTATATGCAACATGTGTGTGAAAGTTGTAGTATACTAGAACGTATATAATATGAGTAGATAATTATATTCGGGATTAATACATAAGTGAGAATGTATTTCTTATATAACTAACGTGAAAGTTATATGATTTAAAAAGGGATTCCCTATATAACTAGTGTGAAAGTTATATGATTTAATATAGTTGAACCAATTAATTAGTTAATGAGTAGATAACTTTGAAAGCAAAGTAAGAATACTCGGGTTAGAGCAGTGTGGTAGAAAGAGGTGTGATACGTCTAGTTAGGTGGGGTAACATAACTAGGCAGGTAGAAGGCAAGCGATAGGTTGGCACATTAGATGAGGCGTGAGCTATACCTTAAGAGAGTGCCACACTAGCTTAAATATGAAGAGTCTGCGTGCATATTTAATTATTACAATTTAACTACTTGATAAATATTTTCAAAATGTTTTCCTCGGGCTCTGACCCGTTTCAAAAAAAATTCCAAAACCTTTTAGATGTCTAGTCACAGGGACACCCAGCTTGAGAATTCTATCCAGAGATGCGTAGTTGTTGCTCGTGTGGAAGTTGTCAAACTTTACTGTATATGCCTCATTCATTCATTACTAGTGTAGGGACTTTGTTTTAGTACTCATTTGGGCATGTCGCCCTCAGATTTAGTATTCAGTTATTTATTAACTTTGTGTATCCAGTTTATTGTTTCAGTTTACTGTTGTATCTTATTTTTGAACCGATAGTTGATTTTGTCCTCTTTATTCATATTATATATCTTTATTGTATTCAGTTACTTGGTTGTGTGAATAGTTTAATTATTATTTGCTTTCGCATGTTGTTAATTAATAAATAATAAAATTTGGCACCAGTCTATTTAATTAGTAGGTGGTTTGTAACTTTAAAAATGATTTTGATAGTGATGCTTAGAATGAGTCATATGAGGCCAACGTTTTATTTTGATCAATGGTTGGCCACCCGGTATTTTAGTTGGCGGGGTACCGTACATCATTATTTTTACATGGATACGGTTGCATTGTTGCTTTGAATATGTGTTTCTTGTAACATGTCTCATAACATATTTAGTGCTTACTTTGAGCTCATGTATATTTAGAGAGAAAATATTGAAGTTGTGTTTATATATCAATTGTGCTGTCATCATACAAAATCCTTTTGGTATAAAACATTTGGTTTCACACCAAAGAAGTCCATTGCCTATTTAAGCCTTATAAATTAAATAGATTAGCCAAAAAATTATAAACCCTGAAGTTTGGGATAATTTACAATTCTTACTCCAATGTTAAAATTTAGCATGAAAAATCCTAAAGTATGTTAAGGTTAGAAATTAGACCGCCAACGCCACATCTAACACCATTAGAATAAAATAATATCAATCATATGTGGGAGCTTATTTTAAGAATTATGAGTCACAAATTGAAAATGCACCTAATAAAATGATGTGTTGGAAATAACATGAAAAACAAAATAAAAAAAATTATAATAAAAAAATAAAAAATGAAAATGTAAAAAATATTTTTCAATTACGAAAATTTATTTCAAACTAAAAAAACCTTGAACAAAAAATAAAAACTAGACAAAAATATTTTTAAAATTACAAAACAGGAAAAAAACACAAAATATGAAAAATTATATAAAACTAATAAACTATAAAAAAAAATGTATTTGACAATTAGAAAAGTGATAAGAAAATATGAGAATAAAACACTAAAATTCCTAAATACACTAAAAAGCTAAAAATACTAATAATGCTAAAAAAAACCTAAAAATATTATTTATAATACAAGAATAATTATTTTTAATCAAAAAAAATTTCTAAAAGATAAAAGTATAATTTATAATAGACGAAAGTATATTTGAACTTATGAAAAATAATATACAAAAAAAGAAGCTAAATAAGGGAAAACTGGAAAATAAGAAATTTTTGAAGAAGAAAAAAAAACAAATTATAGCACATCCCCCAATCTCTTCATTTCCATGCTCACCCTACCCCCCACCTTAACCCATGACCAATGCCACCACTCTCTCTCTCTCTCTCTCTCTCTCTCTCTCACACACACACACAGACACATACACACAGAGATAAAAATCCATCCAACTGCCCGCCCATAAACACGTAGTGGTTTGATTTTAAAAAATATAAGGTTTGGTTGAAATGTCATTTTTAAGATTTGTTGAAATTGATTTGTTGATTTTATTGGAACCAATGGTTGGGTGGCGGGGGTATTGATTGTTCTATTGGTGTTTTGTTAATGGATTGTGGATTTGTTCGCGTAGTTGAGTGTGTGTGGGCATGTATGCACATACACACACACAGGAGTATGAGAGCGACTCTCATAAGGTCCATATATAAGGTCCACCCATGCAGACCATTTTTTTAAAATAGTGAAAAAATAATTTTGAGTTTATTTTTTTATGGTATTTAAAAATTTCAGTAAGCCCCACAAAAACAACTCAACTCAAAATGATATTTTTTTCCTATTATAAAAAAATCGATAAAAATATGATAGATTTAAAGAAGCTTGAAAATTATCATATTTTGATTGATTTTTTAAAATAAAAAAGAATTAATTTTGAACTGATTTTTTTGTGTGCTTCACTAATTATTTAAATACCACATAAAAAATCAACTCAAAATTATGTTTTTTACTAATGAAAAATAAAACGATCTGCATGGGTGGACCTTATATGTGGACGTTATGAGAGCCTTCCTTAGAGATATGGATGTGGGGTTATAAAGGCAACAACTAGTGTGAGGGGGGACAGAGGTGGTCATGGTGGGTATGGTGTGAGGCTCGTAGAGAAGAGTATTATGGGTACCACTTACCTCTTTGCAGGCCCAAAGAATTAGCCGGACTAAGCCCTATTAAAAATAGGGAGTGCCCGACCCAAACTTGAAAGCCTCAAACTGTAGATAACGAGAGAGGATTAATAGGGACGACCCAGTCTACTCCTAAAATCTTTCAAGAGATATTATAGGGATAGTGGGTTAGTGTGTGGGTACCCAATACCCCCGCTCCCCTAATTTTCATGTATATATTGCACCCCTGGCCCGGGGCAAAGAGCATGTAACTAAAAGGACTCCTCTGGAGAAAAGAGAAATAAAAACAGAGAAGCACCACCATGGACGTAGGCAATTTTTCGAACCATGTACATCTTGCATTGTGTGTGATTGTGATTATTCTTATTCTTATTCTTTATTTTTCTCGTGATTGCATTTACTTATAATTTGTGTTAAGATTTCTCGTCACCACAATTGGCGTCGTCTATGGGAAGCGTTTGTTCTTTCTTTAAGAAAGCCTTCACCAATAAGAACCTAGAATATCTGATCACAATAGCAATGCCCCTCAAGCGGGGGATATTCAAGAGCAGCCTATCCCTCACAGGTTTAGATCTGAAGTTCGACACTCAAACCCAAGGCTTCATCCTGAACGGAAAGTCTCAAAAGAAAGCCAGGGGACAACTAGGTCTACACAAGTTTCCAGGTTGATCGACGCCTATGAGGCCAGGCTCCAAGAGCAGGAAGAGGCAACTCGCAAGAAGGAAGCCGAAAATGCTCACCTTAAGAGGTGACTGTAGAGGATGGAAAGATAACTCCATCATAACACGGTGTAACGTCATTATTGTACACCTAGACCATAGGCGAGAAAATCTCACAGTCGAGGAGGGAGCCCAAGGCATGTGTTTCAAAGAATTGAGGGACACAGGTCAGATGACAAAGGGTCCGAGCAACAACAACCAGCTCTTCGTTACAGGAGCCCAGGCCAAAAGAATGATGATATACAAAACTTGGTCCGGAGAGAGATGGACTAACACCCATCACATCGGGGTACCAGATCGACAAGAGAGCTATCCAGGTGAGCTCTCAGGACCCAGATGAAGTCCCCTTTTTCAAGGGAAATAGAGGAAAAGGAAGCCCCCAAGAAGTTCACAATGCCCAGGATCAAGATCTACAATGGAAAGACTGATCCCATCGACCATGTCAGACAGTACAGGTAGGCCATGACCCTTTGGAACCATATAATCGCACTGATGTGCTAAATTTTCCCATCAAGCTGGCACGACCTGGCCCAAAAGTGCTTCGAGAAACTCCCCCAAGGATCCATTAGAAACTTTGAGTCCCTGGCAGAGCTCTTCACAGCTCGCTTCATTACAAGTAGCTCCCATCCGAAGAGGATGGATTATTTGTTGACAATGAAGAAAAAGACTTAGGAGAACCTTAGAGACTATGCGAAGAGGTATTAGGATGTGTTCAATGAGGTCGAGAACTGCTCGGAGCAAGTTGTCATTGCATCCTTCAAGATTGTCTTAGCCAGTGTAACACCTCGTAATTTCTGGGTAATTATTCTAATTAACTAATTAGGTAATTAGTGATCCTTAATTAATGGAAATAATTAAAAGTGAATATATTTAATAAAGTTAACAAGTGAGCAGTTATTTTTAGAATTATAATATGGATGGCGATTTTAAGTGTGCGGTTGAATCTGGTAGGATCAAAATAGTCAAAAAGAAGTGGGTACTTACAAATATTGGGTATTGGGGTCCAATTACACATGTGCAAACATAATACTGCGTCTGGATCATTTTAATTAGGGCCCATAGGCCCAAAACATGAATAGTGTTTTAACCCTAAGGTGTGTAAGGGTTTAGACATCATTAAGTCAATAGAAGACTAAAGGGAGAGAAGAGAGGGAAAGCTAAAGGAAAAGTGAATTTGGGGATCTTGAAGAAGAAATTATAATTCAACTTCATCTTTCAAAACCCTAGATCATCTTGGTTAAGGCAAGCGGTTTAGATTTTGAGTATTAAATTGTATCTTGCTATTCATATCAAAAAAGGTGTAATCCAATTTAAATTCTAGGCTTAGTTCTTACATAAGTTGGGTTTTTCTCCTTATTAGGATTATAAATCTGTGGATGATTTGTTAATTGATTCAATTGATGAGATTATTAAGGCTATAATTGTTATAAAGGAAAAAAGGGAACTTAGGATGGATTTGGGGGCGTTTTACTGCTAAAACCTGTTCAGAATAGAGGTTTAAATTCGTTAATGGTGAAATGTGTTATTCGGTTTCTTTTCTGGGAGGATTGGGGAAGGAAGTGATACCAGGGTCGTTCGAACAACATGGTATCTCGTTCAAATGAGAGCCACTTTTATTTCAACGATAGGGCTTGTCATTTGAATGACCCAACCACCCATGTCAGATTTCTTCTTCCCTGATTCAGACCTGCTATGTATTTTTGAGTTACTATTTTTGCATCAGGTGATTTTGCAATTTGTAATAAACTAGGGTTTAAATTAGTGAGGGGCTACCTTCGAATTAATTAGACGATTTATTTATTTATGGAATTAAGGATTATGATTGAGTGATTTAAAACCTTGTTAATTAAGTGGGTAGGCTTAATTGAATGATGAATTGGGGAAAATTGTAATATCGGGCCGAGAGAGAGAGAAAGAGAGAGATATCGGACATGGTCGATAAAGTGACACCATAATAATGATAAATGAATTTATGTATAATTAATTGGAATAAGTCGGAGCGTAGACGTTCATGTTTAGGCTTGGGTATGGGCATTATACTCCGGAGCCTGGATTTATATATATGTTGATGTGTAGTACATATATATATATATATATATATATATATATGTATAATAAGTTACAATGGTGTTTTCATTATTCATAAGATGGGGAGACACTTCACGGTTTAGATCGAAGCCAATAAGACACGAAATGAAGGGTTGAGATTAACTTATCTCCTGCAATACCCTTTTTGCCCCTCAATTTTTTGGTTCCCGCTCTTTTATAACTTCCCAAACTTATAATTTAATTCAAAATTGGGGGTATTTTGGTGAAAATGACAATGCTTCTCTACTTCTCTCACAACACACCCCCTCACGCGCTTCTCCCATTCTCACATAGCCCTCACAAAACAAACGCTAACAAATTCACTCTCAGATTCATGTCGGTGCCACCCTCAGCTACACTTTTCCTCCCTCTCCTTCACCACCATCTGAGCTCCAAGGCTTTCGCATCTGATCTATGTTGTCACCCTAACCTCCTATTGAGTTCACCACACCACCACGATCTCTCACTGCCGCCCAATATCTCACTTACGCCATCAGGTATATTATTTCTCCCTCTCAAAGGCTTTATTCTCTCACAAACTTTACTTTCTCACCCCTCTTATGTTTAACCTAAAATCGCTCAGGTATACGGTTTCCCCTCTTGCCTTTGAGAGTATTTTCCAAGGTAATTTTGAGACTTCAAAGCCCTATTTATGTGTGAATCAATTTTTTTACTTCAAAGCCCTATTTATGTGCGATTTTCTCCAAATCTGTTGTTGATTTTAATTTGTTGTTGATTTATGATGAGTATTTATTTTGTTGATGATTTTTTTATTAATCATCTGAGGTATACGGTTTACCCTCTTGCCTTTGAGAGTATTTTCCAAGGTAATTTTGAGACTTCAAAGCCCTATTTATGTGTGAATCAATGTTTTTGACTTCAAAGCCCTATTTATGTGCAATTTTCTCCAGATTTGTTGTTGATTTTAATTTGTTGTTGATTTATGATGAGTATTTATTTTGTTGATGATTTTTTGTTAATCATTTCGTGTCTGAAGTTACAGAATAGGGGTTGGGGTGGTGCAATTTTTTCATAACACTGATTTGTGTGTTGATTTTATCTTTGATTTTACAAAATAGGGGTTGTGTGGTGAGATTCACACACGGATCAGACTCATTAGTAACCGGTACTATTTCTTGCTATATTACCTGATTTGTGTGGTGATTTTATTTCTTTCTATATTATCTGAATGGTTCTAAGATCGATTGATTCAAATTCTTGGGCCATTATTGCAACTCCTTCCTGTTCACTATTTTTTTAGCATTATTGAATCTTGGTTTCTGAGTTTGTATCTGTACAGTTGTATTTTTTTATCATTATTGAATCTAGGGGTTCTATTTGTGGAGGCCTATAGTTTTGAGTTCCAATTTGTATGTTAATTTCTCATATTTGTATGGTAGTTTTTATGGTAGTTTTGAGTTCCTATTTTCATATTTGTATGGTAATTTTCAAATTTGTACAGTTCTATTTCATCAATGTCGTGTATCTGGGTCCGTTTCTTGAATGATGTGAATGCCTCAGATGTTCCGTGTATGTTCCATGTTCAAGTCTTTAAATAGTTTTGTATTGTAATTTTGAGTATCATTTTCAGATTCCATCTCAAATAGTTAAGTTTTATTTACTAAAATTTTGTATTAGAGTGATATTTTTGTTTCAATTACTTGAATTTTATATTAGAATGATATTTTTGTTCAAGCATCTTTTGTGGTAATAATTTTCTGATTCTACCAATGATCCCACTACGCTTTGTTTTTCTTTAGCTTCAAATGTTCGCACTATATTTTGTTTCAAATTAAAATTTTTGTTTCAAGTACAGTGTAGTGTATGTGCAATATTCGATGTTCATTATTCCAACAGATGTCTTACTCAGACAGCTAATTGTGATTGTTTTAGACAATAGCATGTGCCTTAGCACGTTTAACTGATGTGTATGACATGAATTTTACGTGGGATTTCACATTTGGTTCATAGATCATAGTGTTTTATCGACTCTCTCCCATATTTGTTTTGTAAATCAGGTACCATACATGGGAATGTTGTTGATCAGGTACCACTTTTTGAGAGTGCCATGCACATTCATGTCAATTACAGTTTTGAGAGTGCTGAGTTTAGCTTTTGGGTGAACTAGGGTTGGATCGATTAGATCGATCAGAACAACCTCAGCCGAAAGTATGTCGGCAGTGGAATTTGGGTAATTTTTTACGGTAAATTTTGAGTAAATGTCATACATTGTATATTTTGGTGCTCATTATGGACCCAATTGCATGCAGGATAATTAAATTGAAGTGAATCAGTGTCTCTGAAGTGTTTTTACATATGATGAGCCGATATATATGACGTCTTTAATGAAATTAGAGTTTTAGGGGAGATCATTTCGTCTCTCCGTCGCTCTCTTATTCATGAAATTAGGGTTTTTAGTGCCCCAATATTAGATCTAACAAATATTTTGACTCTGCATCATTTTTTCTGTTTAGAAATCACATATTCAAATATTTTAACTCTACGTAATTTTTTCTGTTTAGATATTAATGCAGTGACTATATGATATTATGTCATAAACTAAAACTTACTGTGCCATTAAGTTCTTTAATAGCGACATTTGCGTCCTCAATTGTTTGCATTGTAACAAATGCAAAACGACAACTTCTTCTAGAGTATTTATCATACATGCTCTATGAATATAGTCATAACTGGTATCAATAGTATAGTATATAGTCATAACTGGTATATATTATACTACTGATATTTCAAATATGGTGTAGCCCTGAATGATAGGAAGCCAAAGTTGTTGTATGAGTCTGTGTTGTTAGATTCGGAGAATGATGAGTTTGAGAAGTTGTACACAATTTCATTGTCATATTCCACATATTAACATTTGTAATGTATGCAATTAGATGTGTATGATAGTTTAATATAATCTCATGTTGCCCCTATCTCGAAAGTAGTTGGTTATATATAAAATTCTAAGATAGTACATGAGTATTTTATGAATAGTTCAGAACATATGCTATAATTGTTATGTAACTAAGTATTTTAGAACATATGTTATAATTATGTTCCTTTTGCATTTTTGAACAGAGCTTCCATTGTGAGAATAAGTGTTTCTAGCTTTTGATGTCTCCTTTTTCAATTTTATTTTTATTTTTTATGGTTTAATTTGAATAACGAATAGTTTATGCTCACCTCTCTAGCATTTGATAAAATGCTTGGTTTGATTTAGATTTTCTTGGACCAAATAGATAATTTTAATTGATGGTTTGTAGCATTTTACTATGTGAATATAGATTTGCATATTGTAATTTTAAGGTTTTTTTACCTTGAATTCCATTTGATTTTAGGGATACATTATACATTTTTTAAGCATTACTCAAATCATATGGTCCTTTGTTTGTAAAACATTGTAACTAGACACTAATAGAATTCTATTAACGATAATTTTTGTAGGTTGACTTTGAGATGTCGCCGATGAGGTATCTCAAATATCTCAGTGTTTTGGTGTAAGATTAATAATAACATTCTGTCAAATGTTTGTCCAAAGGTTTGTCAACTTCATGGAGTTACATGTGGATAAAGATATTGTCCGAGTGATGTATTTTGATGAAGCTGATGTTGTTAATAGCAGGACAAATCCAGTTGGAGGTGCGTGCGGCCAGGATTATCGGTGTTATGACCTAGGATTATCAGTTCTGTGGCCTAGGATGTGCACGGGTTCTTAGTAAAAATGATGTGCACGGGTGATGGAGCCAGAGGATGCCCCCTCTGAATAGATGATGGTACCCTTTGTTTGTCCCTCTGTTCACCCAATGTCGTGACCACATGGCCATCATCGTAAAAAAATTATTTAGACCCTTCAAGTCGGATGACATCGATAGAGGTCCATCATTTTCAGTGTATGATTCTTAACCCCGGATCTATGAAGACAACATTTTCATTTTACGGTTCTTAATTCTTAACCCCGGATCTATGAAACACAAATTTATACACGGTACTGAGTTTTTTTTAATTCTAACCGGTAATGAGTTTAATAAAATTGTAACTGGTACTGAGTTTTTTTTCATCCTGTACTGAGAATCTGAAACCTCCAAACCAGTGGTAGCCACGATAAGTCGACAATCTTATTTCTAAATCCTTAGTCTATGTTTTCCACTTTTTGGTATTTCAATAATCAATACGATTGCACACACCTATATTATGATATGAAATATATGTATATAAAATGTCCAATCTTTCAATATTATGTTATGCTGATGAAATTTTAGGTGAAATTTTCGAGGGAACCCGACAATGCCATTAAATGTAAGTTCTGGCATTTCGAATAGTAGTGTGTATTCTGATTTAAAAGACTACAAGTTGTAATTAAAATTTTCTTTTTTTTTCATATTCGTTCAACTTCTTTCATTGCGTTTATCTAAAATTTTAATAAGCTTCGAGGACTACAATGCATACCAACAATGTTGTAGATGCCTAATTGTTTATATTTCGGTTGGACTGTAATTTTTTGGCTATTTGTAAATAATTTTTCAAATTTTGTTGAAGAAGATACAATACGAGGAGTTTAACTATTCGGATAAAGGTACTAATCGATATTGTGTATGGTCAAGTCTTTTATAGGGATTTTACCTATTGATGAGAGGCCTGCAGTGGAAAATGGGATATGGCAGTAAGGTTGTCTTGAAAGATGAATGGATTCCAGGGGTGAAAGGTTTCAAGTCACCCCATCCATTATCCAGTCCAGTACACATAAGTTCAGGTTAGGGGAGATGAATACCAATGAACTCCACACCCTCTTCAACCAACAGGAATTGGTTGGATATAAAATTTATTCCCCTCAGCTGAACAAGCAAACAAGGTAAGTTAGTTTGTCATTAAATATTCAGTTAAATATGGCTAATTTGAGGAAGAAAAATGGAAAAAAATGGGCTATTACATTTATCATCTTATTTCCCCCTTACTTATAAGTTTTGTAAAACTATACGGGCTATTAAATATCCTCCAAGAATTACACACTTTATGTGAAAAATTTGTGATAATGCATCGGCTACTAAAGAGATCCTCCTTAATCATAATTTCTCCCCTAATCATGTGTGCACAATTTGTAATAAAGAAATTGAAAGTGAATAACATATTATCTTTAGGTGTGAAATAATAAGAGATATGGGAAAAAGAGGCCTCATCGAGTTTCTCTTAAAAGATAATGAATTTTCTATTTCTTAGTGGCTTTCTAATGTTGTGAAATATTTTCCAGCAGTTTTCTCAATGGCGCATGTTTTAACCAGTATGGATTTTAAAGCATGATAGATTGGAAGACGAGAAATAAATATATTTTTGAATAAACCAAATCCCCATTAAGAGTTCCAAGCTAGCAAACAAGGAGCAAAGTGACTTCCTACGTGTTAAACATTCTTGACCTAATGAAAGACTTCTTAATCATGTGATTATCAACATCAGTTAAGTTCAAGTCATGTTTCTCTTATGTTTGGTATAACAGTTGATTTTTTATTTAACTAAATTTGTATTATTTTTTGTAATTTTCTTCTGTTCTGTGATATTTCGATTTTATTTTTCTGCTACTTCATCACTCTATCACTTACTGGGCTCATAAAATCTGTTTTGTTTGTTTATTTTTATAGTTATTATGAGCATTAGTGGCCATTGGAACTCAAAGTCTAAGACCAACTCCATCACTCGATACTACCAGGAGGTTGGGTCCAAGACCAACTCAAAGTCCTAATCGGATCATGTTGGGTCAGGGTGTGTGCATTTGATTTCCACCCAAAAATGGAGAGCCCCATGACTCCTCACTAAATACTATTAAATATTTGAGGTTGCTGCTAGAATTAAATGAATACCAAAACCTAGAAATAATGCAGTAGGAAGATGACTATTGCAGTTATCGGTTACTGATACAATTAAATGCATACAAGAATCCATAAATAATGCAGTTGGGAAGTTGATATATAGATGACTATTACAGTTATCAGGTATAATCCTTTGCCATTATGATACTTAAAGGTTCGATTCTTAATGGTGCCATTGTTTAAAACATTCTTAATGTTGCTTATTTCTTAATGGAGATATATAATACAATTCCACATTTGGCTGAGATCAAGCATTCCTAATGGACAACCTAAGTGGCTTATTTCTTTGATTCCTGATTATCCTTTTACTTTCTTTTTTTTCAGGACAAAAATAAGTACAACTCTCACAAATACCACTTTGTTATTCGATTTACCAACAAGGATATTGTTGCACAAGTCGTAACTGCTAGCATTGCTGGTGATATGGTTCTTGTAGCTGTTTATGATCATGAACTAGCCCATTATGGTCTTCAACTAGGCCTTACAAATTATTCTGTAGCTATTGTACTAGACTTCTATTGGCTAGCAGAATTCTGAAAATGCTTGAGATGGAAGATGAGTATCAGGTGAAAATGTTGAGGCAACTGGTGAGGATTTCTCCGTGGAGCCTGCGGAAAGCAGGAGGCCTTTTCGTTCTCTCTTGGATGTTAGCCTTCTTATAGAAACCACTGGCAATTATCTATTTAGTTCCCTCAAGGGAGAATTGGATTGTGGACTTGACATTCCTTACAGTGACAAGATGTTTACTGATTCTGATAAGGAGAGTAAGAAACTCGACACTGAGGTGCATCGCACGTACGTCTATGTAGGAAAGAAAGGCTAAGCTGATAGAGAGGTTAAATTCTATCCATTCAACTACTGTAGCCGATGATTAGGATAACGAAGATGATGATGAGTAAACACCATCAATAGATCTTCTTTTACTTTTTGTCAGCTGTTCTTTTGGTGTATTTCCTAGATAGTAACTTCATTTTTTCATATTTAAGTAGAATGAGAAATTAGAACATTCAGATATATGGGAACATAATAGATTGATGGGCCTGTTTACATAACATTGTGTTATTGTTGGTTTTTGAAATTATAAAGGATTACTTAACGATTTATTTGATGAACACTTAGGCACCATATTTGTTTAACCTTTGATTTTTCATAATAGGAATATTGGGTTTTCAAAATAGGGGTAAGAGAGTTGAGTTGACGGAGTGTAGGGGTGATGATCGGAGTAGGTTGGGTTCGGATTTGAAGTTTTGTTTTATAAATTTGGTTTGTATTTTTTAAAGTTGGGGTAAAAACATTAATTATTTTTAAGTCATTATGTGATATAGTTATGTCATGATATTTTGATTCATATATTGCATGTTCGAGTGACTCGATAGTTATTCTAATTAGTTGGAATTAATGTCCACATACCTGGATACATATATGGTAAAGTTGCATACAAATTCAAATATGTCTGGGTGGAAAAAATGAGGTTTTGTTTTATGGAGTTGGAAAAATTTTCTTTAAAAAACTATTTTTATATTTGTTACCCATTTTATACATATCTTTTAACTATACCCATTTTATATCGATTTTTTTCAATTTTTGTTAACTATATCTTTCAAGTTCATCAATGGTTAGTTTTGAGGTACAACCGAACTAATTGAATGGGTGGTGATATTGAGTTTCCCTTTATATCGTGTCTATTTCTTCAGCTATTTCTTCTTTGTTTTATGTTTTGCAGGTTTAATCTCGAGTAGTTGCTTCACGCTAATTTTCCATTTTTTTCAAACTAATAGGTTCGTACCATATGTTATTTCAAAAATTATTTATCTGTTGCGAACTAAATAAGTTGTACGGTCCTATCAACGACGTACACTTGAGAAATTAACGTCGATTAAATAATTTTGAAAAAAATATTCAAAAATTGACCACGATTGATATTTTGGAAAATTATACTATAATAAAAAAACTTTTATGACTTGACCACACAATTCATACCTGGGAGAATTATCGTCGTGCCTTCAGGCACGCACACAAATTTGGAAATTATGACCATTTTTTTAGAAATTGTACTTTGCTTTGTTGGGGAACAAATTTTTTTTCATTCGGCAATTACGTACTTCAAAAATTTTCGCCGTTTTGCGATTATGTACTTTGGAAATTTTCGACGTGCCTTTAGGCATGGGCAAACTCTAGTGTGTGTGTGTGTGTGTGTGTGTGTGTGTGTGTGTGTGTGTGTGTGTGTGTGTGTGTGTATATATAAATATATTTGTGTGAATAAGATATATAGTAAAGCCATACCAATATTAATGCTATCATAGGAGGTTGCGTGATGTGGGTGATCCCCCTAACTTGAGGAGTAGGGCAAGTATATTCCCCAGGTCATAGCGTCAAATCTTAGGGGTAGGACGGTTACAATATGGAGCAGACACTTTCGGCAGGAACTATGGTCGCCTCCTATGCATTCGATGATAGCATTGTATATCCGACATATGTGTGAATTTTGAGATATGATACATATATATAGTGCAGAATTATATACGATCATTTATATATATACATGATGAAATGTCTAGGTGATATAACTTATGAGAATGTTATATGGTACCAATTGAGGAATGATGTTTTGTATAAGTTAGTGCGAATAACAACTTATAACTCATGTATGATGTAAACTGTATAAGTGATGTAACTTGTTAATTAGTTATAGGTATAAAGTTGGATGTAGATGTACATAACTTAGAGTGAAATATAACTTATAACTCGTATACATGATGTGAATGGTATAAACGATATAACTCGTGAGAATGTTATCTGGCATTAAATAGGAATCGAATTGAATAAGCAAATGTGTATAATAAACCATATGATGTATAGATACTCACTCGAGTTGGGATAGTGGGATATAGTGAGATATATGAGATAAGACTAGTTACGTAGGGTTATTTAAGTGGGTTGTTTATAGTTTCGGTAGGCTTGCACATTAGTCGAGGGGTGAGGTAAACTCAAGGGAGTGCGCGACACTAATTTAAATATGGAGAGCATTTGCATATTTACTTCTTACATTTAAATTCGTTTGCTAAATATTTTCAAATGTTTTGGGTTCTAACCCTTGCTCTAAGACCTTTTCAAAACCTTTTAGGTATCCTACCATAGGGATGCAATACTGGATGTTCATTCCACGGACTCGCATCTGCATCATGTGTAGATGTTGCTGGATTTGGATAGACGCATCTGTTTTTCTATTCCTATTGTAGGGATGTCTATCAAACTAACCAGATCATGTTCGCAAACCGTTTATTTCAGTTACCTTTCAGATTGTATGAGGTTTATTACTCTTGCTAGTTTGGTTTGGTATTGGGTGTAGCTGATGGTTTATTCGACAAGACTTTCTTAACTCTTTATGTTGATTGGATTTTTATTAGACTTGTCGTATGATGAATTTCCCTTGTTACGTTGGTTATTTGGATTCGTATTATGTCGTTGGCTTGAGCTTAAATAAAAAGATAAAATTTGGCACCATGTCTTTTGAATACTAGGTGGTTAGTAAGTTTTAAAAAGTTTTCGACAGTGATGCTGAGGATGATGTAGATGAGATTCCTGTTTAATTTGATATAGGACTGACCACCCGGTATTTTATTAGGCGAGGTGTCACACCCAACTCGTGCCTCTTGCACCAGTCCCTCATTAAAAAGGAGGTCACAACCATCGACAACTTGATGGCTCGTATTGAAAAATATGCCAAAGTTGAAGATGTGACCCATCTTAGTGCAGGAAAAAATGGTCGAGCCAAGATTGCCGGTAAGGGGAGCGACAAGAATGAGGGTAAAAAGAAAGGGAGTAAGAATGGGGGCAAAACTGTACCCGAGAATGGTAATAAGAGTGATGCCATGAAGGAGTTTCAAGTAGTAAATACAATTTTTAAATAACCGATCTATAAGATTCTGGCAAAGATCAAGGATGAACCGTTCATCAAGTGGCCTAAGAAGATGGTTGGAGACCCTTCCAAGTGGAACAACGAGTTGAGATGTGCTTTCTATAAGAAGGGAGGACACAAAACCGAGCAATGAAAAGCCCACAAGTCCCACCTTGAAGAGTTAGCTCAAGTTGGACACTTGAGTGAATTCGTGGAGAAAAAGGCAGAGAAGGTAGCTACCAAGGGAGATCAAAGGCCCGATAATATGCTCTAGGAAGACATCAGCCATGTGTTCATAGTAATTCATGGGGCATCCGACCTCAAGAAGATTCAAGGAAATAGGTCTCCGATGGAAGTGAAAAAGATTATAGTAGTAATGCAAGTTTTTCAGATCGATCCGTCCAAAACACAAGCTGGGAAGCGTCGGCGAGAAGAGGATATCTACTAGAGCAAGTATATTGTGTTCACAGATGAGGACCTGGTGGGAGTGAGAACCCCAGATCATGATGCACTGATTATTACACTTAGGATAGCTAACTGTGACGTCGACAGGTTGCTCGTCGACCAAGGTAGCTCATTCAAAGTAATATACCTTGACATGTTTAGGAAGTTTAAATTAAGTGTCACTGACCTGATGGAAGCCACCGTTCTTTTAGTTGGATTCGCTGGAAAGATAATCATACCCTTGGGAAAGATCGTCCTACCAGTAAGGGAAGGAAACATCTCCAAAATGATCGAATTTCTCATGGTCGATATTGATTCACCCTACCAAGCAATCCTCGGTAGAGGATGGCTGCACGCGAAAAAGGTCATACCATCTACCTACCATCAGAAGCTTAAATGTGTGACTGAATGAGGAGTGATGGAGATCCATAGAGATCAGGCGATGGCAAGAAAGTGATTTATAGCAGCCATTCATCCCAAACTAGAGAAGAAGGTTGAAGAATTTAGAAGCGAGAACGAGGAATAGGAGAGGCTGATGCCCTCCAAATAGTAACTAAAATATGGCAGACTAGGAGTGGAGGAGACCAGGCTCCTCCCATCTGAAAGAGTCGTCGAGCACCTGGAAGAAGTCATATTTAGTAACAGCTTGAAAGAAAGAAATTTCTTGATTGGAACCTCACTCACCGACTGCAAAAAAAGGGAGTTGGTCACCCTACTTCGGAGTAATTTAGATGTCTTTGAATGGGAGCCTTATGAGCTGCCCAAGATTGATCCTAACATCATTTGTCATCAATTGTACATCGATCCAGCTTTCAAACCAATAGCACAAAAAGCTTGAAGAACTGCTTCGGCGAAAGATGCGGTAGTGGAGAAGGATGTTGAAAAATTATTGGATACAGGATCCATACGGTAAGTCTAGTTCCCCAAGTTTCTATCCAACCCAGTGGTTGTCCCCAAGAGTAATAGAATGTGGAGAGTTTGTATCGACTTCACCGATCTTAACAAAGCATGACCTAAAGATAGCTTCCCCCTCCCAAAGATCGATCAGTTGGTGGATGCCACAACAGCACATGAGAGGATAAGCTTTCTGGATGCATACTCCAGATATCACCAGATCCCTTTACACAAGAGGGATCATGATAAAACAACATTTATAACCACAGTTGGGTTATATTTCTATATGATTATGCCATTTGGGCTCAAAAACGCAGGAGCAACTTACCAGCGGTTGGTGACCAAGATGTTCAAAGACCAAATAGGAAGAAATATAGACTACATAGATGACATGATCGTCAAGAGCAAGCTCAAAGATTACCGCCTCTATGACCTATCAAGGACCTTTAAATACTCAGGAAGTATCGAATGAAGCTCAACCCGAGTAAGGGTTCCTTCGGTGTCCAGTCAGGAAAATTCCTTGGGTACTTGGTTAGCAAGAGAGGTATTGAAGCCAACCCAGACCATATTGATTCTATCAATAGGGTACAGCCCCCCGAACGATAAGAGATGTATAGAAGCTCATGGTAATGCTCGCCACCCTTAATTGGTTCATCTCAAAGCTTTTCAAAAGGTGCCAATCGTTCTTCCCGTTATTGAAGAAAAGTAAGGATGTGGAGTGGAACGAGGATTGCTCGAGGGCATTGAAAGGGATCAAAGCTTACCTCAGCAGATCACCTTTGCTCATGATCCCTCAAGGGAATGATTATCTATACCTTTACCTTACAGTATCTAGTCCTGTTGTGAGTTTTGCATTGGTATGCGAGAAAAATGGGATCATGTACCCAGTCTATTATGCGAGCAAGACTCTTTTGGACGTCAAACATCGATACCTACTACTAAAAAACTCGTCTTTGCACTAGTGGTAGCCTAGAGAAAATTAAAACACTATTTTAAAGCCCACTCCATCATTGTACTTACGTCCTAACCTCTTAAAGAAGCCTTGAGGAAAGCAAACCTTTTAGGTAGACTGTCAAAGTGGTTAGTCGAGCTCGGGCGATTTGACATTCAGTTCCAGCCAAGGACTGCCATCAAAGGGCAGGTCCTCGCTGATTTCATTACTGAGTTTATAGGAGAACAGCCTTGCGATCAGCCCTAGACTAGTCATCAGAGTGAAGTTCCACCAGTGTTAGGCTTCTGGAGATTATACGTTGATGGAGCCTCTAATTCCAGAGAGGTAGGAGTAGGAATCGTGTTGATTACCCCCGAAGATGCAGTACTCGAGCAAGGAATCGGGCTTGGATTTAAAGCCTCCAATATTGAAGTAGAGTATAAGGCAGTGATCCAGGGCCTACAAAAGGTACGAATGCTCGGATCAAAGAGACTACAAGTTTTCGACGACTCGTAGTTGGTCTCCAACCAGATAAGTGGTGACTTCAATGCAAGAAATGAGAGGATAGAAACCTATCTCGCCAATGTGAAAATATTGATGGCCAACTTTGAGCACATCAGCGTCCAGCAGTTTCCTAAGGGACATAACAGCCACGCTGATGCCCTAGCTACCTTAAGCTCAACAATTAACTCCAATTTGAAGAGGATAATTCAAATCGATTTCCTTTCCCAGCCAAGAATGAACCAGATCAATGAACTGTCAAACATAGAGCACGTTCTCCTAATTGAGACAGCCCCCAGTTGGATGGATCCCATAATAGATTGTTTAAAAAATGGTGTACTATCAACAGATAAGAAGAGCTCTCATCAAATAAGAGCCAAGGCTGCTCACTTTCACTTATCTCCTGAGGGAAAACTATACAAGAGACTTTCACTAGCCCTTACCTCCAGTTATTTCATCCAAAAGATTTTAAGAGAGTCCTATATGAACTCCATGAGGTAATTTGTGGGAGTCATATTGGGGACAGGTCTCTAGCTTTTCGAGCAATGAAAGAAGGTTGTTGGTCGTCGTACATGCAAAAAGACATTAGAATCTATGCTCAAAAGTGTGAAAAGTGCCAACTTCACGCACCTATGGTTCACCAGCCAGCTAGTGACCTAAAGTCACCTACTAGCTCATGGACTTTCGCCCAATGGGGTATGGACATCATCGGCCCTCTACCAACTGTAGCCGATAATCGTAAATATTGGTTGTTCACAATAGACTACTTCACCAAGTGGATAGAGGCAGAACCACTAGCAAACATTAGAGACGCAGACATGATAAGATTCATATGGAGAAACATCATCACCTATTTTGGGATCCCTGAGACTATAATCAGTGACAACGAAACCCAGTTCGAGAGTGGCCTCTTCCAAGGTTTCCGCAATGACCATGGATCAGGCACTATTTCATCTCCGTGGCATACCCTCAGAGCAATGGACATGCTGAGGCTTCCAACAAAATGGTGATCGATGGATTAAAAAAGCATTTTGAGTGAGACAGGGGAGCATGGGTAAATGAACTACCCCATATGCTATGGTCTTACCGCACTATCCCAAGGCAATTAACTAGAGAGACACCATTCGCACTTATGCATGGGATGGGGGAAATTATCCCTTTAGAAGCTGGCCTCCCTACCATGAGGTCCACTCCGATCGACCAAGGCTAGAACGATGCAACATTAATCGTTAAACTTGAC
Organism: Sambucus nigra; assembly: GCA_949130495.1. Taxonomy (NCBI): domain Eukaryota; kingdom Viridiplantae; phylum Streptophyta; class Magnoliopsida; order Dipsacales; family Adoxaceae; genus Sambucus; species Sambucus nigra. Next base: position 148,532,606 of record OX422215.1, read on the forward strand.
TTAGCCGACGACCGAAGGGAGTTGGCTCTAGCGAAAATAGCAGCCTACCAACAACAGCTAGCAAAGCACTATAATAAAAAAGTCAATCCAAGAATATTCTAGGTTGGGGACTACGTCCTGAGGAAAGTTCTTGGCAGCGCTGTAAAACCATTGGATGGCAAGCTAAGACCAAACGGGGAGGGACCATTCAAGGTGATAAAAGATGACCTACAAGGAGCCTATCACTTAGAAATGCTGGAGGGCAGGGAGATACCAAGAGATTGAAATGCATCCAACTTGAAGAAATTCTACTTCTAGAATTCTTTTTTATTTTTTCAAACTTAATGTTGAATTTTCAATACTTAACCGTTAATAAGATTTTTTTGGGATTGGCATTTTATGAAGTGTTGGTTTTCTCAACTACATTTTCGTATATGCACCCTTTCCAGTTGCAGGCTCCCCTCTTAACATGTAAAACTAAAGATCACAAGCAACTTATTGGTTAAAATAGTAAGGTCGATATGTAATGACCCTCATCAGGCATTTGTCAATTAACACGAATGACCTCCTAGATTTCCCCTAGCAATACATGAAGCCCTACAAGGGACCCTTAGACAACATGGCCAATCGAGGTTGGTCGTCAACATTGTTTGGCCTAAAAATCCTACTCGGATAAAATATTTGATACCAGGCATATCTTCGCCATTGCCTCACTTAGGCCTAAGGTAGTGTCATGGCATGACCTAAGAGGTAAAGTAAGGTATAATGGTACACTTAAAGCATACTGGACTGCGAGGATACTCAATCAACAACCAACTCTGCCTAAGTTATATCCAGCTGGCTAGAAGAGCCCAAGATAACTAAAAAAGAGATCCATAAAGTCAAAAATAACACAGCACATGTTTAGTCGGCAAATCTCCCAAAATAAAAATATTTTATTACATAATTGCATGTAGAAAGAGTTACATATGCTATGTGATTCAAACCCTAATGAGTACCAGGTCGCTGAGCGAGGTATTCACCTACTCACTCTCTTTGACCATCATTTGGGATCGCATCTATACAAATCCAGTGATCATCCCTTCTAAATGGGTTCGACATCAAAGTTGAGGGAGAGATTTCATGCTTATACCAGAGAGCAGAGTTCCTGGGAACTTGTAACTCCCTCGGGGAACTCAGACACCCTCTTACGAAAGGTAACTCCTCGACCTCCTTCAACTTAGTTGGAGCATTAGTCCAACTGTTGATGTAGACATTAGCCTACACGTGCCGAGGACCATATTTAAACAATTGTCTCAACCTGGTAACATCTCGTTGAAGCTCAATCGCAATCATAAATGCTCGAGTGACATCCCATTTTATCTCGGTAATCTTCCTCTAAGAAATTCTGAGGTTTCCAGGTCGTTGTATCACCGATGATGAAGAATGGTGGGTAAGCAATGGCATTGTTCTCGGCACATTCGCCCTCACACGCTGAGAACTAATGGGAAGGTTTCCATCTCACAGTGTCATTAATGATGAAGAACCTTAGATAAGCAACAGAATTGTGCTCGGCACATTCTCCGTTGAGCGGGGGAGATCGCGCTTCAATGTATAATTTTCTTATTGGAGAATCTCACCAACCAAGTTGATTTAGATACTTCTAGGAGCTTCACCTTAAGACCATTAACCTCTTCTTGAACAGAGGCACCAATATCACTCATCTCCTCAAGCCTATCTTTCAACTTGATGACCAACTCGGACTGGTCCCTATAATCCTGGTTCCTTGCTGTAAGAGATTTACAATTTTTTATAAAGGCACGACGAACTTGGTCGCTCACATTAGTACCAAGGATTTGGCCTAAAGCGAGAAGTGGTCGGGATATACTCGTTAAGATTGATCAGCTATAAACCGTAAAAGCATCTAGAATAAGTAGATCATTATATGAAAATGAACAAAACTTCATCTCATTAAAACCAAAAAAGTTCACATACAACTATATCAATGAGAAGAAGAGAACAACTTACCCCTAAAAAAGACTAGTTGGCAACCTCAGTCTGCTCTGAGGATTTTGGCTTCTTCCCCTTATCTGCATCATCCGCATTTGTACCTGATCGATGGGAGCATTAGTATCACCAGTTGGAACAGCTGGATCACCTTCATTGGTAGTAGGAGGAGGCACACCCTCTACAATAAGTTTCGGATCAGGGTCGTGATCGTCGAAGAGAGGGGAATCAACATCCACCTCAACAGCAAGAAAATCCCTGTCCCAACCTTTCTTAAAGTTAAACCGGGTGATGTAGCTCATTTTAGCCTCAGCATCCTCATACGCCATGAGCCACCCAGTGTGGTAAGAGCTCTCCTTGATGGTGGCTGTCTCAAATTTCAGTATTTTCGTCTTCTCGGCAAGATCTTTATTCTCCTCAACTACCACCAGCTTGCTCGTATAGACAATATCATAGGATTGCCTCTGCTCCTCCATCTCTTTAGACGCTGCCTCCTTCTTTTTGTTAGCTTCATCCAAGGCAAGATCAAAAGATTTATGAGTAGCACTAGCATATTTTAGTCTCGCTTCTAGCTCAGAATTTCTCCTCGCCAGCTCGTCACGGTTGCAATAAAGGACGGTGAAATCAGACACAAATTGTAGAGAAATATGAAAACATTAGCAAAAAAGGTATGGAAAATAAAATTGCAGAGTAAAGAAGTAAAAATGGACTTACCAAGGCTACCCCCTAACTCGATTTTAGGGCTAACTGGTCGATCCCCATGCTCGATGACCCCTGGCGGTCTATTAGCAAGACTGCTCTCTAAAGCACTATCGGAGCTAGCTGAGGATAAATAATGATAGAATCCCCCTCAGCCAAGGCAGACACGGGCACCAAGGACTGTCCTTTTTTTGTTCTCACTTCTCCTCTCCTCTTTTTTTCTTCTCTCTCCTTCTTCTCTCTTCCTCTTTCTTCCTCTCTCTCCCTCACCACTGCCTCCTCGTTCTTCTTCCTCTCCCTTCCATGAGTCACAGTTCGGGAGCCAGTGGAAGTCTCCCCACTCCCAGACTTTTGCTTCTTCAGCCTGCGAGCCAGAGAAATATTATCCTCATCATCATCTTGGATTAAATTCTTCCTAGGGGGAGACATAGTCTTCTCGCTGGAACTCTCCAAACTGGAAGATCCCCCACCACTTGAGATATCCTCACTAGAATCACACTCAGCTTTACCCATGTCACCTCCTACACTACCTTTACTAGAGCTACTCTCCTCGTCGTCTACCTGAATTGGCTCAGCAGCGACCTCCTCTAGGATATCGAGGTCAGGAATTCTATCAACAGGTTGGGCACTGAAGTTAGATCCAACGTTTTTATACTCTAAAAGGAAAGTAGCTGACCTCAGATGCTCACGCGTCAGCCAAATATTTCCTTATCTTCCAAGCTTTTATCAGCTCAGATGCTTGGATTTCACGAGAAGCAGGTTCCAAGTTCTTCACCTTCGCTGAAAAAGAAAAAAGAAGGCATAAAAGAAAGAACACACTAACAAGAAATCAATAAGCAATACAAGAAGAATATCTACCTATGTACTCCTCCCCGAAGAAGGGAATCGTAGGTCCCCAGTGCCTAGTCACCTTGGTCTATGGAGGGAACTACCAGTTCCTAGTAATGAAGCCTTCGTGCGAATAATCCTTATGGCAATCAGTTAGATTGACTACCAACACCCTATCAGGACTCTTAGCTTTCAGGTAAAGGAGACCCAAGCTCATTTGATAAAAGGTATAACAATAGCATATTTCAGCGAGACCTAAATTGGTGCCATAGAGCTGATCAATCCTATGTATGCTGTTAATAATTTTCCAAACATTTGGAGAACATTGGGCAGGGACTATGGAGAAGTAACTAAAGAAGTGGAAAAATAGACGATTTGGGGAAAAAGTTAGACCCCCTGATACAACAAGAGGACGTGAATCCAATGCCCGTCCTTAATGTCTCGAACATTACGAGGAACAGGGACACATTCAATGTCCACCCAGTTGGGGATGTTATAGAACTCCCTAAACTCATCCACAAATCTATTACCTATTTTGGCCATAAATAAACCCTAACAGAAAAAACAAAGAAAGAAAGATAAGTTTGGAGACTTACAAAGTAAGATTCAGCCTAAGACGATGCAAAGCCACAGGCAAAGAGAGATAAAGATTTAAAAAATGACTTGAAGAAGATGAAAGACAGAGCCTAGGAATAAGAGGGGACACTGGAATGCAAAGAACGTTTCGAGAATTGGATATTATGAAGCAATGTCAAAGATTGGCTCAAAATCAATAATTTAAACCCCCTCTAATGATTGTTCACGCTAACCGAAGAAGATTTGCTTCCTAAATCCCTAATAAGAAGAGTCTTCACTCCCCGAACCTCACGTAATTCACAATAATGCCGTCCAGGCACAATAAGAGTCATTATTTAAAATTCTTGAGCCCAATCGTGCCCCAAAAATTTTAGGGGCAATTGTGGATACCACTACCCTCTTTGCAGGACCAAAGGAATGGTCGGACTAAGCCCTGTTAAAAATAGGGAGCTCCCGACCCAACTTTAAAGCCTCAAACTATGGATAACGAGAGAGGATTAATAGGGACGACCCAGTCCATTCCTAAAATCTCTCAGGAAATATTCTAGGGATAGTGGGTTAATGTGTGGGTACCCAATACCCCCACTCCCCTAATTTTCATGTATATATTGTACCCTAGCTCGTGGCAAAGGGCATGTAACTAAAAGTACTTCTCTGGAGAAAAGAGAAACAAAAATTGAGAAGCACCACCATGGACATAGGCAATTTGCCGAACCACGTACATCTTGCGTTGTGTGTGATTGTGATTATTCTTATTCTTATTCTCATTCTTTATTTTTTGGGTGATTGAATTTACTTATAATTTGTGTTTAGATTTCTTGTCACCACAAGTATTATGATTTTTAAGTTCTTTTCCCTGATTTTTTTTAAATTTATTTCTAGTTTTTTAAATATGTTGTTGATTTTCTTTGTTTATAATAGTTTTTTATATTTAAATTCTTTTGTGATATTTCCCGTGTGTCGTAATTCAATTGGTTATACAAAATATTTTTACAAGTCATCATCCAAGTTAGTACCCCGTCAATATGTAATGGAGGTGCCCTTGGAAGTTCTAATTTCTTTACTAAATGTACTTCAAGGTTTACCGTGTAAAATTAAAATATTGTTTTATGAATTATAAATCATCCAAAGCTTATGGGTTATGGTATTTTTTTCCCACTAAAATCCTTTTTCACTTCATTTCCAGGTCAACATATTATTTAACATCAACTGATATAGTTACCCTTAGAGTATATAATTACATTACTAAAAATTTACTTGAGGATTTACCAAGAAAAATTGAAATATTGGGGTAATAATAATAAATTAAACCAGACTTTAGGTTCATTATGTATTTTTTCCACTAGATTATATTAATTAAAATTTGCACTTCTACATTATTGTATTATCCATATTAGTTTATTAATTTAAATGAATTAATCAATTCAAAAAATACTTGAATCTCATTAATAAATTTAAAATTTATAGGGTATTACAATCCCCCCCCCCCCCACCCCCCCACCCCTTACAACGGGAATTTACATCTTAGAATTCTCAACACTCATATCCTTTTAGGACATAGTTGCCTCTACTCAACAACCATAAAGTTTACTAATCCACCAGTAAGCCCTTAGCACACCATAATACCCTATAATTTTAATAAATTATTAAATAGTATAATAATATAATAAAGTAAATGTGAAATATATTTTTAGGGACATGTTTTAAATAATTCTAATTTATGTATGAATCATTTGATTTTTATTTGACTAGTTCTTTACATTAGTTAATATCTAACATGCTAGAGAAGGTGAAAATTTTATTTTTATTTTTGAAAACTAATTAATTAAGATCGTTTAGAAATCATAATGAGAAAATAACCAAAATTAAAGTTAAAGATTAACCCCTGAACCATAACCAACCAACATCTTGAAAGATTAATTAGGAGAACTTTGAAAAAAAAATCAAGAATTAAAGTGAATTAATAAATCTTGAAGATTAGGCCAACAAAGGTTATGTAAGGAATATCGAACACTCAATCAAATCAATATTATAATTTGGCCTAAGAAATATCAATGGAGTAAAGTAAAGGACACCGTATATACATGGTTTGACAAATTGTCCTACTCATTTCTATGGGAAGGGGACAGATATATGTTTATTTCCATGTAGAATAAAGGATGATTGGAGTGTTAGGGTTATTAGATGAGAGTTTAAGTCGTCGTGAGAAAGATGCAAGTCAATACCCTCAAATTGGGTGAGTTCATCCTTATTTATAAGTACAAGGTTCCTATAAATGTAGGTCTTTTTACTTTGAATTTATCCTTAGGTAGTAGTGTCGTATTACAATTAAATCACATTTGACATGATGTGGTATTCCTAGATTTTAAGTTATATCTCTAGTGATACTCGACCAATTACATCCCTAAATGCTCAAGACCCATGTGTCAACACACGTGGAATGATCGACCTTATTTACCTTCAATTTCCCTAACGCTGGGGTGATCGGACTGGTAGGTCTGGTTACCGCAATTTTATTTATAGCATAGATATGTGTTGGCATGGGCTCTTCAGTTGTCCCCATTAACCCCTCACGTGCCTACCCAAGTGAGTGGTTACATCATTAAAGTTTTATGCACACGATACCCATTATTAGCATTTTGTGCTTCGTTAGTTTTATGACCCAGACAATGATTGTGCGATAGTTCATGGATAATACAACCATTAGGGAAGAATCCTGACTCGACTGAAAATTTGTCTCAGAAATGCGTTCTCTCTAGGCTCAAGTGAAAGCCTGGCGCTCAAGTTATAATCCGACAAGTCGGGTATCGATCCTCCGGGAAAAAGGACAACGGAGTTGTGACGACGAGAAAAGACGAAGGAATCCTCACTTTAACTATAAAAAGAAAGGGAAAATGATTTGGTTTTGGGAATTGATTACAACTAAATGCAAGTATGAAATTATAAAAGGATGCAATTATACTAAATTACCTAAAATATGATTGAAAGATGATTTGAAACTTTTGAACTAAGTGATGAGAAAAACAGAACAGGAATACAATCCCCCAACCCTAGTGTGTTGCAGTTATAATACTAATCGTAAATTTAACTGATTAATTTGACTCGGAATTTAGTACTCCCAAGCATTTACGTATACGAGGTTCAAGCCCGCGGCATACTTAATCTGAGGATGAGTAAATCGATATCGCGATAGTGACACTCAAATTGCATTCTAAATCATCACGGTTACCCAGAGGAAAACGAGATATAAAGACCTACAATTGTTATGTTCCTACGTAATACGGTTGTAATCAATCACTAAATTTAGAGGATTAATGTTATACACGTGCAATTAACAGATCAGGCTGGGTTCATGTATCCCGACCTGTAAAAACCTAGCCTAACATGCTGAAAGTAATGAAAACAGTGTTTAATGTGCAAGAATTCATGATTAATCTAAAGAAAACTTGTGAATTGATGTAGAATAGAATTGAAAAGAGAGAATTACACACTAATTTTTACCAGAGCAGTAACAACAGCAATGAATAAAACTGGTAATCAAATAAATTCTGAATAAAGCTTCAATATTGGAATTAAAACTGGAAATTGTATCTAAACTAGGGTTTCTGGAAAAAAAGAGGAAAATTCACTAAAATACTCCGTGTGAATAATAAAAATAAAAGGGGTTTTTATACCCTACAATAATTCAAGAGTTTTAGATGCACTAGGAGTCTCTTTAGGAACAGATAAGATTTGGAAATCTCGATAGCCGGACCGATCCGAGTCTTAGGCGGACCGGTCTGCCTCCCAAGCGGATCGATTCTTTTATTTTCCAGGCGGACCGGTCTGGGGGCGAACTGGTTCTTTTAATTTCTGCCTTCTTCGGTTTTCTTTCAATCTGAGGTCTGCTAGAGTTAGCACAGCGGACCGGTCCGGGGTCAGGGCGGACCGATCTGCCTATTTGACTTTTTTCTCAACTTTGACTACTCATATCTTTTGTTCCGGGACTTCGATTGAGGTGACGTTTCTTCCTTTGTGCTCATGAATGTGATATCTTCAACTTCTCTTTAGGCATGTGAATTCCAGGTGAAAATTACACTTTTTCCCTTTTGACTTTCCTTCTTGTCTTTCTTGATTCTTTCGGTTTCCTTCTTACGTTCCTTGACATCAAATACCTGTAAAATCACTACGAAATACCAGAAACTCGGTGTACTCATTAGGATTAGTCAGTAGAAAGATTATGCGATAAAGTCAAATCGATTACGTTGTTCGAGGTGCTAAAAGTACCCAAATTAAGGGATAAATTAGGAAGAATTTATGCCTAATCAAACCCCCCCTAACTTAGAACTTTGCGCGTCCCGAGCAATGTAAAAGAATCCTAGCAAGGCTCAACTCTTGAAAAACACTTTATTGGGATAGAATACCTTTTTCGCGGGCAAGCGGTTGCATTTAGCATATGTAACAAGCCTTTAAACCCCTTGCTCACCCTAGTTGGACGAGTTGTGTCTCGTGAGGGTTTGCAGAGAATATACCCACAAAATTCGACTCAAAGAAAATTCAAAATACGCAAAAATTGTGCAATTCAAACTTTTCCAGAAAATAGTCATCATCAAGCCATATTTACAAGTCTCAAACCGTAGTGTGTGTGTGAAGCCGGAAATACAACCGCCAATTTCCATCGATTGATCATTACGTTACTTATCCAAAAATTCATTTTGATTTCAAATTCTCACTGAATGCTCTCCCAAACGAATCACTCGGAATGTGGCTATTCTCTCGGTATGCATGATATAAAGAGTAAATTTAATAGATGCAAGATCACGCATACAAATAGAAAGACGAAAATTTCATGGTGAAAGGATATCATCAACGGATTACAGTTTTAAAAACGGGAACATTGCCTCTTATTCGCGCACTTAATCTCCTTTATTATCTTTTGGTGTATTAGCCCTCTACACGGTAATCAATTTCGTACTTTGGACTCGGTTAGGACTTTTTAGGGGTTTTAAGTTGTATTGGGTAAAATGAAATAGTAGGGAAGGTTGGAATTGGAAAAGTCATTCATGATGTCCATTTGTGCTATTTCCGGGCTATTGCTCATTTTTCTTCTTTTTCTCTATTTTTCCATTTTTCACTTATTTTCTTTTCTTGCTATTTTTGTTGAGCATATCTATTTTTTTCTTGCCCCTTTATATGCACTTTTTGGACTTAAATTCTGAATTTTTTCATTTTTCGCAATTCCAGGCTATTTGGGTTTTGGGGGTTATCAAACGAAAGGGACAATTTATTTGGCTCAAATTGATTTGCAAAAGGGGTGATTTTTCACGACTTTTTATGGCCAATATTTTTGGGTGACAAACGAGGGCCTACTTCATTGTCCAAAATACCAATTGCGTTACCATATGCGTTTCGAGATGAATTTAACTTTAGAGATCAATTTTGGCAAGTTTTTTAAAGCAATATCACACACGTTTTTCATAATCGATCAAAATGAAAGGATTGAGATCATCGATGACGTTTTAGGCACTGAAAATAACTTTGAGTTAACAATTAACTCGGATTGATTTAAAAACTCACAAAAAGTAGTAGGCTCGAATCTCACTGGGTTTGTTAATCTCCACACTTATTCGTTATGTCGCCAATTTTCGCTCAATTTCCATCTTTAGCCAATTTCGGCTTTGTGTATGTTGGATTTTTACAACTTGAGACTTCAATCCGACTTTTAATGATATTTTTGAAAATTTTGAATTCCAATTTTTATTTATTTTGAACAAAAATATTTTTGGGTTTTTCAAAGTTTATGATTTTTTTTGGAAATTTCTGGGCATTTTTGAAAATTTGTGGAGTTTTAGAAATACGCACTTGTGACCCCCCCCCCTTAACTTAGACTTTTGCATTGTCCTCAAGCAAAAGGGACTAAAATCTAAATAAGGCAAAATAATAAGTGAGATAAATAAAACAAACAAATGGAGAAAATTCAGTTTTTATAACAAACAGGACTGTGGTATAATTACAAGGAAAAGCATGCAAACTGTGAACAGGAAAAACAAATAAAAAAACTACCAGAACAACATCAAGCTTCACCGGGGCGGGGGATGGGAGGAACCGGGCCCGTCGGGTCCATAGGGATCATAGTAGTAGGATGGGAGTGGCTCATTAGGATCCCCTTGGCATCGGTAGATGTCCGCTTGGAAGCGGAACATCATGCTCGTGTCTCGAGGGTAATCTATCATGAAGGTGTCGAAACGTGTTTCCAATGCCACCATTCGGTTTGAGAGGTCGCTTCCCGCCCACTCAAAATTTGGATCATCCTCCTCGTCGGTTGACTCTTCATCCGGACCGTTATCCCCCATCTCGTTATCCGCACCAGCTGCCTCTTCTTCCTCGTCACTCTCGATCGAGTCAGCCTCTTCTTCACTAACATCTCCTCGTCGTGCCCGTAGGACAACTAGCCATTTAGCGCTCTTCGTGCGGGTCCCTTGTCCAAAAGGACCGGGAGTGCGAGTATGATCGAGCGGTGCCGCTATGCCAGCATCCTTGAGGATAGATGTGATCAACCGGGCATAGGGAAATGGGGCAACACCCTTCTCATCTAAGGACACGTTGATTATATTGACGTATAAGGTGCAGGCCAAGTGGATGGAAGTGTGGGGGTCAAAGAGGTGATAGGTTAAAGTGGCTTATCGGGGCGGCATGGCGGAATCGTTGGACGTTTGTATTATGTTGGCACACACAATCTGAAAAGTGAGGTGGGCCTTCTCGTTAAGGCGTCCAACGGCGACGGTTTGCCCCGTCCAATCCACGTCCGGTGCAATGCAGGCCATGATAATGTCCTTGTCGACCGGGGGGACATTGCGTGGATAGGTAAATTATTGCACGTCCGGGACATCGAACTCGGCTAATTTGGCCTTGAGAAGAGCCAACGAAAATGGGATGACATTCCCATCCACGTAAGCTTGGGCCTCTAATTGGCCCGTCCGAACTAAGGTGCCATAAAAGGATCGGACTTCGGTTGCCCAAACAGCTTCATAGGGTTCGTTGAGGAATCGGCACCAGCCCCGAGCCATGAATAGGGCGGTGACGGAGTTGGGTAGACCGATCCATTGGACAGAGTGCTCCATATGGAGTTTATGGCCCAAATCGAAAAACTGATGGCACCATCGCTCCTCTTGGCGGGAGCAGAACTCGTCATCACCGGAGGGGTGGATGTCGGTGGAGTCATACTTGGTGGGGGAAATGCGTGGAGCCATGGAAACAAGCGGGATTTTTTCTTAGAAAATTAGGTAGGGAGAAGAGAGGATTTGGTTGAAGGTGTGGAGGAAAAGGGAGGGTTTGAGTGTGTATTTATAGGTGAGAGGGTGAGTGGAGGGGTTGGAATTGGAGGGAAAGGGTTTGGAGGGAAAAGGGGTTAAATTTGGGAGGGAAAGGTTGGGGTTGGGAGTTGGTAAAATGGATTGGAGGGAAGGAAGAGGATTGGGGAGAAGGGGGTGAATCTTGGGAAGGGTTAAAAACAGATCTGCAGAAGGCGGACCGGTCCAGGGTAGGGGTGGACCGGTCCGAATAATTTAATGTTCAGAAATGCGACTAGCGGATCGGTCCTTTTTAAAATTAAAGGAACCGATCCGGGGGAGGACCAGTCTGGCCTTAAATTAAAGGAACCGGTCCAGGCTAGGGTTTTGGGGCTGGATTTTTCCCGAACTGAATTTCGATCTCTCCTCTCCGAAAATTTTCACTTTCAAAACATACTCCCGATCAATTTGGACTAAAACCCTCTCAATTTCGCTGGTCAACGCCCTTTGACTTGATCTTCCCGAAACACACGAATGCATTTCTCGAATGAAACCTAGTCCAATCGACACTCACTACACACACGACTCTCACCCCGTACGCATCGGGGGTGCGACGACCTCGCTGTAACATCTCACTCTACCCCGTAAATGGGGTCTAATAACCAGACGGTGTCGACTTCTTCCGCACACGTCTCTAGATATGGCTTTAGGCGCTGTCCATTCACTTTGAATGTATTTCCCCCTTTTAAATCGTCTAATTCAACCGCGCCGTGGGAGAAAACATTCTTCACTACGAACGGGCCAGACCATCGTGACCGCAATTTGCCCAGAAAGAGATGAAGCTGAGAGTTATAAAGAAGTACTTTTTGCCCGGGATGAAACTCTTTGCATAGAATGATGCTATCATGAGCGAGTTTCATCCTTTCTTTGGAAATTTTAACGTTCTCATACGCATCATTGCGTATCTCTTCTAACTCATTGATTTGAAGCTTGCGGGCTTCACCGGCCTTATCCATGGCATAATTCAGTTTCTTAATTTCCCAATACGCCTTGTGTTCTAACCCGACGGGAAGATGGCAAGGTTTTCCATACACAAAGCGAAAAGGGGACATGCCGAGTTAATTCTTATATGCGGTACGATAGGCCCATAGCGAATTTTTCAATCGAAGTGACCAATCTTTTCGAATAGGATTGACAGTCTTTTCAAGAATGTTCCTAATTTCTCGATTCGCTAGTTCGGCCTGCCCATTCGTTTGTGGGTGATAAGTCGTTCCAACCTTGTGAACGACACCATACTTTCTCATTAGCTTCACGAATAGTTTATTGCAAAAGTGCGTGCCATTATCGCTGATTATCACTTTCGGTGCACCGAAACGGGAAAGTATGTGTTCCTGCAGGAACTTTATCACCACTTTGTTGTCATTCGTCTTGGTAGCTATAGCTTCCACCCATTTAAAAATGTAGTCTACCGCGATAAGGATTTATAGGAAACCAAAGGACGGGGGGAAGGGACCCATGAAGTCAATACCCCAACAGTCGAAGATCTCAATGATGAGTATAGGGGTAAGAGGCATCATGTTTCGTCGAGTAATGGCTCCCATCCGTTGGCACCTATTACAAGATTTGCAAGCATCGTTTGCATCCTGAAATATTGTGGGCCAATAGAGGCCGCATTGTAGAATTTTAGCGGCCATCTTTTTCGTCGAAAAGTGGCCTCCACAAGATTCTGAATGACAAAACTGGATGACTTTCGAGATTTTATCATCTGGTACACATCGTCGGATGAGGTGGTCAGCGCAATATTTGAACAAGAAGGGATCATCGTAGAAGAACATGCGCGACCACATAATAAACCTCTTCTTATCTTTCAGTGTCCAATCGGGAGGGGCGGCTCCTGTGACAATGTAATTCACTATGTCCGCAAACCAGGGAAAAGAAGAGGTAGCAAAAAGTTACCCATCCAGAAAATATTCATCTATGGATATGGGATCGCTAGGTACGTCGGACGAAAGTCGAGATAAGTGGTCGGCAATGACGTTTTCTACTCCTTTCTTATCTCTGATGGAGAGATTGAACTCTTGTAGGAGTAGGATCCAACTTATGAGGCGCGGCTTGGCATCTTTCTTTGCAAGAAGGTATTTTAATGCCGCATGGTCGTTGAAATAAATAATAGGAGAACCGATGAGATATGATCGGAATTTATCAAGGGCAAAAACTACCGCTAGCAACTCTTTCTCCGTGGTAGAGTAGTTGAGTTGTAGTCCCGTAAGAGTCCGGCTAGCGTAGTAGATGACATGAGCTTTCTTATCCTTTCTTTGGCCCAAAACAGCCCCTATCGCATAATCGCTAACATCACACATAAGTTCGAATGGTAAGGACCAATCCAGAACTTGCATGATGGGAGCGGACATGAGCATGGTTTTTAGTTTTTCAAAAGATCTTTAGCATGCATCCGTCCACTCGAATGGGGTGTCCTTCATGAGTAGGTTGCTTAAGGGTCTAGGGATGGCGCTAAAGTCCTTAATGAACCTTCGATAAAACCCCGCGTGGCCCAAGAATGAGCACACGTCCTTAAGAGATTTTGGTGGGGGAAGATCAGCTATGACATCAATTTTTACCCTATCAACTTCTATTCCCTTGGATGATACTATGTGGCCAAGAACTATTCCCTCGATGACCATGAAATGGCATTTCTCCCAATTCAGCACTAAGTTCTTTTCCACACATCGGGCGAGTACTTTCTCCAGTTTTTCGAGACAAAGGTTGAAAGAGGTGTCAAAAATGCTGAAATCGTCCATGAACACTTTGAGTCCTCTCTCGACCATGTCACTAATAAACTCAACATGCACCTTTGAAAGGTCGCAGGTGCATTACACAAGCCAAACGTCATCCGTTTGTAGGCAAACGTACCAAAAGGGTAAGTGAAAGTCGTCTTCTCCTGGTCAAGTACATCTACCTCAATCTGGTTATATCCGGAATAACCATCAAGGAAGCAATAATAAAGGTGGCCCTCTACTCTCTCAAGCATTTGATCAATAAATGGCAAGGAGAAATGGTCTTTCCTAGTTCCCACATTGAGTTTTCGGTAATCAATGCAAACGCGCCACCCGGTGGTGGTACGTTGGGCAACTAGCTCTCCCTTGGCATTCTCAATCACTGTCATTCCCGACTTTTTTGGGACGACTTGAATAGGGCTCACCCATTTTCTATCCGAGATTGGGTAGATAATCCCGGCATCCAATAACTTGATAATCTCGGTTCTCACAACTTCTTTCATGTTGGGATTTAGTCTTCTTTGCACTTCTCTAGAGGGCTTGACATCCTTTTCGATATGGATCTTGTGAGTGAAAATCAAAGGACTTATCCCCTTCAAATCAGCAATGCATCAACCAAAAGCACTTTGGTGCTTCCTCAGAATTTTCAATAATTTGCCCTCCTGCTCTTCGTCTAGGCTAGAGGAGACAACAATAGGAAATGTATCATCCTCTCCTAGGTATGCATATTATATATGGGAGGGGAGTTTCTTTAATTCAAGGGTTGGAAATTGGTCACTAGAGGGAACCATGCATGTATCCCTTGAAGGTAAGTCCTCGAATCTAGAAACCCAATTAACATCTCTCGTATCCTCGTCCGACGCACTCTCATCGAGTAACTCTCTCAACTCCCTAACCTCCCTCTCAAAGTCGGTGTACGTCCCCTCACTCTCGTGTCTCGCCGCTAAACAGGACCCTAAGGCGTTGCCACAGTAATTCTCCTCAAATTACTCCTCTACTATCTCATCTATGAGGCTCACCGCGTGAAGATCATCTTCCTCCCCCGTATTTTGGGCCATGTGGAAGATGTTGGTTTCTAAGGTTATGTTCCCAAAAGTGAGTTGCATTCGCCCATTCCGAGTATTGATGATGGTGTTAGTCATAGCTAAGAATGGACGCTCAAGGATGATGGGAACATGATTGCTCGAGTTGAAGGAGGGCTCCGTGTCCCAAATGACAAAATCTATCGGGAAGTAGAAAGTGTCAACTTGGACGATCACGTCCTCGACTATACCTCTTGGGATCTTCATGGTTCGATCCTCTAATTGGAGAGTGACCTTTATGGGCTTGAGGTCGCCTAAGTCAAGTTGCCTATAGATGGAGTAAGGGAGAATATTTACGCTTGCTCCCAAGTCAAGTAAGGATTTTTCGATTTTATTCTCTCCAATGATGCAGGAAATGGTGGGTGCACCGGGATCTTTGAATTTAGGGGGGAGATCATTTAGTAGAATGGAGCTCACATTTTGTGCTAGAAAGACATTCTTCTTTACTTTCATCTTTCTCTTTACCATCAACAAGTCTTTGATGACTTTAGCATAAGCTGGAATTTGCTTAATGGCAT
Organism: Sambucus nigra; assembly: GCA_949130495.1. NCBI lineage: Eukaryota > Viridiplantae > Streptophyta > Magnoliopsida > Dipsacales > Adoxaceae > Sambucus > Sambucus nigra. The sequence goes on from OX422215.1 coordinate 148,548,316, forward strand.
CGAGGAAAGGTAAATTTAGCTTTACTTACTTTAGCAGTTCTAGCACGTCCTCACGTGGGTTTCCTTTATGGGAGGGAATCAACCTTTGAGGAAACGGCGCCGCGGAGGGTGGTTTCACCAATACCTCGGGCTCACTAGCGTCTTCTTTGTCACTCTCATTTAAGGGGACATCTTCGGCCTCTTTCGTGTCGGGCGAAATTTCCTTATCTTTCGTTGTGTCGCATGGGGGAGGTGATAAATCAATGACTCTCCCACTACGAAGAGTGGTCACAGCTTGACATTTCTCCTGATGTTCAGTAGAGGTGGAGCTAACACTAGTTTGACCTTGGGGAGGTCTTTGGCCTTGGGCAGGAAACTTGGCCTTCTCTTGAACACTCAATGAGGATTGAATCTTTGACAGATTCGCATTTATGTCGCCAATTAGACGATCATATTTGGCATTGGTTGCGATCTGGATTTCGATGAATTGATTCATGGTATCCTCGAGAGTTCTCCGCGGTGGCGGGATATAGATCCTTGCGGTGGTGGTGCTTGCACATGTCCTTGCATGTGTGGAGCTTGTTGAAAGTGTTATGGTGGAGGAGGGGCAACATGTGAAGGAGGGTTCATTATGGCATGTTATTGCCCATAGCTAAAATCGGGATGGTTTTTCCACGAAGGGCTGTATGAATTCCCATGCGGTGCACCGAAATTACCCTTAAATCCTTCTATACCACTAACTTGCTCCTGAAGCATTACTTTGTAAGCAGGAATGGTCGGGCATTCCTCGGTTGAATGACCCGCCTCACATATCGCACACACCTTCTAGACGAGGTTTGGTAGGGATCATGTTGGTCCTTTTCCATATATCTCGCATAGGTCTCGAAATCCTTTCTCAAGGGTATCCAATCGAATGTACGTCATAGAATTCTTATCTACATGAAATAGGTCGGACGTCGACAGAGTGGTGGTCACTTGAAGATTTTGATTTTGAGCGTTAGGATCAGAAGTATCCCCAGATTGGGTAGTCTTGGCGACATACCTCAGGTGAAGCTCAGCATCGTGGGCATCTAAATCGACAAACGGACCACTTCCCATGGTTTCAACAAGTTGCTTGGAGTTAAGATTCAGCCCATTATAGAGAAAAGAGATGATTTGCGCTGAATCAAATCCATGATGGGGGCATGAAGTAATTAACTCGTTGAAACGTCCATAACATCAATGAAATGGCTCATTTTCAGATTGTCTGAACGCTTGAATTTGAGCCTTTATGGAGATTGTTCGATGTGTTGGGAAGAATTTCTTGAGAAATCTCGATTGCAACTCGTTCCAAGATGGAATCGAGCTTGGAGGTAAAGATCATAGCTAGGTCTTAGCTTTATCTTTGAGCGAGAAAGGGAAGAGTTTGAGGCGGATCACCTCTTGTGTGCAGGTTTGATCATTGATAGTATCGTACACATCTTCAAATTCCCTAATATGGAGGTATGGATTTTTAGAATCCATACCATGGTAATGAGGTAGCATCTGGATCATCCCATTTTTGAAATGGAATTGCCTGGCATTATACGGGAGTATAATGCATCCCGGAGTGACAGTGCGCTCGGGATATAAGAATCTCTCAGCGGGCAGTATGGGAGCTCTTCCTCATCGGCAGCTACACTACCGTGTTGCGACATCTCCCTCTCTCTTAATGACTCGGTTCTCTCACTTGGTGTGCTCGAGGTGTACTTGGGGGTGTGTCCTAGGAAGGAAAATGGAGTGTTATTGGATATTGAGTGTGGTGATGTGGGAGGTGGGATCCAGAACTGTGGGGCGTTTGGAGTGTGAGGGCTATCGGGGTTGTACTCAACGATTGGATTTTCATGAATACTAGTTGGAGTATTATGAGGTGTGGGAGTGAGTTCAGAATTTTGCATTAATGGCTTATGAGAGATGATGGTGAATATTTTTGTGCTTTTTTTTGAATTTTTTTTTATGTTTTTGGATTTTTGGAAATGTTTAGTCAAAGCTTTGGATTAACTCGATCTAATCCTAAGTCTACCTAATTCCCCGACAGCGGCGCCAAAAACTTGACGTGACTGAAAATGTGTCCCAAAAATGCGTTCTCTCTAGGTTTAAGTGCAAGCTTGTCGCTCAAGTTATAATCTGACAAGTCGGGTATCGATCCTGAGGGAAAAAGGACAACGGAGTTGTGACGACGGGAAAAGACGAAGGAATCCTCAATTTGACTCTAAAATGAAAGGGAAAATGATTTGGTTTTGGGAATTGATTACAACTAAATGCAAGTATGAAATTATAAACAAATGCAATTATACTAAATTACCTAAAGTATGATTGAAAGATGATTTGAAACTTTTGAGGTAAGTGATGAGAAAAACAGGACGGGAATACAATCCCCCAACCCTAGTATATTGCAGTTATAATACTAATCATAAATTTAACTGATTAATTTGACCCGGAATTTAGTACTCCCAAGCATTACGTATACTAGGTTCAAGCCCGCGTCATACTTAATCTGAGGATGAGTAAATCGATATCGCGATAGTGACACTCAAATTGCATTCTAAATCATCACGGTTACCCAGAGGCAAACGAGATATAAATACCTACAATTGTTATGTTCATACGCAAAACGGTCGTAATCAATCACTAAATTCAGAGGATTAATGTTATACACGTGAAATTAACACATCAAACTGGGTTCATGTATCCCGACCTTTAAAAACCTAGCCTAACATGCTGAAAGTAATGAAAACAGTGTTTAATGTGCAGGAATTCATGATTAATCTATAGAAAACTTGTGAATTGATGTAGAATAGAATTGAAAAGATAGAATTACTCACTAATTTTTACCAAAGCAGTAACAACAGCAATGAATAAAACCGGTAATCAAATAAATTCTGAATAAAGCTTCAATCTTAGAATTAAAACTGGAAATTGTATCTAAACTAGGGTTTCTAGAAAAAAAGAGGAAAATTCACTAAAATTCTCCGTGTAAATAATAAAAATAAAAGGGGTTTTTATACCCTACAATAATTCAAGAGTTTTAGCTACACTAGGAGTCTCTTTAGGAACAGATAAGATTTGGAAATCTCGATAGCCGGACCGGTCCGGGTCTTAGGCGGACCGGTCTGCCTCCCAAGCAGATCGATTCTTTTATTTTCCAAGCGGACCGATTCTTTTAATTTCTGCCTTCTTTCGTTTGCTTTCGATCCGAGGTCTACTGGAGTTAGCACGGCGGATCGGTCCGGGGTCAAGGTGGACCGGTCTGCCTATTTGACGTTTTTGCTCAACTTTGACCTTCTCATATCTTTTGTTTCGGGACTCCGATTGAGGTACCGTTTCTTCCTATGTGCTCATGAATGTGATATCTTCAACTTCTCTTTAGGTACCACATCCGAATTCCAGGTGAAAATTGTACTTTTTACCTTTTGACTTTCCTTTTTATCTTTCTTGATTCTTTCGGTTTCCTTCTTACGTTCCTTGACATCAAATACCTGTAAAATCACTACGAAATACCAGAAACTCGGTGTACTCGTTAGGATTAGTCAGTAGCAAGATTATGAGATAAATTCAAATTGATTACGTTGTTCAAGGTGCTAAAAGTACCCAAATTAAGGGATAAATTAGGAAGAATTTATGCCTAATCAGATCCTTTCTCAATAATCAAACACCGGATGATTTGATTTTGGTGGCTGACTATATAAGGTCTTCAAGACCTTATACATTTGTAATTTTATAACATTACAAGGTATCCTCCATTTCCATCCCTCTCTCTTAAATCTGTTCAAACCAAAGGGTATTTATTTTTTATTTTCTTCATCTTTTCTTTTTTCATACTCTCTCCATGTCCAAGCACAAGAGGAAGTATATTTTTTTATAGAAAAGTATTTTAAGGAATTTTGTACCAAGTACTTAATTCTCATCAGTGTCTACATTATAACTTTACCAAAAGAGGAGGATGTATTCCGACTTGACTGTGAAGTTTCTTTTATGATGGTTTCCATAATGGAAGGGAATTCCACTTTCCCCTCCACCCATTGTTGGACAAAATATTTCATTATTATGGAACACTTACAATCCTCACAAATGGAATTTTCTATCGAGTTGTTATGGAAACAATTTTCATAGACCAAATTTATGGGACCAACCTTGTTCTAAATATATTTAGGTATTGTTACGACCTAACCCTGGGTCTGGCGTATAACATTTCCAAGCTAGGGATAAGTTATGTATCTTGTTTATATGGTTTCTGACAATAGGACATTGAAAAACATATTCTAATGTAATCGAGACAGTTGTATGGTGAGATCCACAGAGTACTTTGTGTACCTTTAATAACCAAAAACCATGGCAGGGAGACCATTATTTTACTTATTAAATTGTAATTTTGGTTCTTCAACTGATCGGATTTCCTCATGTGCTTATCATCAATACAACATAAAAACTGAGCATTCCAAGTTAATTTAAGAGACCTAAAGATATTTTGAAAAAGGAAAACCCCAGTCAGCATGAGACCTCATTGGATAATAAATCACACCCTACTCAATTACAACCTCACCATCGCTATGGATAAAAACTTCATAGTGATCCCTGAAGTCACCGTGGCTTATTACTCAATGTTCGATGATTACACCATCCTAACTACCACCCCATTCCAAGTGATCCTACAATGGGAGTTCATCTTGGGGAGTCCTCCACTATTTATGTCATCTTAATATAGCGAGGACTATGAGGAGATAGGAATAGGCCCTCTTTTTTATAGACTCCGCCCTTTTTTCTCATACGAGGAGTTAGGCATCTTTGGTCACCATTGGGAAGAAGTTGAGGAAGATGATAAATTCAAAGTAGGAGACCTAAATTTTCCCCAATCATTGATAATATATAAGATATGACTAGTATTCTAAGGCGAATGATCAACTTAGAGTCCATTAGAGCCAACCAAAAGAAGCAAGATGGCCAAACCAACCAAGCATCCCTACGTGCTGTTGGGCAAAGAATTGGTAATGAGATTTGGGGAAAAGGAGGACCTCGAGATGGAAATAATGATGGCCATTTTTGGTCGGATCGAGGCAGAATGAATGGCATTATGATTAAGAGAGTATAACAATAATCAACATATGAATAGTGGGATGAGTGGACTACTAAATGAATGAGGAACGTCATGACAAATGAAGCAAAGGGGAAAAAGGTTAAGAAATGAAGGAACGATAATTTAGTGATCAGATTGATGATCGAACGGGTTATTAGTTAAATATACGAGTAGTGGAATCGATAAATTGGTGGTTGGATAGATGATCAACACGCAACATCAACACGGAGAATATTCTAGCACCATTGAGATGAATAGAGTTTCATAGTCGTCCGAAGACTTAACTTTATGGGATGAACGCTCCATTTAAATTAGTAGGGCATCCATCTTCGTCGGATAAATGGAGGCCATGACATTTGAATATCCAAGACTTTTCCAACATGGCATTACTTCAAATGACTACCTGTTAACACGATCTGAAATCTCGATGGATAGGCAACGTGGAATATATGGAAGAGTCAGAGACAAACACGTGTCTTTTTTAAATTCAAACTCTTCTAATATCCATGCTATGAACTAAGAGATGTTCTAAAGGCTGAGTACATAAAGCCTCAAGTAGCGTGGAATGATTTTAGGCTCAAAAAATATCTGTAACTCTTTGTACTCACTATTTCCCAAAGTAATAAACATAAGCCCCTTATCTTCACCCTGTGGATATAGGTTAAGCCCAAAAAATCCTCATATATTCATTATTTCTCGTTTTCTCATCTCTTTCACTTGACTAGAATTACAATTATAAATTTACTTTGTGTTCATGTAATTGAGTTTTCTCCCCAATTGAAGAAGTAGGGGAAAAGGGAGAGGTGGGCTGAACTGATTAAAAAGAGGATAATGGGCAAGAAACCTCGAGATAACAGCATTCCCTCACCACCGGTTACATCAAACTGTGCTTCGGTATTCCACCCTCAGCCACAGAGTCATAAAAAAACTACAATGCCATCCACTTTCGTGGTGTATCCCTATAAGATCGCCTATCATAGAGCCATGTAAATGATCACTTCTATAGATTCGACTAACCAAGATTTGGAGGTTTCTTACTCCATTGCACACGCATACATGTTAGCCTATGACGTCGTCGACCTAATGACCTTCCCTTTGGAGTTCCTTTGCAAATTAGGCTCCATCACAGAGTGTTGGTAATCTTTTAACCTCATTTTGATGTTTTTGTTCTTTATAATCTTTTCTTATGTAATTCATTTTTTCTTTACACGGGCCATGCATGTCACCCACGAGCTCGCCCACCGAGCTAACCACCTGAAGAAAAGAAATAAAATTCTTACTAACAATGAAAATATATTGAAGAATGCATTGACTTAGAAAAAGAATGAGGTGACTGACCTCATAAATAAACTGAAGGATAAGAAGGTTAATGAGGATAAATCCATAAAATAGGCAGAGAGAACTTAACTGGAGTTCCGTTAGGTTGACAACGAGCTATCGACTTAAAAAATAAATAATACAAAAAGAGTTTATAGGAACTTATCCTTAAAAGGAAAAAAATTAGAGAGGAATACTAAAGACAACCTTAGCAAGGCCTTTGATAAGGGTTTTAAAGTAGTTGTCCATGAGGTTTCTTCCTAATTGGACTATTAGAAATCTGTTGCATTCAACATGGGTTGGTTGGTAGGACTTCAGAGGGTAAAATTCCATAAGGTTCGCCCAATTTATGCTGAAAACCCTCCTTTTGAGGACCCAATAAGAAAGGGGCGATGAAGCTCCTGAAGTTCTGGACACTTATTCCCCCCTAATATTAAGATCAATCAAGTTACTGATGATTTTGATCAAGTTGTTGATGTTATCAACTAGATTTCCACGATCCTAATGCTCTGATAGATTAAGTTGCCCGAGTTGTGGTGAATTCACCTCCAGCAGGTCAGAGGAGTTCAACCCTAACCTATAGTTCAGTTATTTTTTGCTTGACCTTTTTTTAGACTAACTAGTCGTTTGGTTTGCACACCTTGATCCATCGAATTATTAAATGAAAATAATTAAGTTTCCTTCATCATTTTTTTTCATTTTCTTTTAGTTGTGGCATGTTTGGTATTAGTTTCTCTGATGAAGACTTACATAAAATATATTATAAGAAAGTAATTTATCTTCCTTACTTTCTAATAGTTTTATATTTGAATGCAATTTTCCTCAACCTATTATAAAATTGATAGAATTCGATGGACGGTCATTACAACTTATGGTTCATATTAATTAGTATACCACAAGTTAGATTAATCATTTGATTTTGAATCAAAGTGCCCCTCCCAGGGTGATCGACTTATTTATAAGTTGTGCCACCCAATTCTCAAGTGAGTTTATGCCTACACTAGTCCCACTAGCCCTTTTAGGTTGTACCATCATTTTCAGGTGGGCCTAATGTAAAACGTAGACAACTAACTTGTTTTTAAGTTGTAGCATCCAATTCTAAGGTGGGTTTATACCTATTCTAGTTTGACCATACTGACTTGGGAACTACCATCGTATTCAGGTGGGTTTAATGTTAAATGTAGGTGACTAATTTATTTTTATGTTGTAAAACCCAATTCATATGTGGTTTTATGACTTTTTACTTATCCAACCATCATAACTTGGGATGTACCACCGCTTTAGGTGGGTTTAGTGCCAAAACTAGGAGACAAACTTATTTTAAGTCATTCCAGTACTTGAGTGCATTTAATGCCAAATTCTAAGGCAAACCACTTGTTCTAAGTCATACCACTACTTGAGTTAGTTTAATGCCAAACGTAGGCGACTAACTTATTTATTAGTTGTGCCATGCAATTCTTAGGTGGGTTTCTACCTATTTTAGTCTGACCATCCCTTCTGGGATGTATCACTATTTTCAGGTGGATTATATATTTTGAATAATTGTACACAATCCACAATAGTAAAGAAATAACTTTATTGATCATAAATAAACTAAAAAGTTCACTGAAATGAAAACTTAATTGATAAAATTTCCTAAAATTCATAGAATTCTATGACCTTGGTACTACAATGGCATCTAGTTCTTCTGAGTGATAAGTTCCATTGTCTCCTTTTGGCGTTATTCTATACGGGATTCGGCAGTTCGATGCTAGCTTTCCATTGGATGGTTTTCTTTTTATCAAGAGGTTCTTCGTGAGATTTATGTCACCGGCCTAGAATATTATGATATTGGCCTTATTATTGTGTTGTATATCATGCTCTTATTTGGCAAGTGGTCAAATGAATGAGAGTCTTCCCTCTTCGTTTTTCGCTAGTCCATATCATGAGATATTCGATTATCATTCAAAATAGTAAAAAATTTATGCCCTCGGAGTTGGAAGTTTAATATCTAAAGGGATGTGATTCGTCCCCAATCATTGCACATCTACCCTTTTAACTTATGCATTTTAGCCCCCTCGGGTACTTTAATGCCTATAATTATGCTCATTAATTAGACAACCTTCGTTTTATATGCTAACATGTTATTTGAGGTACTATTGACCTTTTATAGGTGTTATGGTACTTAGTGTGAAGTCGGAGCGCGTTCAGGTAAAGTTTCGTCGCAATTCGCACGTTCAGGGGCATTTCGGTAATTTAACACTTCCGAATTTTACCCGAAGTATTCATGAAAGTTGTAGGTCTCGGTCCAAGCTTCGCGTGGCCGCAAGCAATGCTCGAATCGGAGTCTGAATGAAGTAAACACGGACCTTTAATCGAAAAAGAATTATAAGAAAAATAACAATTTTATAAATTCCTTCCATGTCCCTTTTCTCTTTTATTAACAATTTCTTAAATTCCCTCCACATCCCTAACTCGTTTTTTGCAGCAAACTCATTTCAGATATGGATATTTGTCCCTAGTCTTGGGTTTTGCTTGGGTTTTGGGTTCGTCCCAAATTGAGGACTTTCGTCCAAAATTGGAGTTTTAATATTGACCACACGCACAATTTGGGTCTTGTGTGCTTTGCCGAAATGTTTTTTTTTGTGGTTGCCAACATTGTTGGGTTTCGGAGCTTGTTGTTATTTTTACAAATGGGTCTTTTTCTTGGAGCTTTTGGTAATGCGATGCCTTGGTTTTTGTGCGAAGTTTTGGTAGTGGGTCTCGGTATATTGCAACAATGGTGGTTTTTATGGATTTATGATGTGCAAAGATGGAGGATTGCGATGTGGGTTATCACTGCAGGACCGGTCGATCGGCTTCCTCCATGCGGTCGATCGCAAATTAGGCTTTTGTTGTGGGGTTTAGACAGTGTGCTCCTCCACTTTTGTGTGGTCGACCAACCCCTGTTTCTTTTGGCCAACTTTGCCAGCTGCTTCCCTCTTTTCATTTCTATTTTCTTTCATTTTTTAATTTAGGAGACTTATCCATCTAATTTCTTTTATTATTTTTTTTCCTTTAATTTTGTTTCCTTTTATCCAACTTGGTATAAAAGGAGACCTTTGTTTATTTTTGGATTTATATCATATTTACTTAGTTTTTAGGTTAGGGTTTGAGAAGTATTTTTGGGGATTTTTTGGGAGTACCCCTCTCCTCCATTTTCTTGGTGGTTTGACACCCATTAATTTAAGTGGACACTATTCCTTTGTCTTATCCCTTACTTATGCTTCCTGCCTTAGTTTTCCATGCTTAGTTATTATTTTCAAGCCTAGTTAATTTATAGTGTTAATTTAATTAGTGTTGCTTAATTAATTAGTTGTGTTTATTTACGTAGTTCATTATGGTTAGTGGCTAGTTTAATCTAGGCTGTGTTGGATTGAACTCACCTAGCGTTGATTGGTTGCTTTTCTTTGGTGATGGAATTTTAGTTTTTTATTTTGAGTGGGTTGTCCTAGTTATTATTCCTAGGATATTTAACGGGGTATATCATGTATGCTCCGTATTTACGACCTTGCGTGCGTAATTTCCGAGGTATTTGTTGACGCTAAAATCTTATTAGACTGTTATTCAAATTTAGGGGTGTGACAACTTTGGGTTTAATTAACTGTCGAAATGAGATGTAATCTTAATAAGTTGTGAGCCCATGTAACCATTTATACCAATTAACTCGGGGTGAGGGATATCCGACGCAACCTATAGTTTTTATTCTTTGGTTAACGTAGTTTAAATACAATCATGCCTAGTTTATCGTTTCTTTCTTTTTAATTATCAATTTACCTTTTACACTTTTATTCTAGAAATATTAAACCTAGTAAATTCTAGCAATTTGTCTCTGTGGATTTTTTATACTCGGACTGGCCGCTATACACCATTAAAAGAGTGTAGTCATAGGGTAAATTTTTGCATAGAGTTCGTGAGCTGGAAATAAAATGAACGACGTGTAGGTGACTCTCGCGCTGCGATGAAACCCAGTCTATCAGGATGACTTCCTCCATTCCATATACTAGAGAGTACAGTACTTTCTTAGCCGACCTTCTAGACATTATTCTATAGGCCCAGAGGACGGATGGGAGCTCTTCCACCCATCTTCCTTTTACATCTTCTTGTCGGTGCATGATTCTTAACAAGAGAGTTTTGTTAATGATTTGGCCTACCATTTCACTACCTATTGATGTATAATGGATGACGATCCCATGTTCTGAGAAAAAGTCCTTGAATATGACCTTCTCTAAATGTATTTTGTTATTAGTGACAGTGTTCTTAGAAATCTAAATCTTGTGATAATGTTACTCCATAAGAATCTCCTGGATTTGTCAGGTACAATATATTTTCAGGATCTACAGACCAAGGTCCCATGGTATCCATGCCCCATTAATCAAAAGGACAAGGACAAGGACTCGTTAGGGGGTTCAGTTCTTCGATCAATTGATTAATGTTTAAGGAGAATTATTGGCACGCAACACACGTTTAGATGAATTAAAGAGTGTCCTTTTGCAAGAAGGGCCACTAATATCCCTGAGAGATTTCCCTATAGGAGAGCGATCTTCCAACTATATGAACTCCATAACTTTCTTATTACTTCTTATTGAGGATTCCTTCCACTTGGTCTAGATGGACATATTTGAGAGGAGGACCACTGAACGATCGTCGATAAATTTTGCATTAAGAGTTAAGTAAAAACCTTGTCAAATAGATCTTCAACTTGTGAGTCTCCTTATTGTCTAATAGTTAATCATCGTTCTTCTGAAAGGAGGTGATCTGATCCATCCATGATGCCAATAACTTGGTCTGCATAACATCCAAACTTGGCTCTGGATCAATAATAGTGGGCCTATATATTACTTAAGTTTGAATGTTCTCTATATTTTAGTGTCAATGGAAGATTCTAGGGTAGGTAATGCATCTGCATGATTGTTGATGTTAATTGGTTATGTCTTTACAAAGGATGACGTAAATATTTTAAGATCTCCTTAATTTTTCTTGGTAAGCAAGAATCCTGGTATCTTTAGCTTCATATTCACTATTGAGCTTGTGCACGATCAGGTGGGAGTCACAATATAATGCCATATGATTAGCTCCTAGGTTGATCACCCTTTGAAGACCATGGATCATGGCTTCGTATTCAACGTCGTTATTGGACCCTTTGAACCCAAGTATAATTACTTGCTCAATAAGGCACCCCTATAGTGGGATAAATATGGTCTCGATATCAGTGATGCATTCATTGGATTCTATATCTACAAAGAGTTTCCATATTCGATCGCCTTCAGTAATGACCAGTGATTCATGAATTGTATTCGACTTCTCTTTCTTTCCTTATTTTAATACTACGGATTCAGTAATGAAGTTAGAGAGAATCTTCCCCTTTAAATCTTTCTTTGGCTCATACATGATGTTAAACTATCCTAACTCCAAAGACAACTTCATTTTTCTATTAGATAGATTTGCCTTTTTGAAAACCTCCTTCAAAGGATAAGTCAGGAGAGGAATATTGTGTGAGCATCAAAGTAGTGTTTCACCTTTTTGTTTGATGGTACTATTGTTATGACCATATTACTGATAGGCATATATTTACTTTTCGATTTAAGGAAAGTATGGATGACATAGAAGATCGATAATTGTTCCCCATTCTACAATCGTACTCATGCTGACATGTTTTGAGATAGCTAGGTATAGGTAGAGATCTTCTCTGATCGTAGGAGTGGAAACCAAAATACGAGATCCCAACTACTGTTGAATTCCTTCTAGTGCTCGACCACACCCTTTTGTTTAGTCTATTGAGATTACCTTCTTCAAAATTTAAAAAAAGGTCAGAATTTATCGCACGACATGGCTAACATTCCGATGAGGACCTGAATGTTCCTAATGGTGGTTGACCTTCTAAAATCTTCTAAAGACTTTATCTAATCACAATTTTCTTATATCCCCCTATATGTCACCAAGTATCCTAAAAATATGATGGAGCTCACACTAGAGGCACATTCGGAGGCATTTCTCTTATTTATATACTTTTTCAAGATCTTGAAGGTCTTCTTCAGGTCCTTGATATGATTAGTAGCCTATATTCTCTTAACAAGCATGTCATCAATGTAGTCTTTCATGGTTTCACCAATATGCCTCTTAAATATCGTGGTAAGTTACCCTAATGTTCTTCAAGACAAAGGTCATTAATTTATAGAAGTAAAGCCCTAAAGTTTTGATGAGTGAGTTCATCTCCTAATCTCGCTTGAAAAACTGTATCTTATGTCCGCCATAGTAAGCATCCACGAAGATCATAAGTTGATGTTCGACCATTAAATCAATAAGATCAATATAAAGCAATGGAAAATTTTCATTTGGGCGGTTCTTATTGAGATATATGATGTATACACATTTTCTCCAATTTCCTTTATTCTTCTTAACCATGACAGTATTGGGCATCCACTATAAAAATTAGACCTCCAATGGAGTTATCCTATAGGAGGTTGACTCCACTTTCCAAAGTTCTCACCATTTTAGGTAATGCCTTTATTGTCATCTATTTTATTAGTTGGATAGTCGAATCCCCATATAGTCACTGAAAAAGTGATATTTGGATCTATGATCAAGAGATCATAAGGTTTCCCTACAAAGACATCAATATTAGTTCTGAAAAAGTGAATAAAGTACTTTTCTTCTTCCCCGAGTAGTTTTGATCCAATCATAAAGTCTTTCTCCAGGTGGTGTGAATCTAAGGAAAAATGATGAGTTCCTCCATTACATGTTTGGTGGAGGCCAACCTATTTTTTTTAACCCCTAGTCAAATTCCCTTTGGTTACTAGTTAGGTTGGTCGCCTTTTAAATTGTCACCAATCTGACTCTTCTTGAACTGATTCTTCTTTGGCTTAATAAATGCTATGAAATAAATGTGAGCTACTTATTGGTCTCCCCTGATCTCTGTAACTTTTTAGTTATTGAGAAACTTAATCTTATGGAGTATAAATGAAGGGAAGACCCTCATAGTATTGAACCATCATCTACTTAGAATAGCATTGCGGGGTGAATCCAATTGGATAACATGGAACTCTATTTCGCGATTGCCTGGTCCAACCTTAACTAGTAGTTTGATCATACCTAATAGGGTATCTATAATCCCATTGAAACCGATCAGTGACCCCACATTTGTAATTAGATCACAAATAGTTTAGTTAATCTTGAATATCAAAGTAAGATACATGATCTCTAATGAGATCCCTTGATTTACTCGAATTCTCTTTGAGTAAAAATTAGTTATGCATAAAGTTTTGATGATAATGTTCTTGTAATCCATGTTCATGTTGACTAGGTCCTCGTCTGTAATGATTACTCTGTTGAGATCTACGTCATGACGCTCCCTTTTAGTTAGGGCAGGTTTAGACACCTCCACCTAGAAAGCCTATTGGATGAAGACTGCAATCTTCACAATGTGAAGGATATCTGTGAATGTTTATGACCATTACTCGAGGTCGGATATTGTTGTCTTCCTTTTGTATTATGTACACTCTAGCCTAGTATTTTAATTTTTTATTATATCACTAAACTCCTTCAAGCGCTCGGCTTAAAGGAGCTCTTATAAATGTTTCTTAAACCTCTTACAATTCTCTGTGAAGTGACCCTAATCAAGATGATAGGTTCACTTGAGATTGGCATCCCTATCTTACACATCATTGCCCATCTTGGTCAACCTCTTCAAATACAATTTGTCTCTAATCTGTAGAATCAACTTGTATCCATGCTCCTTGAAGAATGATTCCACCACCTACAAAATACATTTATTTTTTGGGACTTAGAATATAACTTAGTAGTTTCATTCAGTGACACTTTATTCATTGGAATATATTTATTTCCTCCTATGGAGGACTTCTTTGAACCATTCTTCTTAGACTTTTAAGAACTATGGTTGGTCGGGGTCTCTCCAATGAGGAGCTTATATTCTACCTTGGTGTATTTCTCTATAGGCTCTATGAGTCATCCATGGTCGATTTCGTCTTCATGGTAAACAATTTGGTAGATATTGTTCAATCTATAAGTCCCAAACTTAAAAAATGAAATGGTTAGTTTTCTCATTGTAGTCATTTATTTTGTTGAAAAGCTCTGAGTAGCGCTGCCCGTACAACCTGAGGGACCTTCCTTTCTTTATTTTGAGAGCGATAAATAAATCAACCTCCTTAATCACCTTACTACTAGTAATGAAGAAGTTCATTAACTATTTGTCTATCTCTCTTAATGAAAATATTTATTTGCGGGACAATTTAGTAAACCACAAGGGATCGATCTCTCCTAATTTAGGGAAGGACGCGAAATATAAGGGTATTATGATGACTCTGGAGAGACATTGACAACCAAAAATGCCAGATATGATGATAAAGATCATCATTTCCATCATAAGTGGTGATATTTAGAACGACTAATTTCTTTGATGGCTTTGATATTTATGTCCCAAAAGTAAATGGTATGGCAGAGCCGAAGCCTAACACTTTTTTAGGATAATCTATAGGATTTTATGTAAAATTTGGATCCAATCTTCCTTATAATTCATTTTTAATGAAACTTCAGAGCTTGTCACTCCCATATTAATTAGATGGAACTCTAGGGTGAGCCGATCTACTATTATGTGTAGACTCATCTGGACAAATTTGTGGACAATTATGACTAGAAAAATTACGAGTCGGGGAGTGATTAATACGCTATGAATTAGAATGAACCACGCGAGGTCTTGTCAAATTGGAAACATTATCGGGGTGATTGGATCTTTTAATCTATGGGGAACAAATCATCCTCCTTTTGTGCCACTTTAGATTATAATAACCAAAGTTGTGCTCTTACGAGTGCCCAATTAAATGACTCCTCACACTAGAAATTTATTGTTCTCGATGATCTAGTATTTTTTTCATAAAGACTAACTAGACTTGATGCCTCTTTCGATGCGGATCACACAACAGACGGAGTATGACATCAGTGACTAGGACCAGATCGTATTAGCAAACTCCCCTTGACTTAGATCACTTAGGAGGCAAAAATAATGTCACGGGAGTTTTCTCCCTCCTAATAATTCGTACCTCAAACTGGATACAACTTCTACTATATGAACGATGAGATTGGTTAGCACATATACTATTAAAGTTTAGATATTTCATAGTGGTGAGCGTTCAAAAAATCTCCCATAGATGGAGCCAAATTGTTGGGGGTATCAAACCCTCAATAAAAGCAATATTATATTTTGTCCCCATAAATATGAATACAGTAAAGTAAAGGACAAATTATATACGTGAATCTATAGATCGTCCTTCCTACGTCCAAGGGAATGGGAGGGATAGTTGTTTATTTCTTTGAAGGACAAAGGATGATTGGAGTGCTAGTCGTCCTAAACAAGTTATAGGCCAATAACCTCAAATTAGGTGAGGTCATCCTTATTTAAAAGTGCAAGGTTTCTAAAAATATTGGTCATTTTACTTTGAACTTATCCTTAGGTGGTAGAGCCGAATTACAATTAAATCACATGTGACATGATGTGGTGTTCCTAAACTATAAGTTAGATTTTTCATGATACATGGTAGACTCCGTCTCCAGATACTCGAGAGCCACGAGTCCACTCGTTTCAAAATGATCGTCCTTACTTCCCTTCGGTTTATATTTGAAATTCCCTAATATGCAAAGTTCAATACTATTCTTCTCATATAGAGTGTTAGTTTACATTAATCAAATTAAATGTTTTCTAAATTTCAAATTATAATTAGAAAGGTTTCGATTATTTCTTAAGAACAAGTATAATTTGTGGAAAATGAAAGATTGAATCTTCTAAACAAGTATTTTTAAATTGTTCTTGGAAATTGAATAGTGAATCCTCTTATTAAAATGTTGAGAGTTTTTCAAGATTTATTCAGATAAAGACATTCAAAACTTTTATATCTGAAATATTTTATTGTAAATAACCTTATGCTAAGTTAGAAATTTATATAAGCTTAGAGTTAGCTTGGCTTTATTTAGTAGTAAAAATAACAAATTATGAATTTAAAAGATTGAATATGTTATAATTGGTAATCAGAATTTATGAACACTAATTATTCAATATTCATGTATGAAATTTAGAATTGTGTAGTATGAAATTAATATTTTTTCTACCTCTAAAATTTTTATTGAAAAAATCCAAATTTGAGATTATTAAAGTTGAAATTTGTTATTGTAATGTAATACCCTGTATTTTTAGAATAAACATAAAATTTGTTGGAAATAATTTAAATTGAAAAATTTGAATAATTAATTTCTAAATAAATTAATTAATTATTATTTCATGTTAAGTGAGGTTGACTTTGAACGTTAAATAATTTCAAAAGAAAATAATTGCACCATATGTTGTGTGCCACTATTAAAAAATATACTTGTTGAATAAAAATAATGGGGACGCTTTTTGGGAGGTTTTATGAACTTGTTTATGTGTTTTAGACCTTTAAACATGGTCCCGTGGTATTGGTATATAAGTTGGGAGGTTATTAGGTTTTTTAGTTATGGGTTTGGGCCCATTTGGGGGGCAAAAAATGGGAAATTAGGCTTAACTCGGGAATTGGGATTAATATAAGTATAGGAGGATTATTAAAAACTCCCCACACTTGTCAAAAACTTCAGCCTAGCAATCACACTTCTAGAGAGAAAAGACAAAAGGGCAAAGACAAGTGCATGCAAAGGATTCAAGAGGAAATCATCCAATCACTCCATTCTAGAAAGAACTTTCTTTCTTAATATAAATGTCCATTGTATTTATTAATTTATTGTAGTAAACCCCATATAATTTCTGGGTTCTAGTATGAAATTAGTGATTGAATGGCAGGATTTAATTTCATGCATGTAGAGAAGACTTATTTGAAATTAGGTGGCTTAAACCCAGAAATTTAGGATGATATTGATCTTGAATTTGATGATAGAATTCAAGCCTTATGACTTGAATAAATTGGAAACCCTCAAGTATATGTAGAACCATAGAACTTATATGTTAGGATCTGGAAATATAAAGAATTATGATCCATATGTTATGATAAAATATTATTAAAATCTAGGTGGATTTGTGGTAGAAAGTTTGGGTTAATAGTTATGATCATTGATGTAAATTCTTGATTATTGGGAATGAATTTGATGTTAATGTATATAATTAACTATAATAAGATGATAGACTAAGTCGTAGTGACATGTTCTCATGTTGTTACAATTGTATAAACCATTTGAATGCAGTTTGGGGTTGAATTAAGGATTCTTATATTAAGAAAACATAGCAGATTTGGGTTTCTACCCATGTCCGAATAGGTTAATCAATTCATCCAGGTGAACTGATTTGGCCCCAAGAGGCAAATCAGTCCGGTCCCGGGGCAGGGAGAGCTAGGACCATGGATGGATCTGGGGGATTGTTTAGAATTGATACAAGTTGGTATAACGATGTTCAGATGAATATTGATTTTATTAAAAATGCTTTGTGGCATTAATATTATATGAGGAACTTGTCGTTAACTAAGATGGTTACATCCTACTACTAAAGGGATAAAATATATGATTAACTAGCTAGTTAATTATTAATGAAGGATTAATTATGGATGATTATATGGGACATCTTAGGTAATTACAAAGTAATTACCTATAATAGTGTGTGATGATAATATGAAATTAGTTATGTGTGTAAACATACCTATGTTCATGGACGGTCCCATCGGTTGGGGTTATGCACATTTCGGGACTGTAGCAGACATTAACACAGGTGGGCTAGGCATTATGTAAGTCAATATTTTAGGTACTGCATAGCAGTCCCACTTGTGAGAGATAGGTTAAGATGTTGGATCCATTGTCACCACTGGGTATGGACCATGCAATGGTGTATTGTGTAAGGACCTCTCCGCTTGTATAAGTTTTGTGCTATCCGATTTGGACAAGAAACGCATAGGACTTATAGATAAAGCACGAACGAGACGCTACTGGTAGATGCCTTTGGTGTCACATATATAAGGACATATAATCATGAAAATTGAAAGAGATTAATTTATTAGTCTAATGATGTGGAAAATAAAAGACAGACCCAATACAACGTAGTATGCATAAAATATGTTTATGCCATTTTTATGAGACACATGATTGGGGTACTTAGAAAATAGTAGAATGGGTGTAGATGATAATGATTCAGTATGTGGATTATATTTGATGTACTTTTATTAATTGGCACAGTTATCAGTTATTACTATTGGAACTTGGGCAGTTATACATGTAGTATTTCACTTAGATGAGGGGTGAGATACTTAACGTATGTGATTGATGATGGGTGATGCTTAAATTGAGTTAACTTTATTATTGCACTTTAAATTCAGTAAGTTAATTCTTGCAATTTTAGGGTGTTGATCCAAATTATAAATGCTTATCTCCCTAGGTGCTCCTAGACAAGGATAACAAGACTCCAGAGATCGACCTTACAGTCTCACCTTGTGTGTTGAATTTTCGATCATTTATTCTGGACTAGGTTACTTCTTTATTTCAGTCTGATTAGTTTTGGGATTACTGTACGAGCATAAGTGCAAAGTCTATTTTATTTTTGTTGGTTTGAGACATTTATAAGTATGTTAGAATTTTTTATGCTATGTGGATGTTGGATTTTATTATTGCCTTTTATATTAATATAAATTCAATTTTAAATTCAGTTGTTGTTTATAAATAAATATTCTATATAATTTAATGTTGAGAATGATATAGATTATATAGCAAGCCCCATATTTACAGTGTTGCAACAATCCAACCTTTACATGAGAAAATGGGAGTTGTTACAGTTGGTATCAGAGCATCCAAGTTTAGTGTCCTTAAGATCTATGGCACGTTCATTATGTTTTGCATTGCGTTCTTTGATATATAGAACCCATATCTAGGAATCATTGTATTCTTGTGATCTATACTAATACAAATCTTGTTTGATTTCAGATGGAAAATGGTAAAAGATGCATACCTTGACACGTTATCGCACTGACTACTAATGAGAAGGCTCAGGAGGAGACGTAGTAGCACCCGTATCCACCTCTATCCCCACCCGTGGTAGGCGCAGTATAGATTGCCACTATCATGACCTAGGCAGTCTCCACCATGATGATAGCTATGCTTTGGCATTTCCATCCATTGTAGTTTTAGCAACCCCCCCCCCCCCCGAAGAAGGTGATTCTATAAGTATAGGGACCTGGGATAGTATGGGACAAATCGAGAGAGACCTTAACTAAGGGTCACCAACCGTACTTTGCAGGAAAATTCAATTTTCTTATTGCTAGCTGGTGGAAGAAGGATATTCAGCATCATTTGCAGATGGTAGAGTGTACATCAATTTAAAAGGAAATGTTATCCTCTTTTAGGCTGATCGGGGCCGTATTACAGCAGTGGGAGTCTGTTACCACCTTGGAGGAGAGAGATAGCCTGAGGATCGATGAGTTCTGGGGAAGATTTGAGGGGAAATACTTCGTACCCATGATGATGTTCGAGATGAGAAAAAATTTATAGACCTTAAGTAGGAAGATCGCACTATAGCGGAGTACAAGGAAGTCTTTATCGTGCTCTCCTATTTTATTAGGGACGAGGTAAACACAAAGGAGAAGAAGTTGGAGAAATTAGTGTCGTGGATGGCCTAACACATCTGAAAGTCAGGGGAATATTACTTTCACTACTTATAATCATATGGTGAATGCCACTCTGCTACATTTCCAGGACCATAGGGCATTCCGGAGACCAAGGGGAAAAGAGACAAGGTAGAGAGAACTCTAACCCGCAACTTAAGATAAATGAGAGCAGTAGTCAGGGGACCTAGTAGTTTAGGGATCCAAAGTTGACTAATCAGCATAAGATATTGTAAGGTTTTAATAATTGGAACAAATAAGGAAGTCGGGACAGGGCTAGGCCCATCAGATCCAATAAAAGATGAGTCAATAGGACCACGAACAGTAGGGTAGAGGCCAGCAGGGTTAACAACTAGATAGGCATCCATTTCACGAAAATTTTTACACTTGTGATGAGAGGGATCATACGCTGAGGAAGTGCCATCTAGGTAATCAGGGACATCAGAAGAAAGCTGGATAATGAGGACATCTATCTCTATAGGGGCATCGTCAGCACTTTTTAGCCCCAGGGATTGTACTTATAGCTTTATCATCTTAAGTCGTCCCACCTTAGAGGCAACAACCCAGTTGCAGTACGAGCGAGTTTATCCCAATGCACCGATAGAGGGACCAGTGCCAGTTAATGCTGTTGAGGGATTATTCCCTATCTTTTAGGCTTGTGGTCCATATTTTATTTGACAGTGATGCATTTCATTCAATCATTAGCACTACCTTTGCAGGTGAGACTAGGATGATAGATTTTACCTCTGATATCATATTTCACATAGATTCATCTATGGGTAGAGGGGCACCCATATGTTTAGTATGTCCGGGCATATGGGTCAAGATTGGGCGACTTATGTTTGTGTAAGACTTACTAGTATTATATATGAATGAGTATGTCATACTGGGGATGGATTTTCTATCTACGTACAGAGTTTGTGCTGATTGTTACGGTAGGTCCATCATTTTTGCCATTTCGGGGAAGGAGATGTACTTGGTTGTGATGCCTCACCCTGGGAGTGGGTCAAGCACAAACTTATAGTATATTGAGGAGGAGACTTATTCTAAGGTCATAGTGTCTCTAGATTCCATCCCGATAGTTAGAGAGTTTTCTAATGTATTTGGGGAGATCCCAGGGTTGCCACCTAATAAGGAGATAGATTTCGTGATTGATTTTATTTCGATCAAGAGACCTATGTCTTGTACATCGTATCGGATTGCTCATATAGAGATCAGGGAGAATCGAGACTAGATTGAGCAGTTACTAGGATAATGATTCATTAGGAGGAGTACTTCGTCATGGGGTGCTCCAATTTTATTCGTCAATAAAAAGGATGGATCCTTGAAACTTTGTATCGACTACCGAGAGTTAAACAAGGTCATCATGTCGAATAAATATATGTTTCCCCGCATTGATGATTTATTTGACCAGCTGAGAGGTGTTGCGTATTTTTCTAAGATTGATTTTTGATCGAGTTATCATCAGCTGAGAGTCTGAGAGAAGGATATCTCGAAAATGGCGATTCTCACAAGTTATGGGTCATATGAGTTTACCAACGCACTGTCGGTATTTATGGAAATGATGAATTGGATATTTAAGGATTTTCTGGATCATTTTGTCATATTATTTATTGATAATACACTGATATATTATCGAACTAAGAAGGAGAAAGCACGCACAACAATTGTGGATAGTCTTATAAACATTGTGAGACCATCGGCTTTACACTAGGTTTGATAAATGTGGTTTTTATTTAGGAGAGCTGCAGTTTTTGGGCCACATTGTGTATGAGAGGGGGATTTAGTGGACCCTGGGAAGGTTTCTACGGTAATGGAGTGGGGATAGTCCACTACACCCACAAAGATGGTAAGTTTTTTGTGATTGGCTGGGTATTACTATCGATTCGTACATGGATTCTTAAAGATGGTTGGGCCCCTAACGAACATAATGAGGAATGATGTGTCATTTTTGTGGGATGATGATGCGTTGAAATCTTGATTGACTACAACACCTCTACTTGCTTTACCTCGGTCAGGGAAAGACTATAAGGCTTTCACAGATGCTGCCTTACGGGGACTTGGTGGGGTGGTAATGCATGAGGAGAGGTCGATAGATTATGCTTCACATAAGCTAAAGCCTCATGAGGGACATTACCCCCACACATGACTTGGAGTTATAAACCATGATTTTCTCTTTGCAAGCATGGATGTATTATCTCCTGGGGGAGAAGTTCCAAATGTTCACAAACCATAAGCTCCTACAATACTTGTTCACACAGCGAGAGTTGGACGAGGCAAAGGAGATAGTTAGAGTTTGTGCAATATTACTAGTTGAACATTCAATATCACCCTGGGAAGGAGAATGTCTTGGAGTATGCTTTGATTCGCAAGTCTATATTGGAGTTATCGGCAGTGTGGAAGGCGAACTGGAAATCAGATCGTGGGGATAACGACTTTGTATAAGCAAGTTTTCTGATACTGCTCATGGTATAGGCCTTTTATATTTTAGGCTACTTTAGCCTATCCCGTTACAAATTGTCACGTGTCATCATGATAAATCGACTCCTAGATTAAAAACTTCCCTACATACCACAAAGCTATAAATCAATTCGTGCTTAAAATTATTCATAAACTGTATTTGGGATGTTTATTTTTTTATAAAAATTGAGGCTGGATTTTTAATTTGAAATTTAAATTTTCTTAATCTCATTCAAACGAGATTACTATCTCGTTGGAATGACTTTGCCTTGTCGTTCGGAGGGTCGTTTGATATTACATCGAACAAACATCCAACGAGGGCCTTCAATTTGAATTCGTTTGAATTTCGTTAGAAGCTGGTTCAAACGAGATTCGAATCTCATTCAAATCAATATTGTTTTCATTCAAATGAAATGCCTTACTCATTCGAATGAGATTCAATTTAATTTGAACGAGGCGTCAAATCGAATTTTGTGCAGGAGCTATAAATATTTGTTCGGTCTCCAAATTTCATAGGACTTGCCAAAATGATTTCTGCAAAGTTGTTGCAAAAATTTTCAATATTTTTGTTCATATAACATCTTTTAATTCATAAAAACATACCCAAGTATATTTTGTGAATCTTTTTTAACATTAGTTGAGTTATACTCATTGTGGATAGATCATCTCTACGGCTGACTTGTGAACCTGGAAGGATCACGGATGAAGGCTGATGGATGGATATCGAGGGTGGATCACCACTAGTGGACTGCTCAGGAATGAGTAGTATTCTTTAGAGATTCTGCAAAGAGTGCGAGTTATACTTGTGGTTGTACCAAGTAGTATTGTATGTAGACTATCTTGTAAAGTTTCTAAAGTGCTAATATTAACGATTTTTCCCTCCAAAGGGATTTTCCCTTAGTTACTGTGTGATTGCATATTTTGTTTATATGTCTAATCACCTAGATGAATGTCTTAGGATATTAAGATAAAATTGGAAATGTGACTAGACATTTAATTAAATTATTTATTACATTTAGATAGCGCAAGTCTCAAATGGGTATCAGAGCATTCCACTCAAAAAAATGGTCCTAATTTATCGTATGATCCTGATTTTTCAAAGAGTATGGCAGGATTTTAATGGATAATTTGTATAATCGAATGCCCATCATTGAGGATTCCAACTATGCTTATTGGAAATCCAAACAGAAGGTGGTCATCTTTTAAACCAATAAATGAATGTGTTTGTTTAGTTAGTAGAAGAGGGTGGACTCCTCTCACAGTCACTGTTGATAATGTTGTTGGCTATAAACGTATCTCTCAAAAGACAGAGGACGACTTTAAGTAGAATAATTTTAACTCTCGCGGTTTGAGTGCCATCTCGGGAACTATCACCCCTAAAGAGTTCCATCGCATTAAGATGTGCACTACATCTAAGGGAGCTTGGTACACCCCCCAGTTCACACATGAGGGTACCAACATTGTAAAGGCATATACGCTTCATAATTTAACTACCCAATTTGAGACCATTACTATGCTAGAGTCTGAGTCCTTTGATGATATTCTAGTTTTAATTTGAGTGAGAAGATTCTTGAGTGGATAGTTGTTAAGAAAATCTTAGAGTCACTCCCTTCCCACTTTATTCCTAAGTCCATCATACTAAATTCGTTAGGGATCCTAGAAACTCTTCAGTTAGAAGAACTTGTAGGAGATATTCAAATATATGATATTGATATGTTCCCTAAAACTATAAAACAAAAGGAAGAGATTTATTTAAAGACTCAAACTAAGAAAAAGAAGAAAGTGAAAGTTTGTGAGTTTGAATCTGATGTTGATTTTGATGTTGATGACTTGGTCATTTTTGTAAAAATTTTTAAAAAGTTTCTCAAATTTTCAAATGAAAATTGTTCCAAAGGAAAGACTTTTGAGAAAAATAAAAATAAGAATGAGGGCACGAGTGGGCGAAGAAAGATGAATAGATAATTTGTCATGAGTGTGAAGGTGAAGGGCACAAGGAACATGGGTGTCCTACTAGGCTTAAGAAAAAGGGCAAGAAAGTTGGATATACGGCCACTCTTAGAGATAGTGACATCGAGTCGGTTGATTCGGGGTAGAATCAAGACATTAACTATGCATTGCGTTCATGGATAGTCACATTAGCACTTCTAGTTTGTCCCATGCTGATAAGAACATATCTAAATGTGAAAGCATCAATGATGTTTCGAGTCATTCTGGATAGAGTGAGGATGATATCATGACTGATGTAGAACGTGGTCTCCATATTACGTTTAGTGATCTTGACACCAAGACTTTGAAAAAAAAGGTTGATAAATATTTGCCTCTTAGGGTGTTATATTTAAAGAATGAGGTGAATGTTTTGAGAGAGTGTGAGGCTTTAGTGAGTCAAATCGAGTAGGAAAAAGTTTCTTTATGTGATCGGTTGATTGTTTTAGTCCGAAAACATACTGATTTGACCAACGTCATGTCTAGTCTTACAAGAGATCTTCAATCTTCATTAAAAAAATCGTGAGAAACTCGAAGCCCGTGTATCCCAACTTGATAGGATCTTGAACATGAACAAGATCTCAAGGTGACTTTAGAGGACACATTTAAGAAGGTTAGAAATATAATCCTTATTCATACATTACGTAATGTCGAGAGACAAGAAATAGGTCATGACGGTGCATCCACTTCCCATGCCTCACCCGAGTCGATTTTGGAGTTTGTGTTGGATCTTTATGGACCTCGGCTTAACCCACCTAGGAGAGCTCGTCCTAGATGTTTTGAGAAAAGTGGAACCAAACCCATTTATGTTTGTACCCATTGCAAACAAAGAGGCCACCTTAGAAAGTATTGTTTTAAGCTAGGGAGTGTCTTATAGGTATGTTCCCCTATATGCTTGCACACGAGTTACCGAACGGACTCCCACACTTGTTATTCCATATGCTCTCGCACATATTTAAGATATTTTGAGAGTTTTCAAAATCAAGTCGAGTATTTATTCAAGACTTTAAACAATTTGATGGAGGGATTTCATACGATGTCATCTCCTTCGGAGAACTCCTCTGGGCCTAATGATTGAGGATAAGACTTGTATTCTATCATAATGTACCTATTATGTTCATATCATTATCCCTATTAGTGTGTTCTATCATTGTACTTATCTATATTTCATTTTGATATTTCTTTAGAAAAATCTAAAAAGAGTTGTTTTTCCAAATTTTTTTGAAAAATACAATAAGATTTTTGGTTTCTTTTTAAGAAAAAGTAAAAAAGGCAAAAAGATTTTATTTTGATAAAATTTTGAAAAAGAAAAAAAGAGTTTTGTATTTTTTTTATACCGTATATGGATGAACAATAAAGATGTCTGAGTCATCCACTCATTCCATATCCACGTGATTATTTTTTAGTGTTTTAGACATGAAATCATTTCATATATGTGCTTAATAATGTGTGAAGTCATTAAATTGTGATTTTGTTGATAGCTTGTTACATGTTTGACTCATTGTCTCCTTTAATGAACATGAGCATGAGCTTATTTGAGTATTGCACTTACCTATCACATGTCGATCATAGTGTTTTCGTCTCAATTTTGCTTTAAGACGAACCAAATGTAATAATGAGATAAAAAGTAGTTCATGCAAGAACCATTGCCCATATGTAAATCATTTTTTTGAAAAATTTGTTAAATATTAAGTAGTAGAAAAGGGATACTAAAGACAAAAGTCTTTTCATTAAAAGTCATCCTTTACAATGAAAAGAGCCTTTTCCAGGAAAAATTGTTTGAAAATTGATGCTTTGCTATAATTGAACTTTAATTTCTTCAAAAATTATTGAGAATATTTTGAGATATGTTAGATTTTGAGGGAGCTATGTCAAATATCAATGGGTTTGCACAAACTACATAAATCTAAAAACATATTACATAGTTTTGGGTGTCATTGGTGTGAAAATCACTTATGGTCTTGATTTGTTGATTAGGTTAAATCAATTTCAGACGAGTTCACAATCTTTTACGTCTAAAGTAGACCTTGAGATAATTCGTTAATGGTATCCTAATCCTTCTTGCACATGTGTTATGCTTCTCTACGTTGATTAAACTATAGAATATGTTCACACCCCTACATTTTGCTTCCATGATTTGGGTATTTTTGTGTTTTTCCATGATGTGTTGTTTTTGTAAAATCTTATTTTTGAAAAGTTTGGATGAATTTCAAATATAGTTACTGAATGGAAGCCTTTGATATTATCATTGCATGTACGTTATTTATATCTTTTGTGATGATATTTCCATCATATTTATGATGTTTTGAAATTCATGCTTATGATTCTATTCCGTTGTCTATTTTGGACAAAAAGGGGGAGAACAAATTAAGGGGGGATTTGATTTGATGATGAGTTTGATTTATGGAAGAGTTTGACTTGTGAGTTTTTGCTTAGTATGAAAAACTCGATGCATCACGACATTTTTATTTGCTAAAAGTGTATAAGTACCTTATGTGAAAATTAAGACACTCCGGATGAAGTCAAAGAGGCCCAAGGGAAGCACCAGAAGAGAATGAAGACAAAGAGTCTTATGCCATTCCATTTCTAGGGTTGGGAAGGGTATTAGATATTTTGTCATATATAAGGATATTTTATGTAATTCGGATTTCGGTTAGGTTTCTATAGTTTTGTACTGAAATAGCCAAAGGGGAAGATTTTGTAAAAGCAAATTTTTTGATATTGCTCATAGTGTGAGCCTTTTTGTATTTTACGCTAGTTGGGCATATCCCATTACAAACCGTCATGCCAAAATAAAAATTGTGCACAAGCTATTATTATATGTTTCATATCCACAATTTGTGGGACCTTTGCCAAAATAATTTCTGCATATATTTTAGGAATCATTTTGAACATTAGTTGAGTTATACTCATTGTGGAAAGATCATCTCTACGGCTGACTAGTGAATCCAAAAGGTTCACGTCTAAAGATTGAAAGATAAAAGATGATTAGTGGATACTGAATGTGGACCACCACTTGTGGACTATTCAGGAACGAGTATTATTCTTTAGAGATTTTACGAAGACTGTGCATTATACTTTTGGCTCTATAAATTAGTCTTGTAAGTCGAATGTCATGTAAAGTTTTTAAAGTGATAATATGAAAGGTTTTCCCCTGAAAAGGGATTTCCTTTAATTAAATAAGTTGTTTCATTAAGATTGTGCAAGAATTCCAAAATTGGTATCAGAATATTCCACTCTAACAGAGTTTATACATTCTTTTATGGAGGTTCTCACCATCAAACCTGAGATCATTATTCAAGTTGTGAAGGCACATGTAAGAGACGATATTTCCTAGAAGAGGGTTAAGAAGTAATTGTCTTATAGGGTAGAGCACTACCCGATGGGTCAGATGGCAGATTGATATTCTAGGGAAGACTAGTTATCCTAGATGACGAGGAGTTAAGGTGATCCGTTATGTTTTAATCACACCATTTGTTCTTTATAATACATCTCTATTGGGAAAAAATATACTAGGATATGCGAAGGAGGTTTTAGTGGTTCGAAATGAAGAAGAACATAACAGTCTTTGTGTTTAAGTGTGCCATATGCCAGTTAGTGAAGGTGGACCATCAGCATCCCATCGGTGCACTATAGCACCTCGAGATCGCAATGTAGAAATGGGAGAGCATTTTCATGGATTTTATCATTGGGTTATCTATGTCACAAATGGGTCATGATTCTGTTGCGATGATTATTGAGAGATTGAAAAAGGTGGCTCAGTTTTTATCAGTCTAAACAAACTACACGGTAGAGCGATATGCTAGATTTTTCCTTTTTATGATTGTGAAATTACATGGGGTAGCACTCAACATCGTGTCGGATAGGGACAGGACATTTATGTCCTATTTTTGGAAAAGGTTCCAACAGGCCTTAGGGGCAGAGTTGAGGTTAAGTGCCTCGCACTATCCGCAGATCAATAGGTAAACATAGATGGTGAACTTAATGTGGAATACATGTTGCGGTTGTGCAACTTAGATTTTAAAGGGAGTTGGGAGTAGTATTTTCCCTTGGTGGAATTTGCATAAAATAATATATATTAATTCACTATTGGTATGGAACCATATGAGGAAGTATATGGGAGACCTTGTCATTCACCCTCGTGTTGGTTGGAGGTGGGGGAGAACAAATTACTCGGTCTAGAGTTCATATAGCACACCTCATAGAAGGTGGAGATGATTCGGGCCAGGATTTAGATTACCGACGATAAATATAAGATTTATGTGGATGCAGGCCAGAGATACTTGGATTTTAATGTCGAGTATTAGGTGTTGATTAAAGTGCCTCCCATGAAGGAGGTGGTGATATTTAGGAATAAAGGGAAGTTGGCTCCCCGGTATGTGGTGCCATTCCCTTTCATTAACAGGATTAGGCCCGTAGCATATCGATTGGGATTACTGGACCACTTAGAGCAGATACACGCGTCTTTCACATATTTTCAATGTGGAGGTTCCTCAGAGTTCAGTTACCTTACCATCATATCGATATTGATGAGATACAACTCTAACCAGACGCTACATACAAGGAGAGACTTGTAGACATTATGGACCGTAGGGAGACCCAACTTTGATATAAGGCTATTTCATTGGTACATGTGCAGTAGGGACATCATAAGGGGGATAAATCGACTTGGGAGAGGGAGGACGACATGAGAGCAAAATATCCGAAACTCTTCTAGTCGGGTACTTTTCAAATTTTGAGGACAGAATTATGTTATTAGGGGGAAAGAATGTAAAACCCGTATATTTAGAATAAACATAAAAAATTTAGGAAATAATTTAAATCAAAAAATTTAATTAATTAAGTTGTGAATAAATTAATTAAATATTATTTCATGATATGTGAGGTAGACTTTGCATGTTAACTAATTTCGGTAGAAAATATTTGCTTGTGTGTTGACTATTTGGCATATGATGTTTGACATAATTGAAAAATATACTTGTTGAATAAAAATACTTGGGATGAATTTTCAAGAGGTTTTATGAACTCGTTCAGGTGTTTTAGACCTTTACACGTCCCGAGGTATCGGTAGATGGGCTATTTTAGTATGGGTTCGGGCCCATTTCGGGGTTCAAAAAGGGAAATTAGGCTTAACTTGGGAATTGGGATTAATATAAGTATAAAAGAAAGATTAATAACTCCCCTCACTTATAAAAAATTTAAACATACTTACCTCTAGAGAGAAAAGACCAGGGCCAAAGAGAATAGGAGGAAAAGGATTCGAGAGGAAATCATCCAATCACTCCATTCAGGAAAGAATTTTCTTACTTAATTTAAATGTCCAATGTATTTCTTAATTCATTGTAGTAAGTCGTATATAATTTATGGGTTCTAGTATGAAATTGGTGATTGAATGGTAGGATTTAATCTCATGCATGTAGAGAAGACTCGTATGAAATTAGGTGGCTTCAACCCAAAAATTTAGGATGATATTGATCTTGAATTTGATGATAGAAGGTGGATTTGGGGTGGAAATTATGGGTTAATAATTATGATCGTTGATGTAAATTTTGGTTTAATGGAAATGAATTAGATTTTAATGTCTATAATTAAATATAATAAGATGAAATACTAAGTCATGGGGACTTGTTCTTATGTTGTTACAACTGCATAAACCATTTGAATGATGTTTGGGGTTGAATTAAGGATTCCCGTAGTAAGAAAACATAGAAGATATGGGTTTTTGCCAGTGTCCAAATCAATTCGATCCCCTGAGACGAATCAATTCGGCCAGGCAAACCGAATGGGACCCAAGAGGTGAACCGATTTGGCCCCTATGGTAGGGTGAGGTGGGACCTAGGATGGATTTGGGGGATTTTTAGGATCTAATACGAGTTGGTAGAACATTGTTTGGGTGAATAGTGATTTTATTAAAAATGTTTTTATGGCATTAATATTAAATAAGGAACTTATCTTTAACTAAGATGGTTACATCATATTATTAAAGGGATAAAATCTATGATTAACTAGTTGTTTAATTATTAGCATGGGATTAATTATGGATGGTTATATGGGACATCTTAGGTAATTATAGAGTAATTATCTATACATGAAGTGTGACGATAATATGAATTATTTAAGTGTGTAAATATACCTATGTTCATGGACATTCATATCGGTTGGGATTACACGCATTTTGGGACATAACACGCGTCACTACATGTGGGATAGGAATTTTGTAGGTCATTATTTTAGGCGCTACATAGCAACCCACTTGTGAGAGATAGGTTTAGAAAATGGGATCCATTGCCACTGCTGGATAGGGATTGCCCCACTTGTGTGTATTTTGGGATGTCCTATTTTGATAAGGGACTCCCTCAAAC
The DNA here is from genome assembly GCA_949130495.1 of Sambucus nigra. Lineage (NCBI taxonomy): Eukaryota > Viridiplantae > Streptophyta > Magnoliopsida > Dipsacales > Adoxaceae > Sambucus > Sambucus nigra. Next base: position 148,579,143 of record OX422215.1, read on the forward strand.
TTACCAATAGAGCAAGAATGAGGCACTATTGCTAGATGCCTTTTGGGTTGCATGTATAAGGACATATATAATCATGAAAATTAAAAGATATTAATTTATTAGTCTAATGATATAGACAATAAAAGACAGATCCAATACTACATTGTGTGCATAATATATGTTTATACCATTTTTATAAGCCACGTTACTGGGGTACTTGGGAAGCGGCATAATGGGTGTAGATGATTACAATTCAGTATGTGGATTATATTCGATGTACTTTTATTTAATTGATACAGTTGTCAGTTATTACTATTGGTACTTGGGCGGTTATACAAGTATTATTGCACTTAGATGAGGGGTGAGATACTTAACGTATGTGAGTGATGATGGAGGATGATTACTTTGAAATAACATTATTATTGCACTTTAAATTTCGTATGTTATTTCTTGTAATTCTAGGGCGCTGACCCAAATTATAAATGTTTTCTCCCCCCAGTTATCTTAGACGGGGATAGCATGACAATGTAAAGATAAGCCTTGTAATCTCACCTATCGTGTCTGATTTCATATCATTGATTATATACTAGGTCTCTCCTTAATTTTGGTTTGATTACTTTTGGGATTATTTTATGGGCATACGCCTGAAGTTTATTATATTTCAGTTGGTTTGAGTCACTTATGAGTATGTTGGGATTTATTTTAGTTATGTGGATGTTGGATTTTATTATTGCCTTGGATATGAATTCAAATTCAGTTTAAATTCAATTGTGGTTTACAAATAAATATTCCATATGGTTTCATGTTGAGAATGATATAGATTGTATAGCAAGCGCCATCTTAGGTGCATTGCGTCTGGCCAAACTTTTCGTGTGAAAATGGGGGTTGTTGTATGTAATAATTTTAAAGTATATTTCTCTAGTATTCAAAAATATAACTCATGAATAGATAATTGTTTTGGTATGAAAAATTAATCACATCTATGAGACATATCTAATCAATATGAATTTTAAAATATTAATCCATAAATGTTAATGTAGTATCTACTTCATTCCTATGTATAGGTTGGTGACTTAATTTGTAACTTTTGGCTGGAGAATATTTAGCTTAAATGCTGATGAGGATGATGTTGAGAAGATTTATGGATATATATTGAGAATAAAATGATATAAAATTAAGACAATAAGAAAGGGTTTGGACCCAAACCCCTTACTTTAGTAGATTTCAATAACTATATAAATAATGGAATATTATTTTATCATGTGTCGCCAAGAGGTTATTGAAACAAGTGAGTGATATGACAAGTAGACATATGTATATATATATATAGGGAGAGGTTCACAAGTGAACCTAAAAGATGAACTTTTTAATAAACCTTAACAAAATAACACCTAACAACTCATTAATTCTAATTACTATGTTGTAATTGGTCCGCGCCAGCGACAATGAACACGCGTGTTGATCGATCCCCAACTCCCTCACCCCACCCCCACCTAACCCACCACCATCACCATGGCAGCCCTTATAGCAACTCTTATGGCAGCAGGGCTGCCATGGGGGTTGGGTGGGGGGTGGGGGCGGGAGGGGGGATCAATCGACACAAGTGTCCGTTGCCCCTGGCGCAGACCAATTAGAACATAGGAATTAAATTAATTAATTGTTAAGTATTTTTTGTTAAGTTTCATTAAAAAGTTCATCTTTTAGGTTCACTTGTGAACCTCTCCATATATATATATATATATATATATGTGTGTGTGTGTGTGTGTGTGTGTGTGTGTGTGTGTGTGTGTGTGTGTGTGTGTGTGTGTGTGTGACACCCTGTAAAATATTATCTAAGCAACCAATAATAAAATAAAGATCATAATGTAAATGACGGAAGAAATAATCAAGTGGAAGCCCAACAACATCTGATATCAATACTGACAGGTAATAAAGTCTAACACGTGAAAGTAAAATTGTCTCCATATAGTCCCAACACCTAAAAATAAACTACTACATAAATCCATCCCAACGGAATGTAAATAGGAGTAAAGAGAATGGGTACGTACATCCAACACCTACATCCTAAAATAGGAAGTAAAGGATGGAAAGAAACTTGGAAGGTCAGGGCTGAGGCAAACGACGGCCTGGTCCAAATAATTAAAGTTAATAACAATGTTAACAACGAGTCTAAATAGAATAAGACTACATTTGAATTTGGTCTAAAATATCACTACGCATCTTTCTCTCATCTTTAAGTTATTTTTAATTTTATCCCTACCCAAACAACACTATATATCACAAGCATCTAAAACCAAGACTAAGTAATCCTATGATTAAATTATTATTCATCTTTATTGAATATAATGAATGGATCCAGAACCACTCTACCCTAAACATCTCAATTGTATACATATGTAAACAAATACAAGCACAAATTCTAATTTTAAATAGAAGTATAGTCCCATCGACGTACATAAATAAATGGGCTCCACTCAAGCCCGCACATAATAAAGCTCTACTCTAATGCTTTTGGGGATCTCTCTCGTCATATTAGGTAGAGTTATAGGTTTTCCCCCCTATATAATCCCAAAACATCTGCAAGGGATAATCATTATGCCTTAACACTAATCATATGGCCCCATACCCAAGATATATGAAAGTGTCTCCCCATTTTCTCACAACGGGATAACACGAGTATATCAGCAAATAGTGTATGTGGTAAAAATTATAACACCCCGGCCCAATTAAATATCGGGTGATCAGTCATTTATTAAATTTAAAACAGAATGTTCGGTTGGTTCATTCTTAGCATCACTGTCGAAAACCTTTAACCAATATAATCACCTAATTATTAATTAAGCTAGTGTCATAATATATTTCATTTAAAGTTTAAACCAATAGATTCATTTAAAAATTTCTATGCATCAAGGTATAAACCATAAACCATACACAAGGACAAAATCATACTATCTATGAATTAAATACTGAAATCAATAAGACTGGATAAAACCTCCCAGTTCAAAGTCGTAAACCAATAATCATCACAACACTCAATCCAATAAAAAGGAATCAAAATATACTGAGTAAAACCTCACTAAAGGGAATGGGTGACACATGCCCTATCTAAAATATCTGAACAAAGAATAGATTGAAATGAGAGAAGCGTCTAATTTCCAATGACCTACAGCTCCCACGACAGCTGCAGTGCGGAAAATAATCCAAGTATCTGAATACGATGTCCCTGTGGTTGAGCACCTATACTAATACATATATATATATATATATATATAGAGAGAGAGAGAGAGAGAGAGAGAAAACAAGAGAAAAGATGCAAGAGACGGGTCAGAGCCCGATGGTTTAAAATATTTTAGCAAGTATTTAAAACTGCATTAAAGCAAGTATTATGTGCATGTGTGCATGTTAGTTATCGAACTCTCGAATGAGATTCTCACCTCTCTTCTATTGTGCACACTTAACGCATCTTCTAACTCATCCTAGCTAGGCTACCCAGGCTAACTAGTTTGAAGTCATCATATCACTATCTACGTTCACCCGATGTATATCCCTATCGCCCATACAAGACGTTCATAAGTAGTCTATCCCGGATCACTACCTTTCATATTTACCGTTCCAGTAATTAAATCTTTTTCTCGTTAAGATTATTTGATTTATCTTTCCTATCATAGCTACTAGATTCTCATAGTAGAATTCCCCATACACACACACACACGCACACACACACACACACACACACAAATATATATATATATATATATATATATATATATATATATATATATATATATATAGTCACATCCTCTCAATACGTATCTATATACTAGTCCTGCACCCACGGGCTATTAGTGCGCCTAACCATAATAATCCTGCACCCCGGGGTTAACACCCATTAGTGCCCCAAACACCATTAATCCTGCACCCTCGGGTTATCACCCATTAGTGAGCCTCACAATAATAATCTACCACCCCTAGGTTATCACCCATTAGTGCGCCTAACAATAATAATCCAGCACCCCCGGGTCATCACCCATTAGTGCAAAATAATAGGCATACACACATCCTATTAAACATCCATAGGTATTCTCCCAACCTACTTATATACTTCTTATATGTATTATTCCCTCATTACAACGTATGACAAATTTATTTTCTCCCCGGTAATCCATGTAGTAGTAATTCATAGCTAGATTCACTACTGAGTGCTCACGAGTATTTCTCCTCACTTGAAGGGTACCACTACATTCGCATATCAAGACAGTAGATGAGGCCCTTATACTCTACTGGTCCAGGGTATTATTCTCCTCAAATCTAACAATTTAATATTCGAAGGTTCTCCGAGGTTCTACAGCAGAACTGAACATTTGCAAGAAACCAAACCGAACCAATTCTCAAGAAAACAAACCGATCCTATTAAATGAAAAATGAACCGATCCGATTCAGAAAACAAACCGATCTTATTTAAGAAAAATGAACCGATCATATCAGAAAACAAATCAATCCTATTTAGTCAGGCCTATTCTTCAACAGTTACATTTTTCTCCCCGTTATCGAACCCAAACTCCATTAGTTCGTACCCAATCTTCAATTTAACTATTTTGATTGATAACCCAACATGTTTGCACAATTTCTAACATCCTAGGATCATCCAATCATTATGAATCATAAGATAAAAATGAAATCCCTAATTTATATCATAGGAACCCTAGTTTCCCAATTTCCCATTAAAGAACTTAATTAACCCAGATTTGTTCATCAATTTGTACTCCAATTTCGTATTAAATTCTCTTGTACACATGAAGGAATTAACTACTGAACTATCTGTCCATAATCATAAATTACTTCTCCAAATTTTCACCCAATTTTAATGAAATTCATTATCAAATTAACCTACACTAACATGAACATGATTATTGCTAAATGAAAGCAAGTAATAAACACTTGCCTCAAATTCAAAGTTCTGATCCATTGATGATGTTGGTATTGGTGCATTCCTTACTTTTCGATCTACGCGTTGGTGGAAATATTGGTGTGAAAACTTAAGTCTTTCTCTAAGAACACCTATGGAGTTCTTCTTCTCCCTCTTAGGTTTTCCCTCTCTCTGACTTAGGTTTAGTAACTGATAGGTAAAATCTCACCCACGTGCCTTTTCTATTTAATTACTGATTTTCATCCATTTTAATTCTCTTAAAACCCAAATTATAAAACTACCCCTACGGGGTGGCGGCTTGGACTAAAAATATCCCGGAGTCCAAATAAAATACCCGGGTAGAGTTTTCTGACTAACTCAACCCTCTCAGACTCAACGGCGCACTCGAAATAACCATGCAAGTTTATAAAAATAAATTCTCTTCTTATTTCAATTAATTAGTCCCGACACGACTCACACGCACGTCCGACTTAAATTACCAATTGTCGCATTTCTCATTCCTGATAATTTATCAAATTCAATAATTCCATATTACTTATTCACTCAGTAATATTCCATCAATAAGTATTAACACTGGCATGCTAGTTAATATCTATCTATTTTAATCCGGATTAATTAACAATTAAATCTCACATTTTAATTCAATTAATCCAACAATAATTATAAATCAGATAATTATTTAAATGCTCAAAAATAATGGTGTTACATACTTCCCCCCTAATAACGAAATTTTGTCCAGAAATTCGAAAAGTAAGGCATTTCTGATAAGGACAGCTCCAGGTATTTACCTCACATCTCATGTAATCTATGTTGTACCGCCCATATAGTACATTACCGAATATCCATAATAATAAACACCTCACTGATGTTATAATTTACTCTCCAAGCCTTACCATTTAGGTTTCACTACTTAAATTTTAGATAATTACTATCTATACCCCTACTACTCGCACTAGTAGATTAATCAGTATTTAGAAAAATACAAACTCGTCTTACTACCATATCGCATCAGTAGTTTGTTCTTGTTTATATGGTATATACTTTACACACAATATATACTATCAATGTTAACACAATTCCGCTATACAGCCTCATCAATGGACTATGGAGCCCAAGACTGTAAGCTACCGGTTCCAACTTAACAATAATATAAAGAGATCCCACATCACTTGGTACCAATTTTGTCACGACCCCGACCCAAAATAGTATTAGGGAACGAGTGTCTTGACATGCCACTAAGGCAACAAATATTCCGATTTAATTGTTTCCTTAAATAAATGCAACGGATATATTATCACATGGTTATGAATCGTAAAATACTGAAAGTAAAGGAATTACGTCATCAGAGCTTTCTAAAGGAAACTTCATATATATTAAAAGTAACAACGGGTTACAACTTAAGAGAAAATTTAAACCTTATTACAAGAGAGCCAGACATGCTCTAAATAAACATTTTACAAAAAGAGCTCTAAAAGCTAAATCTTCAATATAGTCCATTTTCATTCGGTACGTGAGCCTAAACGTTTCCTGAAAAATGGTTATTTATACAACATCAGCTAAAAGCCGAATGAGGTTCAATCTCCAAACATTCCAGGGTTTTCAAAAAATAGATACCTATTCAAGTCAAAAGAGAAGGCATATACATATATGGAGAGGAACTTGCAGTAAATAGATATAATTTTGAAATGAAAGTATATATATATCACAATTGGATAGCTCAAAATAAGACGAATGCAAAATATCAAATGTGATATCTTTTTCTTTCAATCATATCATTTTGATGGCCAAGTACACTCTTATACCGTATTCTTCTACCGTATTATACCCCGGTAGTTGAGGGTCAATCGAACTAGTTCATCACAACGCCTTATTTAGGGCACACCAGCGATAACCCAGCTGGGAAGCTCAGTCAATAAAGAGGTCCCTTAGGCCGAATCACATTTTCAATATTCAATATCATTTTCAATATTCATTTTAATCGGTATGTTTATATGGACAAACATAAACATATCACAAGTGAATCAATCATCGGTATCACATGAATTTTGAGAATAAAAGCAGTTCACAAAATATATATAGTTTGCATACTATCATATAATTAAAATGTGCAAGGAATGTCAGAGTACTCACCCAAAATGGAGGTCAAATTTACTAGTATTGAGTCTTCGATCACACGTTAATCTGATAAAGATTTAAGTACACGTTCTAAGGTCCAGTTTATACTCTACTTTAATAATAACTTTCTCTTTTAAAGGATTACTGAATCCCCATTTGTCAACTTTTAAAACTCCTTCATCGTAATTGAAGAATTCAATTCATAGTCTTTCCTCATCAGTCGGTTCCCAGTAGAGGCGGAGGGTCACAGGGGCACCACTTAAATACCATCTCATCTAGACAGAACATTTTTGGATTCATTCCCAGTAGAGATGGAGGGTCACAGGGGCACCACTTAAATACCATCTCATCTAGACAGAACTTTACCGGGCCTGACTTTGGAATTACTTAAATGGGATTCCATAATAACGAGCAATTTCTTTTAAAAGAATAATTTTTAAAAGCGTATAATTTCAAACAAGTTTATAAAATCAACTTGGATTTGTTCTAAATTTTAAGTTTTGATTAGTGAATTCTTTATTGTATTTTACCAGCATAACTACTAAGTAAAGCTATAAAACAATAAATTAAAACTATAAAGATGCATTATAACATTAAGATTACCTTAAGATGAATATCCCTAAGAACTTCTTCTTAAACTTTCTCACACTTTCTCTCACTATTTCTTTCTATAATTCTCAAGGAATTGGTGTGAGTTTCAAATGATCCCCAAAGGCCCTATTTATAGTTTTCCAAAGATATTTAGGTGTTGACACGTGTCTGGGTGATAAGGTTTCACTTTGGTGAGTCGTTGTTCACGTGTCGTGCAACGGATCAGCCTTGCAGTCTTGGTTTACCAAACGGCGACACGTGTTTTGCCTTTTTCTAGAGGATTTACATGAGTTTTATCCTTTCCTATAGAGGTGACACGTGTGCAGTGGATATGTTCAAAAGAAAGCACGAGGTGGAAAGTTATTAGGGGTATAAGGGTCATTTTACACCTGAAGGGTATTTTAGTAATTTTACACCATATATTTTCAATATTTCTTTTAGGTCCCTAAAAATATTTTATTTACAAAAAGGCCCCTTTTTATTTTTCATTTTGGTCCTTAAAACTTTCTTTATTAAAACCAAGTCCCTAAAGTTTCATAAAATTATATTTTCTACCCCAAAACTTATCACTTAGCTTAAGATGTGCCATAAAATCTCAGTTTGACCCATTTTACCGTTGATTCTTCAAATTTAAAAATGGGCTTTGTCATATTAGGAACTCGGAATATCATATATGTAATAATATATCATTATTAGATAGTAAGTGTGACGAAATTGAAAGAAGACAATTATATATTGGCATAAGAAAATGGGGTCATTACATCCTACCCTCCTTATAAAAAGTTTGGTCCCCAAACTTTACTTACATTAATTTCCAAAAAGGTATGGATATCTCTCTTTTATTTCATCTTCCCGCTCCCATGTTTCTTCTTCAACAGAATGATTCTTCCATAACACTTTGACTAGTGGAATAACCTTGGTTCGTAATATTTTATCTTTATGGTCCAAGATTTCCACTGGATGTTCAATGTATGTCAAATCTTCTCTAACTTGAAGAGGCTCGTGACTTAAGATATGTGCTGGATCAGGGATGCATTTCTTCATCATTGAAACATGAAACACATTATGCACACTCGAGAGTTCAGGGGGTAAGGATATTCGATACGCAACAACACCTATCATTTCAAGGATTTCAAAAGGTCCAATGTATCTTGGACTCAACTTTCCTTTCTTCCCAAATTGGATTACTCCCTTTGTCGGTGATACTCGTAAGAAAACATAGTCTCCTCTTTGGAATTCTAACGGTCGGTGCCGATTGTCAGCATAACTCTTTTGACGTCTTTGAGCGATTTGAAGTCGGTCTTGTATCAATTTCACTTTCTCTGTTGTGACCTGAATCAATTATGGTCCCAATAATTTTCTTTCCCCAACTTCTTCCCAACATGCAGGAGAACGAAACCTTCTACCATAGAGTGCCTCATACGGATCCATTTGAATACTTGCTTGATAGCTATTTTTATCTACAAATTCTACTAACGGTAAATGATCGTCCCTTCAAATCAAGTACACATGCCCTAAGCATATCCTCTAAGGTTTGGATGGTTCTCTCCGATTGCCCGTCTGTTTGAGGATGAAAAGCAGTGCTGAAATTCAATTTTTTTCCCATGGCTACTTGTAGGCTTTTCCAAAAGCGAGACACGAATCTAGGGTCACGATCAGAAACAATTGAAACTGGGGTTCCATGAAGCTTAATAATTTCCCGTATATACAATTTAGAGAACTTTTCTAAGGAATGGGTAATCTTAATGGCAAGAAAATGAGAAGATTTAGTTAACCTATCAATAATTACCCAAATGGAATCATTACCATTGGAACTCCTTGGTAGCCCTGTCACAAAATCCATGGTAAGATGTTCCCACTTCCACTCAGGGATTGGTAAAGGTTGTAATAATCCTGATGGTTTCTGATGTTTAGCTTTTACTTGTTGACAGATCAAACACTGAGATACAAACTCTGCTATCTCCCTTTTCATGTTATTCCACCAAAACACTTCTCGGAGATCTCTGTACATCTTGGTATTTCCGGGATGAACTGTGAATCTCGAGTAATGACCTTCCTCCAAAATCTGCCTCTTTAGTTGGGCATCACCAGGTATACAGACTCTATTTCCAAACCTTAATATATCATCTCGTATCGCAAATTCAATTCTCTTCCCTTCAATAACCTCTTCTGTAATCTTCCTCAGTTGTGGGTCATTTACTTGTGCAACTTTAATTCTTTCCATCAACGTGGGTTATATTTGTAAGTTTGCGATTATTCCTCCTTCGCCATAAATACGTACATCTATTTCCATACTTCTCAAATCTTTCAATAGAGCTTCCTGGCTGGTAATAAGACATGCTAAATTTGGTGTAGACTTTCTACTCAAAGCATCGGCAACTACATTAGCTTTCCCCGGGTGATAGTGAATATTTACATCATAATCCTTCATCAATTCTAACCACCTCCTTTGTCTCATATTTAATTCCTTCTGAGTAAAGATATATTTCAAACTCTTATGATCGGTATAAATTTCACAAGTCTCACCATACAAATAATGTCTCCAAATATTAAGAGCAAAAATTACCGCTGCTAATTCTAAGTCATGGGTTGGATAATTTTTCTCATGGGGTTTTAACTGTCTCGAGGCATAAGCTACTACTTTTCCATTTTGCATTAGCACACATCCCAAACCATTTTTAGAAGCATCACTATAAATCACAAATCCTCCTGTACCGGAAGGAATAGTCAAAATTGGGGCAGTTACTAATCGATTCTTAAGTTCTCAAAAACTATTCTCAACTTCCTCAGACCATTCATATTTCATCGTCTTTTGTGTTAACCTAGACAGATGTTTGGCAATACTAGAAAATCCTTCAACAAATCTTCGATAATAACCGGCTAATCCTAGGAAACTACGAATCTCCGTCACATTAGTTGGTCTTGGCCAATCTAGTATAGCCTCGATCTTTTGAGGATCAACCGACACCCCCTCCTTGAATATGACATGTCCTAGAAAAGAAACACTAGGCAACCAAAATTCACACTTCTTTAATTTCGCATATAATTTCTCTTTCCAAATGATTTGTAATACTATCTCCAAATGCTTCTCGTATTCTTCAATACCTTTGGAATAAATAAGGATGTCATCAATGAAAACAACCACACACTGATCGAGATATTTCCTAAACACTCTATTCATCATATCCATAAAAGCGGCTGGTGCATTAGTTAATCCAAATGGCATCACAAGAAATTCATAGTGACCATATCTAGTACGAAAAGCTGATTTCGAAATATCCTCTTCCTTAATCTTCAATTGGTGATAGCCTGACCTAAGGTCAATCTTCGAAAATACTTGCGCACCTTGCAGTTGGTCAAATAAATCATCTATACGAGGTAAGGGGTATTTATTCTTAATGGTCACCTTATTTAGTTCACGATAATCTATACATAACCTCATCGTTCAATCCTTATTTTTAACGAATAATACTGGAGCACCCCAAGGGGATATACTAGGTCTAATAAAACCCTTGTCTAACAGATCTTGTAATTGAACTTTTAATTACCTTAATTCTAAAGGTGCCATGCGATAAGGTGGTTTTGAGATTGGTGTGGTTCCAAGAACAAGGTCAATGGTAAATTCTACTTCTCTACTAGGAGGTAGACTGGGCAAACCATCTGGAAAAACATCTGGAAAAAGCCTAGCTATAGGAATATCTTCTAAACTAGGCTCTTTTGTTTGCAAATCAATAACACTGGCAAGGAATCCTTGACATCCCTTCTTAAGAAAACTACAAGCTTGCATTGCAGAGATAATACGCATGGGAGATAAGATGCGAGTTCCTTCAAAATTGAATTCTGGTTGGTTAGGAATTTGGAAAATATCTCAAAATAATCCACCCTATCATGATATGATGCTAACCAATCCATCCCCAAAATGACTTCAAAATCTCTTATGTCTAAAATTATCAAATCAACGAATAGTTTATGACTGCTGACATTTATAGGGCAAGACTTATATATTAATGTTCCCGTCAATAACTCACCCGAAGGAGTAGAAACGTGTATGATATGATTCAAGGATTCAGGAATATTAGGAAATCGATTAACAAAATGTACAGATACAAGTGAATGGGTAGAACCAGGATCAATTAAAACTTGAAAAGGTTGTGCACATATAGAAAGTGTACCTGACACTACTGCATTAGAAGCCTTTGCATCGAAAAGATTAAAGACTCTACCTTGTCTGCCCTGATCCTTATTGTCATTAGAAGTCTTTGTTACCGTCTTCCCTTTGTTAGGAAAATCTCGCATTTTATGTCCCTTTTGGCCACACCCAAAGCAACTCCCCGTCTCCAGGTAACACGGTCGCCCTCTATGAATATTACCACAACGTTGGCATTTATCAACATTAGAGGGTTTGTTTACTAAAGGTTGTCCTATATTAGGTATAGTCCTAAAGGGTATGTTATTGGGGTTCCTTCCTCTTTGTTCTCCAAACTTCCTCTTCCCCTCTCTAACCTGATTATACTCTTCACTATCCTTCTCAGCTATTATTGCCCTAGCCACCACGTCATTATATGATTCCAACTTTAGGATGGAAATTCAGCTACGAATATTCAACCTTAACCAACGTTCAAACTTCTTGGCTCTTAAAACATCGGTTGTCACAACATGAGGTGCAAAACGGGATAACTCAGTAAACTTTGCCTCATATTGACTAACCGTCATATTTCCTTGAACCAGACCCATGAAGTCAGCTGCTTTTTGGTCTTGCACCGTTTTGGGAAAGTATTTCTCGTAGAAGATCATTAAGAAGTCATTCCAACCTATGGGATTATTCCTTTCCCCATGCATTCTCTTAGTCATTCTCCACCAATGTTCAGCTTCACCTTCTAACATGAATGTTCTAAATAAAACCCGTTGTTCATCTGTACACTTAAGAACATCGAACATCTTTTCCATTTGCATCACCCAATTTTCTGCTTCAGTGGGGTTAGGAGTCCCTTTAAAAGATGGAGGATTCAACTTCTTGAACTTTTCAATAGTACAACTACTTAGTTCAAGATTACTTGGTGCTCCATTATTCACCTGATGCTCCACAATTCTTGCTAGACTTTCAATTGCCTTGTATGCACCTTCCAGTCCTTCCATACTCGAACCACTAGTCCCCGGAGTTGATCTTGCCTTGGTCATTTTCTACAGTCATGGCCAAACGTAAGATGTATTATACTAGCCCAAGATTGCATTTTAGAAGAACAATGATATATAAACAATTATATATAGACTATAAGAAATATGGAGGGTTATCACATAAGTCGGATATTTAATCCTATAACCTATGTATGGAGACTTAAAATCGATAACGTTTGAAACTTATGTTCAGTATTCTACGGGTTCATAACCTATGCTCTGATACCACCTCTGTCACGACCCCGACCCAAAATAGTATTAGGGAACGAGTGTCTTGACATGCCACCAAGGCAACAAATATTCCAATTTAATTGTTTCCTTAAATAAATGCAACGGATATATTATCACATGGTTATGAATCGTAAAATACTGAAAGTAAAGGATTACGTCATCAGAGCTTTCTAAAGGAAACTTCATATATATTAAAAGTAACAACGGGTTACAACTTAAGAGAAAATTTAAACCTTATTACAAGAGAGCCAAACATGCTCTAAATAAACATTTTACAAAAAGAGCTCTAAAAGCTAAATCTTCAATATAGTCCATTTTCATTCGGTCCGTGAGGCTAAACGTTTCCTGAAAAATGGTTATTTATACAACATCAGCTAAAAGCCGAATGAGGTTCAATCTCCAAATATTCCAGGGTTTTTAGAAAATAGATACCTATTCAAGTCAAAAGAGAAGGCATATACATATATGGAGAGGAATTTGTAGTAAATAGATAAAATTTTGATATGAAAGTATATATATCACAATTGGATAGATCAGAATAAGACGAATGCAACAAATCAAATGTGATATCTTTTTCTTTCAATCATATCATTTTGATGGCCAAGTACACTCTAATACCGTATTCTTCTACCGTATTATACCCCGGTAGTTTAGGTTCAATCGAACTAGTTCATCACAATGCCTTATTTAGGGCACACCAGCGATAACCCAGCTGGGAAGGTCAGTCAGTAAAGAGGTCCTTTAGGCCGAATCACATTTTCAATAATCATTTTAATCGGTATGTTTATATGGACAAACATAAACATATCACAAGTGAATCAATCATCGGTATCACATGAATTTTGAGAATAAAAGAAGTTCACAAAATATATATAGTTTGCATACTATCATATAATTAAAATGCGCAAGGAATGTGAGAGTACTCACCCAAAATGGAGGTCAAATTTACTAGTATTGAGTCTTCGATCACACGTTAATCTGATAAAGATTTAAGTACACGTTCTAAGGTCCATTTTATACTATACTTTAATAATAACTTCCTCTTTTAAAGGATTACTGAATCCGCATTTGTCAACATTTAAAAATCCTTCATCGTAATTGAAGAATTCAATTCATAGTCTTTCCTCATCAGTCAGTTCCCAGTAGAGATGGAGGGTCACAGAGGCACCACTTAAATACCATCTCATCTAGACAGAACATTTTCGGATTCATTCCCAGTAGAGATGGAGGGTCACAGGGGCACCACTTAAATACCATCTCCTCTAGACAGAACTTCACCGGGCCTGACTTTGGAATTACTTAAATGGGATTCCATAATAACGAGCAATTTCTTTAAAAAGAATCATTTTTAAAAGCGTATAATTTCAAACAAGTTTATAAAATCAACTTGGATTTGTTCTAAATTTTAAGTTTTGATTAGTGAATTCTGTATTGTATTTTACCAGCATAACTACTAAGTAAAGCTATAAAATAATAAATTAAAACTATAAAGATGCATAATAACATTAAGATTACCTTAAGATGAATATCCCTAAGAACTTCTTCTTAAACTTTCTCACACTTTCTCTCACTATTTCTTTCTATAATTCTCAAGGAATTGGTGTGAGTTTCAAATGATCCCCAAAGGCCCTATTTATAGTTTTCCAAAGATATTTAGATGTTGACACGTGTCTGGGTGATAAGGTTTCACTTTGGTGAGTCGTCGTTCACGTGTCGTGTAATGGATCAGCCTTGCAGTCTTGGTTTACCAAACGGCGACACGTGTTTTGCCTTTTTCTAGAGGATTTACATGAGTTTTATCCTTTCTTATAGAGGTGACACGTGTGCAGTGGATATGTTCAAAAGAAAGCACGAGGTGGAAAGCACGAGGTAGAAAGTTATTAGGGGTATAAGGGTCATTTTACACCTGAAGGGTATTTTAGTAATTTTACACCATATATTTTCAATATTTCTTTTAGGTTCCTGAAAATATTTTATTTACAAAAAGGCCCCTTTTTATTTTTCATTTTGGTCCCTAAAACTTTCTTTATTAAAACCAAGTCCCTAAAGTTTCATAAAATTACATTTTCTACCCCAAAACTTATCACTTAGCTTAGGATGTGCCATAAAATCTCAGTTTGACCCATTTTACCATTGATTCTTCAAATTTAAAAATGGGCTTTGTCATATTAGGAACTCGGAATATCATATATGTAATAATATATCTTTATTAGATAGTAAGTGTGACGAAATTGAAAGAAGACAATTATATATTGGCATAAGAAAATGGGGTCATTACAAATTTCCTCATTCCAACACGCAACAATGCGACTCCAAATCATTTTAATCCTGGTTAATGCGACCTAAATTCTTCTAGCCCTAGTAGCTCATTGTCCTCCACATCTATCCAATAAGCACAAGGATGATAAGATTTTACATATGACGCCTCAATTTGAGTCGTATCGATATTGAGCTAAGGGGAGTCGTCGTACACTAACTCCACCGGTGGAAGACATTACTCTAAACCTTCCCATTCTTACAAATACAATATATTTCGCAATACATAGCTAAAACTCTCAGTTTACCCATACACCTGCAGGTGTGTTAGGCTGTATACATTCGCATCTCGTTACTCATGGCCTCCCGGGAACTCTTTCGATAATTGAGTCATAACTCACTAGACTCTATTAGATAAAATGTCTACTTGTACCCCATATAACCTTACTATCTCAGGAATAATGGTTGAGGTTTACCGTCACAAGTTATGATTGGTATAATGTGAGTTAATCCAATCACCCAACCCATTTGCACCTGAATAGAGTCGTGATCCCGTTACAAAGTAATTTACTCTGTTATGGTCTAGGGGTATATTCTCCCATTACTAACAAGGATTTTCTAATGCTGAAGGAAACTCTATTATTTCCTGATGGTCCACTTCCAATTTGAGCTTAGATTTCTTGTCTCATTTATGCCATCACTATTACGATTTTATATCATGCTGCATTTTACCTTTCTCACAAACGCATCCACATCCATGACTCGTGTGATAATTATCATCGTCGCGTGTTGTAAGTCCTTCCCCTCTCTATAAAGTTTTATATTCTCGTGAAACATGGTCTCTACATGTCTTACCAAGTAAGTTTCAACTTTCTCGAGTTTAACTCTATCGAATTTTTCCTATACCATCCGCGTGGAAAATTAGGGAAGTATCAGGCCTAACTGACCAAAACCATCAATCGTCTAAGTCCTGAAGTCACCACTTCTACATTCATTTACTTGAAAATACGCATTTTGTCTCAATTTTCACTTATGGAAAATACAATAGTCCAACTACCTAGGGCACCCATACACCCTATGTTTTGTGCATTACAGCACCATTATACTAGACGTGTTATATATATCTCAAATTATGCCCCGCATGCTTGGCATGACTAAATGGTAGGGTCCTACTCAGCTACCCTACCTTTTCCACCTAATTATATCTTAGGTTGTCCCGTTGGCCTGCTCGTGGTGCCAACAATTGGTAACATTTTCACATATTAACCTTATACGACTCTATCGGCCTTAATCTATAATATAACCATTATCTCACAGTTATAACTACATATACGTGTAACCACTACGATACTAAATCCATGTACTAAATGCAAACTTCTCCCAACTTCCAACGGTCTCTAAGTTTTATGCCTGGGATGTCTCGCAGAGCAAAATCCAAACAAGGAACCCCCTCGATACACTATTACCTAACATTACTGGTCGTCGAGATTTGTTAATTCCTTAATCCATAACCTATATCCCTGAATTCCCGTCTACGAACATAAAAAAGTCTACTCATCCACTCTCATGTCACTAAAGATGGCATACAATGCGGCTCTCTCACTATCACAAGTTATTAGCGCTATATAATTAACGAGCTATCTCTCTCCTCTCTACAACAAGTCAATATACCCTGAATCACATCAGTAAAACATCCCTGCTCCTCGGGATTAAAATAGTAAGACAACATAGTCACGAAAGTCTATGAAATAATGCGACAGAAATGCAGGCTCAACCGTCTTTCAGGTGATGCCTCGCTAAAACCATATTTTTAAACTGGATATATTAAGTACGATAGTCTTATCACACAATTTACTACCGTTCGAACCCTCGGCATCTAATAACCATACAATATAATAATGATTTGTTCTACTATCACAGCAATCGAAGGAGCACGAATTGTTACGAAATACCATATGCAAATTCTTCTTATTTCCCACACATGTTCCTCCCCGCAGGTGGTATAAAAGTCTTGCTACCATACGGTAGTCATTTACATAAGAATGTTGCTATCGCCAGCGCATCCACTACCATATGTATACTCGAATCCCTAATGTTAACCAATCACACATGTTATGACACGCTCATGTCATTGAATCCATTATTTTCTTGTAAGGATGGAACAAATATTCATCAGTCTATCCTAATCATAGGGTCCTTGCACGTACGTATCGTGACCCATAATTATCTATCATCATTATACCATTCGGATTCCATTCATTAGTTTTCCCCTTTCCTGTCGTGGGTAAATTATTCTGTTCTGCGACTTACATGTCTCACATTGATATGTTAGCCCCATATCTCTAGGCCTCAATTATGTCCTTACTGGCCTTCTTTTTACTCCCTGGGCCCCTTCGACCCTGAAATACGGTATACTATAATCGTTGAGGACTACACTGGTCCTGCCAAGACCCACTACTCTCGGGTCATTAGTTCCTAGGCCCAATTCTTTTGACCCAAATTCTACACAAGATATCTTACTTCTCTAATTGTTACGCCTTACCGGCATGGTATTATATTCCCGTTCTTATCACTTCCACTTCTCATGTGGACGCATTCAAAACTGGTAACCACTCTCTCTAAAAATAGGGATATTTCCCTTTCCCTGTTCCTACTGGCCTTTTGGGGATCTCCTTCTCTCGGACCCGACAGTCCTATCTCCCAATTGTCATTTCTGTTGTTCCCTTGGCTCTACAGGACATATGGAAGACGTGGTCGACCTCGCTGGTCTTGGATGAATCCTTCGCCACTACGTTGAAATGGAATCATATCCTTTTAAATAGTCTTCCTCACTGAGTATACCTTCTGGTGGTATTTCACTAACACTGTTGAATTCAATATTGCCCTTCGACTAGGTATCGCAACTCTACTGGATCCCTTTTTTCTGGGACGTTGACATATTCTCATAAACGTATAATTTTGAGAACATTAGTCGCACTTCCCATTCACTCTTTGGCATTCCACTCACGAGTCCATTTTTAACTTGCAAACTCTTTTTGTCTTTCGCAACCCCTACTTCAATTACAAAGTTTGCTTATCAAGTAAGATTATTATTTCACGATTAGTCTGTACCTGACCTACTTGTGATAAGTTTAAAATATCTTTCGTATATCCATCTGACCAGTAGATGGAAAATTACACGGTCAACCCACACCCAATATCTCGATGTGATTGACTAATCTTACTCTTTCTACTACTTCTATGAGCTAGAAAATTTTCGTTTGAAATTTAAATTCTGAGTGTCACTATTGATGCTGTTCAGGATTCATATTGAAGTTCAGGAGGCATATTCAGGAGTTAGTTGTGCTGTTGAAATTCAGGAGTCATATTCAGGAGTTATTATGCACATGTTATTGAAGTTTAGGACTCAGATTTAGCATCTACAGCACTAAGATCTTTATTACTACTGTCCCGACCTACACTGAAGAAGAAGTTGTAGTTATATGTAAATGTTTCAAAGGCTGTTACTAGCTCAGCACTAATTATATTGAAGAATTGGGTTCAAAAGCTAACATGCCACAACAACAAATCACTCAGAGCAGCAGAGATTAGAAAAATAAAACATGGACAATCATTACTCAGTTTCTCGTCACAGAAGGCAGTTGGTTAACTAATTAACCAACCAACATACTTGAAGATTATGGCAAGCTACAAGATGCATATTATGGCATGGCTGCATCTAAATTCCCAGGGGTAATACATAGCACACGTTCACTTGACGAACAGAGTTCCTCAAAA
This sequence comes from Sambucus nigra, assembly GCA_949130495.1. Taxonomy (NCBI): domain Eukaryota; kingdom Viridiplantae; phylum Streptophyta; class Magnoliopsida; order Dipsacales; family Adoxaceae; genus Sambucus; species Sambucus nigra. Next base: position 148,598,194 of record OX422215.1, read on the forward strand.
GAGATATTAGCAACCATCGATCAGCCTGCATCATATGTCGTCCAGGAGATAGTGCACTTTATGTTGAGCAAATCAAGAAGGCATATCAAGAATTTTACGAGCACCGAGCAACACTGCAGAATAAATACTCCATCCTTTCAGTGAACCATCAAGCATGGAGCATTGGGGGCTTCTGTTGACATAAAAATTCTCCATCTATGAGGAACAGTTAGAAAAGGACACATGTCATCCTACATGGAAATATTTATACTTGTTCGGCACCCGAGGAGAGTTAGTCGGCACCCGAGGAGAGTTGGTCATCACTCGAGGAGAGTTGGTCGGCATACCAACCAACACATAGCATACCAAGCAACTCAAGGAAAATCAACCACCATAGAAGGCCAACAATTATATTCATTGTATATAGATATAAAGGTCTGAGTGTATAAAGACATTGTGTCTCTTTAACTCCCGTCACTATAAATACATACATCCCCTTAGCTAAGAGGGGGGATCTGGACAAAAAGCAATTCTCTACACACCTCTCTCTCTCTACAACATATTGTGTTATTGTAATCCCCTGGGAATAAAATAACAGTGGACGTAGGCTTTATTCATAGTCGACAGATAAAAATGAAGGTATGAAGATGATGATTGAAGATGAAACGGTGATCACATCAAACACATAAGAGACAAAGGTTTTTAAAGTGGTTCGGCTATAAATAAAGCCTACGTCCAGTGTTATTTTATTCCTAGGGGTTTACAATAACAGAATATGTTGTAGAGACAGAGAGGTGTGTAGAGAATTACTTTCTGTCCAGATCCTCCCTCTTGACTATGGGAATGCATGTATTTATAGTGATGGGAGTTAAAGAGATACAATGTCTTTATACATTCAGACCTTTATATCTATATACAATGAATATAATTATTGGCCTTCTATGGTAGTTGATCTTCCTTGAGTTTCTTGGTATGCTATGTGTTGGTTGGTATGCCGACTAACTCTCCTCGGGTTCTGACTAACTCTCCTCGGGTGTCGAATAAATCTCCTCGGGTGCCAACCAACTCTCCTCGAGTGCTGAACAAGTATAAATATTGTCACGTAGGATGACATGTGTCCTTTTCTGACTGGTCCTCATAGATGGAGAATTTTTGTGTCAACAGAAGCCCCCAATGCTCCATGATTGATGGTTCACTAAAAGGATGGAGTATTTATTCTGCAATGTTGCTCGGTGCTCGTAAAATTCTTGATCTGCCTTCTTGATTTGTTCAACATAAAGTGCAATATCTCTAGGATGACATATGATGCAGGCTGATCGATGGTTGTTAATATCTCTTTTGAGGAACTCTGTTCGTTAAGTGAATGTGTGCTATGTATTACCCCTGGGAATTTGGATGCATCCATGCCGTAGTATGCATCTTGTAGCTTGTCATAATATTCAAGTATGTTGGTTGGTTAATTAGTCAACCAACTGCCTTCTGTGCCGAGCAACTGAGTACTGATTGACCATGTTTGATTTTTCTGATCTCTGCTGCTCTGAGTGATTTATTATTGTGGCATGTTAGATTTTGAACCCAATTCTTTAATCTGATTAGTTCTAAGCTAGCAACAGCCTTTGAAACATTTATATATAAGTACAACTTCTTCTTCAGTGTAGTTCGGGACAGTAGTAATAAAGATCACATTGTTGTAGATGCTGAATCTGACTCCTGAACTTCAATAGCATGTGCATAATAACTCCTGAATATGCCTCCAGAATTTCAACAGCACAACTAACTCCTGAATATGCCTCCTGAACTTCAATATTCCTCCTGAACTTCAATAGCAAAAACTAACTCATGAGCAAAAGAAACAACTCCTAAATATATCTCCTAAATGATGATTGGTTGGGGTCCCGACCATGTAAGTTTGTGGAGTTGAATTTGATGCTTGACTGCATGATGTTATGAGAATGTGCCACCGAATGAACAACTATATCTGTAATAGAAGCCCCCAAGTGTGTAATATGAACTTTTAATGCTTTCATGGCCTTGAAGTATGTTGGTCTTGCTAGAAAAATAAGGCCGAGGAAATGTTCCCTGAAATGACTCCCTGAGATCTTTGCATGTTTGCATTTTCATTTTCTTGGAAATACTTTGTAAGATGCTTTCCTTGTTGTTTGCTAATGAATATATATATGTATATATCTGTAGAAGGACAAATTGTCCTGTTTTGCATAAACAATGAAACTTGATCCACCTGCTGTTTAATTATAGTGACTTGTCACTCTTTGGGCCTAAGCAATGGAATCATTTTCATCCCATGTTCCTGCTTAGTTGTAGTAATCTTACCAGGATTACCTTGTTGCCTAGACAGTGGATGCCCCGGGAGGTCACCCATCTTCTTGCCTAGTTTGGGGTGTCCCTTGAGATCACCCGTGAAGCCAACATTATTGGTTAAATTTATTATTACCAACCAACCGGAGTTGGTGGTTTGTTGATGCCGAGCAACCTTAGCTGGTTTGCTGAATATATATAGAGTAAAGAATTTTCCTGACCAACAGTTCGTTGGGGATAAAATATAATAAATGCTGGAGACCTCCTTGGAGCTGAATATATGATTATAAATATTTTGTCGAGCTCCATGCTGAGATAAATATAAAATATGAATCCGAATAGATATAAAGAATGATTCAGAATAATAATAAAGTGTCTCGCTGATCTGTCGAGGCGAAATTGTATAATGCTGAACAAGAATAATATTTTCTAGAACATGAGAAAATGGCCGAGTACTTTGCCGGGCCTAAATATATATAAGAATTACCCCGACCAACTATCCGTTGGGGGTGAAATATAACAAATGTTGTAGTTCTCCTCGAAGCTAAATAAGTATCTTGTCGAGGAAAAATTTTGCATAATGCCGAACAAGAATAATATTTTCCAGAACATAAGAATATGGCCGAGAACATTGTCGGGCCTAAATATAAATAAGAATGCCCCAGACCAACTGTCCGTTGGGGGTGAAATATAATAAATGTTGCAGATCTCTTCGGAACTGAATAAGTATCTCGCCGAGCTCCATACTAAGATGAATCTAGAATATGAATCTGAATGGATATATAGAATAATTCGTTCTTAGCAGATATCCGAGCAATAATAGAATCAATAGTGCCTCGTTGAGGTAAAACTTCATAATGCCGAACAATGATAATATTTTCCAGAAGTTTAAGATTATTTTCGAGCACTCGTCGGCACTGAATCTTCTACCTGTAAAAATTAATAACTTGCTCTACCATATGTGTAGGCTGAATTGATTAGTCATGAGAATAATTTACTCATCCAATCAATATATGATATGTATATGCTCGGGCAATAAAAATATCAATTTCAAAATATGAAATAATATATGTTGGCTAATATGTCGAGGCAAAATTGCCAGATGTCGAGCAATAATAGTTTCCATAAGTTTAAGATTGCGACCGAGCTTTCGTCAGGATTGAATCTTGTCCCTATGGAATTTTAATAAGTTGCTCGATGCCTATTGAGACTAGATCAAATAGTTATTTTCATGAGAATAATTATTCAGCCAAACAATATACGATGTGTATCAGCATAAAAATTTCAAAATATGAAATAATATGTTATGTGCCAAATGTCAATATGGGCAAATTTTGATAAAAAAAAATGCTAGGCATTTTAATTTTAAGCAAAAGACCAAATATAAATTGGTTCAGAAAATTTATTATAAAATAAAGCTTTGGAGTATATTTTATTTATCTTTAAAAATTTATTTTATTAGAGGAGTGTGAATTAAGAAATAGTAATGGGTGAATTTGTCTTTTAACACCATGGTGATGATTTTGACTTTGCTAAAATGATAGAACCAAAACTCTCCTACTAAGAGTGAGAGACAAGAATCGTCTATCTGCTGCCGACAAATAAATGATACCCCTGAGCAGTAATAATTTCCTTCGACCAAATATATGTGTTGCCAATCAGCCATACCTGGCTTCATCGATCAACCAATTGAAGTTTTTGACTTGTTGTGAAGGATCCACCGACCTAATTTTCGAAGTGGCGACCAACATATAGTTGGTCGGGAGCCCTGATGCTGACCAATAATTTATATTGCAGAGCAATAATAGTTGCCCCCGACGAGCATTTGATGGTGCCGATCTGGGCTTTGGTCCTTAAACCATGATTTTTGGTTTTCAATGAGTATACATTTCTTGAGCTGATGATGTACTTGCCAGAGACGATATCTGAGGTGCTTGGAGAAAAAATTACTATATATATAATTAGTTAACTGGTTTTCAAGAGAAACTTTATAGCGTTGTTCATAGCGATACGCGGTCAGGATTCTTCGACCTGTAATATCTGATATCGATCAAAAAAATGTGGTCTGAAGTCGATGCCGACCAACTTTAGATGATCTGGATCTGACACCGACCAACTAGTCCCACGATCTTCAAAGAAATATTTTTTTGTTTTGCTTTATTTTTGTCCCTGTGATGGTCGTCGACCTGTTGCCAAGATGTAATTTATGGCTCTCGTGATAAAGATCAGATCTAGGAGTAGATGGTCTTTAATTATATATGGTTGCTTCTGAACGTAAGGAACTGTAATGAATGACTAGCTGGTCAGACCACAGCTGTCGTCGATCAGCTATGGGGAAGCCCCCAGCACCTGTCCCATGCAAATCTTGATTTAATGGAGCCCGATCACTGTAGCCATGTCTCCGACAAGAAATAGATTGTGACACCCCGCCTAATTAAACATCGGCTGATCAGGACTTTATTAAATTAAAACAGGTTTCTCAAATGGTTCATTCTTAGCATCACTATCGAAAACTTTTTAATTACAAATCCCCGAAGTAAAATTAGACCGGTGCCAAATTTTATCTTTCTTAAAACAGACAAATCAACCATGTGGAATAAAGTACAAATAATCATGTACTATAATTCAAACAACAAAGTAAAAGTACAATAGAACAAAAGTATTACCGAATAAACCATCGGCTAAAAAAAATCCCACACAACAATAGAATAACCACTAGTCTGAAACTAACATCTGAGACTAATACCGGACCACAAGTCCATACATAGAAGAGTGTGAGATCCTGTACTAGATCTGAATGAGAGATATCGTCTAGTCAAAATCCTGTAAGCATCCATTGTGCTACAGCTCCGAGTCTCTGGAATGGAATCATCATACATGGCGTCCCTATGGCTGGACACCAAAAAGGTTTTGAAAATATTTTATAGCAAGAGTTAGTACTCAAAACATTTTGAAAATATTTAACAAGCGTTTATCATAATATAAAATGCGGTTATTGATTACACATGTTAGGTCCTCGTACACTCTCTTGAGTTAACTCACCCCTCATCTTTTGTGCACACCTAACGTTCTAAACTTAGTTTATCTAGCCATACCTCCCAAGCTAACAAAAACCAAAGTAGTCAACTGAATTTATCTGTACCCAAGTTCCAGTACCGCCCATACAGTACAACCGTTTCACTAAAATCTCGCGTATGTTAATTCATTCTCAAGTAACATTTCATCTATGTTATTTTTCAAGACTTCTCATTTAGTTTCACTACTAAAATTACTACAATTCTCACAATTATTGACTTCCCACTTGTGTAATTAAGTTTCGCTACTTGAATTACTAAATAGATTTTCTATATCTAAAGGTGCATTTTGTAATTAAGTTTCACTACTTAACTTACCAATTCAGTATGTATCTTTAAATACATAATATATATCAATTTATTAATACAAAGAAGTAGAATATCATCAACTGTATATATTTCACACACAATATATACTAAATATCAGTCATTACTATTTTGCCCTTTTTATACACGTAAAGGACTCTTGGTTCGAAATGATTCATCGACCCCAAGTAAGAATTGGTTCGGAATGATACATCGACCCCAATTATTTATATACACACGTAAATGATTCTTGGTTCGGAATGATACATCGACCCCAAGTGAGAGTTGGTTCGGAATTATCCATCGACCCCAACTATTTTAAAAATATATATGTACACATATTCTGGTTCGGGACTCTTTCATCGCGACACTAGTTCAAGGTTTGGTTCGGCATTTCTCATCGACCCCAAACATATAATAACTTTATGTTAGTTCGGAATGTCTCATCGACCCTAACATAATTTATTTAGGTATAAATCTCTCGACCTAAAAGATCACATAATTCAGTAGGTACACGCCCGACCTATTAATTATATACGTACGCAATATTTTAATCTCATATATCTACCGTACAATATTTGCTTTACGATTTATCTCATTAATCGCATTTATTTTAGTATTCACACAACTCTAAGGGTCCTAGTTACCCCTTACATATATTTTCAGTAGTTATTTCTTACCCTACTGGTCTATTACTTAAATTAAATTTACTTCGCCCCGTAACTCAATTTCCGAATTCCCCGATACTCTACTAAATCGGATTATTCTCCTCGGTCCGTAATCCAAGCCCTACACCCAATGGCCTTATCGGACCTCAACAATATACCTATTGGTCTTATTATCACTCCCATATAAGTATAATGTAAATCCTAGAATACTCATTCATTCCCGAACTCAACGAAGAATTAAACACAAAAATTTCGGGAAATAGCTTGCGTCGATCGATCGACGACTGGGTTCGATCGATCGACATAGTCGATCGATCGATAGTTCGAGATCGATCGATCGATCGAACAGGGACAGACGCAGTTTGTCTTCTTCGTTAAGACTTTTCCTCCATTAACAAACCTTCAAACTCCATTATAGTCCACCAAACTTTGACCCAATGATCCTAACATATTTTCACATATACTAGGACAATTTCTAACGTGTCAAATACCTCAAAACTCCAATTCCTTTAAAGAAATAGTGAATTAAACCCAGAATTTCTTGAAACCCTAATTATGGTGTTATTCCCTTATTTTCATTCAAAATCCAGATTTTATTCCGAAAAATCATCAAGTCTAATTTGAATATTAATCCTCTACATAAGTTAAATCATTCTACATGCGATTCCTATCCCAACATGTATAAATATCATCATTCTCCTATCAAGATATTGATTTAAATAAGACTATTCAAAAACCCTACACATGGGTATTATAACTTTATAATTTTTGCAATAAAAAACTTGCCTTATGATCAGTAGGGTCTGAATTCGTGGTTGTTGTTGATGATTGATAATCTTCATCATTCAATTCTTCTTCCCCAACAAGTTAATAGTGACAATCTCCTTTGAATCTTTCCCAATTCCTTCTTTTGCCTTAGAAAGTTGTGCCTCTCTTCTCTCTAATGGTATTGGTGTTGTCATGGGTGTTCTAACCCTAATCCCTCTATCATACGGCTGATATAAAGCTCTCAATTTCGTAGGTCTCCATACCCTCTCATGTTAAAAGACCAAAACCCCCCCGAACGGTCTCGGTTTAGTCCAAAATTACCCCGGGACTCAACTAGTACCCCCGGGTATACTATTTTGACTAATTTGACCCTTCCGGACTCATCGGTGACCTCTAAATTATCATTTGAGTCACTTAACAAATGTTACTCGTTCTCACTCCAACACGGTCTACACGCGTTAAGTAACTATTTACCACTCGCACTAACTAAATATACTGAGGCAATATAAATCGGTAACTATCTCCCGATTGATATTCCAAAATTATATTTTTTAATAAATCCCATTAAATTACTCCTCTTACGTAATTTAAATTAAGCTGTATTTTCTCATTTGATTCTCCAATTTAATTAAATAAAATATTCAGAAATAGGGGGTATTACATACTTCCCCCCTTGCAAAGGAATTTCGTCCTCGAAATTAGGATAAGGCTGGTATTAAGGCTAAGGACCTTAAGTATAATTGCATCCTCTAATACCCAATACCAAATCATAACATCCTAACGGTCACCCCAAGTACATGCCTTGCTTCATTATAAATTCTTATCGCATGTTACCCATGCCGCATGTATCCTAATTAAGTCTCACTACTTAATTTCTCATAGATTTTCCCAATCCAACGTTAATTCTTGAAATTAAGTTTCTCCCTACTTAATTTACCCATTTGATGTATATCTCTATATAACATCTAAGTGTCTACTATCACTCATAAGTAGAATATTATAAGGTATATATTTCACACACAATATATACTTTAAGGAAAATTGGTCCGGCAAAAATCATCGGCCCCAATAATCCTATCATTTACATTGGTTCGGGAATCCCTCGACCCCAAGGTAAATGTAATGCACATGTCGGTTCAGACCTTCTGTCGATACCAATATTTATCATCGATTTGGTTCGGAAAACCATCGACCCCAAATCGATCCCTCATGTATTGGTCCGGAACATCATCGACCCCAATACAGAGATTAAGCACACTTACTATCGCACATAAGTAGGAAAAATCAATAGGTATATATGTCGTACACATAACATATACTATCAACACTTATTTTATAATCACCCCCCTTCTATAACACTTTTGGGGTTATTGGATCGGAACTCCACCTCGATCACCAATAGTGATTAATTACTTGTCTCGGAATCACATCTCGAGCACCAATATATGTATATATTTCTCATCGCACATGAGTAGACAATTTGTGAGCTATATATTTCATATTTCATATACCCTAAATGTCATACTCCAATAGAATGTCCTCATATCACGCGTTAAGGACTAAAAGTTCGAAATGTATCCTCGAACCACACCCAAAGTACATGTATTGTTCGTAATCGGTACCCACGAACCTAATCCTCATGTACAGTCCATATAGGCACTCACTCTACCTATAAATATGCTCTTATAGGCATACATTCAACCTAGGAATTGATCAGTGGGCTTCTCCAAAATTCCATTATCATAAGGGCGTATCATCATTCTTTATCACTAACATTGAGTCGTAGGTAACACAACATACTCAAAATAAAACTTTATCTCTATTCCTTCCTGACCATCTCTCACAGGGTGGAATTTTAGGATTTCACCCTGATTCACAATCATGTAGAGCGGCACCGTGCACTCTCCCTTTTTAACTACATACTAATCCATCCCGGTCACCCCATTTCGCTACCCCAACGAAATGTTGGCTTAGTTATGATGTTCACAACCCATCAATAATTTATAAGTTTGTCTCCTCATTCCATCATTGGAAATGTAGGTTCACTACCACATTCCGGTTGCTCATTTCGAGTCTATCTCGTTCTATAACTAGAGGTGTATCTGGAGATAATCTCACTATGTCTCTCCTCAACATCGCTTCCCACTTACGTCATCTTTCCTCAAGTGGTACTCTATTCCCCTTTCTCTTCGGGTTTATTATACTTTACAATCCGTGCACTCTTCGCAATTGGCGCACTTTTTGGGGTTGGTTACTTTATAAGAATCAACATTTTAGTAACACGTAAGTCACTCACAACACTCAGTCAAGTAGCACCTTGCGCTACTTCTTCACCACAGTTAGGTCTCCCATATCAAGAGATAACCTTTGAACGGTTTCCCACCGACTTTCATCCCATAGGGTGTGCTGGATCTCTCAGCACATATAATCTTGGATCATCGTCTATCTCCCATGACGTTCAACCCATTTCATCGATACGACTTGTTTCCTAATTTCCCCACCGTCGTACAAAAACTATTCCGCATCCCTTTATCTCGGATGTCTAAGGAATCCAATTGATTAGGGTGGCCATACACCCTTTTCTCCGTGCACATTTGCAAAAACATTGCAAATGTCGCACCCGTAACATGCTTTTCTTCAACTCCAGCCTAGTCTACACGACGTGACTACAATCTTGTGGGTATTCTCAATACCCTATAGACCAAAAATCAAATCCTTGCCCACAAAGTCCCACTTATCCCTTCATGGTGAGGTAAGCCTTTCAGTATTTCTCCACAACACTACTGGCTCCACTGATGCCCTAGCATCTAACAATGTCTCTTCTCCTGTCGTGCATAAAAATTTAGTCGTATTCCCTTTCGCAACCGAACTTAAACAAGGGACTTCTCCCTATGTATTCTTACTGCATTATCGAAACAACACATAGTCGAGATGCCCAAATTCGATTCCTCAATAATATGTGCAACCATACTCCAATATTTCTAAAGGATTCAAGTGGCACCGCGCTTATACTATCACTAAGTCCTTAGCACTAATTACAACGGTGAGCTCGACTTCTCTGCTCAGCGGTCATACTTCATACCTTGACTCACATCATTTAGGTTCCCACACACCGAATTCAATTACTATGAGACATTCATAATCCCTGAAGTCTCTCACATATTGATGAATAATGACAATTCGACCCTTTTTCAGATGAGGTATCGTCACATACCCCATTCACTCGAGGCTAAAACCCATATACTTCCTTATCCATCGCTCTGGTGGTTCTGATGGTTTCCGGACATAACACGCTTGTCCTCTCCTGAATGCAAAACTTATCAGAGTTATTATTTCCTCAAATAACTTCAAGCTAAAATAAAACGCGTGGCCCTACAAACCACACTAGACATCTTTACAAAAATCCCCTTACTCCGGGCCACACTGATCGGTTTGGGGTATCCCTCCTCTCGGACTTGGTAGCCTCGATTCTGAGCACTATCATCCTGGTTCCCTTAGTTCTGCTGACCAAGAGTAATGCACTATGGGGTTTAACAGTCCCGACTTAGAATCTAATCATTAAATCCTCTAGTGGTTTTCCACTTATGGCTTGCACCAGCCCCATAACATTCAGTCTTACTCTTTGACTAAATCTTTAAACTCTCCTAACTTCGCCCCCTAGGAGTATTTACCTCAACCTTGTAAGAAGTACCGTACTGTCTTCATATACGTAAGTCGTTCAAGAAGAGTTTTACCAAAAATTGCGAATTACAACTCGAGAGTCCATTCTCTCAAGGGCTCTTTTTCCCTTATACCTATCTCCTCAGTATAAGTTCACTTCAATGGATAAATTTCTCTCTCACGATTGGCCTCTACCAGGCTTTCACGTGAGGGGTTTAGATATTCCCATTCCCTCCGCTTTTGAATCATCATTGGATAACTTTGCGGTTAAACTATATGTAAGGTTCCTCTATTTGTATACATACCCTCGGTCCGGATGTGGTGACTAGTATCCCCGCCATGTTGCCTCAAAAATTTACTCAAATTTTCACTTCTGAGTATTTCTACTCCATACTTAATGCCAAAACCACTGGACATACTACTTCCATTGGTTACCATTCACAGTCGCCGTTTTATCACATATTACGGCTCGTTCTCATCAAAAATTTCTTCAGGCTCCCTCCCACTATCACTGCATTGGGCGGGTCTAGATTAGCATTCCCCCTTGCCATCGCGACACTTGGAAAATGCCTGTTATGACTCAATAATCCTTGCAGCATCTACTTACATTACACGCTAGGAGTGACCTCGACAATGGTCATCTCTCCTATGATTACCATCTTCGAACACCCCATGCTTTATGCCGAGCTCCTCCCTCCTGTAGTCCTTCTAACGCCAATGCTGGTCCTACCACCATATTTGACGTACCGTGCCCAATCGAACTCGTATATATAACACTACATCTACTAAATAGCAGGAGAACATAAACTACGTACGTAGAGGAGTACAATCATCCTAAGATAGGGCTCTATATCAATCAAACGATACGCTGAAAATGTAGTAAGCCGTACAGATCCTATGGACACTAGAACCTGACGTGCTGATACCATCTGTGATACCCCGCCTAATTAAACATCGGGTGATCAGGCCTTTATTAAATTAAAACAGGTTTCTCAAATGGTTCATTCTTAGCATCACTGTCGAAAACTTTTTAATTACTAATCCCCTAAGTAAAATTAGACCGGTGCCAAATTTTATCTTTCTTAAAACAGATAAATCAACCATGTGGAACAAGTACAAATAATCATGTACTATAATTCAAACAACAAAGTAAAAGTACAACAGAACAAAAGTATTACCGAATAAACCATCGGCTAAAAAAAATCCCACACAACAATAGAATAACCACTAGTCTGAAACTAACATCTGAGACTAATACCGGACCACAAGTCCATACATAGAAGAGTGTGAGATCCTGTACTAGATCTGAATGAGAGATATCGTCTAGTCAAAATCCTGTAAGCATCCACTGTGCTACAGCTCCGAGTCTCTAGAATGGAATCATCATACATGGAGTCCCTGTGGCTGGACACCTAAAAGGTTTTGAAAATATTTTATAGCAAGAGTTAGTACTCAAAACATTTTGAAAATATTTAACAAGCGTTTATCACAATATAAAATACGGTTATTGATTACACATGTTAGGTCCTCGTACACTCTCTTGAGTTAACTCACCCCTCATCTTTTGTGCACACCTAACGTTCTACACTTAGTTTATATAGCCATACCTCCCAAGCTAACTAAAACCAAAGTAGTCAACTGAACTTATCTGTACCCAAGTTCCAGTACCGCCCATACAGTACAACCGTTTCACTAACATCTCGCGTATGTTAATTAATTCTCAAGTAACATTTCATCTATGTTATTTTTCAAGACTTCTCATTTAGTTTCACTACTAAAATTACTACAATTCTCACAATTGTTGACTTCCCACTTGTGTAATTAAGTTTCGCTACTTGAATTACTAAATAGATTTTCTTTATCTAAAGGTGCATTTCGTAATTAAGTTTCACTACTTAACTTATCAATTCAGTATGTATCTTTAAATACATAATATATATCAATCTACTAATACACAGAAGTAGAATATCATCAACTGTATATATTTCACACACAATATATACTAAATATCAGTCATTACTATTTTGCCCTTTTTATACACGTAAAGGACTCTTGGTTCGAAATGATTCATCGACCCCAAGTAAGAATTGGTTCGGAATGATACATCGACCCCAATTATTTATATACACACGTAAATGATTCTTGGTTCGGAATGATACATCGACCCCAAGTGAGAGTTGGTTCGGAATTATCCATCGACCCCAACTATTTTAAAAATATATATGTACACATATTCTGGTTTGGGACTATTTCATCGCGACACCAGTTCAAGGTTTGGTTCGGCATTTCTCATCGACCCCAAACATATAATAACTTTATGTTAGTTCGGAATGTCTCATCGACCCTAACATAATTAATTTAGGTATAAATCTCTCGACCTAAAAGATCACATAATTCAGTAGGTACACACCCGACCTATTAATTATATACGTACGCAATATTTTATTCTCATATATCTACCGTACAATATTTGCTTTACGATTTATCTCATTAATCGCATTTATTTGAGTATTCACACAACTCTAAGGGTCCTAGTTACCCCTTACATATATTTTCAGTAGTTATTTCTTACCCTACTGGTCTATTACTTAAATTGAATTTACTTCACCCTATAACTCAATTTCCAAAGTCCCCAATACTCTACTAAATCGGATTATTCTCCTCGGTCCGTAATCCAAGCCCTACACCCAATGGCCTTATCGGACCTCAACAATATACCTATTGGTCTTATTATCACTCCCATATAAGTATAATGTAAATCCTAGAATACTCATTCATTCCCGAACTCAACGAAGTATTAAACACAAAAATTTTGGGAAATAGTTTGCATCGATCGATCGACGATTGAGTTCGATCGATCGACATAGTCGATCGATCGAACAGGGACAGACGCAGTTTGTCTTCTTCGTTAAGACTTTTCCTCCTTTAACAAACCTTCAAACTCCATTATAGTCCACCAAACTTTGACCCAATGATCCTAACATATTTTCACATATACTAGGACAATTTCTAACATGTCAAATACCTCAAAACTCCAATTCCTTTAAAGAAATAGTGAATTAAACCCAGAATTTCTTGAAACCCTAGTTATGGTGTTCTTCCCATATTTTCATTCAAAATCCAGATTTTATTCCGAAAAATCATCAAGTCTAATTTGAATATTAATCCTCTACATAAGTTAAATCATTCTACATGCGATTCCTATCCCAACATGTATAAATATCATCATTCTCCTATCAAGATATTGATTTAAACAAGACTATTCAAAAACCCTACACATGGGTATTATAACTTTATAATTTTTGCAATAAAAAACTTGCCTTATGATCAGTAGGGTCTGAATTCGTGGTTGCTGTTGATGATTGATAATCTTCATCATTCAATTCTTCTTCCCCAACAAGTTAATAGTGACAATCTCCTTTGAATCTTTCCCAATTCCTTCTTTTGCCTTAGAAAGTTGTGGCTCTCTTCTCTCTAATGGTATTGGCGTTGTCATGGGTGTTCTAACCCTAATCCCTCTATCATACGGCTGATATAAAGCTCTCGATTTCGTAGGTCTCCATACCCTCTCATGTTAAAAGACCAAAACGCCCCTGAACGGTCTCGGTTTAGTCCAAAATTACCCCGGGACTCAACTAGTACCCCCGAGTATACTATTTTGACTAATTTGACCCTTCTGGACTCATCGGTGACCTCTAAATTATCATTTGAGTCACTTAACAAATGTTACTCGTTCTCACCCCAACACGGTATATACGCGTTAAGTAACTATTTACCACTCGCACTAAGTAAATATACTGAGGCAATATAAATCAAAAACTATCTCCCGATTGATATTCCAAAATTACAATTTTTAATAAATCCCATTAAATTACTCCTCTTACGTAATTTAAATTAAGCTGTATTTTCTCATTTAATTCTCCAATTTAATTAAATAAAATATTCAGAAATACGGGGTATTACATAGATGCCGCTGAACAGTAAGAAAAGGTGGAGATATCTTGCTATGATGATTCCAACCAACAACAGAGGTTGCCGACCAACAAATAAGTGCTACCGACTTGTATTAGATATTGCTGATCAGCAATGAAATCAGTTTCAAGCTTCGCCAACTAGTGTTGGATGTTGCCGATTTGTAAAAATGGTTTTTGCAATTAATTATCATGTAATGGGCGGTCATCGATCATAAAGGGCGGTCTGGTATCGCCGACCAGTATTGCCGACCTATGCTAGGTTCCATCGATTTCTCAAGAAGAAATGCGTAGAAGATAGCTACGTTTTGAATCAGGGTATGAAATCTGATATTTTGGGAAGTTCAATTCTTCTAGTATCACTATTCCAGCCTTTATGGATTTAACTACTTCTGGCGTCCATTATTCGAAATGCCTATCACCACTTATATTTAAAATGGGTAACCTATGATGGGTTGTACTATCCGATTTGACAAATATTATAGATTTAAACTTCATTTTTTTCACTTGTTCCCATAATTGATTTAAGATCTGATGTTCTATTGAAGATCTGGTGAGTCGGAATCAACCATGTTATAAAAGATATATTCTCACATAAACATATTTGGAAAGAGAAATGACTTTTCATCTTCTAAATATATGAAAAATGATATGACCCATATGTGAAACATTTTTGTTCGGAAAATTTTCAAGAGGATCCACTATTGACGTCAATTAAATATAGGGAAATTAGATCGAAAACTGATATCAAGAAGTTGGTGCCACTACATACCATACAATCAATAATGAAAAATATCTAAAATTGTTATGGTTGCACAGATTTGTAAACTAACATCTATGCAAAGAG
Source organism: Sambucus nigra (assembly GCA_949130495.1). Lineage (NCBI taxonomy): Eukaryota > Viridiplantae > Streptophyta > Magnoliopsida > Dipsacales > Adoxaceae > Sambucus > Sambucus nigra. Next base: position 148,613,783 of record OX422215.1, read on the forward strand.
AGAGATAATGAATTTCTTTAATAGAGAGAAAATAGATCTATAGCTTATGTCGATTCATTTGACATCATCGCTTCCCATTTTCTAATATAAAAAATTGACAGAGATATGCAGATTAATGAGTGACTCAACAGCAAAAATTGACAGATTTGTACAGATCTATAAATGAAACAATTCATTGTATAATTCACCAAATAAATAAATAAAACGATTGAATTTCAAATTGCACATACAGAATAGTATTATGTAGATTCAAAAATATATTATTCGTGAATGACACACAAGATATTTGTTGATTGAAATGATATGCGTATAAAGTATAATTGTTCATATCAAAAGATAGAAAGACTTATCGTTTGATGATGATCTTCGCCGTTTATAATAAGAAGGAAAGAATTCTTGTGTCTCTTCCCACAGATGGCGCCAATCTATTGATGATTAGAAATAGCATCTATGTTATCTTATCGGCATCAACAATAGATAAAAATGAAGGTATGAAGATGATGATTGAAGATGAAACGGTGATCACATCAAACACATAAGAGACAAAGGTTTTTAAAGTAGTTCGGATATGAATAAAGCCTACGTCCACTGTTATTTTATTCCCAGGGGTTTACAATAACACAATATGTTGTAGAGAGAGAGAGGTGTGTAGAGAATTTCTTACTGTCCAGATCCCCCCTCTTAGCTAAGGGTATGCATGTATTTATAGTGATGGGAGTTAAAGAGATACAATGTCTTTATACATTCAGACCTTTATATCTATATACAATGAATATAATTGTTGGCCTTCTATGGTGGTTGGTATTCCTTGAGTTGATTGGTATGCTATGTGTTGGTTGGTATGCCAACCAACTCTCCTCGGGTGCCAACCAACTCTCCTCGAGTGCCAAACAAGTATAAATATTGCCACGTAGGATGACATGTGTCCTTTTCTGACTGGTCCTCGTAGATGGAGAATTTTTGTGTCAATGGTCACTTTACTCTACCTTACACTATTGCCTTTGGATTAGCTCCCTCCATTGGCCCATCACACTTAGATAATATTATTGCTGACTTCTATCAAGATCACCGTTCCCCTAATGCTTCACATCTTTCAATTGTTTCCCTCCTCCTATAGTCCCGATAACGGCCTTCATTGGTCGTCCCACATTGTTTGGTGTATAAAGTCCAATCAAACTCACATGTGAATTGGATTCACTAAACTTAATCACAGGAGAGCATAAATTGCAAAGAGAATGGGATACAACAATCCTAAAATAAGGCTCTATATCAAAGAACACTAATCTGAAACATAATATTTCGTACAGATCCTAGAGGACACTAGAACCTGATGCTCTGATACCACCTATAACACCCCCATCCAATTAAATATCGGGTGATCAGTCCTTTATTAAATTTAAAATAGAATGTTCGGTTGGTTCATTCTTAGCATCACTGTCGAAAACCTTTAACCAATATAATCACCTAATTATTAATTAAGCTAGTGTCATAATATATTTCATTTAAAGTTGAAACCAATATATTCATTTAAAAATTTCTATGCATCAAGGTATACACCATAAACCATACACAAGGACATAATCATACTATCTATGAATTAAATACTGAAATCAATAAGATGGGATAAAACCTCCCAGCTCAAAGTCGTAAACCAATAATCATCACAACACTCAATCCAATAAAAAGGAATCAAAATATACTGAGTACAACCTCACTAAAAGGAATGGGCGACACATGCCCTATCTGAAATATCTAAACAAAGAATAGATTGAAATGAGAGAAGCGTCTAATTTCCAATGACCTACATCTCCCACGACAGCTGCAGTGCGGAAAATAATCCAAGTATCTCAATACGGTGTCCCTGTGGATGAGCACCTGTACTAATACATACATACATACATATATATATATATATATATATATATATACATATATATATATATATATATATATATATATAGCAAACGAGAGAAAATATGCAAGAGACGGGTCAGAGCCCGATGTTTTAAAAATATTTTAGCAAGTATTTAAAACTGCATTAAAGCAAGTATTGTGTGCATGTTAGTTATCGAACTCTCATATGAGATTCTCACCTCTCTTCTATTGTGCACACTTAACGCATCTTCTAACTCATCCTATCCTGGCTACCCAGGCTAACTCGTTTGAAGTCGTCATATCACTATCTATATTCACCCGATGTATATCCGTATCGTCCATACAATACGTTCATAAGTAGTCTATCCCAGATCACTACCTTTAATATTAGTAATTAAATCTTTTTCTCGTTAAGATTATTTGATTTATCTTTCCTATCATAGCTACTAGATTCTCATATTATAATTTCACATAAACACACACACACACACACACATATATATATATATATATATATATATATATATATAGTCATATCATCCCTATACATATATATCTCAGTCCTGCACATACGGGGTAATACCCATTAGCGCATTTAATAAAATGTATATATATATATATTCATATAGTCACATCATTTATATACATATCTATATACTAGTCATGCACCCACGGGCTATTAGTGCGCCTAACCATAATAATCATGCACCCCCGGGTTAACACCCATTAGTGCCCCAAACACCATTAATCCCGCACCCCCGGGTTATCACCCATTAGTGCGCCTCACAATAATAATCTAGCACCCCGGGTTATCACCCATTAGTGCGCCTAACAATAATAATCCGGCACCCCCGGGTCATCACCCATTAGTGCAAAATAATAGTCATACAATAGGAATACACACATCCTGTTAAAAATCCATAGGTATTCTCCCAACCAACTTAAATACTTCTCATACGTATTATTCCCTCATTACAACGTATGATAAATTTATTTTCTCCCCGATAATCCATGTAGTAGTAATTCATAGCTAGATTCACTACTGAGGGCTCACGAGTATTTCTCCTCACTCGAAGGGTACCACTACATTCGCATATCAAGACAGTAGATGAGGTCCTTATACTCTACTGGTCTGGGGTATTATTCTCCTCAAATCTGACAATTTTCAGATTCGAAAGGTTCTCCGAGGTTCTACCGCAGAACTGAACATTTGCAGGAAACTGAACCGAACCGATTCTCAAAAAAATGAACCCATCCTATTAAATGAAAAATGGACTGATCCGATTCAGAAAAATAACCGATCCTATTTAAGAAAAATGAACCGATCCTATCAGAAAATGAACCAATCCTATTCAGTCAGGACTTTTCTTCAATAGTTACGTTTTTCTCCTCGTTATCGAACCCAAACTCCATTAGTTCATATCTAATCTTCAATTTAACTATTTTGATTGATAACCCAACATGTTAACACTATTTCTAACAACATCCTAGGATCATCCAATCATTATGAATCATAAGATAAAAATGAAATCCCTAATTTATATCATAGGAACCCTAGTTTCCCAATTTCCCATTAAAGAACTTAATTAACCCAGATTTGTTCATCAATTTATACTCCAATTTCATATTAAATTCTCTTTTACACTTGAAGGAATTAAATACTGAACCATCTGTCCATAATCATAAATTACTTCTCCAAATTTTCACCCAATTTCAATGAAATTCATTATCAAATTTACCTACACTAACATGAACATGATTATTTCTAAATGAAAGCAAGTAATAAACACTTGCCTCAAATTCAAAGGTCTGATCCATTGATGATGTTGGTATTAGTGCATTCCTTACTTTCCGATCTACGCGTTGGTGGAACTATTGGTGTGAAAGCTTAAGTCTTTCTCTAAGAACACCTATAGAGTTCTTCTTCTCCCTCTTAGGTTTTCCCTCTCTCTGACTTAGGTTTAGAAACTGATAGGTAACCTCTCACCCACGTACCTTTTCTATTTAATTACCTATTTTCGTCCATTTTAATTCTCCAAAAACCTAAATTACAAAACTACCCCTACGGGGTGCCGGCTTGGCCTAAAAATATCTCGGAGTCCAAATAAAATACTCGGTTAGAGTTTTATGACTAACTCAACCCTCCCGGACTCAACAGCACACTCGGAATGACCATACGAGTTTATGAAAATAAATTCTCTTCTTATTTCAATTAATTAGTCTCGACACGACTCACACGCGCATCTGACTTAAATTACCAATTGTCGCATTTCTCATTCCCGATAATTTATCTAATTCAATAATTCCATATTACTTATTCACTCGATAATATTCCATCAATAAGTATTAACACTGGCACGCTAGTTAATATCTATCTATTTTAATCCGAATTAATTAATAATTAAATCTCACAAATTAAATTATTTAGTCCAATAATAATTATGAATCACGTAATTATTTAAATGCTAAAAAATACGGGGGTTTACAAAAATGACCAAGGTAAAGACCATCTCATCACTGAGGTACTCATCAATATTGTACTTCCCTACAGTACATAACACCACAAGGACTCAAGACCGATATGTTGTACATAAAATACAAGGATAGTAAACCCTAAAACACAAAGGTCACAGCGTCTTAACTAGATTGCCTAACTAAATGTCCTTCATAATTAGGTATCAAAACCCTAATCACTAGAGTCAAAACCTATAAGCCATGAGAGTGCGCTTGGATTCTAAAAGGATAATTTCTCTAATTAAGTGTCCTACACACCCAAGTCCAAATTTTATCCTTATTATCCTAAACAAGCAACTAGGCGATAAAGTATATAAAATTATGCATGTAAAAACAATCAAGGCAAATTGAGAAAAAACTCCTTGCAAGTAAAACCTTTTATCATAACCATAGAGTTATATAAGATGTAACTTACAAAAATCTCTACAGAATACAGCTCAGTCCAGAGTCATCCACAAGTGGCAGTCCACCCTCGATATCCACAAATTAACCTTGTTTTTCCTTTTTACAGTTTTCCACTCGAGAACAACGATGATTTGTAGTGAAGAGAATCTCTACACAAGGGTAACTCCGATATAGAGATGTCTAGGATTTTAAATTGATTCATATAAATAAATGGGAGATATTATTGCGAATCAAAATAGGTTTTTGACCTAAAGAAAGTGAGTACTTTTTTAGAAAATTTTCAGAAAGAGAAATCGCAAAAGTTTCATCAATTTTCTGTACGAAATAGCAATTTATAAGGTGAAAAAAAATTCTAAGAGACAAGTCTCATTCGAATGAAAAAAAATACTCGTTTGAACGAGAAAAGACTATCGTGTGAACGACACCAAGGTCATTTGAATGAAAACATAATCTTGTTCAAACAAGCATCAACCAAGCTTAAAACATGACAAAACTGTACGCCCTCGTTACATGTTCGATTGAAGGGACCTTTAAATGACCATTTCGAATGAGGTTACAAAGTCATTTGAACGATATTCCCTCTCGTTAAAAGAATTTGGGCATTTTTTGAAAAATTTTAAATCCAGAAACATGTTTAGAAAAATGCCTCGATTTTAATAAAAATAAATCCTAAATATAAATGCAAATAAATTCAAAATCCTAAATTATTTTATACCTTTGTTTGTGAAGATCTTCTTGAATTTAAAGATGATGAAAATCGGTTCTTCATGATTGTAACTCCCTAGCCCATTTTTGGGTTATTGTTGGAATAGTCGGCATCCATGTCAAGGTGTTAAGGGGAAGGGGTAACTTCAATTCATTTTTATTAGGAAAAATATTTGCCTTATTATGCAAAAAAAGTATTTACCAATTTTATTATGAAAATTTGACCACTTATCATGCTAATTAAATCCATTTTATAATTTACTCAATAAAACAATCATTGCAATTAAACTAGCAATGAAAGAAATAAATACCATGTGTTATTACATCATAAAGTTCGAGTTCAAACTACAGTCCAACATTTAAATCATAGTACAATATCATGATAAAGTATTAAATGATAAAGTGTGGCACAGAGCTTTTATGTCGGCTAGTACCCACAACGACCTTACCGTTGTCCTTTTTTTGAAACTCCACCTGACGCACCTAGGGGGGTTGGAGTTTTACAAAAAAAAAAAAGGTATGAGCGAAATGCCCAACGAGGTGGGAAATACTAAGAAATAATATTTATAAACAAAATACTACACATATACAATGTATTTTAGTATTTTTGAAAAATAGTAACCTTCTTTTTACATGTTAATGTACTTACATGCAATACACCCGAGCGACGTACCCATATTCACACTTAATATTTTCGGTGTCCCCTGTCAGGGATGTAATTAATTATAAATATTTCACCCACATAAATATTAATCAATTCTTATTCAATAATTATTTTTAGTTTGATGATTTTTTCTCATTCATTACTTAACATTATCTTTGGGATTTTTCCAACATACACTCACGGACTTCGTGGCCTCACACCACCGGTCTCCGTCGCCATATACTACTATAGTTGGTTTGGGGTCTTTCACTACTAGGGACGTCATCCCCTACTTAATTATTTTCTTCCTACATCTTCCAAATATCATCTATCTTTCCATGTGTTATGTGATTCTTGATGTTCATAATTAACTCATAAGATGTTATTTTTCTCCATTTCATTAAAGACCATTAATCCCTATTAAGCCGAGGAGGCCATTTAATTTCAACACTGTGTCACTAAAATAATAGTTTTTTCGTTCTTTACTTTATTTCATTTAAAATGTTTTCTTACACTTTCATTTCATCAAAAGTATTTTCGTAGCATTTTCTAGGTATTTTCTAAGTAAAGAACAACATTTTTGATAGTTTTCCACTTATTTACCGAATCTGCCACTAAGGCATTTTTATCAAATATTCATTATTTAAAATGGGTTTTTAGTATAATAACACTTCTTCCTTGTACTATAATGCTCATACAACATTTCTACCCATTCTAATGATGATTTAACAACTAACATTATAACTTTTAATGAGTGTTCAAAAATGATGATTAATAAGGCCTTCTTCCTTATTTCACCATTTAAGCTAACTTTTTAACAAGACTAAAAAGTGGGTCATTTAAAATCAATTCTTCAAACATGTTTAATGTAATTTATTTTAACATTAATCAACTTAAATAGGAAGAGTGAAGATTACTACATGGCTTAATACATGAAAAGGGCTTATACTTAAGAAAACCCACCAAATGCAACCTATATGTTCATATTCATGTAGTATCACATTTTCATCATTTTTCTTGCAAGTATTAAGATAAAAACATGTATTTGAACTAATATTAACGTTATGATATTTTTCAAGTCATTCTTAGTTCATATTTTCAACATAAAATGAAATGGGTCTTTATCACACCAGAAAATAAACAAGATTAACTTTACCCTGTGACACCCCGCCTAATAAAATACCGAGTGATCAATCCTTTATCAAATTAAACAGGAATCTCATTTGGTTCATTCTTAGCATCACTGTCGAAAACTTTTAAAACTTACTAACCACCTAGTATTAAAAAAACAAACGGTATCAAATTTTATCTCTTTATCCAACAACAACAACAAAATGTGGATGAATATAATTTAAACCATTCACATAATCACTGAGTCAAATAATACTAAAAATGAATAAATATAATCTTTGTCAAGAAATCACCTGCTATAAAACCCAAATCCAAAAATTTAAACCACTAGAATAATAAACTGAGTACATCAACTGACTGAAACAAATGAAATAACTAGGTCGACATGCCCAAATGAAATACTGATTGCATCCTACTCTAGAAATGAAATACTGCAGCGGTTGAGTCAAAATCCTGCAACATCCACATATGTCATAGTTGCGTAACCCACGAATAGAAATAATTATGGCATCCCCGTCGTTGGACACCTAAAAGGTTTTGAAAATATTTTATAGCAAGGGTTAGAATGCAAAACATTTTGAAAATATTTAGTAAGTGAATTAAATTGCAGTAAATTAAAATGCATGAATGCTCTTCATATTTAAGCTAGTGTCACACTCCCTTGAGGACTGGTTCACCCCTCAACTATTGTGCACACCTAACGTTTTCCCCATAACCCACCTAGTCATCTATCCCGTAACTAGTTCTCGATATCTTTCCTAGCACACTACTCTAGCCCGAGCATGTTTAATATATGATTTTTAAGTTATTTATCACATTATCTTAATTAACTATTTTTCATTTGGGACCATATAACACTCTCACGAGTTATATGTATAATCAATACAATTCACATATGTACTTTACCCGTATATAAATATCTCCACCATATATGCGTATCATCATATTACAACATTCACACACATGCGATAAATATATAACCATCCTCCCGAGTAGACACTCACTGAATGTTACCTACAATGCTATCAATCCAGGTATACTCATCCACTCGGACACCCTGACATGGTTAGCTCCCCGAATCAGTGAAACAAAATAAACGCAGTGGACGCGGTCATAGTTCCGTTCGAAAATGAGACCGAATCATAACCAAGACGTCTGACCTCTAAATACGTACGCTATGACCTGGGGACTATACTCACCTTGGTCCTCATTCTAGGGGATTCACCCACATCTCACAACCTCCCATGATAGCACTAGAGGGGTATGTATTCCTACAAATATTATCCACACTAATAATCACAAAGCACACAAATATATATATTACATAATCACCGCATATATATATATATTTAATTAATCTAGTCTACTCTGTGCACAATTTACCATAGCCTAACATTCCTAAGTCTATATACAGGCTTGTAATTTAAATAATCTCCACATTTATTTATTTATCACTCGAGTTGTGTCACCCAACTAAATTTCCCAAACTCGCACCTTCGGTCTGTAATTTCATGTTGCAGAACTTATTCCTCAAATATCACTTATTAAGGTGTAAACCCTTTTTCTTTTGAATATTCCATAATTTCTTATGTATCCCCATAATAAATTAAAACAACTGAATTTGTGCCTAAGCACTCGTAGCACTAGCCCCAAAATATTCGAGTCAATTTCCCGACTCTAAATTTTAATGAACTACTCATTAATTAATTTATTACCTTTAGTGGCACTCAACCAATATATCCGGACTCGCTCACTTGGACCGAAAATACAATATTTAGAATTTATTATTCATATTTTCTTTAATAAATTTTGTACACTTATTAATCTAAGGTTTTCAATTTACTCAATTTCAACCATAATTCCCCTAGGGATTATTTTCTCAATTATCCCAATACTTAATTGTCTCACTTTATGTACACCTAATCCCCACTTTAGGCCTAATGCTCTTATTATAGAACGACAATCACAATCAATCAATCTAAGCAACCTTCCACGGAATAACAACTAAAAATAACAAGTCTTAAAATTTACCCCACGAATCTACCCTGATTTTTAAAATGTAGTTTTCAGGCATTTCGAAGTCGTTTTGGAAAAAACATATTAGAGAACGAAATGCAAAAAATAGGATTTTCTATGAGGCAAAGCGGACAGAATAGCCATTATCAAAACCAAAAGGTCAAAATAATTTCTAAAATGGCAGTTTAATTTACCCAATTTCATATAGTTCTTCATATTCAAGAAGTTATTTTACAATTCAATCCTACCCATCAAAACCCAATTTAGATGTCAACTAACCCAAAAACCATATCATCTCATCACACCCACTATAATATGAATAGAAATCTACAATTAATTTAAAAGCAAGTTTAACCACTTGCCTTAGGGTTCGTAGGGTTTGAATCCATTGGTGTAGATGATGATAATTTGAGGAAGATAACACATTTGTTCTTGATTTTGGTTCCTAAGGTTGCTCTAATTTCACCCACTTTTCTCTCTCTCAATTGGGTTTTCTAAAATGTGTTATTTCTGCCACACCCTCTCACTTTTGGGATCTAATAACTCAATTCCATTTTTAGGCTTATGGGCCTTATTAAAATGGCTCAAACACTCCCGCATGACTCTGGTTATGCCTAAAAATTCCCCGAGACCCATTTACTACCATGGATACTCTTTTCCAACCATTTCAACCCAACCAGACTCAACCGTGCGCTTAGAATTACCATATGAATTCTTTTTATAAAATTCTCCAATTTTTTACCTCAAAAATGCGACAGGAAAATAATCTGAATAATTAAATCTCAATTCGTCGAATTAAATAGATCCTCTAATTTATATAAATTATCCAAATCATAAATTTAATTTCTCCCAATAAAATAAATTTTATTTCTCCCAAAAATAATTAAATTAAAAGTTCTTGAATTTAGGGGGTGTTACATACTTCCCCCCTTACAAAGGAATTTCATCCACGAAATTTGGACAATCCTTGTACTCCCAAGCCTCGACTATCTCCCTAATCACTTACCCTTAGGATCGTTATACATATTTCATAAGAAAATATAGTTAGCCATGGCACCCATACACCCTGTACCCATGATTAATCGCATAATTAATACCCGACTTTTACCTGCCTTAAATTGTACTATCACTTTGATCTTCAAGTCCACATATGTATATATTAACCAGGGTACCAAACATATGTATTAATGACCAAACATCTTCCCACTTCTAACATTGCTCTAAGTTTCATGTGTGGGATGTCTCGCAAAGAGAAATCCAAACAAGGAACCCCCCCCCCCCCCCCCCGATACACTACTACCTAATACTATCGGTCATTGAGATCTGTTAGGCCCCCAGTCCATAGTCCGTACCCCAAAATACCCGTCTATCGGCATAAAAGTATACACATCCACTCTTATGCTATAAAAGACAACATACACGCCCTTACTATCACTAATTTTTTTGCGCAAAAGTAAATCTCAAGCTTTATCTCCCGCTCGAAAATAAGTAAATCCACCCTGAATCACATTAGTAATGTTCCTACTCACCGGGATAAAATACAATAATACAAACATTTTCTCATAATTCTATTATATAACACACCATAATTATATGTACTCGTTTATATACGCTAGACCCTATCTCAGGTGAAACCTAGAAAAGACAATTCATACTTTGGTATCGCGAACACCTAGTCTTACTACAACTATCCACTATAGCCTCAAACTGTAGTTAACCTGTTGAAACTGGGAAAAATCATCCATCCTACTAGCATAATTCTCGAAATTAGTAATCTCTCGTTTAATGCAACCATCCTCTTAGTGTACATCCCACACTCTCATGATTAAAACAAAAAAAACACGGTACTTATATATAAAATATGGCTATTACGTCCAACGCACCCACTAAATACGTCTCACTCGCGAATTCTAGTGATAACAATCTTAGGTTGTGACGCACCCAATGTCACTCCAAACATACCCACGCTCAACGTTTCACATATTGAGGGGCATTTTCTTCCCCTTTTTTTGAAATATAACAAAAATCATTGCCTTTGCATTTGCTCCCAACACTTCTAGGCATCTGACTATGAGAGACTCTGGCTCCACCCACGGTGCCCATACACCCTCTATTATGTTCATGTTTTCACAAACCTCGGATCAACATATATGTAACATACTTATCTCAAGTTCGGCCCTTGCATTCTTGGCGTGGCTATATCCTTTGGGTATTTTTGATGACCTTACCAATTATTATTCAATTTTTCCCTCTAGTTCCCCACCTATCAACTTGTGGTAATAATCTTCCCAGTTTTTATTTTTCAACACTTTCTGGCTCCATTGACCCTATTTCTTAGTGGCTCTCTGCTCAACGTATTTTCTCCACACGTTCACTAATTATCATTAAATCTGATGGCCTAGCATCCGATGACATCTTCACACTTTCGACATTTTATTGAGGCTTATGCATATAACATCTCACAGCAAAGCCCAAAAGCACTTTTTCCAATGCACTATTCCTCAGCATTGTCAGTCCTCGATTTTTCCTGAACCCAAATCATACACATGGGAAACTAAAATCATGTCCCTATACTCACATGCCTAATCATTGACTCCCGCATCTCTAAAGGAGTCATATACTACCGTGCTCAAAATATCTGATAGATAAAAAAATTGCTTATTTATTTTATTTGTCGTTGTGCAAATCCTCTATCCATCAAAAATCTTCACAAACCTATAAAAGTAGAACAAAACTATAATATAGCGGTAAGTGAGGTATCAATCCACATTTAAGGGTGAAACACAAAATTGGAGAGGACATATATAGATTCATTTGCATTTTATTATATTTTTCTATTTTTTGCCATTTATATTTTTTATGGATTTTTCAAAGGATTTTTTTTTAACTAACTAACTACACTAATTTTTATAACTACTAATTAAGAAGTAAAAGTCAATTTAAGAAAAGTGAGATAAACAAAATTGTCCTAATGAGTAAACTAAAAAAATTGGACTAATGAGGGCTTTAAAATTTCATCCCATAAATGGGAGATTAGCCCTCAATAATCATCATCCAAAAAATATAAAAATAAAAGAATACAATAAAGAGCATGTGAGAATTAAAATAAAAGTAATCAAAAGGAGGAGATCAAACCCATTTAAGCCTTGCATTGGAATGGAATCTTCAATTTCATCAACAATTTTACTCAAAAATGGATTCTCACTAATGTATTTATTGAATCTAAACTAAAAACTACAAAATAAAAATAAAAAGGATAGTGGATGAATTCATAGTGGACAATTAAATAATAAAAGATATTTGCTAAAAATAAAAATCCTAACATTATAAAATTGTACATTAGAACTCATCCAAAGAAATAAATTCTAGATCATTACTTTATATTGAGATAATTGCTAAAAAGGCAAAATCTCAACATAAAGGAATGGGTTAGAATTTACCTCCCACAAGGGATGAATTCAACTACATCAATCTATTTTGAAATAATTGCTAAAAATGCAAAAATTCATTATAGAGGGGTGGGGTTGAATTTATCCTAGAGATAAATTTCACTACACACCTCTATATTGAGATATTTGCTAAAAATGCAAATACTCAACATAGAGGGATGGAGAGAATTTTATCACACAAAGCTTAAAAACTAAATTTGAGATCTTATCAAAATGGTCTTCATCTTCATTAAATAGTAGGCATGGATAATGGGTGTAATATGGGTAGATTTAATGTGTAAGAGGTGTGTAAGGTGTTGAGGTGAGGGTAGGTGAGGTCATGTGGGAAGTGGGGTGAATGAGGGTATTTTGGGAAGTTGGGTTAAAATAGGTAGTTGGGGGTAGAATGGGAAAAAGGGATTAAATTGGGTTAAGTTGGGTTATTAAACACATGGGCATTTTGTCTTTATTTTTTGTTTAATTTGGTTTTGGCTTGTACAGGTAATAAAAACGTATGGCTTTGTGAGGCTTGAAATGGATTGGGACAAATGGGTTTTGGTTGGAGATTGGGAGGTCGCCGGTGCCTGGGGTGTAGCGCCGCCGAACTCAGGCGACGGAGGGCTGGCCGCCAGCGGGGGAGTTGGTGAGAGAGGGAGGTGAGTTTTGAGTTTATTTTAATGGAGGTATGGAGAGAGACAGTGTTGGGTGAGGAAGAAGAAGTGAGGTAAGATAGAGTGTGGTGAGGTGTAGGGTAGGAGGTGTGGGTGAGGGTGTATTTGGGTGTGTTGAGTATATGGTAGGTGGGTGTGAGTGTGTTAGGGGTAGGTTAGTTGGGTGTGAGGGGTTGTGTGTGTGTTTAACTTATGACCCTTAAAACAAAATAAAATAAAACTAAATAAAAATTTAACTAAACTAAAAAAATAAAAATCAACAAAAATAAAAATGACACGACAAACTATACAAACTCTAAAAAAAACTAAACATAACTAAAATATAAAATATAAAATAAAAACTAATAAAATAAAATAAATATAAAATAAATAATAATAAACTAACTAAAAACTAAGAAAATAAAAGAAAATATAAAAACTAGTACACGACGTGCTAAAAATATAAAAATCCTAAAAATATATATACGATTCAATAAAATAAAATAAAATAATAAAATAAACCCTAAAAAATAAAATGACACATATAAAATAAAATGGGACAAATTAAACACACACGGTTCGGGACAGGTTTAGGTAGGCTAGGGAACGGGACAAGAGTGATTAACTCCATAATCTGCACAATTGCCTTGAAATACGCATTTGGACACTGCAGCGTGCATTCGACCTACAAAATAGATAATAAAGCGCATAAGACCCAAATTGTCGAGATTTAACAACTAAAATATATCTATTCGGGGTATAAAATGTACAGTTTTGGGTGCTTATCAATATCACCAAGTCCTTAGCGCTAAATTAATAACAAGCCAAATCACCCCGCTCCACGGTAACCCGACATACCCTGAATCTCATCAATAAGAGTCCCTATGCACCGGGATCCAATATAACTAGAAAAATATACTCTCTGAAGTCTAATTCACAAAAATATATCCGCGAGCTCAACCCTCTTTCAGGTGAGACATCGCAAAAAGAATATACATCCAGCCCTGGATCAACGAACACGATAGTCTTGTGATAATCGCCCATCGTCGTGAAGGAATTATAGACCTCCAATTTTAATTTTTTTTTATAAAATAAAATATGAATTTCCTTTAAGTGCGGAATAGGATGGTTCAAACACAACACACACAACTTACAAATTTTAATTTCTTACAAATTAAAATTAAACTAAACTAAAAGTGACATCAAAGTAATCAACTAACAAATATTCAATTTTAATCAAATTAATTCAACACGAGTTCTAAATATTTGCCTAACAGGATTAATTCATTTTTCGCAAATTAGGCCAAACCAAATTTTACCAAATTATATTAATGACTTGAATTAAATTAATCCAAATTTCACCCAATTCAATTTTAGCACCAAATTAAACAAGAGTAGTGAACTAAACCATATTTTATATCTTAGTCCTAAGCAAGTGATTTACAAGATAAAATAAATTCACAACACACTACGCCGCGATGTACGAGGAAAACCCAAATGGGAAAAACCTTGGACGGCCCTAGCCTTAAGTCCACTAAGTACGAAATTTTTACAAGTACAAGACAAATGACTTACTCAACTCGACTCAACTCCTTCAAGCCCCTGATGCGTCTTCGTGTACCAAACTCTGCTTACTCCATAATCCCGAACTCCACCGGAACCTTGGACTCCTCCAATGAAGCTTTTGGAACCCGTCAACCACACACGGTGCCTCTCACCGTATGAGAATGCCGCAGAAAAAACTTGTCTTCTTATTTATGGGATGTAGAAGCAAACCCAAACAACTCTTTGATAGGTAGAGTAAAACCCGATGCCAAACGCTCCAAGCACCATATATATATATATATATATATATATATATATATATATATATATATATAGAATACTTGGATTTAAACTAAACAATGGGTGTATGTATTTTAGAAGATCATTTCTTGATACAATTGAAAACATAAAAACTTGAACTTTTATGGGTAGAATTTTTGCTCTCAAAAGGTTTGGAAATCTCACAAAAGTTACTTTAAAAAATTGGTTCCCGCACATCATTAATTATGGCAAAAAGTAGTGGGAAAATGGGAAAAACTACCAAAAAACTGGTCCCGCCAAATCTCGTTCGAATGACTTTTTTGTTCGAACTACATTTGATTCGAATGGCCTTTCTAATGATAATCCAGTGAGAAAATGAAAATCTCGTTAGAAGTTCTCGTTCGAACGACCTGGGAATCTCATTCGAACGAGATCCCAGATTCGTTCGAACAACTTTACAAAAAATATAAAACTTCATTTTAAGCCCAAAACTTTTATGTAAAGTTCTAAAAAAATATTTTCTGAGTAAACTAAAGTCATTAAAACTATTAAGAAAAATAAACTCAATTAAAATATTCCAAGTCTCTACAAATATATATAGTGTTCATACCTTATTGGAGACTTGAAATAGGTGATGTTGATTACGCGTAAACGAGGCACAAGAACACTATCTTATGATGTCCACTTGAAATGCTAGCCGCTACGTCTACAACTTTACGTGTCATACGCTTGAAGGATACACATGAACACTATCTTATGACTCAAATGTTTTTGTCCGGATTTGAGCCAAAACTACAAAGGACTCAATTGGAAATTTATGTCCTTCCCCGTTCGTACTCAGGATAAAACCATAAGTGCATAATCACTTCTCATCAAGGGATTACCTTGAAAAAGATATACCCTCTTAGTGTCCACACCCTCCCTCTGCAGGTGCAACTAAAGAGATATCCGCTACACCACGATAAATAATTTTAACTATAGTACTATTAATTATACCTCTACTAAACCCGTCTCACATACGGACTTAGTACTAACAAACTATTGTGACTCGCTTGTGTCACCCAAAATAGACCCCAATCATTCCGGGATAAAACTAGTGGTGTCAGTTCCCCACAACACTGGCAGCTCAAATGGTTCCTGGACATGACACACTAGTCCTAATCGAACCAAAACTTTTTTAACTGCTGCCCCTGCGAGGCATCCCGCTCCTGTCTCCTGTATCACTGCGAAAAATATCCATACATGTGTTTATACTCTTTACACATAAGAATCCTCATTGTGCCCTACCCCTTTCTCTAGCTCTATCGGCCATGTTGAGGTTGTCCATCTCACAGACCTGGTAGTCTTGACCTTAATTGCTAACCCTATTGTGCCTTTGGCTCTGTTGGTCCAATGGAACTTGTTGATGGTCTTGACGGCCCTAACTGAACCAACTGTCACTTGGTAGAAATTATATTGATCTTGATCATAAATTTGGGTCATATACTGGGTATCCCTTCCCTTGGTGCCTCACTATCACTAAAAATAATCCAGTGTTGCCCTTCAGTTATGTTCTCTAACTCCCTTAGCTCCTTTCTCATAAGAGCATTGGTACAAATTTTTTAATTCACAACCTCGACAATAATGACACTAGTCATCCTAGTCGGATCTCCTATCCATGATAATATTTTCTACCCATGGGCCTATTTGACTCTTCGTATCCCTCTCATCGGTTATGGAGTTTGCAAATTTTGTAAACTTTTCTTCACCTCCGGCCAGTGTCCGGCCCTTTTTGGAAAATTATTGAAATCTTCCTTACCTTTATTATTCAACCTCTAGAGAGGATTCATAATAATCCACACCCCAAATTCCTCATTATTCATGGTAATTTTCCCATGGCTATGGTGACTGACTCCCATCACCCTATGTTGCTCCTATGAGCAATCATCTTTGCCCGATATTTTCACATGAGTGTCACTAAACTCCCCCATATATGAACCAATTTGGATGTTATCCATCCATTGGTAAATCAACCTACCGCACCTTCCTCGAATTCTAATGGATTGTTCTTCTGAAATAAAAATCTTCTTCGATCCTCGGCCCTTGTCGTCTACATTTGGGGTTTTAGCTTTGCACCATAGTCCTTCACGATGGTTATTAGGATAACTACTGTGCCCCAACGATTACTCCAACTTCAATTGTTCAAATAATAATCATGGTGACTCCTAATGTGTCGTTGTTCCAGAATAATATATGCCTTCTGTTGAGTCCTCCCTCCTGCAATCCTTCTAACATCCCACACTTATCGTTCTATAATGTTCAATCTGCCATGCTCAACTAAAATCGTGTATGAATCACATCCACTATACTTTATAGTAGGAGAACGTAAGTCACATATGTAAAGGAATACAACAACCCTAAAATAAGGCCCTATTTTAAAGGATGCTAAGTTGGGTCGTGAAAAGCCGCACAAATTCTAAGGACACTAGAACCTGATGCTCAGATACCATGTGTGACACCTTGCCTAATAAAAGACCGGGTGATAAGTCATATATCAAATTAAACAGGATTATCATTTGGTTCATTCTTAGCATCATTGTCGAAAACTTCTCAAAACTTACTAACCACCCAGTATTAAAAAAAGAAACGATGTCAAACATTATATTTTTATCCAACAACAAACACAACATGTGGATTTATATAATTTAAACCATTCACATAATCACTGATTCGAACAATACTGAAAATGAATAAATATAATCTTTGCCGAGAAACCACTGGCTACAAAACCCAAATCCAAAAATATAAACCACTATATGAATAAACTGAGTACATCAACTGACTGGAAATAAAAAAATAACTAGGGCGACATGCCCAAATGAAATAGTGACTGCTGCATCCTACTCTAGAAATGAAATAAGTGAAGTGGCTAAGTCAAAATCCTGCAACATCCACATATGCCGCAGTTTCGCAACCCTGGAATAGAAATAATTATGGCATCCCTCTGGCTGGACACCTAAAAGGTTTTGAAAATATTTTATAGAAAGGGTAAAAACCCAAAATATTTTGAAAATATTTAGCAAGTGAATTAAATTGTAGTAAATGAAAATACATGTATTCTCTTCATATTTAAGCTAGTGTCACACTCCCTTGAGGACCGGCTCACCCTTCAACTATTGTGCACACCTAACATTTTCCTCATAACCCACCTAGTCATCTATCCCGTAACAAGTTCTCGATAATATCTTTCCTGGCACACTACTCTAGCCCGAGTATGTTTAATATATGATTTAAAGTTATTCGTCACATTAACTTAATTAACCATTTCTCATTTGGGACAATATAACATTCTCATGAGTTATATGTATAATCAATACAATTCACATCATGTATTTTACCCGTAGGTAAAAATCTGCACCATATATACGTATCATCATAGTACAACATTCACACACATGCCATAAATATATAACCATCCTCCCGAGTATATACTCATCGGATGTTCTCTAAACTTTTATCGATCCAAGTATACTCATCCACCTGGACACCCTAACACAGTTAGCTCCCTGAATCAGTGAAACAAAATAAACGCAGTGGAGCCGGTCATAGTTCCGTCCGGAAATGAGACCGAATCATACCCAAGATGTCTGATCCCAAAATATGGATGCTATGACCTGGAGACTATAATCACCCTTCTCCTCAAGCCAGGGGATTCACCCACTTTGCCCAACCTCCCATAATAGCACTAGAGGGGTATGTATTCCTATATATATGATTCACACTATAATTTATAATGCACACAAATATATATATATATATATATATATATATATATATATACATATTACACAATCACCGCATATATATATATTTAATTAATCTAAGATACTCCGTGCACAATTTACCGTAGCCTTACATTCCCAAGTATATATACCGACTTGTAATTAAAATAATTCCCGCAGTTATTTATTTATCGCTTGAGTTGTGTCACCAAACTAAATTTCCCAGACTTGCTTCTTTGGTCCAAAATTTCATCTTATAGAACTTATTCCTCAAATTTCACTTATTAAGGTTAACATCCTTTTCATTTTGAATATTCCATAATTTATTATGTAGCCCCTTAATAAATTAACCGGGTTGAATCCGTGCCTAAGCACTCGTAGCACTAGCCCCAAAATATCCGAGTCAATTTCCCGACTCTAAACTTTAATTAACTACGCATTAATTAATATATTACCTTGTCACTCAACCAATACATATGGACTCGCACATTTGGCCCAAAAATACAATATTTAGAATTTATTATTCATATTCTCCTTAATAAATTTTGCACACTTATTAATCTAAGGTTTTCAATTTACTCAATTTCAACCTTAATTCCCTTATGGATTATTTTCTCAATCATCCCAATACTTACGTGTTACACTTTATGTAAACCTAATATTCACTTTAGCCCTAATGTTCTTATTATAGAACGACAATCACAATCAATCAATCTAGGAAACCGCCAACGGAATAACAACTAAAAATAACATTTCTTAAAATTTACCCCGCGAATCTGGCGAGATTTTTAAAATGCAGTTTTGTGGCATTTCGGAGTCATTTTGGAAAAAACGTATCAAAGACCGAAATGCAGATAACAAGATTTTCTATAAGGCAGGACATACAGAATATCCGTTTTCAGAACCAAAACATCGAAAAATAGTTTCTAAAATGGAAATTTCATAGACTTCATCAAATTCAAGAAGTTGTTCTACAATTCAATCCTAACCATCAAAACCCAATTTAGATATCACACTACACCAAAAAGGTCAAATTGGCACCCTTTAGCCGGCTAGACTTGTCACGGTCATTGACCGTGACAATTCTTATAATATTGTCACGGTCAAAGACCGTGACATGTCCGTGACAAGTTTAGAAGCAAAAAACCCTTTTCCCTCCTTTTTTTCTCACCGCTTTGTTTCCTTCCACTCTCTCTCTCTCTCTCTCTCTCTCTCTACTTTCAGGTTGGTATATCTCTCTCTCTCTTCCATTTATATATATGTGTGTGTGTGTATATATATGCATGTGTGTGTGTGTGTGTGTGCGCTTGTGTGTGTGGTGGGTGGGGGCTGGGGGTGGGGAGGGGGTGTATGTGGGTGTGCATGTGTGTGTGGTGGGGGTGGGGAGGGGTGGGGTTATGTGTGTGTGTGGTGGGGGGGAAGGAGGTAGGGCAGGGTGGGGGGAGGGGGCATGGCTGGGGGGTGGGGGTGGGGCTGCGTATGTGTGTATATGTGCGCGTGTTTGTATATGTGTGTGTAGTGTGCGTGTATGTGCAGGAGGGGGAAATGATGCGGGGGGTGTGACGAGGGGTGGGGATGCGTGCGTGTGTGGGGAGGGGGGATGGCGGTGGGGGTGGGGGTGGGGCAAGGGGAAATGGGGAGGGGGTGGGGGTGGGGGTGGGGGTGGGTCTTGTTAATTTTTTTTATTAAATTTTGATTGGTTTATTAGATATTTTCCCTCATATGCAAGTAGTGTCCCTTGTAAACGAATTGATTGATTATTAATTTTTTTAGTAAATTAATATATGAAAGTAGGATTACCCCTCATTGTAAATTAGTAAATTAATAATTGTATACTTTAATTGTTAGTTTATTTGATGAAAAGAATTAATTGAGTAGATGAATTAGAAGGAGTACGGGATACACATTTATTGTTGCCATTGCGGTTGGATTATAGTGGATCGATGTTGGGTTGGTTAATTTTAAAAGTGGCATGACCACTGGATTATTGTCCATATGGTGGTGGGATTTTTCAACTTTTTTTGAAAATTACTTTGTATAAAGAACAATATATATATATTTGAAATTACATAGAGTCCGCATAGATACTAGCCTTATAGTTCTTATGTGTACGCATTTAATAGCCCTTAGACCCATTCGAGAGTCATTACCCCTGTAATAAGATCTCTCGAATTATCCCGTTTGGACAGTTTGGGACTGCATAATTTCTGTATAATAATATTCTTAGTGGCTTAAAGTTGTTACTTTTGGAGGAAGTTCTGTAGTCGTATCCTAATGTTCTATGGGTACATACTAGATTGATAAGTGTGACTGTTATTTCAATTGATCAATTGAAATAACACTCACACTTGCCAATCTAGGTCGTGTACTTGGAGAACTACGGGGATATGCTGCTGAATTTTTCTCAAATCGTAACAATGTGCATGAGCTGTTAAGTATATTACAAAAATATGCGGTCTTGAATGGGATAGGACCACTCACCCTTTAGAGGAGACGGAGGAAATGGGAATTTCTATTATAAATTGAATTTAAATTTGAAATTTAAGAATCGAAGACATAATTAAATAAAACATACTATAAATCTAAGTTTAAGCAATGGGTTCCTCTATTGTTTAAGCATTTGCGGAGGGCTATTATGAAAATTAGTATTACCTTCTCACTCTTGTGTGAGAAGGTAGTCAATCGAGAACACATAGTGGCCGCAAAATTGGCGGTGACCGAAGCGATTTGTGTGTAGGAGAAGTACTTTCCCCCAGCATTCTTTGACATAAGTGTTCACTTGTTGGTACACCTATGCGACGAGGCACTTCTTTGTGGTCCAGTTAGATATCGATGGATGTATTCGTTTGAAAGATTGATGAAAGTTTTTAAAGTTTACATCAAGAATGAGCGATACATTGCAGGATCAATTGCAGAGGAATACATCACCGTGGAGTCATCAATATATACTCGGGAATATATGTCTGACTCGACTAGCGTTGATGGCACTGATGAGTTCGTCGATGATGGTGGTCATGTGATGGGAAAACGAGTGAAATTAATGAGTTTGCAACATGAACAAGTAGCTCATTATCTATTTGACACACATGAAGATGTCGAAGAATGGAAAAAGTAAGTTTCAATTATTATAATTTTTAACATTATTTTAGATTATTTTATACATGATTAATTTTGTAATATGCAGAAGAAATGAAGCCTGTGAGAATAATAAAAGACGAAAAACAATGGTACAATCAGACAGCGAATTTAGGTTGTGGTTGACACAAGAGGTAATTATAATGAAAATGGCCATTATATAACGTGACATTACACTTAAATTTTACAATTAATATAATTGATTTATATAGTCTCAGCTCTTAAAGACGGGTGATGCGACATCAAGGCTTGCTCGTCTAGCCACTGTGGACCCTTGTTCGTGGCACAAGAGTACAAAAAGTATCGATTGGACGGTTACATTTTCGGCACTAAAGTGTACGAGGAAAGTACAAATGTACAGAACTCGGGCATTTCATACAAGGCTCTTACTTTCCTTTGAGCGAGCGCAAAAGATAAAAATCTCGTTGAAACTGAAATGACTTACTATGGTGTTATCCGAAATATATTTGAATTGGATTATATAAGATTCAAAGAGGTTGTATTTTACTGTGACTGGGTAAGAGTTGAGGATAAAAATGCTTGTAAAGTTGATCCTGTCACCAATTTGATCATGGTTGACTTGTCCAAGTTGAAGAGCAATGACCACGTGAGCGATGAGCCATTTATTTGTGCATTTCAAAAGGTTAACCAAGTGTTTTACTCGGATTATATCAATAAAGAGTCATGGTCAATTGTCCTACACACGCCAAAGCGTCGAAATAGTAGTGTGGATGACTTGGCTGCTGCTACCGAATATCAATCCATTTTTTATGATAACCCGAATTTGAAACAATTTTTCAATTTGTAATAAATATTCCAATTTGTACTTTATCAATCCATTTTTAATTCTTTTAATTGATTTTCACCTTATCATTTTCTCTATTTTGTAGTGTGCGTGTGTGTGGGCAGTAGGGGTGGGGGTGGGGATGTTGCGAATTTGTAGTAATTGTACATATTATGAGCTAGATGTTGTTGTTTTGGAATTCAGAATTGAGGTGTTAAATAATAACAATTCATTTGGATTTGTAGTAATTGTACATATTTGCATGTCTTCTTCTAATTCATTTTGATTTGTACTAATAACAATATTTTTTTACAGCAAATGTCTCCTTCAGGTATTAAGGCGAGGATGATGATGTTGGTTATGATGATGTCGTATGGGCTCGGTGGTAGCGGAGGCGATGAGGACTCCTCGGCCCCTAGGCTCCCCAAATATGGAAAAATTGGGGATGGCCGTCGAGAACAAGACAGGGCTATTAGCGAGATCCC
The DNA here is from genome assembly GCA_949130495.1 of Sambucus nigra. Classification (NCBI taxonomy): domain Eukaryota; kingdom Viridiplantae; phylum Streptophyta; class Magnoliopsida; order Dipsacales; family Adoxaceae; genus Sambucus; species Sambucus nigra. The sequence continues at coordinate 148,637,121 of OX422215.1, forward strand.
TCGAGCTGGTAAAGACGATCATCGGCCCAGGGTACACTAGTTGGAAGGAGGTGCCAAATGAGATCAAGTTAGCTATTTCGGTGGCACTACAGGTAATGTATTTATATTTATATTTATATGAATATTTCAATTTCAATTTCAATTTCGATTTCCATTTTATTTTATATTTATATTTATATTTATTCGCAACTAACATTGTATTTGTTGGACAGGAACAATTCAGCATGGATCCAAAGCTACACGATCCCGTCTTGGAGTAGTTGAGGGAGCAACACAAGATGTGGAAGAAAAATATGCGGACCCGATACTTTGAGAAGACCCGCGAGTTCATTATCCGAATGCGTGAATCCGTCTCGTCGAAGGAGCCGACCTCATTGGCAAAATGGCAACAATTCATTGACAATGAGATCGGGGAGCGACAATTGGCATCTCGCCAATCGGGGAGGGAAAATCGAGCAAAAAAGACGGACATGCGCTACTCCGGCCGGACTTTTTACGCCGAGGTAGAGCATAGGATGATGGTAAGATTTAATTTTTCTATAACTACAAAAATATATTATTCTGCATTATTTTACTTTGTGGGGACAATACTAATTTTACTTTATTTTATTTCAGGGGACGGGGAGTGGCCCTGGGGATAGGCCACATAGGCTCGATACTTATGTGGCTATGTGGACGAAGAAGGGGAAGAATAAGGAGGTGTCCCCGAGTGTCGCGGCCATGATTGTAAGTAATCCGACAATTTACTTTTTGTTAATAACGTTATAATTTTTTTTTTTACTTATTTTACTAATCATGTGCTTTTTGTCATTTCAAGCAAAGCTTAAGGAAGTGCATGAGTCGCAGTCTGATGCCGACAAGGCATCTTTATCCACAGACATACTCAGCCTAGTGTTTGGCACTGATCACAAGGGGAGGACAAAGGGGGTGAGCTCGCGGGTGGCCAAATCTAGGATCATCGGATTGGAGATGAGTGACACCGGGTTGGCTCGAATGATGGACTCGCATGACGCGAAGCTGTCCCGTTTGGAGGCGAAGGTCCAAGATGTGTTCTCATTCATGAAGCGTTCGTTGGTCGGAAATCGTAAGGGGAAAGGGAAGGTGGTGGAGGATGAGGTGATGGGGGAAAAGGTGCAGGATGATGAGGATGTGGACCTCGCTGCTTTATCGCCAATACGTGCAGACTTTGATGATCCACTCCCCTATTTGGCTCCCTTCAACCAACCAATGTCGACACTTGGTTGTCCGAGCATTTTTATACTGGACATATTTGATGGCCAGCGGATAGGGCGGGGGTTGAGGGACCTGAATACCGTCCAGGGTATGCCAATTCATAGATGTTTGCTTCAAGACATCGAGTCCAAGGTGCTCGTCACGCATGTGATACCCAGGAAGGATAACTCCCCCTTATGGTTTCACGAACAATGCGGCACGATGTATATTGGTGGGTGTGTCAATTCGTATATCATGTGGCCTACTCACCTCCTCAGAGCTAACTTTACCCCAGACATGTAGTGACATTATTTTAATTGAATTGTTTTCAAGTTGTTACATTTGAATTATATTTGGATTATATCGTTATGCATATTGTTTTGAATGCATATTATTTTGAATGTATATTTGCATTATCTCTACTTTATTTGGATATATAATATTTGAACAGGTACAACGTTGCTATAACAAGTACAAATATACTGCTGAGCAGTGGCAGTGGCCACACTGCCAAGTAGATTTTTTTTCAATTCTGCCCAGAATTGTCACGGTCATTGACCGTGACAATTTTTTATTAAATGTCACGTTTTTTTACCGTAACAAAACTTGTCATGGTCATAGACCGTGACACGTCCGTGATAATTTTTTTGTCACCCCCAGAATTATCACAGTCATTGACCTTGACAAGTCTAACTTGTCAAGGTCAATGATCATGACAATTCGACAGATTTGGTGTAGTGATCAACTAACCCAAAAAATATATCATCTCATCACACCCACTATAAATTGAATAGAAATGTACAATTAATTACTTGCCTTAGGGTTCGTAGGGTTTGAATTCTTTGGTGTAGATGATGATAATTTGATGAAGATCACACACATTTGTTCTTGATTTTGGCTCTCAAGGTGTCTCCAATTGCACCCAATTTTCTCTCTCTCAATTGGGTCTTCTAAATTGTGTTAGTGCTGCCACACCCTCTCACTTTTAGGGTTTAATAGCCCAATGCCATTTTTTTAGGATTATGGGCCTTATTAAAATGGCTCAAACACTCTCGTGTGACTCTGGTTATGCTTAAAAATGCCCCGAGACCCATTTACCACCCATGGGTACTCTTTTCCAACTAATTTGACTCATTCGGACTCTACCCTGCACTCAAAATTGCTATCCATATTATTTTAGGATATTCTCCAATTTTTCACCTCAAAAATGCGACACAAAAATAATCCGAATAATTAAATCTCAATTCGTCAAATTAAATAGATCCTCAAATTTAAATAAAATCTCCAAATCATAAATTTTAATTTATCCCAAAAATAATTAAATTAAAAGTTCTCAAATTTATGGGGTGTTACATACTTCCCCCCTTACAAAGGAATTTCGTTCTCGAAATTCAGACAAGCCTAGTACTCCCAAGCCTCGACTAGATCCCTAATCATTTACCCTTAGTATTTCTATACTCATTTCTTAAGAGAATATAGTTAACCAGGGTGCCCATACACCATGTACCCGTGCTTAATCGTACAATTAATACCCAACTTTTACCAACCTTAAATCGTACTATCACTTTAAAACTCAAAAAAATCATCCACCCTACTCCCATAATTCTTGAAAGTAGTAATTTCTCGTGTAATGCAACCATCCTCTTAGTGTACCTCCCACTCTCTCATGGTTAACACCAAAGAACCTCGCTACCCCACTGTACTTATGTATAAAATATGGCTATTACAGCCAATGCACCCACTAAATCTGTCTCACTCGCAAATCGTAGTGATAACAATCGTAGGTTGTGATGCACCGAATGTTACTCCAAACATACCCACGCTCAACGTTTCACATGTCGAGGAGCATTTTATTACCCTTTGTTGGAATATACTAAAAATTATTTCCCTTGCGTTTGCTCCCAACACTACTAGGTATCTGACTAGGAGAAACTCCGATTCCACGCCGGGTGCCCATACACCCTATATTCTATGCATATTTGCACAAACCTCAAATCAACACGTACGTACCATACGTATCTCAAGTTTGGCCCCTACATTCTTGGCGTGGCTATATCCTTCGGGTATTTCCGATGACCTTACCAATTACTCTTCAATTTTTCCCGCTAATTCCCCACCTATCAAATTGTGGTACTAATCTTCCTAGTGTTTATTTTGCAACACTTCCCAGCTCTATTGGCCCTATCTCTTAGTGGCTCTATGCTCAACGTATTTTCTCCACACGTTCACTAATTATCATTAAATCTGATGACCTAGCATCCGATGGCATCTTCACACTTCCGACATTTTATTAAGGCTTATGCGTATAACATCTCACAGCAAAGCCCAAAAGAACTTTTTCCAATGCACTATTCCTTAACATTGTCTGTACTCGATTTTTGCTAAACCCAAAGCATACACTCGAGACACTAAAACCCTGTCCCTGTACTCTCATGTCTAATCATTTACTCCCGCATCTCTAAAGGAGTCATATACTACAGCGCTCATAATATCACCAAGTCCTTAGCGCTAAATTAATAACGAGCCAAATCTATGCACTCCACGGTAACATGACATACCCTCAATTTCATCAATAAGAGTCCCTACGCACCGGGATCCAATGTAACTAGAAAACTTTACTCTCTGAAGTCTAATTCACAAAGATATCATCGCGAGCTCAACCCTCTTTCAAGTGAGACATCACAAAAATAATGTACATCCTGCCCAGGAACAATGAACACGATATTCTTGCAATAACTGCCCACCATCACTAACCCGTCCATAATAAGGATAAAATATACCTTGAAAAAGATATACCTCATCATGAGATTACCTCTCATCATATAATCTATACCCGTCCATACTAATAATCATATAATCACCTCTCATCATGAGATTACCTTGAAAAAGATATACCCTCTCAGTCTCCACCCATGCAGGTAGAACTAAAGAGATCTCCTCTACACCCCGGTAAATAATTTCAACTATAGTACTATTAATGATACCTCTACCAAACCCATCTCACACATGGACTTAGTAGTAACGAAATATTGTGACTCTCTCGTGTCACCCAAAATAGACTCCAATCATTCCGGGATAAAACTCGTAGCGTCAATTTCCCATAACACTAGCGGATCAAATGGTTCCTGTACATGACACACTAGTCATAATTGAACAAAAACTTCTATAACTGTTTCCCCTGCGAGGCATCCCGATCCTTTCCCCTGTATCACTGAGGACAAGATCCACACATGTGTTTCTACTCTTTACACATAAGACTCTCCGTTGTTCATTACACCTTTCTCTGGCTTTATCGACCATATCGGGGTTGTCCTTCTCGCAAACCTGGTAGTCTTGACCTTGATTTTCACCCCTATTGTCCCTTTGGCTCTACTGGTCCAATGGAACTTTTTGATGGTCTTGACGGCGTTGACTGAACCCACCGTTATTTGGTAGAAATTATATTGATCTCAATCATATATTTGGGTCCTTTACTGGGTATCCCTTCCCTTGGTGCCTCACTAGCACTGAAACTAATCATGTATTGCCCTTCAATTCGATTCTCTAACTCCCATAGCACCTTTCTCACAAGAGCATTGGTAAAAAAAAATGAACAACCTCGACGACAATGACACCAGTCATCCTAGCTAGATCTCCTATACATGATTGCATTTTCTACCCACTGGTCTATTATCAACGTCTAAACCCTATTTGATTCTTCATATCCCTCTCATCGGTTACGAAGTTTGCAAATTTCATCAACTTCCCTTCACCTCCGGCCACCGTCTGTCTCTTTTTGGAAAATTTTGAAATATCCCTAACCTTTCTTATTTAACCTCTTAATAGGATTAGTAATAATACAAACCCCAAATTCCTCATTATTCACTGTAATTTTCCCATGGCTATTGTGATTGACTCCCATCACCCTATGTTGCTCCTATGAGCAAACATCTTTACCCGAGATTTTCACATGACTGTCACTACACTCCCCCACATGTGATCCCAATTGTATGTTTTCCATCCATTGGTTAATCACATATTCGCACCTTCCTCAAATTTTAGCGGATTTTTCTTCTGAAATAAAAATCTTCTTCGATCCTCGCCCCTTGTCGTCTACACTTGGGGTTTTAGCTTTGTACCATCATCCTTCACAATGGTTATTGGGACAACTACTTTGCCCATAGGTTACTCCAATTTCAATTATTCGAACAATATTCATGGTGAATCCTAATGTGTCACTGGTCCCAGAATACTATATGCCTTCTATTGAGTCCTCCCTCTTGTAATCCTGCTTACGTCCCATGATTGTCATTCTATAATGTTCGACCTGCCACACTCAACTGAAATATTGTATGAAACACATCAACTATAATTTATAACAAGAGAATATAAGTCATGTACGTAAAGTAATACAACAACCCTATAATAAGGCTCTATATCAAAGGATGTTAAGTTGAATCATGAAAAATCGCACTGATCCTAAGGACACTTGAACCTGATGCTCTGATACCATCTGTGACACCCCGCCTAAATACCACGTGATCAGTCCTATATCAAATTAAATAGGAATCTCATTTGGTTCATTCTTACCATCACTGTCGAAATTTTTTTAATACTTACTAACCACCTAGTATTCAAAAAGAAACGGTGTCAAATTTTATGTTTTTATCCAACAACAACAACAACATGAAGATGAATATAATTTAAACCATTCACATAATCATTAAGTCAAACAATACTGAAAATGAATAAATACAATCTTTACAGAGAAACCACCGGCTACAAAACCCAAATCCAAAAATATAAACCACTAGAGTAATAAACTGAGTATGTGAATTGATTGAAACAAATGAAATAACTAGGGAGACATGCCCAAATGAAATACTGACTGAATCCTACTCTAGAAATGAAATAACTGAAGCGGCTAAGTCAAAATCCTGTAACATCCACATATGTCGCAGTTACGTAACCCTGGAATAGAAATAACTGTGGCATCCTTGTGGCTCGACACCTAAAAGGTTTTGAAAATATTTCATAGCAAGGGTTAGAACCCAAAACATTTTGAAAATATTTAGAAAGTTAATTAAATTTCATTATATTAAAATGCATGAATGCTCTTCATATTTAAGCTAGTGTCACACTCCCTTGACGATCGGCTCACCCCACTATTATTGTGCACTCCTAACGTTTTCCTAATAACCCACCTATTCATTTGTCTGGTAACTAGTTCTCTATAATATCTTTCCTGGCACACTACTCTAGCCCGAGTATGTTTAATATATGATTTTGAAGTTGTTCATCACATTAACTTAATTAACCATTTCTCATTTGGGACCATATAACATTCTCACGAGTTATATGTATAATCAATACAATTCAGATCATGTATTTTACCCGTATATAAATATCTGCACCATATATACATATTATCATATTATAACATTCAGACACATGTCGTAAATATATAACCATCCTCACGAGTAGAAACTCACCGGATGTTTTCTACCATGCTATCAATCGAGGTATACTCATCCACCCGGATACCTAGACATGATTATCTCCCTGAATCAGTGAAAAATAAATAAATGTAGTGGAGACGGTCATAGTTCCCTCCGAAAATGAGACCGAATCATACCATAGACGTCTGACCTTTAAATACGAATGCTATCAATTGGGGACTATACTCACCCTACTCCTCAAGCCAGGGGATTCACCCACATCGCACAACCTCCCATGATTGCACTAGAGGGTTATGTATTCCTATAAATATTCTTCACACTAATATTTATAAAGAGCACACACACACATATATATATATGTATATATATATATATATACACTACATAATCACTGCATATATATATTTAATTAATTTAGGCTACTCCATGGAAAATTTACCGTAGCCTAACATTCCCAAGTCTATATACCGACTTTATAATTTAAGTAATTCCGACATTTATTTATTTAGCGCTCGATTTGTGTCACCCAACTAAATTTTCCAAACTCGCTCCTTCGGTCCGAAATTTCATCCTACCAAACTTATTCCTCGAATTTCACTTATTAAGGTTAAAACCCAATTTATTTTGAATATTCCATAATTTATTATGTAGACCCATAATAAATTAACCCGGTCGAATTCGGGACTACGCACTCGTAGTACTAGCCCCAAAATATTCGAGTCAATTTTTCGACTCTAAACTTTAATTAACTACGCATTAATTAATTTATTACCTTGGAGTCACTCAACCAATATATTCTAGCTTGCTCACTTGGCCCGAAAATACAATATTTAGAAATTATTATTCAAACTATCCTTAATAAATTTTACACACTTATTAATCTAAGGTTTTCAATTTACTCAATTTCAACCTTAATTCCCTTACGGATTATTTTCTCAAATATCCCAATACTTACTTGTCTCACTTTATGTAAACCTAATCTCCACTTTAGGCCTAATATTCTTATTATAGAACAACAATCATAATCAATCAATCTAGGCAACCTCCAACGGAATAATAACTAAAAATAACATTTCTCAAAATTTACCCCCACGAATCTGCCCAGATTTTTAAAATACAGTTTTAAGGCATTTCAGAGTCATTTTGAAAAGAAAAAAAGTATCAAAGAATGAAATGCAGAAAATAGGATTTTCTACGAGGCATTGGGGACAGAATAGCCATTTTTGGAACCAAAACGTTGAAAAATAGTTTCTAAAATTGCGATTTAATTTACCCAATTTCATAGACTTCTTCAAATTCAAGAAGTTGTTCTAAAATTCAATCCTACCCATCAAAACCCAATTTATATATCAACTAACCCAAAAACCATATCATCTCATCACACCCACTATGATATAAATAGAAGTCTGCAATTGATTTAAAAGCAAGTTTATCCACTTGTCTTAGGGTTCGTATGGTCTACATCCTTTGGTGTAGATGATGATAATTTCAGGAAGATCACACACATTTGTTCTTGATTTTGGCTCTCAGGGTTTCTCCAATTGTACCTTATTTTCTCTCTCTCAATTGGGTTTTTTTAAATGTGTTATAGCTGCCACACCCTCTCACTTTTAGGGTTTAATACCTCAATCTCATTTTTAGGCTTATGGGAGTTATTAAAACGGCTCAAATACTCTCGTGTGACTTTGGTTGTGCCTAAAAATGCCCCGAGATCCATTTACTACCCATGGGTACTCTTTTCCAACCATTTCGACCCATCCGGACTCAAGTGTCCACTCAGAATTGTCATCGAAATTATTTTATGACATTCTCTAATTTTTTACCCAAAAAATGCAACACAAAAATAATCTGAACAATCAAATCTCAATTCGTCAAATTAAATAGATCCTCTAATTTAAATAAATTCTCCAAATCATAAATTCAATTTCTCTCAATAAAATAAATTATATTTCTCTCAAAAATAATTAAATTAAAAGTTCTCAAATTTACGGGGTGTTCATACCTACCACAAATACTACTTTCTACACTTGAATTTATGCTTGACAAACATGCGTTAAATGAGGATCACCTGTTAATAGACAGTGAGTTGTAGAGATGAAGAAAATGGAGACAATCCCCCCAAAGTTCCACCCAAAAGCTCCCGAACAAACCTTCTTTCAACTTCAATGACCTTCTACAAGAACCTCCACTTGTTGTCCCGACTTTGGTAGTGACTTAATTAGAGTTTTGAGTCTTTTCAAGTGGTGTTTAGGTGGTGGAAAAATGAAGGGGAGTGGAGCTACGAATTTAGAGGGATATTTTGTTTGCTAGAGCCCAAGAGAATTGAGAGAAACCAAGCTACAAATAGCTCCAAATTCACACACCCAAGGCTCCCTCCCGCTCAGAAATTGGGTGTCACGCCTTTCATCCTTGACCCAAAGTTCAGAAATTGGATGTCCCAAAACATGTAAAACATTCTCAAAATTCTGAAAGGCTGATTTGATAAGGACCCAACACGAACACCCATTTAAAACCCCACATTCAAATAGTGTTCATACCTCTATGTGTGTCAACTTCCATGAATGATTTTTTTTGAAACTTTAAACCTTTAGACATTATTCCTTATATTTTTGTGAGTCCATATATGTGTTTGGAATATTTTTCGAAACTCCCAATCGTCCTAAACAATTCACGCAAGAGTTCGTTCCTCTAAAAAAAATATCTTTTTATTTTATTTTTCTTTACATATTATTTTTCCTTATATTTTTTTGAGTTTAAATATATGGTCAAAATAGTTTTGATTAACCAATTGTTCTAAACAATTCGTGCAAAACTGAACTTTCGCAATGTCGCGCACCGTCAAAAAGTGCTGAATTAATTTCTATTTTATTTTATTTTTTTCTTTCCATAGTACTTTTACTTATATTTTTAGAGTTACAGATACCACACCAGTTCTCCTAAACAATTCATGCAAAGTTAGGTTTTCACAGTGTCGCACGCTAAAAAAAATCGTGATATATTAATAACGAACGTATCGCAATTATTCCTAGATATTTTCATGTAAAACTTAACCAGTATACTAATATATATCATATGAACACAAATACGCAACCATACAAACCACGCAATGTAGGGATTTTATAAATGACACAGCGGTACAATAATGACACTTATAGGATAAACATCATAAAGTACATCTCGTAAGGGCCGGGTATTATAGTGACGTCTCAAAACAATCGATAATGGGATATGCCAAAAACTAAATGTAGCCTAAGCTATGAGCAAGTGATAGAAATCATTCTCTTACAACTCTCCCCTTTTTGGCTATTGCGGTACAAATATAAAATCGAAATCCAAATTACAAATTAATCCCCTAAGACATATACAATATCCTAATACCCTCCCAAGCACTATAATGGATTGGTATAAAGATTGAGTCGTCTACAAATAAAAATATGATAGGTTGGTCTTCTTCCCTGTCCATAACTCACAAGGCATGTGAAGCATGTGCAGACGAAGATATACCCTATTCACCATATGGTATGCGATACTCAACTCCTCTACCCAAAAACGTCTGGGTAAGTTTTTCCCATGAAACATGGATCTAGCGATCTCTTGTATCATCTGATTCTTCCTCTCAATAATACCCTTTTATTGAGGAGTACGAACGACAAAAACCTTAAGCTTTATGCAACTTCATTGCAATATCTATCCACTTTCTCTTCTTTAAATCTAGTGTCGTTGTCACCATGCATCTAATTAATAATGACACTGTGTTGATTTTGTAGGACACGACACTTAGTTGTAAAGAACTAAATTGCATCTGACTTTTCTCGAAGTAATCCTACAATAGCATATCTAAAAATTCATTTACCATCACGAGAATGTATTTTTTACCACCTAAGCTCTCCGAGCAAGTAGGACCCATAAGATCCATGTAAATTAACTCTAGAATGTGGGTGGTGGTAATGGTATTCAACTTTCGATGAGGACTTCGAATTTTTTTACCTTATTATCAAGGTCCACAAATCGAGGAAGTTGGTTTCCCAAGTGATGGTAAGCCACAAACTAGGTCTTTCTTAATTAACCTCTCAAGATATCTAAAGTTCACGTGACCTAGCCGTTGATGCCAAAGGTCCATAGTGGACGCAGTGGCAGTGTTGCACACAAAAGAGGGTTTGGTCACAATCCTATAACAATTATCTTCTCTCCTCACACCTTGTAGTAGAAGTTTATGGGATTCATCATAAAGATTGCATTTGGACCGATAAAACTTTATTGCAAAGTTTGCATCGCAGAGTTGGCTTATGCTAATCAAGTTCGCTTTCAACCCCTTCATGTAAAACACATCATCTAACTTAGGAAATATGAGTATCTCAACATTGACACGACCTAAAATGCGAGATCTACTCCTATCTCCAAAGGTGACTTTTGCTTCATTGCGATTCTCATGGTTGGTAAAAAATAAGGCGTTACCTATCACGTGCCTAGAACACCCACTATCAAAATACCATTGGGAAGTATTTTGATCCTTGAGAGTAATGTGAACAACAAGGGAATTCTTGTCCTGTTAGTTACCCAAGTAGTGGTAACCTTTTGTTTGTCGTTGTCCTTGTTGACTCTAGTCAGAATGTTAGAACCATTCTCAAATGACAATGACATTTGTTGAATTTCTCCCATCAAACTATGGGAACTCGCAATAAAAAAATCAACTTGCTTCATAAGACTAGAAAAGTCACTAAAGTGGTGTATGGGAGTATGTGTACGACTAGTCCCACCTAATTTATCATAAAACTCTCGAAGGTGACCTCTCCTTTTGTAATAGGTGCGAACATAGATAGGTTTAGTTCTACCTCGATTTGATTTTCTAGGTGGATATCTTCTAAGTGGATTAGGCCTCCAAGGTGGATTCGACCAAGGGCCATAAGGATCCATCAAAAACTCGAGAATCAGCTCGGGTGCGATGTGGGAAGTGGATGACCATCGTAGCTTATTCTTTACCTCTAAATTTTTCCTAAAGCAAGGTTCAGAAGCATCTTACCTACCTTCTTCGATGTGTCCACGATAGTTACCTTAACCTTTTGGGCACGTTCGAGATCTTTCTCAATTTACGATACAAGGGCTTCAAGTTTATCACGAGTCTCCATAAATTCTTGGAGATATCTTGTAAGACTAGCCAACTTATTGGCCCAAGTCCCCGTACTCTTTCTCAACTAAACAAAATCTCCCTCCCAAAGCTTCTCTCATTGATGATTCACTCTCTCTTGCCTCACACAACTCTTTCTCTAACGATAAAACTCTCATTGCTAAACCTTGATTTTGTCTTTTCATTTCAAAGGACTTGTCATAAAGTTCTGTGTAGGTGCATTAAAGGTCACTCTTACTCTCACTCAAAGCATTATTTCCCCGCCTCTCCTCGGAATGACTAGACTCATTGTCGAGGTTTTCATGTTTAGTAGCTTCCTCATCGTCATGAGGTGTACCCAATGTACTAATATAACTAGCCATGAATGCGGTGAAGTTACATCCACGCAGTGATTCTTCCCTGAACTCACAAACTCAACCTCGTTATCACTAAGCTTGACGTTTGAGGAAGATTTGTCTTTCCCTTGATGTTTCAACGTAGTCGGACACTCTTGAGATTTATGACCCTTTCCTCACAGTCGTGACATCTCTCATCGTCTTTCTTTGGGAAATATTTCTTTTCTTTTTTGGAATTTTTCTTGCTCGTTTTGTATTTTTATCACTCTCAAAACTCTTCTTATCTTTGGAAGTATTTTTCCTCATTAGTTTGAGAAATTTCTTGAAATTTTAGCAAAAAAATCCAAACCATCTACATCATAATCAAACTTAGAATCAAATGACATTTTCTCTCTCTTTTTAGACATTTCCTCTATTTTCCTATATTGAGCTTTAAGTGCGACCCCTTTATCCTTAGACTTAACTATTTCCGAAAACATATCTATCTCGTACATTTATAGATATCCTACAAGTTCTTCTGGCCTAAGAGTACCGAAGGTACATAGAGAATTAAAAACCATAACCTTAGGAATAAAACGGGCAGGAAGTTATCTAAATATTTTCTTAACTACACACGTCTCAGGTAATCTCTCACCCAAATTGAAACTCGAGTTAACTATGTCGAAAATACATGCAAAAAAATCATCGAAAGATTCAGATTCATGCATTGCTATCGTTTCAAATTGTATGGGGAGATTCTGTAGCTTAGAAGCTTTCACAGCATTGCTAACCTCATGAGTGAGTTGAAGGTTATCCTAAGCTTCATTAGACATGGTGTACGTCATAATGTGGTGAAACTCGTAAGGGATGACAGCTCCTGAGATCCAACTCAAATTGCGAAAAATTAAAGTTGCTCCACCTAAAATTGTCCTATGTCCACTCTGAGACAGGTTAAGATCCGAAGACATTATCGACTGTGATAGTAGGAGGTGTTCACCCTCTTTCACAAACTATCCAGACACATTCAACTATGGAATTTAGATTAGACCCCATCCTAGCCTTCCAGTATGCATAATTAGTACCATCAAAGATAGGAACTCGATTATATATAAATTTGTACAACAAACTCTGATACCAATTTGAGAGTGCGCTTGCAATCTTAATGGATAATTTCTATAATTAAGTGTCCAACACATATAAGTCCAAATTTATCTGTATTATCCTGAACAAGAAAATAGGTGGTAAATCATATAAAATTATGCATGCAAACACAATCAAGGAAAATTGAGAAAAAAAAAACTTGCAAGTAAAACCATTTGTTAGCACTGGAGAGTTTTTACAAGACGCAACTTACAAAAACATCTACAGAAGACGGCTCAGTCCAGAGTCATCCACATCAGCCTTGGTCTTCCTTTTAGTATTGATCCCCTCGAGAACCACAATGGGTTAGAAGTTAAGAAAATATGCCTACAAGTGTAACTCAAATATAGATTTATCTAGGGTTTTAAATTGATTCACATAAATAAAACAGGAGTGATGATTGTGAATCAAAATAGATTTTTGACCTAAAGAAAATGTGTATTTTTTGCATCAGTTTTTTAGAGATCGAAATCGCAAAAGTCTCATTAATTTTCTGTATGAAATAGATATTTATAAGGCGATACAAAATTCAAGGCAGTAAGTCTCATTTGAACGAAAACAAAGGCTCGTTTAAAAGAGAAAAGACTCTTGTTTGAACAACACCAATATCATTTGAATGAAAACCTAATATCATTTAAATGAGCTTCATATGAGCTTCAGACATGAGAAAATAGTACGCCATCATCATAAGTTGAATCTAGCAATGTAGTCTCTTAGGCTCTCGTTCTTGCCTCGTTTGACGTACAACAGATGAGTGGTCTTCTTTTGAGGTCTTACCCCAATATAGAAATTGTGAATGAACCGTTCAGCCAAGCCTTTAAAGTTATCGATAGAGTTCTTTGGAAGAGAATTAAACCAAATGTGTGCAGCTCCCGTCAAAGTCCTAGAGAAGGCCCGGCACTTCATCTCATCTAGGATTGAATAAATATCTGTTGCAGACTGGTACATCTCAATATGATGCACAGGGTTGGTACTACCATCATACTTGGGAGACACCGTAGGTGGTTTGAACTTGGCAAGGGTTGGGAAGTTCACTATCTTTGCCACGAATGGGGAACCCTCTAAGAAACCTCTTAGCAATGGGTCTCGGCTTTTGATGAGGTCCCCTATCTTCTCTTCAAAATGTTTTATGGAATCATTCCATGGCTTTGCAATGTTGGCCTGGCTGAGGTTGTCCCCAGCTACCTCCAAGGGGTGGACTAAGGGTTCCCCAGCCGCTGCACAACCTCGGATGTTGACCTCCTCTTGATACCTATCTCAGCCTTGATGGGGTCGGCCAGGGTCGGGCATGATGAGGCCTATGTTCCCCATCTCTCCTTTGAGAGCCAGCGGCACTTCGTGACCTGGATAGCCTTTGTCTTAGGTCATTGACTGGGCTGAGCCTTTGAAAGGATGACCCTCTACTTAAGTAATAAAAAGTTAACCTTCTTTGCTGGGCACCCTTATCTCTTCTTTCCCCACAACCTCTTATATGCTGGATAAGACGTACCGTATTATTTGAAACCTCATACAACTCCCAGCAGTCTTTCAGAGCATCCTCTACCTCCATATCGTCGTATCTATCCTCGGGGCAAGGGTTTCCTTACCTCCCCAGATGTAAATTCCTAGGTTAAGCAATGCCCCTCCTCCGTTGAGGGGTAGGTTGGTCTTTTCGCGGTGCCTGGGGTGGTCCTCTGTCTTTAGGATGGGGTTGAGCAGCTGTCGGAGTAATCATCTCCGGTGAGACCCCAGGTGGTTCAGCTAATTAGGCCTATGTCCATTGTGCAAGTGAGTGAGTAATGTCACTGAAATAAGGCACTAACGGCCATGGGTACAACACTCAGTATTTCTCTCTCTATTGTGTAAATTGACAGGGTTTTATCTAGGGTTGTAATTATCGATCCTTTACAATATTGAGGAAGACCTCAATATATAGTGCCTGGGGAGTATAATGTACCCTCCAAGAATGCCATGTGCATGTGTATAGAGATCCAGCCAGTGTAAGGATGACACCTGGATGATCTCAACTAAGTAATGATGACCTCAATATTCCCCCACATGGAGGGAATGATTCGGTTATAACAAATTTGTCTACGTGCTCCAAGCCATACATGTACGCGTAGAAGCTCGGCTGTCTTTGCTTGGTACCAACCTCGACCTGACTGAGTACGAGGTTGGTAAGGTACGACCCCTGTCTTGGCAGGGAGTTATATGATGATCTTGGCTGGGATGTCAGCCGAGGTTAGATATGTGGAACGTTGGCCAGGGCCGATGTTGACTTGACACTTGATGCCGAGCCTGCAAGGCTGCTGATTCTAGGTGAAAATGGTAACGTCGGTTAAAGCCGATCATGGGATTATTCATTGATCCTAAAAGGCTTTGGTTATTCTCGCGTAGCGCTTGCAACGTCGTCTATAGCCGACCTTATGGGTAGTTAATCTAACGAATCATGTAGACCTCGGTTGTTGCCTAATTGAGGGGTTATAAGAAACATCAGCCGTGGCCAACCTTATGCTGGACGAGATTACTGACCGTCAGTCTTGAGCTCTTGTTACCTCGGCCGTTCTCCAGGCCGAGGTTGGTGCCTCCGAGCTGGCGGGTACACTTTGGGCATATCAAACAACACAGGAGTTATCTTGTTCCCAAATAAAGCACTCCATTTTTAAGGAATAAAATATGTTAGATATTTCCCTTTGAATACATATGATAATATTATAATTCATGTTTAAAAGGATAATAATAAAATATTTTAATTAGTCAAAGTGTATAATTTATTTAATTGATCTCTAAATTGGGTAATTTGACTAAATTGACTAATTGGCATAAAATTGTATTGGAACCTTAATGTACATGAGTTCTAAAATTAGATAAATGTATAAATTTTATCTTGTTAAACTTCTAAAAATTGTATATTAATGATGATGAATTACCATGTGTTATATTACGATTTTATGTTTGTTCATGCTACTTTGTGAAATTGTTCTACCATCTTTTAAATTCATATGTTTAAATGTGTGTTATGTTGCGAAATTGGATTAGTTGACAATATTTGAAAGAATGTTAATGGGTTAGTTCATATTAGAATGATTATAATCCATGTTTTAGTATATAAGTTGTTCATAATGTACCATGCCCAATTGTGTTGGTAATCTTAGTGGAATTTACCAGTTCATGATTTAGATTTTTAGAAATGATGTTTTATATCCCTACAATGATCAAAATATTAGAAATTGTTCCACTTTTATTAGAATTAATTTAATATGAGTTGTGGGTTGAATTAAACAATATAAACAAAGGGGGAAGGAAAGTTGGAATCCAGGGTCATAATCAATCTGCCCTAGGCATTTTATAAATTGAATTTTGGATATTTGGTGGTCTGATTCGATTCCAGGGTGATTTTTAAATATTATTAATTAATCATCAAGTTTCGACTGGGGGTTGAAAATTTGTAACAACCATTTTTATTATCGAGTACTAGTGGGTGTACCTTAAAATAAGTTAGTAATTTATGAAAAAAATAGGGATTTAAGAACACTCTGAAAATGTGAATTAGGGCCAGTAGGTAGACTCTATTAGTTGTGGAATTCTTTAGAATACTTTATGATGGTAGAGCATGTTTTAGGAGCTGATTTGTTCACTGATAATGATTTTTCATGGTGGTATGTTCCTATTTGGTTAGTATAAGTTCCATGTGTTATATGGATTTATTTATATGTGTTATTTGGACTCGCTATGTTCATGAAAACCTATGATTAGGTGTGTAGGTTCCTGACAAATTTACTATTTGCAAAATGAAACCACATACTATACACCATGTTGATGATAGTGGTCGTGTATAGATTTATTATCCTGGCCCTACATACTGAGGTTGCCATATCCCAGGTTAAAAAAATAGGACTATATTGTTCCTTAAAAATGTTGGTACTACATTACATGGTTAGTGTGATGGCTTAGTTTTTTTTGGTAACATACCATGAGGTGTTCGGGCCAGCTTACGTAAACCTCAACTAATCCCCATTCGCGATTCGTGGCTTTCGCTGGCCAATCATTATTTTGACAGTGCCAGGGATCGAACTGGGGACCAAACCTAATCCACCCCCAAGACTGTCCCAGTGGAAGCCTTATACTACTGGGCCAAGAGGCTTGGTTGTGATGGCTTAGTGATCTCCCCATTTTGTGTATTTAGAGACTTTAATAAATTAGGACCTTATATTTGTCGATACCAGTAGAGGTATTCAAAATCCATGGAGGTATATGAGTAGGCCTTAGTGACATACATCATATGTGGTCTATGAGGATTCCCTATGATGTTACGAGTGAGTGTGATCAAAGCAAAGATGGACAAAGAATACCCAACTAAAATTTCTTGCCAAAAGGAGACAACTTTTTCCTTTAAATTCTTAGTAAGGGTAAAAAATAATAGCTAAGGTCTCCAAATTTAATCTTCGATATTAGATGATTTAATCTAAATGTACAATAGGTAAACAATATAGTAAAACACAAAGGCATACAAAGAATAACTCATAGCGGGAAAAAACCTCGGGTAGATAGAACGATAAATGTACTATGGTAGAGTTTTAAGACTAGAAGATAGAGACTTGCACCCTCTTGACTCTATGACCGAATAGACACTATTTCCTACGATGTCATTCATAGAGAATGCCAATAGCTAGAGAATGCTACACAACTACGATCGATTTTGGTCCGCAACTAATGTCTTCAAGACCTATTGTCACCAATTCTTTGTTTAAATTTAGAAGTAAACTTTTTTCCTTTAGAGTTTGAGTAAAAATATTTGTTCCAAAATGGAACAATGTGAGAAGTCACCAATGAAAATCTACTTCCAAGGATATAAGGGTCCCAAAGGTTAAGGGAAGTATACAAAATGTTTGGCTAATCAAATATTAAACACACGAGTATTTTTTAGATATCAACAATTATTTAAAGTCTCTCGAGATTTTTTTTTGCAAATGATTGTTCAAGTCTTGAGAGGAATTAATCAAGATTGAAATGACTTTAATATAGAAATAACAGTAATGGATTTCTCAATTTTAATACGCGAGGTTTTAATTAAATGTAATTTTATACAAAATCTAATTTTTGGAGCTAAGGCAGTGAGATTTCCTCACAATAGACTGTTATATGTGACTGCCAGCATCAACGAAGTTAGCTTCACAAGGGCCTTGTGGATGGGGGAGCATCCATCAACATCATGCCAATTAGTTATTTCCACACATCTAACATCCCAAAAGAAAGATTGGTCCCCATGCCATTGGCGATTTCAGGTTATAACAACCAGTCTTCTAAATCCATTGGTTATGTGAATGTTGGGATTGTAATGGAAAATATGAGTTCCCACATCAAGTTCCACGTGATAGAGAGTGAAACTTCCTACCATTTGTTCATAGGAAGAGTGTGTATGAACAACCAAGGACTAGTTCCCTTGATGTATCACCAATGTGCCAAGGCAAATATTAAAGGAACTAAGATCACTATATGAGCTACGAATAAGCCCTTCGTTGTCAAAGAAGCTCACCTCGTGGACGCAACATTTTATACAGAGTTAGAGAAGGACGTCAGAGTCCTAACAAGAATAATGGAGGGAGCCTGGGTTCCCTCAATCAGAGAAAGCGTGGGGATTGTGAACAACCAGAATGACGAAATTGCGAGCGGTAGAGGAGTAACAGAAGAAACCCACCAAGTGTTCCCTCAACCCGAGAAGATCTCGAAGCAGCTAAAGGATAGGGTGCAGCCCAGAATGGACCCGATGGAACATAAGGTTACACGGTAAAATGTATTGAGTCAATTTTCTGAAGGAAGAATGGCAGAAGTTTCGAGGGAGAGGAAAAGAAAGGCAGTTACAACGGCCAGCAGGCAATGTAAGAAGATTATTACTGAGGAAGGGAAGGTAGTTTATCGCCTATGATGGTGTAAACGGGCAGTCGAATGAGCCGTGATAGAGGTTGGCGAGGAGGCTAACTCGATATATGAGTGTTTTCTGGTGGATCAATGGGGGCAATGTATGGTAATAGATAATTCTAACGTACAAGAGTTCATGGATGATGTCGCTGAAAAACCAGACTACATGACGGACCAACCAAAGATACAAGCACAAGAATTGGAGTAGCTAAACCTGGCAAAAGAAGGGGAGGAGCTAAGGCCCATTTTCCTCTCGAATGATCTTTATAGGGAGAAACGGGAGGCTTTGATTGAGCTAATCAGGGAGTTTATAGACATTTTTGCATGGAAGTATACGGAGATGGAGGGGCTGGATGACGAAGTAAGATGACATAAATTAAACGTGATGCCTTCAGCCATTTCGGTCAAGTAAGCAACGAGGACTCATAAGCCTGAGTTGAACTTGAAGATCAAAGAAGAGGTCCAATGCTTGTTAGCAGCAGGGTTCATCAAACCGATACAGCACCCACTCTGGCTCTCTAGCATTGTCCCAGTGGGTAAGATGGATAAGAATTAGATAAGTATCAATGTGGATTTCAAAGACTTGAAAGGGCTTATCCCAAAGATGAGTTCCCTCTGCCTTCCATCGATAGGTTGATAGATGCAACGACTGAACACGAGATATATAGTTTCATGGATGGATATATATGCTACAACTAGATCAAGATGGACCCCACAGATGCAGAGAAGATTGCGTTTAGAACCCCGTTGGGCAACTTCATGTACAAAGTCATGCCGTTTGGATTCAAAAATGCTGGGGATATTTATCAAAGAACAATGATGGCCATTTTTCATGACTTCTTTCACAAATTTGTGGAGTTTTATCTGGATGATTGGGTCATCAAATCGAAGAATGAGGGATCCCACCTGAGCGATATGAGGGAAGTATTTGCCAGATGTAGGAAGTATAAACTGAAGATGAACCCACTGAAATGCATTTTTGCAGTGACTAGTGGAAAGTTTTTAGGCTTTTTGGTAGATTAGCAGGGGGTGCAGATGGACCAAGACAAACAGTGGGCGATCTTGGAGATGCCAAGTCTAATAACGACGAAGGAGCTCAAAAGTTTCCTCAATAAAGTTTCCTACCTTAGGAGATTTGTGTCTGGATTGGCTGAAATAATGCTCCCATTGATACAGCATTTGCGAAAGAACACAAAGTTCAAGTAGGAGGAAGTGCACTAGGATTCTCTCACTAGACTGAAGAAACTACTCATTTCACCTCAAACTATGATCCCTCCAAGGGCAGGAATACCGTTGCAGCTATACCTCACATCCACCACGAGGTTCGTTGGACCTCTGTTAGCATAGGAGATTGACAGGCAAGAACGATCAATTTACTACCTTAGTAGACTCATACATGGGCCAGAGGTCTGGTATAGTAGCTTGAAAAGGCATTATTTAGCCTTAGTCTTTGTAGCAAAAAAACTTAGACATTATATGTTGTCCTTTATAATTCATATTATAACAAGGTGTGATCCTATTAAGTTTTTGTTAGAAAGAACAATATTGATTAGTAGAGCAGCTAGGTGGTTCAGAATATGACTTGAAATGCGTGGTCCCTCGCACGATTAAGAGTCAAACGTACATAGACCTCCTGGAAATCTTCCCATCTGGAATATCTGAGCTACCACAGAAGGGCATTCCAGGAGATTATTTGTAGGTCAACTACTTGGAAATAAGCGATGAGGAATGGACGATGAAGTTTTATGGATCTTTAGCAGAGAAGAAAAGAGATGTAGGGGTTATTCTTTCAAGAGGAACGGAAGAAATTTGTCTTTCCTACAAGCTAGACTTTTCTCGTTCCAACAATGAAGCAAAGTATGAGGCATTGGTACTGGGGTTGCTGAAGGTCCTTCAAAGGTGGATTCGTTCACTCTACATCAAGGGTGATTTGAGCTTGGTGATTCAACAAGTAAATGGAGAATGTGTGTTGAAACACCTCAGTCTAGCACCTTACAGAACAATCATTCAGAGACTTCTTAACCAGTTCCATTGGACCAAGATCAAGAGGCATCCCTGAACGATGAATAGCCACCTCGACGCCTATGCCACCATTGCTTAGAAAATGATCATGAGAGACGATACAACTACATTCGTGATTCAACGAAGAATAGCTCCCTCAGCATTACAGTTAATTCTACCGATGGAGGACAACTCTGACTAGAGGGGGAGATTAGAAAACAATTGGAGTCTAAGGATGGATAGATGGAGCTGAGAGAACTATCCTAATACTTTACGAATTAGGTAAACTTCTACTATAGAAATACAGGAGGATGGTTGTCAAGATGCATCAGCCCAGAAGAAGCAGAGCAGAGATTAAAAAAAAACACGAAAAGCACTGCAAAATAACAGAAATACCTCTTTACAGGAGAATTCAAAGGGAGGGATACTTTTAGCTTAGGATGAAGCAAGATGCAGCAGAGCTACAATGAAAATGTGATAAGTTCCAGCTTTTCTTCGAAGCGATTGAATGCCATTTCATTGAAGCTCAACCCGATTAGAGGCAGCCCTATATTGACTTTATTAAAGACAGAGTTATCCCTATGGAGAAGATTGATGTGATGGTACTTAAAAGAAGGGACCCAAGGTTCTACGTTTAGGAAGGTAAGATCTATCGAACTTCAATAGGCCATTACTTTGCATTACAAAGGAGGAAGCAGCTGAAGTCCTTAAACAAGCTCACGACCCAGCTCACATAAGAGGAGCAAAGTTGTATGACCAGCTGATGACGTCGGATTATTATTAGCTAATAATGGAGAAATACTCTACTGAGTTCGTTTGAAAATATAAACCTTTTCAACTGTATAGAAATATGATCCATGCTCCATCGGTGTATCTACACTCTTTGACAATCCCTTACCCTTTCCACACTTGGGCATTTAACTTGGTAGGGGAAATACATCCTTCTTCGAGAGGAAAAATCTGGATACTAGTGGCAACGGAGTGCTTTACAAAGTGGCCTGAAGCGATACCACTAAGAAGGGCAACAGTGAGGGTGGTGAGCAACTTCATCAGAGAATACATCATTTTCCATTTTGGGATTTCAAAGGTTATCCTCTTCGATAATGAAACTCCCTTCGTCAATTCAGAGGTAACGATGCTAACACACAAATACTCCATTGCTCATAATACTTCAACGGTAGCATACCCAAAGGTAAACAGATAAGCCGAAGCAACTAACAAAACATTGGTCAATATTTTGGCCAAGATGATGGAGGACTTTTCATGATCGTGGGATGACAAGATTATCTCCGTCCTGTGGGCCTATCGAATAACTAAAAGGAATCCCATATGATATACCCCATTCTCTATTGTATATGGAGCTAAAGCAATACTCCCGGTGGAGTTGGAAGTTCCCTCTGCTCGATATGCCTTACGAAGCAGCATGCTTCCTCAGAACAGACATGTGCAGTTAGAGGCGATGGACGAGCACAGAGATAGTGTGATGTAGCACTTTCAAATGTACACGAAGTAACTCTCAAAGGCATATGACAACTTGATGAGACCAAGGAAGTTTATTAAAGGAGACCTTGTTTTGAAGGCAGCAGTGAAACACATCAGAGGGCTCCCTCTACCTAAGTTTTCAACGAATTAGGAAGGACCTTTGATTGTAAAGGAGGCTCACAATTCAGGCTATTGCTTGATTTCTAAGATGAAAGAAGATAAACTATTTAAAATTAACAACAAATGGTTGAAAGTCTATCATGTATAAGTAAGTAACCTTAGAACATAGACATATCTAGCTTTTTGTTATGAATATATAAGCCACTTTTGTTTTAAAAGATATCTTTCGTTGTAACTAGAGTAGGATGCAAGATTGCAAATTTTGTATTTTATGCAAGCAGTTATAACACAAAGAAGTAGCATGGAAAATATATAACTTCTATTTTATTCATAAATTGGGAAGCATTACAAAAATGGGAACTACTGCCCAACAATTACATAATCGAGAAATGAGAAATTTATACAAGTAAGGGGGAGAGATCATTGGCCTAGGGGGAACCACAAGTATGAAGAAGAGAAAATATTTCTAGGCAGACCCAAAGAAGCTGCTAAACATGCTTGATGAGCACTGATAGAGCCCTCTAGCCTAGTTTGGACTTGAGCACGCTCGATGATCAGTTTCTCTCGTTTTAACTTTGCTTGATGAAGAGTTTCTTTGATAACCTCCACCTCTTTATTGGCAGCCTCAAGTAGAGGTACTAGTTCGGCAAGCCTAGCTTCCTCAGCTCGTTGAGTCTCCTGTTGCTTCTGCAGTAATTCCCTCTGATTTTCTAATTACTGACTCTTCAAAGTCTTCAAATGTCCTATCATCAATCTAAATTGGAAGCCATCCCTGCCTAACTCCTTTAGATAGCCCAAAAATTGATTGAGAAGGGGCCTGGTAACACTTGCGGTAGGGGTGCTGACGATATCAGCAATAACGAATGCCAAATCTTAAAGCCTATGGCTCATCACGGGGATGTTTAAACGAAGATAATCAACAGTAAAAGTCTCAGGATGATGAGTTGCGATATATTCAATCACCAATCAATGGCTGGTAGGTAGTTGGGGAGAGAGACGAAGGACCATGAGGCAAAACTCATGAGGAGCTAGAGCTGGCAGAGGAAGCTCACAACCAGATTCATTATCGGCTTGGGCATCTGTCTTGGAACCTTTGTCGTTAGGACTCATTTCCTCATATACAATTGGTTCCCGATTTGGTGAGGCGACAGGCGGAGGAATTTCTTGAGGTTTCTCTTCAATGCAAGGGGACCCCTAGCAATCTGAGGTCTGATAAAGCAAATAATGAGTTAAGTGCAAAAAAAAACTTAACAAGTGGTTTTCATTATTAAGTCACCGTTACTGGCGGAGTTTGACGAAAAATCTTAACAAGTGGTTTTCATTGTTAAGTCATCGTTACTAGCGGAGTTTGACGAAAAATCCTTACAAATGATTTTCATTGTTAAGTCACCGTTACTGGTGGAGTTTGACAAAAAATATTAACAAGTGGTTTTCATTGTTAAGTCACCATTACTGGTGGAGTTTGACAAAAAATCTTAACAAGTGGTTTTCATTGTTAAGTCACCGTTACTGGTGGAGTTTGACAAAAAACCTTAACAAGTGATTTCCATTGTTAAGTTTCCGTTACTGGTGGAGTTTGATAAAAAATCTTAACAAGTGATTTTCATTATTAAGTCACCGTTATGGGTGGAGTTTTACAAAAAATCTTAACAAGTGGTTATCATTGTTAAGTCACCGTTATTGGTGAAGTTTTACAAAAAATCTTAACAAGTGGTTTTTTCATTGTTAAGCCACCGTTACTGGTGGAGTTTGAATATGTGAAAAAGTGATTCTTCTAGATTGTACATTGTCAAGATAAAGGACAAAAAATAAGAAACGAAGAGAAAATAGAGAAATGCCTCAGTAATGGTCGGAGTAAGAATGGGAGTCATGAAGGAGACTACAACATTGGGAACTGTTAAGGGAAAATTCATCTCCTCAGAAGCCTCCATATCACCCTCAACTAGAGGAACCTCAATATTGGGTGAAGCTCCTGCGTTAACAAAAGGAACCAAGGCCAATATTGGGGGAGAGCTTGAAGAATTCGTTTGACCTTTCACAGATGCACCAATACTGGTGGGGGAAGAAGAAGCACCAGGATGAGTAAAAAATTCAACGGTGGCCTTGGAAATGGGTATAGTCCAGAAGGATGATGGCGGGATCAGACCTGGAGAAAACTGCAAAAAATAAAGCTAAGTGTTAGAGGTGGGGAATAATATAGAAAGAAAAGACACACTTTACATTTAACTTACCTCAGTAATATTACTGAAGAGGGGCGCTGCAGCGATGGGTCTTACTAATGAAGGTAGAAGAAAGATATTGGACAATTTTGAAGCCAAAAAAGAAGCTACCTCAACCTAAAATACACCAAGATGTTAAGAAGATTCACATAGTGGAAAAGATAGAAAATAAATCTCTAGAAGAGTTTAGAACTTGTTACCTCAGGAAAATGATACAAAATTGGAATGATATCGAGAGGAACCTCCAACTGAGGGGGTGACTTAAAAGAAGCTGGGGGAGCTCCCTCTGGATGAGAGGAAACGTCCACAGGGTCAATCAAAGTAACAACCTCCTTAGCAGCCTCCACCGTGCGTCTAAAGACCAAACGACGGGAATACGTGAGTCCGATCATGGGAGAATGGGGGGAGTTACATCAACGGAACCACTCCCAAAGTGTCCCCCTATAAAAGGACTCACGGTAGGATTGGGTCTTTCTTCTTCAGCTTACTGCACCAAGTTTCTAAAGGTTAGACAAATATAGTTGGTTATAAAAAAAAGGGAGAAAAAAACACATGTATTCCTCTGATCCAGGGGGAGAGTGGGATGACATCACCATTGGCGAGGAAGGAGGGGAAGCATCTAGTGAAGACCTCACCATGGAATGATGCTCGATAGTATGACATTCATCCAACGCCAGAGCTCCAACAGCAGAGGGAGCTGGGGCAAGATGTACATCAAGAGCCTGTTTCTTTTAGGACTTGGTACCCAGAGTATTTTTCCTCACACTAGCAGCGCCAAGACTTAGAGGAACCCTTGAGCTTTTCCTTCGCTTTGATCCACCTTCAGATGGATTACTAAGATAGTTGGGAAGGTAGCAGCAGGAGGAACAGCAGGAGCGTGTCATCGAAACTCAGAATTTATTCGCTCCACCTCAGCTTGAATTTTCTTTCTTAATTCCTCACTCACTTCGGCGAACATAGGAGGAGGAACGAAGGCAATAAAGAACGCTTCAAAGGGAGCTTGAGGCTGAGGTTGGGACTTAGACTTTAAAGAAGTCCCACTATTGGATCTCCTAATTTTTTTTTACTGGTGGCTTAGAAGGCCCTTCGCGAGAAGCTACATCAGTTGGAACACCTTTACTAGAAACATCTTCAGTAGGGGCAAATTATTTTGGGGTTGCAACGTTCTTAGGTTTGGGCGTGGCAGTAGGGATCATGGGGAAATAAGGAGGTAGCTCGCTGGGAGAATCTTTAGGAGTCTTGCTCAACTCAACTCCAAGAATAGGGTTGCCCTTGAGGCCTAATTCCAAGGTAGAGAAAGAAAGAACTGGGGGATACTGGGGGATACTGGGGGGAATTTGTATGAATTCATGAATCATGGCCAGTTGCATCGATCGGAATTTTATGGCAAAAGAGGTGGACATATCCACTTTTTTGGTAGCACTGGGGATGGTAACTTGACCATCTATAGTAGAAGTCACGCCAAGTACTACTGCAGAAAGGTAGAAAGTGCAGGCCTCAACAAAGGTAGCCCTCTTATTCGTTAACTGAAACATAGATTGGTGAGCCCCTTGATCAAAACCAAACTGTTTGTTGCACCTATCAGGGTTGTAAGGTTCAGAAGTATATCCCCATTCAATGAATGAATAAAGGAACCCAGGGGTGAACAGAAGCACCATGTCTTGTTAAGGATCTTCCACAATCGGAACGAAAGTGACCGTTCTCGTTGTAGAAGGAAAAAAATTCCAAGTATGGGCGAAGGTTGACTCTCCATATGGCCTCAAGATGAAGGAATCGAAATCGTAAAAAATTCCCATTATCTCCTTTCGACTTTATTTTATGGAAGCACAAGAGGCGAGGGGGGTTAATGCCTTGGCTCACAGGATAAAGAACATATTTGGCAGCAATAGCAGGAAAACGGGTGTAGAGGAAACCCGTTAAGATAATGGTATTGGAAAAATTAGCTAGGTTATAACGGCCAAATGATCGTTCCATGTCAAGGTGGGTTCGATCCAACCAAGTGTAGAGGGACTTCAAAGAAATGGCGGCCAGAGGAAGATTAAAACCTCTATCCAAATAAATGGAGATATTTATGAGGTCCCTCCTAGGCTGGTCGTTGGGTTTCCCAGTCAAGAAGAAATGGGAAAGCAGTACAAGGATGTAGGCTGGTAATTATAAAGATGTACCTTTACCCTGGCCTGTGACAGAGGTGACGTCCTTCGTAGTAGGAGCTTCGAAGAAATAGCTGATAAGGGGAGTAAAGGTAGCCTTATTGGAAGACCCAGTGCAACGATGACAAATTCAATCCAGCTCCGCTCGATCAGTAATTTCTTTGCATCCAAGGCCTCATCAAGATAAGTAAACTCACCCATGGGTTCAAACCCAAGTAGTTCACAGACATCTTCCAAGGAAATAGTGAACTCCCCCCAAGCAGCGAAGAAGGTGTGAGTTGTGAAGTTCCATCTAGAAATTAACACTTGGAGTGAAGCATTGTTATTATAGAGAGTGAACTCCCCAAACCAGTTGGTTCGGTGAAGACCAACCTTGGCAAGAGCTTCAGCATGGGAGCTCTGCATGTGTGCATTCCAGGCAATAAAATGAGATGGCGATCCCCCATGTGCTTCGAAATCGATCTGGGAGTAAGTGAAGTCACCACGATCCAACCTGAAACACAGAGTCCCCTATAGAGGAAGAAACCCCCACTTGGATAAATCTTCGTCTTCATCACCCAGCAATAAAAGGGTCATACTTAGCTGAAAAATGGCATGCATCAGAGAACTCATCATCTTTGCCAAGGATGAGACACTGATGATAAAAACGTAGTTGCTCTTGGTGAGAAAAATCTAAGGCAGTGGAACTAATAGTGGCAGCAGTAGCAGAAGTGGTAGCAGTGGATCTTGGCTGAGCAGTGGTGGTGGTAGCCTTGGGGACGCTTGAAGAAGCCATAGTAAGCAATGATGAAAGAGACGATGAGAGAAAGGGAATCAAGGATTTTCTCTCTCTATGAATGCTGGGAGTTGAAGACGATGAAGGCAAAGTAAGAAAAAAATGGCTAAGTGTTTGAATAATAGCCGTTTGAAATTTCTGGGTTCGCCTTTTGAGTTTCCCACCACCACACGTGCCAAGACGTCGGTAATCATTTCAATTGTACATATGGCACTTCGAGAAGTGTCTTGACAGTTGAAAAGATGACATTACGTCATTAATGAAGTGACGCATGGGGATAGAAATGGTTTCTTCTAAGACAAGTTTTGGGGTGGGTTTGGAGCCAAAATTCTTCTTTTGTCAAATATATCCAATATCCCATAACGTAGAAGCTGTTATGGTAGTTTAAAGTCTACGATAACTCCTCCTACAAGTCCAAACGGTGTTTAATTGTGACTCAAGTACATTAGGGAGAATTTTATAGTTCAAACAGTTACTTTGAGGAGAACTCCACAAGTTTAAACGCCAGTAATGCTTAGGAGGAAGGTTTCATACCGCCAGGGGCAGTCCAAACACAAATACCAACTATTTACAGTTGTACTGCACAAACAATATGAAACAGCACAGATAGGGGAGAATTCACTTCCCAAGAATCTGAACGGACAGTTAACAGGTTCCCAAGGAATTTCGAGAAAATTATAATAGCTACAAAAGAAGAGACAGAATAGATTAGGCTCAACGATAGGAAAAAGTCGTGATGTCCCTTCGCCAATCGATGAAAGGCCGCAGCTCTTTGACTCAGGTACATCGGGAAGAATTTTACTTTTTCCTGGAAATGATAATGATAGAAGTTGTAACGAATAGAAGGCCCATCGGATTGAGAATTTTTCATGCAGACATTTCTTATTCCCACAACAAATCTCCACACGAAGGGGTAAATATAGGGTGGGATTGAAGATAATCCCGAGATTAGAGATAATCCCCCTAGCTAATACAACAGACTCAAGAGATTAAGGCAACAAAGCATCTCAAGCGATGAAACTCAGTAAGGCAGCTCTAGTGATGCATCTCTAGCGATGCAGCTCAAGTGAGGTAGTTTAGTGTGGCAACCCGGGGAGATCTTCCAGCAAAGAAACTCGCCGAGAGAGCTCATTATTTAGTTCTATTATTTTACTTAGTCCTGTTATGTCTTTTATTTATATTGACTGTGAGCTGTAACGATTATAATGTAATTTAGTGTGAGGTCAAACAGTACTCGCAAGAGACCAAACCTGGCAGGGCCTGGGAGAGCTTTCATGCTCTATCGAACGACCTCACCGTGGGAACTTAAGAGGGACTTAGTTTGGAGGATTGAGAAGTGAGGCACTATTGGGGCTTGTCTTTACCATCTTAGATACACCTAGTAAAACACCAAAAGACCTTGATCTTGGAACCTTGGGCGGAGCAGCCATGAGTTTCATCGGGCGTAGAGTTGTGAACCAAACAATCATCTACTTAATGTCACATCTACTTTATGTGATGTCATCAGCCAGCTAGGCAATATCAAATTTGCACTTGAGTAAACCACCGTGGTATTTGGGGCTATCAGACAGTTGGTGAGACACCTCTGTGACGATAACCCCCTGGCGCACAGTGGTTAGGTAAAAGACATGTCTTGGCATTTAATGCTCATGACATGGAGCTTACTGGTCCATCAGGCATTTAATGTTTGTGACATAAAGTATGAGGGATGTCTTTCACAGTGCTAGAGGACTGAGGCATCTCGAGAATGGTTTGGGGGATATTTATTGGCCTCAACCACTTCTAAGAGGGGCATCTTATTCTTTTAGAGTTCTTTTCTAGAGATTATTGGCTAGAGAGAGATTATCATCAAGAAAGAAAGAAGTTATTGCAAAACCAGAGCTTTTACTCATCCACAATGGTCATTTATTATGGAGCTTTCAATACCTGATTGGACACCTTTGAGAGTTGGTGTGTTTGGCTGCCTTTCAAGGTGTATCTAGGGTGCTTACTTCTCTCTCCCTCTAAATAAGTTACTTCTAAGTTCATTATTGTCTTCTGAGCTATACACGAGAGATTTGTGAGTTCAAACAGAGTTTATCTTCACTAAGTTGTGATTGCGTGTCTTGTAATTAATCAATAGTGTTACTGGTTAAATTATCATTACTATACTCAAAAGGGGTTACGCTTCATCTAATCTAAACTACCCTCTTACACAATAGAGGGAAAAGCTTACCTCAATGAGGCTCAAGCTTGCTCGTATATACAGACGATTAATCTTGCTTTCATAAGATAGACTAAGGAAGGTTAATAAAGACAAGCTGGTAATTGACTTCTCTAAAAATGATCTATCAGGAGTACTGTACCCCCATGACGATCCTCTAGTAATTAAAATCATAAAGGAAGATATCATTGTCTCTAGAGTGTTAGTAGATAATGGCAGCTCGACAAATATCATGTTTTATCCATATTTTAGCAGCTTAAACTTTAAGCTCAGCCAGTTAAAGCCCTATCATCAACCACTAATAGGTTTTGTAGGTGAGAAAATCTTCCCTTTGGGAACCATTAAGATGAAAGTAATGATTGGTACATGGCCATCCAGTCGAACAGAGAAAATTCATTTATTTGTAATGGATAAAAATGTCCATTCAACCTATAATATAATTATGGGAAGAGTTTGACTAAAGAAGTTTGAGGTAGTGCCCTCTATATTTCATCAATGCTTGAAATTCCTAACCAATTTTGGTGTAGGAGTTGTGAAGGGTGATCAAAAAGTATCTCAGGAATGCTACTACTCATCTGTTAAGTAGGAAGAGCTGGAAGAAACAAAGAGAAAAACCACCACGTACCAAGTGGATACCTCTGAACCTGATGAAGAATCTGAGGTTGAAACCTTATATCCAAAGGAGGAGACAAAGCTCGTAAGGGGTTAGATTATAGAGGCAATAGAAAGCATTGTGTTAAATAATGACAAACCAGAGCAAACTACTCAAGTTAGAACAATAATGGATCTTATTCTTAAACAGGAACTAGTGAGCTTCCTTAGACAGAGAAAATATGTGTTCGCTTGGAGTCACGAAGATATGCCAGGAATTTATCCTAGCTTCCTTTGCCATGAGCTCAATGTTAATAAAGAAATCAAGCCAGTCAATCAAAGGAAAAGAGTATTCAACCCCGAGAAGAATCAAACCATATAGGAAGAAGTTGAAAAGCTTCATAAAGTATCCTTCATTAACGAGGTGAAATATCCAAATTGGTTGGTCAATGTTATGATGGTCAAGAAAAAAATTAACAAGTAGAGGATGTGCATAGACTTCACAGATCTTAACAAAGCAAGCCAAAGGATCACTTTCCTTTACCCCGAATAGATCAATTTGTGGATGCTACCTCAAGACATGAGTTGATCAATTTTATGTATGCTTATTTTGGTTATAATCAGATCAAAATGAAGCCTGAAGACAGGGAGAGCACTTCTTTCATTACTCCCCGAGGAATTTACTGTTATAATATTATGCCTTTTGATTTGAAAAATATAGGTGCTACGTATCAAAGGTTAGTGAACAAGGTCTTTGAGGATCAAATAGGCAAAAACATGGATGATATGCTTATAAAGAGCAAAACAGCGTATGACCATATTGCTGACCTCATTCAGACTTTTGATCAACTTAAAAAGCACTATATGAGATTAAACCTGACCAAATGCATCTTTAGAGTACATGAAGGAATGTTCCTCGAGTATATAGTAAATCAGCGAGGAATTTAAGCAAACTTAGACAAGATTAAGGCATTACTTACAGTCCCCGACTAGCAAAAAGGATGTGCAAAGGCTAACCGGGCGAGTAGCAGCTCCGAATAGGTTTGTGTCCCAAGCTATAGATAGGTGCCTATCATTTTTCAAAGTACTCAGAAAGAGTTTTAAATGGAACGAAGAATGTGAGAAAGCTTTTCTGGAGTTGAAGAAGTATTTGGGGTCACCTCCACTGCTTTCTCGACCAATTATGGGGGGAAATTGTACCTGCACTTAGCTATTTTTGAATCAGCCGTGAGCTCTACTTTGATCAGGGAGGAGAATGGAGTTTAAAATCTCGTTTACTACACCAGTAAATCTTTTTTAGGAGCAGAAATCAGGTACCCTCGCCTAGAAAAGTTAGCACTGGCGTTGATTAAATCATCTAGATGCATAAAGCCCTATTTTCAAACCTATATGATAGTAGTATACACTTATATGCCACTTAGTCAGGCTTTACACAAGCCAGAGAAGTCTGGAAGATTAATGTATTAGCCAGTGGAATTGGGGGAGTACGATATTATCTATGAACCAAGGTCTTCTCTAAAAGGCCAAGCAATAGCAGATTTCATAGCTGAATTCACTTATCCCGAGGTTCTCGAGTTGTAAAATCAAAAGGCCGAGCAAGGAACTTGAGCAAATAAAGTGAAAGAAGTTGTTGACAGTCAAGCTCCCGAGGAACTTTTATCAGAAAAACTATTGTCAACCTACCAGATTCCTCTTCGTGAACACATGAGATGTTTAAGAAGTGTGAGGAAATAAGGAGAAAAACATTCCACTATGGGATTTTGACAGATCAAGCATTTAACGATGATCTCCCAATATGGAGCCTGTACGTTGATGGGTCATCTTGTGCAACAGGCAGTGGAACAAGTATCATACTTAATACTTCTGATAATATTGATAATGAATATGCCCTACGATTTCAATTCCAAGCCTCCAATAACGAAGCAGAATACAAAGCTCTCATTGTGGGCTTAAGTTTAGCCCAATCACTGAATGTCGAGCAAGTTATGGTACATAGTGATTCCCAGTTAGTAGTTAATCAAATATTGAGCTTGTATGGAGGGTGAATTGACAACCAGATACCTGTCCAAATCAAAGAAAGTAATAGCGAAATTACCAACTATTTGGATGAAGAGAATTCCAAGAGTGGAAAATGCCCGAACAGATGCTCTTGCTCGGCTAGCTTCAGCTACCAGAGTTGAACTCCAATGAACTATTCCTATTAAGATTTTGGCGAATAGGAGTATAAATGAGGATCCAATGATCAATTTTATCACTATAGACATGGGGCCATCTTAGATGGATCTCATCAGAGCATATATTGAAGAAGGAACCTTACCAGCAGATATAGTTAAAGCCAAAAGGTTAAAGTATAACGCTGCTATATATGTGCTAGATAAAGGATTTTTGTACATGAGAGGATTGATAGTCAATTTGCAGCGTTATGTTCATCTAGCAGAGGTTCCAGACCTAATTCAAGAAGTACATGAAGGATCTTATGGAGATAACATAACAGGAAGAACATTTTTACAGTGAATAAGTGCGCAAGGATACTACTGACCAACAATGCGAGTGGATTGTTCAGCTTTTGCAAAAAATTATGACAAGTGCCAAAGGCATTCCAGAATTCGTAAGACTCCATAAGCTGCTAATGGCGGAGATCGTGGAGGAGACTGGGGTTAGTGTGGAGGTTGGAGCTAAAGAGGTAACAGCAAAATAAAGAAGTTTCTCACCCTAAAAAACTCTTAGCTCTAGTTTTGGCAAAATGAAAAAGGTAAGAGAAGAGGAAGAGAAAAAAAAAAGTTTAGGTAGTTGAATATTTGGGATTTTGAACGGTTGATTTGTTTTAAAAAAAAACGCTTTAATTTTCTTATGCGTGGGAAGGCATAAAGTCATCATGACATTTGGGTTATTGTTCTTCGGGAATAACATTTAAGTTATTGCAATGTCACCATGTCATTAATGATGGCACGTGCGGAGGAGACATAAAGATACTTTTGGACGAAGAAAGTTTTTAGCACTCTTCTTATTCTCAAGGGCATGTCCCATCAATTCAAAAAGTTATCAATTTGAAATTTTTCAGTGTTCCCTCACCACAGGCTGGAATGATTAACGAAAATGGCTCAGGCACATTGAGGAAGGTTCTTCAGAAAAGGAAGTTTGTTTGGAAAAGGAAGGTTCATCGAGTTAAGAAGTTTCATGCGGATGTTTCTTAGCCTCATAACAAATATCCACATAAAGGGGCAAATGTATAGTGGTCTTAAAAGTTACATGGTGATTAAAGATAGCTTCACCTCCTAACAAAGGAAGCTTAGTGGGGAAACTTAGAGAAGAGGCTCAAACGAGGAATCCCGAAAAAGAGGCCTAGCGAAGAACCTAAGGGAAGAAGTTCAGCAACGAAGATCAAGGAGTCCTTTCAAAATGGATCAGTTGCTTCTTTTATTTTGTTTGTTCAATTTGTATATTTTGTAACACGATGTAGCCTATAAGGTGTTACGATTATTTTTATAAGGAGTGAAGTTAAGTAGTATCCGCGAGGGATTATGTCAGGCAGGGATTGGTAGAGCTTTCATGCTCTATCGAATGACCTCACTGCGAGAATCTCAGAGGGAACTGTTTTGTAGGATCGAGAAGCAAGGCAATGTCAAGGTCTATCTTGACCATTTTAGATAGACCTGGTAAAACGCCAAGAAACCATAGCCCAAGAGAGATTATTCAGAGTAACCATGAGTTTCATCTCAATTTGAGCCTAATGCCAAACAGTCCTTTACCAAAAGTCACATCTGCTTTGAGTGATGTCACGCGCCAATTAGTTGTCCAATCCAAACTTGAGTAAACCACTATTTTATTGGGATTGTCAGACGGTTTGGTGTATTACTACTGTTGTGACAGTCCTCTGACAAATAGTTGGTAGCCAAAAGATGCATAATGACATTTAATGTTTATGACGTAAAGGAGGCCAACCTATCCTAGCATTTAACGTTAAGTGATGTAAAGGACTGAGAGATGGTTTTGCACGATTTTGAGACTGATATCACTTCAGTAAGGTTGGTGGCTATATAAAAACCTCAGCCACTTCCTTAACGAAAGAGTTTTTGATATCCAAAAGAGATATCTTTCTGAGAGTCAAAAGTTATTGCGAACCAGAGCATTTATTTCAACCACCGTTGATAGTTATTGTCGAGATTTTATTGCATACCTAAAACATTTAGTTTTGTGGCTGTGAGAAACCTGGGTGTTTGAGCTTCCTGCTGAGGTGTATCTAGGATGCTTACTTTTCTCTTCCTTTGGCCAAGTTATCTCAGAGGTTCATTTATGATTGATTGGGTTATACAGGAGTTCTTTTATGAGTTCAATCTAAGTGTTTTCCATATATACTGTGTGTTCATTTTGTCATTGTTAATAACACCTTCCTTGGTGATTTATCACCATAACAATAGGGGTTACGCATTCGTTTATACTATAACACCCCATCCTCAAAAGGACTCCCCTTTTATAGTAAATAACCAAAATGAGTCTTCAATTATCCACATGTTCTTGCAGTTATCCATGAGATATTGAATTTGACTTAGACAGCATGCTGGGCCTATTTGGGCTACTGAAAATTGAGCCTCCACGGTTATGCACACATAATTCCTATTAAGTGTTTGAGTAAATTCCTCAAAGAAAATTCTCAGGCAATAAAAAAATGCCAGTTGGTTATATACATATGGTATATAATTATCTTTAACTGACTTAGTGGGTTGTAAATTAAGGTTTTAATTTATAAAAAAATTTATCTCAACTTCCATAATGTTTAAATTCACACATCAGTTGTTTAGTCCTCATATTTTACTTTTCAAGGTAAGCATAAACTATTTGATCACATGTTTATGCTTGGTCCTATGTCATTAATATGGTCATGAACAATACTACTCTCAATCAACGTGATCAAGTTAGGTGATGGGAAGAATGAGAGGGAAAGGATCTTTGGACATGATTACAAAGAAGATGTAGAATTTTAATTTTCTCAAGAGTTTGTTGAAGTTAAAGGGAACACAATCTCAGTAAAGACGTTGAATCATCAATAATTGTTTCCCAAATGTTTGACTTATTTATAAATAAAAATGTTACCTATTACTACTTCCTTTTTAGTTATTATAACTTTTTAGAACTTAATTTTTAGTTTTTATTTTATAATTATAATTACATGACATCTTCATATATTTGAGTAATATAAGTCGCAGAGGGAAAGAAAAATCCATTAACTTTAATAATATAGTAATGTTGATGTTTGATTCATATTATCCTGAAGGAGTTATCGATTGGGTTTTAAATTGACCATCGTGTTATTCTTTATACTGGGGGATGTAAGAGTTAACCCGTTTATACGAATGTTGTAGTATCCTTTTTTCCATACAAAACTTCATATCACATTCACATAATAAGAAATTGCATTTGTATACTCAGCGTTTTACGCTACTTGAAATATTTTCTTTGGAAGGTGTTGTAGAAACAAACAAAAATACACCCAACGAACAATAAGCATTGCATATTTTCCATTTTGTATCCACCAAGGAGATGGTATGCATGATAAGCATGTATAATGGTGTGAAATTGACGTAAGTATCCACCAAGGTGATGGTATGCATGATAAGCATGTATAATGGTGTGTAATTGACATGTTATGTACATTATCACTATTTGTATAAATTATAGCCATGGTAAATCACATTCATAACAAATTGGTATTGATGCATATAGAAACAAGACTTTGCAGAAATAATCTTTGAAATCTTATACTTTTAATTTATTTAATAATGTGTTGGTGAATGCTAATTTTCCTTCTTTTATGTCGTTATGCAATCACCCGCGCATAGGGAACCCTCCATTTAAATTTGTTGAATGTATAGTGTGTCCACGGGGCTTCACGGAGCACCACACCACTTAATTTCACTTCATTTCATTTATACTCGACTAAAGAAACTAAAACGATGCCTCCCCTTAAATGCATTCCAAATTAATTTCTATCATCTTTATTTCATGAGCAAAATCAAAAGGATGTGCCCTCTCCTCTATTAAATCATTCGGCTACTCACTGTTTCATCTGCAATGGAATTTGTAAAGTTCGAAACCCTTGATTATCAATGTTTTCAAAAAAATTCGCTACTCAAAATGGTTGAAGATAGAACTAATGTATACAGAGAGACTTTAATAACAGATTGATTGTTTAATAAGGATAAGTACTTATTATTTCTTTTATTTTCTAAATTCAGTTTCATCAACTTTATTTTTCATTCTTCTCACCATTTTTTTCTTACCCTTGATGTATTTAAGGAATTTATCGAAGTGAATTAAAGTGCTCGACAATATAATTGAGTGGGTTCCTTCAACAACGTTGATTGAAACTGTTGTTGTGTACTGTGTATAAGCGACCTTATATTAATTTTGATCACCATGTCCTCATACATGACTGTATAGGGTATATCTTTTCTTATGGTTCGCTGATGTGATAAACATTCATATATCTTTTTATTGTATGCGTTTCTTAAGCTAACTACCCATTCTTCTTCTATATTAATTTAACATGTTTAGATTGTAAAATGAAGTTATGGAGTATTGTATTATCAAAATTTAGTAATTTTTCATTAATTTTTTTATCTTACGATCACTATAAATTTGTATAAATATTGCAGACTATTGTCGTCGTGTGTATTTGCATGCCTAGTTAGACATGCTCTTGCTCTTTGTATGCCCCTACTTATTATTCTTGATGTCAATAAAACATACAAACTATTACATCACACAAATTAAAACATAATACAAAATTATATCCATTCTCAAGTGTTTGCAAAATTTAAATAGCTTTCATTGAATATTTTATAATAAAAAATTAATTCAGTTGATTCATTGATAGGAGGCCATTTTTCGTTTTTCAATTTCTTATATATATTTTAAATAAAATATTTATATAAAATTATAAAATACTTCACATCACATGAATTGCATGCTATTAAACAATAAAATCCTTTAAAGTCAAATCTCTTGATCAACATAAAAGACTTGAATAGTATTTGAAATGAATTACCCATTCCCGCATTGTCCTAAACTGTATCATATCTCCAATTTCGTAAATTTTGGTCAAAAAAAGAAAAACCAAAAACAAAATCTTTTACATTGACGCACGCAATCTATTATTTTACCAAAAGCGCATTGAAATCGCAGACCCATTCCCATGCCCACCCTATTGTAACGTACGTGTGAATACCCAAACCATCGAAATTTTGTAACGGGCAGCTGAAACACTAACGTTATATGTAAGCACGTCCACACGTTTTCACACAATCAACATTGCCAAGTGGAATTATTGAACCATCACACGTGTCCCTGTTTTTGCCGGCGCTGAAGATGCCATTGTGTCCGATAATCGTTTATATTGACTTTTACTAACTACCAATCACACCCGTACATACATATACATATATATATATATATATATATATATATATATATAGAGAGAGAGAGAGAGAGAGAGAGAGAGAGAGAGAGATTGATAGAAAAAAATAAACAAAAAGATAGATGGGAGGTTGCGTATCCACGCCGAAGAGTTGTTCAAGAAAGAAGTTTCATAAGCGAAGAAAATCTAACAAGCGCCTTGTTTCTTCTCGTTTGTATGCTCGGTCGTCCGATAAAGTTGATCGGATCCTCAAGAATCACACTACCCACGGTTCTTTATCTCTCTCTCTCTCTCTATATATATATATATATATATATATGTGTGTGTGTGTGTGTGTGTGTGTGTGTGTTGTGTTATGCAAGAGGGATGAAAATATATGGAGCTAAGCTGGTTGCATTATATGAAGTGTTTACCAAAACTTCCCACTTTTAGTTGTGTTATATTAAATATGAATGTTTGTTATTTGCTAAAGAAACTATTAATGTAAAGCCAACTTCATTTAACTTAACTATTATACTACGTAGAATTTAAATTGATAAATAACCAGGATTCTATTCAACTGTTAAAGAAGCTAGGTTCTATCTAAAGAAGCTAGATTTTATTTAACTATTGAATTCTGGTTTTTTCATTGTGATAATTTATTAGGAAGTTGAAAAAACTCTGAGATTCTTAGGGAAGGTGGACTAAGATGTTGCTAAATTTTATCTGCTAAACTATTATAAGAAATGACTTAGAAGTTGACCACAGTGCAAAATTGGAGATTTTAGTGGTGCCTTTGAAGCTAGTGAATAACCCGATGATATATATAATTCTTCACAGAGATATCTGTAATGTTATCAATAAGTTTTATGAAAGAAAAGGTGAAATTGAAGAAATGAAGGAAAAGGATGTACATGAGAAGTTTTGTATAGAAAATTTCAAAATTATCCTCATCTACCACATTCTTTTCCAAAAAAAAAATTCTCCCCAAAAAGAGTTTTCAAATCGATCTTTCAATCAAGAGAATTCCCAAATCAATCTAGAAATTAGGACTCCTGCAAGTGGCCCTTGCTAGAAGTGAAGGAGAATGCGATCGATGCTCCAAATGGCTCATACATTGTGGATCGATTTGGTACATTCTTTTGGAGGTGGACTTTTTTGGTAAACGCATACCATGGAAGGATTGTTTTGTAATTAGCCCAAATATTTAATACGATTGTTGTACGGATGATTTGGTATCACATACATTACTTTTGAAAATGTTTATCATTCCCTCTCTTCCAACTCATTTATCTCACATTTTCAATGATTTACTTATTTCTATTGGCTTGTGATGCCATGTCGGTTGTATTGAATATTTTCTCGATGTACATAGAACATATAACTTCAATCAGTTATACAATCTCAATGTTTCTTGAATATTCACTTAGACGCAACCAAAACCTCATATATGGCGTAATTTGCATAACTTACAAATTAAAAGATGATCAGTGTTGTAAGTGTCCTATTATATTTGAGTCGAGTCTCAAGCTTCTTCCTTGTTTTCAGGTTTTTTGTGTCCGGTAGCGTTGAATTCCTCAAATAAATCTGTTATATATGATCTTTCACTAGCCTAAGTCATCTAACTTTGATGGTGGTAACACAAACAAACATGTTGAAATCATGACATGTTACTGAGAGAAAATGCCGACATATCTCACTTTCGATTTTCTCCTACACTAGTTGGGATAGCAAGCTTATGATATATTAACATTGCATTGAATAAATGGGTTATTTGTATTATTGGGTCCAGTAGATGTTTGTTCTACGAGTTTGGGATCCAAAGTCTTCATATTTGCACTTTGAGATTCAAATACTTTTTATGACAATTTTGATAATCTTTTATGACTTTTTTAAGTACTAATGACATTTTTGGACCCCATACTCATAATATGAAACTTTGGACCCCAAAATAAAGAATTGTACCACTAAATGCAAATATGCATAACTACCGGACCCTAAACTTCAAATAACTTTCGTTTTACTCTGTTTCATGCCAAATCTAGGTGTAATTGCTATTCTTATTACTTCACTAAAAGAAGTCATTATGTCATTAATAGGCTTATTTGTAGTTTGGGGTCCATAAGTTCTCATTTTAGTCAGAGGCCCAAAGTTTCACTAAGTTCACTTTAGGGTCCATATCCACTCTGTGCGACACTTGTATGAAAATAATGTGATGCAAAAACTATTGCAAAGCATCGCCAAAGTGAAAATAGACCCAAAGTTGAAATAAAAAAATGAAAATTTACCCTGCAGTGCAAATATACAAAACTTTGGACCCCAAAGTGCAAATACGCATAACTACGGGACCCCAAAATATATATGATCCTTAAAACTTTTCTTATAGCTAACTGACTTGATCTTTTATTTGTATTGATGGTAGCAGAAAGTATTGAGGAGGCATGGTTTGATTCTGTCACAATTCTTGAATCTGACTGCAGTGATGAAGATTTCCAGAGTATCACCGATGGTATTTTCTAGAGAGAAATCATTTATTAAATATTCAATTTTTTTCTTCTCATGCTGGTTCACCAGTCTTACTTATTGTCATTAATCATACCTTCAGATGTGCTATCTCTAAATAGCTCTGAAGGTGCATTTGGACCAAATTCTTCTTCTATCAGAGATTCTAAAGATTCAACTCATTCACATGATGGTGGATCCCAATCAAAATCTGATGGACCTCTAAATGAGGTCGAACCAGTTTTTGTTGATGAAATATGCTCCAATATAGATGAAAGTGATGGAATTCTTTCGAACAACTGTTTGCCTTGTCTTGCTTCTACTGTCCCCACAGTTGAAAAGAGAAGATCTCTAAGCTCTAGCCCTCCAAGTTCAAGGAAGAAGGCTGCACATAAACTTTCCTTCAAATGGAAAGAGGGACATCCTAATACCAATTTACGTGAGTATTGTTAGTGTGAAATTTAATGATTTAATCAATCACTTGGATACAAAAATACATATGCACTCATGACACGCATTAATTTTGTTTTCCTATAATCATTCTGCTTATTGCTTCTACTCTCTATTTCTTTTTTTGGCCTCATTGCAAACCCCCTTGAACTTTGTAGGTTTTGCTCCTGGATTATTTTTTATGCCAAAAAATCCTCGGGGCTTAAAGTTGGTCTTAGGAACGGAATGAAAGTTCGAGAAGTTATAATATATTAAATTATTCTCTCTTTGTAGGACATGATTATCAGTTTTCTCTAATAAAAAATGGGTGATTGAAAACATCGTGATACATTTAAATTTACAGCATTTGTGTATCAAGATAAGAGGCCTCTATTCTTTTTTATTCTATTTTTGCCTAGCTACAAGAGTTTAATATGCGCATGACTTGCTAAAAACTTTGTTCGACGCCGCACTTTCAATCTGGATCCCATCCTTATTAAGATTAACATTTCATTTCAGATAGAGAGAGGTCACCTTCTGATACCAGTTTCCCCATTGAATCGGCAACTTGGAGAGCTCCGGGTATAAGACAAATTTCTCTTTGAAGTAGGAAAAGACATTTTTAGGGAAAACATTTGCAGATCAGAGTAGTTCAAAAGTTTTTT
Organism: Sambucus nigra; assembly: GCA_949130495.1. Lineage (NCBI taxonomy): Eukaryota > Viridiplantae > Streptophyta > Magnoliopsida > Dipsacales > Adoxaceae > Sambucus > Sambucus nigra. Next base: position 148,678,778 of record OX422215.1, read on the forward strand.
TAGTGAATAACCCCTCCTTTAAGGGGTGAACTTGGAGCCACGGTGAGGTTGCCTCATTGTGACTTGGAAGTCACAGGTTCGAGTCGCGGAACATATGCAGGGGTAAGGTTGCGTACATCTAACCCCCCCCCCCCCCCCCCCCAGTACCCCCCAGTGGCGGGAGCCTCATGCACTGGCTTTGCCCTTTTTAACTCCCTCCCCATCTGAAATATTTGAGGAAATCAATCTTACCCATGAAATACTTCGGCAAAAAATCCACAATGGATACGTGTGGACAAGGTGGATGAGGAGAGTTTCCAATCGGTTGTGAAGAAGAGAAATAAAAGGGTTTAGGAGTTCGATCTTCCAAAGACAGATTTAAGCGATTGATAACTAAAGCTAACAAATAGCTCCTCCTATATAAATTCCCTATAATTAACATCTCTCTTTCGGCATGTTGGAGGGATTGGTAATGACTGTCCTATTAAAAAGTTGATCTGATTCTATCATATTTCTGCCCCTCTTGCTGGATCTTATAATTGATTCCCAGCGTACTATGTTGATTGATTTTCATGGGTGTGGTTCTAATGAGAATGGCAAGATTAGGATGTTTTGGAAATTAGATGTTCCATATTCTATTACAAAAATACTTTTAATAACTCCTTGTTGTTGAGTATTTGGTTAAATTCTCTTCTGAGCCTATTCTTGTGATGACAATCTATGCAAAGTGTCCTCAAATCGAAATGTGGAGTTCATGGGTGGATACCAAATGTTGATTTGCCTCCTCATCCAATGTTAGGATTTTACGAGTTGATTTTACAAAGTTCTCGATCCAAATGAGTAACTTGGGTATCTAGGGTTTGATTATTCGTCTATTGCAGATTTTCATAACTATGTTTCTTCGGTTGAGGTTATAGATTTGGGGTTTTGGTAAAGGCTTACCCAATTAGGAGTCCCAATGATTGTATTCATATTAACAAGATAATTTTACATTTCTGGAAGGTTTAAGAAAATAAGAAAATGTCAAAAAAGAAAAGACTTCCAAAACTAAGACCTATATAAGGAGGGCCAACATAAAAGAAATACAAATAACACCAAAATAAACACATAACCCATTACTCCCCCTCAATTTGGAGTGAAAATGTCAATTAAATCCAGCTCAGTGGATGACTGGAGAAGAAAATCCCTAACCGATTTGATGAAGATGTCAAGCGTCTACTTTAAGGTAGAAACCAATGTGGGATGAATGATGCCGGACCTTATTTTCACCCGAGTAAAGTCAATGTCTAGCTCAACGTGATTAGTCCTCTCATGGAGCACTCTCATGAAACACTAAGTGATACAGGAGCATAGTAGTTGAGGTCTATTTTGTCCTTTTTAGTCTTTTACCTATTTAGAGTTAGCTTGACTAGCAAGCTAATCATTTCCTTTAAATAGGTCCTTAGGTCCCTCATTTTTACTCACTCCCTACTTTGAGAATGCTAATATAGAAAGATAAATTCCATTTCCTTTCATTATGTTGTTGTGTAGTTAGTAGTTTACACTTTCGTCATTTAACTTCACGTCGAATTGGTATCAGAGCAACATTCGCGCGTGGGTAATAACTTGGATTTCGACGATTGGAATTTCAGATGGTTCCACCCGGATGATGTGAGAGCCACCCTGTCAACCTCACTAAACCCTACCAGTAACACCCTTGTCCCAGCCCAAGGGCGCCACCAGCAGAAACCCTAGACGGCCCCCTGGCAGCCTTGAGGGCTTTACCCAAGACCTTTGCCCCCTCGCAGCCCCATCTCACCGACCCCCAAAAACCTCTACCGGCCCCTCTATTCTGCCACTTTCCTAGTCGGAAACCTGTCATCGAGTAGATCTGACTCCCTTCGTCCCCTTTTCTCCCTTTTCCGATTAGATCCAACATCTCTCTTTTTCAGTCAGATCCAGCCTCTCCTTATTCTTAATCCTCTTCGCGACCCAAATCCTAACCTAAAAAACAGGGGTTACCCAACCGGGTTGACCCATGAACCACAAATTCCACTTTGATCCAGTCCTACCTACTTCCTCATGTCCAAATTCTACCCGAAAACCTCTCAAGAATAGAAATCCTTGCCTCTTTATCGTCCGATTCAGCCCACCTGACCCGATATGCGTTGGGTGCCCCTCTTTGAGTATTTTACCAATTCCCCCCACCGTCCCATTACCGGATGCCCGTCCTATTTGTCACCATCGGGATACATTTTGCCACCTCCAGGCAAAGCGTGCTACAATTGCCTCCATGGCCGCCTCTACTGACATTATTCACACATTAATGGTTTTCTCCACCTTCAGCCCACAGTTGGAGCTACCGGAGGATACTAGTTGGCTCCACACGAGCTTGCTTTTTACACGTTGTGCGGCCAAGGTCCGACTCTGCACTGTTATCATTGACGGCGGGTGGCTTGGCACTAGTGGGTATATAGCGCTGAGTATCATTCACCATTTGTGCCTACACGAACGAGGTAGTGTGCACAGTTGTTGAGATGATGGTGTGTCAATTGCTGCTAGTTTGTCCTTGACAGTATGATCATTCGAGCATGCACGATGGGCGTGTCAACACCTATACTTTTTAGCATCAGGAGCAACAGTTTCAATTACAGCCGATGCGTGAAATCCGCCCCGCTTGACCCTCCTCTCATTAATTCTCACGAGGACTTAACCACTGAGGCCTCAGATGTTGATCTCTGTTACGCACTCATCAGCCCCTTCTCAGAGAGAGATGTTTTTCCTGTTATTCAGGACCTTTTTGGACTCCTATGCCGATGTCTGCACACCACCAGATGATCTGGTGCTGCCACCGCTCCGGGACATAAAACATGCCATTGATTTTGTGCCGAGAGCTTCCCTTCCCAATTTACCTCACTACAGCATGTCCCCACGGAGCACAAGGAGTTACAGTGCCAGGTTGCAGACTCGTGTGACCAGAGTGTTATTCGGGAGAGCATGTCTCTGTGTGCCATTCCAGCTTTGCTTGTCCCCACGAAGGGCGGGAGTTGGCATATATGCGTAGACAGTCCCGCCATCAATAAGATAACCACTAAGTATCGCTTTCCCATTTCGAGGCTCGAAGATTTGTTGGATTAGTTGCATGGGGAACGAGTCTTTTCTAAATTGGACTTGAAGAGCGGTTATCACAACAAGATACGACTTAGTAATTAGTGGAAGACCACCTTCAAGACGAAAGATGGATTATATGAATGTACAGTGATGCCCATTGGACTGTCTAATGCTCCGTCCTCAGTCATGCGAGTTATTACTCAAATTATTCACTCGTTTATGGGCAAGTTTGTGGTGGTATATTTTGACGACATCCTAATCTACAGTTGATCAGAGTAGGAGCATCTAGATCACATCGCTCAGGTCCTAGCCGTTCTTCTGGCTGAGCACTTCTGTGAAGAAGTGTGCATTCATAGTTCCTTTGCTTAAATCTCTATGTTATATCGTGTCAGGAGAGGGGGAGTCCGCTTAGATACCTCTAAAATACAGGTAATAATTGATTGGCCTTCCCTTCCTCAGTGTCCCAGTTTCGCAACTTCTATGGCCTCGTGAGTTTTTACTCATGTTTTATCGTGGGATTCAGCACTATTATGACCCTCATAACGGATTTAATATTCATCTCGTCAGGCACAAAGTTTCAATGGACGGATAAGGCAAACATAAGTTAATAGGGGAAGTCCTTAATTACTCTACCTACGACCTCGAGTTTTATGTCATCATTATGGCGGTTAAGTTTCGGCAGGACTACCTCCTTCACAAGAAATTTGTTATTAAATTGGATTATGAGGCCTCCGTTATCTTCACAACCCACTTCGGATCAGTGATTGTCATGCTAATTGGACGACCTATCTACAACAATACACCTTCCATCTTCATTATAAACCTGAAAAGGAGAACCAGGTTGCCGATGTCCTCAATCGACGAACACACATCTTGGTCATCATATGCAGTCAGGTGTTTGGTTTTGATGAGGTTTGGGCTCTCTACCCGACCGATATCCAGTTTGGCCCCACCTATGTCGCTTGTCAGCAGAACAACGGCGCTTCGAGTAACTATTTGCTTCAGGACGAATTTTTATTTAAAGGCACTGCTATTTGCATTTAAGCTTCCTCCCTACGAGAGAGATTATTGCAAAGATTCATTCTGAGTGGGGGGTTATCCGGTCATATGGGACATGCTTGTACTCATTCCACACTGCGTGACCAATTTTACTTGCATACTATGAGACAGGTCACAAACGCTTCCATCCACCAGTGCTACACATATCAGGCAACCAAGGGCTATCACTCTAATAGTGGCATATACTCACCCATACTGATCCTGGATCGATCATGGCAAGTTGTTTCCATAGATTTTATTGTCTGACTTCTCTGCACTGCATGCGGGCACGATTTTATCTTTGTTATGGTGGATCTGTTCTCGAAGATGGACCACTTCATTCCATGCGCCAGGACACTGTCCCAGTTAGCCCTTCAGCAGTATAGAGTTTGCCGCAAATTGACACCTATACAATCTGATGTTCGCGCTCGCCTCTAGCGGGTTTACTCCATTTGTAAAGACCATGCAGACGAGCACCGCCTTTTGTGGCCTATTAGTTGGGAGACTTTGATGATTTACCTACGGATAGGGGAAGGGTCATAAGCTGCAGATGCGTCGTTTGGGTCCCTTTTCCCGATCATTTGTCGTTGTTGGGACAATGCGTACGAGGTTGATTAACCTGTTGAGTTCTGGATGCATCGCACATCCAATGTTGCGGATCTATCACAATTCTGAGGTACGCATGTTCCGTTGATCCCACTACTCCTAGCTGAGGGTCATCCAGTTCGTTCGCATGTGGACCGCATCGAGGGTGTCCTCGCATTTGAAGACATATCATCACCTTTCGACGATTGTACCCGTTACTTGGTTCGTTAACATAGTCGTCCCGAGGCGGAGGACTCCTGGATCACATAGTCACCCTCTGGATCCATATTTCTACCGCCATTATACGAAGTACATGGCGAGTTCTCATGGGAGGGAGAATGACGTAAGAGTATAGTAGTTGAGGGTTATTTTATCATTTGGTTAGTCTGTCCTTTTTAGTCTTTTACCTATTTAGAGTTAACTTAGCTAGCAATTTAACGTTTTCCTTTAAATAGTGCATTAGGCCCCTCATTTATATTCACTCCTTACTTTGAGAATGCCAATATATAGAGAGAAATTCCATTTCCTTTTATTATGTTATTGTTATGTCGATAGTAATTTACGCTTTCACCCTTTAACTTCACATCACTATTCACATCACTTAGTCAAAAGAAAGCATAATATTAGACTGGTCATCACAAAACAATTTCGATTATCATTTTTCCCCCAAACCCAATGCCTCAAGAATCAATTGAAGTCATAAAGGCACAAGTCCTTGCACCATACTCCAATTCGGTAGAATAGCGTGAAACAATATAATGCTTTTTGCTATTATATGAAATATTTGCAAAAGTCCAAAGTGGAATGCCTATCTGTTATGGACTAGCATATTCCTCATCGATGAAACGTTTGACTTCCTAAGGCATAAAATAGCCTAAGTTTTGGACATGACTTGAGGTATCTCAAAATATAATGATATCCAAGTGGTACATAGAGAATTATGAACCAACTGACTGTACGAACAATAAAAGTACAGATCCGATTTCATGTTGGTTAAGTAGATAAGGCAACAGATAAGGGGTCAAACCAACCTCTGGTGAACTGATGGATCGGGAAGCAAATCCCCAGTCTTGGCTGAGATCATAATTGGCGTCCATAAGAGTAGAAGTAAGATAACTTTCATCTCAGGAGGTATTTTGAAGAAGATACAAAGTGTAATTATGTTGGGATATAGAGATCTAACAATGAGACTTGGCAACCTCAATCCTAAGTAAATAGCGTAGAGGACCTCGAACACCTTAATAATATCACGGTTCTCACTTGAATAATCCCATAATATCCTCCCCCGTAATGATGATATTATCAAACATACACCATCAAAATAATGCATTAACCCGGAGGATCCATAAATATAATCTTAGTAACATCCCCATAATGGAAAATATTTTTGACGTCTAATTGATGAAGAGGCAAAGAGTGGAAAGCACCACGAGAGATAAGAAGTCGCACTGAGTTAACTTTGCTATCAGAGCAAAAGTAGCACCAATATTTTGTGAGATTCGTAATATGATGAACCCTTTAGCCACTAACCTTGCTTTTTAGTAGTCAATAGAGCCATCGGCCAAGTACTGTGGTGTGAAGACCCATTTGCACCGAACTTCTTTCTCGATGGGAGATAAAGAAACAAGATCTCACGTGCCATTATGTTGCAAGGCATCTAATTCCGCATCCATAGAATCCACCTAATGAGGATCCCAAAGAGAGGAGTCAAGCTTCCTATGAAAGGATTGATAAGAACTTGAAAGGTGCCATAAAAATATCCTAAGAAAGTGTGTTGAGTAGTGTTGCTAGAAAAAACAAAATGAATGTGAATGCCAACATGAAAGGGATAGCGACAAGGAAGAACTTCAGATTTTCGCTCAAGAAGATAGACCATTGTACAACAAGAATAATCATCGACAAAGGTCGCATTATGACAATGACTAAATGGGTAACTGGGGAGGGCCCCACACATCTAAATGAATCAAAGGAGGACAATTTATACGAGAGATATAACTAATTGTAGTGTTTAGAAAGTTCATATACTTCACATTGAATTTTTTTTGTCCTTACAAGCTTTAATAAAACAATAAAATAACAAGCATATGCTCTGAATGTTTGACATGTTTTGAACATGAAAGCCGTTAATGCAAAAACCGAAAAAAATCTCATAAGAGCTATAGATTTGTGTAAAACAAATGCCCGAACTTTGGTGTAGATGGTTGTAGAGGAGGATCCCCAAATTTTTACAACCCGTTAAACTCATAGCCCCCTGTTAAAAATCCTCCTCGAACAGAGATCTTGCAAGAGACATCAAGTGAGTAAGAATATGATATTTGAAAGGCAACTAACTAATAATTGGTTAAAGGAAAATTTGGTAAATTTTAAGCGATGATACCAAGTGTGATTTTTGTGGGATGTTGGCTTAAAATACCATTTTGTGGCAGCCTCACTGCAGCTATGAAGTGCTTCGCTACATCGATGGGGTGGGTTCTTTGGCTGCGGCTTCTTCCAGAGTTTATTGGCATGGACCATTTGGGAAGGGGCGGGGGGCGACTAACGAAAGAACTTCGCTACAGCGATCGGACCCAGATTTGCGAAATTGGGTTTTCTAGTTAGGGGTATTTTGGGTTTTCACCACAAATGGGTTTCACCTATAAATAGAACGTGTTAAGGGTTTTAACCCTAGATTTGAGCAACCATTACTTTGTATTGTTTGCTCTTGCTCTTGTGTTAGAGAGAGAATTGGGCACTCTCCTCTTGCATTCCAAAATAGAGAATCTTTGTGAGTGAAAATTAAAGATTCACTATCGTATCGTGTAAGATTAGTTGCTTTAGGAACCAATTTTGGCTATTCTCAATTAAGGATTTGGGTGGAATATAGGTGCCTTGGGTGAGATTAATTTTGCAAAGGTCTTCTAATATTTGTGTGATGGTTATTTTGTTTTGTGAGAAGAGAGATTATTTGTGTGTGAAGAAGGAACATATTGTCCTTCCATTTGTAATCCTCTTCTATTAGTGACACGGATCGCATGTGGACGTTGCCAAATTGGTGAACCACATATATTTTGTGTTCTTGCATCTATATTCTATTTCTTTATTTGGATTACTATATTTGGGTGATTGCTTGTTGGTCACGGTGCCCTAGTTGATCACTATACACCGCAGTCCCGCACAACAAATTGGTATCAGGTTGCAAAATTAGGGTCTAATTTTTTGGTTATGGCATCCAAGATAAAGTACGGTATGGAGAAATTTGATGGGAAGAACAATTTTGGCTTTTGACAAATGGAGGTAACAGAGATCCTTGTCAAAGAGGGCTTGATCAATGCTTTAAAGGGATAATCCGACATAACGAAGGATGACTGGTGGAAGAAAATAGATAGAAAGGCATGTTTCACGATTCATTTGTGCTTGTATGAGGAGATTAAACACAGCATTATGACACAGACTTCCGCTAAGGTTATTTGGGAAAAGCTTGGGAAGCTTTATTTGGAGAAGTTTTTGATAAATCAAATTAATCTCAAAAAGGAATTTTATCGTTTTTGTATGGGCCCAAGTACTTTGTTGCAAGATCACTTAAATGAGTTTAATAGGCTTCTCTTGGACATATTAAAGATGGAGGTGGAGATGGAGGAAGAGGATAAGTTTGCAGTTTTGTTGGCTTCTCTTCCTGTGAGGTAAGATGATTTGTTGACTACGATGATGTACGGGAAGAAGATTGTCGTTTTGAATGAGGTCACATGAACACTTCTCTCTAACGAAAATAGGAGGAAAGTGGTTGAAGGTGACGGTGATACTGCAAGCCTAGTCGTTCGTGGAAGGCTGGAGAACCGAGGTTTTAAGAGCTCAAGGTCCAAAGTCAAAGGGGCATAAGGACTGGGAGTGTTACTAATGTCACGGCGCTAGGCATTTCATTGCCTATTGTTCCAAACTTGAAAAATAGGCATGGAAAAGGCAAAGAGAAGGTTTAACACGCATCAGCAGCGGTGGCGGATGCAAGTGATTCGGAGGATGTCGACGATTTCGCTCTCATTGCAACCCAATTTGGTGAGAGTCATTTGATAACGTTTGGGTTATTGATTCTAGTTGTTCAATTCATACGTGTTCCAATCGGTATTCTTTCTCGTCCTACAAATAGGTGAAAGTTGGTTCTGTTTTGATGGCCGATGGCAGTGTTTTCAAAATTTTGGGAAATGGTTCAATCAAAATCAAGACGTATGATGGCTTGGCAAGAACTCTGTGTGGCGTGCGACATGTTTCGGGTATTCGGGTGAACCTTATGTCGGTGGTGTGCTAGACTCCATGGGTTACAAGGTGGTAATATCGGGTGGAGGTACGAGGGTCGTGGCAGGTTCTCTTATGGTGTATAGGGACACCAATGTGAAGAATTTGTATGTTCTTCAAGACAATACGGTAATATGGGGAGCTTTGTGGGGTCTTCTATTATGGCGAGTGAAAATTTGCACTTGAAGCTTGGCAACGAAGGAGAAGGCAAGTGGGGCTTGCATTTTGGTAGGATTGGCGATCTTTACTCATTCGGGTTTTAAGGGGACTACACAACATTCTGGGAGAGTAAAATCCTCTTTGAGGTGGCAACAGAAATTGCAGCAGTCCTTAAAGGTAGGCAACCCTATAAGGACAAGCATGGCAGTAGCTTGCGGTAGTCGTAGTGGCGTTCAGTTATTCCATTCGGGAGTCACAAAGATGAGTGGGAGGCAAGCATTGGGTCATGATATAGATGCGAGGGAAAGTCAGGGACGTGTTATTCTTCAACGGTGGGAGAAGATGACTTTCAATTACCAACCGGTGGTTAGGGGGCGGTTGGCGGTGGTTGCTAGGTGTGGCATCGAACCAAGGAATTCTGAGGGTGCTATGGAGCATTGTGGGTTTGACAGAAATGGTGGAGGCCGAAGATTAGGCTTGAGGATGCCTCAGACCTAGTCAGAAATCTTTGTTAGTGTTTTTTTAGGTGGTGGAGATCGTTTATTCGGGTGATATTCTTACTTCATGTAGGGTGTTTTGGAAGACTCGTTTTAGTGTGGTGGTTGTTTTCGCCAAGGTGGAGATTTGTGGGGTGTTGGATAAAAATACCATTTGGTGGCAGCCTTGTTGTAGCGATGGGATGGGTTCGATGGTCGCGGCTTCTAACAGAGTTTATTGGCATGGACCATTTGGGAAGGGGGGCGACTGGCGAAGGAAGTTTTCTGTCACGATTGGACCCAGATTTTCCAGTTGGGAGTATTTTGGGGTTCTTACCACAAATGCGTTTCACCAATAAATAGAACGTGTTAAGGGTTTTAGCCCTAGTTTTGAACTGCCATTATTTTGTATTGTTTGCTCATGCTCTTGTGTTAGAAAGAGAATCGGGCATTCTCCTCTTGTGTTCTCAAATAGAAAATCTTTGTGATTGAAAATTAAGGGTTCACTATTGTGTAAGATTGGGAACCAATTTTGGCTATTCTCTATTAAAGATTTGGGTAGAATATAGGTGCCTTGGGTGAGATTAATCTTGTGATGGTCTTCTAATATTTGCGTGAGGGTTATTTTATTTTGTGAGAAGAGATTATTTGTGTGTGAGGAAGGAGCATATTACCCTTCCATTTGTAATCTTCTTCTATGAGTGACACGGATCACCTGTGGACGTAGTCAAGTTGGTGAACCACCTGTATTTTATGTTCTTGCATCTAATTTCTATTTGTTTATTTGGATTGCTATATTTGGGTGATTGTTTGCCGGTAACAGTGCCCTTGTTGATCACTATACACCGCACTCCCGCACAACAATTCTCAACCTCAAGCCTAGAGAAGAGGTCTTAAGGTGCCGAGGTTAAATGATAGGTGATAGGACCTTAGCCTTTTAGTCCAACACTCCAACAACATGTCAGACCCCATAGCTCAGACGAATGATCCCCGTGGGTTCCTTCAAGACCATATGAAACCTGCAGCGCCTCTTATGGACCTCAATTTCTGTCGAGCAGAACTTACACCACCGAGCAGGACCTCAGCCGCCCTTCACAGTGCTTATTTAAATATCAGGCCACCAAGGAGTTCTCAGTCCCCTATACCAGGTCAATATCCCATAAAAGTGGTGACAAAATCTCAGAAGCCCATTATAGGCAAAGTCAATTTCAGTCATCTTATATAGACAATAGCAGGGTCTGTGCTCTCTCACATACCGTTGAGATGTCCTCAGTACTTCATACCTGCATGCTTAGGCTCGAGGTTGCTCGCAAACAATCAGGCAAGGCTTAAGATGGGTCCATAGAAAGTACACACACTATTTTATCAACCCAACTCCCCATTACACTTTGTCCCAGCGCATTAAATGTCATGTAGCAAAGCGCGGCCATGATCGCTCATGCATTAAGCATCATCTCCCAACAGCTCCAACTCCCACCATCTGGCTATATAAGGAGTGCTTGGGGACGGCTACAAGGATCCGAATTCAAGTTACTGTTAAAGAGAGAAAGTGATAAAGATTAATATTTATTGTTGATACCAAAGAAGTCCAGTTTTTGACATCAACATTTATCATTAATAGAAGAGTTAAGACCACTTCTTGCACCAGACTTGGGTGACGTGGCTTTAATTTAGTCTTGCGAGTCCTAAGTGAGTAAGAAGTATTTAGAGGAGTCATTCAGTTACATCCTAAGAGCTCTCTGGTTATTATAAAGACCTTAACGCTATGCTTCTTCATGACCTTAGCCAAAGCCTAAGGTTGGGCCTACTTGAATTGTTCACCATTACATTGAATATATAAAGAGAAACACCTTAACAATCAACGTAGGTACCTCGGCTGAGCTACTGAACCAATATACATCATTGTGACTTCATTATTTTAACAAATGAACACATCCTCCTCCTTCTCCAAGGAAGCATATTTGGTGAGGCTGAGGTCATAACAGATTTCAATACCATCATGAAGCATATGAGAGTAATATATAGAGATAAGCATACATATTATTAATTACAAATACAAGCAAATAATCCATCTACAAGACGAACCACTAATAAAAACCATAAGTGATGAAAAAATAGACGACTCACTAATCATATGATTAATATCTCCTAAATCCGGAACACAGGTGGGCTTAGCCGTAGCCCTAACATGAAGAACATAAAGACCTGTAACAATGGTTGTAATAGGGGTAAATGACCTAACCCTAGCAAATAAGGAATTAGCTATTGAATAGCCGAAGTATGGGACTGGAACAGGAACCGAAGGAGGAGTCATGATGATCTGAGGTGGAATCATAGTGGCTGCAAAGCTGCAATCCATTGCTGGTGGAAGTGAACGATCAGTTATGAGCAAACTTATGCTTCAAATCTGGATGGAGTTTGAAGCATCGATCCTCGTGTACCCTTTTACACCACAATGATGGCAACAATTATTATATCACTAAATGAGATCTAAATCTCACAGCCAAGGCCATCTTATCAATGACGAATGACAGCTCGAGCAAGATGGAGTTGTTACGAGCCTTGCCATCAACTGTAGCAAAGGTATCCCTAAGTATGGCATAGCAAAGGTGTTCCTTGAGGGAATTAAACTCAAATCATAAACCCATAAGAATTTGGTATGTGTGTTGCCTATCAAGTCGTTTGAACAAAAGGGACGCTTCCTCGGGTGTAAAATTACTGGGAGGTTCATCCTGGGCTAATTCCTCCCACTGAGACTATATCCAAAATAATTCCGGACCTATGCCTCCTTGGAAGCATGAGAGAGATCCTAATGTAGGTCAATTATACGAGCATCATTATGCGAGTGCACTTACATCTTAGTCCAGCGTCATTCAAAGGCTATCCATCGAATCATTGAACATAAAGATGTATAGATTCCTCTATCAAATTGAACATCCAACTCAAAATCATGCAGTTATCCATATCCCATCATTGGTGGTTGCTTTCTTCTTGGTCCACAAAAGCCATTTCCCACCAATGTAGATACGAAGGGATTGAGACCATGATCAAACTTGCGGCTATTCAATAGCACAATAGTAACTCGTTGGTCCAAGGTATGATGTGACAAAGAGAAAGTATACTTACCACTGCCCGACCCACTCATAATAGCGAAAAATAGTAAATACAGATTGAAAACATAGCTGAAAATACCTTTGGCAAAAACACTCAATCGTAGATTTGGAAAATCACCAAATAGTGCTTACAAAATATTGAAAGACAACATCTACTTAGTGCATTTGAAACTGAAAAATCGGGTAGAATAATGAGACTGAGCCTCTTAAGGAGCTGTCGGAACGCTAAATTGGGTTTGCGACTCTGCTGTAGGGAATCAAGAGGGATTACATCCCTTTCTTGTTTTCGGAGGGGTATTTTGGGGGTGAAATCTTACATTTAGGGCCGATGTAGGCCAGAGGGGGTGGAACAAGGGCAACCTTTGGCCGGAAAGAGCCGGGGAGAGATCCCACAAGGCTAGCGATCCTCTTGGGGTGTTGTCCGGCAGTAAAGGAGACGAGACATGAGACGAGAGAGAAGGATGTATACACACACACACACACATACATATATATATATATATATATATATATATATATAGAGAGAGAGAGAGAGAGAAGGATTGGCTGTGACACAAAAAGAATTTTGGTAAAGGCTTTACCAAATTTGGAGCTTATTTATATTAATTAGAGAATGCTACATTTCTGGAAAGTTAAGAGAATAAAAATGCCAAAAACCAAAAGACTGCCAAATTAAGGCCCAAATAAGGAGGCCCAACGTGAAGGAGAAAAATACAAATAACACCAAAATAAACATGGAATTCAATAGACTCGAGCTCGTACTTGGGCAATCCAGATCACTCGGTCCCTATTATTATCTGATGCTAGTATCATATTTGATTTCCATGTCAATTTATTTTCAAAATAAGTGGAAAAAACATTCAAATTTTTACAGAGGTTGAGGGGTTGCCATTGTCAGGTGAGAAACTTCAATGGTGCTCGCCGGAGAGGCTTTCCGGAGAGAAATCATTGACTTGCCAGAGAGAGATGTTGGTGACACACGAGATGAACCTCTTGAGACGGTGAGGTTCTCGTGGGATTCTAGCTGTAGATGCACGAGTAGAGGTCTTGGCAAGGAACGTCATCAAAGTTGAGTGTCAGTGTCGTTTTGTTGGTAAATGGAGAAAGAAGGGGAGATAGAAGGTGCCATTTATGGATGTGGATAGCTTTGTCTTATTAGTATTTATCTAAAAGGCGGGGTTATGTACAAAGAGTTTTTGCCTGTGGGATAATTGACTTAAAGTTCACACAAGGGACCTATTACCCCACACCTCTAATAAGGATATCTTATACATCTAGGGAATGTACTACTCTCGTGCTTAAATTCATATTAAATGGAGCTTATACATCTTGTTCATCATTATTAGTTGAATATTCAATGTTTAAAATATTTCTTATTTCTGTAGGAATACACTTTCCTCTTACCCTATCCCCCACACCCTCACACACAAAACACAAGAAAATCTTGTTGAATTATTAATTGATTGATGAGCTTCTAAATTATGTATGTTATTCATGTTTTATCATAAAGAAGGTAATAAAACTGTTGAAATTTAGCCACTAAAACATAATCTGCTTGTGGTCTCCTAGTTTCTTCAAAGGCGCTGCTGCAAAGACCAATAGCTGGTTCACAAGTTCCTTTTTGCCCATTAGAGAAGGAAATACTTGATTCATGGTCATACATTGAGCCAAGTACTTTTAAAGTTCGGGGAGAGAATTATTTAAAGTAAACACAGTTTTAAAGCTTTACAACTTCAATCCACAGTTATCGCTTATTTATTTAAATACTAATTTTTTTCTTAGGGATAAAAAGAAGGAACGTGCTCCTAGTTACGCTGCATATTATCCGTTCGGAGTTGATGTTTTCTTATCTAATAGTAAAGTTGATCACATTGCTCGCTTTGTGGAACTCCCTGTTGTTAGTTCTTGTGGGGAACTTCCTCCCATTCTTGTTGTAAATGTTCAGGTACTGGGTTTTATTATGTTCTCTCCTCACAGTTACTTTACTTATTTTCTAGACAAAAAGGATAAGCAGGAGAAAGAAAACGATGGCAACTTGATGCTTGAGCCTTGCTAACCTTTTGAAAATTTGGTTTACAGTTCCAAGAGACTAATTCTTGCCCCCCCACCCCCACCCCACTATACCGCTTTTGAGTTAAAATAAAGAAATATATGAGGTACACTCCGGCCCAGGGTTTTACTGACTCTACGAGATTTTTTGTGAGCTTTATCAACACTTTCTGGGGCTATTTCAAAGTTCTTTAATTTTGAGGGTGTGACTCAGAAGTGATTATAAAAGTGGTGTTTAAAGTCGAGATAACCCATATTATTACCATTGCTTTAATTTTCTCCTTTTCTTTTGACATTTTGGTATGTTTGGCAGATTCCTTTGTATCCGGCCACCTTTTTCCAGAGTGAAACTAATGGAGAAGGAATGAGTTTTGTTTTGTACTTCAAACTCTCTGAAAATTACTCTAAAGAACTTCCATCCCACTTCCAAGAGAATATGAGAGTAAGATTTAATCATCATAATACAAATTTCAATCTTCCATTTTCAAGGAATTACCATATTATACTAAACACTAGTAATGTGCAATATATATGCATCCTGTATCTTATTACTATTAATTTTAGTTCATGTATGTTTACTTTTTCTTCCCTGGGAAACAGAGGTTACTTAAGGATGATTTAGAAAAGGTCAAAGGTTTTCCTATGGATAACCTTATACCCTTCCGGGAAAGGTTGAAGATATTGGGTCGTGTAGTGAATGTGGACGGCCTTCAATTAGGTGCAGCAGAGAGAAAGCTTATGCACGCTTACAATGAAAAACCCCTTCTTTCACGTCCCCAACATGAGTTCTACTCGGTAAGTTTGTGATGAATTATCATATTGGTGTAATATAACTTCCATTGTCCTTGTAATAAATTCATTGCCACATTATATTTCCAGTTGGGTTACAAATGATTAAGAATCTATGGGACTTAAACATTTTGTTACGCTTCCATTCTAAGAACGATACTGGTGTGAACTTGTGACAGGGAGAAAATTATTTTGAGATCGATTTGGATATGCACAGATTCAGTTACATCTCTAGGAAAGGCTTTGAAGCATTCCAAGATAGACTAAAGCTCTGCATCTTAGATTTTGGCCTCACAATTCAGGTAAATTTTTATATATATATATATATAAATTGAGAGAGAGAGAGAGAGACTTCTACAGTAAGGGATTAAAAAGAGTCCGCACCATGCAGACTCTTATTTTTAAAATACGGAAAAAAATGGGTTGATTTTTTTGGGTGGGTTTTAGACAATTCAGGGTGCCCCTAAAAAAATCAGCTCAAAATAATTTTTCTTGCTATTTAAGAAAAAAAACTGTCAAACATTGACCCTTTTTTTTAAAAAGCCAAAAAATCATTTTGACCTATTTTTTTAGGGGTACCATGAAATGTTTAAAACCCAAAAAAAAGGGTTTTTTACCAATTAGTCCCATTTACTAAATATGTAGTTCAATAGGTCCTAACATTTTTTTTTTGCTCCATCAGGTCCTATGAAAAAAGATTTTTGTTCCAGTAGGTCCTATTTGTAAACATACAGTGAATATTCACTATTTGTACAAATAGGACCTATTAAGGAAAAAATGTTGCGATAGAACCTACTAGGAAATGTCCCAAGTAAATAGGACTTGATAGGAAGATCCAAAAAAAAATCAACCCCAATTTTTTTTTTTGGTATTTTAATAAAAAGAGTCTGCATGGTGCGAACTCTTTTTCAAGCCCACGTAGGAAATTCTTGTTGTTCAGGGCTTAATTGGAAGCTTATTTATGTTACTTTTATTCTGTAGGGCACCTATATGTAATTAGTGAAACTTATGTTATAAATAGAATGAGTTGGGAGAATGGATGCCATATTCATTTCATTCTTTCTCCCCTTCCCATATCTGATTTCTCTCCTCTCTTCTTCCTCTTTTATACCTTAAATCTCTCATAAACATAATCTAGAGTTTGGTTACTTCATAACTCAACAATTCTCCATATGATGTATGTGTGTGTGTGAAACATGTGTTGAATCGAGGTGAAGATTATGGATATTTTTAATTGTAGTCAATTGTATTTCTTTTATTGCTTTAGTATTAGAATAAATGAGTATTCTTTTTCCTTTGGGAACGTTTAGGCTAGATTAGGTTAGTAAGGAATAGTGATATCATAATTGGGCCCAATAGGTCCATGTCCATGGCATATGCTTATCTTGCCCACCAAGTATTTGAAGCCTATAAATACCTCTTGTATGCTCTCATTTTGTATTAACCAATTAATATGAATGAATGAGAATGAGTGAGTTATTTTGATTATTTCTTTTAGCAAGTGTGTGTAAGCATTCCTCTGCATTTACAGCAATATATGCACGCACTCTGATTGATACTTTTGTTTTTAATTCTAAATCAGGGAAACAAAGCTGAAGAATTGCCAGAGCAGATCTTGTGTTGTATACGGTTAAATGGTCTTGATTACATGAAATACCAGCAGCTGGGGTTGAGTCAAGATCCGCTATAGTAAATGCATACAAAATGTAAGGCTTGAAGTTAATGAAAGCAAAATTTTCTTATGAAGCATTTTTGCCTTCACTTTCTCTCTCTCTCTCTCTCACACACACACACACACATGTATATAGTTGTCTATACATGGGTATATATAGGATAGGAGTAAGGTTCATTTGGAATAGTTAAGCCTTGATAATATAATTTTGAGGTGGAATTGCAATCAATATGTATGTTGTTTAAGTTATAAAGAAAATAAAGCATTTTCACATTTCAAGTATTACAGGGAGTAAGGGGTATACCACACAACCCACTATTTCCAGAGTAAGAGCTCTTTGGAAAATCACTAAGAGGCTTACCAAAAGGAATTCTCCCCGTCAAAAGATTATACGACAAATCCAACTCTTTCAGATTTCTCAATTTCAAAAACCCATCTGGTATCATACCCTTAAAATGATTTTTCTTCAGATTCAGCCTTTCCAAAGAACTCACATTTGCCAGAGATGCTGGTAACTCAGAACTCAACTCATTATGACTCAAATCCAAATTTCGCATTGATCCCAATGTCCCTATGGAAGTTGGTAATCCGCTGGAGAGAACATTATGCGACAAATTTAGATATTGGATCCCCTGTTGGTCCCCTAGGCCAATCTTGTCTATACCACTTGAGAACCGATTATCAGAAAGATCAACATATGTTAACGATCCACCTCCAAACATGCTTTCTATCTCAAAAACTGGATATATTGAGCCTATTAGCTTATTTGAATGGAAATCTAGCACACCCAAGCTTCTGAAATTGGTTATAGTTGTTGGGATCTTTGAAACAAGTGAATTAACTGAGAGATTCAACAAGTAGAGTTGGGTCAAGCTCCCAAACCATGCAGGTATGCTCCCAGTGAGATGGTTAGCCGATAAGTCCAGTTCTTGGAGTGAGCTTGAAGTTGTTTGCATATATCTGGGAATATCTCCTCGGAAGCCACATCCGGCCAAGTAAATCCGAGAAAGTGATGGCAATTTTAGAAGCCACTTGGGGATGGAGGATATGTTTAAATGGTTGAATGATAGATTGAGTGTTTGAAGATTTCGAAGCGAGGATATTTCAATAGGCAGTGGTCCTGTAATCATGTTGTGAGAAACGCTCAACATTAGAAGTTGAGAGAGATGACCTATTGATCTGGGTAGTTGACCTGATAACCTGTTGTTATCTAGATATAATTCTGTCAAAGACTGTAGCTTACCTAAACTCGACGGAATGGGCCCCTCGATCTGGTTATTAGACATCGAAGCTCTCTGGAGGGACGTCAGATATCCGAAAGTGGAAGGTATTTGTCCAGAGAAACGGTTGTCATGCAGTGTTATAAACCGTAGGGAAGACATTTGATCCAAGCTACAAGGAAATTTTATCTCTCCCTTCAGATAATTGGTGTCTAGGTAGATAGTGGAAATCGCATTTAGTTTTGTCAACGAAAGTGGAATTTCTCCGCTTAGTGAGTTGTTTGAAAGATCGAGCTCTTCCAAGAAGTGTAAATTACCAACATTTTCTGGTATGTGGCCGCTCAGAAAATTCTTTTGAAGATTTAAGCTCACCAAATTCGTCAGGTTCGTAATAGACTCAGGTATTTCACCCGAAAATCGATTTGAATGTAGAAATAATCTTTTAAGATTTATGAGACTCCCAATGGTCGCAGGGAGAGAAGAAGAGAAGCTGTTCTCATGCAGGTAGATTTCTTCAAGTTTTGACAGCTTACCAATACTCTCTGGTAATGGACCGGTGAGTTTGTTGCCGAACAGTGACAACTTTCTGAGTTTCAATAGGCGAAAACCGATCAATGGAGGGATGGGTCCTGTTAGACCGATGAGTCCACTAAGATCAATAACTTCAAGAGAGGTTAGAAGTGTTATGGAAGGAGAGAGCCACCCATCCATACTGGTTTGGAGAGGAGCATCGCCTGAGGTGATGAAGCCTGTCAGGTTGATCTCCGTCACTCTACCAGTGGTATTATCGCACGAAACACCGTCCCACTCGCAGCAATCGAGCCCGGACCACTTCTCGAGTCTACCAGAGGTGTCGGATCGGATCCCGGCCTTGAAATCGGTTAGACCCTTGAGGTCATTCAGGTGGCATGCTTCAACAGAGATGACAGTGTGCATCACAAGAACAACCCCCCATAACAGCTCAGAGCCCATTTTGCCTGGATAGCAAGATGATGATCTATCTCATTGGATTTTAGCAGAAAAAAGAAGGGATGTTACTAATTGTGTAAGCCTGTAAGAAAACAGATTGTACAAGGAAAAGAAATAGCTTTAGTCAAAGGCGTTAGGGATGCTTTTTCTTTTTTGGTCTTCTTTTTTCCTTTACAGTTATAGTGCTGAAAAGTTTAGATATGTTTGGTAATGATGACTTTTATATATTTCTTCACTGGGAAGATAATTTCCATGTTCCTTGATTGGTGGTGATATACTGACAACTTCCATGTTTCTAGATTTAGGTCGTTTTTGAACAGCACTTGTATAATGTTTCATGTCCAGACATCAAATGGTCCTTCTAATTGTTTATGCATTTCTAGGATTGACCCCGTTTCTTTCTTTATTCCTTTGTTTTTCAAATTTCAAGAAGAATCTTACAATCTTCATGATTGTTTATGCAAGTAAAGCTGGTGAGTGTTTTTTTATTTTCATTTTACCAAAGGTTCTTCAAAACTTTACTGGTTACAAGGATATTTAAACATTTTATTCGAGGTAAGGTTGTTGGAAAGAAAATATCACGTACCAAAATTTCTCAAGAGCATCAACTCTGAGAAATCTCACTTCGAGCAAAATTTCTCAACTTGAAAATAAAACCGATTTATATGTAAGAGTAAGTGTGTTGATTTTCGGAGTCAATTTAAACATTTTATTCGAGATAAAATTGTTGAAACGAAAATATCACGTACCAAAATTTCTCAAGAGTATCAACTCCGAGAAATCTCACTTCGAGCAAAATTTCTCAACTTGAAAATAAAACCGATTTATATGTAAGAGTGAGCGTGTTGATTTTCGGAGTGAATTTTCTATAAAAATCATAAATTTCTCTCAGTGATCTTATGTGAGAAATTCTTAGTACAATTTGCCTAGAAATTCATTGAGTTGCAAATATTGCTAAGAGATTTGTGAATTATGTGCGAAATAAAGAAAACATGGCAATTTTACGTGTTTATGCATTCCAAGGAATGATCCCTTCTCATTTTATTTTTATGTTTTCCGAATTTCAAGAAGAATCTTACAATCTTCATTATAGTTTATCAATGTGATTGATTTTTCAATACTTGAACCATAGTTGGTTGTCTCAAAAGAAGTATGCAAGAAAAACTTGCAGAGAAAATGCTATAATTTAGATGATTGAAAGGAAAATAATGTCAAGTTTTATTTGGGATAAATATTTTTCACTTGGGTGACAATTAAAGATATTGAAATAAACTTTTCACCTATTCATGAGTAATTTTTTTTTTTAACAGAAACAAGTTAAATTTTTTGTTCGAATAAATTGCATAACCTATAATTGCACGTTTTTGGATAATATATTGAATAGAATTTGACTTCCATTTTATGTTGATAGATAAAAATTAATTAATAGTGCTCTTATTTCTCTCTATAGGTAGGACGATTATTCCTGTCAAAAGAATTCCCATTATTTTTGGCAAAAAACTCGCAAATTTGTTTCCGGAATCCAGAGTTTAATAACATCGTTTTTTCTTTCAAAAAAGACAATATCAGAATAATTCTTTGAAAATTGCAATAAACTGAAAACATTCAAAAATATTTTGGGAAAAAACAAAATAAATTCAGGTAAAGTGGAAAATTTTCGAACAAAATTGGATTGGCATGTCAAGGAAAACAGAATCATACAGAAAAAATTATTTTTTTAGGATGAGTTTTGATATTGATGCGATTTTTCAGAAAACTCAAAATCGGAAAAAGAGTAAATATCAATTCAAAATCGAACCAGTTTCAAAATATTCAGGAAAATGATTGGTCATAATTTTGTGGCTTTGACAAGAATCGAATCATGTGCATTTGCATGATTAACCAGTCAGGCTATACCACAATTAAACATGGGTTAGTGATGGTAGAGGGATATTTGTTTTTGCTATCATCTATAAAAAAAAATAATGAATGAAGTCAATATCTGGGTTGACTTGAACTTAACCTAGTATAAAGTGTGAGTTGAACTCTCGTATAAAGTGTGAGTTGAACTCTCGTATAAAGTGTGAGTTGAAGTTAGACAATGAAAAATAAGAGCATCTCCGATGCAAATATGAATTGGTTGCGCTTCAAAGAAGACAATGTGTATCTTATGTGGTATAAAATATATTTATAGACATTCAATTTGAAAAGAATAATGATATGAGTACCAAAATCTCTCCCAAATCTGATGTGGATTCCACTTACTCTCTCACCTGCCTATTAAGTATTCCCTTGTGTTATGGGGTCCCGTCAGGACACCATATTAATTGCTTTTGGGGGGGGGAGGGGGGGGGTTTGGGGGAGTTATTTGGGACTCATAGCACTACTCATTTGAAAAATCATCTCCAATGCAAAAGTTTAAAATGAACTTGGAAGACACATGTAAATAATTGGTTTGTTTGGTAATTGTAGAGGAGGGTGAAAAAGGTAAGGTGGAGAGAGAAAGGTGGAAAGAGTTTTGATTGGCTACTTTTACTCTTCACATTCTATCCTCACAATGTCTAGAAAAAAGTGTCACATCCTATTCGGTCAACATTCACATTTGCATTGGAGAAGTATTTTTATTCATATTGTCTATGGATCCTATGTATCACTCAACTTTCTTCCACTTCATCTTTTCATTGGAGATGCTTTAATACATGAGTTGGACACGTGTGTTTAATGTGGTTTAGCACAAGGAATTGGGCTACGTCCACAGACTAAATGAATTTTTGCATTTATATTAATAATGGGCAAAACATCAAGTTACAAATGCCCGGAAGCTAAGTTACAATTACCCATAAGTTAAATACATCAAATTTCGCGGACGCTAAAAATTACGAGAGCAAGAGAATACAAGTATGTTGTATATACAAATCAACTATTGGTTGCCATTAATGAAGTGTTAGTGTATTTATAGCTCTTGAGTATATTTGACCAAATGGAAAAAATGCATTAATTGAATTGGTTGGAAGTCACTAATGCCACTTCTTCGAGAACTTATGTAACATTGTCAAACTTCTCTCATCTGGGAATCTGAGGAGACAGTGTGTCCAAGGAACATTCTTTGGTCAGATAGGTCAACGCATTCTCTTTGGAGCCTTATAAGTTTGAAATTCATAGCATGAATTGAGAAATATTCCAAGTAGGCCTGTCAACGGGTCGAAGACGGATCGGGTTTATGGAGATCCAGATCCGTGTAATCGGGTCTTCATCGGGTTCGGGTTTGGGTCCGGGTCTTCATCGGGTCTACAATATTGGATCCAGACCCGGATCCGTTCGAGTCTTCGGATCTCGGGTCTGGTCAAATATGTACATTTATTTTATAATTATTGTATTGTATCCCCTTTTTTATTATTTAATCTTAAATTAAAATATTTTGTAATGTATTGTAGAATATTATTAGTATAAATAAAACATATATTACTTATATTTATTATATACATAAATATATATTTTTATATATAATACTTACATGTTATATTGATAAGATGTATTTATAAATATATATAAATTTATAGTATATATGTATATATATACAAAATAATAATGTAGAATTCGGGTCGGGTCTTCGGGTCCGGGTCTTGTATAAGATCCAGACCCTACCCGTTTAATAAACGGGTCTTCGAGTATTCGGATCTTCGGGTCTCGGGTCCAAAAAAATATGCTCAGACCCTATTATACGGATCGGGTTCGGGTCGGGTCCGGGTCCAGACCCGACCCATTGACAGGCCTAATTCCAAGTAAAGGGTGGTGTATGATATCATATGCTCGCTTGAGGAGTGGACAAATATATGTGGACTATGATCCATTTAGCATATCCATTGGTAGAGGCCGAGAGGCTCCAAAACTATATTCATGCTAAAGATAGATCCTTGGATATTATTATGGGCTCTAAGAAGTGCGCATGTCCCATAAACTTTAGCGCAATTTATAATTAGGTCCCTTGTTGACATATTTTAAACATTTAATGGCAGTTTACTATTAGGACCATTTGTTGTGCCACTGACGTGAACTTCTACAAGAAGAGAATTAGTTAACCCTAGTATTTAAAATTTATAAAAATTTATTTAGTGTTTAAATTTATTTACAAAGGATCTAAGAGTACTTTGCTATAAACTTTATACTTTTTGGATTCTTAAAATGGACGGGGCTTCGACTTGGTCCAATTTCAAATTCATATGTATCAAATATCAATGTAATACATGATTGACACTACTCTCTAAAGCAACAATTAATTATCAAGATTAATTGTAAAGAGAAAAAACCACACGAAAAGATTTATTCTCAATATTAGAGCATGGTCCTCATAACACATTTTATAAACCAACACACACACACACACATTGTGATGGAAAATGATACGTATCCAAACTTATTCCCAAAGCACATTAAGTGTTTGTACATTGAGATAGGACCCATATAAGGTACAAACACTTAATGCATTTTGAGATGTTTTGGGACATGTAGCATTACTCTATTGTGATTCTTGTACATTCTTCAAACTGCTAATTTATGTTATTTTTATTTACAAAACATCGCTCAACGGTATCCATGCTGAACAGTGGACATGCTTCTGCCTTTGTAAGAAAATAAAAAGATCAAGGAAAGCATCTTAAAGAAGAATGTATAATCGAAGAAAATAATAGCTTATGGGTTAGTTTTGAAATTATATAAAGGAAATTCAGATATTTTACAACTTGGGAAAAGAAAAGAGACAACTTATACACAATTCAGATTTTACAATTTGGGAAAAGAAGAGAAATAACTCATACAACATTCGTATCAATCCATATTATAATAATACAATACTCTCTTACTACATACATAGTACATGCTACATTTAATGTAGATGATCCCTTACTACATTTAATTACGTGAACCAAACACAAAAGTCAAGGGAAAACAAATTCGTCTTCAAAGGGGAAAATGTACAGACATTTTTCAGCCAAATAAAATGGTGAAAAGTATTTTTACTTGTTCAGCATTAAATTTTATTTACTATATTGTTTTAAATAACATAATTATAAGGTAAGAGCAGAACTAGAATTTTATACCCATGATTTCATCCTTGTTATAATTTTATACAGGACGGACTAGTTTTATTTTTAATAGATTAATATACTTTTTTTTTGTTATAAAGGGTAATCCCGGGCAGCTTACGCGCACCTCGGATTATTCCCTCCACTCTAAACAAGGCTTGCGAAATAAGCGTTTAATTCCTGCGATCCATGATCCCAAGACGCAGCTGCTAAGGTTCGACTCTGAGTGCTTGAATTTACAGCTACATTGGGTTATCACCTTGGACAAACCTTGGGGTTAGATTAATATACTATTGTTTTCACCATTTAATTCAATTATAGCTGAAAAATATCTCCCACCGCAACGGGCCTACAGTCTGACTACCTGCATTCTTTATAACACGCCTGCAGGCTACAGTAGGTGAAAACTTTTGACTTTATTGAGATACAACTGATGATGCAGTGGGACTTGTAACATCATCAATATCTCCAAAGTTGGCTTTTCCAGTCAACATCTTTATTGCTATTTCAGCCACATCAGCAAACCACTCATCCTCGGGCAATACACTGCATACCAAGATGTTTAGATTTTATATAGCAAGGAAAGGTCAAAGTATTTTATGATGCTAAAAATAGTTGATCACAAAGGAAACAAAGTTGAGCATAACAAATTACAAGCCATATCTAAAGTATAATTATATTTTCACGCCTTCATTTATCAGAGCATACATACCTATAAGGATCTATTCCAGTTGCAGCAACTGCTTCAATAGCTCTACCAATGATGTTTTTAATAACTTGATGAAGATTTCGCGATAAGTAACGGCCTTGGGATGAAAAGAGTATCACAAACTCCATATCCAAATAAAACTGCAAAAAATCATATATCAAATCTCTTTTACTTTTTTTTTTAATCAAGGGGGCTAATGCTATACAGAGAGAATAACAAATTTTGTTGTATGCAAAGCAATTTCATATGTCTAGCATTTTTGTAATAAGGAAAATACGGCGCGGTTTCAAGAATATTACATATGATAATAGGATATGAATGCATAATACTTGGAAAAGTAAATGAAAAACCTGTCGAAGCCCAAGAGGACCCAAAGGATTATGTCCCTCCTCAATCTCTTCCCAAAAGCTTTGATCATCAGAAAGCCACAGAATGACTGTTTCGGTGAGTCTCATCAAAAGAATAGTTGCAAATCTTTCCCTTCCAATAAACACATCTGATGCTATGCTTGCAATTACACTCAACTTTGCAAAAAGTTCCTGAAAATGATACAATTTATGAGGAATCATAGTTTAATTTTTAAATCCCACAAATCTGGATCAAGCATATTCAATGTCCTAGAGCAGCCCCTAATTCAATTTATTTAATATGACTGATTGCCAATTTGCCAATGTTGAAGCTTATTTGAATATTGCAAGATTTCATACATTAATTTACAAAGAGGACTCTTATTTTCTGAATGGTTCAAAAGGAAAAGTTAGAATATATGATTGCAAAAGGAGGTATTATTTTTAGCATTTTAATTTGCTTTTTGACGAGGTATTAAATAAATTTCAAACACTCGATTATAAATCCAGATGAAGTAAATTTGGGAAGCAGTGTCTCCACATTGCACAACATAGTACACGAATCATATGTACCATATATTTTTTTGCATCTACTTTCAGAAATTCACATATACTCTATAAAAAAACATGTAGAGTTTATTTTTATTTATACTTTTTATTACATATACTTACAGGAAAAATACACACACATTTATAAAAATACATATACATACATTATTTTACGTACTGTACATGTTTCAAGTAAAAATTTTTATTCTTTAATTCACCATATTTAGATTATGGACTCGTTAAGATATCCAAAAAATGACTTCACAAGTACAAATTTGATAGAAACTGAATATATAAAAAAAATACTTCTAACTTTCAGGACCCTTATTTAATGAGAAAAATCAATGTTTTAGAGTGTCTAAAAACTGTTCACAAGAGATTTAAGCATCAAAATTGCAACTACTAAAACAAGATGGAAATGTGGTGTTTGTACATTATTACCTGATAAATAGGAGATGGAAACCATTCAGGCTCATCGGCATATCCATCCATACTTGTATACATATCTGCACCCAAACGAACCCCACCATCTGGCGTGAAAATGAGATCAAGGGCATGCTGTCGGCAGAAGCTATCTCGCAGCTGATCCACAAAGCGTTGGAGCCGTCTTTTCAGTTCCCTTTGCTCAGGAAGACGGTTTTGTCTGTCTGAAGTTCTTCGAGGGGGCGAAAGCTTGACAGTGGCTCGTGGGAGAAGCTCATCTGCTAACAATAATGCATTGGCTAACAAAGCTATCTGTTGGGTTTCTGTCTCTGCCATCCTAACAATTTTACTTGCTAAACCTTCTAAATTTTCAGTTTCTGTTGAACCGGGTAATGCGTTTATCAGCATGTTGACATATGAGTTGAAAACTTGTAAGAGACCTTCCAAAGTTTGGTTGACCAACTGAAAGCTCTCAAGTGGACCCACATCCTCACACATTTCCTGAAATAATATTCAAAACTCAATTCTAATAATAAAGTAGAAATTAAAATATTAAAAAATTGTGATTTTGACTTAGGTTCCTCGCTAATGGTCGTATTTGGACTTTGGTCATAATTTTTTTTTAGATATTGGTAAATTTTGCGGGTGAATGTAAATATTTCGCCATTGTAAGTACCAAAGTTGGAATAAAAATTACAATCGGTGATGAAACAATTATATTCAGCAACATAAAAAGTTTCAAAGCCGCAAAAACATTATGCAGGCAGGTACCAAGACCTAAAGACGAACATTAATGAAGCACCCAAGTATAAAGAAAATCCCAAAAAATAACACTACTAATACAGAGTAAATTTACTAAAAGGCCAATAATTTATTTTCGTTATCTATTTATTGCAACAAACCAACAAGCAAAGCTCTTAAACAACGATAATTTCTCAGCTTCTTGTGCAAAAAAGAACAACTATCTTTTGAAACTATATATAGTTCATGATCCTAAGGAAATGAATCCTTCAATGTGAAGAAATTTAGAAGGAAACCAATGAAGACAAATTTCGCTTTTGGCCTCGAAAATTTAGGTCAAAATTGACATCAGCCCTCAAAGTTTTTAGTTATTGGACTTCTACCCCAATTCACAATTCCGTCATTTGATCGCTACACATCATAACACATCACTAAAATATCCCAACTTTTGCCCCCCATCACAATACATATCATTTGAATTTGATTCCCCAATTGTTTTATATATTAAAGAACTTCTGAGTGGAGATATTTTGATAATTTATTATGATGAACAATGGTCATTTCTTCGCAACAAATCGGAGAGAGTCCAATAAGAGATATTTGGGGGGCTAATTTCAGTTTTAATCTAAGCTTTGGGGGCGAACCGTGTAATATCTCAAAGTAAATTACCTGAACCATCATATTGAATCTGAGAGCACTGCTAGAAAGCTTTGGCTGGGATACGATACTACTACTACCAAGAGGTGCAATACCAAGAGAGCGTACACCAATGGGTGGATAAGTGAGGGACCAATCATCCGCAGCAGCGAGTGCAGCTGTGGTCTGTTCAATCCTTTTCAGATTAGTCATCAACGCTTGTTCAACACAAGGCTTGAAGAGTTTCAAGAGGACAGGAGAAAGGGCCATCCCACGAGCCTCCAACAAATAACAGTGGCCCAAGCATATCTGAACACACTCAGCCACGAGTCTTAGCCCCCCGGAGGCAGCTGGCGAGCCGAGGACGTGTCTCTTCATAAGAACTGTGAAATTCTCAGTCCGGTTAACCGCCCAAGTAACCAGTTCAGATGCATAGGCTGGCTCGTCTCCAAATATAGCTAAGGAGTCACTTGCAGCCTGTGCAATGGTGGAAAATACAAGCTGCGAAAGGGCAGCTGTGTATGCTACTCCGTGGGATGTGCCGGACGGGTGAAGGCCAGTCATATTACACTGCAACTTCTGGTGATGACATTTAAGAAGCAAAGTATGCGCGCGGGGACCATCGCCAAGTTGTTTTAGGGATTGTACAGCCGAATGAAGCTCAACGCCGCTGGTAGAAGGCTGGCAAGCCGCCTCCACGAGCTGATCAGCTAATTTTTGCCTCTGTTCAGTTATGGTAGTCTGCAATGACGAAAATGCAGTTGGGGTCAATGTTTGTTTGTGATTGGCTTCTTTTGCTATGTGTTCTCCTTCATCCAGAGCGGCTAAAGCTTCATCCACTCTTCTCTCGGCTAGTAAAACTTCCAACGTCTCCATAAACTGCACTAACCATTTCTCCATTTTTGAAGGTTCCCTTTCTTCTAAATCAATATTCTCCTCCTCTGTAGAACCTTCGGGAGCAGTGGATAAAGATTTGACATGAACTCCATCAGCTAAACCATTAATAAGAGCTGCCCGAGTAGATAAGAGGTTTCTTAAAGAGAGAAGCAGACCCTCAAGATCGGAAATCTCCTTAGATGTACTGCATGTGTAAGAAATAAATGTTATTTCTGTATAAAATGTACCAACATCGTATATAAATTTCACTTGTGATTGTTGACTCGTAAAGATATAAAAAATGAGAAATGCAATTAAGACTTAGTAGTAATATATATATATATAGCAAAGAGTAAGGACCACATTTGAAGTCCTTTCCAAGAAGAGTGACATATATTACTGAAGCTGCAATGACAGATAAAATTCCATTATTCTGTTTTATCTGAAAATTTGGGGTATCAAGCCCTACTAAAGCCACCTGACTAATCCCTAAGGTACGTTTTAGACTCTTCAATCTGTACACATCAGGGCACGAGGCGATATCGAGAATATACAAACTCTTAGACATGAAACTACCCTCTTGGGTTGTCAAATGTATAGCATGAAGTGCCACTTCATGAGTGATTTTAAGATTTGTTATCCAATAAAATCACCTATCCAAGAGGTTTTAGTCAAATCCATTCTAGCACAGTTGTTAAGTGATAGATAACATCTAAAGTGGCAGCAATATTGTACTGAATTGTATGCTATACATGAAAATCGCCATATGCCACATTTGGGTTTGGGGGACTCTCACTTTGCATACACGAAATGCTGAGGTGACGTTTTGTATCTTCGTAAGTTAAAAAAAGGTTTGAAATCAATTGAGTTTGACATGGGGTTTCATTTCATGTTTGAAACCAGACAGAAAGCACAGCCACCTCTCAGTGGCTCTAAGTTGCAGCCCAAGTATTTGCAACAAGCTCTAAAATGGCAGCTGCTCCTTCTTTTCTATCTTGAAATCGCAGCATCCCCCTCTATTTTTACCATCTCTAACCTATTTCCATTTCCTATATTCGAAACAAATAGGTCTTGAATTGTGATCCAACTACCATCCCCATATTTTCGCCTTTGATTTCAGTTGCACCAAGTTCCTTCAAGACTCCAATTCTCTCAAACCTCTGTTTTTTTTGTGTATTACGACTATATTTTAAAATTAGATTACTTTATAACTGATTACCAATCTTGTAGCTCTACTTTAAATTCCACCCAATCCTCTAGTTGATTAATACTCTTCAGCATTTTGTTTTAGGGTTTTATATATTTGATATATGTTTCAATTTAAATGATGCAGGAGCATAGGATATACTTGTCTTAGTATAAATAGCTATTGAGGCCCTCATTGTATCACGTTTGACATTTTGAGATTGAGAGCTTAGAGAGAGAAATAAGAAACCCTCTTCCATTTTCCTAGTAGTTGTTGTTGTTGTTGTGTAGATAACTTCTTTTTTTTACGCTTCCGCACCCTAGTTCACGTCAAATTGGTATCAGAGCGTGGTTTGTTCTTGGATCAGCCATGTTTATTGAAGATTGGAACTCTAATTGGGTTCACCCGGATGACTTTCGACCAAACCCTAATCAAACCACGCTCTGACACACCCTCAGTAACCTAGAACCCTACCACCGCTGCCCTGACAATACCAAAACAGCCCCAGCAGACCGGAAATTACAGTCCGGCCACTGATTGCTCTCTACAAAGCCGGACAGCCCAAACCCTTCCATTCCGAAGCCAACCAACCAATGTCAAGCAGCCAACAACGCCGACCAAGTCCACTGGTCTGATCCGCACTCACGCCGAGGATCTCAACAAAAAAAGGATGCCGCCTCCTGCTGTGATGTTATCCACCCAAAGACCCATGCGGGTCACCCCCGATACGGCCCCATTCCAACCGTGACCCAAGTTGAAGACTCGAAAACAGAAATTAAACCCAAGATTTATTCAAACACAAACCCTAGCCAATTTCCACAACACAAAATCAGTCCCAAACCCTATTTTTCCCAATCCCAACCAAGAAACCCTAACATTCACACCTCCTAAAAAAAATCAATTCCTTGTATAAGGGTTGCCCCTCTTTGGGTATTCTTCCCATTCCTACCAATGTCCCATTACCCACCGCACAATCCATTTGCCGCCAACGTGATTCTTTTTGTCATTCTCAAGCAAGGCTCGCTGATGTCTCTACCGCCTATACTCATACCGTTATGATTACGACCTCAGTAGATGTCCAGTCACCTCCTCCTAGTGATGATGCATGGATTCGAACGAGCATTTTTTTTACTCGTTGCACCGTGAAGGGAAGGTTGTGCACGGTAATCATAGATGGGGGAGCTAGTGATAACTTGATTGCACAAGAGATGGTAGATAAACTAAAGCTTCCCACGGAGTTATTGACTACACCGTGCGTATTGGGTGGTTGGATAGCGGAGCCATACTTGCCCCGAGTCGTCAGTGTCGAGTGGCTTTCTCCATCAGGGACTATCATGATGAGATTCTTTGCACCGTGGTTGACATGAGGGTAGCCACTTGCTTTTGGGGAGGCCATGGAAGTTTGACCATAATAGTATGCATGATGGTCGAGCCAACACTTACTCTTTTACACATGGAGGGTGGAACTTTCTTCTTCGCCCCATGAGGCCGTTTTCGATGGCTCGACCTTTGGCCTTACTTGTTTCGCATGAGGAGTTAGCCACCGAGGCCGTAGAGACAAGGGTGTGTTATGCTCTTATTAATCCCATCACCACGCCGGAGACATCCGTTCCGCCGTGTGTTCAGCGTTTATTGGATTCCTATAGTGGCGTGTTCACTCCCCCAGACAAGCTTCCTCACCTTCGGGACATACAGCATGCGATAGACTTCATCCCTGGGGCGCAGCTCCCCAACCTTCCCCATTATCGCATGCCCCCCATAGAGCATGCGGAGCTACAGAGGCAGGTCACCGAGTTGCGTGACAAGGGGTATATATGGGAGAGCATGTCGCCATGTGCGGTTCCGGCACTCCTCGCACCCAAGAAGGATGAGAGTTGGCGCATGTGCGTGGATAGCCGTGTCATTAATAAAATCACGGTGAAGTATCGGTTTCCAATTCCCCGGCTCGAGGATATGTTGGACCAACTTCATGGAGCGACGATGATTTGAAGAGTGGGTACCAGCAGATAGGTATGAGGCCGGGTGATGAATGGAATACATCTTTTAAGACCAAGGATGGACTTTATGAGTGGACTGTGATACTTTTGGTCTATCCAATGCCCCATTCACGTTCATACGGGTGATAACTCAGATTTTGCGCCCATTCTTGGGCAAGTTCGTTGTGGTGTATTTTGTTGACATCTTGATTTATAGCCGGTCCGAGGAGGAACATTTGCGCCATGTGACTCAGGTTCTGGAGGTTTTACGAGTCGAACGCTTTTTCCTCACGTTGAAAAAGTGTGCTTCTATGGTTCCATCTATGACTTTTCTGGGATATGTCGTATCGGGAAATGACGTTCGGGTGGACGACGCCAAGATTCAGCGATCGTGAATTGGCCCACCCTCACTTCAGTGACGCAGGTTCGTAGTTTTCATGGATTTGCGGGGTTTTACCGATGTTTCATAACAGGGTTCAGCACTGTCATGGCTCCGCTTACAGATTTGATGGGCACTTCTTCGACAGCTGAGCTCAGATGGACTGAGGAGGTTGATTGGGCCTTCACACGTATCAAGGAGTTGATGACAACCGCTCATATCCTTTCCTTGCTAGACTTTGATCAGTTATTTAAGCTATCTTGTGATGCTTGCAAGACAGGAGCGGGCGCTGTCTTGAGTCAGAATGGAAAACCCATTGCGTTTTTTAGACAGAAATTGACTGGAGCGGCTCAACACTATTCTATTTATGACTTGGAGTTCTATGCGGTTGCGAAAGTCGTGAAGTTTTGGTCACCCTACCTCTTCCATAAGGGTTCGTGATCAAATCGGGCCTCCATAGCCAGCGACGTGTTAGTAATCGATACGCCAAGTGGACAGCCAACCTTCAGCGCTATACCTTCCACCTTCAGTACAAGCCTGGGAAGGAGAACATGGTAGCGAACGCACTTAGCCGACGTGCTCATGCATTACTGACCTTGCGGAGTCATGTTTTTGGGTTCGATGAGATTCGTGACCTCTATCCGACTGACATGGAGTTGGGGCCCATTTATGTTGCTTGCCAGCAGGGCAATGGCGCATCAGGCGAGTACTTGTTACAGGATGGATTTTTGCATCGGGGGACAGCTTTGTGAATTCCTTGTAAGAGAAGATTATTTATCAGGTTCATGGTGGTGGTTTAGAAAGTCATTTGGGGAAGGCCCGCACCCATTCTTTGTTACGAGACGGATTTTATTGGCCCACCATGCGGCGGGATACTAATGCCTTCATCTGTCGTTATACTTGTCGGACGGCTAAGGGTCAGCACTCCAATGCCGGATTGTACACACTCCCCTGCCGATACCCGAGCGCCCGTGGCAAGACGTTTCGATGGATTTTATTGTGGGCATTCCCCGTACTTCTAGTGGGCATGATTCTATTATGGTGGTTGTTGATAGATTCTCCAAGATGTCACACTTCATTCCATGTTCTCGCACGATTAACGCTTCTCATGTAGCGACTTTATACTTCTGTGAGATTGTCCGCTTGCACAGCATCCCCCGTAGCATTACTGCCGATCGCGATGTCCGCTTTACAAGACATTTTGGCGGAGCTCTAATTTTCCACTGCATTTCATCCCTAGACAGACGGCCAGACAGAGGTGGTCCAATTTGCTTTCAACAACGCTGTCAACCGTTATACCGATTTCTTCCCTTTCCAGATTGTGTTGGGTCAGTCCCCCACTATGCTTATTGACCTCATCGAGCTCCCACCGACAGTTCCTACGTGTCCTTCTGATGAGGAGTTTGCAGCTCATTTGACTTCCGTACAGACCGATGTTCGTGCTCGTCTCCAGTCCATTTACGCTTCTTACAAAGAGGCGGCATCGCCGCTTCGTCTCATACAGCCCGAGGATTTAGTCATGGTGTACCTCCAGAAACCACGGCGTGTCGGCAAAGATAACAAGCTTCTTATGCGCTGTTTTGGGCCGTTTCCTATTGTTCGTGCTAAGGATCATTCTTAATTTAAAAATGACGAGTTATTCTCACAAGATTCTATAAGGAGTGTGCAAAATCGGACCTTGGTTGGTGATTTTGATACACATGTGCATATAATTGATGCTGAGTCTTCTCCAACTTCAACAAAACATAGAATGTGTGAAAGGTCAAGTTCAAAATAAAATTAGTGTAGGTTATGGCTATAAATCATATATTTGTTTCTAATTTGATCGATGGGAGGGGCGGTGAAGGGGTGGAAGAGTAGTTGTCGTTGGTGATGCTTGACCACTATGATGAAGATCTAGATAGAAGCTCATTCATCATGAGTACTCTTGATCAAGAAGATGATGACATTATGTTGGATGAGAATGACTATTATAGATATTTCATTTGCCTGTCAATGTTTTTCAAAATAAGTGTTAAGAATGATACATTTATGTAATATGTGATCACTTGTTTTGAGATGTTCTTTTCTAATGTGTTTGTGCTATAATTTACTATTTTGGGTTTAAATTATATTTCTAATTTTTTTTAATTATATAAATCAAATAACTAAATTGGTTATGCGAACGCAACATATCAATCCCAATTTCATACATTGGGTAGAAGAAAATAAATAAATATTCGTGAACTTTTTAGAAGAGCTCATGGAACCTAATATCACTATTGAGATTTGGTACAACTAATCTTCATCGAGCTACTCTCAAAGTTTTGAATGTGAAGCACTTTTAGCAACATATAAAGGATAAACAACCAAAGGTAAGATGGATGGTTGTTATTATAAACAGAAAGACAATATACAAAGATACAAGATCAAATGAAAACGTAACGAAATTGGGAAAATTCATTGATGCAAAAATCAGGGGATATCCTGCTTACCGTATAAAGGCTGAATAATTAGCATAGACACTTTTACGCATTTCCTCTGCAGAAGCTTTCTTCAAATCTAAAAGATAAGCGCCCAAGTGCCTTATTTCCTGTCAATGATGTACCTGATCACTAACCTCGTACGTTGAATTCTATAAAATTAATGAAAAAATGGAAGTGCAAATATTGTAAAAGAAAAAACAAGATTGATATACAGCACAAACACTAGCTTCTTTTACTACCGCTGTAAAGTAAACAATATAAAAAAATATCCCTGAAAATCACACATCAAATCACTGATAATACAGATAAAACGAAGTGCCACCAGTCAATGGCCATTCAAACGATGATCGCTTCAACTATGGTGTGCGGCTCAATATCTTTAGGCTTTACAATGAAGTCTTAAATTTAATATCATATAGTGAGCGGACCATGATGTCATATTATGACACTGTTATATAACAATATAAATCTGTCATATTAGAATTTTTCTTGACATATAAGAAAATTTTCCTGTTATATTAGAAAATATTTTTGTCATCTCATACGAATACATATAAACGGAAGCACCATTCCGTCCTTCTACAACGTGTCCCTGTTAGTGTACAGCTCTCTATATTGAGCGTTAAGCAAGCGCCATTTCTCATTCTCTCAAAGATCTTTCCCCTCCAGATTTGTACAAACCTTTGCTCTCCCCCAAACAAACATCTACCTCTCCTTTCTGTCCATTTAGTTACTTTATCTCGCTCTCAAAAAACGGCGCTCTCACTCTCTCTCTTTCCACTGGCTTCCACTCTCTATCATTCCATCCATGGTTCAAAGTCGCGGTATCGGTCTATGACTCGGACGCTCAATTTTAAACTCGGTATCGGTCTCAGTATCGGGCGATACCCAACGATACACTATTTAGAGAACCCAAAAAAAATATAAAAATATATAGAAAATTTTAGAAAAATAAGAATAATGATACGACTCAATTGGATAAGTATAGAATCATCATTTAATATGCATAAAATTGTCTAATTGGTTATACTGACGTTGTGTCACACTTGCCAGCTGCAATATCCCATAATAGTTCAATAAAAGGTTAGCAAAACAATTTTGCATAAAACTTTACACATGATTTTACAAGGATAAACGTTATAAATTATAATATATTATTTACACATTATATTTTTCATAAATGTAATAATACTCATTATTAATTAAGTAAATAATTAAATTTAATCAATATATTTTGAGTAATCTATTCTTCATAAATACAATAACAGTACTTATTATTAAGTAAATAAAAATAATTAATATATTTTAAGTGAATAATTATGCTTTTTTTAAAGGGATCTTAAGTGTGTAGTCCAATTTTTTAAGATTTATTTGTAGCCACTCCCATGTCTTTATTTTTTAGTTATTGGTCCTATTGTAACCACTATGGGACAAGTGTCATTCTCGGCAAAAAGGAAGATCAGCGGTTACAGAGTAGTTATAGACGATTTTGGGTGGTTATCGGACTTATTACAAATTTAAAAATACATGGGATGGGAGCCTAACAAACCTTAGAAGATGGGACTAAAGCCAAAAAAACTATTTTTTAAATATATTTAAAATAAATAAATACTAAGATATATCACCGATATGAACGATACTATCGAGATATTGTCGACATATCACCGTTAAAGCCCGTGACTACCGAGATATCGCATATACGAGATATCGCTGATATGGCCCGATCCGTATAAAACTTCTAAAAGTCAATTTGTAACGCGGAATCGAATCGGTGGATATCGATACCTAGTCAACTCGGCAGTATCATCTCGGTATCGGCCTTTATTTTGAACCATCCCATCTTTATCTCTCCCACCATTTGAATTGACAAATCCACCTCTCCAAAACCTCCAGAACCTCACCTCTAAAATCCATCCTCTCTCTATCTTATCCATGTTTGGAACAATAATTAAGCCTGTTACAGGCAAGTTTATTGGCAAACCTCAATGTATTTTTTTCTTCTTTCAAATTAGAGTTTGTGTAGCTTTTGTTAGAATCCCTTTTATAGAAATTTCTATTCTGATGTGGGGGTTTTCTTATGATTTTATGTAGGGGTGAACAATTTGGTGTTACATCTATATAAATATAACTGTAGGTTATTTGCAAAAACTTTCATTTACTGTCTTGGGTTTCTTCCATTTTGATCACGATTCCCCCAGGTCTTTGACATGTTTATGAACCACCTCAAAATTGTAAAAGTTCGTAAGATCTTAACTATTTTCAAGTTGTATTATTGTATGAATTTTTATGATTTGGGTTGGTCTGAATTTAGGATTTCTTGATTTATTGGTAATGTTCAACTTCAGTTTTAAGGTTTCGTCATTGGGACTTCAAAAGTTCAAGAATTTGACGCCCGTTTGTTATTCCCTCTCTCTCTCTCTCCCTCTCTACCTATATATATATATGGTCGGTTTTCAGCACTATTATCTCAATACTACATCAATTATTCTTCTAAAGGTGTATGGAAAAAATTAAGACTGAAATGGAATTGGTATGCTTTGGATTTTGAAATTGAAATTTTTTGATGTTGGGCTTTTCAACACTTGGGGACACTAATCTATGTTTGGGCTGCCGTCTTTATTATTCAAAGATGAGCTTTGAAATGCCCCATTAATAATATCCGGTGAAAATTTCAAATTCGGTAACTTGCATGAGTTGTGACTTTGGGGGGGGGGGGGGGAGGAATGCTTGAGCTCCTTCTCTTCATTCTCTGTTTGTTGTTGTTTCTCTCTTCCTACAATTATAGAGTCCTTTTACATTATTTTGCTGCAAGGTTCTAAAAGGCGCGAGGCGTGGTCGAGGCGTAGAGGTCAAGCCTCAAGCCTTAGGAGCCTAGGCGCGCCTAGGCGTAAAAAGGCGTTTTTCCCTTTTTTATTATTTTAATTATTACAAGGCTAGTAATATAATAAAATAGTACATATCTTGAATTTTGAAAATATATCCATATGTTTGGTAGCCATCTTTCTCATATTCATGCTCCATAATCAATATTTGTCAACTAATCATTTGTTTTTTTAAAAAAAAGTGTGCCTTAAGCCTTTTACCAAGAATAAGGCGTAATAAGGCGTAGGCGATGCGTTTCTCTCAAACCTCAAGCCTAGGCGGGCCTTTTAGAACAGAGATTTTGCAGTATATTTATGTTTACAGCTTGCTGTGGTCTTTGTTTATGGTGTTTGTGCTGGACTCTTACTACTGTTACAGTAGTTAAAATGGTGAACGGTATATCTATCTGGTTGGAGTTAAAAAATTGTCCAATTTTGAATAAAAGTACAGTGTATAGGTATTTGATTTTGGACACAAAAGTGAACAATATCTAGCTGTTAATGGGTGAAAATATTTTCTGCATTGGGTATTCTATATTATTCATCCAGCATATTTTATACTCCCTCCATCCCAAATTAATAGTTCTCCTTTCCTTTTTGGATCGTCCCAAATTAATAATCTCTTTCTTTTTTTGGACGTAATCGACGCACCAAATTCCATGATAGAACAAGGCTTAATCTTGGTCATTGATTGAGTGAATCCTTAAGGACCGTCATTTTCAAATAACGTCGATTAATCATGTAAATCTTCAAAATTATTACTACACTATACAACAATTACACTACACAACAACAATAACAAAAAATAAATTAGACTGGTGAAATGGGTTCTTTCTCTCTCTATTCTCAATTATCAATATAAAGAGTTAGCTTGCTAGCGAAGCTATTACCCAAAAAGACCAAAAAGGACAACTAATACCTTAAAATGACACGTTAATCCCAAACATGCTTGGAAACTAATTAAACACTAAAAATAAAAGAAAAGTACAATAAACCCTAAACTAAAAAATGGAAAATAAATGATAGTCGGATCCCGTAGGCACAACCACGCACCATGTGTCGCTAGAAATCTCATATACATCATTCTCCCCGTCTTCGAAAAAGCTCGTCCTCGAGCGTGGAGGGTAACTCATCAATGCCACATGAATACGTGTCGGTACAAGTGTTATCTTCCAAAGTAAAGCAAAACTCCAAATCAAATCCAACACGCAAATGGACCAACCGAATCTCTGTTAAACCCATATGGACCTTCAACAAGTGGGTCTAATATACCCGAATCTCAACCAAAAACTAACGACCACTCAGCCTTCTCAACACTATAAGCACATGGTTGCAACTTGGCTTGGTGGACCCTTGAATCCGACCTGACGATACAAGAGGAATGAAGACGGCGACAGCCCCGGTGACAAATAGTCGGCAAATGTATCCCCGGTGGGTACATTTCTCATGAAAGTCATATGTTGTGTAAAAAAATGACCGGAATAGAGGTTAATAGGGAGGGTGAGAACGGCTCAAAGTAGGGCAGGCCCGTTTTGGGTTGGATTGCCCTGTGGTTGGGCATGAATGAGTGGGAAAAAGGGAAAATTAGGGTTAGGCGGGGGTGGGGCAGTTTTGGGGTAAAAAGAAAAGGCTAGGGTTTGGTATTTGGGGTAAAATTGGGGGTGGGGTAGATTAGGGTTTGTTTATGGGTTTGAGAACTAGGTTTCTTGGGATTTAGGAATATAGGGTCGGGGATTGAGTTTTTCTTGAACGGTGGCAGCAACTTCTTGAAATTCCAGCTGGTTATACACTGTTTTGGTCACGCGGCATGCGGGGAATGGGTAAAAATGGCTTCCGTCAGCCTTTTGTGGTGCCAATCTGCGTGGTGGTTGGAAGGAGTCACCGCTAGCAGCAAGTGGGATTCCGGGGTGGTTGCGGCAGTGGCTGCCCTTCTGTGGTTGCTGGCGACCTGCCCTTGTGCTGCCAGAAAATTTCCGGCAGCGTTTGTAGTTCTGTGTCCCTCCCGGTGGAGCATTGGTGGCGGGGAGGGGCCGATCTTGGCTGTGACTACATGAAACACAGAGGCGGAAGCCATGGGGGCTGTTTGGCAGGGTTTCCGATCAGATATAGGCAGTTCCGTCCAGTGGGGTTGGTCGGAATTGGGTGGGGTAGGTTTATGGGTAGGTTTGTTGGGTTCTTGATTAGGGTTTGTAGGTTCATGAGTTCTTGAGGGTTAGGGTTTGAATTTTAGTTTGGTGGGTTTCTTAGTTAGGGTTTGGGTTAAAAAAATGAAGACGGAGATTTATGTAAAATGGGGTTGTGGTTGTGGCAATAGGAGATGGAGGTGAAGGATGGTGGTGGTGGAGTTGGAGAGTGGAGGAGCTAAAAGAGTTGGTATCTCCTCTTTTAGTGGTGATGGAATTTAGGGTTTCCATTCACTCGATTCTCTTTTGGGCATTTATCAATCTTTTGATTGAAGGGTTGTCGTAGTTGGAATCTCCACTCGTGAGCTGCTTCACGCACCCCGACGAACACCAAGAACAAACCAAGCTCTGATACCAATATGATGTAAATCTTCAAATGCGGAAGCGTTATTACTACACTACACAACAATTACACTACACAACAACAACAACAACAACAACAATAAATAAATAAATTAGACTAGTGAAATGGGTTCTTTCTCTCTCTATTCTCAATTCTCAATATTCAAGGTTAAGTACAAATGATGGCCAAAAGGCCTATTTATAGGAAGTGGAAGAGTTAGCTTACTAGCCAAACTATTACCCAAAAAGACAACTAATACCTAAAAATGACTTATTAGTCCCAAACATATTTGGAAACTAAATAAACACTAAAAACAAAAGAAAATTACAATAAACCCTAAACAAAAAAATGGAAAATAAAAGATAGTCGTCTCCCGTAGGCACAACCACGCGCCACGTGTCGCTTGAAATCCCATATACATCAATTAATTTGGGGCGAAGGTAGTATAAAAGCTTATATAATGGCCTTTCAAAATATTTTCTCCCGTTTCGTAAATGTCCATTAGAGATGGCCTAAGGAGATAATATAAATAGGGGTGGATGCATTTAGAGGTTATGGTGGGCATTTGCCCACCTTATGTTTTGAGATTTTCTAAGATTAAGAATGTATATATATATATAGGCATACGCTCAAATGAGGTTCTTAAATGAGGTCCTTATGTGAGGTCCATAATAAGACAAAAGTAAGACCTTTAGTAATATTCTATTTTAGACCCCAATACCTTTAGATAACAATTTTGCATTTTAAGCTTTAAGACCTTAGAAATAAAAACCTCACCGAATTCCGACCAAAACCCCCCAATTCTGGTATCAGAGCCATAAGACATTCCTTTTAGACTTGTAGTAAAAAGAATTTAATGCCCTTGGGATTTATCCCTCGCATTTACCAAGATATTTTTGGAACTAGCCCAGACTACCAACCTATACCCATAACTGATTTAGATTCAGTAGGTTGTTTAACCTCTCACATAGACGGTTGTTCACACTCCGAACACATCCCAGCCAAACACGCAGACAGTAGACAAGTTACTGCTAGTGCTATTAATAACATAATAGACCAAAATAAGTGTATACTCCTTATATTAAGACACGTAATAAAAGATACTCAAACTTTAGAAACAGAGATAAAAAATATCTCTAATAGATTACTAGAAATAGATAACCAAATCCCAATAGACCTTGTTCATGTTCTACAAGAAATAAATATTAAGACTAATCATATAGAAGTCCTTAACAAAGACATTTTAGAAATTAAAACCTTAATTAAAAATCAAGACAGTGAGTTAATTAAACTTACCAAAGAACAAGCTAAGCTTATCCCTAGATTAGATAGTTATCTTCCTAATGGAGATAGTTAGATCAGACTGGAATGAGGTATCAAGAGACCTCTCCATTCAGACCTTATCAGAGTTTTATCAAAGAATTTTAGAAAAGATAAATGATGATAGATTTTATTATAAGATAAATGAAAATGAGATTGCCAACGCAGCTAAAGCAACTAGACTTATATTAGAAAGATTAAATTTAATTTCTACATCCATAGCAGCTACCCAAGACTATAACAGTAGCTTTGTTAAATACTTGCATTTAGATTTAAAGGCTAAGACATAAGGATTAACCACCTTCTATACAGACTTTGTTAAATTCCAACAAAATTTAGCAAATTACCTTAATAATATGGAAAGCCATAACCTATCCAAAATGGATAGTATTATTAATGAACTTAGACTAAACATGGCCCAAGTAGAAGAAAAATACAAAGAAATTATAAACGGAATTAAGGCCGTATATAATAAACCTTCCCAAGCAAAAATAGACTCCCATTTTATTCTAACTCGATTAGATAAAATTGAAAAGACCGTAGAAGCCATAGAAGTTAGAACTATGCAACAACAAGAAAAAGATAATGAAATAAAAGACTATATTACTAATATTGATAAATCCATTGTTAATTCTCTAGCTAGACATAGTGAAGAAAGTTCTGAGAAGACAAGAAAAGAAAAGAAGAATTTTAAAGAAGAAATCCTTAATCAAATAAAAAGACAAAAAGATTATTCAG
Source organism: Sambucus nigra (assembly GCA_949130495.1). Classification (NCBI taxonomy): domain Eukaryota; kingdom Viridiplantae; phylum Streptophyta; class Magnoliopsida; order Dipsacales; family Adoxaceae; genus Sambucus; species Sambucus nigra. The sequence continues at coordinate 148,720,975 of OX422215.1, forward strand.
ACTTCTTAGAAAGAATTGAAAAAAGACTTGAACAAAAACGGGTAACCACCTGTAAATTTAGAGAATCTCCTCCTATAGAAACTAGAGAAAGGAATACTATAAGAAGACGAGTCATAAATGACGGATTAGATAAGACTAGTAAGATAGTTAGCTCTATCCCAAATATTGGACAGAGTAATCATATGCTCCAAAGACTTAAAGATTCATCCTCCAATGTTAGGACATGGTGGAAAGAAAGAAATTTCACCAATCCTCTCCAACGGAAAGAATGGGGTGAAGTTGACTGGAAGATTGTTGAAGATTCCATCCATAATGGACAACTTCCAGCCGTTAGATACATAAACTTGTTTAAAGAAGGTGCCACTCCTAAGACTCCCAATTATAACATGACCTACCATTGTAGAAATCATGTGTTAGACAAATCCTATACTGAGCTCCAAGTATTTGACTCAGAATGGCTTAGATCTAGAGGCACTGATAGGAAGTTCCAAGTCCTAACCTTTGGATTCTTTCAAGCAAGAATCGAAGGATTACATAGACCCCAAAATAATATCAACATATTATGTTGTTTAGTAGACAAAAGATGGAAAGATTTTGAGAAAAGCCTTATTGGGATAGCCCAATTAGAAATGTCAGACAACATAGGATACTTTAATGTCATTCCGGCATTTACAGTAACCGTAGACACAGCCAAACATTTTAAGTTAATCTTATATGCTAGTGGCTATGAAGACTATATTATCCCAGACGCTAATATAAATATAGAATTCCAAAGCTATGTAAAGTTCTCCCAATTTCCTTATGAAGGAATGCAATCGGGAATTCCTAGCGGTAGACTTAATGAAGAAATCTTAGTTAGAACCAATGTTTCATACTATAATCATAATTACAGTATTAGGAATACTGGACCTATGAAAGAAAAAGCTAAGACCCTCTGGCAATTGTCAGAATTCCAAGAAACTAAGATTATACAGAATAAACCTTTGTTTATTAATCAAGACGATGTCACTGGAAATGTTACTATCCAGTTTGGCCCCCCTAAGATTGTCAATAAGAATATTCAGACCGAAGAAATTAGATTTAGAAATATGGGAATGATCCTTCAAAAGGAGAATGTAGTAGTAAGACTAGTGCTAGTTTACGAAGACAAGCCCCAGTAATTAGATCTAGAAGATCATTTGAACAAAAAGACTTAATTAAAGAAAAAGCTAGGATCCAAAACTTTGGACATGAACCCTCAAGATTTGGATATGAAGACATTTAAAGATAACCTTAAGAAAAGTCATTCTGTTAGATTTCAAGAAAGAGAAAGATTTAATGTGATAGCCCAAGACCGCATATTAAAATTAAACGAATCTAAAATACAAAGGAACTTCTTAGAAACTTAAGACTAATAGAAGAAGGAGAACAAAGATTAATGCCAGCTACACAAGTAGAACCTAGTAAACAAGAGATAGGAAATAATAGTAGGCTAGAAGATGCTCCTAGACTTTTTAGTAAACCAATAGGAATAAATATTCCTATATACTCAAGCACCGTAGTAAAGACTAAACCTGATTATATAAAAGACTTTTCAACTAGCGACAAGAGTTTCACCCCTGTTAAGACTATGGCAAGCCAAGCCATAAATCCAGTAGGTATATACCTTAATTTAGACAATGTCCAAGATAGGAAAAAGGCTTTAGACGAATGGCGTAATCAGATGAACATGTGTTTTGCATCTAATGAACAATGGGATGCAAGTTCATGTAAGCAGTACACTGAGCAATCCATTAGAGGTATTGCAAAAGATTACTTAGATAGTTTAAGAAAAGCTACAGATGAAGACTCCTTAGCAAAAGTTGAGAAAATGAAAGAAAACTTAGATGAAAGATCAATTGAAGAATATATTCAATTGTTCACATCAGAATTCATTGGAGCTGGACATCTAGCTCAAATCAATGAACAAGACCTAGCAAAAACTAAGTTAGCCCTCCTTAGCATTTGCAAATTAGATAAGATAAATGAATATAGCAATAATTATGAACAGCTATATTACCAAATTAAAAAATTTGGAGACTTTAAAAGACGAATACTTTAGAAAGATACCAGCCATAGGACAAATCCTAATTAATGAATATAGGAATTGGCCAAGAGTAGCTGGAGTTAAGAATAACTCCCTTGGTGAAAGAATCAATTTCGCCAAAGACTATATCATATCTAAGAGACGTGATATAACTCAAGGAAAGTTGATAGAAGAGACTTTCAAGCAGATCCCTCCAATCAAAGACGAATGAGACATCGCTCCAATCCAATGGGGATGTGGAAGTGAATCTCAGAAATTCAAAAAGAAAGTAGAATGGAAACATAGGAAGTTTAAGACTAGACCTTTAGGATTTCCAAAGAAGTATAAATTTAGACAATCTACTACCTTTAGAGAAAAGAACTCTAAGACTAAGAAAAATAGATTTAATCAAAGAAGATATTTTAAGAAAAATACTAGTAAGTATAAAAAGGTTCCTAATTATAGAAAGGAGAAGGACGTAGCTCAATCTAAGACTGCCACCAAAGAATGTTGGACTTGCGGCAAAGAAGGACACTTTGCTAAAGACTGCCCTAATAAGAAAGATAAAGAAAGTATTAAGATTATTAATACAATATTAGACTATGCAGATCAAGAAGAGTTAGATATCCTATATGCTATAGAAATATCAGACATAGAAGATGATGACAATACTAGTATCCTTAATGCATATACAGATAGTGATTTGGAAGACTATAGTGATACTGATGAGTATGAAGACTCTCAGGATACTCTAGACTTATATATGATGTAAGTTAATCAAGATGATTTAGATGATGAATATATAGACTTCGAAGAAGCTTAGTATAAGTGTATATTAAGCCCATTTTTAAAGAAAAGATGGACAGTTAGTAATCCTGAGTTACTAACCTATATACTTAGATGTTACTTTGATGAAAGACATTATTGCACGTTTGAGATGAAATGTAGCAAGAAAGACTTTAGATGTGTAGAATGTTTTGAGATTATACAAACAGAATTATTTATAGTTTGTATTATTTGTCAATTACACTACCATGAGGACTGTTGGAGAACTAGATTTAGAGCAATTTATACTAGCCAGTATGATGCTCAAATAGACTTAGATATTAAAACATATTATCAAGATATTGATAGAAATATAGCCAAAAGATTGCAAGAAAATAAAGACTCCAAAGGAAAGAGAATTTCCTATGATTTAGAAGAATACCATTCTGATAGTAGTTCAGAAGACCAAATACCCTTAGATATTATAGATAAACCTCAGAAAGGAATATCTGTTTTAGAAAAGAACAATTTAGAAATTTTTACTAAACCACATGCTTGTTTTGTAGAATTACTTGTTCAACATAAAGACTATCCTAAAAGACTTTCAGCTTTTATAGATACAGGATGCTCTCAGAGTATTTGCAAGGCTAATGCCTTTCCTGAAGACTATTTTTTAGAAAGTACTCAAGAAATCTATAGTAAAGTGGCTAATGGAGATCCATTTACCTTATATTTCCAGACTGTTCCTATTTATTTTAAATTAGGAAATCAGACCAACAAAACCGTTAATCATCGATTTTGGATAATGGATCATCGTCATAGTTTCACAGGAAACATTATTTTAGGACATGACTTTATTAGTAAATATCATCCTTATACTCAGTATAACGATAAGATATTAATTAGTGATCAAGAGGCCTTAGAAATTACAAGACTGCCTTTGACCTTATGCAGGTCAAACCCAATTATAGACCCATAAAACATCAGAGTTCTTCAGCTGAGCATGGTGGACCTAGACCTACAACCCAACAAGAAGCCTTAGAAATTACTAAACCCTTACAAAAAGAGTGTAAGTGCCCAGACCAAAAGTGTTATAAACAAATAGCACTACAAGACATTTTAGATCAAGCCCAGCATACCTTATTACAGGTTCAAGCTATAGCCAAACAGAAGAAAATGGATATAGAAGTAGAAAAAGAAAAGATTAGGCAACTAGCAGAGCCTACTTTAGGAGAAAATCCCATCGCTAAATGGGATAAAGACCAAAGTTATTGTGAAATCATCCCTATAAATCCAGACGCCACTATTAATGGTGGAACCTATAAGAAAGGATACTCACAAGAAGATAGGGAAGAATTCAAGAAAGAAATACATGAAATGCTTAAGTTAGGCATTATTAGAGAAAGTAAAAGTAGACATAATAGCCTAGCCTTCTATGTTCAAAATGAATCTGAACGTAAAAGGGGAAAAAGACGTATGGTTATAGATTATAGATAATTAAGTAAAAATTGTGAATTTGATTCTTATAAGATACCAAACAAGAATAACTTGATCAATTTGATTGAAGATAGAATTATATTCAGTAAGTTTGATTGCAAATCATGCTTCTGGCAAATTAAGATGCATCCAGACAGTATTACTTGGACAGCCTTTAGTGTGCCCCAAGGAAAATACGAATGGCTAGTAATGCCATTTGGATACTTGAATGCTCCTCAAGTTTTCCAAAGAAGAATGGATAATATAGGTAGTCCTTATTCAGAATTTTGTCTTGTTTACATAGATGATATTCTTGTAGCAAGTAAGACTGAGACAGAGCATATAAACCATCTTAAAAAAATTATTTTAGAATTAGAGAAACATGGTATTGTTATTTCCGAAAGGAAAATGCAATTATTTCAGACTGAAATAGACTTTGTGGGAATGCATATTAATAAAGGAAAATTATCCTTGGCAGAACACATAACCAAAAAGATTCTTGAGTTTCCAGACCAACTTAAAGATAGAAAACAATTACAATCATTTTTAGGATTGCTTAATTGTGTTACAGACTTCATTAAGGACCTTGCTTCAAAAAGACAAAGTTTAACAGCCAAATTAAAAGGAACAGACAAAACCAATCCCTTTTATTGGACTAAAGATGATTTTGAAGTAATAAGACAAATTAAAGATGCAGTCAAGAATATTCCTTTACTTGAACTGCCTAATGCAGAAGACCAGTTTATAGTAGAAACAGATGCCTCTGATAAACAATGGGGAGCAGTATACTTTGCCATTAATCATCAAACAAAAAAGAAGAAACTTTGTAGACATAGTTCTGGAACCTTTACAGACCCAGAAACAAGATACACTGCCCACGAAAAAGAAGTTTAGCCATATTAAGGGCAATAGAAAAATATATGTTGTTTCTTAGACCTAATACTGACTCTTCTTATGCAGTAAAATTCAGAGATTTAGACTTGTCCAAATCAAGAACTAATAGACTAATTAGATGGCAACAATTGCTTAATGGTTATGACTTCTCTGTTATACATATTAAGGGAAGTAAAAATACCATTCTAGACATTATATCAAGAGAGCCAATGTTTGTTAACACTAATATAATTTCATGTTTTATGTTGCAAACAGAAGACTTAGAAGACACGAGTTCCTCTGGAACGAATAGACTGAACAGGGAAGACGTTGCAGACTATCTTAGACGCGTAAGACCAAATGCTGGTGTAACGCAAAGACAGACTCATATTCAAGACTCTCAAGAAAAACCAATCCTAGAGAACTTTGATGATCTCTTGGTTCCTCCAGGAAAATCTATACAAGAGATTATTGCTCAAAATAGACTCATTGGGAAGATGTACTTTCCCCAATATAGACCCGATCAAAGATATCCTGACTTGATCAAATTTAAACGAGAATTTTCGGAAGACGAAAATACTCTCATAGACGCTATATGGTGGAACGTCAAGAATAGACTATGGATTGAGTTCAAATAAAATTTGGTAACCATTGCTAGATTTATGAGGACTCAAAGACTTGCAGTTACCCAGCTCAGTGGTACTGCTATACCTAGACCTCAAATTCAAACTTATGCTCAGACTCTTGGAGAATCCTCCAAAACTAGACCTACTGATTTCTGTTATCAGAAAAAGACTTTTAAGACTAAGGGGGCGTTTGTTTTTACCTCTTAAGTCTGAATCTGAATCATTCAGACTTAAGAGGTATCAAAAAGTGTTTGTTTTTTTAAATGATTAAGAGGTTAACGGTCATATTTGCCTCTTAATGATTAAGAGGTAGAGTTAGGTCTGAAGTCTGAATCTGAAGTCTGAATCAGTCTAAATACATTCATTCAGAAGTATATTCAGACGTAAAAACAAACACATTTTTCGGATTCAGATTTCAGACTTCAGATTCATTCTTCAGATTTCAGATTCAGACTTCAGATTCAGATAAAAAAACAAACGCAACCTAAGATTGTTATACCATTTGGTCAAAATAATCTCCCATTAACAGAAGACTTCAAAAAAGAAGCGAATAACATTATTGACCATTTTAATATGTTATTATCAGAAATAAATGGAGATGCCTTAATAATTAAGGGTTTCTTGAAAGACGTTCCAAAAATATATCTTTTTGGAAAATCAGATATGGCTCATATATAACTCTTGCAGACCACGGGTTCATTGGACTCGTCCAGATAAAAGATATTGAAGACTCTGTTGCTCTTGGAAAAATAGTCCATGAGTACGTTAAGAAGGTAGAAAACTTCCTTCCTCTATTTGCTAGAATCTACCAGATTGCTCCAAGTTCCTGTAGAGGAATGAGAGTTGAAGGATTTAGACTTATTAGATTTTCCAATTATATATTCGAAGATGTTGAGATTTTATCAGAAGACGAGACTAAAGAATTAATTGTTGATAAGTCCAAGCTCCAGATTGCTCAAGCCATGGAGACAATTGAAATCATGGAGTTATTGACAAGAGAAGACAGGTGGTACACTGCCTACCACAAAGAAGACCTGATGAGCCACTCAACGGAAGGCTCAAGAAAGAATCCAAGGAAATGGTAGAGATAGCTTTGTCAGCTAGCCTTATAACTGTAGGCCTCATTGATGAATTTTTTAAAAGTGCCCTACCAAACCAAGACAAGGAAGAAGAAGACACAGATGGAACAAAGACGGGCCCCTCATTAGCTGAAGAATTATTGAAGACAGAAGATGCCCTGTGATAGACCTATGCAAGACGACAAGACTACAATTAGATTCCCCTGCAGCCTGCAGCTCAGACATGCCCCACACGGGCCCCCGGATTGCTTCTTTTTCATAAAGAAGAAAAAGACCCTTGCAAAGACGTTAGGTTAGAATTATTGTTTGACGACAGATTTACTTTATGTAAAGCAAATAGTATAAGACTTTAATAATTTGTATCTCTTTAAACCGGATCTCTTTTGGTAATCGGTTACCAGTCGATTGTAGTGCCCTTGTGCTATAAAAGGGAGCGTCCAGTTGAGTTCTAGACATCAGGAGTTAGAGAGTGATAGGTTGCTAGACTTCCAGTATTAGAGAGAGAGTATGCTTGTAGTAAGTAATATGTATATGAGTGAGTAAACCTCTCATAGTTAGGGGAGAAGGGAGAGTTGTAACTACTTATGCTATGCAATAAAAGTATTTTCTTTTCCAGAAATCTCTTATGTTGAGTTGTTATTATTTTCCAAATTGTCTCCAACTTTTTGTTCATAGAGGACTATTGTGTGGAACCTCTGGTGTAGCACACAAGGTGTTATACTGGTGAACCGCCGTCAGGTGCCGATTTGCCGTGAGTCGTTAGCCAGGTGGGCGTTAGTCGTGAAGGCATACAGGCAGGAAACGGGTTCAACGCCAAAATAGTGGATTGAGGTGCGACACATAAAAAGGGAGTTGCAGGAGGCCGAGACCGGAGAAGAATAGTAACAAGGCTGAAGAGGCAAAGGGAAGAAGATAAAGATATTGTAGACCAGAAGGAAGGTATAACTCGAACCAAACCCTTAACTATTTTTTACATATTATTTCTAAAAAAAAAAAAAGAGAATCTTATATGAGCTTACAAATCACTAAAGACTTTTTAGAATTTGTTAATCAAACAAGTTTAGACTTAACTAGAGAAATTCAAGATTGGACTCTTACAGACCCTAAAGAAAAAAACTTATAGAAACTGCTTTAACATATGCAGGTGGTACTTTCAAATATATAGACCAGATTATTGAGTGGTTAGGAAGAGAAATACCTAGAATAGAAATAATTAGAACAGGGATCCGAGATCTCTTTAGAAAAAAATTAAGATCTGAAGATTTTGCAGAAGAACTATCAAGACCTGAAAAATATCAAGAATATACTAGGATACTTGAAGATAGCATAGACGTATTAAAATTTATTAGACGAAAAAGATTAGCTAAAACAAAGGCTATTTTAATTAAAGCCGGAGGAATCCGCCCTCTCATTAAAAACATAGAAACAGCTGCTCCTAGAACATACCGTAGATTTTTGTCATCTTATGGTGATAATGATTTAGACGAATTTATAGATAACGATATAATTGATATTATTAATCAAATATATAAAGAAACTAGATTGATAAACCCACGATACCGTATAAGGTATTTAAAACTAGAATATTTTCCATCAAAACCTCTTCCAAATTCTAGACTCCCTGAAGAAACTATTTATATAGATAATCCTCGCTATTCAGAACTCCAGTATGATAGTGACGGAAGAAACTTAAGAAGTAGCAGTAGCCCTGAAACTTCTACTCTTAGATTTCCAGATTAATTAAGTTTTAAAATAAGCTTAAAAGACTTTAGAAATCATTGGGGTAAAAAATTATATTCTCTAAAACTTTAGAAAAAGACGAAAACATATAAAAACAAAAGTGGTCCCTAGGTAAGTTTTGGACTATAGCTAGTCCGCATACTTAGTCCGCAAACTAGGTCCGCACTAGATCCACTCTCTCTCCCTCTCTCTCTATATATAAAAATATATATGAAAACTTCATCAGAAATAGAACAAAATGTAAAAATTATATTATTTTCCCCCACCTTATTTTTTTGATAAAATCTTACTAATATACTTTGCCTACCTTAATAAATATTTTGGCTCCACCCCTGAAAATAAACCCTGTTAGATTAATTGGCAAACTATTTTGTTTAAACACTTTAAATGCTGAGAAACTTTTGTTCGTTTCCTCTTCCTGAATATCCACACGGACCGAGAGAGAAAGCACCACAACCGTCAACAGCATCAGCTCCTTAAACCCAAACATAATTAGTTTTTCAGTGAGTATGTCCTTAAATTTTTAAGGATTATTATGACCCCTGGTGTTATGACTGGTTTTGAGTAGCACTACTGATTTTGAAAAGAAGAAAAAATGTGCATTACTCCACATTCATGGGGAGAGTGACGCTTTGCAAGTTGGAGGGTGTTGCTCAAAAGAGGCTATATAAGTGGGGATTAAAGTATGAATTACGCATTAATTAATTAGGTTGTCGTGATATGATTTGATAAAAAAATAAATTGAAATATGACTTGATAAATATACAGTTTTTAGTTTGTGAATAGTGTTTTTAAGAAACAGGAGCAGTGATATTTCAGTTGACAATCATGAAGGATTAATGATACTCTATTATCTTGGTGTCTTTGTTATTGCATAAACAGCAAGACACATATATTGAAGAGTATATTTGTGATTTGGGTTTTACGTAGATCGAGGAATATGGAGATAAGCGTTTATTCTTGCCTTGGTATGTGCTAATTATTTTCTAATGCAATTGAGATTGCTTTTAAATATTTTAAACACTTGGGGTAGTATATACAAGAGAATTGGTCTAAGAAATTTCCTTTTAAAGGAACTCGTACGACTTTTTTCAAAGTGCAATTGTACAATATTGTACAATATACTAAGTAGTGATAATGGGTGAAGTAATTTTTTGGGGGGCTAATACCATATCCATCCATCCATAACATATTTTTACGAAAAAAACCACTCTTAACAGATTTACGAAATCGATCCAAAAATTAGAACTCGTTTGAAAAAACAATACATTCTTCTTATCCTACCTCTAGCGAACACCAAAGGAAAATGTAGAAGATTTTCCAAATCAGTCCTAATATTTTTCTATTGATTTGAACAATCTTTTGGGTGTTGGATTTTTGAGAAACATGTTGCTAAAGTGGATCCATTTGTAATGTTCTATTCCTTTATATATACCAAGTATCATGTCTTATAATATTTCATAAATATATCAACAAAACATTATATAAAAAAAACTATAAGTATCTCATGCATCGTGCGGGGTTAACTAATAGTAATAGGTAAAATACATGTCATATTAGCTACATGCATATATTAGCTACAGGTACACAAACACTTAATTGTCATGACGGCACTCAAAAACTTAGTTTGACCACACACAAAAACACCTCTCATCCTAAAAGACAAAAAGTTCTCAAAAAAGAAAAGAAAAAAAAAGATTTCATTTTAGTTGTTTGATGAGCAATGATGTTACAATGATGAAAGATGACGAATCAAAGGAATAAGAGTAAAATCTAGAACGATGTGTCGTGTATGCTTCGGTCAGTTGTTTGACCCTAAAAACTAACTAATGCAAACACAACATGTGCCGGTCTAGAAAAACTCAAGGAAATATCATTGGCGTAAGAAAATCAAGAAAACAATGAAATATATATATATAGATAGATGTGTGTGTGTGAGTGTGTGTGTGTGGATATATTTGTTAACCTTTTCTTTCATGGCACGACACTTAGAGCCAACATAAGCATCGGGATCAAAGTGAGAAGATTTAAAGGCTTTGAGCCTGTCCTTGAGTGTGAGCTCTGTTTCGAACTCTGCTGAATCCCCTTTGCTTGACGAGAAAGATGCTCCAGGGTTGGAAGATGATGACTCCATGACGTAGAGTCTAGATTATGGCAATTCCTTAAAGTGTGCCTTTCATCTGCATCGATAAGCAACCAGCCAATGTTTTCAATAATGCTTCTAAGGCGCACAACTAAAAAAAATGTAACATTTTAAGCTCTATAACATACATAAATGTATATAGTGAGTGCAAGGGTATGAAACGCACAAGAGATAATAACCTGAAGTATTTGCAACCCGCATGATGTGCGGGCGAGTGATAAACTTATCTCATAGCAATGTAAAATGATCACATTCAATAATCATATATTTTAACATCGTCACAAATAAAAATTATAAATAGAGAGAGAGAGAGAGAGAGAGAGAGAGAGAGAGAGAGAGAGAGACTTAACAATTTAATAGTTTCATAATTGTGCTTCGATGACTAATTAGGTAGATGCATTAATATATCTCAGAAAATCTTAGTTAATACATTACAATACAATAACTAGCGGTAAATGTTTTACATACGGCATGCTAACATGATGCAAAATTAACATGATATTGTTAACAGCAAATGTCGTGCTTCTGCAGTGTCAAAATTATGGCTCGTGTTAGTCGTGTCTATATTGTTTTACCTATTGGTCAATCTTTTATACAAAAATTATAAAAGATGAGATAAACTTCTTTTTGTCAATCTTTGGCCAACCTTCTGATGCATTTGGTGTATTTTTTTTATTAGGCAGATAAAAGTTTGTATGTAAAGCATTACTATGTATTCCTTTGGTCCTATAGCATCTCGTGATGCAAAACCTGTTTTGAAGCTAATCCAAACAAACACTTTCATACAGGCATAGACATCATATCTATTCCTATAACTTTGCACCATAAACAACTCAAAGTTGATTATCATCAGTGTTTCACAGAGATCAAACTTGGAGTTGTAGGGTTTTGGGGTGTAATGATGAAGTTGATTCCCAGTGTGAACGAGGATTATGTTCCGGCGTCGACTCCAGTACCCTAGAAATTTTCTGCGTCAAGAAAGAGAGGAAATGGCGGTAGAGAGAGAGAAAAGGATCCCAACATACTTTTTCTCAATACAAGAAAGTTAGTGATACAAGTGTAAAAGGGAAGGGGTTACAAAGGGTGCCACGTGGAGTACAAATTGAATAATCCGTTTAATATTTTAAGAGTATTAGATAAAATCGCACTCATGTGTTTTTACATATGTAGTTGTGTCTCATCGTGTAGTCCATAGACTATTACCTACAATTCCAATTAAGCTTCAATGACATGCATATATGTTCTTAAGAACAACTAGAGTTAAAATTTCTATAAATATAAATTAAATAGCATGAAGCTCTTTCATCATAGATTTAAAAAAAAAAAAAAACATCAACTACTCTTTCCAAAATCCAATTCTATGGTTCTTCAAAATATAACTGATCAATTTAAACAAAATAATCGATATAGAATATTTTTATACTGTTATTCACATGTATTTATAATTTTTTTGTAAATTTATCAAAACAATGAAACTTTGAGACTTTTGTAGTGATCGGTGATTGTACCACTATGCAGTGAAAATGTAAATGTAAAGTGTAGTATGAAAATGCTAGTGTTGCAAAACAGTTGTTATCTCCATGCAAATTTTTCTCGTAAACATATTTATCTATAGCATAAGTTATATTTTAAATGTATCGAGGCATGCAACTACAAATGAGTCAAGCTATGCCTAAACTTGATAGATTCATGAAAAAGCAAGACCTTACGAAAGAGATTGTGCCTGTATAGCATGGATTTTTCAGTAATGCAATTAAACAATCGATATAACCCCTAATCTAAAAAAAGGAACACACACAACCAATTATAATACCACATTTGTACCTGCAAATACAACAATAAGCCCTAGAAAACCAAACACGGATTAATGCGTTTCAGATGTTGACAAGGAGAGAAGCCTTTTTTAGTGTCAATTAATGCGTTTCAGTTGGCGAAGGGGAGAGAACTGGTCACCTCAACCGAGAGGAATAAACGGGAGACACGTTATTTAAATACCAAGCCCTTTTATTGAATGACACGTAGAGATCTTGAAGACACTCTCTAAACAAAACGGTTACTAGTTGTCAACCCCGGGCAATGCGCGGGCGTTGTATAGATTTACCATAAATTTATGTTTGACCTATACATACACATATATATGTTTGTGCGCATGCAAATTTTTCGTTCTTGTAAAAAATGTTTGAATTATAAATTTTTCACTCATTTTTTCGATTTCAAGTTCCAACCAAACACAATCTACTACGCGTGACACATTTCAAAACCTAGAAATCAATCACAAACAACTCAGAGTATAAATGATTACTACACAATGCGACGTGGAAGAATAAGGAGACAAATTGCACAACATATAATTTTTTCTTCGCAATTTAAAACTTAATTTTTTAATGATGCCAATGCTTCATTCTTATTAGTAAAGTTTATAAAATTCTTGTTCACCACACTATACATATAAGAGTAGGCTATTGAAAGAACCAGATTAAACTCTTTTCAACGTGAGTACTCTCAATAATACATTTCTATTCCAAACCACCTACCAAAAATGACATTGAAGATCTCATTACAGCTTCCTAAGAATTCCATATTCCTGCTGATATCTTCTGTTGACTACAAAAAACCTTGGTAGTATGTGTTAATTTAAATATATACTAATTAAAATAAATTAAACAAAATTGACAAGAAAATCCTTAACTGTGCCGGGAAATTAAAAAATTGTTGATTGAACCAAAATCGTTTCCAACCGACACATTCAAAATTGAGAAAACAAAACCTTGGAAGCCAAATCAAAACTATTTCAAAATCCAAATCCAAAAACTGAAAATCAATTAAAACCCAGCAACAATCCCATAATATCTCTTAACGTTAACGATGAACCTTTCAAATTGCTATTCGTGAAAAGCAAATTGAGAAATCAATGCCTAAATCACATTATGAATTAACAATCGATTTAACACTTTAAAATAGAGGCCCGAAAACCAAATCGATTTCAAATTGAAAATCAAACCACACCCGGTAATGGAAGTTTATGTTTTTAAAAGAAAATCACTCACAACCTTCGAAACCGGACAACAACAAAAAATTGATTCTGGTCCCATTCCAAACTATTTATGCAGAGGTGTTAACAAATGGTCTAAACATGCGGGTAATCAAAACAACCCGTTACCTCCGATTTGGCAAAACCATTTCGCCAATCTCTCTCTAAACAACATACAAAATAAGCAATGCATTATTATGAGAAGAAAAAATAGGATTCAACAATCAATTACCAAACATATAAAAAAAATACATCTGCCACCCTTCGGCGACGGTTTACCTTTAAATTGTAAAACCCAATTTTGTGAGATTTCTTCTATATTTATGATCTGCACATAAGAAAAAAAAATGAAAATTAAAATATCAAAGAGGTAGTGAAATGAACAGGTGAAAGAAGAACATCTCTAGAGGGATGAGAAAATGAGATAGGAGAGTAATATGCTTGGGATAGTAAACTGAACTTTGTCGTTTCAATAGATGAAAATAGAGAGAACCAAAGGGTGCACAGGGGAAATCAATGGGTAGAGAGAGGCTTGAAAAAGAGGGGTGAAAATAGGTGCAATCTCGTAAGTTTCATTGGCGGTGAAATATTTTTTATCGTGTTAAAAAATAATTTAATTAGATGAATTATGTGTTTGGTTAGACATTTAGGTTGCGTTTGTTTTTTTATCTGAATCTGAAGTCTGAATCTGAAATCTGAAGACTGAATCTGAAGTCTGAAATCTGAATCTGAAAAATGTGTTTGTTTTTACGTCTGAATATACTTCTGAATGAATGTATTTAGACTGATTCAGATTTCAGATTCAGACTTCAGACCTAACTCTACCTCTTAATCATTAAGAGGCAAATATGACCGTTAACCTCTTAATCATTTAAAAAAACAAACACTTTTTGATACCTCTTAAGTCTGAATGATTCAGATTCAGACTTAAGAGGTAAAAACAAACGACCCCTTAATATAGTGAAATAAAATGAATATAGTGAAAAGTGAAGTGAAATTTTAATCATTTTAAATCATGAGTGAAGTGAATAATTTAACAGGATAACGAAATTTATGTTAGTGGACTAATCTTTCTTATTTTCACTTACAACTATCACACGTTCATTTCCCCCTCTCAATTAACACAATCATTAAATATTCATTTTTTTTAAAAAAATATTAATTTTTTTATTTCAAAAAAACATTTCAAAAATTCAAAAATTTTGAAAAAGAATAAAATGGAATAGCTATTCCTACACCCTCCATGTCTTCCCCCACACCCTTTTCAATATTTAGACACTAAAATACCAAAAGACCCTCTATGCTTATATGATTTGAACAAATATAATCTTTTGCCTAAAAATCTATTCCTTTAAAAAACATAATATTATGAAAAAAATAAAAACACAATATTTTGAAAATAAAAATCCTAATATTCTAGAAAATTAAAATTTTAATATTCTGAAAATATTAAAATTATAAAAGTTATCTTTGCATTTAAAAAACATTATGTTATTTATAAAAAAAAATCTTATTATTTTTTATTTAAATGGACGTTGGTAAAAAAACTGTTTTGTTATTTATTTAAAAAAATGGACATTCTTTTTACCATTTATAGTTAAAAACTGTTTCTTTTATTTATTTAAAAACATTGTTTCGTTATTTATTTTTTCAGCTAAAAATTATTTCTTTTACTATTTAAAAAACAATCTTTATACTATATAGAAAAATGGTCCACGTCAGCGGTATGTATAGGCAGTCTGACCACCTATGCATACCGCTGCTGCAGACCATATTTTTTAAAAATAGTAAAAAAAACATTTTTTAACCAAAAAAAAATTATAAATAAACACTTTTTTAAGAAAGGGGTTCTTAAGAAAAACAACTTTTTCGTTTCATATACCGTTTTTTAATAAAAAAAAAAGATAAGATTTTACGTTTTATTTATAAAAAACAGTTTTTTATTGAAAATATAATTTTTTGTTTTTGACAAATGTATTTAGTTTAGTTGGAGGTGAAAAAAGTGGAAATGTAGATTTTATAAATCTAAGGGCACAATTGTCATTTATTATCTAAAGGTCGTGGGAGAAGACATGGAGGGGGTGGGAATAGCTATTCCCATAAAAAAATTATTAAATTATAAAAAATTAAAAAATTTATGAATATATGTTTGGTACAAGGTAATGTGTTCGAATTTTTTTTACTAATTGAGACGGTTTCATAGTTTGGAACTGTTTTTTTCATAGTTGGAACTATTTTTTTTTAATCTTTTAATTGGGACTCTTTTTTAAATATGACTGTTTTTTTTAATTGGGGTTGTTTTTTTCAATATTGAAAACTATTTATTCTTAATTGGAAACTGTTTTTTTTAATTGGGACTGCTTTTTCATTGTTAAGAACTATTTTTTTTCATTGTGGACTACTGTTTTTATAGTTGGAACTTTTTTTTTAATTGGGATTGTTTTTTACAATTGACAGTTTTTTTTATTGTTGAAAACTTTTTTTTAATTGGGATTGTTTTCTTTTTTAATTAGGACTATTTTTTTTAGTAGGAACTGCTTTTTCAAACCCTTTATACTTATTTGTCTTGCATAGGCAAATATGACTAGTTGTGTGTGTGTGTGTGTATTTGGGGGGGGGAATTGTGTCAAATTTGAATTTGAGGTAAATGAATATTTTTTAATGGTCATTGACACTTGTGTGATGAAAATCAAATACTTAAATATAACTATTTTTGTGTGCATTTGAAGTATGAGAGTAATATGATCATTGTTGATGTAAAAAACTAGATTGCTCTAATTATTCAATCACAGATAAATAAATAAGACAAAGATTTTTAAAGTGGTTCGGCTAGGAATAAAGCCTACGTCCACTATTATGTTATTGCTGAGTGTTTGCAGAATTCTTGATTACAAGTTCTCTCAAGAAATTCCCCTCCCATTGAATGGGTTTGATACAAGGTATTTATAGCCTTGAGGCTGTACATGAAAGGTTCAATACATTAAATGATATACATATGAAAGGGTAATACATTTAATGCAGCGTGTGCGTCAAGAATATAAGCATTCAATGAATATCTGAACTGTTGATTATCTGGCAATTAATGGTACGACCGAGGTGCAGCTCGGACCGCCATAGCTGCTAGCTGATCAGGAGTTCCTCGGAGAACTAGAGTACCTCGGTGCGCTAGAGTACCTCGGTGCGCTGGAGTTCCTCGGTGCGCTATAGTTCCTCGGTGTATCCTCGTTGCTCGGAAAGAAGCATGGTTGGTCGGGAAATGAACTTCCTCGCTGCTATCGTGCCACGTAGATTGACACGTGTCTTCGTATTATTCATCCACATCAGCATATTAATTTTGGTATCAACAGAAGCCCCCAATGTTTCATATTTCGAACTTTAAGGAGTATGGAACATTCTTTCTCGGTATATGGCAATATTAAATGACTTTCCTGGGTTTCAGGAACATTGTGTTCAAATCTCCTTCTCATTTCGCGTCTTCCGCCTTTCTTTTGAATTTTTTATAAGCGCTTCGGTCTCCGTGCAATTTTTGTCCTTTTAGCCGCCGGAAGTTCAGTAGTTTCTTTTTGGTAATCATTTTTTTCGCTGCTTCCCAATGCAAAGTATTTAAACTTCTTAGGTAACCATACCGTCTTCTACGTTTTCCAATTTTCTGCCTTCAAGCTTTCTATTCTCTCCTTCTCTTTTGTGCGTTCATCTTTTCCTTCGTTAGTTGTCAGCAGACCTCCTTTCTTCCTGTAAGATCTTTTTCCTTTCTTCTCTTTTATTCAGTATGGTTTATATTGTGGAGTCTGTTGAGAAATTTCGTTCTGATTTTTCCATTCCTTCATGGGTAACTCTAGAGGTTCTTTCTGAGCCTTTAGATTACTTCCGATTGCCTGAGGGACATTGGTTCCCCAGTCTTTTTATTGCTGAATGTGGTTTTTCCTTTCCACCAAATCCATTGTGTCTTGAGTTTTGTCAATATTTTGACCTTGTCCCTGCAAAAATAGCCCCCAATTCCTGGAGAATAATTAATGGGGTACACAAATTAAATCTAACTCATGGGACTCGTATTGGGATCCCTGAGATTATGTATTGCTATAAGTGGGCCACTCTAGATAATATTTATTATTTAAAAACTAGGTTTCTGAATAGGGCTCTTGTAGTTAACCTCCCTGAATCAAATAGAGATTATTTTGAACATGGGTTGGTTATAAAAAATTGGCAATATGCCCCTTTAGCTGGAAATGAAGTATACAACGGTCCCAGATATCCCCCATATGGCAATGGGATAGGTTTATTTTTCATTTTATTTTACTTATGAAATTATGCTTTCATCATGTTTGACAAAATGTATGACTGATATCTCAATATGTATTTATTTGCAGTTGATAGTAAAAGAAGAACTCCAAAAGAATCAGAGGTTAATATCAAGCATCTGAAACTTATCTGGGGTTTGCACAAGAATATTGCAGACGAACACATCAGGTCTGCCTCATATCTGCTACAGTATAAGAGTTACACAACCTCTTATACTGCTCGCCCTGTTGAACCAGCTTCAACTCCAGAAGGTTCATCTTCAGATTCTCATCTTCCTTTAAGTCAAAAGATGGGTAAGAAAAGAGCTCCTCCTGCTCTATTTGATGATGTTACTTCCGTTGCTGGGGCCAAGAAAAGTAAAACTGATGCCCCAGAGGGGACTAAAAAAGTGGATGCTGGGTCTTCTAAAGCTGCCGAGAAGCCCCCAGTGGTTCCGAGCAAGAAAACTGCTCCTGTAGATGTAATTACAATTTCCCCGACCAAGACCTCTTTGGTTGAAGGCTCTGATCGCCCGTTGAAGAGATTGAGGAAATCATCCTCAGTTACTCCGGTTGAAACTGCCTCCTCCTTACCTGCTGGTGGTACTGATGTTCCAAACATCACTCTTCCAAGTTCTGCAATGAGCTCGGTCGTACCCGAGGTCCATGGTATTGATGAGAGAATTCCTAGGGATATGCTGACATCCTTAGCTGCTCGTCACCTTGCTTCAGTAAATTTCTTATACTTCTGATTTTTCTTTCTTTCCTTGAAAGCTTGCATTTCGTATTGACTTTGCTATTTTTCTCATCTTTCAGTTGGTGAACTGTTTTAATAATATTGTGAAGAAGGATGAAGCTATTAAAGCTTCAAGCTCCTCGTCAGGCGTAGAGGATGCTCTGTTGGGTTTGACCCAGTCTTTAAAGGAATCTCGTCAACAGTATGTTGACGAAAAAGCTGTTTGGGAGAAGAAATTAGCTGTGGTTGAAGCTGAGAAGGTGAAAATGGCTGAAACCTCTAAGAATTTGGAGGAGAAAGTTAAAGGTTTAGAGGTTAAACATCAGGCATATGATGGCCAGCTGAAAAAGGCAGAGGAAGAGTTATCTACCCTGCGAGATATCAAGGTCAAAAAAGAGGAATTTGAGGTGAAGCTCTCCTCGGAGAAGTTGAGGAGAAAGGTCGCAATCAAGAAACATTTCAGTGCTGGTTGGGAGAAAGGATGGGAGAGAGGGATAGCTGCAATGACATCCCAAGTCCAATATGCGAAGTTGAAATACTTCCACGATGGCTGGGTAGCTGCTCTGCAAGAGCTGAAGGTCCAAGACGATTCTGAGCTATTCCAACAACATCTCCCTGGTCCTCCTCCACCAATTGTGGAAGAAGAAGAAGATGAGCCTGCCTCAGATGAGTCTTCTATGGCTATGGGTGACCCAGTCTCTGCTCCTCAACCCTCTGTAGTCGAGGACGTTTCTTCTATGCCTCCTCCTGCCGAGAAGATTCCTGCTGATCAACCCGTTGATACCACCGAGCAACCGAGCTCCTCATCCCAGCCTCCCGAGAAAGTCTTGGGGGACAAGGAAAAGGTGTGAAGTTGTTCGGTATCATTTCTATATTTCATTACTTGTAATCGAACAATGTAACCTTTTTTTGTGATCTAATAAAATACATCTTCGTTCCGCTCCATTATTGATACTCTGTCTGCTCTTATTTATTAATTCCTGCTTCCTCTTCTTTATTAGTTTTTGGCCAGAATGGAATTGATATCTTCTCCTGATACTGAGTTGATGCGACAATGCAATGGCTATTATAAAGCTGGTCATACAGACCTAAGCGTATCAGAGATTGTCGACATCCTTGGTCACGATGCCTCAGAACAAGCAGTTGAGGCTTACCGGTATCTGAAGGATTTGCTTGATAGATCTGTGGACAATAATGTGGCGTATTACGAACTGATCGAGGAACTTCATGGTTCCATAGAGGATCTTCAAAATCAACACAATGTAACAATGGCCTCATTGCATGAGGATTATGAAAATAAATATCAGCAACTCTCTTCTGAAACAGGCCATAAGAAGATCATTGCTGGATACGATATTAGGGAAAGGACCTTAAAAGGTGAAGTTGAAGCTTGCAGGCAGATTGCCGAGATCCTGGAACAAGAAAATAACAATTTACAGAAAAAGTTGGCTCAATATGAATCTGCAGCATCATCTTCCACTGCTCGAGTGCCCGTTACTGATGAAGGTTTCTCTTTCTTAGAGGT
The DNA here is from genome assembly GCA_949130495.1 of Sambucus nigra. NCBI lineage: Eukaryota > Viridiplantae > Streptophyta > Magnoliopsida > Dipsacales > Adoxaceae > Sambucus > Sambucus nigra. The sequence continues at coordinate 148,741,290 of OX422215.1, forward strand.
CGAAAATGCCAAATTAAGGCAAGAGCTGGATGATTTAAGAAGATCTGTTGTTTCTGGGAACACTCGTGGACGAGGAAGAGGTTCTCGGGGACGAGGAAGAATTGCCGAGGAGCAAAGTTCTCCAGTTGCTTCTCGGAGCCGATCAAGAGTTATTAGTCGCAACGTTGAAGAGGCTCGTACCCAATCTACTTTGGAAACTCAAGCATTCCAGTTAAACGTCAAAGATCGGGCCCTATCAGAAATGTCCAAGAAGAATCTATCCTTGGAAGATCAACTTACAGCGATGAAATCTGCTCTGCATAATAAGGATCTTTTTGCCAAAAGCCTTCATGAACAATTGGATAGATTAACCTTCCAATTCCATAAACAGCCAAGGGAATTCTGGATGGCAGGATACAATGAAGCCCTTGTTCACCTGGATGCTTGTATTGAACATGCCAACAATGAAGGTTACAAGCAAGGATGGTTGAACGCACTGGGTGTGTTAAAATTGGAGCAAGGGCATTATTTATGGGATTATCATGCTCCATCATTATTAGACCTGCCTGTACAACCTTTCAAATTGGACATGGCATGGATCCCAGCTCGTTCCATTCCTCGTAGCTTGATTTCAAAGTACCTTGGCGATTATAGCCTTCATTCTCAGGTTGAATTGTCTCGTCCTGAGCATCTCTTGGATACACCTTCTGTGATGAATGTGAGAATGCTCAGGGATGTTAATTTCATTAATTCTCCTCTTTGTCTAGAGGATCCTCCTGCTGGCGAGGAGCCTGTTTCAAAAAATAAAGGAAAGAAACCAATAGAATAGGTTTTCAATGTAACATTTAGTACATTCATGTAACTTGTAATTTATTCTAGATTTTTAATGAAAATACTTTCATTTTCTGTTTGCTAATTTTACTATTGTCTTATGCTTGCATAACAGTATTGTATGGTTCATCGACCAAAAAAGTTACAAGTATTTGCTCGATCACTTAATAATAAAGTAATGAGTATAAATTGTTCAAACTGTTTCCAACCAATCAAGGTGGATAAATAATATTCGTCGACCAATTTCAGTTGATGGGTTTTTATCCCCGACCAGCCATACTTGGTTCAATTTCAAATATAAAAATTTTATTGACCAACTAAGGTCAATAATTTGTCCTCGTCGACCAACTACAGTTAGTGAGTCTTTATCCCCGACCAACTATACTTGGTGTATTTTTGAATATTTTGTTCTTCAAAGAACTTTTTGTAATAATGTTACCTCTCGACCAACATAAGTTGTGATGTAAGAATATATTTTTATCTTACCAACCGTAGTTGATCATGCTGGTGTACACCTCCTAACCAAAGGAGTAGTGGTGGTTCTTTCGAACTTTTTGGCTCCTTAGAGATTTTGGCTCCTTAGAGCACTTTTTGGCTCCTTAGAGCGCTTTTGGCTCCTTAGAGCACTTTTGGCTCCTTAGAGCACTTTTTGGCTCCTTAGAGCATTGATGGGTTTTTATCCCCGACCAGCCATACTTGGTTCAATTTCAAATATAAAAATTTTATTGACCAACTAAGGTCAATAATTTGTCCTCGTCGACCAACTACAGTTAGTGAGTCTTTATCCCCGACCAACTATACTTGGTGTATTTTTGAATATTTTGTTCTTCAAAGAACTTTTTGTAATAATGTTACCTCTCGACCAACATAAGTTGTGATGTAAGAATATATTTTTATCTTACCAACCGTAGTTGATCATGCTGGTGTACACCTCCTAACCAAAGGAGTAGTGGTGGTTCTTTCGAACTTTTTGGCTCCTTAGAGATTTTGGCTCCTTAGAGCCCTTTTTGGCTCCTTAGAGCGCTTTTGGCTCCTTAGAGCACTTTTTGGCTCCTTAGAGCACTTTTGGCTCCTTATAGCACTTTTTGGCTCCTTAGAGCACTTTTGGCTCCTTAGAGCACTTTTTTGGTGTCAAGCAGCGTAGTGTACAACACTAGTATTCCCCGAAAAACTTTTAACAGAAAAAAAAATGGTGAACCATCCTCGTTTTATTCATAATGAAGGAAATGCTTTACATTTTACATCACTGATAATACTTGCGCAGGTGTTCAGCATTCCATGCGTTCTTAAATTCCTCTCCTTCTAGAGTTGCTATTCTGTAAGTTCCTGGTCGAACAACCTCTGTAACTCGGTAAGGTCCATGTCAGTTTGCTTCCAGTTTATTCTGCTTCTGAATGACCTTCTTTAGAACATAATCCCCCTCTTTTAGATCACATTTCTTCACCCTTTTGTTGTAAAACAGAGCTGTTCGTTGTTGATAAGCAGCATTCCTAATGGCTGCCTCTTCTCTGACTTCTTCGAGCATATCCAAATCCAGTCTTCTCATCAAATCACTGATCGGAGAATTGAAATTTAACACCCTGTATGTTGGTAGGCCCAACTCGGCAGGTATCACAGCCTCACTTCCAAATGCTAGCATATATGGTGATTCTCCAGTTGCTGCTCGGGGAGTTGTTCGGTAAGCCCACAAAACTGACTGTAGCTCATTAATCCAATTTGCTTTAGCCTCACTTAATCTCTTCTTCAACCCATTTAGTAATGTTCTGTTCGTCACCTCAGTCTGTCCATTGCTTTGGGGATGGCCTGGTGCTGAATGAAACTTCAAAACGTTCGACTGATGACAATAGGCAGCAAATTCTTCATTATCAAATTGTGTTCCATGGTCTGTGATGAAAGCGTGGGGGAGACCATATCGACAAATGATATTCTTCCATATGAACTGATACACCTTCTCGTACGTCATATCAATTAGTGGTTCAGCTTCCACCCACTTAGTAAAATAGTCTACTGCCACGACGAGATACTTGAACCTTCCTCGGGTCGTCGGCAGTGGTCCAACCAGATCAATTCCCCACATGGCAAATGGCCAAGGTGAGGTTATGGGTGTCAACAATGCTTGTGGAGTTCTTCGGATGGAGGAAAAACGTTGGCACTTGTCACACTTCTTAGCATAGGCTATACAATCAGCCCTCATCGTCGGCCAGTAATATCCCTGTGTCATTACCCTTTGCAAAAGTGTCCGACCTGCTACATGAGCTCCACAAGATCCTTCATGAATTTCTTCAATCAATTCTTTGACTTCTGATGGATGCACACATCTCTGCAAACCTGCCATAATTCCTCGTCTATACAAAACACCATTAGTTAACACATACCGAGCAACTTTATACTTCAACTTCTTAGCAGCTAGTTTGTCCCCCGGTAATTCTCCTTCTTCAATGTATGCTCTGATAGGATCCATCCAAGATGGTCCTAAATCAAGGGTAATAATCTTCACCGTCAGATCTTCTTCTATGCTCCGACTTTCTAATACTTCAATTGGTATTGTTCTTCGCAGCTCGGTGCGCGTAGTTGACGCTAATCGGCTAATGCATCTTCTCTAGCATTCTTCATCCTCGGTATTCTTACCAATTGAATAGCATCAAATTCTGCCAATAACTCCATCACCTTTGCATGGTACTTCACCATTAATTCTCCCTTCACTGCTTATATTCCCATCATTTGATTCACAATTAATTGAGAATCACTGAAAACAATTATTTGTCGTGCCTCCATAACTTTCGCCAAATGAAAACCTGCTATCATAGCCTCATATTCAGCCTCATTATTGGAAGCTTTGAATTGGAATCTCAAGGCATACTCCATGTCAATATCATCTGGGGTGTTTAAAACAATCCCCGCTCCACAACCAGCTGTGCAAGATGATCCATCTACATATAATCTCCATGTAGGTACTTCGTCTTCAAATTTCTTATCTGTCAGAGCTCCTCGGTAAAATATTTGTTGTTTTCTTTCATCATCCCCTGGTACCTTTCGCTCCTCGTCGGTCATCTGTTCGCACCCTTTTACCAACCTTAGTTGGTCTGGGTTTGAATATGATGATTTTTCTACATCCACAAATCCTTTTACCAACCTTGGTTGGTCTGGACCTGTTTTTATTGATCCTGTATCGTCCACAAGTAGGTCAGCAAGCACCTTTTGCTCCTAGGGGGTATCAGGGTATGTGAACTCTGCTATAAAATCTGCTACGGCTTGCCCCTTCAATGATGATCTGGGTTCATACACAATATCATATTCACCGAGTTCTATTGCCCAGTACATCAATCTTCCTGATTTTTCTGGCTTGTGAAGGGCTTGTCTTAACGGCATGTCGGTATACACAATGATGGTATGGGCCTGGAAGTATGGCCTCATTCTTCTACTTGCTTCAATTAATGCCAGTGCTAATTTTTCTAGCTTTGGGTATCTGATTTCTGCACCTCGGAAGGCCTTACTTGTGTAATAAATTGGCTTCTGGACTCCATTCTCCAATCTGATCAACGCCGAGCTAACTGCATTTTCTGATACTGCCAAATACAAGTACAGCTTCTCTCCAGTTATTGGCCTAGACAACAACGGTGGGGCTCCCAAATACTTCTTCAAATCTTGAAAGGCCTTCTCACATTCATCAGTCCACTCAAAACTTTTTCGCAGTGTTTTGAAGAACGGGAGGCATTTATCAGTTGCTCGGGATACAAATCTGTTGAGAGCTGCAACTCGTCCGGTAAGACTCTGTACTTCTTTCCTCGTCGTTGGGGATCGCAGCCCTAAAAGAGCTTTGATCTTTTCTGGATTTGCCTCAATACCTCGTTGATTGACGATGTATCCGAGGAACATTCCTTCTCGTACTCCAAAGGTACACTTTGTCGGGTTGAGCTTCATTTGGTATTTGTCCAGTTGATCAAAGGTTTGGCCTAAGTCTACTAGATGATCAGTAGCTCTCTTGCTTTTGGTGAGCATGTCGTCGACATAGACTTCCATATTGCAACTGATTTGTTCGGCAAAAACCTTGTTCATCAGCCGCTGATATGTTGCACCTGCATTTTTTAAACCAAAAGGCATAACATTATAACAATAAGTTCCCCTTGGGGTAATAAAAGAAGTACTTTCTCTGTCTTCTGGCTTCATTTTGATCTGATTGTAGCCAGAATAAGCGTCCATAAAGCTGAGTAGCTCATGTCCCGAGGTAGCATCCACTAATTGATCAATTCTGGGCAATGGAAAATGATCTTTTGGGCACGCCTTGTTGAGATCAGTGAAATCAACACACATTCTCCATTTGTTGTTCTTCTTCTTTACCATCACCACATTTGCCAACCAATCTGGATATTTCACATCTTCAATGAATTGGGCTTTCTGGAGTTTCTCGAGCTCCTCTTGTATGGCCTGGTTCTTCTCGGGACTAAACACTCTTCTTCTCTGCTTCACAGGTTTGATCTCCTTATTCACATTGAGCTCATGACATAAGAAGTTTGGATCTATACCTGGCATGTCTTCATGACTCCAAGCAAAAGTATTCTTCTTGTTTCTCAAGAAAGTTATCAAATCCTGTTTTATTGAAACATCCAACGACGATCCTATCTGAGTTACTCGTTCAGGATGCTCGTCGTCCAGGATAACAATTTCTGTAGATTCCACCACCTGCCCTTTTACGAGTTGAGATTCATCCCTAGGGTCAAGAGTTTCAATTTCTGTACCTTCCTCCACTTGGTAAGTAGTAGTCTTTTTCCTTGACTCTTCAAGTTCCTCTTGCTCGACAGACGAATAATAGCATTCCCGAGCTACTTTTTGATCACCTTTCATAATTCCAACTCCAAAATTCGTTGGAAATTTCAAACACTGATGTACTGTAGATGGAACTGCCTCGAACTTCTTCAATCCAACTCTTCCCATGATGATGTTGTAGGCTGACTGCACATTCTTATCCATCACAAAGAAGCGTATTCTTTCGGTTCGACAAGCAGGCCAAGTTCCAATGAGTATATCCAACTTGATCGTCCCAAGTGGAAAAACTTTCTCGCCAGCAAAACCCAGAAGGGGTCTGTGATAAGGTTCCAATTGAGATAATTTTAAATTCAAGCTATCAAAGCATGAATAGTACATGATGTCTGCCGAACTACCATTGTCTACTAACACTCTTGAAATGACCACATCCTTCATCCTCATTTTGATCACCAAAGGATCATCATGAGGGTAAAGAACACCTGCCAGGTCGTTTTTTGAAAAACCAATCACTAACTTCTCTTTATTTACCTTCCTCGGACGATCATCCTCGGCCAGGTTTATTCGCTGAATGTATGAACAAGCTTGAGCCTCTCCGAGGTAAGCTTTTCTTTCTGCAGTAAGATCTCCTCCTCCTCCTGCATCTCCTCCTGTAATAACATTACAATCAAATGACCCAAAACGTATGGAAAATACCTCTCGTTCAGGCTTCCTTGGCTTCTTGGGAAGATCAGGGTCATCATCTAGATCATCTTCATGGTCCCTCTTCTTTTTCTCCTCTGCACGACGAGGAGATCTAGATCTCTCTCTAGCTCTGTCGTCATTCTTCCTTTCACCTCGGCGATCTACATACTTTGACAACTTTCCTCTTCGGATGAGTGTTTCAATCTCGTTCTGAAGGGCTATGCAATTTTTTGTCATATGGCCATGATCTTTGTGAAACTCGCAATATTTGGCCTTATTCCTCAGATCGGGATTTGTCTTCAGTTTCTCTGGCCACTTGATTTCCTCGTTATTCCTGATTTCTTCCAAAACATGATTAATACCCATTTTCAATGGAGTATAATTATCATACTTCTTTAGGACTTCCAAGGCCATCCTGTTATTCCTGGAATGCTTGTCACCACCATTACCTTTCTGATCTTTTTTCTTAGACTTGTCGACCTCCACCTTGATTTCTTTATCCATATTCTTCTTCGCAGCCATAGCCTCCTCGGCATTCATGATTTTTGCCGCTTTAGCCATTAACTCTGACATAGTTTTGGGTGGATCTTTGGCCAAAGTATAGTACAGCTTATTAGGCAGCAAACCACTCATCAAAGCAGTGATCGCTGTCTTTTCTTCATAGTCTATGACTTCCAACTTCTCGTTATTAAAACGAGTTATGTAATCTCTAGTACTTTCACCTGATTTTTGTCTAACACTTAACAAGTGTGCTACTCGTTTTACCGGCTTCGCCCCAAAGCAAAAATTGCCAATGAACAACTCGACTAATTGAATAAAAGTTGAAATCTTACCCCGAGGAAGATTGTTATACCATATCTGTGCAGATCCGGTAAGAGTTCCCGAGAATGCCCTACACCTCATCTCATCGGGTACGGCATAGATGTCAGCAGCAGCTTGGTATTGTTCTATATGAAGTACATGATCTGTCTTTCCGTCGTACTTAGGGGTCACTACTGGTGCTTTGAATTTCGATGGTGTAGGAAAATCCACAATGGCTTGCACAAAGGGTGTCCCTTGAACAAAAGTTCTCTGTAAGGGATTCCTCGCCTTAGCCATTTCTCCCAATCTATCCTCTAACCATTGAATAAAACCTTTCCATGCTTCATTTCCTTCCTCAGACCGCTTAGTCTGAGCAATTGATTGCCCTGACGTAGCTTCCTGAGATTTATCTCGACGAGTAACTGGTCGTGATTGTGCTGATCCTTCTCTCAAACCTGATGGTGGCCGAAAACTTCTTGATGGAGCTCTAGGTGGACTCATATTCCTCCTTGGTCCTAATCGACTGAAAGGAGACGCCCTGCTTAATCTTTCCAAAGCGCTGGTTCTCTCCGGAGAGAGAGATATAGGTTGATTTGTATCCGTAGCCCGTATCGATGAAGTTCGCCGAGGTTGATAAGAATAATCATTAGACTCTTCATTGCGATATGACACAGTACGTCTGGATCGTGATTGCCCATGATCACTCCGTTGTCCTGAATAGGTAGGTGCACCGCCTTGAAGAGTTTGAATGAGTTGCCTCATAGATTCTTGCATGGCGGTTTGTCCTTGAGCCAGATTTGTCATGATTCCAGCCAGATCTGAAGTTGCAGATGGATTTGGAGGATTTCCAGCATTTCCAGCATTTCGATTACTGGATTCTGGATTATCTGCCATTGATAACAAATGATTTTTGCGAAAAACGATAGTAACAGTCGCTTCCCACAGACGGCGCCAATCTGTTGATGTAAAAAACTAGATTGCTCTAATTATTCAATCACAGATAAATAAATAAGACAAAGATTTTTAAAGTGGTTCGGCTAGGAATAAAGCCTACGTCCACTGTTATGTTATTGCTGAGTGTTTGCAGAATTCTTGATTACAAGTTCTCTCAAGAAATTCCCCTCCCATTGAATGGGTTTGATACAAGGTATTTATAGCCTTGAGGCTGTACATGAAAGGTTTAATACATTAAATGATATACATATGAAAGGGTAATACATTTAATGCAGCGTGTACGTCAAGAATATAAGCATTCAATGAATATCTGAACTGTTGATTATCTGGCAATTAATGGTACGACCGAGGTGCAGCTCGGACCGCCATAGCTGCTAGCTGATCAGGAGTTCCTCGGAGAACTAGAGTACCTCGGTGCGCTAGAGTACCTCGGTGCGCTGGAGTTCCTCGGTGTGCTATAGTTCCTCGGTGTATCCTCGTTGCTCGGAAAGAAGCATGGTTGGTCGGGAAATGAACTTCCTCGCTGCTATCGTGCCACGTAGATTGACACGTGTCTTCGTATTATTCGTCCACATCAGCATATTAATTTTGGTATCAACAATCATTTTATTTTTTTACCATATTCATCTTGACCATCCAAACAACAAATAGTGAAAAAGTTAAAATTTTTACCTAATGAAAACTCGACCATCCAAACGGAGATGGTGAAAACAAAATCACCAAGCTAATAATTTACCTTTTACTTTTAACATAGTGAAAAATATTTTACCACGAACCAAATGGACCCTCAATGATGTTGTCACGTGGCAAACTCTAGAGTAGAGACACCATTTTATATATTAGTTATGAGATTAGATTATTAGATATCACCCAATTTTCGTAAACCCCCTTTTCACTTCAACCATTTCTATTCCATTAGGCTTCTCAATGGATTGGATTTTATCCAAATTCGAATTCGATCCATTTAAACGTATGTGAATTATGCCTAAAATTCGATTATTTAATTATCCGATTATCCGTTAATTAAATAAAACGGATTTGAATTCATATACTCTGATCCGTTAATAATCTGATCCAATTAATATTTTTAATATATATATATATACATATATATATATATACATATATATATATACATATATATATATACATATATATATATACATATATATATATATATATATATATATATATATATATATATATACATAATATATATTTTTAATTAATATATATTGTATTTAATCATATTTTAAATATATATTATAGTAGTTATAATATTATGTAAAAAAAAAGCTCTCTCATATAAAAGAAAAAAGACTCATGCAAACTGCTCCTAAGAGTTGAAAATTAAAATGTTGCAAATCAAGAGATTAAAGGTATATGTTTTGATATATCCTTATTTATTTTTTTAATGAAAATTATTATAAAAATAAATAAAAAATAATTTGTTGGATAATCGGATCGAATCTGAATCCGTTTAACATAAACGGATATGGATTTGGAACCCTAACAGATAATCTGACGGATAATCGAATCGAATCCAAATCCGTTTAACCTAAACGTATATGAATTTGGACTTACCTGATCCGGTCCGAATCCGGTCCATTTACAGGCCTATATTCAACATATGCACTCAATTTTGAATCAAGATTTTAATCGTCAATTTTTTATATATTCTAACAAAAAATTAAAACAATTAACTAGTTATGTTATAAATCATATAATGTTTCTAAATCACATTTATATTCAAAACTTGATATCGTCATATTCTTACACAATTTAACACGCATGTTCAATTTAAAAAATTGATATATTCAATTAAAAAACTATAAACGTAAAATTTAGGAAATCACATCTAAACTTTTGATGTATAGTTTTCTTTATTTACTCAAAACACCTTGTTTAATAATATATCAATTAAATGAAACACTTTATTAAACCCTTTTTTTATTTTTATAATAAATACAAATAGGTCTTTGGTTTAAATAAAAAGCTTTATTTCTTTTTTTTCTTTCCATTTTTTTTAAATAACAATAAATGTTCTATTCATTCGATATTTTATATATTTAAAAGGAAAAAAAAAATCTTTTTCGGCCCTTTTTATTTATTAAAAAAATATATAAAGCAAAAGTTTTTCCTTTGTTTTTCGTCCTAGTTTTCATACGAAAAGGAGAACAAATAAAAATTCGTCCCAGTTTTTATTTATTAAAAAACAAAAAACTTTTTTTCGACTTTTTTTCAAAAAAATTATTCATTAAGAAAACAAACAAATGTTTTAATTTCATTAAGAAAACAAAAAATGTTTTAATTTTTTTTTTCTCCTTCCATTTTTAATTAAATATAACAAAGAAAATTGTATTACATAAACAGCAGAGTTAGAAAGAGGGTTTTGGTTTAAATGGGGTGAGAATAATGTTTCTAAAACAATATTTGAAAAGTATAAACTAGTGTTGATTGCACATTAGCAGGATGAGTTTATGAAATAAGTGGATGCAAACAAAAACTCTCATATTTTAATAGATGAGATAGAGAGAGTACAAAATGGATTACATGTACACAATTTTTTAACACGTGTGGAAAATACCTCTAACGCGGGTCAGATCCAAAACGTTTGTAAATCACTAGGACTCGGTCCCATTTAAGAATTGATTTTGGATGGAATCTTTAATCAGTGGATAATTCTATCGGACTAAATATATACCAATAAATAACCTTGAATTTTTGCATATACTTTTAGTTAACATTTTGATATAATAAATAATCAAATCTTGAATGCACTCCTACAAAACTAACTAAAAAATGCAACACAAAAAACAACAAATCAAACTATCTCTCTCGTCCAAAACAACACTTTGAAACATCTCCCGCGCTCCCTCTCCTAAACTCGCCGATGTATGTCACAATAACTTATTGCGTTTGATATTTTGGTTTGTGGTTGGATCCTAAATTATTCACAATGGGTCCCATTGCCTTTTTGCTAAAGTGATTATAATCGTTGGGTTCGAAATGGATTTTGGATCATGAAGAGATGAACTAGATTTGTGCTACATTTTCATGTGAGTATGAAGAAATAAACCAAAAAACTATAGGTTTTGGATCTTTCCAAGTTCTTAAATAGATGAATTAAAAAGTTGGGTTCATAAAATTTCATTAAGCATATGATTGATTTTTTTTTGTGATTTTGAATGATCATTCTTTGTTAGTTAGTGATAATATCAAATGCGATTTCTAAACTCAAACTCCTGGAATAAACCTCATATAGTGAGTCGAGATTAAAATAAGGATACAAGATCCTCATTCGTTATACCCCATAGCTCAAAAATATAGTGGAGTTTCCTATCAAGGTTCATTAACTATGAAGTACCTTCAACTCAACTTAATTAAGAAACATAACTTTAGTGTGAGATCTATAACTAGTACTAAGGTTTGTACAATGCCTTAAGGATCTTAGTCCCCTCGACAAATGGATTATAATGCTACATTAAGGTCATAATAAGCTTTTAAGCCATCACAAGGGACTCCATTAGTGACTTTGGGATGGAAATACTCCAATAGTAGGTCAAGCACAATGTCACCATTCACTAATCAACCTCAAACGTACTCCACAAAACCTTAGCATGGAAGGAGACCATGTCCTCATGAGAGGAGTACCTTCCGCACCTCACTCCCACTACCTCAAGGTCATGAATGCTCACAAACAATGAGGCAACTAGACACCCAATTAATTTGGAAGGATCACATGTCCCCATGGGCAGAGTACTTTCAGCACTTCACGACTTGCAATACCTCTCCCAAATAGTCCACCTCAATACTGTAGCAAACAGACCTCTGACATGGCTCCCCATCCCTTTTTAGTCATTTCTCACAAGTTCTAAGGGCATGCCTATATAAATAAGATCTGGGAAATGTTATAAGGATCCAATTCAAGTTATCCTAAAAGGCTGGGTTATTTTTATATTGGTTATAATGGTTGGGTTCTTGTTGTTGAGTTATAAGTGTTGGTTTGATCCCTTACCTTGGTCAACCTTTTCATGTGTCATAGGTTAATAGATTTGTTGTAGTGCTTTTATTATTTTGTTTTATATATTTTGTCTTGGAATAGACAAATATGGAGACTATAAGAGTATATGTATACTCATGTGCCCCCCAAATAATTTGGATTATCTTACTATAGTTAAAAAAAAATCTTTAAATCTTTAGTCCGTGAGGTCCTTCTGAAAAATCAAGTCACATTCTCTGAAAAACTTTATCAAACTCATCTTGGCATACTAATGTTACTTTAACACACTTTTTTCATATTCAAATGGAGTTTTTTATGTTGGAAAATTATTTTCTATGTGTTTGTGTTGAAACATTTTTGTGCATTGGTGATATAGGTATGGAAATATATTTCTCATATACGAATATATTTTAAGAAACATTTAATAAGTATATCATATGTATTTTTTTTTAAATATATAGTTTTATTGTACTTTACAATATCTGGAATGTTAGTGCACTGATTGCGTTAATGAAGCAGAGCTTTGCTTCAACAAAGACTTACCTTCATTGGAAGTGCTCCTTATCAAAACTTTTTTCAAATTACATTTTTCTTACTTGCGACCTCTCTCGTTGATCTATTTCTATGGTGAAGAAAATCTTCTTATCTGCGAGGTTTTTACACTGGATGAAAAATTTGTCAGAATACTAAGATCTTTTAAATATCTTATACTTTTTACGAAATTTGTGAGATTGCAACCATAGCTTTTCTATCCCTTGAGTGTTGAGATTTTGTGGTGAGGTCACTCTCCCCACTTGGGCTATTTGTTTCTTTCCTCACACACAAGAAGAGTTAAATATATATGGAGTGTTAGCCTCATTACCAAAACAATCCTTAAGTTGAATATTTTTCTTTCTTAAAATGGGTCAAAAGGGTTTTTAAGAAAGCATGATTTGAACTAAAAATATAATTAGAAAAATACATTTTCATTTTTCTTCTTCGTTGCTCTTTTTTGTATTTTTAAGATATTTATTTTTTAACTTTGATCAAAAGTCCTAATGAATCTTAAAAACTTCTACTTTTATTCATGAGATAACTATTTATATATTTGTTCTTGAGAGACTTTTATGAACATCTCAAAAATACATTGTGCCATTTTGAGCAAGACAAATCATTTTTATGTTCTTGGAGAGACGAATTAGATAGTAGGGTTCGTAAAATTTCATCAAGCATATGTTTGATTTTTTTGTGATTTCCAACTCAAACTCCTAAAATATACCTTATATAATGAGTCAAGGTTCGAAAAAGGATACAAGATCCTTAGTCGCCCCACCCTACGCCTTAGCAAGATAATGGAGTTTTTTGTAAAGGTCCATTAACCTTGAAAGACCAACAATAGGCACATAACTTCGGTGCGAGATCTAATACTAGCCCTAAGGTTTGTACAGGGCCTTAAGGATCTTAGTCCCCTCGAAAAAAGGGTAATAAGATACACCAAGGTGAGATGAATCTTTTCATCCATCACAAGGGACTCAATTAGTGACTTTTTCCATCCTATAATGGCGGGCTTATCATAATGTTATCATTCAGTAATTAACCTCAAACGTACTCCACCGGCAATAGTATGACAGGAGCCCAAGTCCCCATGAGAGGAGTACCTTTAGCACCTCACTCCCACTACCTCAAGGTCAGTAACGCTCATAAATAATGAGGCAACCGAACACTCAATCAATTTGGCAGGAGCCCATGTCTCCATGAGTGGAGTCCCTTCAATACCTCGTGACTTGCAACACTTCTCCCCAATAATCCACCTACTTGTTATGATAAACAGACCTCGGACATCACCACCCTTGTGTGTTCTGGTAATTTCTCACAAGTTCTAAAGGACTTCCTATATAAAAACAACATGCGAAAATTTATAGGGGATCAGATTCAAGTTATCATAAGGGAAATATGACCTAAGGGTGTTATACATATTATCTGTAAAGGGAAAGGACCAATTCTTCTCCTGAGATAGTATTTTAGACATTATATGTGTGTGATTAAATATCTTTCAATTTTTTGAGTCCTAAGTAGGTCCGAAACATTTATATGAGTCAATAAGTTACTCCTCAGAAGTTTTCTTCCCATTACAATGACCTTATATAACCTTAGCCAAAGCTTAAGGCTGGTCATGTTTGTATTATATATCATTATGAGGAATATACACAAGAGAAACAAATTCATAATTTACGTAGACAACTCAATATAGGTGTTGAACCACTTAATATCCTTTATTGTTATTGTGCAGATAAATGATGAGGATGAGATTGAAGATGAAGATAAACATTCACATCAAACATATAAGAGACAAAGATTTTTAAAGTGGTTCGGCTATAAGGAAAAGCCTACGTCCACTGTTATTTTATTCCCAGGGGTTTACAATAGCACAATGTGGTAGAGAGAGGGAGAAAAAGGGTGTGGATCTTGTGTATGGTGTCTCTCGGATCTCTTGGATCTCTTGGATCTCATGGATCTCTTGGATCTCTCGGATCTCTTGGATCTCATGGATCTCTTGGATCTCATGGATCTCTTGGATCTCTCGGATCTCTTGGATCTCATGGATCTCTTGGATCTCTCGGATCTCTTGGATCTCTCTTCATAGTTTCCCTTTTGGCTAAGGGAATACATGTATTTATAGTGATGGGAGATAAAGAGATTCATTGTATGTAGACATTTATACATTATGTCTACATTCAACGAATCTAATTGCTTGGTATGCTATGTGTTGTCATCTACAATATAAATGTACATTAATGATCATTAAATGCGTAGTTATCCTTTGATATTCCTGGTTGGTATGCCGACCAACTCTCCTCGGGTGCCAACTAACTCTCCTCGGGTACCGACCAACTGTCCTCGGGTGCCGACTAACACTCCTCGGGTGTTGAATATTGCCACGTAGGATGACATGTGTCCTTTTGTGATTGGTCCTCGTAGATGGAGAATTTTTGCGTTAACAGAAGCCCCCAATGCTCCATGCTTGATGGTTTACTTGAAAGGATGGAGTATTTATTCTGCAGTGTTGCTCGGTGCTCGTGACATTCTTGATCTACCTTCTTGATTTGTTCAACATAAAGTTCATTATCTCCTGGATGACATATGATGCAGGCTGATCGATGGTTGCTAATCTTTCTCTTGAGGAACTCCGTGTGCTATGTATCACCCCTGGGAATTTGGATGCAGCCATGCCATAATATGCAGCTTGTAGCTTGTCATAATCTTCAAGTATGTTGATTGGTTTGCCAGCCGACCAAATGCTTCCTGTGTCGAGCAACTAAATGCTAACTTTACGTGCTTGATTTTTCTGATTTATGCTCCTCTGAATACTTTGTCGAGTAACATATTAGCTTTTGAATCCAACTCTTCAATTTGATTAGTACCAAGCTAGTGGTGGACTTCAAAATATTTTCATACAACTTCTTCTTCATTATTGGTCGGGACAATAGTAAAGATCTCAGTGCTGTAGATGCTGATTTTGACTTCTACCTCTGTTCGGGGACGAGCAAGCGGTTCTCGGGGACTAACAAGTGATTCTCAGGGACGAGCAAGAGCTTCTCGGGAATGAGCTAGTGCTTCTCGGACAGATCATCTGTGATGAATATCAGAATGTTGAAAGATCTTAACTTCATAAACTCCCCTTATATTTTAGATGATCCTCTTGCTGACGAGGAACCTGTTTCAAAAGTAGAAGGAAAAGAAACCAATAGAGTAGGAATCTCAATGTAATAGTTAGTATACATTTTCATTCTCAATGTATTTTGTTTTTTGGATTTAATGAAAGACTTTCATTTTTATTTGCAAATTAGTACTTCTACTATCTTGTGCATATCAAGCACTTTATATTTGTGTATATGTATCTGTTAAAAAGATAATAATATTGTGTTGTTCATAAATCAAGATAAAAGCTGCAAGTATCAATATTGCTCAATCACTTAATAAAGTAATGAGTATAAATTGTTTAAAATGTTTCCAACCAACCAAGGTTGCTAAATTGTGCTCGTCGACCAGTTATAGTTAGTGAGAGTTTTATCCCCGACTAATCATACTTGGTAAATTTTTGTCTTTTTCATAAAATGTGTCCGACCAACCAAGGTCAATAAATTCTCCTCGTCGACCAACTACGGTTAGTGGGTTTTTATCCCCGACCAACCATACTTGGTTTAGTTTGGAATATTTTGTTCTTCGAGGAACTTTTATATTTTCTGTAATAATCTTAACTCTCGACCAACATAAGTTGGTATTTGAGAGCATATTTTGTTTACTAACCAACCGAGATTGGCCTTTTTTAAGAATGTTGTTCTTGCCCTTTTACCAACCGGTTGGTCGTGGGTTTTTCAAGTGAGGGAAAATTATTTTTTATATTGATCCCTTTCTATTCCCTATTTGGAGAGATAAAAATATGCTGAATGATAGAAGCTATTACCAAATTTATATAAAAAATCAAACAATTTGACTTTATTGACATAGATGGAAGATGAACCAAATTAAGTATATAGTTCATAAAAGTGAATGCAAAGAGACTCAAATTTGAAGAGAGAGAAAATAGATCTGGGTCATGATTTCCATGAGAAGACTTTTCATTGTCTTTAACCTTTTCCCATTCTTTTATTAAAAATATGATGGGAATTTGAATAGACCTCAAAGATCTTACAAAATTTATTTCAAAATCAACAATGAAAATGATTAAATCTTATCATCGTCGTATATATTGGTATATGTAATCATTTAAAATATTTAATCCATGATATAAAATTGAAACTTGAGAATCAAGCAAAAATTTATGATTTATGAAATCCATTATTTTTCAGATTTCTAAATAAGGATGAATCTAACAGTTATGATTTAAAAATCATGATATGCAACATTTTACAGATAAAAATTGGACAATTAATTTATGTATATAAACATAAAAATCATGATTGAATCAAAAGATATATGTATAATACATAATACGTAGAGAAAATAAAAACTTAGCTTTTGATGGAGAACAATGGTTGTAACACGTTCCCACAGACGGCGCCAATCTGTTGAAGACAGAAAATGGCCACTGCCATTTTAGTGGCGTCAAAAGCAGATAAATGATGAGGATGAGATTGAAGATGAAGATAAACATTCACATCAAACATATAAGAGACAAAGATTTTTAAAGTGGTTCGGCTATAAGGAAAAGCCTACGTCCACTGTTATTTTATTCCCAGGGGTTTACAATAGCACAATGTGGTAGAGAGAGGGAGAAAAAGGGTGTGGATCTTGTGTATGGTGTCTCTCGGATCTCTTGGATCTCTTGGATCTCTTGGATCTCTCGGATCTCTTGGATCTCATGGATCTCTTGGATCTCATGGATCTCTTGGATCTCATGGATCTCTTGGATCTCATGGATCTCTTGGATCTCTCGGATCTCTTGGATCTCTCTTCATAGTTTCCCTTTTGGCTAAGGGAATACATGTATTTATAGTGATGGGAGATAAAGAGATTCATTGTATGTAGACATTTATACATTATGTCTACATTCAACGAATCTAATTGCTTGGTATGCTATGTGTTGTCATCTACAATATAAATGTACATTAATGATCATTAAATGCGTAGTTATCCTTTGATATTCCTGGTTGGTATGCCGACCAACTCTCCTCGGGTGCCAACTAACTCTCCTCGGGTACCGACCAACTCTCCTCGGGTGCCGACTAACACTCCTCGGGTGTTGAATATTGCCATGTAGGATGACATGTGTCCTTTTCTGATTGGTCCTCGTAGATGGAGAATTTTTACGTTAACAGTTATTATTGTCAATAAATATCCAACTGGGGGATCATTTAGTGAGGCTAAGGTCTTAATTGATTTTAAAGCCATTAGTTTGACTTCATATAGAAGAAACCATTATTCTCTAAATTCACATTTATCAAGGCCCTCTTGATTGAAACGAACATAATGATCAAGTTAGATAAAAACATTAAGGAAATGAAGGCTCGTAAAAAATAATTCTTAAAATTAGCTTGTTTCCATTATATCCAAGATCCCACAAGTTTTTCCTAATTATGTCTCTACATAATGCTGAGAATGATGATCGAGGTCCAGGGGGAAACAGGGGAAAGACATTCTAAAGAAACTACCCAACTCTCTCAAAGGTCCTAAGCATGATCCTTAGCCAAAGAAAGTGAAACTGCTACAAGTGCGTCTAGGGATTGCCAAATTCTAAATTTTAATTTTAATTAAAATTTAACTAAGTGAGCAATTAACTAATTTTAATTCAAGAACTAATTAAACCAATGTTGTGTAAACTATTAGTCCAATTTTATCTTGACTAAGCATACATTTAGGTGATCATGCAGGAATAAAATAACCCAACCACACAATGTCACAATGTACGAGGAAAACCTGTAACGAGAAAAATCTCAAATGGTTGAGCCTACGTAAAGTCTACTATGATATAAGATTCCATACAAGGACAACATATGACTTACTCACAACTCAACGCCTTCAAGACTGATGCGATTATAATTACTTTTTAAAGTTTCTTCTACACCGCAAGAATCAACTCACGACACATAACACGTTCCTCATACATTTCGGTGTCCCCCAATCTCTTAATAGAACTCATAACCATAGTTACATGGAATCCACCATGCCAAACAATCTCGCTCTATAGAGTAGAGTAAAATAATTTGGTGCTCGAAATGTGAGATCTCACTATAATATCATATTCTTGGATCTCAAAACTAGCGTGTAAATGGGGTTAAAGAGGCTTAGTATTTTCTCTCTCAAAAACTATTTTCGAAGCCCTTATTATTGAATACATTATACCATTCCTTGAGTTGATAAAAAATGTGAAAAGGCAGCGGCATAAAAAATGAGGTATCTCGTTTGAAAGAAAATGGAATTTCGTTCGAATGAGATAGGTTATCTCATTTGAACAAAGTCATATCGTTCAAATGAAATACCTTGAACGCAAATCTTACGACCTTCAAGAGAAATCATATAGTCTTAGGCAAATGGTTCTCGTTTGATCATCGTTTGAATCTCGTTTGAACGAAATCACAAACCTCATAAGAGCAAGAACAGAAACTCATTCGAACAAAAGTATAAATCTCGAGCAAATAAGTTTCATTTTAACGACATAGAAAAATAAAAAATATTTTCTTAAAAGTACTTTTGCAAAAATAGCCTCATTAAACACCCAAAAAGGAACCCAAGGATTAACATAATATAATAATTATACCTTTATTTAGATACCAAGGTTAAAGACGAAACTTCGGCAAGCATTTGATGTCGCTTTAACTCGGGCCGCTTTGTGTCTTCGATGCATCATAAGCTTGAAGGTACAAACTGACATACAACCTAACCTATGACACAAACGATTTTATCCAAATGGAATAAATATAATATTACAAATTTATAATAAATATTACTAACTTGACACAATGAAAATGTGTCGTTACAAATATCCCCCTTTGGCTATTTCAGAAAAAAGACAAAAATAAAAAACTAGGTCACCAAGCTCTAACACACAAAAGAAAATAGACACAAACAAGACTTGGCTGACTCTACCTCTTTAGTGGCTTTGCTCTTGTGAAAATTTGCCACATCAAAGCTTAAAACTGCACACTTAACACACCATTCAAAAGTAAAGGGAATATGAAATATATAAACAGCATATGAAAAATCCTCCCCTTTGTTAAAATGCCTCTCCCTTATACCAAACTTCTCCCCCTTTCTTTTGGGGAAAAAACAAAGGCAAAAGTGCATAATATGAAAAAACAATCATCAAGTGAAAACAAATCATATAATGCGATGTAAAGTGAACGTCAACGATAAACATATGGCACAACAAGTACAAATAATCCAAAAGAATGAAATAATGACGAATATCGACATGCAAAGACTTAAACACACATACACACACACACATAATAAGAACGTACATAAATATATAGGTATAATACCACAAAAGACGCACAAAAACATGTTTTCTACACTCGTATGACATAAATGTGTCTAAACTAATAGTATGGAGTGGAGGGGTGTGAACTAGAAATAAAATAAATACATCACAAACAGTTAAGATAGTCCAAGGGGGTCTTATTTGACCGTATTAATTTGTTAAACTTAGATTTAGCGTCATGTGACCATTAAAGTGAATTCAAAATGGACAAACGAACTAAATGCATACGAGCTTAGAAAATATTGGTGACTCTCAAACCAATAGCGCTAAACATTAAAGATAAACTAGGAATTATTGTGCAAACTCATTGATCTTTAACTTAAAACACCCTCAAAATATAAATATTCAATTTTTGTAAGATATCACTTTTGAGGATCAATTTAAAAACTATGGCCTTGGCAAATATTTTCTTTGTTCATTTTTCTTTTCTTTTTCAAAGGCTCTTTCCAATGGTGGCCTTCCATGCAAAGGACATTTACTCCCTTCATAGACCTATCCGTTGCACACTCTTATTTTTTCAACCTAAGAGAATCCTTACTACAATGGTTCTTACATGCAAAATAACAAGATTGATAGCAGAATACCTCACTTAGCTCATCAACATAGAAGGTTAAAATTCAAAAGAGCGCGTGAAAGTGTGTGTGAAGGCATATACAAAGATTAATCCATCAAGCAAAACCAAATAAGAATAACTCCATGACAAGGCGTGATTAAGAAACAATCTAGAACATTTTAAGTCATACTCTAGTGTTCTAATCACATGAAAAACATGAGATGGATGAGATTCAAACACACTAATATGACACATAAAATGTGTAAAACTACTACACAAAAAAAAAAAATCTTTTTGAGTTTAATAAAAACACAAGAAAAAAGGCTTAAAAGAAAAAAAATATTTTTATATTTTTCATATTGACTTAAAAAATGAAGAATCAGAATATAAAAGATATAAATATCATATCACTAGTTATAACATGTAACATGTAGCACAAAAATAGTGTATAAAAACATGCAAACACAATAACTCATAAGATATAACATATGATGAATCATGTGAAAGCATGACAGAATCAACAAGTCTAATGTTAAGTGCCTCCATATCGGATTTCCTAACCCAAATAGATGATGATTTAGATTCTCGAGTTTTGAAAACCACGGTGATAAGGGACTTAAACTTCTTAGGACCTTTTCAAAGATTAAAATTAAATTGTCGGAGGTAGACTTTCCTACCAATAGTGGGTGCATGTTTAGACACAACGAATGTTACCCTTGGATTGACCTTTAGGAATGTTGATTAAGTGCGAAAAGTGTGCGCGTGTAAAGGGCACAATCGTTGTTTTCGTTTCGCCAACTCAATACAAAAACCTAAGTTACTACTACACTTGTGAGGCAAGCATAGCGGTAAGTCGGGTATCGAAAATCCACAGAGACAAGATGTTAGAATTTAAGTGATTTAATACTCCTAAAATAAAAGTGTAAAAGATGATTATACACAAAAAGGAAAAAGATGCATAAAAGGGAAATAGTAATCTAGGCGAGGGAAAATAAAGCTATATTAAGAAAGTGAGTAAAAACTATAGGTTGCGTCGAATATTCGTCACCCGAGTTAATTAGTATAAAATGGTTACATGGGTCGACGATTTATTACAAATGCGTCTCGTTTCGACAGTTAATTAAACCAAGGGTTGTCACGCCCCTAAATTTGCATAAAAGTCTAATACGATTTTGGTGTCAACAAATACCCCGGAAATTACGCACGCAAGGTCGTAAGCACGGAGCATACATGATATACCCCGTCAAATCCCCTAAGCGTAATAACTAGGTCAACACACTCGAAATAAATTTGTAAACACCATCACCAAAGCAAAGCAACCAAATCAACCCTAGGTGAGTTCAATCCAAGACAACCTAAACTAAATTAGCCACTAAGCATGATAAACAACATAAAATAAATTAACTAATTAATTAAAGCACAACTAATTAATTTAACACTAATTAAATTAGCTACACAATTAATCTAGATAAGAAATAATAAAGCATGAAATAAATAAAGAACAAAGCTTAAAGTAGAGGAAGATGACAATGAATAATAAACTAGAACTTACATTAATGGAGGAATTACACAAAGAAAATGGAGGAGAGGGGAGGTCTCCACAAAAGTCCCAAATATTACAAACCCTAACCTAATCTAAGAGAGAGAGAGAGAAACTAGAGAAAAAAACTAGATAGATTACAAAAATAACTAAAGTTTCTATTTGTAGTAAGTTGGGAAAAGGAAAGAAAGAAAAAGAAAAAAAAAAGAAATAAGGATAAGTTTCCAAATTAAGGAATAAAAAGAAAATAGAAAAAGAAAATAAAAAAAAGAAAAAAGAAAGTGGGCAACAGCAAAAAAAACGCACAAAACAGGGACCGGTCGACCGGCAGCCAAAACGAGGTCGACCGGTGAACAGGGGAGGAGCACACTGTCTCGAGTCAAAGCCAAAAATCGAATTACCGGTCGACCGCCGGAGCGTGGCCGGTCGACCGGCTGCGCTGCAACTCCAAACCACACAACGCACAGCACACTCCATGGCACAAAACATCCCATTCATAACCAACAAAAACCCGAGACCCATTTTGTTCGAAAATGGCCAAAAACCTTCGTATGGCGAGCCAAGAACCATTTCGTGTTGGATCGTAGCTGCAAAATTGGCAAAAGCCAAAGACCCACTTTCAAGCTCCATTAATGGCCAAAAGCTCCATCTCCATTAATGGCCAAAGCTCAAGCTCCAAAAAAAGTGATCAAAAAGATCCATTTGCGCGTGTGATCAATAATCATGCTCCAATTTCGGACGAAAGGCTCGAATTTCGGGCGAACCCAAAACCCGAGCAAAACCCGAGCCTAGGGCCAAATCGCCATCTTCATTTGCTGAAAAAAAAACGTTTTGGGGACATAGATGGAATTAATGAATTTGTTATTAAAGAAGAAAAGGGACATGGATGGAATTATTTAAATTGTTAATGAATCCTTATAATTTTTTCCGATTAAAGCTCCGTGTTTCCTTCGTTCGGACTCCGATTCGAGCACCGTTCGCGGCCACGCGAAGCTTGGCCCGAGGGCTACAACTTCCGTGAATACTTCGGGCAAAAAATCCCAAAGTGTAAAATTACGAAAATGCCCCTGAACGTGCGAATCGCGACGAAATTTAATCGGAACGTGCCCAAACTTCATACTAAGCACTTTAACACCTATAAAAGCTCAATTATACCTCAAATAACATTTTAGCATATAAAACGGAGGTTGTCTGATTAACGAGCATAATTATAGGCATTAAAGTACCCGAGGGGGCTCAAATGCATAAGTTCGAGGGTAATTAAATGCAATATTCGATACGAATCACACCCCCTAACTTACACATTGCTAGTCCCTAGTAATGAAACTCAACGCAAGAAGAACTATAAGAAAATCACAACATGTATATATGCATCAAAAATATAAATGCCACTTTCGTGGGGAACACGATTGCATTTAGCATATGCAATAAGCCGTTAAACCCCTAAGTTACCCTAGTGGACGAGTGTCATCTCGTGAGGGTTTTCAGGGATGATACCCACAAACATCATATGGTTTCCTCAAAATATGTCCAATCAACATGCGAAAAGCCCAACAACAACGAAAAAGATTTCATACGCATTATTAGCAAAGTGAATGAATTCACACAAAAGTCCGAATCGTTAACATTATAGAATGCACCTCATAGAATTGAAACCTTAATATGTGGGAGGGGAGAGAGCACATGAAAAGTGTGATTTGGAGAAAAACTTAAATAAACCGGATAATCATTAAAGCAAGCATATTTTCAATCCTCACGGGCATTACGCTCATCAAGCAAATTCACTCGAAACAGGGAGGTAACACACCGAACATGCGGGCATAAAGAGTAAATGTAAATGGAAACTAGGCCACACACATGTCACGAATGAAGAGCGCTATATATAAAATGAAAATTTGTAATCTCAATGAAAGATACCGCTAATTAAAGGAGGCGAAATGCATTTTAACAGATTATCAAAACTATTTAAACTTTTAAATTACATCAACCTAAGATCACATAGGACTTGTATAGGGTTATAATGTAGGCTAGGCTTAGGTATGAAATGAAAGGAATGTATGTACGGATTCAAAGTGTTCGGGATGAAAACTCGGGATAATGGGAAAATGCGGGCAATATCAAAATTGGAAAACAAGTTCCAAAACGGCATTAGATATATCATCGGGAAGAGTAATCAAAGCTTATTGAACTATATACAGCATATACAAACTTTCTCTTTCTTTTTCTTTTCTTCATTTTCTCATTTTCTCTTTTGTTTTCTTTTGCTTTTTGCTTTCTCTTTTTCTTCACTTTCTCACATCTTTCTTTACTTACTTTTTTCACTCTCATATGCCTAAATTTCAACCGACATCACAACAACAACATTCAATCCCAAGTAACATTCCAAACAAAGGTATGGAAAGTGATATGTATGGTTTATAACTCCAATTTAGAGTTGGTTATGGGAATTGGGTTATGAAACGAAAGGCTATATTTAGGCTCAAAGAGGTTAACGAGGGTAAACATATAAGGGTGAGGTCAAGGCTAATATGGGTGATATATCAAAGAGGGCCTATGATCATTTCGCAAAGTTTACGCAATTCTCGAGTCAAAACAATATATGAAAATCATGCTCAAGTAACACATTTCAAGTACGAACTCAATTAATGAACGGTCAAATGAAAGAATAGTGAGATTACCAACGAATCCAACGTTTTCAATGAGAAAAGAATAGTGTATACACTCACAAACGACGAAAGGTACAAAGCTTACTCGGTGTAAGTATATACAATGCAATAAAAGATTACCGAGTTATAAAAATCTTAAACCAAATCAATATAACAATAAAAATGCATGTGCTCATGGGATTAAAGTTTAATTCATGAAGTTATTCATAATATCAATTATTTAGGGACTAAAGTCTAATAACTTCTAAAATTAAGAACATGCATCATTGGGTTGTCAATTGGATCGGGCAATTATTAAAATTTATCATCGAAAACAAAGACAAAATGCCCAAAAAAAGGAGAAAAAAGAAAGAAAATCTTTTTGAAATTTTTGAATTTTTCTAAGAAAAAGCATAGTAAGTAACCAACATATGAGCAAAAACATGGACTAAAATAAGAAATTGATAGAATATCCCACACCCCCTAACTTAAAACTTGACATTGTCCTCAATGTGAATTAAGAACCAAGTCAAAGACAGGAAAAGAGCGATATTACCCAAAAGTGGAGCGATCCCCATAAGAACAAGTCCAAAGAATCTACAAAACAAGTTAGTACCGAGCATAGCAAAAACAAATAACAAAAAGTTAACTAATTACACTAGACTAAATTAAAAAGGAAAGAAAAAATAAAAAGCTAACTATATACAACCTACTATTTAGACTTCACACTAACTGTACACTAGAAGTCTAAATAGGTGAGGGTCCACCGTGAAAACGATTTGACTTTGGAGGATAACCGGTGTACCCTCACATGCAAGCATGCCTTCCGAAAAATATGAATTCCGTTTTAACAACGGAAGGCATGTGTAAGGCGGAAGAAATGAACCATCGCCAATTAAAAGTTTTGGTGGGACGATGGGGGGTTTGGATTGAACGGGTGACAAAAACAAGTGGGGACCGAGAAAAGCTGAATATCCTCCCAAGGATTTTGAAGTTGGAATGGGAGGCGGCGCACACAAAGGCAAAGATGCGATCGTGGAGGGCGACTCGAGCAAGTATTCCTCATCGGTGATAGGTTTTAAAACATTAAAGTTCGAAACCGAATCATCGGGTACTTGTTCCGGTGGGGTAATAGAGAATGAAAATGGGGATGAAAGAAATTCAAACTCATGAGATGAATCATCATCGCATGAAGTTGGAATTTCAAAGGAAATAATATCATTTTCAATGAAATGTTCTTCTTTGGGGGCCAAAGAAGAAATCATTTCATTGCAAATAGATATTACGTCATTTTCATCCTCACTTTCAATATCTATTACGAGATGGGCAAAGTCTAGAATGGCTTGTTCCAAAGTAGGTACAAGTACCTCATTTGGTTCAAAACATTCCTCGACTTCAAAAGTCTCGGAAGCAAAATCGTCGTCGGACTCAAATAATAAATCCAACTCATGTTCCCACGAACGATTTTCTTCCCGATAACGATTTTCAATTTTCTCATTCTCATACATACGCAAGCCCTCACCGAATGTCATAGGTCGAGGTGCGGATGCATTAGAATGGGAACTTTGAAAATTACCATCGGACTTAAACGAAAACTCATTATTATAGGAATTTTGAAAACTATTCGAATTCGTTTCAAAATTCCTATTATAAGGAGGTAAAGGCCCAAAATCATTATCATCATCATCAAAATTCCAATAACCTAAATTTTGACTTTCGTTATACTCGCCCAAGGTAATATTTGAATTTGCAAATTTTTGGGATTCTAAGTATTCACCGAAAGTCATAGGTTTGCGAGAATTTTGAGAATTATAACAAGGGTTACCTTAAGAACTGGAATAAGACATGCTTACCCCAAAAATGGCTCAAGTGGCGAATTCCACAAAGTAGGTGCGCGCGGAAAGAATTCGAGCGTTTCTAAGTGCTCAAATGTGGAAGTCCTGCAAAATATTAGCAAATAATACAAATAGAAAGAAAATACTATGAAATACTAAATCAAATAAAGTCTAAAACAAACTCATCCCCGGCAACGGCGCCATTTTGATTAAGTGCGAAAAGTGTGCGCGTGTAAAGTGTACAGTCGTTGTTTTCATTTCGCCAACTCAATACAAAAACCTAAGTTACTACTACACTTGTGAGGCAAGCACAGCGGTAAGTCGGGTATCGAAAATCCACAGAGACAAGATGTTAGAATTTAAGTGATTTAATACTCCTAAAATAAAAGTGTAAAAGATGATTATACACAAAAAGGAAAAAGATGCATAAAAGGGAAATAGTAATCTAGGCGAGGGAAAATAAAGCTATATTAAGAAAGTGAGTAAAAACTATAGGTTGCGTCGAATATCCGTCACCCGAGTTAATTAGTATAAAATGGTTACATGGGTCGACGATTTATTACAAATGCGTCTCGTTTCGACAGTTAATTAAACCAAGGGTTGTCACGCCCCTAAATTTGCATAAAAGTCTAATACGATTTTGGTGTCAACAAATACCCCGAAAATTACGCACGCAAGGTCGTAAGCACGGAGCATACATGATATACCCCGTCAAATCCCCTAAGCGTAATAACTAAGTCAACACACTCGAAATAAATTCGTAAACACCATCACCAAAGCAAAGCAACCAAATCAACCCTAGGTGAGTTCAATCCAAGACAACCTAAACTAAATTAGCCACTAAGCATGATAACAACATAAAATAAATTAACTAATTAATTAAATCACAACTAATTAATTTAACACTAATTAAATTAGCTACAAAATTAATCTAGATAAGAAATAATAAAGCATGAAATAAATAAAGAACAAAGCTTAAAGTAGAGGAAGATGACAATGAATAATAAACTAGAACTTACATTAATGGAGGAATTACACAAAGAAAATGGAGGAGAGGGGAGGTCTCCACAAAAGTCCCAAATATTACAAACCCTAACCTAATCTAAGAGAGAGAGAGAGAGAAACTAGAGAAAAAAACTAGATAGATTACAAAAATAACTAAAGTTTCTATTTGTAGTAAGTTGGGAAAAGGAAAGAAAGAAAAAGAAAAAAAAAAGAAATAAGGATAAGTTTCCAAATTAAGGAATAAAAAGAAAATAGAAAAAGAAAATAAAAAAAAGAAAAAAGAAAGTGGGCAACAGCAAAAAAAACGCACAAAACAGGGACCGGTCGACCGGCAGCCAAAACGAGGTCGACCGGTGAACAGGGGAGGAGCACACTGTCTCGAGTCAAAGCCAAAAATCGAATTACCGGTCGACCGCCGGAGCGTGGCCGGTCGACCGGCTGCGCTGCAACTCCAAACCACACAACGCACAGCACACTCCATGGCACAAAACATCCCATTCATAACCAACAAAAACCCGAGACCCATTTTGTTCGAAAATGGCCAAAAACCTTCGTATGGCGAGCCAAGAACCATTTCGTGTTGGATCGTAGCTGCAAAATTGGCAAAAGCCAGAGACCCACTTTCAAGCTCCATTAATGGCCAAAAGCTCCATCTCCATTAATGGCCAAAGCTCAAGCTCCAAAAAAAGTGACCAAAAAGATCCATTTGCGCGTGTGATCAATAATCATGCTCCAATTTCGGACGAAAGGCTCGAATTTCGGGCGAACCCAAAACCCGAGCAAAACCCGAGCCTAGGGCCAAATCGCCATCTTCATTTGCTAAAAAAAACGTTTTGGGGACATAGATGGAATTAATGAATTTGTTATTAAAGAAGAAAAGGGACATGGATGGAATTATTTAAATTGTTAATGAATCCTTATAATTTTTTCCGATTAAAGCTCCGTGTTTCCTTCGTTCGGACTCCGATTCGAGCACCGTTCGCGGCCACGCGAAGCTTGGTCATTAGCAATGGTTGACCCTCTCAAAATCCTGGTATTGGATTTTGGAGCAGAAGCATCGAAATCATGATTGCCTAGACATATATTGTCATTTTTTTATTGGGATGGTTTCGAAAATTTTATTCAACTTTTTCGACCTAGATTCCAAATCATATTCAATAGAACTTGAGTCTCTTAATTCATATTCTAACTTCAAAATTCTAAACACAAGAAAAATTTAGACTCGTCAAATTTTAGGGACCCCTTTTTCAAATTTTCAAACACCCACGAAGGTTATAACTTTACTCCCTCAATGTATTAAAGCTTCTCTCTAGGAGTCTTCTCACGTGCCCTTAAATCCTCAATCACTTTTTCAACTAAATGAGATAGTAACGTGAAACCATAATAAGGTAGATTAATATTTCAATTATGAACAATATATAGAGAGAGATAAACATGTGGATAGATTAAACAAGATAAAAACCAAATGTATATGCCAACCACCTAAATGTATCAAATATCTGAAGTACAAAATGAGAGAAAATAAAATACAATCTTTAAGTTCACTATTAATAGTACAAAATAAATAAATAAAAGGGATACATAAGATAATCACTGAGAAGATCCATCTCCAGCACCATCTGATCTGTCGCCAAACGGAGACCCCGAATGTGAGGGACCCTCTCCACGGTGCATATCATCTCTACGCAGCTCCTTAGTCCACTGCAACAACAAGGAATCTCTATGAGACTGTGCCTCTTCAGCTCTCTCCCTATCACACTGCATGGATTCCATGAACTCCTAAAACATCAATCTCTCCTAACGTTTCTCCTCTACCATTTGGGCCATATGCATACGAAGAATCCAAACCTCTTCGAACTCTACGGGTGGACGGGAATGTGAGGATGATGGCATGGACCGGGAGGGAGTGGATATAACACTGTTTGTTCATCAGGATAAGTGTGATATTTTGTTTTCCCAATTCTATGTCGATGATATAATTTTTAGGTCCACATGTGATCAACATACTCATCTCTTTGCAGGAGAAATGCAAAGTGAAATTGAGATGAGTATAGTCGATGAGCTTACTTTCTTCATATGTCTTCAGGTGCGCCAACTCAATAGTGGGATCTTCTTATCCTAATCTAAGTATACTAAGGAACTTATGAAGAAGTTTAATTTAGACTTGGCTAAGCATGCATGCACACTAATGAGTTCATCTGCTAAGCTTAACAAAGTCACTGAGGACAAGGGCGTAGATCACAAACATTATTTAGGAGCACAATAGGTAGTTTACTCTACTTAATCGCTATCGTCCATATATTTCCTTTAGCGTAGGAATCTATGACCATTATCTGGCCGTCTCGAAAGAGTCATACTTATTTGTGCTAAAACGCATAATCAAATATGTGAGTGGGACTGTCTCGGGATTTGGTATTCTTTCGACAGAAATGATTTTTTGTCGGCATATTCGGATAACGATTGGGCGGGAAATATTGATGGATGCAAAAGAATCTTAGGCGGGTGTTTCTATTTTAGGAGTTCTCTTAATTATTTCTTTTAAAATTTGCATTTTTATATTTCTTTTAATCCCCATCATTATAACTTCTTCCCGCTTTATTTTGTTTTTCTCATATTTTAATTTATCAAATTTAGAATTTTTCTTTTTAAATTTGAGAAATGTTCTGAATTTTTTAGCGAATAAAGCCATATCATTAGGATTAATATCAGACTCATCGGATTTAGAAACTTTCACTTTTTGAGATTTTAGAGCAATTCGATCTTTCTTTCTTCTATCTTTGGGGAAGATGTCTAATTCATATGTTTGTAGATCACCTACGAGCTCTTCAAATTCTAAAATATTTAATGGACATAAATGTAACAACCCAGGTTTTCGAGCGACTATTTTATGCTATTTTGCCCGATGGGCTAATTTTATAAAATAGGAATGTTGGAGTAAATATTATTTCCCGTGAGACTTAGGGATAATATTTACTATGTTTTGACTATTTACCGTTATGAGAAGGTAAATAGTGTTATATTGTGTATTTTGCGTCGTTATATGTAAAACGACGGTTATGACCTATAGTTAAATTTGGGTATAATTAATGAATTAAAATGGAATTGGAACGTAAAAATAGTTCACACTTTCCCGAATGCCAAATAGGGGGTGCTGTTGTTTTTAGAATAGTCGAGATAGTCGAAATAAGTGCCCAGTTGTAATTTTTGAGATTTAGGCATTTGAAGGGGGTTATGACTCAATTAAGTGGTTACGAGTCATTTTAGTGGTGTATTAGCAATTAGGAGTGGGGGTTTATATTTTGACCCTTATAAATCCCCCACCCCCTTTCTTTTTCTTCATTTGTGTGAGAAAGCCAAAGGAGAGAGAGAGAGAGAGAGAGAAGAGAGAGTTGGGAGAAGTAGAGAGAAAGAGAGAGAATGGAGGATTTGGGCCGGAATCCGTCGCTACCGGAGGTGTTCCGAGACTACGAACCTCGAGGCAAGTTTCTTACTTGCTAGATATTGATTTAATGTGATAAATTGCATGTATAGTTAGGTTTTGGAGATTTAACCCATAAATGGGTATTTGTTGATTGTAATGATTAAACCCTTAAATCTTAGTTTTAATTAGATTTGAGGATATATTATTAGTTGTAAATGGTGTAGGAATGATTTGGTAGAATTAGATGTTGTTGATGTTGAGTAAAAGCAATGAATGGAGGTTTTGGGATTTTAGGGTTTATGTAACCCGTCGCCCAAACTGGGCAAAATCTCAGGACCGAATTGATTCGGCCTTATGGGCGAATCGATTCGGATAAGGAGAGGGATACAGGTCTTGCAGACCGAATCGATTCGGATTTAAAGCGAATCGATTCGGCAATTGCAGAAGGTTAGTTTTTGCTCACCGAATCGATTCGGCTGTCTAGCGAATCGATTCGCAAGGGCGAATCGATTCGGCCCAAGGGGCGAATCGATTCGGTTCCCCTGTTTTTGTGAGATTTTCTTATTTTGATTTTTTAGCCCTTTTTCTTTTAGGTCCAAGGTTTAGGAACCTTCCTTTGGGAAGTAATGGGGAGTCCTAGAGGGTTGTATTGGGTAGACTAAGGTCCTAGGCTAAGAATGGAGATTTAAGTTTACCCGAGGACTAGTTTGGATTAGGTTAATGTCCAACTGATATAGGAGGTTAACCTAAAGATATATTTGAAGTTAAAATATAAATGTTGAGATTTTGAGAGACACTCCATTATGGAGACTCACTTTGAGGGTTTATGAATTATATGAACTATTTGAGGCTATTTCGAGGTCAGTGGCACTTTGGGTCTTAGGTCATTAATAAAATATGACTTAATAAGAATATAATGCACCTTCTAAAACTTGGTGCTTAATGGCTAAGTGAATGATTTTTGGAAATGTAAAATATGAGTTTTCAAAAATGGAAAAAGTAATGTTTTTCATAAATGATAATTTATGGATACACACCTCTCTAAATCGCTATCATAAGGGAAGTCGCGCGCGTTGTGGTGAAGCCCCCTGGCTAATGATGCAGGGTGGATATAGTCCCTAGGCCATGTGAGCGTTTGTTATATATTTTCTGCGCTGGTTAGGAGATTCCGGGTGTGGTCTTGACTATCCCGCAGGCACATGGTCGGTTCCCGACGTTTCGATAGGATCCCAGGTTGTCTTGGAGGCCCTGGAAGATGATAGCCATTTAGGGGCGCGCACAGTGGGGAAACCCGGACGGGCGGTCTTAGATTGCGTTATATATATATATATATATATATATATATATATATAGCTATGATTCAATAATGTGGGACATTATTGGTTATTAAAGCATTTTATGATAATAAAATGGCTTTAATTTACATTTCCCGGATATAAGAAGGGAAATGGGATGTTAAATACTTTTTCCGGATGGAAGAAGGAAAATGGATGATATAATATGAAAGTAAAGCATTTTTATGATAATAAAACTTTCTTTAAATTATGTATTTTCCTGGATAGAAGAAAGGAAATAAAATTCGGTAAAGAATAAAATTCGGTAAAGAAGGTTTTGAAATGAGATTAATAAAATAAAAAAAAATAAAAAATGAGATTAATTGGTAAACATTTGATAAAATGAATTTACCATATATGTATATTCCTAAATAAAGAATTAGGAATTGTGCCGTTAGATGATGGATGGGTTATGTTTTTATTTCTTGAGTAGCTGTAGTTGTGACCTCCCACACTTATGCACACACGTGTATTTATTTTATTATTTCGTGCTTAGGGTCTAATGGATCTCGACGATCAACCTTGCCTAAGTAGTAGTGTATCGGGGGGGTTCCTTGTTTGGATTTCGCTTTGCGAGACACCCCACGCACGAATAGGGCATAGTGTTGAGAATGGGGAAAAGTTAGCCCTTAGTACTTAGGGTTAACTAGAACATCTCACGATATTGCGTTAGGTTGCTGCTAGATTGAGAGGTGAGGAATATTATTGTTATCTGCGAGAGATTTACGCACTTACCTGCCATGCATTTTAGTCACATGGTAATCATATCAAACCCGGCCCTGACCGGTTTCTATATTTCCTGTTTCTGCATATTCTTTGCCGCTACAGGTGCTCTTCCGCATGGACACCCGTGTTTACATTCCCATTTCCAGTTGTCATGGAGCTACGACATATTGCGGATGTTGTAGGATACTTGTTGTAGACGCTTCCCTCTATTGTACTCTAGTTATTTTCAGTACTTTTATTCGGGCGTGTTTGCCCAAGGTATTGCACTCATTTTATCATATTGTAAATATTGATTGTAATACTTAAGGTATTATTTGTATTGGTCTGTGCACCGACAACTTATTCGGTGATTATTTATTGTATTGTCATACTTTATTCATCGATTTTTGATACCCACCATTTTTACAAATGGGATTGTCTAAGTGTTTCTCTTTTACTTTTAAAGTTTTTTTTGTATATGACAATCCGTTTTCTAAAATGATTGGTGGTTATCTCATACTATTATTTTAATCGACAGTGATGCTAAGAATGGACCATCTATGATTCCTATAATTATTGGAGTATTGGGCTGGCCACCTATTATTTGAGTAGGCGGGTTGTCACAGATGGTATCAGAGCATTAGGTTCTAGAGTCCTTAGGAATCTGTGCGGATGTTTTACGTCTTCTGCGTTTCTCTCTATTTGATATAGAGCCTTAGGAATAAGGTCGTTGAATTCTCTTGTGAGATTTCATTCTCTCGCTATGGTATGAGAACCCCGAAGATCTTCTGCGCGTTCGTGTGAGGCTTGTAAGTCGTTAGATGAAGTGCGTTGAGGAAGGCCATTGTGAAGGCGTCGTAGGATGGGATTACTATAAGCTGTAGGTTGTGGTCGGGAATAAGGACCGCTTTGGAGGTCTCTCCCTTTGCAGCATTATTTTATATTGCCGCCGTGACTACTAAACACAGTGAAAATAGTTTTCCCAATTACCGTTGTCGGTAGAGAGTGGTACTATGCTTGGGACTCCAAGCAATGTCAATTTGGAGTTGAGAGGTTCTTTAGTAGGACCCCATGTTGAAGTTGGTTGGATAGAGGAAGTGTAACCTCGTTCGGTGAGAACGTAAGGACCGAGAGTTTGGCCTAGAGTTGGGTATAGGAGTGCCCAGGTGTGAGGAATTAAGGAAAAACCTTTCACCCTTTGGAGTAAGGTTGAAGTGGCGGATATGATAGTCGCCTCGTTATGGTGGGGCAGAATGTTCTCCTTGCTGAAGAAGTCAAGGGAACTAGGCGTTCTGATCTTGTCGATTGAAGATAACCGGCAAGAATAGGGCTCCTAGTTGAGTCAATGATGGAAGTAGTTTAGTTCGGGTAAGACTAGAATATCGTGTCTTAGAACTATTGGTAGTAGCCAAGGAGGTTGGCTAGTATGTTGGTGGGACTTTCTAACTAGGGTGCGAGTAGTGCATTCCTTAGGAAAGATGGGAGTAGTTTGGTGTTAGCCCTAGATTCGGGTGCGTATATCGAGCTTGTGATGGTATCGGTACATATTTTATATATAGTAAGTATATCTATGTGACTTACATGATAGGGGAGTTCTGTATCTTCCTTCACACTCGTTATGGGGCGAGTGGTGATATATGTGGTACGTGCTACTTGTATTATATATTATACGAGTAGAGATATTCTTAGATTGGTTGGGGTGATAGCAAGTGAATATATCGCGAGGCTATCCTAGTTCTAGTTCTAGGAGGAGGACTAGTTGTTCTATAATATCTCTCCTGGATACGGGTTGAGACTTTATAGAGGTGGTTTACGGTGTGTAGATAGTTTCCTTTATTTTTATTTTTATTTTATTCTCTTTGCTTGCTTGTTTGCTTTGCTTGTGTATGCTATCGCCTTATCTCCATGACTGGCTAGTTAAGGTGACTGTGTGGAGGGGTTCCTTGTTTGGATTTCTCTTCGGCGAGACGCTCCACGCATGAACCTTAACGACGTTGGGAGTGGAGAGATGTGCATTTTCTTTTCTGTTCTTTTCTCCTTTTTCTTTTCTGTTGGTTAGTGCTGGGTTGGAAGGTTTAACCAAGGATCACGTATATGAGTGATTAAGGGCTAAGTTCAGGTGCGATATATGAGCACTATGATAGTTTTCCTCTGACTAACGTGGGGGAAGACTAAGATTATGGATGTCCGATAGGGACTTATGGTTGTGTCTTTATGAGAAGGCCATTTGTTTAGAGATATGTGTGTCTCTTGGGGTAGAGTATTGGTGGCATCTTACTGAAAGTAAATGCCTCAGTCGATAGTTATGATAGGACGTAGACGTTTACATGTAGTAGTAGAGTTTCAAATTAGGATTCCGTCGATCCCGATTATGTGTCTTCGACCATTACTTCTCGACGACTGACAATGCGAGGTAGTAGTGTAACGGGAGGGTTCCTTGTTTGGATTTCGCTTCGGCGAGACGTCCCACGCATGAAACCGAGCTAATGTCGGAAGTCGGTAAAGGTCTTGGACACTAGGGATATTTAGTATTATACTTATACGAGTAGGTTAGGATAGATATATTGACCTTAGGATTCTTAGGACGCTAGGCCCTTAGGGCATGCAGCGTTAGTTTAGGAAGATGGTTGGGAGTTGACCACAATAAGTTGTGGGTTAACTCTAAGTAGAATTTGGTCCCTAGACGAGAAGTATGGGATTTCGAGCTCGTTAGAATGTTAGGCCATTAGTGGTGGGGCCTCTCGTAGTTAGAGGGTTACATGGGTAACCTACCTTTGGAGGAGTTGGAGTATAAGTTGACTTTTCTCCTGCACTCGTGTTGTTATGATCGAGAGTGGATTTAACGAACGAGTCTTTGCCAGGAACGGGATGTGCTAATATGGGAACATGAACCTACTGTTCGTGTGTCTCACACTTTTAAGAAGTGTTATCCCACGCTTGATTTTAAAGTTCATGGCGGTAGTATTTGCCTTAAAGACTTAGAGGCATTTCTCCTGGGCAGGAATTTGGAGTCTTTTCACGAATAACAAGTTTGTGACCGTGAAGGACTATCGTTAGGATATTTCCTTTTGCTAAGGCAATGCGAACGGGAGTAGTATAGGCACCAAGTAGATACCATCTTAGAGTTTATTCGTGGCATGGAATGCCAAGTGGAGTGAGCTTCACCGAGACGAGACATTGGTGTCAAGGTATAGGTAAAGTCTCCAGGAAGAATGGGAACCGTTGGGATATGGGGTATATCCTACCACCCGTAAGTGGAAGGGTGGATTTGATTTAAGGTGAGATCGAAGTAGAAATTCTATGGGTCGAATTTCCTTGTAATAGTTCGGATCGTCTTCGATGAACGTTAGGCCATGCATAGCCTTGTGTAGATGGCAATATGCCTTGTCAACTCGTTGGAATGGAAACAGCGAATAGTATATTCCTGGGACTGGGAGTGGTCCGGGAACCTTCCTTTAGATTGGGCTCAGTGAGCAAGTAGACCTTTCGAGGGTTACGCCAACGCGAATAGAAGTTAGTAGTGTTGGGGTTAGCGATTGTAAGATAGTGTAGTTATTCCCTAGTAAGGGTGTGATGCGTTTCGGAAAAGTAAGGCAATTAGCACCGAGCTTGTGTGGGTATCTCCTCCCGTAGTAGAAGGGTAGGATCGAAAGTTCCTGAGGAACGATTTGGCGCTATGTTATAGCATGATGATGCGGACTGAGATCGTTAGTGGTGACCTTAGTCTGAGTCCTATGGGGACATTTCTATTCGGGGGTTTGCTAGTATGATAGCACGGTTTTTGTATAGTATACCCCTTTTTATGGTTATGGGTTACGCCTGAATTTTGAGGGCAAAATTCCCCTTTAAGGGGGGGGGGGAGTATGTAACAACCCAGGTTTTCGAGCGACTATTTTATGCTATTTTGCCCGATGGGCTAATTTTATAAATAGGAATGTTGGAGTAAATATTATTTCCCGTGAGACTTAGGGATAATATTTACTATGTTTTGACTATTTACCGTTATGAGAAGGTAAATAGTGTTATATTGTGTATTTTGCGTCGTTATATGTAAAACGACGGTTATGACCTATAGTTAAATTTGGGTATAATTAATGAATTAAAATGGAATTGGAACGTAAAAATAGTTCACACTTTCCCGAATGCCAAATAGGGGGTGCTGTTGTTTTTAGAATAGTCGAGATAGTCGAAATAAGTGCCCAGTTGTAATTTTTGAGATTTAGGCATTTGAAGGGGGTTATGACTCAATTAAGTGGTTACGAGTCATTTTAGTGGTGTATTAGCAATTAGGAGTGGGGGTTTATATTTTGACCCTTATAAATCCCCCACCCCCTTTCTTTTTCTTCATTTGTGTGAGAAAGCCAAAGGAGAGAGAGAGAGAGAGAGAGAAGAGAGAGTTGGGAGAAGTAGAGAGAA
The DNA here is from genome assembly GCA_949130495.1 of Sambucus nigra. Classification (NCBI taxonomy): domain Eukaryota; kingdom Viridiplantae; phylum Streptophyta; class Magnoliopsida; order Dipsacales; family Adoxaceae; genus Sambucus; species Sambucus nigra. The sequence goes on from OX422215.1 coordinate 148,778,717, forward strand.
AGAGAGAGAATGGAGGATTTGGGCCGGAATCCGTCGCTACCGGAGGTGTTCCGAGACTACGAACCTCTAGGCAAGTTTCTTACTTGCTAGATATTGATTTAATGTGATAAATTGCATGTATAGTTAGGTTTTGGAGATTTAACCCATAAATGGGTATTTGTTGATTGTAATGATTAAACCCTTAAATCTTAGTTTTAATTAGATTTGAGGATATATTATTAGTTGTAAATGGTGTAGGAATGATTTGGTAGAATTAGATGTTGTTGATGTTGAGTAAAAGCAATGAATGGAGGTTTTGGGATTTTAGGGTTTATGTAACCCGTCGCCCAAACTGGGCAAAATCTCAGGACCGAATTGATTCGGCCTTATGGGCGAATCGATTCGGATAAGGAGAGGGATACAGGTCTTGCAGACCGAATCGATTCGGATTTAAAGCGAATCGATTCGGCAATTGCAGAAGGTTAGTTTTTGCTCACCGAATCGATTCGGCTGTCTAGCGAATCGATTCGCAAGGGCGAATCGATTCGGCCCAAGGGGCGAATCGATTCGGTTCCCCTGTTTTTGTGAGATTTTCTTATTTTGATTTTTTAGCCCTTTTTCTTTTAGGTCCAAGGTTTAGGAACCTTCCTTTGGGAAGTAATGGGGAGTCCTAGAGGGTTGTATTGGGTAGACTAAGGTCCTAGGCTAAGAATGGAGATTTAAGTTTACCCGAGGACTAGTTTGGATTAGGTTAATGTCCAACTGATATAGGAGGTTAACCTAAAGATATATTTGAAGTTAAAATATAAATGTTGAGATTTTGAGAGACACTCCATTATGGAGACTCACTTTGAGGGTTTATGAATTATATGAACTATTTGAGGCTATTTCGAGGTCAGTGGCACTTTGGGTCTTAGGTCATTAATAAAATATGACTTAATAAGAATATAATGCACCTTCTAAAACTTGGTGCTTAATGGCTAAGTGAATGATTTTTGGAAATGTAAAATATGAGTTTTCAAAAATGGAAAAAGTAATGTTTTTCATAAATGATAATTTATGGATACACACCTCTCTAAATCGCTATCATAAGGGAAGTCGCGCGCGTTGTGGTGAAGCCCCCTGGCTAATGATGCAGGGTGGATATAGTCCCTAGGCCATGTGAGCGTTTGTTATATATTTTCTGCGCTGGTTAGGAGATTCCGGGTGTGGTCTTGACTATCCCGCAGGCACATGGTCGGTTCCCGACGTTTCGATAGGATCCCAGGTTGTCTTGGAGGCCCTGGAAGATGATAGCCATTTAGGGGCGCGCACAGTGGGGAAACCCGGACGGGCGGTCTTAGATTGCGTTATATATATATATATATATATATATAGCTATGATTCAATAATGTGGGACATTATTGGTTATTAAAGCATTTTATGATAATAAAATGGCTTTAATTTACATTTCCCGGATATAAGAAGGGAAATGGGATGTTAAATACTTTTTCCGGATGGAAGAAGGAAAATGGATGATATAATATGAAAGTAAAGCATTTTTATGATAATAAAACTTTCTTTAAATTATGTATTTTCCTGGATAGAAGAAAGGAAATAAAATTCGGTAAAGAAGGTTTTGAAATGAGATTAATAAAATAAAAAAAAAAAAAAATGAGATTAATTGGTAAACATTTGATAAAATGAATTTACCATATATGTATATTCCTAAATAAAGAATTAGGAATTGTGCCGTTAGATGATGGATGGGTTATGTTTTTATTTCTTGAGTAGCTGTAGTTGTGACCTCCCACACTTATGCACACACATGTATTTATTTTATTATTTCGTGCTTAGGGTCTAATGGATCTCGACGATCAACCTTGCCTAAGTAGTAGTGTATCGGGGGGGTTCCTTGTTTGGATTTCGCTTTGCGAGACACCCCACGCACGAATAGGGCATAGTGTTGAGAATGGGGAAAAGTTAGCCCTTAGTACTTAGGGTTAACTAGAACATCTCACGATATTGCGTTAGGTTGCTGCTAGATTGAGAGGTGAGGAATATTATTGTTATCTGCGAGAGATTTACGCACTTACCTGCCATGCATTTTAGTCACATGGTAATCATATCAAACCCGGCCCTGACCGGTTTCTATATTTCCTGTTTCTGCATATTCTTTGCCGCTACAGGTGCTCTTCCGCATGGACACCCGTGTTTACATTCCCATTTCCAGTTGTCATGGAGCTACGGCATATTGCGGATGTTGTAGGATACTTGTTGTAGACGCTTCCCTCTATTGTACTCTAGTTATTTTCAGTACTTTTATTTCTGGCGTGTTTGCCCAAGGTATTGCACTCATTTTATCATATTGTAAATATTGATTGTAATACTTAAGGTATTATTTGTATTGGTCTGTGCACCGACAGCTTATTCGGTGATTATTTATTGTATTGTCATACTTTATTCATCGATTTTTGATACCCACCGTTTTTACAAATGGGATTGTCTAAGTGTTTCTCTTTTACTTTTAAAGTTTTTTTTGTATATGACAATCCGTTTTCTAAAATGATTGGTGGTTATCTCACACTATTATTTTAATCGACAGTGATGCTAAGAATGGACCATCTATGATTCCTGTAATTATTGGAGTATTGGGCTGGCCACCTATTATTTGAGTATGCGGGTTGTCACAATAAAGACTTGAGAACAGTGACTTTGGCATTAAAACGACTGCGAAGGGATCTAAGAATATTTTTGACAACTCGATTTTCTGGAATCCTATCTCCCAAGTTATAACACGAGTTAATAATATCAGAGATATGTGCACAAAACTAATATGTTTCTCGGATTCACTCTCTGTGGGTTGTGAGACTTTATAACATGAGTTAAGAATATGGGGAGGAAGTTGGATCGACGGGTGGATCTTCTTTCTCTTTATGTTTCTCGAATTATCTCTGTGGGTGGTGAGACGTTATTCTCAACTTCCTTACCAGACCTAAGTGTGATGATGGCTTTCTCATGATTTTAGGGGTCTGACGTTCTCGTGTTGTCTTGAATAACATATTGACCCTTAGGCTTGTTACCTTTAGTATTGGGTTTGGGCTGACTCGGTAATGTCCCTTTATTCTTCTCTCTCAACGCGTTGGCTAGTTATCTCACTTGAACCTCGAGTTTGGCAATCAATTGAGTATTCGCATATAGGCTTTTTGGGGTGGTTTGTTGGAATTGAAGGTGTTTTTGTTAAGCAAGTCCATCTTATCTTCTAAATGTTGAATCTTTTGGGATGAAGGGCGATGGTACATGAGTATTCTTTTGGAAACTCGGGGGTGGGCTACCTGAAGATTGACTAGACCTCCTTGATATTAACCCTTAGACCACGAAAGATTAGATTAGCCTTGCCACCCATGATTTTATAGATGGGAATACGAGTCATACTTTGGTCTATTTTGGTAGAGGACATTTGCTTGCTTTGTAAGTGATTTATTGGCCAAAAGGACGGGGTAATTTTTTACTAAATGGTTAAAACTATCGCAAAATATACACATAGGTGAACCTATGTGTTACATGACTGCATATGCAGATCAATTGAGATATTTCCTAGTAATTAAACGTTTTAAACTTTGAGACAATGTGGCCATTTTGACATTTAAATTACAACTTTATTTGACTTGTTGAGAGAAACCCTCGTTGGATGTAGTGGACCTAGATTCTCTATTAGGTGCCCATTGTTGGGACTTTTTCGCTACAACTTCTAAGAATACCCACGCGCTGGCCTCATTTTTTCCAATAAAATCACCTTACACATTTGCTCGAGCATAAATTGAGTATTAAAATCAAACCCTTCTTAACCGAAATTTGGACTTGGCATCCCAGCTTCCATGGTACGGACATTGCAATAGTAAATCCTTGATTCTCTCCAAATTCATTCATAAGGCTTCTCCCTATTTTTGCCTAAATGTCTTAATATTGTGATGCATTGAAGCTATCTTTTGATTGGGGAAGAATTTTTAAAGGAATGTGATATTCATTTAGTTCCATGTTGTGATGGATTCGGGTTCTAGCAACAAAAACCAACTTTTCTCCTTATCCTTAAAAGAAAATGAAAATAATTTTAATTTAACAATCTCGTCGGTGAGTTGCTGTTAATTAATCATCCCACAAATTTCTTCAAATTCGCGCACATGAAGGTGGGGGTCATCTTTTTCCATACTCCGAAAATGGAAAGCAATTGAATTGTTCCCAACTTGAATTCGAAATTGTTCATGTTATTTTGGGGAAGATGCATACACGACGGTTGACTTAACCTATTTGGATACAAGTAATCCTTAAGATCATGGGGTGCTAACTCATCTCCATATCGATAAATAATGAGAATCTACCTATGAAAGTATTGGTAATGCTAGACTCCACACTATATAGACAACTGATTGGATGTTGAAACCAACTTCGTATACATTATGCTCTTGAATTTCTTCTTTTCAACTTTCTTTCTTTTTCAATTTTTTTCTTTTTTTATTTTTCTTTTCATTTAAGGAAAGGAAAAGCAAATAATTCAACGCAAAACCACGTAATTCCTAAACTAGCACACAATAATTTGATTTATATAATTTAGGGTAGGGAAAATTTTATTTTTAAATCTAGTTTTCCCGAAATTAATCGACGACAACATGGGCCTCCGAATTAATCTCCCTAATTTTAAATCTCCCACTCTTTGAATAGGGAGAATATAAAAGATGACCAACTATGAAAAACGCCTCAAATCTCGACTTTACCTCTAGGTACATGATCGGTACAAAGACACATTTTAATCACTAATCCTATACAAGGTAAAATGCCAATTTAATTTAACAAGTTCGTGTTGGAGTATATTTTAATTATAGCCTTATTAAGAGGTTTCCTATGAGCTATATGAACACCTTAGGTCCAATGTTTAATTAATTTTAAATTATAAGTGATGGCTCGGGTTATGCAAATGCTCGATTAATTCAATAATTTTTTCGGCCAAGAAAGGGTGATTAAATCCCCACCTTATCTTGCGAACGGATTTTTCCCTTAAGTCAAATTAATAAAACATGCTAATTAAAATTTGTAAAATTAAAATCACATAAAGATCACACAAATGTACCTCATATATGAACATTTTATGGTCACTTATTTATGTCAGGCCGAAGTTTAATTTGACGTCTATTGGAGGGAAACCTCTCCTTTATTTCAGTCATCCACGAGATTTTCTTATGGTTGTGGCAAGATTTCACTAGTGTCCTTCACGTTAGCACATAGTTGCTCACTTTTGGCGATTTTCCTTCACTTTTTTGCCTTATTTTTTGCTTTTCTTCTTTTTGTATGTTTTTTCTTTTGAATATGCTACTAAAAAATAACTACACCAAGCATAAAATGAGACAAAAAACTAAAAACTAAAAATAACACGACACAAGCACTAACGGTATAGTTTAACACGAAGAAGAAATGAACAATGAATAAAACAAATAAGCACGCTTATGAAACATATATTTTCTATATATTATGGAAATAAAAAAATTTACTGGAAATAAAAACTATTTTTTGAAATTTGTTTTTATTTTTATTTTTTAAATACTTTTTATACTAACTAAGAAATAGATTGTCAATATATTAACTACTAATTTTTTTAATTCCGGGTTTTCTAACATTTTTTTTGTATTTAATGGGTTTTTTATGCTAAAAAACTAGTTCGAAATTCAATAACTTTAAATTGAACGCAAATCCTCGCAACGGTGCCAAAAACTTGTTGCGAAATTTATAAAACTTCTGTAAGTGCACTGACTATTATGGTATAACTTATGCAAGTATGAGTTGAACCCACAGAGATTTGATCAATTTTCTAAATTAACGACTTTTCAACTAGACAATTATGGGTGTGGAGATAAGATGAAGAGAAGAAATAAAGTAAACACAAATAATAAGTGTAAGTACATGTTATGTAACACGTATGCGAAGATTACTAGGACGTATGATCCGTTTATCACTTTAAAATAACACTCGCAATAATTTAATTATGTTTTCCCTACTTTATAACTCAAAATGCACCAACTCTCATCGCATACATTTCGAAATATTTAACTGTAATGTTCATGAAAATAATTTTAACGCCTCTTTTTAGAAGGCTTAAATCCATATTCCCTTAAAAGTCTCAAATTTAGTGTCATATTTACGCATGATATATCAATTTATTAAATAAAAACATAACCCATAAAAAATTACTCAAATCGAATATTAAAATATGAATCAACAATTAATTTGAAGGTTCAAAACAAACTCTCATGTGTTTTATATGAATATCTAATTTTTATTTCAATTAAAATATGTCGGGAAATATACCAAAACTAACTTAGTATAAAATATTAACTAAGCATGATAAACATCACCATATCCTAACTTAAAACTTAAGCTAATATCATAATTAAAATGCAATGATTGCAAGATAGAATAATTTTCATTCATAATCACTTACTAAAATTCGAATCTAAATCTTGAATACCAATACAAATTGACTGAGAGTGCGTATTGCGTACAAAATGGAAACCCACAAAAAAATCAATTTTTACACCTAAAATATCATGTTAAAATATTTACCCAAATTTTAATAAACCAATTTCAAGTTTTTTCTTGTTTAAGGATGACAAAAGATACGAAAGAGGTAAATAGAATCACAACAACAGATGTATGACGATAAAAATCCACTAACGGGAAGAATCTCGGTCTAATGAAATAATCTCACTAAGCTTGGTAAATACTTATAAATGGGACTAACGACTTACACTCCTAACCACGCTAATTCATACCTTTACACTTTTTTCCAACAAATTGTAGCAAGTCGGAGATTCCTATCTATCGATGGACAATCTCAATATCTCGATGTAATGACACACTTCAGCAATATTGCACAAGCCTTTGACTTCAAACTTTGAACCCCAAAAGAGAACATCAAATGTCACAATACTTATTATTGGGAGAAAGACCCAAAGTGTATAGAAAAAACAGGTAAGGTCTCGTTTTCTTTCGCCGCCTAAGTGTACGACATTTGTCGTGCTTAGGCCCCTTCTTCTCTTCCTTAATGAAAAAGCATTGTGTGAATTTGGTGGACACAATTGTTTTGTTATTCCCGTTTTACCATCGATTTGGTTAGGGTTGAGTCTTGATCCGATTCTTGAGTTTAGGATTATTGGAACTAGAAATATATTTGCAGAAGACGGTTCCATCATGTTTGGTTCGATTATTTGGATTGATCGATTACATTGAACAACTCTATTGCAAACCTAGCACAATGCCATAATGAGAACATTAATATGTCGATCTCCAAGTCCAATCTTTGGTTACTCCTCTCCAAATGCCTTCTTAAGAGCATCAACCTTATTCTTTCCCACCACCCTTGGGCGTAGTGACAAACCCAACCGACATACGCTTATACATCTTTATTTGTGTACCTAATACCAAAACCATCCCTAAAACCACCTTAAAAAGCCTCAACCATAACTCTAAGATTTTTTTATATTTAATTATTAAAATTTTACAATTCTAAAGGTACGAGTATGCTAATATTTAACTGTTAGTTGTATTATATGTTAATATCTCATTGATCAAGATATACCAACTAAATAAATTAACAATTAATATGTATTTTTTATGTTTTTAAATCTAAAAATAACACGCTCAATTATTTAGAATCTTTTTGAGAAATTAGGATGTGTATCACATATTAGGTTGAGATTAGGGTTGGTTTTCGCTCAGTTTGACTGATAAATGGAGCATGCCAGTACCAAAAAAACTTTGAATTGATCAAACTATAAAAACTAGTTTTACCGGTCGGTATACAAGCCTATAAACCAAAAAACCATCTTGTGTGGTACATCGGTAAAATCAGGTCTTCAGTAAATACGGTGATTTTGGGTAAATTTCTATTTATCGTAATTTTGATAATAATTGATATATAATGGTAATTTTTGGTACTAACCCGTACCGAAACTTATTTATATGCATATTTTAATTAAGAAGAAAATAACCTACATAATTTTCTCGTCTCCATTATTATATAAACATTAAACTCCAAAATAAACATTACGAATTATAATCCAAGTTACACTATTGTCCAAATAACTCAAATAAATATTAACTAAGATCATAATATTAAATTAAAAACTAAATTAAAAATACTCCACATTTTTTATTTCTTCCACTCCACTTTTTCATATGTAAAAGAAGATATGAATATTAATATATTCCCCCAAAAAATAGTCAGCTACAAAAAAAAAGAATGTGTACAAAACAAAATATATTCCCATTCACTTTCGAGGTTCTTGAGAGCTTGCAAATGTTTTCTTTCAACACCATTGTTCGCCAAAGAAATCAAATCTACAGTGTAAAAAAATATAATTTAATATTACACAAATTGTTTAATTTGCATCCATAATATCTCTGTTATTTAATTTACAAACGTGGGGGAACCGAGGTTCATTAACAGATTTAATGGTGGTAGACTATTCACGGGTTGGATGTTTGTCTATTTAAGTTTAATCATAAAATAGGATAAAGGTAAATACACAAAATAATTATCCAAACAAAATACACATAATTTTTTTACATGGCATTGTATATAACCACATGAAAATTTATGTTCATAAATACACACAAAGCAAATCATTTAATAAAGTAATGATAGTTATACATACAAAATAAAAACTCACATGACATTATATAAATCACATGGCATTAAATGGTGTGGGAGTGAAATAAAGATTTTATCGAGGAGAGAGAGAGACGGTGAAGAGGAGGAGGGGAAGCCATTTGGAAGGTTATTTTTTTTACAACTATCACTTTAGAGGTGGTTATATACCTAACAATTAATGGATGAAATGAGATAATTAATGCTCCAAGGGACCTAAATAGACTTCGTTAATTCACTTGGCTTGTGGAGTAGAATGTGGATCAAAAGTAACAAGTGTGTGGACCAAAAGCTCCTAAACCAATCCTTGGTGGCTTGGTTTTATGGTTAAATGTTAATATGATTTTTTTGGATTAAAAATATTTTTTCCAAATTGGTATTTTAGTATGGTAAATCAGTAATCTTGGTACGATAAGTTCGGTATTTTTGGTATGATAATATCGGTAAATTAGTTTTGAAAATGCATAAACCAAAACCATCCATAAAATTGTTGATAATTTCAGTTTCAGTACTTTTGATTTTTAATAATTAACAATTAAACGGTTCAGTATGGTAAAAAATCATACCGTAACCACCCCAAGTTGAGATACTCATCTATTTTCGCAGCAGTTGGAGGAGTAAAAAATCGCCTGCATCATGATGCATAACTCATGATGAAAAAATGATCTTTAGCAATTTGTTCCGTTTACGAAGTATGTAGTCAAATATGTCACATAAAATATATTTATTCCAAAAAAATTCATAAAAAATATTTTTTTCTGCAATAATTCCTATTATAAATCAGAATCGTATTTTTTTTATAAACAGATGATATATAAGACTCGTGCACTAAGGGAGCGAAACCCATATACATGAAACACATGAAGCAAAACTAACCAATGAGATGCCCCGACTATGACCAACATAACTTGTGCTATAAGAACTTTGTGCTACCCTATACAACTCATCCACAAACTCTTGGAAATTTGGAAGAAGTGCGACGTGTCGTTCCTTAACCCAACTTTGTAGGGTACTCGAAAAGATGTAACGAATTCTAGTCGGGGCAGTCTCTTTCCCTTCAAAGCATCTGAAATTTCTCTCTTACCAGATGGTCCAAAAGATTTATTTTGATATGATCAATAAAAAAACGCATCTTCAATAAAATGACTTATTTATCAATCAATCCTTTTGTTGCTTATGAGTAATGCAATGCGTCCTAAAACATCTCCCAACACATCTCCTAAAATGCATTAAGTATTTGTATCATATGTGAGTCTTACTTCATTGTACAAACACTTAATGCACTTTGATGATGTTTTGAAAAATATTTTTGGGACTCATATCATTATTCATTTAAAAATTCGTGGGCATCATTAAAAGTGTAACTGGAGTTTTTTATTATTTGATTGAGCCTTTAAAGATTTTTAAGATTTTGTGGTCGTGTAAAGTGCTAATAGACATTTTTAGCCTTCGTTCCATGGCAAAATACCACAAACACGCTCAGAGAAATGTCTTATAGTATATGGTTCCATATCTTTGGCCTATATGGCGAGCATGACAGGCTTCAGATCAAAGGGAAATCAACTAATTGAATAGGGTCCCGTTTGGTTGTCTCAATATTGTAAATTGACCCATTTATAAATTGATTGATTCATTAGTTATATTTAGTTTTATTAACAAAATGATTCGCTAATTGTCCCATTTTAGCACATGCGTAAAATATGAAATTGTATCATTTTACAAAAAGTGTGAAATGCATCCATTTGAAATAAGAGTCACATAAAGTGCAAGCACTGCTATCTCTTTCCCTCCCTTTCCCCATCTATCTCTTAATTTGTTTTTATCTTTTTTCTTATTAAACCTTAACATTAATTTTAGATTACCGAACATTGCGTAAAATTAAATTTAAACTCATTTTAAATCCACTAATTTTACAATTCACTAATTTGCAATGAACCAATTTACATAATCAAACAATTTGCGCAATCAAATATGACCTAAGTTAATATGAATATTAACTCTTTTAGGTTTCTAATAATTTTAAGTTTTAACATCAAATAAAGCTATACCAGTGCATCATTTTGGATGTCGGTCTTCAAATGTTTGCATGCCTTGTATATAAAGAAGTTGGTTGACATACACATATAGGACAATGTATTTCACTAACTTGCCATTCTTTTTGTCATATATGTCATTTATTTCTTGATTTGTTCTGGGCAGTGTTATAAAAGGCGCGCCTACGCTTGAGGTTTGGACGAAACGTCCCGCCTTAAGTTTTTTACACTTTATTCTTGGTAAAAGGTTTAAGACGCATTTTTTTTTAAAAACAAAAACGCTTTAGTAAAACGATATCGCCTTTTAAAGACTTTTTTTTTTTAAAACGGACTTGTTGATACCAAATTTAATCTGCTGACTTGGACCAACCATATGAAGACATGTGGCTATCTACATGGCAACAACAAGCACTTCCGAGATGATCATACGCTCCGAGGAACTCTTATGCTCCGAGGAACAAGACCTCTCCGAGGAACTCTTATGCTCCGAGGAACAGGACCTCTCTGAGGAACTCATTAGCACCGAGAAGCTCAGGCGGTCTGAGCTACTCAGGCGGTCCGAGCTGCATCTCGAACAAAGCATTAATAGCTGGATAACCAACAGTTCAACTGGTTCATTAAATGCTTATCATTCAGACGCACACGCAAAGAGGGCATTAAATGTATTACCCTTTCATACGTATATCATTAAATGTATTACCCTTTCACATTACAGCCTCAGGGCTATAAATACATTATACAATCCTTATTATAGGGGATCGAATCCTGAATCCAAACTTTGGGATCCAGAACGGAATTTCTTGTAATTGAGAATTCTCAAACACTCAGCAATAAAACAACAGTGGACGTAGGCCATTCTTATAAGGCTGAACCACTTTAAAATCTTTTGTCTCATTTATTTATCCGTGATTGAATAATTAGAATGATATAATTTTTTACATCAACAGATTGGCGCCGTCTGTGGGAAACGACTGGTAATATCGTTTTCTCACCAATAACAATCCAATACCAATGGCTGATGTGCCGGAATCCAGCAATCGAAACGCCAGAACCCCTCTAAATCCATCTGCACCACCAATCATTCCAGATCTGACTGGAATAATGGAAAATTTGGCTCAGGGCCAGACCGCCATGCAAGAAACAATGCGATAACTCATCCAAACCCTCTATGGCGGTGCACCAGCCCATTCCGGATCACGAAACATCCAAAGAAATACCCGTGCGCCTTCTACGCGTACGAGGCGTGTTAATTCATATCGCAATGAGGAATCTGAAGATTTTTCTTATCAACCAGGACAAACTTCGTCAATGCAAGCCACAGATACTGAACAACGTGTCACCCTCTCCCCAGAAAGGGCCAGCGCATTGGAAAGATTAAGAAGGGCCTCTCCTTTTGATCGATTAGGCCCTAGGAGGAACAAAAGTCCTCTTAATGCAGCGTCGAGGAGCTTTTGACGACCATCAGATTTAAGGGAAGGATCTTCCCAGTCACGACCAGTTACTCGTCGAGATGTATCTGCTGACCGATCAGCTGCTCGCCATGATAAATCCCAGGAAGCCACTTCAACGCAATCAGTTGCTCGAACCAATAGGCCCGAAGAAGGAAATGATGCTTGGAAAGGATCTATTCAAAGGATGGAGGATAGATTAGGGGAAATGGCTAAGAACCCCATACAACGAACCTTTGTTCGAGGAACACCTTTTGTCCAGGACATTGTTGATTTTCCAACACCATCAAAGTTCAAAGCACCTGTTGTGACTCCCAAGTATGATGGGAAGACTGACCCTGTCCTTCATATAGAACAATATCAAGCTGCTGCCGACATCTATGCTGTCCCAGACGAGATGAGATGCAGGGCATTCTCGGGAACTCTTACCGGATCTGCTCAGATATGGTATAATAATCTTCCTCGGGGTAAGATTTCAACTTTTCTTCAACTGGCCGAGTTATTCATTGGGAATTTTTGCTTTGGAGCAAAGCCAGTTAAACGAGTAGCACATTTGTTAAGTGTTAGACAAAAAGCTGGTGAGAGTATTAGAGACTATATAACTCGTTTTAATAACGAGAAGCTCGAAGTCATTGATTATGAGGAGAAGACAACGATTACTGCTTTGATGAGTGGACTACTGCCAAACAAGTTATACTACACTTTGGCCAAAGACCCACCTCGAACCATGTCGGACCTGATGGGAAAAGCGTCCAAGATTATGAACACCGAGAGGCTATGTCTGCGAAGAAGAATATGGACTCCAAAGAAGCCAAGGGGGAAGGTGATAAAGCTAAGAAGAAAGAGCATAAGAACAATGGTGATGACAAACATTCCAAAAGTAGGTCGTCATGGGAGGTCTTGAAGAAATTTGATAACTACACGCCTTTGAAGGAAAATATCAACCACTTCCTGGAAGAAATTAAGAACAACGAGGAGTTAAACTGGCCCAAGAAAATGAGGTCAGAACCTGACATGAGGAATAGGGAGAAATATTGCGAGTTCCATAAGGATCATGGCCATATGACCAAAAATTGCATAGATTTTCAGAACGAGATTGAAATACTCATCCGAAGAGGAAAGCTAGCAAAGTATGTTGATCGGGGAGGCGAAAGAAGAAATAATGACCGAACTAGAGAGAGGTCTAGATCTCCTCGTCGGGCAGAGGAGAAAAAGAAGAGAAACCATGAAGATGATCCAGATAATGACCCCGATCTTCCCAAGAAACCAAGGCAACCAGAACGAGAGGTATTTTCAATACGATTTGGGTCATTTGATTGTAATGTTATTATAGGAGGAGATGCAGGAGGAGGAGACCTTACTGCAGAAAGAAAAGCTTACCTCGGAGAGGCTCAAGCTTGCTCGTACATTCAACGAATAAATTTAGCTGAGGAAGATCGCCCGAGAAAGGTGAATAAAGAAAAATTGGTCATTGGGTTTTCAAAGAATGATCTTGCAGGAGTTCTATATCCTCATGACGACCCACTAGTGATCAAAATGAGAATGAAGGAGGTAATGATCTCAAGAGTGTTAGTCGACAACGGTAGCTCGGCAGACATCATGTTCTACTCGTGTTTCGATAGTTTAAATTTGAAGCTATCTCAACTGGAGCCTTACCACAGGCCCCTCATCGATTTTGCTGCCGAAAAAGTATTTCCACTTGGGACGATCAAGTTGGATATATTCATTGGTACGTGGCCTGCTTGTCGGATAGAAAAAATACGTTTTTTCGTGATGGATAAGAATGTCCAGTCATCATACAATATCATCATGGGAAGAGTAGGGTTGAAGAAGTTCGAGGCTGTACCATCTACAGTGCATCAATGCCTAAAATTTCCAATAAACTTTGGAGTAGGAGTTATGAAAGGTGATCAGAAAGTAGCTCGGGAGTGCTATTATTCATCCGCCGATCAAAATGAATTGGAAGAATCAAAGAAAAAGACAACTACTTATCAAGTGGATGAAGGTGTAGAAATTGAAACCTTGGATCCTCGAGATGAGTCGCAACTCGTGAAGGGTCAAGTGGTGGAAACTACTGAAAATATCATTCTGGACGACGAACACCCTGAACGAACTACTCAAATAGGTTCGTCATTGGAAGCCTCACTAAAACAGGAATTGACAACTTTCCTTAGAAGTAGAAAACAAACTTTTGCTTGGAGTCATGAAGATATGCCTGGGATTGACCCAAACTTCTTATGTCACGAGCTCAATGAGAATAAGGAGATCAAGCCTGTGAAGCAGAGAAGAAGAGTATTCAGTCCCAAGAAGAATCAAGCTATACAGGAGGAAGTCGAGAAGCTCCAGAAAGCTTGTTTCATTGAAGATGTAAAATATCCAGATTGGTTAGCCAATGTGGTGATGGTAAAGAAGAAAAAAAACAAGTGGAGGATGTGTGTAGACTTCACCGACCTCAACAAAGCATGCCCAAAAGATCATTTTCCACTGCCCCAAATTGATCAACTGGTGGATGCTACCTCGGGACACGAGTTGCTGAGCTTCATGGATGCTTATTCTGGTTATAATCAGATCAAAATAAAACCTGAAGACAGGGAGAGTACTTCTTTCATTACCACTAGGGGAACTTATTGTTATAATGTTATGACTTTTGGTTTAAAAAATGCAGGTGCGACATATCAGAGGCTGATGAACAAGGTCTTTGCTGAACAAATCAGTGATAATATGGAAGTCTATGTTGACGACATGCTGACAAAAAGCAAGAAAGCTACAGATCATCTAGTTGACTTAAGTCAAACTTTTGATCAACTAGATAAATATCAAATGAACCTGAACCCGACGAAGTGCATATTCGGAGTACGAGAAGGCATGTTCCTCGGGTACATTGTCAATCAAAGAGGCATTGAAGCAAATCCTGAAAAGATCAAAGCTCTATTAGGGCTGCGATCTCCAACAACGAAGAAGGAAGTACAGAATCTCACAGGACGAGTAGCAACACTCAACAGATTTGTGTCACGAGCAACTGATAGATGTCTCCCATTCTTCAAGACACTCCGAAAAACCTTTGAGTGGAATCATGAATGTGAGAAGGCTTTTTAAGACTTGAAGAAATACTTGGGAGCACCCCCACTATTGTCCAGGCCGGTGATGGGAGAGAAATTGTATTTGTACCTTGCGGTGTCCGAGAATGTAGTTAGCTCGGCGTTGATCAGAGTGGAGAATGGAGTACAAAAGCCAATTTACTACACAAGTAAGGCCTTCCGAGGAGCAGAGATCAGATATCCGAGACTGGAGAAATTGGCACTAGCGTTAATTAAGGCGAGTAGGAGAATGAGGCCGTACTTCCAGGCTCATACTATAGTGGTATACACCGATGTGCCATTGAGACAAGCCCTTCATAAGCCAGAGAAATCAAGGAGATTGATGTACTGGGCAATAGAGCTCGGAGAATATGATATAATTTATGAACCCAGATCATCATTAAAAGGGCAGGCTGTAGCAGATTTCATAGCGGAGTTCACCTATCCTGATACCCCCGAGGAGCAAAAGTTGCTCGCTAATCAACCTGTGAATGTTACAGGATTAATAAACACAAGCCCAGACCAATTCCGATTGGTAAAAGGACGTGTGGATGTTACAGGATGTGATGCAAAGATAGTTGGGAGGACTCCGGACGAGGAACAAGAATTGCTCGCTGATCAACCTGTGGATGTTACAAGATCAACAAACACCGGCTCAGGCCAACCCCGGTTGGTAAAATGGCAAGTGGATGTTACAGGATCATTAAATTCGAGCTCAGACCAACCTCGGTTGGTAAAAGGGCAAGAAAAGATGATCGACGAAGAGAGAGAAAAATCCGAGGAAGATGAAAAGAAGCAGCAAATATTTCACCGAGGAACTCTAACTGATCAGAAATTTGAAGACGAGTTACCTATATGGAGGCTATATGTAGATGGCTCATCTTACACTGCAGGATGTGGCGCGAGGATAGTTCTAAGCACTTCAGACGAAGTCGACATGGAATACGCTTTGCGTTTCCAATTCAAAGCTTCCAACAATGAGGCTGAATATGAGGCCATGATTGCAGGGCTTAATTTGGCAAAAAATATGGAGGCACAACAGGTTGTGATCTTCAGTGACTCTCAATTGATTGTAAACCAAATGATGGGAGTGTATGCAGTTAGAGGAGAATTAATGATCAGATATCATGCAAAGGCAAAGGAACTGTTATCAGAATTTGCCGCTATTCAGCTGGTTAGAATACTAAGAATGGAGAACGCGAGAGCAGACGCCCTAGCTCGACTAGCATCAGCTACTCGCACCGAGCTACGACGAACAATCCCAATTGAAATGTTAGCTGGTCGGAGTATAGATGAAGATCTGAAGATGAATTTTATCACCGTTGACTTAGGACCATCTTGGATGGATCCCATCAAGGTATATATCGAGGAAGGAGAGTTGCCAACTGACAAGCTTGCAGCCAAGAAATTGAAGTTTAAAGATGCTCGGTATGTACTTACTAATGGTGTTTTATATAGACGAGGAATTATGGCAGGTTTGCAAAGATGTGTACATCCCACCGAGGTGAAAGATTTGATTGAAGAGATCCATGAAGGGTCTTGTGGAGCACATGTAGCAGGTCGGACACTTTTACAAAGGGTGATGACGCAGGGATACTACTGGCCGACGATGAGGGCAGATTGTATAGCCTATGCCAAGAAATGTGACAAGTGCCAACGTTTTTCCTCCATCCGAAGAACTCCACAAGCATTATTGACACCCATAACTTCCCCTTGGCCATTTGCTATGTGGGGAATTGATTTGGTTGGACCACTGCCAACGACCCGAGGAAGGTTCAAGTACCTCGTCGTCGCAGTGGATTATTTTACTAAGTGGGTAGAAGCTGAGCCACTCATTGATATGACCTACGAGAAGGTGTACCAATTTGTTTGGAAGAACATCATTTGCCGATATGGTCTTCCTCATGCTTTCATCACAGACCATGGAACACAATTTGATAACGAGGAGTTCGCTGCCTATTGTCATCAATCAAACATTTTGAAGGTTCATTCAGCACCAGGCCATCCTCAAAGCAATGGACAAACTGAAGTGACAAACAGAACGCTGCTGAACGGTTTGAAGAAAAGATTGGATGATGCGAAAGCAAACTGGATC
This sequence comes from Sambucus nigra, assembly GCA_949130495.1. Taxonomy (NCBI): domain Eukaryota; kingdom Viridiplantae; phylum Streptophyta; class Magnoliopsida; order Dipsacales; family Adoxaceae; genus Sambucus; species Sambucus nigra. The sequence continues at coordinate 148,796,026 of OX422215.1, forward strand.
AACGAGCTACAATCAGTACTTTGGGCTTACCAAACTACTCCCCGAGTAGCAACTTGAGAATCACCATACATGCTGGAGTTCAAAAGTGAGGCAGTCATACCTGTCGAGTTGGGCCTCCCAACACACAGGGTACTGAATTTCAATTCCCCTGTCAGCGACTTAATGAGAAGACTGGATTTAAACATGCTCGAGGAAGTTAGAGACGAAGCAGCCATTAGAAATGCTGCTTACCAGCAGCGAACAACTTTGTTCTACAACAAGAGGGTGAAGAAGTGTGACCTAAAAGAAGGAGACTATGTGCTGAAGAAAGTAATTCAAAAGAATAATAAACTGGAGGCAAACTGGCATGGACCATACCGAGTTACAGAAGTTGTTCGACCAGGAACTTACCGAATAGCAACTCTAGAAGGCGAGGAGTTTAAGAATGCATGGAATGCAGAGCACCTGCGCAAGTATTATCAGTGATGTATATGTAACGCAGTTTCCATCAGTATGAATAAAACGAAAAATATTCTGCAAATCTCTCTGTTTATTGAAAAAATTTCGGGGAATACTAGTGCTATGCACTACTCGACAAAGCTCGGCAGACTACTCAACAAAATGTACGAAAAAATTCCAAACTGTACCAACTTAGTTGGCCGACGAGGAGAAATATTCCTAAAAATGCCAACCTGTTTGGCTAGGAAACGAAATATTCCAAACTGTACCAACATAGTTGGTCGACGAGGAGAAAATATTCCAAACTGTACCAACTTAGTTGGTCGACGAGGAGAAATATTCCTAAAAATACCAACCTGTTTGGCTAGGAAACGAAATATTCCAAACTGTACCAACATAGTTGGTCAACGAGGAGAAAATATTCCAAACTGTACCAAATATGGTTGGTCGGGGATAAAAACCCACTAACTGTAGTTGGTCGACGAGGAGAATTTATCGACTTTGGTTAGTCGGACACATTTTTAAGACAAAAATTTACCAAGTATGGTTAGTCGGGGATCAACTCTCACTAACTATAATTGGTCGACGAGCACAATTTAATAACCTTGGTTGGTTGGAAATTTTTTAAACATAGTTATATTCATTACTTGATTATTGAATTATTGAGTAACATTACTGATACTTGTAACTTTTATTACTAAGTTGGTCGATGAACAACACTATTATTATCTTTTTAACAGATATGCATAAATGTAAAGTGTTTGGTATTTACAAGACAATAGCAATTAAGATTTGCAAGCAATAATAAAAGTCTTTTATTAAATTCAAAATAAATTACAAGTTACATTGATGATAAAATGAAAGTTACATTGATATGTATACTAACTGTTACATTAAAAATTCCTATTCTATTGGTCTTTTCCCATCAGCTTTCGATACAGGTTCCTCGCCAGCAGGCGGATCATTGAAAGACTGAGGAGAATTGATGAAGTTCAAATCCTTCATCATCCTGACGTTCATCACAAAAGGTCGATCTAACAGATGCTCGGGACGAGATACCTCAATCTGAGAATGAAGATTGTAGTCACCGAGGTATTTTGTAATTAAGCTCCGAGGAATGGCACGAGCTGGGATCCATTCCATGTCCAGATTGTATGGTGGCGCAGGCAAGTCGAGTACCCCAGGATCATGGTAGTCCCACAGATAGTGTCCTTGTTCAAGCTTCAGCACACCTAAGGCATTCAGCCAGCCTTGTTTGTAACCCTCATTGTTGGCATTCTGGATACGATCATCCAAGTGGAATAGTGCTTCGTTGTATCCAACCATCCAGAACTCCCTGGGCTATTTATGGAATTGATATGTTAGCCTTTCAAGCTTCTCGTGCAGATTCTTGATGAAAAGCTCCTTACTCCCCAAGACTGATTTCTGTGCAGAGAGCTGTTTATCCAAGTCCCTTATCTTCTTCGACATGTCAGACAAAGCTTGGTTCTTCGCCATTAGTTGGAAGGCCTGGTTCTCTAAGGCAGATGCTGTCCTCTGTTCCTCGACCGGCACCCGAGCTGCTCTTCCTCGTCCCCGAGGAGCTCTTGCTCGTCCCCGAGGAGATGTGGAAGTGCCCGACCTCCTCAAGGTGTCCAACTCTTACCTTAATTTGGCATTCTCAACCTCTAAAAATGAAAATCCCTCGTCAGTCACTGGGATTATAGCTGTTGAAGAAGAGGCTGCAGACTTCAACTGTGCTAGCTCTTTCTGTAAATTGTTATTCTCTTGCTCCAACAGCTCGGTAATCTGTCTACATGCTTCAACTTCACCCTTTAGGGTTCTCTCCCTGACATCATACCCAGCGATGAGCTTCTCGTAGCCCTTCTCGGCAGAAATCTGCTGATACCTCTTCTCATACCCTTCATGCAACAGGGCAGTCGATTCCTTATACTGATTCTGAAGGTCTTCTAACGTACATTGAAGATCCTCAATCATTTCATAGTAAGCCATGTTATTGGCCACAACTCGGTCAAGTAAGCACTTCAGGTATTGATAAGCTTCGACTGCTTGTTCTGAAGCATCATGACCAAGGATGTCGGCAACTTCTGATGCACTCAGGTCTGTATGACCAGCCTTATAATATTCATCACATTGCTGCATCAGCTTTGTATCATTGGCAGATAGCAGATCCATCCTGGCCAGAAACTAGCAGAGAAAGAAAAAGTAATCATAAAAAAGAAGATCAAGACAGAGTACAGATAGAAAAGAGACAATCGTATGGAAGAAAAGAACTCAAGTTTTATTAGATCATTAAATTTGAAGTTACAAGTTTTGAGTTACATTTGACAAGCAAAAAGAAAAATAGAAAGAGAAAACCGAACAACATTACACCTTTTCCTTATCTCCCAAAACCTTCTCGGGAGGTTAGGAAGAGGAGGCAGGTTGCTCGGAGGGAATTATGACTTGTTCGGAGAGCACCAACTGCTGCTCGGAAGAAGAAACTCCTTGCTCGACAGCATGCTGACTGGTTAGGGCATGTTCTCCCAATACCATTGAAGACTCCTCAGAGGTAGCTTCGTCCTCTTCTAATTCTTCTGGAGTAGGAGAGGGACTAGGGATGTGTCTCTGGAAGAGCTCGGATGATTCGTCGACCTTCAATTCCTGAAGGGCAGCAACCCATCCGTCCCTGAAATACTTTACACTGCCATAATCCACTTGAGAGACCATGGCAGCACATCCCTTATCCTAACCTTTGTCCCAGCCAGAGCTGAAGGACTTCTTCACGACAGCTTTCCTTTTGGCCTTCTCCAAGGCAAGCTTCTCGGACAGCAAAACATCAGCAGCCTTCAATTTTTGTTCAGCTTCCTCCTTCTGCCGAGTTACTTCCTGGAGTTGGACCAACCTCTCCTCAGCAACCTTGAGTTTATTTTCAAACTCCTCAGCAGCCTTGAGCTTCACATCAAGCTCTTTATTAGCCTTCTCCAAGGCATTCACTTTCTTCTCCAAATCCCTGGAGGCCTCAGCAAACCGAGTTTTCTCCTGCTCGAAGGAAGCAAGTTTATTCTCCCAGACTGCCTTATCAGTAGTGTACTTCTGGCGAGATTCCTTCAAGGACTTGGTAGCTTCTTCTAGAGCTCCCTCCACACTGGACGAGGAGCAAGAAGCCTTGATTGCTTCATCCTTCTTGAGGATTATGTTGAAGCAGCTCGTCAACTGTAAACAGAAAAAGAAAGCAAAGTCAGAAACAAATATGAGAAATAACAAAGGAAAATATGAAAAGTTCAAAGTAAAGGTACTTACTGAAGCAAGATGACGAGCAGCCAAAGAAGTAACCATATCCCGAGTAAGGTTATCTTCATTACCTTGCACCTCGGGAATGGTCAAGGACTTTACCGAGCTCATGTCAGAGCTCGGGGGAAAAGATGTGGGAACCTTAGTCCCAGCAGCAGGGGGCTGAATGGTGGTATCAGCCAAATTGACCGAGGAGCTCTTCTTCAGCCTCCTCGGGGAAACAGGTACAACCAAGAAAGAATCCTTTGTCGGTGATATCACAATCACCTTTCCAAGAGCAGCAGAGCTGCTCGGAGCCACTGCGGGCTTGTCAGCAACCTTCTCGGAGATTTTAGCAGGAGCAGCTGAAGGAACTACACCAGTCTTCTTTGTCCCCTCCTTTGGGACATCAATCCTGACCCTTTTTACCTCCCCAGAATCGGAGGCAGTTTTCTCAAACAGAGCAGGAGTCCTTCTCTTCTTCATCTTTTCGCTCAACGGAATGTGAGATTCTGGTGAAGAACTTGTAGAGGGTGGTACTGGCTCTGCTTCACTGATCACTGGACGAGCAGTGAAAGAAGTTGTATAGCTCTTGTATTGGAGCAGATAGGAGGCTGATCGAATGTACTCGTCAGCAACCCTTTGATGTAGACCCCAGATTAGTCCCAAATGCCTTCGATTGACATCTGTTTCTCTTGGGCACTTTCTCTTGCTATCAACTGCAGATAAACATACATTGTTATCAGTAACACATTTTATCAAACACAAAACAAACATGATTTCAAGATGAATAAAATAAATAAAAACAACCTATCCCATTGCCATAAGGAGGGCATCTGGGACCCTGGTAAACCTCATCTCCGGTTAAAGGAGGGTGTTGCCAATTTTTTACAACAACCCCATGTTCAAAATAATCCCTGTTGGCATCATGGAGATTGACTACTAAAGCTCTATTTATAAACCTAGTTTTTAAATAATAAATATTATCATTAACTGCCCATCTATAGCAGTACATGATTTCTGGAATTCCTATACGAGTTCCATGCACTTGATTTAATTTATACACCCCATTAACTATTCTCCATGTGTTGGGGGCTATTCGTGCAGGAACAACATCAAAGTACTGACAAAATTCCAGACACAGAGGATTTGGTGGAAAAGAAAATCCACACTCAGCAAAAAAGAGACTGGGGAACCAATGTCCCTCAACCAAATTGAAATAATTAGAAGGCTCAGAAAGCTCTTCCAAGACAACCCAAGAGGGAATGGAAAAATCAGATCGAAATTTGTCAAGAGACTCAATTGGGTAAACCATGATGATGAATTAAAAGAAATGAAGTAGAAGAAAGAGGATCTTACAGAAAAAAGACTGAAGCTGTTGACAATGAACGACGGAAGAGATGAACGCACAAGAGAGTAGAAGACAATGAAAAACTTGAAGATGAAAATTTGAAAAGATAGAAGACGATGGGAGTCTCTTTGAAGTTTAAATACCTTGCCTTGGGAACTGGCGAAGTAATGATTACGTTACCGACGGCTAAAAAGGCATTAAATATTGGCGCGGGAATCAAAGCGAACAACAGCGGCTAAAAAGGCGAAAAGTGACGCAGGAAACGAAGCAAGCAGAAAAATCCAAAAAAGCATGATTCTACGAATTGGGAAGGAGAAATAAATACAAGAAAGATGATCCTAAAAATCAGGAAGAACTAATTAAAGGTACCGTATTCTGAGAAAGAATGTTCCATACTCCTCAAATTTTGAACTATGAAACATTGGGGGCTTCTGTTGATACCAAATTTAATCTGCTGACTTGGACCAACCATATGAAGACACGTGGCTATCTACATGGCAACAACAAGCACTTCCGAGATGATCATACGCTCCGAGGAACTCTTATGCTCCGAGGAACAAGACCTATCCGAGGAACTCATTAGCACCGAGAAGCTCAGGCGGTCCGAGATACTCAGGCGGTCCGAGCTGCATCTCGAACAAAGCATTAATAGCTGGATAACTAACAGTTCAACTGGTTCATTAAATGCTTATCATTCAGACGCACACGCAAAGAGGGCATTAAATGTATTACCCTTTCATACGTATATCATTAAATGTATTATTACCCTTTCACATTACAGCCTCAAGGCTATAAATACATTGTACAATCCTCATTGTAGGGGATCGAATCCTGAATCCAAACTTTGGGATCCAGAACGGAATTTCTTGTAATTGAGAATTCCCAAACACTCAGAAATAAAACAACAGTGGACGTAGGCCATTCTTATAAGGCTGAACCACTTTAAAATCTTTTGTCTCATTTATTTATCTGTGATTGAATAATTAGAATGATCTAATTTTTTACATCAACAGGACTAATATCTCATTCAAAACAATCAAAAGACAAATGGTATCCCAAACCTCTCTACCTCTTATAAAAAAACGGGAGTTTTTTTTTTTGGGTTTTTTCTTAGTATTTAAAAAAATAGTACCTTAGTTTGCATATATTCAAACATATTTTAAGTTATGCACCATTTTAATATTTTTAATAGGCTTGCTATAGTTAAAAATATTAAAATTTATTAAAAAATACTTACGTTTTTTCATGATTGTTTTATTTCTAAGGCTCGCTAATACCTAGACTTCTAAGACTTGACTTGAACACATCAGTCGCGCTTCAAATTTTTTTTTAGAGTTTTTTGAAGAAGAAAAATGATATAATCTGGAATACAAAGGCGTTTCTACTCCATTTATTAATTTTCAGAAGTACCCATAACTAGAGCATCACGCCCAACACTAGCGGGGGCTACACAGACCAAATTCTCCACCATATAAAAAAAATATAAAAAGATGAAAAAGCAAACTAGCATCCCATAACATTGTTAGGCTTGAACAAAGGTTTGTCCACCACAGTGCCATCATTTCCTGCGAGTGCTCGGTACTTATCTCTTCTAGTAAAGCTGGTGCACTCGTATGAGAGGGTGGCGGCAATCACTCTCTGTATGTAATTGGCCACTTCATGGCTAGACTTCCCTGAACTGCAAGTTAATTCCAAGGGCAACTTGTTCAAGAAGGTCACTTCGTATGCTGGGCTAGGATTCATAAAGAAATAAAACGGGTCCATTCCTTTCCACCCTCTCGCGGTTGTCCCATGAAACATGCTCATCCGGTTCACCATGGCCACTGGCACCAACTGGTCCGTTAACTCCGCAAACATGGCGGAAAACCTAAGAAAGAAGACAAAATTTAAAAGCCATTTTTTTTGGGAATTTGGTATGTAAATCTTAAAAGACAATACTAGCCATTGTACAAGGATTATGTTACTCTTGAACAAGAAAAAAGTAATATATATTTTAACAAACTAAAGTGGGAGAGAAGACCCACTTAAGTATGTCAATTACATATTAATGTGTCTTTATTTGTTTATGGGTGATGTACCCATTATTAAAAAGTTTGACGGACCAATCAATTGAAAACACATTGTTGTTTTAATCAAAGTGTGACAATAATCCGTGTTAGTATAATATTATTGATAGCAGAAATTAGTGCTATTGTCATTGAATTTTGTTTTGAAAAATAAAACATAGTTTACCTAAGAAGAAATGGTTCGCGGCAGGTGGTGCCCTCGGGGCATATGGCTAGGTCACCCTCTTGAAGTAGCTTCTTTATCATTGAGGCGTCTGTGGCTCGATCTCTGCTGAGACGAACAGTTTTGATGGGGGAGATAATCTCCGAGAGGCGGGAGACAGAGTAGGTGACGGCGGGGATAGGGCGTCCAAGGGCGGTGGAGAGGAATATCGGGTCGAGGAGGGTTCTATGGGAGCAGATGAAGAGGACACCTGAGTTGCCACCAGATTTGACTGGGGGAGGTGGGTTGCCATTGACGGTGACACGGACCCCGAGGGCCCAAAATGCATAGTAGACAAGGGGCATGGGGAGGAGGGAACCAGCAGCGATACGGAGGCATGCGAGGACAAAGCCGACAGGAATCCAAAGGAGAGTGAGGAGGGCGATGAATGGAGTAGGTTTTTGGACTAGGCGGCCATCGTGGAAGATGATAGGTTTTGGAAGCTTATCATTAGGTATGGCGTTAACTTCTGGATTTGGTGGCACAATGTAACCCTCCTGCATGCATTTCAGACTTTTGTTTTAAAATTGCCCAAACTTGTGTATTAGTCAAAATGAAAGTTAAAAGGCAATATGATATATGTTAAATTTTTGCCCATAAAATTCTTTGATCAGTAGATTAGATGTGTCCACCAACTATTAGTAAGATCAACATCTAGGCTAAAAACTAATGTCTAGGAAATATCACACTCCATCATTTTATTAAAATATCATTAAAGTAATTGCAAAGATCCTTTTCATGAATTATTTAGACATAATTTTTTAAGGAAACATAAAGTCTCTGTAACCTAGTATATAATTGATGAGTAATTTGGCCTTTAATGCATGAGTTTATTTTGTTTGACCAAAATAGTATATACTCCCAAAGTGGGTTTTTCACAAAAACGTATAGCTAATTTGATAATTTAAAGTTCATTTATCTATAGGTGGAAACTATTATTCAACTATATCAGCTATTTGGTGAGTATAGGGTTATTTTTTAGAAGTTCACAAAAAACTATTATTTTTCAGTTGAAAATAAATTGAAATAAAAAGCATGGATCATGCCTAAATTTCAGAATTATACTCCGAACCTTGCATAATCCCATGAAAGGAACATCAGTATGCCGATCTCCAAGCCCAATCTCCGGTTGGTCCTCTCCAAAAGCCTTCTTAAGAGCATCAGCCTTGCTCTTTCCCACAAGCACCCCGGGCTTAACAACAAACCCCGTGGCCCTACCCTTATACGTCCCTATTTCGGTCCCCAATACCAAATCCGCCCCTAAAAACTCCTTCAAAAATGCCTCAACCATAATCCTAGGATTCGCAGTTAAAACACAACGTTTCCCACAAGCTGAATAAACCCTCCAGGACTCCGGGTGAAGATCAGCGGAATAAAACTTAGGCAAAACAGCTTGAGCCACTGACTCAATATCAACAACCCTCATTCCCACAAACGTTGCAAATATGAGAACTTGTATACCAGCAGATTCTGAGACAAGATAGTAAAGAAATCCGGCTATAGGTGAACAAAGGAGTAAAAAAAGAAGCCTTAATATCCCTCCAACTTCAAAAGCAACTAAGGCAAAGTAAGGGAATGAACTCCGGCCTCTTAGTAGGGTTCCGTCCATATCCGCCACCACGGTGTGCTTTTCGCGGCCTATCGAGTTGCACTTCTCCACCGTGGGAAATTTTGTTATTGCCATGGTGGGTTTTTGAAAAATTGTTAACCCAAATGGCTCTTTGAGGATTGATATTTGAAGTTCACTAACTCTCTTGAAGTTTACTTTCTTGGAGTCTTGAGTGTATATATAGAATTTTGTGGTGGGATAGGAACAAGAAATGGCAATTGTTGGCGTTGAGGTTGACAAAATTGGTTGACAGTTACGGGAATGACAAGAGGGTTGGCGATTTTCTTGTTTTTGATGAATGAATAACCGATAGAGCACAATTTGTTGTGATTGTTAAGTAATGCTTCTTAGTACAGACCGCCATTTTTTATTTTATTTTTGTCTCGTGCTGTTTTCACTTGATTTTTTTCTCTTAGTGATCATCTACTCTGTTGGCTTCGAGCTGATCTGGATTAAGAAATAGAGATATGAAAATAAAAATTGATAAGTTTACTTAGAGAAACAATGTATGGTAGTTATAGTGGATTGTGTGAACACATTTTAACATAAATATTTTGAATAAATAATCAAACTGACAAAAGGAGCAAACTCAGTTTTAATAATAATCGCAGTAAAATTGCAATAGATGAGCTGACTTACAAAAGTTGAGTTTGGAAAATCACAAAAACAAGACACTTATGGAAACTAGTCTAGGAGAGTCTATGTATATCTTCAAGACAATTACGTACCGGCGATGCTATTGACGCTTATTTAGTACTTTTATTTTGGCTACTCATTGGAGGATATGTGATTTTTTTGAAGAGTTTTTGGGAAAGGGTCCAATCCAATCAAAAGTGTATAAAAATAGGATAATTTACACAATTTTATAAATTTATTTCTTGTACTAAAAAGACATTTAAAATGACTAATACACTATTTGACAACTCATATTAAAAAAAATCCATCAAAATTTTAAAAGTTCGTAACGTCAAATCTACAAATCTAAAATTCACAAAATTTATATATTTAAAATCTACTTGTCGAGATCGATCAAACAATACCTATATTCGATCTTTTTTCACATAAAATCGAAACTGATAAATTTACTATTTCATTAAAACCTCCATTTTTTTCTGCGAAAAACCTTCTTCTCCAGCTCTGATTATAGTGTCGCTAACACGAACCAAAAAAAGAAAAGAAATAGATGTAGAGAGAGAGAAACAATCCGACGAGGATTCTAACGACCTCCGACGAGAATTCCTACAGACTGTTCCGGTGAGGATTCTGGGGGATGGGGTGGGGTGGAGTGGGGTGGAGTGGGGTGGGGTTATGTGTTTATTTTTATAAAGAGAGTAAGTGAGTTTTAAATGGGTATGAGTAAGGGTATAAATACCTCTTTAACTAAAATAAATAACAATTTACCTATTTTGTATACTCCCATCTCTAGAGAGACCACACAAATAAATGTTATTGTACCATAGGGACTAACTATATAAACATGGAAACGAGTGTCCTATAAATCCAAATATAGGGTGGAATATAACCTTGCACCAAATTCTTTATTTTTTTTATGCATGGATAACAGTGAATGTGTGTGTAGGGAGAAAGAGAAGGGGGAAGAGAGAGAGAGAGAGAGAGAGAGAGAGAGAAAGAGAGAGAGAGAGGGAGTAGTGCTCCAATACGGCCTTCCTATATAGGAGTTATGTATGGACTTTGAAACTTTTTAAAATTTATGTAGTTTATCAACGCCATCTAGAGTTATATTTTAGGGATCACATGCAATTTGGGAGTGGGGGTGGGGTTATATTTTAGAGTTATACGGTGTTCCCGTATATGTATACATGGGATTCGATACATAACAAGTAGAATATGCATTCAAACACATTTGGGATGAGTTAATCATAATGAGTATATAATGATTAACAGCATATGGTTGTAGTAAAATCATAATGATAGATTTATTTAGAGTAATGATACTCCTTGTATGGATTAAATGTGGGGCCTGCATTGGGTTATCGCTCGGTTGTTGAATGATTATGTTATGGTTTATATGTATGGACGATAAATGGTATAGGTTAGGAAATACACTTTTTTTGGTCAGTCGAGGGTTGGTTGATTATTTTGGGTCTACATAGCATACTATGGAGTACAAACCGTAACGACCTAAATCACTACGTCCCAAGTGGACCTAATTCGGAAACAAGAAGCATATCACTCAAGTCAAGATTAATGTCACAAGAGTAAGTATGAAGAGGTCAATCTTGTTATCTAGAATCTCGGAGGAGATTAACATAAATTAAGAAACGAGTCCACCAACAACAGAAAGAAGTTCAACATAACTCAACCACCTCTATCGCTATAAATAGAAGCCCTATCCCAGTGCAATGGGGCATAGAATTTGTTTACGAATTACAAAGAAGCAATAAAATAAAGAAAAACTCCCCATGGACGTATTTAGTTACCGAACCAAGTAAAATCCTTGTGTTATGAGATTAATTGCTTCCTTAATTGGCTTTATTTATTAAATTGTGATTGATTGCACTCACAGTTGATGCCGTCTATGGGAAACAATTTTTTTCCTAAGAAAATTAAAACCAACAAGTTAAGCAAGGCCTCACCCTCACAGTGCAACTATTGTGGATGATCAACAAGGCGAACTATCACTACACAGAGTGAGATCTGAGATCCACCTAAACAAAATGTAACACCCAGTATTTTCGACGATTTAAATAATTATGTGATTTATTATTATTATGGGAATAAGTATGCGATTAATTATTGTAGTTGGATTAATTAAATTAAAATGCGAGAAATTAATTTGTTATTAATCCGGATTAAAATAATTATTAACTAGCGTGTCAAGGGTTAATACTTATTGTTGAGAATTATTGAATATTACTGTGTGATATGTAATATGGAATTATAACATTTGATAAATTGTCGAAAGTGAGAAATACGGCAGTGTGGTAATTTAAGTATGACGCGCGTGTGAGTCGTGTCGGGACTAATTGATTGAGATAAAAAGAGAATTTATTTTTGGTAACTCGAATGGTCATTTCGAGAGCGCTTTTTAATTCCGAAAGGGTCGAGATAGTCAAAATAGTGTACCCGGATGTTTAGTTTGGGTCCCGGGACGATTTTAGGCTTAACCGGCACCCCGAGATGGCATTATGATAAATTGTATTTTTGGGACGAAAATTGGGATTTATTATATCAGCCAAGAAAGTCCATTAGGGTTAAGAAGTGACAGGAAGTTATAACGGCCATTGAGGGTGTGAGGGAGAACCAAATTCCAAGAGAGAAGACTTATTTAGCATCACCTTGCATAACCGTGACCACCAACGCGTAGATCGAGAAGAGAGGAACGCGTATATACCAACATCACCAATGGATCAGACCGTCATATTCGAGGCAAGTGTTTATTACTTGCTTTCTTTTAGCAATAATCATGCTCATGTCAGTACATGTGGAATTAATCATGATTTATATGTTAATTGGGTGAAAATTGGAGATTTAGATTATGATTAAGGATTGGTTTAATTATGTGACACCCCGTCTAATTAAATACCGGGCGATCACTCCTTTATTAAATTAAATCAAGGTGAACAGTTTGGTTCATTCTTAGCATCACTGTCGTAAAAATAAACTTTCCAATTTAACACCCTAAATAATTAAGCTAAGTGTCAAAACCAAAAATAAACATTACTTTCAAAATTTTATAAAAAAATATTTATTTATTTATTAACAAAGTTTCAATAAATAAGATTCGCACCACAATAAACCTGGAACAAAAATCCAATTAATATAAAACAATCATCAACGAATGTCAACATGCGAGAAAAATAAAGTAATACATCCATCCTGAATAAAAATCCCATAATAACGGAACTATGAAATAACTGGAATAACAATGTCCCAAGATAAAGAAATAATAAAAAGGGCTACACATGCCCATCTGAATGAAAATGCTAAGAGTGGATCTGAATGGACGAAGTCGTCTAATCAAGAGACCTGCAACTCCCACCTAAGCTGCAGCGCATTCCTTCCAAGAGATCCTAAGCAAGACGCCCCTGTGGCTGGGCACCTGTAATACATATATATATACAAGAGAGAGAGAGAGAGAGAGAGAGAAAAGAAACGGGTCAGATCCCGAAAGTGTGTATGATTTAAAATTTGTTTAGCAAGTAATTTAAATTGATACAGGCCAATGCAACAACATATTAATTCGACACTCTCTTGAGAAATTCTCACCTCTCTTCTAATGTGCACGCCTATCGTACTAACCTTCCCGAATAATTTAGTTTATCTTAACTTACTCATAAGTTTTCAAAACCGAACGATGACAATGTTTTAAAAAGATACTTTCAATTTGTAGCACTACTCTCGTTTTAGCTTCATTAAATTATAAAGTTTCCCAGTGTCTTCTCATACTTTCACAAAACAAGTATTTATTATTGCGTCAACAACTATGTCCTACTTATCAAATCACGGTAGGCAGTTTAAAGTTTATAACCTCATATATATATTAACTACTCGTATAATATATATATATAACAACACCCCAACTAAACTATGGTGCGGGCATACTCTGCTATCCAATCCCCGTATCGCTCACACAAAGGGAAATACAAGTTCGGAATCACTCTCGAACTGTATTAACATATACAAAACAACGTTGAGGCGAAGCATAGATTCCAAGTCCAAGAGGTCAGTACATACCCACACGTCTCTTAGGACCGTCCGACTATCAATCTGATAGCCCGTACCTAGGATCTCTATCTTCTAGGGTACGAATCAATATCCCCCATAAAGCAACACAGGATAAGATCGTCCCAGCGCGGTAACCTCAGGGATAGCAAGTAGCGCGGGTACGTTTTTCACATGTATATAATATATGTACACAGAATCATATAAATATACCCATTTCATCATATTAATATAGGTTCCTCTCGTAACCCATAGTCACAACATTTATCCTTAATTTCTCAGTATTATGATTACGTATAAGGTTTCGTCTCTAACCTTAACTCGAAGGGTTTTCTCACTAGCTATGTGACACTCGTGGATTCTATCCATCCAAGTAGCAAAATCAGTAGGTAAACGTCTATTCACTATCGTAAGTATTTGACGTAATCTCTCACTTGAATTACGTAGTTTCCTCGTCCTTTAAATAATTGTCCCTAAAATACAATTATCATCTCATAATAAAGTTCTCAACACTTAGTCATACGCCCTACTGGTCTCTCCTATATCCCAAAACATTTTATTCATAAAGCCCAAAAGCTATTTCACGATGAATCATGTTCAATTAATTAAACAAGGGGAAATAAGAGTCTGCCAGGAATGGTCGATCGATCGAGGTCTGGGGCTCGATCGATCGAACCTTCGATCGATCGAAGCTCTAGGCTCGATCGATCGATCAAGCAGGTCTGCGAAATCCTGCAGAAGTGCAGTTACGGGTTTTACCAAAATTCTTCACCCAAATCAATATTTTCCAACACTAATCGTCCCAAAACTCCTACTACAAACATAATAACATATTTCCAGATGTTTTTAACGTTAAGCATGCGTATATCCATCATTAAACATGGTTAAACAACCCAAAATCTCATTTAAACATCAAGAACCCTAATGTTTTCTTAACTTTTGTTCTAATCAGTTTTCTCCAGAATTTCCTTCTAACATATCATCAAAAATTCGTGGGTTAATCATCTACTTCACATAACATTTCCAGAATATGGTTATAATGTTTTCTACATGCAAATCCCTATCAAAATTGGGGTTTTCTTCCATTGATTACACTCCTAATCATTCCTACACTAATATGAATATTGCACCAACGAAAATACGCAAGTTAAACACTTGCCTGAGATTTCAGAGGTCTGGTTTCCTGCTGATATTGGTGTGGTTGCGTTCTCCTCCTCGCGATCTACGCGTTGGTGGTGACAGTGGTGCAAATGGTGGTGTTTTGGCCTTGAATCACCTTGAGAGCTCTCTCCTCTCTACTCCAATGGCCGTTCTAGGGTTCTGAATGTTGTAACCCTAAAAGGCTGACTTAAATGGCTGCTAAGGATGGCTGAAATTCGTGGATTTAATTACCCTATTTTGTAAAATGACCAAAATGCCCTCCCGGGTCACTAATTAAGCCTAAAAACATCCTGAGACACCCAAACTAAACCCCCGGGTACACTTTTCTGACTATCTCGACCCTTCCGGACGGGTTGACGCACTCAAAACGACCATACGAACAACTTATAAAATATTCACTTTTATATCTCGATAATTAGTCCCGACGCGACACGGGCGCGCCCCGACTAAAATTCTCAAAATTGTTATTTCATTCACTCGTGACCTATAATATAACCCATATCATATATTACTATGCTCATTAGTAATATTCGATAATTTTATATAATTACTAACTCTCGTCACGTTAATAATTATAACATAATTAATTTCTGGATTCTTATTAAATAATTCACTCTCATTAAATTTAATAAAACCCCCAAATTAATATAGCATAAAAATACGGGGTATTACATACTTCCCCCCTAATAACGGAATTTCGTCCCGAAATTCGGAAAATAAGGCATACGTGATAAGAACAAATCTGGATATCTCTCGCGCATATCTGCCTCACGCTCCCAAGTGGATTCCTCCACATTATGGTGTTCCCACTGGACCCGCACAAGTGGAACTATCTTCGACCTCAATCTCCTCTCACTATAGTCTAGGATAGCCACCGGTCTCTCCTCGTAGGAGCTATCAGGCTGTAAGTCGATCTCCTCTATCGCGATGTGAGTATGGGCCATATCATCTCGAAGGTATCGTCTCAACGACGAGATGTGAAATACATCGTGAATGCGATGTAGATGTTCCGACAGTCCCACTCTGTATGCAACTGGCCCAATCCTCTCTATGATGGGAAATGGTACCACGTACCTCGGAGCCAACTTTCCCTTCTTCCCGAACCTCATCACTCCTTTCATGGGAGACACACGCAGTAACACTTGGTCCCCCACATTAAACTCCCTGAAGAACCGTTTCGCATCGGCATAGCTCTTCTGTCTGTCCTGGGCTACTCGAATGCGACCCCTGATCATCTCAATCCTCGCGGAGGTTTCCTGAATCACCTCTGGTCCTAGCAACTTGTCATCCCCCACCTCAAGCCAACAAGTTGGGGAACGACAAGGCCTGCCATACAAAGCCTCAAATGGAGCCATACCAATCGTGAACTGATAAGAGTTATTATAAGCAAACTCTACCAGTGGAAGGTGTGGCTCCCAACCTCCTCCAAAATCGAGAACACACATGCGTAGCATATCTTCTAACATCTGATTAGTACGCTCTGTCTGCCCATCTGTCTGTGGGTGATGAGGTGAACTCAACCTCAACTCAGTACCCATAACCTCCTGAAAGCTTTACCAAAAACGCGACACGAAAATCTTGTCTCTATCGGACACAATATTCAGGGGCACCCCGTGTAATCTGACTATCTCAGCGATGAACAACTGAGCATACTGACCCGTGGTATAATCTGTCCGCACCGGTAGAAAATGAGCCACCTTGGTCAGACGGTCTACAATCACCCAGATAGAATCGTGGCCCCTCTGTGATGTAGGCAACCCTGTAATGAAGTCCATGAAAATACTCTCTCACTTCCACGTGGGTACTTCCAATGGCTGAAGCAATCCTGACGGTTTCTGGTGGTCCACCTTAACCAGCTGGCAGGTAGAACACTTGGCCACAAACTCAGCAATGTCCTTCTTCATCCCACTCCACCAGTATTGTCGCCTCATATCCTGGTACATCTTATCGCCTCCCGGATGTACTGCAAATCGGGACCCATGAGAATGAGTCATCACTTCGTGACGTAACTCTGCTCCTTCTGGAACCACCAATCTCCCATTAAACTGCAAACCTCCATCAGAACTAACAGAATATGACTCATCACCCTCGGCTAGAAGTCGCACAATCTGCTCCTGGCAAAACGGATCTGTGGTCTGCGCCTGTATCACCCTCGTAACAATTTCGGGTGTGACTGACATGACGGATATGAACGAATGGGCTACTGCGTCCTGGTGACCCAACTCCTTCCACTTTGCTTTCCAAACGTCGGCTACATCGTCTACCGGTCTACGGCTCAATGCATCAGCAACTACATTGGCTTTCCCCGGATGGTACTGTATGTCAAACTGGTAGTCTTTCACAAACTCTAACCACCTGCGCTGACGCATATTCAGCTCTCGCTGAGTGAACAGGTACTGCAGTGACTTATGGTCTGTGAACAAACGAAATTTCTCTCCCAATAGATAGTGTCTCCATATACTCAATGCAAATACAACCGCTGCTAACTCCAGGTCGTGGGTGGGGTAATTCTTCTCATGTGGCTTAAGCTTGCGGGAAGCAAAAGCTATAGCCTTCTCCTCCTGCTGGAGTACTCCTCCAAGTCCCCGTAAAGACGCATCAGTGTAAACCAGGTACTCCACACCCGGTTTCGGTAAGGCAAGGACTGGTGCTGAAGTAAGCTTGTCTTTTAGCTCATCGAAAGCTAATTGACAAGCATCATCCCAAACATACGGTACCCCTTTGCGAGTCAAATTCGTCAACGGACCCTCTATCTTGGAGAATCCCCGAATAAATCTCCTGTAGTATCCGGCTAACCCCAAGAAACTACGTACCTCTGTCGGTGTCGTGGGCTGTCCCCACTCCCTCACTGCTGATACCTTACTCGGGTCAACTGCTATCCCTTGCTCAGAAACAACATGGCCCAAGAACTGTACCTCTCGCAACCAGAATCCACACTTCTCGTACTTAGCATATAACTGATGCTCTCGCAGAGTCTGAAGAACCTGCCTCAAGTGCTCGGCATGCTCCTCCTCGGAATGGGAATATATCAGGATGTCATCTATGAAGACAATGACAAACTGATCCAAGAACTCTCTGAACACTCGATTCATTAAGTCCATGAATACGGCTGGAGCATTAGTGAGGCCAAACGGCATCTCTCTGAACTCGTAAGACCCATATCTCGTCAAGAATGCAGTCTTTGAAACATCCTGCTCCCTAATACGTAGCTGATGGTACCCCGACCTCAGATCTATCTTCGAAAAGAAATTTGCTCCCCTCAACTGGTCGAACAGATCATCGATTCGAGGCAACGGATACTTATTCCGTATCGTGACCTTGTTCAATTCCCGGTAGTCCACACACAACCTCAGTGAACCATCTCTCTTCTTCACAAACAAAACTGGAGCGCCCCAAGGTGAGGTACTTCTGCGAATGAAGCCCTGACCTAACAGCTGCTCGATCTGATCTCGTAGCTCTCGCATCTCTGCCGGAGCCATACGGTATAGTGCGCGTGCTATAGGTCTCGTATCTGGCAATAAGTCTATAACAAAGTCTATCTCTCGACTGGGGGTAGGCCTGGTATTTCCTGAAACACATCGGAATATTCCCTAACAACTGGGATCGAATCCAAAGGGATCACAACCTCCTTAGAGGTATCCTCCTCTATGTAATACAAATGAGCGGTCGAGCCTCCCTCTGGGCGAGGCATAGCCACTACAAACATCTCCTGCCCCGGAATGGCAAAAACAATGCTCCCACCAAAGCAATCAATCATGGCTCTATAAGCTACGAGCCAATCCATACCGATAATCACATCGTGCTCATGCATGTCTAAAACTAACATGTCTGCAGGTAATACCAGACTACCGATCTCTATCCCCACTCCTCGAAATATAAAGAAAATAAGTGACCCACTCCCCAATGGTGAGTCTACACACGTCACTGTGCTCTCTGCTGTGGCTAACAACCCTAAGGCCTTCGCAAAATGCGTAGTTATAAAATAATGCGTGGCCCCCATATCAAATAAAACCCGACCCATAGTACCATGGATAGGAAACGTACCCTCAATCGCGGGTGGTGCCTGTGGAGCTGCTGCCTGGTGGACGTTATAGACATGTCCATACTGTAACTGGCCCTGCTGCACTGGATCTGCTGGGATGGCTGGTAGGGCTGGCGCTTGGGCTGGAGCTGGAAGGGAAGGTGGAAAAAGTGGCCTATGTGGCTCATTACGGGCTCCCTGCTGCTGTGGGGCCCTATCGCCTTCTGGGCAATCCTGACGCTTATGGCCGTGCTTGCCGCACACAAAACACCGGCCTCTGAAATTACCTCCCCTCTGTCCCTGCTGACCACGGCCCTGCTGGCCGTTACCTCCACGCCATTGGCTATGTTGGCCCTGATGTGCACGCTGTTGGCCCAGCTGACCCTGCTGTCGGTGCTGACCCTGCTGATTAGGCTGGCCCTACTGGCCCTGCCTATAACCCCCATTTCCCTGCCTGGGATCACCCGAATGGAATCGCTTAGCAGGGTCCCCCTGATGGGAACTCTGCTCGTGCTGACGAGTCTGTCCATGAGATGGTGCCCCATCGGCACCGTTACCCCCGGTCCTGCCCTGCTGGCTGGACTCTCCTGCTCTCTTGCTTCCTTGAAGATGGAAGCGGTGATCCTGGCAATGTAGTAACGCTGCATTGAGTACATCAGTGAACGTACTCAGGGATAAGTTCCCAATAAGGTGCTGACGGATCCTCCAAGCTAACCCTTCGACAAACAACAAAATCTTCTTGCTCTCAGTAGGTGCCTCATCTGGCACAATGGTGAGAAGTCTCGTGAACTCCTCCTCATACTCTGCCACAGTAAGATTATCTTGCTTCAGATTTAGTAGTTTCCGCCTCATCTCAGTCTGCACTGCAGGTGGAAAGTACTTGCGGTTAAACCGCTCCCAGAACATCTGAATAGGGATCGTGTCCCTCTCCTCCAAAGTAGTAGTGGACTCCCACTACTGCAACGCGGCTCCCACCAGCTTAAAAGAAGCCAATAACTGCTTTTGTACCTCGGTGCACTCATACATGCGAAGATGCCGCTGGATGTCTTTCTTCCATTGGCTAACCGTGACAATGTCGGAGCTACCAGAGAACTCAGGGGGATGTGCTTTCTGAAAAGCATCCGAACCCTCTCCCATGTAGATGGAAGCTGTGCTGGTACTGGCGCCACTGCCTGAACCTGGGGTGGAGCCTGCTGAATCACCGCTATCGCGGCATTCACCGCCTGAGCAACTATGGCGGCTACTTCATTAGCATTCATTGTGCCTGGTGCCGGAGCTACTGGTTGCTCGGCCTGGGCACGCCTATCTCTCAGAGCACGTCTCGGAGGCATCTGAAACGTGAACAAAATTTATCGGTCTACAGTTATCATCGAATCTCAAATAGCTGAAGACTTAAACGTAAAAGCAGGAATACAACAATCCTAAAAATAGGGCTCTATAGCAAAAACGTTAAGCTGAAAGCGAAATAAGCCGTACAGATCCTATGGACACTAGAACCTGATGCTATGATACCACATGTGACACCCCGCCTAATTAAATACCGGGCGATCACTCCTTTATTAAATTAAATCAAGGTGAACAGTTTGGTTCATTCTTAGCATCACTGTCGTAAAAATAAACTTTCCAATTTAACACCCTTAATAATTAAGCTAAGTGTCAAAACCAAAATTAAACATTACTTTCAAAATTTTATGAAAAAATATTTATTTATTTATTAACAAAGTTTCAATAAATAAGATTCGCACCACAATAAACCTGTAACAAAAATCCAATTAATATAAAACATTCATCAACGAATGTCAACATGCGAGAAAAATAAAGTAATACATCCATCCTGAATAAAAATCCCATAATAACGGAACTATGAAATAACTGGAATTACAATGTCCCAAGATAAAGAAATAATGAAAAGGGCTACACATGCCCATCTGAATGAAAATGCTAAGAGTGGATCTGAATGAACGAAGTCGTCTAATCAAGAGACCTGCAACTCCCACCTAAGCTGCAGCACGTTCCTTCCAAGAGATCCTAAGCAAGACGCCCCTGTGGCTGGGCACCTGTAATACATATATATATATACAAGAGAGAGAGAGAGAGAGAGAGAAAAGAAACGGGTCAGAGCCCGAAAGTGTGTATGATTTAAAATTTGTTTAGCAAGTAATTTAAATTGATACAGGCCAATGCAACAACATATTAATTCGACACTCTCTTGAGAAATTCTCACCTCTCTTCTAATGTGCACGCCTATCGTACTAACCTTCCCGAATAATTTAGTTTATCTTAACTTACTCATAAGTTTTCAAAACCGAACGATGACAATGTTTTAAAAAGATACTTTCAATTTGTAGCACTACTCTCGTTTTAGCTTCATTAAATTATAAAGTTTCCCAGTGTCTTCTCATACTTTCACAAAACAAGTATTTATTATTGCGTCAACAACTATGTCCTACTTATCAAATCACGGTAGGAAGTTTAAAATTTATAACCTCATATATATATTAACTACTCGTATAATATATATATATAACAGCACCCCAACTAAACTATGGTGCGGGCATACTCTGCTATCCAATCCCCGTATCGCTCACACAAAGGGAAATACAAGTTCGGAATCACTCTCGAACTGTATTAACATATACAAAACAACGTTGAGGCGAAGCATAGATTCCAAGTCCAAGAGGTCAGTACATACCCACACGTCTCTTAGGACCGTCCGACTATCAATCTGATATCCCGTACCTAGGATCTCTATCTTCTAGGGTACGAATCAATATCCCCCATAAAGCAACACAGGATAAGATCGTCCCAGCGCGGTAACCTCAGGGATAGCAAGTAGCGCGGGTACGTTTTTCACATGTATATAATATATGTACACACAATCATATAAATATACCCATTTCATCATATTAATATAGGTTCCTCTCGTAACCCATAGTCACAACATTTATCCTTAATTTCTCATTATTATGATTACGTATAAGGTTTCGTCTCTAACCTTAACTCGAAGGGTTTTCTCACTAGCTATGTGACACTCGTGGATTCTATCCATCCAAGTAGCAAAATCAGTAGGTAAACGTCTGTTCACTATCGTAAGTATTTGACGTAATCTCTCACTTGAATTACGTAGTTTCCTCGTCCTTTAAATAATTGTCCCTAAAATACAATTATCATCTCATAATAAAGTTCTCAACACTTAGTCATATGCCCTACTGGTCTCTCCTATATCCCAAAACATTTTATTCATAAAGCCCCAAAGCTATTTCACGATGAATCATGTTCAATTAATTAAACAAGGGGAAATAAGAGTCTGCCAGGAATGGTCGATCGATCGAGGTCTGGGGCTCGATCGATCGAACCTTCGATCGATCGAAGCTCTAGGCTCGATCGATCGATCAAGCAGGTCTGCGAAATCCTGCAGAAGTGCAGTTACGGGTTTTACCAAAATTCTTCACCCAAATCAATATTTTCCAACACTAATTGTCCCAAAACTCCTACTACAAACATAATAACATATTTCCAGATGTTTTTAACGTTAAGCATGCGTATATCCATCATTAAACATGGTTAAACAACCCAAAATCTCATTTAAACATCAAGAACCCTAATGTTTTCTTAACTTTTGTTCTAATCAGTTTTCTCCAGAATTTCCTTCTAACATATCATCAAAAATTCGTGGGTTAATCATCTACTTCACATAACATTTCCAGAATATGGTTATAATGTTTTCTACATGCAAATCCCTATCAAAATTGGGGTTTTCTTCCATTGATTACACTCCTAATCATTCCTACACTAATATGAATATTGCACCAACGAAAATACGCAAGTTAAACACTTGCCTGAGATTTCAGAGGTCTGGTTTCCTGCTGATATTGGTGTGGTTGCGTTCTCCTCCTCGCGATCTACGCGTTGGTGGTGACGGTGGTGCAAATGGTGGTGTTTTGGCCTTGAATCACCTTGAGAGCTCTCTCCTCTCTACTCCAATGGCCGTTCTAGGGTTCTGAATGTTCTAACCCTAAAAGGCTGACTTAAATGGCTGCTAAGGATGGCTGAAATTCGTGGGTTTAATTACCCTATTTTGTAAAATGACCAAAATGCCCTCCCGGGTCACTAATTAAGCCTAAAAACATCCTGAGACACCCAAACTAAACCCCCGGGTACACTTTTCTGACTATCTCGACCCTTCCGGACGCGTTGGCGCACTCAAAACGACCATACAAACAACTTATAAAATATTCACTTTTATATCTCGATAATTAGTCCCGACGCGACACGGGCGCGCCCCGACTAAAATTCTCAAAATTGTTATTTAATTCACTCGTGACCTATAATATAACCCATATCATATATTACTATGCTCATTAGTAATATTTGACAATTTTATATAATTACTAACTCTCGTCACGTTAATAATTATAACATAATTAATTTCTGGATTCTTATTAAATAATTCACTCTCATTAAATTTAATAAAACCCCCAAATTAATATAGCATAAAAATACGGGGTATTACATACTTCCCCCCTAATAATGGAATTTCGTCCCGAAATTCGGAAAATAAGGCATACCTGATAAGAACAAATCTGGATATCTCTCGCGCATATCTGCCTCACACTCCCAAGTGGATTCCTCCACATTATGGTGTTCCCACTGGACCCGCACAAGTGGAACTATCTTCGACCTCAATCTCCTCTCACTATAGTCTAGGATAGCCACCGGTCTCTCCTCATAGGAGCTATCAGGCTGTAAGTCGATCTCCTCTATCGCGATGTGAGTACATATATATATATATATATGTATGGACTTGTGAATATTGCTATTGTGTGAAATTAGTAGACTTGGTAATAATAATAATTATTACATTGCACCAAGTGGTCTTAACTTAAGGGTGCAGGATTAGTGTATATATATAGGGATGATGAGACTATATATATGTATGAGTGTACTTGGGTAACTTTATACTTTGTGAGACTAGTAGATAAAATAAAAATGAGAAGTAAAATAATCTTAGTGAATAAAAGATTTAACCATTCAAACGGTGAATAATGAAATTTAGTATGTGATATAAACTATCTGAATAGCGTATTGTATGGGCGATACGGGAATACTACTAGTGAGCATAGTTAGTATTAGTATGGTTTCTGACTAGTTAGACTGGGAGGTATAACTAGGGGAGATTAGATGTACGTTAGGTGTGCACAATAGACGAGAGGTGAGAAACTCATGTGAGAGTTCGATAACTAACATGCGTATAAGACTTGTTTTAAGAACCAGTTTTAAATACTTGCTAAATCATTTTTTTTACACATCGGGCTCTGACCCGCTTCTTGTATCTCTTCTCGATTTTGCTATATATATGTATTATATCAGGTGCTCAGCCACAGGAGTATAAGATTTAGAGATTTGGATTGCTTGACGTGCTGCAGCTGTTGTGGAAGCTGTAGGTCCTTGCAGTAGACGCATCTATCCTTTCCATTCAGTTTCATCTAGACTTCTTGTTTGGGGCATATGTCGCCCACTTCTAGTTCTTTCATCAGAGATATTGTATTCAGTTTATTGTATGGTTTGGAGTTTTGAACTGGGAGGTTTTATCCAGTATTATTTATTTCAGTACTTGATTCATGTTCAGTATTTATTTACATTCCTATGTATGGTGAATAGTTTATATTTTAAGATGGAAAGAAATGGATTTACTTGGTTTTATTAAATTGAAAATGTTTTGACACCTAGCTTAATTTTATAATAGGTGATTAATATGTTAAAAAGTTTTTCGACAGTGACGCTGAGAATGAACCAACTGAATATCCTGTTTCAAATTGGTAGAGGACTGATCACCCTATATTTAATTAGACGGGGTGTCACAGGTGGTATCAGAGCATCAGGTGCTAGTGTCCTTAGGATTTGTGCGGCTTATTACATTTCAGCGTATCGTTCTTCGATGTAGAGCCTTATGATAGGATTGTTGTGTCCCCTTACATATGCGACTTACGTTCTCCTGCTACGAATCATAATGGAGGTGACTCATTACACGAAATTCAGTGTGATTCAAACACTGAACATTTTAGAACGACCAGCGAGGATCGTAAGAAGAACTGTGGGAGGAGAATCTCAACAGAAGACATAGAGCAATCGGGTAAGAGTGATTGGGACAAAAATCACCACGAGAATTACTTAAGTAAGAGATAGTAAAATTGTCACTCGGGAACTGTGGGTTCCCAGGACACAGTCATAGATAACGGTGGAGTGATTTCAGGACCACCTTGCATAGTCGATAAAGGGGAAATCAGAGGGACTCTTTTGAAAACCCATCGGTGAAGATGCGGAAAAGAGAATGAGAAAGTTTAACAGACCAGCGGAGGTAGAAAATTCGAAGGCAATTGTGTAGAGTGGGGAGCGACAACACTCAGAATTTAATTTGGAGTTAAAAGTTTTGGTTCTTAGGAGCATCATGTAGTGATTAGAGGCAATCACCGTATATGAAGACGTGTGTTTGAAATTTAGAGAGAAATTTGGGTACAATTTGACCGTGAGGTCTTCCATTCGATGTAGTAACAAAATGTGAGTGAAATTTTGATGTTTAGCACAATGGGTAAGATAGAAAATGATCGTGAGAGAAAGGTTGAATTGCATGATGAACTTAATGCCTAGTAGAGGGGCATAAATTATCCAAAGGGTCTATAGATGATAAGGGACCCGTGAGTAGAATACAAGTATGGATGAGAAATCCAGCAAGGATGACTAATGTTGATGTCATCAAGGTTATACGGTGACTAGTTCTTACGTTCTTTCCAGAAGAAGCAAGCCAGGAAGGTTAAAGAATCTGTCTGAAGGGCAGAATTGAACATAACGGTGTTAGTGAAACACCACATGGGAGTATACCCGATTGGGAACTCAGTTAGATGATTTTAAGTGATTAACTTCAAAAGGATGATGAAGTCAATCAGGCTGTAGAGTCCAATCATAGTTTTGAATAGCTAGCGAAGCCAAAGGGATAATGGAAGAATAATAGTGAGTTGAGACCGTCGGTCCGAGAGAAGGACATTCCCAAAATGGTGAGTGGGACCAGTGACGGGAAATAGTTCGTGAAGTTTTACTTATGTGAAGGAAGTATAACTACAAGTGTTGAATGTGTCCACAATTGAGAAGTGAGACCGAAGAGATTAGAAATGGTAAATCATGCCAGTTAGGCATAACAACTGGAGGGGTGGGACTTCCAGCGAAGGAATTCGGGGTCAAGAGAATTAGGCCCAAGAAATTTATAACTCGAGAATGATGGGTTCAGGCTGGACCAGTAGAGTCCTCATTAATAGTAGCATACAGTATGTCAGGGTCTACGGGGCCCGGAATGTAAATGGGAGTTCAATAAAGCTATAATTGAGGCCTGGAGAGTTTGGGCCAACGTTTCAATAATGGGCGTGAAATCCACAAAATGGAATAAATTGTCCATGGTGAAAGAGGACAACTATATGATGAAATCCTAGGATATATGACGATTGCAGATGTTCATGGGTCGTGACGGCAGCCACGTGCTGAGACCTTGTGATTGGGCGAGACTGGTGAGGTTTTGCATCTTCCTTATGAGTAAAGGACAAATTCTAGTGACATGGATGTGCTACAACTTTTATGTAAATTGGAAACCCTAAACTTAGCGTGCGGGTCGTGTTTAGTGGGAACATTACTTTTAACAGTCTTGTAACAAACGTATTTCTCGTTGTTAGCAGGGCATTTTGATGATTGCCCGTGAGTGAATCGGGTGGGCCCTAAGAATATGTATTGTTGTTATAATTTACTACTTCATGGAGTCAGCTTTAGTAGAGTTTATTATGGTAATGTGTAGTGATTAATTACCTTAGGGTTAAACGATAGTAAATATGTAGTGTTATGACTGTCGTGCCGGATACTCCGGGAGGAGTGATCTTAGTTTTGTGCGGCGCCACCTGAAATAGGGTTGGGCCTAGATATGGGTATATATGAAACTTTCATGGTATTATAGACCTCAAAGATTATAGTGTCTAATTATATGTGATTCCCGAGCATAGGAATTTATTTGTCTGTTAAGACTTAGAATACATTGTGTTCTTATCGAGCGGCGAAATATAAATCGTTATATATCTATAGCGCCAAGTACTTGGGATAGTGTGGGCGCCATGCTTCATGTTACATTTTTAGGGACATAAGAGTGGACGAGTAAACTTTTATGTCACAATACGTAGATTCTGGGAATGTACATAGTAGGTACTGAAGGCCTTACGGACCTCAACAACCGACTAGGTTAGATAGTTGTGTATCGGGGGGGGGGGGGGTTACTTGTTTGGATTTTGCTTTGCGAGACATCCCACGCATGAAACTAGCGAATGTTGGGAGTTGGAGAGAAGTTTGGTCGATAGTACATAAGTTTTGTATGTTGGTTATTGTACCTATAGGAGAATATATTTGAGAGTTGATAATTCTTTTATAACTTAAGGCCAATAGAGTAGCCTGGCCTTAGTATTTTTCGGAATAGATGAATGATGCCATTGAAGGATTGATTAAGTTTTGACTAGTGGGGTGGTTGAGTGTACCCCTACCACATCAGCATACCAAGTGTGCAAGAATTGAGGTAAGAAAATTTTAATGTCTTTGTATAATGATGTGCGAGGCATAGGGTGTATGGGCGCCCTGGGTAATTGAATCAGGTAGTGGATTATGATTAGCATGTGAATACGATAACATGTAGTCGGGTAAGCCAAAGCTTATTCACGAAGTTTTGTCAGAGACTTACATTTCAAGATAAATTTAAACTTACTCAAGAGAGTATAAAATTTATCAGAATACAAACAATAGTGGTGATGGGTTACGATATAGGGTAATATTGCAAGGATAGTCTTGCAGTGGGCCACCTGATGGATTGAAAAATGGTGGACAATTTGAAACCAGTAGGGAATTCTTCCACTAGAGAATGGAAGGCTACCCCAAGGATATTCTCGTGTAGATGAGATGGTGAGATTATAGGTACTAAGATGCGATTGAGTACAGCCTAATACCCATAGAGGTATGGGTAAAGACAAGCGGTCTAAGCAGATGCGGGAGATAAAATTTTATGTGAACGCTGAGATCTTAGAGGAGGGTGGGAGCAGTACCTTCCACTATTGGAGTTTGTGTCCAAATAACTCCTGTAAGTTCACGTTCGGGCAGAGTGCCAGTGGAAGTATGGCACGGTAAACTTTGTTGTTGTCCTACTTGATAGTTAAAGGTGAAGGACCAGTTATGATTACAAATGTCGGAGAAGAATCGATATTATCCTATATATTGTGTGTGAAATATATATTTCGCAGCGAATTTACTTGTAAGCACGACACGAGACGAAGTCGTATGTATATGAAAAGAGGATAAATCTACTAAGGTGCAAATAGTAGAAGGTTAGATAGTGAATATCTAAAATAAAGTTGAAGTAGTGAAACTTAAGCAGAAAGGCTTCGGCAAGAGCCTATATGACAGGGTAACCTGGAGTTTAAAGCAAACACATGTGTAGTGTTCATTATTAAGGGTATTCGATAGCGTACTATATGGGTGGTACGGAGTAGCTTATTTGTGAGCGTCGGGATGCGATGCACAATATTTTTACAGCGTTGTCTGTACCTGGTATACTTTTTGCGAATTTCAGGATAAAACTCCGTTGTAAGGGGGGAAGTATGTAACACCCCGTATTTTTGACGATTTAAATAATTATGTGATTTATTATTATTATGGGAATAAGTATGTGATTAATTATTGTTGTTGGATTAATTAAATTAAAATGCGAGAAATTAATTTGTTATTAATCCGAATTAAAATAATTATTAACTAGCGTGCCAAGGGTTAATAATTATTGTTGAGAATTATTGAATATTACTGTGTGATATGTAATATGGAATTATAACATTTGATAAATTATCAAAAGTGAGAAATACGTCAGTTTGGTAATTTAACTCTGAGGCGCGTGTGAGTCGTGTCGGGACTAATTGATTGAGATAAAAAGAGAATTTATTTTTGGTAACTCGTATGGTCATTTTGAGAGTGCCGTTGAGTCTGGAAGGGTCGAGATAGTCAAAATAGTGTACCCGAGTATTTAGTTTGGGTCCTGGGGCGATTTTAGGCCTAACCGGCACCCCGAGAGGGCATTATGGTAAATTGTATTTTTGGGCTAAATTAATGGACGAAAATTGGGATTTATTATATCAGCCAAGAAAGTCCATTAGGGTTAAGAAGTGACAGGAAGTTAGAACGGCCATGGAGGGTGTGAGGGAGAACCAAATTCCAAGAGAGAAGACTCATTTGGCATCACCTTGCATAACCGTGACCACCAACGCATAGATCGAGAAGAGAGGAACGCGTATATACCAACATCACCAATGGATCAGACCGTCATATTCTAGGAAAGTGTTTATTACTTGCTTTCTTTTAGCAATAATCATGCTCATGTTAGTATAGGTGGAATTAATCATGATTTATATGTTAATTGGGTGAAAATTGGAGATTTAGGTTATGATTAAGGATTAGTTTAATTAGTGGTTGGAATTCCTTCATGTATGTAGAGGATTAATCACGAAATTTGATTATATATTGATGAACGAATCTGGGTTGATTAGGTTCTTTAATTGGAATTTTGGAAACTAGGGTTCATGTGAATTAATTTGGGGTTTTTATGCAATTATGATGATTAATGACGAATTAAGAATCCTAGGATGATAGAAATGATCTATAACCTGTTAGGGGTTGATGGGTATTGATGATGAGTTGTTGGGAATTGAATTTTAGAGGTTTTTAGGTTCAAAAATGGTGAAAAACGATGAAGTTTGGTGAAGAAGACGAACAGTATAATCTCGCGCGAAGTGGTTCAAACGAGATGGAGATCTCGCGCGAAGTGGTTCGAATGACATGTGGAAGTGGTTCGAACGACATTGGAAGTCGTTCGAACGACATGTCATTCTGGTTCGAACGACATGTCATTCTGGTTGAAACCACAGGGTGAATTTCTGGGAATTTGCTTAGAGCCCAGTTTGGAGTTTATTCGTTTATTGGAGTGAGAGAAACAACCAAATAGTAAATTCAAATAAGATGAAATTTTGGGAAAAGTAGGTGGGAATTAATACTTTAATTATTTCAGTATAGAGAGAATGTACCTTGGAGATTACGAGAGAGATAGTAATCTAATTATTTATACTATACGTAGTAATGAGGTTAAAATACGTATATGGAGTATATATGTAGGTTGGAGAAAATACCTATAAATTATAATAGGATGTGTGTATGCCTATTATGTGATATTATTATTAAGAGCACTAATGGGTGATAACCCGGGGATGCATGGACCTTATAGTTAAGGGCACTAATGAGTGATAACTCGGGGGTGCAGAAACTCTATGGTTAAGTGTACTAATGGGTGATATCCCGGGGGTACAAGGATTAATATTGATAGGTGCATTAATGGGTGCTAACCCGGGGATGCAAGATTCTATTGTTAGGCGCTCTAATGGGTGATAACCCCGGGGTGCTGAATTATTATTGATAGGTGCATTAATGGGTGCTAACCCGGTGCTGCATGATTTCCATAATATGTGCACTAATGGGTCTTAGCCGGAGGTGGAGGATTAGTATATATATATATGTGTAGGGATGATGTGACTATATATATATATATGGACTTGTGAATATTGCTACTGTGTGAAATTAGTAGACTTGGTAATAATAATAATTATTACATTGCACCAAGCGGTCTTAACCTGAGGGTGAAAGATTAGTGTTTATATATAGGGATGATGAGACTATATATATGTATGAGTGTACTTGGGTAACTTTCTACTTTGTGAGACTAGTAGATAAAATAAAAATGAGAAGTAAAATAATCTTAGTGAATAAAAGATTTAACCATTCAAACGGTGAATAATGAAATTTGGTATGTGATATAAACTATCTTAATAGCGTATTGTATGGGCGATACGGGAATACTACTAGTGAGCATAGTTAGTATTAGTATGGTTTCTGACTAGTTAGACTGGGAGGTATAACTAGGGGGAGATTAGATGTACGTTAGGCGTGCACAATAGACGAGAGGTGAGAAACTCATGTGTGAGTTCGATAACTAACATGCATGTAAGAATTGTTTTAAGAACCAGTTTTAAATACTTGCTAGATCATTTTTTTCACACATCGGGCTCTGACTCGTTTCTTGTATCTCTTCTCCCTTTTACTATATATATGTATTATATCAGGTGCTCAGCCACAGGAGTATCAGATTTAGAGATTTGGATTGCTTGACGTGCTGTAGCTGTTGTGGAAGCTGTAGGTCCTTGAAGTAGACGCATCTATCCTTTCCATTCAGTTTCATCTAGACTTCTTATTTGGGGCATATGTCGCCCACTTCTAGTTCTTTCAGCAGAGATATTGTATTCAGTTTATTGTATGGTTTGGAGTTTTGAATTGTGAGGTTTTATTCAGTCTTATTTATTTCAGTACTTGATTCATGTTCAGTATTTATTTACATTCCTATGTGTGGTGAATAGTTTATATTTTAAGATGGAAAGAAATGGATTTACTTGGTTTTATTAAATTGGAAATGTTTTGACACCTAGCTTAATTTTATAAAAGGTGATTAATATGTTAAAAAGTTTTTCGACAGTGATGCTGAGAATGAACCAACTGAATATCCTGTTTTAAATTGGTAGAGGAATGATCACACTATATTTAATTGGGCGGGGTGTCACAGGTGGTATCAGAGCATCAGGTTCTAGTGTCCTTAGGATCTGTGCGGCTTATTACGTTTCAACGTATCGTTCTTTGATGAAGGGCCTTATGATAGGATTGTTGTGTCCCCTTACGTATGAGACTTACGTTCTCCTGCTACGAATCATAATGGAGGTGACTCATTATATGAAATTCGATGTGATTCGAACACTGAACATTTTAGAACGACCAGCGATGATGGTAAGAAGAACTGCGGGAGGAAAAGCTCAACAAAAGACATAGAGCAATCGGGTAAGAGTGATTGGGACAAAAATCACCACGAGAATTACTTAAGTAAGAGATAGTAAAATTGTCACTCGGTAACTATGGGTTCCCAGGACACAGTCATAGATAACGGTGGAGTGATTTAAGGACCACCTAGCATAGTCGATAAAGGGGAAATCAGAGGGACTCTTTTGAAAACCCATCGGTGAAGATGCGAAAAAGAGAATGAGAAAGTGTAGCAGACCAACGAAGGTATAAAATTCGAAGGCAATTGTGTAGAATGGGGCGCGACGACACTCAGAATTTAATTTGGAGTTAAAAGTTATGGCTCTTAGGAGCATCATGTAGTGATTAGAGGCAATCACCGTATATGAAGACGTGTGTTTGAAATTTAGAGAGAAATTTGGGTACAATTTGATCGTGAGGTCTTCCATTCGATGTAGTAACAAAATGTGAGTGAAATCTTGATGTTTAGCACAATGGGTAAGATAGAAAACGATCGTGAGAGAAAGGTTGAATTGCATGATAAACTTAATGCCTAGTAGACGGGCATAAATTATCCAAAGGTTCTATAGATGATAAGGGACCCGTGAGTAGAATACAAGTATGGATGAGAAATCCAGCAAGGATGACTAATGTTGATGTCATCAAGGTTATACGGTGACTAGTTCTTACGTTCTTTCCGAAAGAAGCAAGCCAGGAAGGTTAGAGAATCTGTCTGAAGGGCAGAATTGAACATAACGGTGTTAGTGAAACACCACATGGGAGTATACCCGATAGGGAACTCGGTTAGATGATTTTAAGTGATTAACATCAAAAGGATGATGAAGTCAATCAGGCTGTAGAGGCCAACCATAGTTCTGAATAGCTAGCATAGCCAAAAGGATAATGGAAGAATAATAGTGAGTTGAGACTGTCGATCCGAGAGAAGGACATTCCCAAAATGGTGAGTGGGACCAGTGACGGGAAATAGTTGGTGAAGTTTTTATTATGTGAAGGAAGTAGAACTACAAGTGTTGAATGTGTCCACAATTGAGAAGTGATACTGAAGAGATTAGATATGGTAAGTCGTGCCAGTTAGGAATAACAACTGGAGGGGTGAGACTTCCAGCGAAGGAATTCCGGGTCAAGAGAATTAGGCCCAGGAAATTTATAACTCGAGAATGATGGGTTCAGGCTGGACCAGTAGAGTCCTCCTTAATAGTAGCATACAGTATGTCAGGGTCTACGGGGCCCGGGATGTAAATGGGAGTTCAATAAAGCTATAATTGAGGCCTGGAGAGTTTGGGCCAACGTTTCAATAATGGGCGTGAAATCCACAAAATGGAATAAATTGTCCATGGTGAATTAGGACAACTATAGGATGAAATCCTAGGATATATAACGATTGCAGATGTTCATGGGTCGTGACAGCAGCCACGTGCTGAGACCTTGTAATTGGGCAAGACTGGTGAGGTTTTGCTTCTTGCTTGTGAGTAAAGGATATATTCTAGTGACATGGGTGTGCCATAGCTTTTATATAAATTGGAAACCCTAAAGTTAGCGTGCGGGTCGAGTTTAGTGGGAACATTAGTTTTAACAGTCTTGTAACAAACGTATTTCTCGTTGTTAGCAGGGCATTTTGATGATTGCCCGTGAGTGAATCGGGTGGGCCCTAAGAATATGTATTGTTGTTATAATTTACTACTACATGGAGTCAACTTTAGTAGAGTTTATTATGGTAATGTGTAGTGAATAATTACCGTATGGTTAAACGATAGTAAATATGTAGTGTTATGACTGTCGTGCCGGATACTCCGGGAGGAGTGATCTTAGTTTTGTGCGGCGCCACCTGAAATAGGGTAGGGCCCAAATATGGGTATATATGAAACTTTCATGGTATTATAGACCTCAGCGATTATAGTGTCTAATTATATGTGATTCCCGAGCATAGGAATTTATTTGTCTGTTAAGACTTAGAATACATTGTGTTCTTATCGAGCGGCGAAATATAGATTGTTATATATCTATAGCGCCAAGTACTTGGGATAGTGTGGGCGCCATGCTTCATGTTACATTTTTAGGGACATAAGAGTGGACGAGTAAAATTTTATGTCACAATACGTAGATTGTGAGAAAGTACATAGTAGGTACTGGAGGCCTTACGGACCTCAACAACCGACTAGGTTAGATAGTAGTATATCGGGGGGGGGGGGGGGTTCCTTGTTTGGATTTCGCTTTGCGAGACATCCCACGCATGAAACTAGCGAATGTTGGGAGTTGGAGAGAAGTTTGGTCGATAGTACATAAGTTTTGTATGTTGGTTATTGTACCTATAGGAGAATATATTTGATAGTTGATAATTCTTTTATAACTTAAGGCCAATAGAGTAGCCTGGCCTTAGTATTTTTCGGAATAGATGAATGATGCCATTGAAGGATTGATTAAGTTTTGACTAGTGGGGTGGTTGAGTGTACCCCTACCACATCAGCATACCAAGTGTGCAAGAATTGAGGTAAGAAAATTTTAATGTCTTTGTATAATGATGTGCGATGCATAGGGTGTATGGGCGCCCTGGGTAATTGAATCAGGTAGTGGATTATGATTAGCATGTGAATACGATAACATGTAGTCGGGTAAGCCAAAGCTTATTCACGAAGTTTTGTCAGAGACTTACATTTCAAGATAAATTTAAACTTACTCAAGAGAGTATAAAATGTATCAGAATACAAACAATAGTGGTGATGGGTTACGATGTAGGGTAATATTGCAAGGATAGTCTTGCAGTGGGCCACCTGATGGATTGAAAAATGGTGGACAATTTGAAATCAGTAGGGGCTTCTTCCACTAGAGAATGGAAGGCTACCCCAAGGATATTCTCGTGTAGCTGAGATGGTGAGATTACAGGTACTAAGATGCGATTAAGTACAGCCTAATACCCATAGAGGGTTGGGTAAATACAAGCGGTCTAACCGGATGCGGGAGATAAAATTTTATGTGAACCCTAAGATCTTAGAGTAGGGTGGGAGCAGTAACTTCCACTAGTGGAGTTTGTGTCCAAATAACTCCTGTAAGTTCACGTTCGGGCAGAGTGCCAGTGGAAGTATGGCACGGTAAACTTTATTGTTATCCTACTTGATAGTTAAAGGTGAAGGACCAGTTATGATTACAAATGTCGGAGAAGAATCGATATTATCCTATATATTGTGTGTGAAATATATATTTCACAGCGAATTTACTTGTAAGCACGACACGAGACGAAGTCGTATGTATATGAAAAGAGGATAAATCACTAAGGTGCAAATAGTAGAAGGTTAGATAGTGAATATCTAAAATAAAGTTGAAGTAGTGAAACTTAAGCAGAAAGGCTTGGGCAAGAGCCTATATGACAGGGTAACCTGGAGTTTTAAGCAAACACATGTGTAGTGTTCATTATTAAGGGTATTCGATAGCGTACTATATGGGTGGTACGGAGTAGCTTATTTGTGAGCGTCGGGATGCGATGCACAATATTTTACAGCGTTGTCTGTACCTAGTATACTTTTTTCGAATTTCGGGACGAAATTCCGTTGTAAGGGGGGAAGTATGTAACACCCCATATTTTTGACGATTTAAATAATTATATGATTTATTATTATTATGGGAATAAGTATGCGATTAATTATTGTTGTTGGAATAATTTAATTAAAATGCGAGAAATTATTTTGTTATTAATCTGGATTAAAATAATTATTAACTTGCGTGCCAAGGTTTAATACTTATTGTTGAGAATTATTTAATATTACTGTGTGATATGTAATATGGAATTATAAGATTTGATAAATTTTCGAAAGTGAGAAATATGACAGTTTGGTAATTTAAGTCTGACGCGCGTGTGTGTCGTGTCGGGACTAATTAATTGAGATAAAAAGAGAATTTATTTTTGGTAACTCGTACGGTCATTTCGAGAGCGCCGTTGAGTTCGAAAGGGCCGAGATAGTCAAAATAGTGTACCCGAGTATTTAGTTTGGGTCCCGGGACGATTTTAGGCCTAACCGACACCCCGAGAGGGCATTATGGTAAATTGTATTTTTGGGCGAAATTAATAGACGAAAATTGGGATTTATTATATCATCCAAGAAAGTCCATTAGGGTTAAGAAGTGACAGGAAGTTAGAATGGCCATGGAGGGTGTGAGGGATAACCAAATTCCAAGAGAGAAGACTCATTTGGCATCACCTTACATAACCGTGACCACCAACACGTAGATCGAGAAGAGAGGAACGCATATATACCAACATCACCAACGGATCAGATCGTTATATTCGAGGCAAGTGTTTATTACTTGCTTTCTTTTAGCGATAATCATGCTCATGTTAGTATAGGTGGAATTAATTATGATTTATATGTTAATTGGGTGAAAATTGGAGATTTAGATTATGATTAAGGATTGGTTTAATTAGTGGTTGGAATTCATTCATGTATGTAGAGGATTAATCACGGAATTTGATTATATATTTATGAACGAATCTGGGTTGATTAGGTTCTTTAATTGGAATTTTGGAAACTAGGGTTCATGTGAATTAATTTGGGGTTTTTATGTAATTATGATGATTAATAACGAATTAAGGATCCTAGGATGCTAGAAATGATCTATAACCTATTAGGGGTTGATGGGTATTGATGATGAGTTGTTGGGAATTGAATCTTAGAGGTTTTTAGGTTCAAAAATGGTGAAAAACGCTGAAGTTTGGTGAAGAAGACGAACAGTATAATCTCGTGCGAAGTGGTTCAAACGAGATGGGGATCTCGCGTGAAGTGGTTCGAATGACATGTGGAAGTGGTTCGAACGGCATTGGAAGTCGTTCGAACGACATGCCATTCTGGTTCGAACGGCATGTCATTCTGGTTCAAACCACATGTCATTCTGTTTCAAACCACATGGTGAATTTCTGGGAATTTACTTAGAGCCCAGTTTGGAGTTTATTGGTTTATTGGAGTGAGAGAAACTACCAAATAGTAAATTAAAATAAGAAGGAATTTTGGGAAAAGTAGGTGGGAATTAATACTTTAATTATTTCGGTATAGAGAGAATGTACCTTGGAGATTACGAGAGAGATAGTAATCTAATTATTTATACTATACGTAGTAATGAGGTTAAAATACGTGTGGGGAGTATATATGTAGGTTGGAGAAAATACCTATAAATTATAATAGGACGTGTGTATGCCTATTATGTGATATTATTATTAAGAGCACTAATGGGTGATAACCCGGCGGTACAAGGACCTTATAGTTAAGGGCACTAATGCGTGATAACTCGGGGGTGTAGAAACTCTATTGTTAAGTGTACTAATGGGTGATATCTCGGGCGTACAAGGATTAATATTGATAGGTGCATTAATGGGTGCCAACCCGGGGATACAAGATTCTATTGTTAGGTGCACTAATGGGTGATAACCCGGGGTGCTGAATTATTATTGATAGGTGCATTAATGGGTGCTAACCCGGGGATGCATGATTTTCAGAATATGTGAACTAATGGGTCTTAGCCGGGGTGCAGGATTTGTATATATATATGGACTTGTGAATATTGCTATTGTGTGAAATTAGTAGACTTGGTAATAATAATAATTATTACATTGCACCAAGCAGTCTTAACCTAAGGGTGCAGGATTAGTGTATATATATAGGGATGATGAGACTATATATATTTATGAGTGTACTTGGGTAACTTTCTACTTTGTGAGACTAGTAGATAAAATGAAAATGAGAAGTAAAATAATCTTAGTGAATAAAAGATTTAACCATTCAAACGGTGAATAATGAAATTTAGTATGTGATATAAACTATCTGAATAGCGTATTGTATGGGCGATACGGGAATACTACTTGTGAGCATAGTTAGTATTAGTATGGTTTCTGACTAGTTAGATTGGGAGGTATAACTAGGGGGAGATTAGATGTACGTTAGGCGTGCACAATAGACGAGAGGTGAGAAACTCATGTGAGAGTTCGATAACTAACATGCGTATAAGACTTGTTTTAAGAACCAGTTTTAAATACTTGCTAAATGATTTTTTTTACACATCGGGCTCTGACCCGTTTCTTGTATCTCTTCTCTATTTTGCTATATATATGTATTATATCAGGTGCTCATCCATAGGAGTATTAGATTTAGAGATTTGGATTGCTTGACGTGCTGCAGCTGTTGTGGAAGCTGTAGGTCCTTGCAGTAGACGCATCTATCCTTTCCATTCAGTTTCATCTAGACTTCTTGTTTAGGGCATATGTCGCCCACTTCTAATTCTTTCATCAAAGATATTGTATTCAGTTTATTGTATGGTTTGGATTTTTGAACTGGGAGGTTTTATCCAGTCTTATTTATTTCAGTACTTGATTCATGTTCAGTATTTATTTTTATTCCTATGTGTGGTGAATAGTTTATATTTTAAGATGGAAAGAAATTGATTTACTTGGTTTTATTAAATTGGAAATGTTTTGACACCTAGCTTAATTTTATAATAGGTTATTAATATGTTAAAAAGTTTTTCGACAGTGATGCTGAGAATGAACCAACTGATTATCCTGTTTTAAATTGGTAGAGGACTGATCACCCTATATTTAATTTGGCGGGGTGTCACATAAAAGTCGAGTCGCTCGCCATCAATGATTCCATCCATATGAGCAGCCTTCTGAACAAAGAAACAAGAAACCCAGATCAACTTAGATCTCGGGGTTGGTCGACTCTTATAAAGAACGATCCCATTAATAATATGAGGCAACATTCCTCCACACAGAGGAAAATGCGCGCCTCTAATGACGTGTAGAAAAAATGGAACGGGAGTCCGTGGAGATAAATGCAAACATTGTGGTCGAATGCCTAGCCCTCAGGCGAGTAAAACTCGCAGTCGATGAAGGATTTCTCATCATGAGTAGGTGCATTCAGAGCAGGAGCCACTTGATATGACAAAACCAAGATAAAGGACATGTAGACACGATATCTGAAGTCTGATACGAAGGGAGATGGATCAACACTCAACAAAATGCAAGGCTAGTTCTATTAAGAAATTGGCCAGAAGGTCATTCATCACTCAGATACAGTTCGCCTTCTCAAGGATGATTGAGGAAGAAAAGTCCCTAAAGAAATTATCTTCCCCCAGGTTCAAGATATATGATGGAAAGACCGATCCCATAGACCATGTTCGTCAATACAGGAAAGCCATAACTTTATGGGGTCACAACGACGCCCTCATGTGCTGGATATTACCCTCTAACCTAGGGGATGTTGTACCCCACAAGTCGTTTAAAAACTTCAAGTTCCTTGCTGAGGCCTTTACTGTAATGACCCCATTTTCTTATGCCAATTTATAATTGTCTTCTTTCAATTTCGTCACACTTACTATCTAATAATGATATATTATTATATATGATATTCTGAGTTCTTAATATGACAAAGCCCATTTTTAAATTTGAAGAATCAACGGTAAAATGGGTCAAATTGAGATTTTATGGCACATCCTAAGCTAAGTGATAAGTTTTGGGGTAGAAAATGTAATTTTATGAAACTTTAGGGACTTGATTTTAATAAAGAAATTTTCAGGGACCAAAATGTAAAATAAAAGGGGCCTTTTCATAAATAAAATATTTTCAGGGACCTAAAAGAAATATTGAAAATATATGGTGTGAAATTACCAAAATGCCTTTCAGGTGCAAATGACCCTTATACCCTTAATACATTCCCACCTCGTGCTCGACACCTCATGCTTGGTTTTAACACCTCCACCGTACACGTGTCGTCATTAAAGGAGAATCCAAAACACGTGTCGTCGTTAGAGGAGAAGCTAAAACACGTGTCGCAGTCCAGTGAAATAAGACTGCAAGATGCCTCCGTTAAGCAACACGTCAATGCTGACTCCCATTGTAAAAGCTTGGTCATCATGGACACGTGTCAATGCTGTAACACTTTTGAAAACCTATAAATAGGGCATTAGGGTTCATTTGAAAATCACACCAATTCCTTGAGAATTATAGTAAGAAAGAGTGATAGAAAGCTTGGGAAATATCTTAAGAAGGAGTTCTATAATTTCAAAGAAAGAATTCATTTCGTAGGTATGATTTTATTTAAATGTTATAATGTGACACCCCGACCAATTAAATACCGGGTAGCTACTCCTTTATTAAATCAATACAAAATGCCAAGTTGGTTCAGTTAATAGCATCACTGTCGAAAACATTTTAATGATTACTAACCACCTAGTATTTAAAAAGTAAGTTGTCAAATTTTAAATTAAATCTGATTAACATGCGATAAATGAAATGTAAAGAATAACATCACCATGCACCATAAAGTCTCAATAAAGTAACCAACAAATAATGATAAGTCCGGAGTAAAAGTCCTCACAACAATCCCACAAACTGAAATAAATAAAACAGTGTATCATGAATTAATTAATGCCATAAATCTGAATAACTGAATTATGAAATGTCTCTAATAGAAATGGGCGACATGCCCTACCAATGATGAAACTGAATATGGAGTCAAGACTAGAAAACGAGGCATCTAATATCAAGGCCCTGTAACTTCCACAACAGCTACAGCTCGTCACCTGAATGGAAATCCTATGCATGGTGTTCTTATGGCTGGGAACCTAAAAAGGTTTTTACAAAACAAAATAGATTTGGAGGAAAATGGGTCAGAGCCCGATGTGAAAACAGTTTAAAAGTTTAGCAAGTGATTTAAATTACAATTTAACATCACATATTATAAACACGTTAATTGCGTACCCTCACATGAGTTTCTTACCTCTCAACTACTGTGCAGGCCTAACGTATGCCTTTAACCCATCCTAGTTATGCCACTATCTAACTAGTTTGTACCACTCCTGCCTTCGCCTTCTAACATAGAGTATCTACACGTAACCCCAAATAAGCCATATTATTAAGCCATGTTCACATTCATTAAATTACTTATCTCAAGTGTCAATTAATTTCTCATTCTTAACCCATACAAATATCTTAGTTATTC
Organism: Sambucus nigra; assembly: GCA_949130495.1. Taxonomy (NCBI): domain Eukaryota; kingdom Viridiplantae; phylum Streptophyta; class Magnoliopsida; order Dipsacales; family Adoxaceae; genus Sambucus; species Sambucus nigra. The sequence continues at coordinate 148,836,762 of OX422215.1, forward strand.
ACATCTACTAAGTAACAATGAACCAGTCACAAGTACATAAGTATATCACTCTAATACATAAATACATATATGGCACCCCTAGACTAAGCTGCGGTGCACACATACTCTGCTATCCATCCCGGTACATCACGTACATAAGGATTACGCATTCCGAATCTCTCAGGAATCGTTCTCAGATAACAACAATCACAAACAATGGAGGTGAACACAGTCACATCACATGGGTCACGCACATACCTACGCTCCCACGATCAGCAGTCTTATTAACTTCCCAATAAGTCCTTCTCTGACCTATGTTCTCGAGGTACCAATCTAAATCCGGGCACACAAAGATTAGATGGCCCTAAGCGAACGTAAACCTCCCGTGATAGCAAGTATGGTAGGTATATCATACACATAAGAAATCCATACACTAGGCATTCACACAACCTAAGTAATCATATATCAACATATATGTTCACATATTTCACCTAGTTAGTCTCATACGTAGCAAATGTACCACGAGCATTTCATAATATATTTTCCTTTTGTGAACTCTCTCGTCGTATCAATATGAATATTTTAACCTATCCCAAAAGGTTACTAGATTTCTTATTAATTTTAAATGTTATCTCAGCACTTAAAGTCACTCCATTCCTTCCCTTAACCTTACATCATCCTCAAATCTCAATATAGTTCTAATTTGAACATTTTCTAACCATATCTCACTCGTTAGACCCTCGTAAGTAATATCAATAAATCCCATAAGTTATAACCTTCTCCGATAATAACTAAGACCCTACTGACTTTAATTAAGTCCCAAAATATCATATTAATCTCCCTAATAACCAACATCGGCTTTAGAATAATCGTTAAACCTTAAAGAGAACCAATTGCCAAAATACAGCAGGGGTCGATCGATCGAACCTTCGATCGATCGACATTCTTGAGTCGATCGATCGATCAAGCAGGCATCAACCCAGAAATCCTTAACAGTTACGGGTTTGCGTCTATTTACTCTTCTTAATCATCATTCTAACGTCCAAAACTCTCAAATGAATACAATAATCATCCTAATAACACGTTTACTTCTTTCCCCACGTTTTAGATTCATCAAATCAACATATAACATCACTTTCATGGATCAAATTACCCAAAAATCATATAAAAATTAGTTTTTTTTTCCTATTTCTTCAAGAACATCCCATAATCCCTTCAAATTTCGAAATTCTCTACTCATTAATCATAATTTCGTAGTTGTTATCATCTCAAACATAAACCTACATGCAAGTCCTACCCAAATTATGATTTAAACCATTCAAAACCATTTAAATTTTCATTATTTATGAGAAATCTCCAATTCTATAAAAACATGTAAAATATATGCTTTGAATCTTTGCAAGATAAACCACTTGCCTGTAAATCTGATGTTCTGATCCGTTGTTGTTGTTTAAGGGCTGGTCCTCTCTCCATTTCGGTCACAATTCCGTCCAAATTGGTGGTGGTGGGTGGTGGTTTTGGTTTGGGGACTCTTTGTAACCTCTCCTCTAACTCACGTAACTCCCCTCTATGTTTTTGGCTGATCATGGCCCTAATGGCCTAACCAAAAATAAATAAATCAACACTAAAAATCGTGGGTCTTAATTCCTTAATTTTTAAAATTACCAAAATACCCTTTCGGGTTGCCGGTTTGGCCTAAAAATGCCCCGGGACCCAAACTAAACTCCCGGCTAGTGTTTTCTGACTATCTCGACCCTTCCGGACTCGTTGACGCACTCAAAATTACCATACGGTTGATAAAAATAAAATTCACTTTTTAATTTAAATAAATACATTACTGACGCGACTGTCACGCGCGTCCCAACAAAATTTCCCAAATTGCCGAATTTCAGTCTCGCAACAATTTCAATATTCATATATTGCCATATATACACATTATAATCAAATACCAACTCACATCTCGTCAGTATTTTATCCGGATTAATTCTCAATTAATTTCCATTTAATTTAATAAATCCCATAAATAAATATCCATAAAAGTACGGGGTATTACATATAATTTATTTTTGTAGTTTTAATTTTGTATTTTATAGCTTTACGTAGTAGTTATGCTGGTAAAATACACTAAAGACTTTACTAATCAAAACTTAAAATTTGGAAACAATCTAAATTCATTTTATTTTCAAAATATGTCAACTTGTTTGAAAAATATATATATACTCTTTTTAAAATGATTTTTGTAAGCAATTGCTCGTATTATGGAATCTCATTTAAGTAATTCCAAAGTCAGTACCGGTGAAATTCTGTCTAGTTGAGATGGTATTTAAGTGGTGCCCATGTGACCCTCCATCTCTACTGGGAATAAATCCGGAAATGTTCTGTCTAGATGAGATGGTATTTAAGTGGTGCCCCTGTGACCCTCCATCTCTACTGGGAACCGACTGATTAGGAAGAACTATGAATTGAATGCTTTAAATACGATGAATGAATATAAAAAAATTGAGAAAATGGTTTTAGTAACCTTTTTCAGCAAGATATTTTAGGATTAAAACACAATATTTAGAATTGGGCTTTATTTAGAATACATAATTTAAAACTTTATTGTATTTATTAGATTAACGTGTGATCCAAGACTCAATATCTATATTTTCGAGCCTCAATTTTAGGTGAGTACTCTATGCCATTTTTTGCACGTTTAAATTATATGATATTATGCAAACTATGTATTTTGTGAAATACTTTTATTCTCAAAATGCATCTGATACCGATGATGGATTCATTTTTGTTATGTTTATATCTCTCCATATAGACATACTGATTGAAATGGGTATTGAAAATGAGATTGAATATTGGAAATAAGATTCGGCCTAAGGGACCTCTTTACTGACTGACCTTCCCAGCTGGGTTATCGCTAGTGTGCCCTAAATAAGGCGTTGTGACGAACTAGTTCGATTGACCCTCAACTACCGGAGAATAATACGGTAGAAGAATACATTATTAGAGTGTACTTGGCCATTAAAATGATATGATTGAAAGAAAAATATATCACATTTGATTTGTTGCATTCTTCTTATTCTGAGCAATCCAATTGTGATATATATACTATTAGTTCAAAATATATATCTATTTATTGCAAGTTCCTATCCATATATGTATATGCCCTCTCTTTTGACTTGAATAGGTATCTATTTTCTAAAAACCTTGGAATGTCGGGAGATTAAATCTTATTCAGCTTTTAGTTGATGTTGTATAAATAACGATTTTTTAGGAAAAAATTAGACTGGAGGATGGAGTGTAGAAGGATTATGTTGAAGATCTAGCTTAAGGAGCTCTTTGGTTATACTTTTAAATATAACGTTTGTTTTTAGGAGATAGAGCATGTTTGGCTCTTTAGTAATAAGTTTTTAATTTTGGCATAAGTTGTAATCCTTTCATACTTTAATATATACGAAATTCCCTTTTAGAAAGCTCTGATGACGTAATTCTATTTTTTTTTCAATAGTTTACGATTCATGACCATGTGAATGTATTTCCGTTGCATTTATTTTAAGAAATATTTTAAGTCCATAACATTGAATGCCTTGGTGGCATGTCAAGACACTCATTCCCTACTACTATTGGGTTGGGGTCATGACATAGGTGGTATCAGAGCATAGGTTATGAACCCGTAGACTACTGAACATAGGTGTCGAACGTTATAGATTTCGTGTTTCCATCCTTTGGAGATAGTATTACAAATCCTTAGGAAAGAGAAATTACATGCGAAATTAAAGAAGTGTGAATTTTGGTTGCCTAGTGTTTCTTTTCTAGGACATGTCATATCCAAGGAGGGAGTGTCGGTTGATCCTCAGAAGATCGAGGCTATACTAGATTGGCCAAGACCAACTAATGTGATGGATATTCGTAGTTTCCTAGGATTAGCAGGTTATTATCGAAGATTTGTTGAAGGATTTTCTAGTATTGCCAAACCTTTATCTAGGTTAACACAAAAGACGGTGAAATATGAATGGTCTGAGGAAGTTGAGAATAGTTTTCGAGAACTTAAGAATCGATTAGTAACTGCCCCAATTTTGACTATTCCTTCCGGTACAAGAGGACTTGTGATTTATAGTGATGCTTCTAAAAATGGTTTGGGATGTGTGCTAATGCAAAATGGAAAAGTCATAGCTTATGCATCGAGACAGTTAAAACCACATGAGCAAAATTATCCAACCCATGACTTAGAATTATCAGCGATAATTTTTGCTCTTAAGATTTGGAGACATTATTTGTATGGTGAGACTTGTGAGATTTATACCGATCATAAGAGTTTGAAATATATCTTTACTCAGAAGGAATTGAACATGAGACAAAGGAGGTGGTTAGAATTGATGAAGGATTATGATGTAAATATTCACTATCACCCGGGGAAAGCTAATGTAGTTGCCGATGCTTTGAGTAGAAAGTCTACACCAAATTTAGCATGTCTTATTACCAGCCAAGAAGCTCTATTGAAAGATTTGAGAAGTATGGAAATAGATGTACATATTTATAGCGAAGGAGGAATAGTCGCAAACTTACAAATACAACCCACGTTGATGGAAAGAATTAAAGTTGCACAAGTAAATGACCCACAACTGAAGAAGATTAAAGAAGAGGTTATTGAAGGGAAGAGAATTAAATTTGCGATACGAGATGATATATTAAGGTTTGGAAATAGAGTGTGTATATCGGGTGATGCCCAACTAAAGAGGCAGATTTTGGAAGAAGGTCATTACTCGAGATTCACATTTCATCCCGGAAATACCAAGATGTATAGGGATCTCCGATAAGTGTTTTGGTGGAATAACATGAAAAGGGAGATAGAAGAGTTTGTATCTCAGTATTTGATCTGTCAACAAGTAAAAGCTGAACATCAGAAACCATCAGGATTATTACGACCTTTACCTATCCCTGAGTGGAAATGGGAACATATTACCATGGATTTTGTGACAGGGCTACCAAGGAGTTCCAATGGTAATGATTCCATTTGGGTAATTATTGATAGGTTAACTAAATCTGCTCATTTTCTTGCCATTAAGATTACCCATTCCTTAGAAAAGTTAGCTAAATTGTATATACGGGAAATTATTAAGATTCATGGAACCCCAGTTTCAATTGTTTCTGATCGTGACCCTAGATTCGTGTCTTGCTTTTGGAAAAGCCTACAAGTAGCCATGGGAACAAAATTGAATTTCAACACCGCTTTTCATCCTCAAATAGATGGACAATCTGAGAGAACTATCCAAACCTTAGAGGATATGCTTAGGGCATGTGTACTTGATTTGAAGGGGAATTGGGACGATTATTTATCGTTAGTGGAATTTACATATAATAATAGCTATCAAGCAAGTATACAAATGGCTCCGTATGAGGCACTCTATGGTAGAAGGTGTCGTTCTCCTGCATGTTGGGTAGAAGTTGGAGAAATAAAATTATTGGGACCGGAATTGATTCAGATCACAACAGAGAAAGTGAAATTGATACAAGACCGACTTCAAATCGCTCAAAGCCGTCAAAAGAGTTATGTTGACAATCGACACCGACCGTTAGAATTCCAAAGAGGAGACTTTGTTTTCTTACGAGTATCACCGACAAAGGGAGTAATCCTATTTGGGAAGAAAGTAAAGTTAAGTCCAAGATACATAAGGCCTTTTGAAATCCTTGAAAGGGTAGGTGTTGTTGCGTATAGAATAGACTTATCCCCTGAACTCTCGAGTGTGCATAATGTGTTTCATGTTTCAATGATGAAGAAATACATCCCTGATCCAGCACACATCTTAAGTCACGAGCTTCTCCAAGTTAGAGAAGATTTGACATACATTGAGCATCCAGTGGAAATCTTAGATCGTAAAGACCAAATATTACGAACCAAGGTTGTTCCACTAGTCAAAGTATTATGGCGGAATCATTCTGTTGAAGAAGCAACATGGGAGCGGGAAGATGAAATAAAAGAGCGATATACATATCTTTTTGGAAATTAATGTAAGTAAAGTTTGGGGACCAAACTTTTTATAAGGAGGGAAGGATGTAATGACCCCATTTTCTTATGCCAATTTATAATTGTCTTCTTTCAATTTCGTCACACTTACTATCTAATAATGATATATTATTATAAATGATATTCTGAGTTCTTAATATGACAAAGCCCGTTTTTAAATTGGAAGAATCAATGGTAAAATGGGTTAAATTGAGATTTTATGGCACATCCTAAGCTAAGTGATAAGTTTTGGGGTAGAAAATGTAATTTTATGAAACTTTAGGGACTTGATTTTAATAAAGAAATTTTCAGGGACCAAAATGTAAAATAAAAGGGGCCTTTTCATAAATAAAATATTTTCAGGGACCTAAAAGAAATATTGAAAATATATGGTGTGAAATTACCAAAATGCCTTTCAGGTGCAAAATGACCCTTATATCCTTAATACATTCCCACCTCGTGCTCGACACCTCATGCTTGGTTTTAACACCTCCACCGTACACGTGTCGTCATTAAAGGAGAAGCCAAAACACGTGTCGTCGTTAGAGGAGAAGCTAAAACACGTGTCGCAGTCCAGTGAAATAAGACTGCAAGATGCCTCCGTTAAGCAACACGCCAATGCTGACTCCCATTGTAAAAGCTTGGTCATCATGGACACGTGTAAATGCTGTAACACTTTTGAAAACCTATAAATAGGGCCTTAGGGTTCATTTGAAAATCACACCAATTCCTTGAGAATTATAGTAAGAAAGAGTGATAGAAAGCTTGGGAAATATCTTAAGAAGGAGTTCTATAATTTCGAAGAAAGAATTCATTTCGTAGGTATGATTTTATTTAAATGTTATAATTCATTTTTGTAGTTTTAATTTTGTATTTTATAGCTTTACGTAGTAGTTATGCTGGTAAAATACACTAAAGACTTTACTAATCAAAACTTAAAATTTGGAAACAATCTAAATTTATTTTATTTTCAAAATATGTCAACTTGTTTGAAATATATATATATATACTCTTTTTAAAATGATTTTTGTAAGAAATTGCTCGTATTATGGAATCTCATTTAAGTAATTCCAAAGTCAGTCCCGGTGAAATTCTGTCTAGTTGAGATGGTATTTAAGTGGTTCCCCTGTGACCCTCCATCTCTACTGGAAATAAATCCGGAAATGTTCTGTCTAGATGAGATGGTATTTAAGTGGTGCCCCTGTGACCCTCCATCTCTACTGGGAACCTACTGATTAGGAAGAACTATGAATTGAATGCTTTAAATACGATGAATGAATATAAAAAAATTGAGAAAATGGTTTTAGTAACCTTTTTCAGCAAGATATTTTAGGATTAAAACACAATATTTAGAATTGGACTTTATTTAGAATACATAATTTAAACCTTTATTGCATATATTAGATTACCGTGTGATCCAAGACTCAATTTCTATATTTTCGAGCCTCAATTTTAGGTGAGTACTCTATGTCATTTCTTGCACGTTTAAATTATATGATATTATGCAAACTATGTATTTTGTGAAATGCTTTTATTCTCAAAATGCATCTGATACTGATGATGGATTCATTTGTGTTATGTTTATATCTCTCCATATAGACATACTGATTGAAAAGGGTATTGAAAATGAGATTGAATATTGGAAATAAGATTCGGCCTAAGGGACCTCTTTACTGACTGACCTTCCCAGCTGGGTTATCGCTGGTGTGCCCTAAATAAGGCGTTGTGACGAACGAGTTCGATTGACCCTCAACTACCGGGGAATAATACGGTAGAAGAATACATTATTAGAGTGTACTTGGCCATTAAAATGATATGATTGAAAGAAAAATATATCACATTTGATTTGTTGCATTCTTCTTATTCTGAGCTATCCAATTGTGATATATATACTATCAGTTCAAAATATATATCTATTTATTGCAAGTTCCTATTCATATATGTATATTCCCTCTCTTTTGACTTGAATAGGTATCTATTTTCTGAAAATCTTGGAATGTTGGGAGATTAAATCTTATTAAGCTTTTAGTTGACGTTGTATAAATAACGATTTTCCAAGAAAAAATTAGACTGGAGGATGGAGTGTAGAAGGACTATGTTGAAGATCTAGCTTAAGGAGCTCTTTGGTTATACTTTTAAATATAACGTTTATTTTTAGGAGATAGAGCATGTTTGGCTCTTTAGTAATAAGTTTTTAATTTTGGCATAAGTTGTAATCCTTTCATACTTTAATATATACGAAATTCCCTTTTAGAAAGCTCTGATGACGTAATTCCATTTTTTTTCAATAGTTTACGATTCATGACCACGTGAATGTATTTTTGTTGCATTTATTTTAAGAAATATTTTAAGTCCATAACATTGAATGCCTTGGTGGCATGTTAAGACACTCATTCCCTACTACTATTGGGTTGGGGTCGTGACATTTACATCTAGCCTTATTACAAGCAGCTCCCATTCAAAGAGGATGGATTCCTTACTCACCATGAAAAAGAAACCCCGAGAATATTTCAGGGACTACGCCAACTCTACTGAAGACCTACAACGAAGTCGAGGATTGCTCAAAGTAGGTTGTTGTAGCATTATTTAAAATAGGGTTGCCCCACAACTCCATATTGCACCAGTCCCTCACCAAAACGGAAGAAGACACCATCAATGATCTAATGTCACGTATCGAGAAGTATGTTAAACTTGAAGATGTGATAGCCCTCAACTAGGGTGATAGTCGTCGCGAGAAGGCGAACAAAGGAAATGACAAATAATGTGCCTTCAAAAAGAGAAACAAGAAGCAAAACGGGGCATCTGGGAATAGAGACCAGCCAAACCCATCCATAGCTTTTCGGGCTATCAAAGCTTTTTTCAAGGAATCGATCTATAAGATCTTGAGAAAGGAAAAAGATAAGTAATTCCTTAAATGATCGAAAAAGATGGAAGGTGATCCGAGCAAGAGGAATAATGCTCTCAGTTGTGCTTACTATAAAAAAAATGGGAACAAGACATAAAACTTCAAGCCCCTCAAATCCCATCTCGAAGAGTTATCTCAGGCGGGGCTCTTAAACGAATATGTTGAGACTGACAAAGTCCCTGATAGCGCCGACCAAAAACTAGATAATGTTTTGGAAGATGAGTGTGGGGATGATTTTGCCATTATCCACGGTGCCTCGAACTCTAAACATATATAGGGAAATGCAGTTTGGATGGAACTCAAGAAGGTCAGCGCAATTATGGAAGCTTTCCAGATTGACTCTGCAAAAATTCCAGTCGATAACCGTAAGAGACCAGAAAATATAGATTATAACAAGCATATAGTCTTTAAGGAGGATGATTTGGTTGGGGTGAGAACCCCTCATCATGATGCACTAGTAATGATGCCCATAGTCCCTTTTCATACTCGAAAGAGTAGGTATTTGAGCCTTCTGGACGCATGTCATCATTCATCTTACAAAGTTCCCAGGTATGGATCTAATGATGCCCATAGTCCCTATCATGCTTACGTTTATCCTGCTACTTATCGCATCATTAATGGCCTCTAAACTTCGTATACCTAGGCTAGAGTTAGTTTTGACATTATTTCATTTAAAAGGCTTGGGAGAATTAGTTTTGACGTTATTTCATTTAAAAGTCTTTGGAGAAAAATAAGGTTCTCAATTATTCCCCTTTTTTACATGGTTGTCTTTTCACACTCCTCGGCTGGAAATACGACTAGGATTTAGAGAACTTGTTCAAGATGGCCTTGACATTGGTCATTCAGCCTCAATTGCCAATAATGTTGGTAAATATCTTAAACATCTCCATGCATTTTACCATCTCTCATCTCTATCCTTAAATATCATGCTCTTGACAATCTACTTTGGGCCATATTGGTTCTTCAGAACTTCGAAGACACTCATCCAATCCCAAAGTCTCAATTTTTTTCTCAAATATTACGTTTCTTTCTTTATACGATTGATGCACCATGAACCCGACTTCAAAGATTATGATGGGAATATGGATATTCATGGGGATCTCTTCAATAAGGCTAGTTACATTTCAAAGGATTGAAAGGATTTTTCTTTAGTTTATTTTCAATGGCAAGGTGACCCCAAAGCTTATGAATTTGATGATTTTTCTTTTGAAAAAATTTCCCTTAGATTGGAGCACTTGCGCAAGGAATCTAATGAAATGGTTCGACTTCTTCAACACTATGAACCTTTTCGATTAAAGATGACCCAAGACTTTTCTTATTTATAATCAAAATAAAATTAAATCATCTCGTTATGGAATACCTTCCATAAATTTTCTACTTATGCATTTTCTCACTATTATTTTATCTAAAAAGGATGGCATGTATTTCCTTTCATGTTTTTGTAATTTTTGAACTTTGAAGCATCAATGAAAGGATGCTATTATGTTTTGAATGTTAATTGATGGTTCGCAGCGAAACCAATTGCTAACTCCACCATGAAGACCAAAGTTGTTGCCACTTCTAAGGCAACTAAAGAGATTATACGGCTCAGGAATTTTCTAAGTGACTCAGGGCAGGTTCCTTTCATGTGGTCGCCCATCACACTATAATGTGTTAACAGTGAAACTCTTGCAAGTTTGAGAGAACTTAGAACCTTGGAGTACGTATTTAGTTCGCGGAATATAACTAAGGAGGTGATAAATTTATGAGAAGGATTTCATCAGATAATAACCAGTTAAGTGTTATATGCATAGACGCATGACTTTAAGACTTAGTGGGAAATTATTGGGGCTTTATTCATAAACCCATGTATGTTGCTTAGTTTTTAATAATCGCGCGTCAGTTTGATTTTGAAATAAGAATAATATTTGTGAGAATGCATTATATTCATTTTAAATATATTATATGTTTGTCAATCAATTGGAATTAGTAGGAATTCTGGTGAGTTGGATTTGGCTTGATCATAGAAGATCAGAGTTTAAGTTTTCTCATGGTTTAACAGTTCACAACATAGATAAGGAGTTAATATCCTATCGGTAAATCTATGTTTATTATCTTAGTAGTTTTTCTTAAATATGGGAACCTGTCTGATGGTTCAATAATTTGTCTGTAATTTCAAAGAGGATTGTACTCGTACAATAAGAATGTACTAAACAAGACCAAATGTAAGGTTCAAGTTTAGGTGATGACTAGATAATACTTGAAGACTCTCACAAAGATTTAAAATAGTGTAAGATTCTTAATCTCAATGATCACGAGGATTGGAATTTTCACATAATAACTTTGATTGTTATGGGTGTGGTTCAATTTATTTGGTCTAAATCTTCGCAGGTTGGGAAATCATTATATGGGTATTGATGTAAAAAACTTGACTTAATCTAATTTTTTAATCACAAATAAATTATGTATTAGAAAATAAAGAAAGAGATTTTTAAAGTGATTCAGCTATGGGAAAGAGCCCACGACCACTGTTATTTTATTGATGTTTGGGGTTACAAAAAAATAAGTACTCTTGTAGATAAGAATATCCCAGAATTCATTCGACCCCCCTTTTGATGAAAGGGATACAACGTATTTATAGTGACCCGGAGGCCAAGGGTTGGAATGTTAAGTGATGTAATGATTTTATATAATTAAGAATTTACATCTTTACATAATAACTGTAATAATTGGTTGCATAAACCACGTGTAACATGACCCTTGGTATGATGGCGCTTCGTTGTCCCGCTGATCGGCCTTCCTTGTGTTGGTTGACAGATTTACTTCTCGCTTACTATGACTTTGGCCACGTAGGAGGACACGTGTTCACTGCTGATTGCTCCACGTAGATGGATGGTTTTTGGCATCAACAGAAGCCCCCAATGTTCCATGCTTGGCTCTTGCGTGAAAGTATGGAACATTCGAATCTAGAAGTACCTCGGAGTATTTTCATGATGCTTAGTCGGCAGTCGACCTCCCAAACTTGTAAAATTTAATGGCATTGTTTGAAAATGGCATTTTTGCAAATAATTTGAATTTTAGCTAACCGCCAAAGGGTAAATAAGTATTTTTAACCTTCTAATTTGCGAAGCCATCGGGATGTCAATTGTTGATACATTTAATCATTTCGTTCGCTATTTTCGAGGCAACCTATAAAAGGAAGGAGGCATTTGCAGGTTTTGATTTACCCCAAATTTTCAAACTGTAACAGCCATTTTTGAGCTTTTTGCATGGTCGTTTGCCATCGTTCTTCCATTCTTTTGACAGTTCTTGCTGAATCCTTAATTATTAGTAAGAACTCTTTATTTCTCTATATTTTTCTTCATTTCCTTCTTTCTATGCCATGGTTTACATAGTTGATGGCGAGTCTTTAGAAGAATTTAGGGCAGAGCATAAAATTCCATCTCGGGTCAAATTAAAAGTCCCTCATGGACCTTTAGATGTATATTCCTTGGACGAAGGTCACTGGATTCCCACTTTGTTTATAGAAGAGTGTGGTTTTTCATTTCCACTAAAACCTTTTCTTCTTCGTTTTTGCCAGTACTTTGACATTGTCCCAACACAAGTGGCTCCCAACACCTAGAGAATTGTCGATGGTGTGAATAGATTAAATGAAATATATGGGACCCATATTGGGATTCCAGAGATTATGTTCTGTTATAAGTGGGCGATTGCAGGGGAGAATACATATTATTTAAAAACCAGAGGGACCAATAAGGCTTTAGTGTTGAATTTGCCTGACTCCAATAAAGATTATTGGAGTCATGCTTTAATAGTTAAACAGTGGCAACATGCCTCACTTGAGGGTGAAGTGTCTTATCAAGGTCCTAGATGATCTCAATCAGGGAATGGGATAAGTTGTTATTTTAATTTTTGACTTCCTTTATTTATCTCCCTTCTGATGCGTACTAACTATTATTGCTTACCACTTTATTACAGAAGAACGTAAGAGAAAGTGTCCCATGCCCGCTGAAGTAAATTTGGAGGAGCTAAAATTCTTGTGGGGTCTTAATCAGAGAAAAAAATAAGATCACCCCCGATCAACTTCTATATTGCTAGAGTATAAGACCTCCATCACCTGCTTCATAGCCTGACCAATAATTAGCATTCCATTAATGGTAATTGACTTGAATAAAGACCCAGTATCTACTTCCTCTGCCAGTGAATCTGCTGGAGTTATTGCTGAAGTTGGCACTTCCACCTCTCTTGACTCTAATCTTCCACTTGTTGTCAGTATGGGCAAGAGAAAAATCCCCAACCTTTTGGAAGATGACTCTGCAGCTGGTGCTAAGAAACAAGTTAATACTGCTGCCCAGAAGAAGAAGATTGATGTTGGTAAGAATCCTTCAGCCAATAAGGGTGATGAATCCCCTTTGAAGAGATTTAGGAGGGGTCCTGCTAATAAGCAGGTTAAGAAAATTATTGATGTCGATCAACAGGGTTTGGTCGGTGTGGTTCCACCTGTTACTGGCTCATCTGTAGCCTTTAGTCCTAGCCTAGCTTTGCTAGGAATTTGATTAAGTCTAGCACACTCCCTGACCATAGGGCTGCTGCTGCTTCAATGTCCCGATCTCAATTATCAGCAAGGGCTTTTTAAAGCCTAACCTTGGTAAGTTTTCATATTTGATGTTGGCCGGATGCTATTCATGCCTTTTTAATTTTGTATTAACTTGGATTTTTCTTGCAGTTCTTGGTTGATTATGATTAAATGCTGGAGAAGGACGATCAACTACGTTCTTCCTTGGGAGAAGTAAAAGAAGTCTTTGAAGGTCTGAGGCAGTCTTTGCTAGAATCTCAACAGGCTCTGGAAACTGAGAAAAAGGCCTGGGAGGAAAAATTCAAAACTGTTGAAGCATCTCGGCAAAAATGCTGAAGAAGCTCAACAGATGTCTGATAATGCTCTGATTGTAGATAATTCGACTGTTACTAAAGCTGAGCGCAGGGCAACGACTGCTGAAGGTCAAATAACCAAGCTGACTACAGACCTTTCTACCGAGAAGGCCAAGAGGAAGAGGGCTAAGGAAGATTCCTTATATAGGTGTTTGGATAAATCTATCTCTGCTACTTCTGCCCAAGTTGGGTATGCCAAGAAAAAAAATTCAAGAAAGGTTGGTCGGCGACATTGAAGGAAGTTGGCACTGCTGAAGATTTTGAACTCTTCCTCAGGCATGATCCAGGTCCCCCACCTAACTTTGATGATGAGATTGAAGATAAAGTTGGTTCAGGGGAATCTTCCTTGGCTGTTGACTCTACCTCCCCTCTTGCTGACCAAGGAAATCCTCCAGCTATCCCTCCTACCGAGCAAGATATCCCTAATGTGGAGAAGGATAAAAAGAAGGTGTAGACCTGCTCGGCCTCTTATATTTTGCACCTTTTTTGGATCTTCTTTTTGTTTTCTCCTGATGTACTTTTATAATGATCCTTTATTAATGAAAGAACTGTGTTTCCAATTTCCATGTTATCTTTCCATTTTCTTTTGTTATTGATCAATTAGTGCTTTATCCTTCTAGTTTTTGGCCAAGATGGAATAAATTTCTTCCACTGATTTAGACTTACTCAAGAGCTGCAATAATCTATTTAATGCCGGTTATCTGGACTTGACTGATGAAGAGTTAATAGACTTGCTCGGCACAGACGTTTTTGACCAGACAAAGGATGCATATGCTTATCTCAAGTTTCTTCTTGATCGAGCTATGACCAATAATATTGCATACTTTGAGATGATTGGATATTTGCAAGAAGAGCATAATGAAAGCAAAGTTCTTCTGCATGCTGACTATGAAGCCAAATATAAGGCCTTGAGTGAAGTTTGGGGTTTTGAGGAAAAACTAGAAAAATATGCCTCTGCTGTTAGGAAGAAAGAGTTCTTAATGAACCGTGTAGTTGATGAAGCCAGAGAGATTTCTAAACTTCTGGAAGAGGAAAACAATAGGTTGAGCGATGAAGTTAGGGCCTTAAAACAGTCTTTTGTTTCTGGTACCGATGAAGGTACCTCTTTTCTGGAGGAGGAAAATGTCAAATTGAGGGAAGAACTTGAAGCATTGACAAAATCCAAACCAGCATCATCTTCTAGGCAAAGAGTTAGCCGACTAATTGTAGAAGAGACTAGGACCAAAAAAAATTTATTTAATCAAGCTGCCCAGCTGAGGGTGAAGAGTCAAGTTGTTACTGATTTGTCCACATAACTGGAAGCTAAAGATAAAGCTCTTGCCAACCAATCCTCTCAGTTGAAGGTGAAGGATGAGGTTTTGAAGAGACTTAAACATCAAGTTGAAAGATTAACCTTCCAATTTCATAAACAACCCAGAGAGGTATGGATGAATGGTTATAATGAAGCTTTGGGCCATATTGATGGTTACCTCGCTCAATCTAATCATGAAGGTTATAAGTGGGATTGAACCAATTGCTTAACTGTAATGAAGGTTGATCAAGATAGAAAACTCTGGTATTGACACGATCCCAGTTTCTTAGACTGCCAATAGCCTCCATTCAAGTTGGATGTCAACTAGATTCCTATTAAATCAATTCCCCAATGCTTGATGTCGAAATACTTAGGGTATCATGAGTTACATGGCGATCTTAAAATAATTCGACCTCCTCATCTGACCGACAGGATGAGCAGGAGTAACAGAAGGATGCTTCAAGATTTTAACTTCATCAATTCTCCTTATACACTGGATGATCCTCCTGCTGAAAAGGAGCAATCATTTTCCAAAGCTGAGGGCAAACGTCCAGTTGAATGACTATCCTGTATTTTGTAATTCATTTGAATGTAATACAGTTTGTATAAATAAAATATGTTTATTTTTGTCAACTTATTATTATTTTAATCATTCAGTTAACTTGTCATTGTAATGTCATTGGTTCTACTAATACACTTAGATATATTAATCCAAATTTAATATTAGTTACCAGTTGTTATGCCATTGATTCTACTAATGCACTTAAATATATTGATCCAAATTTAGCATTAGTTATAAATGGTGACCAAGTGTGTGAGGAGTGTATGTTTATATTCCAGTATCTAGGAATTTTTACATGTCTTCCTACATTTAACTTAGTCGGGTAAAACTTATTTATAACTTTTTTAGTTTTGTACGAAGTTTTACACTTCTTGTTCTTGATATGTTTATACAAAATCATACATGAAGTAATCAACCTCTTGTTCGTGATTTGATTTTTACGAAGTCATACATGAAGTAAATTATTGTTGTCGACCAAGTGTTCAGGATTTATAATCCTATTTTGACTTGGTTGGTTAGTATTTTTCTTATTGACGATCAAGTGCTGAGGATTGTAATCCTGTTTTGACTTGGTCGGAGCTAAAGATAAAAAGTTGTCCTTATTTTGTGGGAGGTTATATCATCACCATACTATGAAAAAAAATTGAAAAATGAAGAGAGTGAAATAAACTTTTTATTGATACTGAAATAAATAAAGATAGATACAATAATGGCCATCTTTTGATTATTGGCAATACTTTCGAAGATGTTTGACATTCTAAGGATTTTTGAATTCTTCACCCTCTAAAGTTTATATCCGATATGTCCCTGGTCGAATGATGGCTGAAATGCGATATGGTCCATGCCAGTTGGCCTCAAGCTTGCTATTCTTTTGAATAAATTTCATAAGAACATAATCTCCCTCTTTCAAGTTAGTAGGCTTGACCCTTTTATTATAAAAGTGAGTAGTGTGATGTTGATATGCAACATTTCTCAAAGCTACACATTCTCATACCTCCTCTAATATGTCGAGATCTTATTGCCTCATCAAGTCACTAGCTGGTGAGTTAAAATTTAGTGCCCTATGAGTAGGTAGTCCGATCTCGACTGGTACCATTACTTCAGTCCCAAATGCGAGCATATATGATGTTTCTCCAATTGTTATTCTCGGCATTGTTCTGAAGGCCCAAAGAACAAAGTGTAGCTCGTTAATCCAGTTACCCTTGGCAGCATCAACCTCTTTTTCAGTCCATTTAGTAAAGTTCTGTTAGTCACTTCTGTTTGATCATTACTTTGAGGATGGCTTGGTGCGGAATGCAGCTTCTGGATTTTAGACTGGGCACATTATGCTTCAAACTCCTCGTTGTCGAACTGGGTGCCATGATCTATAATTAATGCATATGGTAAACCATATCGGTAGATGATACTCTTCCAGATGAACTAGTACACCTTCTCATAAGGCATATTAATTAATGGCTCTGCCTCCACCAATTTGGTAAAGTAATCCACAACAACAACTCAGTATTTGCACCTGCCTTTGGTGGTCGACAGTGGGCCGACCAAGTCAATTCCCCATATAGTAAATGGCCAAGGTGATATTATTGGTGTTAAAGCAGCATTAGGTGTTCTATGAACACTAGAGAATTTCTGGCACTTATAACACTTTCTCGCGAAGGCTGTACAATCTGCCTTCATGGTTGGCCAGTAATATCCCCGAGTGTTGTTGTGTTAGAGCAATGATCTTCCAACTGAATGAGCTCCACAGGATCCTTCATGCACTTCTTTGATAAAATATTCCACCTCTATTGGACGAACATAACACTGCATGGAGATCGTCAATCCCTTTATGTATAAAACTCCTTTGTACAGCGCATACCTCGCTACTTTATATCGAAGTTTTTTTTACCTCTTTATGATCAGATGGTAGGGTTCCATCTTCAATGTAAGCTTTAATGGGATCTATCCAGGAAGGTCCTAAATCTACATCAATGAAATTAATCATCAGATCTTCATTAATAGTTTGATTGTCCAGGAGATCGATTGGGATTATTCTTCAGAGCTCAATTCTCATTGCTGATGCTAGCCGAGCAAGTGCATCTGCTCATGCATTCTTTATTCTTGGAATCCTATTTGTTCGGATGGTTGGAAATTTAGCAATGACTTCCTAGGCCTTAACAAGATACCTGGTCATCAATTCTCCTTTGGCCCCATACAAATTTAGCACTTGGTTAACAACCAACTATGAATCACTATACGCCACTACTTGCTCGGTGCTTAATTAATGAGCTAAGTTTAGCCCAACTATCAAGGCTTCGTATTCTGCCTCATTATTTGATGCTTTGAACTGAAACCTGAGAGCATACTCAATATCAATATTATCAGAAGTATTAAGTATTATAACTTCTCCACTATCGGTAGCATATGAAGATCCATCCACGTACAAATTCCATAACGAAACATCGTTCTGGAAGCTTTATGCTATCAGTGATCCATGCTGGAATATTTTTTTACTCTTCTCTGCATATTCCTAAGTTATTTTCTGAATTTTAGACGATTCAGGTTGGTCGACAGATACTTCAGCTTTCTTATGAGCTGAACTCTCTTCTTTCAAAGTCTGCTCGGAAGGTAAGCTCTGTTGGTCGGGAACCTCTAGATAAGTAAATTCAGTAATAAAATCTGCCAAAGTTTGGCCTTTTAATAAAGATCTTATTTCATAGACTATGTCATACTCTCCCAATTCTATTGCCCATTACATCAATCTTCCTAACTTCTCAGGTTTATAGAGAGCTTGCTGAAGAGGCAAATTAGTATACACAACTATGGTGTGTTCTTAAAAATAAGGTTTCATTCTTCTTGAAGCCTCAATAAGTGTTAGGCTAATTTTTCCAAATGTGGGTACCTGATTTCAAATCCTCTGAATGCTTAAATGGTATAGTAGACTGGTTTTTGGATTCCATCGTCCTGTCTGACCAATATCAAGCTCACTGCCGACTCAGATACAACTAAATACAAATACAATTTCTCTCCTAATACTGGTCGATAAATCAATGGTGGTTACCCCAGATACCGCTTTAACTCTTGGAACTCTTCCTCACATTTTGCATTCCACTCAAAAGTTTTTCTCAACAGTTTAAAAAATAGAAAGCACCTGTATGTTGCTCGGGACACAAATCTGTTTAAGGCTGCCACTCTTCCAATGAGCCTTTATACGTCTTTCTTTTAGGATAGTCATTGCATTTTGATCAAAGCTTTTATCTTTGCTGGATTGGCTTTAATTACCCTTTGATTAATCGTGAAGCCAAGGAACATCCCTTTTTAACTCTAAACACACACTTAGTCAGATTCGGCTTCATCTGATGATTTTTCAGCTGATCAAAAGTTTGGTTGAGGTCGGCGATGTGATCTGAAGCTTTTTTGCTCTTCGTCAACATATCATCCACATAAACCTCTATGTTTTTGCCTATTTGTTCTTCGAAGACCTTGTTCACCAACCTTTGATACGTTGCACATGTATTTTTTAGACCAAAAGGCATTACATTATAACAATAATTTCCTCGGGGTGTGATGAAGGTTGTACTTTCCCTGTCTTCAGGTTTCATTTTTATCTGGTTACAACCAGAACAGGCATCCATAAAGCTTAAAAGCTCATGTCCTGATGTAGCACCTAACATTTGATCAATTCTAGGTAAGGGAAAATGATCTTTTGGGCACGCCTTATTTCAATCAGTGAAATCTACATACATCCTCTATTTATCATTCTTCTTTTTTACCATTACAACGTTGGCCAACTAGTCTGAATACTTCACATCTTCAACAACTTGGGATTTTTAAAGTTTCTCTACTTCCTCTGGAATAACTTGATTCTTTTCAGGACTGAAAACCAGATGTCTCTACTTGATCGACTTAACATCCTTGCTGATGTTGGGACCATGACAGAGGAAATTGGGATCATTCCCAGGCATATCCTCATGGCTCTAAGCAAATACATGTCTTTATTGCCTCGAGAATATAATCAACTCCTGTTTAAGGATAAGATCTAGTGTTGAATTGATCTGCGTAGTCCTTCTGGTTTGTCATCATCCAGAATGATGCTTTCAGTGGCTTTGACAATCTTCCCTTTAACCAACTTTGTTTCATCTCATGGGTCTAAGGTTTCAACCTCAGATTCACCATCAGGCTCACTAGTATCCACCTAGTAAGTTGTAGTCTTCTTTTACAATTCAATCAGATATTCTTATTCGGCTGATGAGTGGTGACACTCTCTAGCCACTTTTTGGTCGCCTTTCACAGCACCTACCCCAAACTGAGTTGGAAACTTCAAGGATTGATGGAAAATTGATGGTAAAACTTTAAACTTCTTCGATCCTACCCTACCAAGGATCACATTATAGGCAGATTGAAAGTTTTCATCCATTAACAAGAAACGTATTTTCTCTGTACGAATTACTGGCCAAGTGTCGATCAACACTTCTAGCTGGATTGTTCCCAAATGGTAGACTTTTCACCAGAAAAGCCTATTAATGGCTTACGATAAGGTTCCAACTGGCTGAGCTTCAAGTCTAAACTCTGAAAGCAACGATAGAACATAATATCAGCAGAACTCCCATTGTTAATTAAAACTCTAGTGATGATGACATCCTGGATTCTGAATTTGACAACCAGTGGGTTATTATGGGGATAAAGTACCCCAGAGAGATCATTTTTTGAAAACCCAATTACCAATTATCTTTGTTGACTTTCCTTGGCCAATATTTTACATTCAGATTAATCCTCTGGATGTTGGAGCAATCTTGGGCATCATTCAAGTAATCTTTCCTTTCAGCAGTGTGATTACCTCCTCCTGCATCGCCACCTGTAATCATATGGCACTCAAAAGAACCAAAACTAATCATAGCTACCTCACGTTCTGATTATTTGTTTTTTTTAAAAGTCTGTATCCTCGTCATAATCGTCTTCATGATTTCTCTTCCTGTCATCTGTAGGTTTACATGGAGAATTTGACCTTCTTCTAGGTTCTCTGCCATCCCGTCGATCAACAAGTTTATTGAGTTTTCCTCGGTGGATGAGAGATTTAATCTCATTTTTCAAAGCGATGCACTTATTCATTGTATGACCCTGATCATTATGGAATTCATAATATTTGGATCTATCCCTCTTGTTAGGACGCGCCCTTAATTTCTCAGGCCATTGCAGAACTCCTTGTGCTTGATTTCTTCCAGGATATTATGCATGCTAACACTCAATGGAGTGTTGTTTCCATACTTTTTGATCTTGTCTTCTTTTTTCGGCTTCTTCTCCTTTTGCTCTTTCTTATCAAGCTTCATGTCAGGCTTCGTAGATGGATTCCATTTTGCGGCCATAGCTTCCTTGACATTAATTATTTTTACTGCTTTTGCCATGAGTTCAACCATAGTTTTGGAAGGATCTTTGGACAGAGTATAATATAGTTTCTCGATAAGCAAGCCACTCATAAGAGCAGTGATGGCTGTTTTCCCTTCATAATCAATCACTTCCAACTTTTCATTGTTAAAACGTGTGATGAATTCCCTCGTCGTTTCCCCCACTTTCTACCTTACACTTAGAAGATGGGCTACTCTTTTCACTAGCTTAGCTCCAGAACAAAAGTTGCTAATGAATATCTCAATAAGCTGATTAAAGGTGCCAATTTATCCTCGGGGCAGGTTATTATACCATATTTAGGATGAAATTGTAATAGTACTTGAAAAAGCTCTACACCTCATTTCATCAGGGACTAAATAAATATCATTTGTGACTTGATATTGCTCAATATGGAGAACTGGATCAGTCTTACCGTTATATTTGGGAGTGACCACAAGAGCTTTAAATTTTAAAGGAGTAGGAAAATCCATAATTGCCTGAATAAACGGGGATCCTTTAATAAAACTCCACTGTAAAGGGTTCTTAGATTTTGTCATTTCACCCAACCGATCCTCTTTCCTCTGGATTGATCCTTTCTAAGACGGATTACCTGCCTCAGATTTAAGTAAAACATCTTGGCTGTGCCGGCCATGCGTTTGCGCTGAACTCTCCTCCTAAGAGGTTTGTTCGGCGCGTACAGATCGTCTGACACTTGATATTGATCCGACTGAGGCCTCATGTTGGTCAGCTGAGTGTTAAGTGTTCCTAGATATTTCCCTGGGAGGATTTCTATTTGCTCGGGTCGTAGACGATCAAAGGGCGAAGCTCTGCTTAGCTTTTCCAAAACACTTATTCTTTCAGGAGAAAAAAGAATGGATGTCATAGAGTTCTGTGGACCTGAGCAATGAACTTGCTCCTGGCTGATAAGAGGTATCTCATGAAGATATGGAATAACTATGTCTCATCGATCTTGGAGGTGGAGGCGGCATTTCTCTTCTGGACGAGGGTTGTCGGGAGAAGTATGGAGACCTAACTTGCAATGGCAAAGCCAATTGACTCACCGTGTCCTGCATGACTTTTTGTCCTCTAGCTATACTTGCTAGGATTCTAGTTAGGTCTGTCGTCATAGGTGGAGCAGATGGAACAGGTGAATTGCCTTTATTTCCGAGACTGGACTCAAGGTCAGTCATTATGATTCGAACAAGAGTATGTAATAGTAAGAATGGTAATTAGAAACACGTTCCCATAGGCGACGCCAATCTGTTGATGTAAAAAATTAGACTTGATCTAATTTTTTAATCATAGATAAAATATGTATTAGCAAATAAAGAAATAGATTTTTAAAGTGGTTCAGCTATGGGAAAGAGTCTACGTACACTGTTATTTTATTGATGTTTGTGGTTACAAAAAATTAGGTAATCTTGTATATAAGAATATCCCAGAATTCGTTCGACCTCCTTTTAATGAAAGGGATACAATGTATTTATAGTGACCCGGAGGCCAATGGTTGGAATGTCAAGGGATGGAATGCTTTTATATAATTAAGCATTTACAACTTTACATAATAACTGTAACAATTAGTTGCATAATCCACGTGTAACATGACCCTTGGTATGATGACGCTTTGTTATCCTGTTGGCCGGCCATCCTTGTGTTGGTCGACAGATTTACTTCTCGCCGACTAGGACTTTGGCTATATAAGATGACACATATTCATTGCTGATTGGTCCACGTAGATGGATAATTTTTGGCATCAACAGTGGGTATGTTTGAGATCATATTTTGGAGGAATCTGCATTGAGGAAGTATTCTAGATTTTAATACCTCCTTAAAAAACATAAAAGTTTTAATTCCACTAGTAAATTGGGTCAGTGAATTTATAATCTGGTAGTATAAAATAAGTTAAGTTTGAGGTCATGACATAATAAGATGTTGAAGATAGATTAGCCGTGAATTAAATTTCACCAAGAAGGTATTGAGTAGTACTAATATAACTAAATTCGAATGCATTTGTAATTATTTAGGGGAATTAATTACAATTAATATGTAGACACCCCATTCTACTCCACAAAGGCAACTATACCTACCATTGACTTCCAAAGGACAAAAGGCTAACTTGAGCTCATAGACTCCCTCCTAAAAAAGTCCAAATACTTAAAATAACCCACGAAATTACCCAATAGAACCAAACCAACCCAAAATGGGCCCAAAATCCCAGAGTGAAGTGCATTTGACCGATCGATCAAGCGCGCAGAGTATTTATGACCGATCGGTCATTAGCCCAAAATTTTACCTATAAAAGGAGGCGTTCACCTACCAGCTAAAGGCATTGACTCCGCCCTCTTAAAAGTAGAAATTTTTATCCAGGAGAATTTTTCCTTCCAAAAATCCTTGAAATTCTCTCCACTTGTCATTAAAACTCACTCTATGCTTAGATCTAGTGATTTAACTTTTATCCCTAACCTTTCTCTCATCATCTTAGTCCAAAAACAACTCAAAAACCCATTTCCTCTCTTTTTTACAATTTTCTTCTTTAAGGTACCTTTTCTTTAAAAGTATCCTTAGATTCAGTTCTATAAGGTTAACCCTAAGCCGAAAAGCTGTCGAAATGAAAAGAAGCTCATGTAACTTTGCAGGCGTGATGTCACCCTTTTATTTTGAAGTTTTGATATAAAAAGGCTTGTGTTGTGATGAAACACCACCCTCAAACTACTTTATATGTGTTTATATGTCATGTAAAGCCTGATCTTTCTTCTAAAGTCATGTCCAAACTATGTTGACTTTCATTCCACCTATGGTGGATATGTGGGCTTATTAGAAAAATTAAATCTCTAAAACTCAAGTCAAATATTATACATATTCACCCATTTTCACTTCTTTCTCAAAAAACCAAAAAAAAAACTATAAAAACATGAAATACTTTCATATATGTTAGAGTATCAATATATATAGCGGTTCTGCCTACTATTTTGTTTTGAATGTTAGAAGTTTGGTCATTACGT
This sequence comes from Sambucus nigra, assembly GCA_949130495.1. Taxonomy (NCBI): domain Eukaryota; kingdom Viridiplantae; phylum Streptophyta; class Magnoliopsida; order Dipsacales; family Adoxaceae; genus Sambucus; species Sambucus nigra. The sequence continues at coordinate 148,860,765 of OX422215.1, forward strand.
CATCATTGAGTGATCTTATGAGAGAACCAAGCTTGTTCAAGTTATATCATGAACTAAAATCATACATAGTTTTTTATTTGACTATGTTTCACTATTAAAACATCTCAAATGACCAAGGAAAGACTAGATCTCTCCATCGAGACTTTATATGAGGTAAAATTCTCGTGGTTGTTCAAAAACTACATGGACTTTGAATCGCTCTGTGCGAGTATGTAATCTCACTTGAAATGTCATCCGAGTGAATAAGTTAAACTTTGTACATATTTATACTTTTGTCTATATAATCTACATACACATCCCACATTGCACTGCATAACTTATGTATATACTAAATATTTGCATTTCATTTTTATTTTTACACAATAACATGCTAAAACATATACTTTATATCTACATTTGATACTGAAAGGGTAGAGCGTATGTCTAACACCTTCCCAATCCGTAGTCTAGTCCCCAAACCATCAACTCTTTAGTTAAACACTCAGACCACTTTCTATCTCCAGGTCTCTACGGAGGCCTACCCTTTCTTTTATCTGTTTTGAGTAAAATTTATAAGCGACTCCAAAGTTTTCCTTTCAAAAAGAGAGAACCAAAAAAGGCGACGGGACTTGAACTCTCATATTGGAGACTCCTCTGGGGAATTTTTTTAGAGGACTGAACTCATTTTAATGTAGATTGGCATTATTTTCATCATATTATTCTTCTACATTATGTGTCTCTTACTATTTATTCTTATTCCTTTTTACATACCTGACTAGGTAGAAAAACATTAGTATTTTTTGCTCCCTTAAGGATAAGGATACACCATGGACAACCCTTGAACCTTATTTATGACCTATATGCCAAGGTAAGTAATAATCCCAAGTGAAAATGACTATTGTCTAAAAATAAAAGACTTTCCAAAAAAAGACACACACTACTTCACAAGCATAACATCTACACCACATACCTCATTACCCTAAGAAACCTAGAAACGGGATAGGGTCTAACCAACAAGGGGGTCCCTAGAGACATTTTCCACTCTTCTTGATCTCATACCCTTAGTGTATATAGAGTGGTACACTCTCAATGAACATCACTCATGTACATCGATTATATCAAGTTTGCTTTCCCACTTATTATCCCCATGAGGTATATCGCGAGTCTAGATTCATATACAATTGGGTATATCAAAATGGACCTCTCTCACATACCCTTGAGGTATATCGTGAGGAGTCATAGCCAATAAAGAAGCCTTTTTCATCGCAAAAAGCCTTGCATAGCCTTATACAGTAGAATTCTAGGACACAACCAAATAATTAAGCCAAGATATTCGCTAAAATAGTGACATCTACCCAAAAGGGTTTAGGTACCCCTGGATAAATTTCCTAACATAGGATGGGACTCCAGGACTCGAAGAATCCACTCACTCCTCGCAGCATTGAACCAGGGGTTGCAAGACAAGTGATAAGTACCATGGAAAATGGGTTATCACTCGAGCTTACACCCAAAACAAAAAACAATATGCTTGTTTAAACTCATGTTTATTCCTTTAAAAAAATAAGGAAAATAATAATAATTTCACAACTTCACATAACTTTGCAGTCTTCATCTTGGACAAGGGGCGAAAGATGCATCTCTAGAACTTAGACATCTCTTAACCTCGATAACATGCCAAACGAATAAATAGTGTCACTGGCCAACATCCTGGCTAGATTAAATGATCTAAGGGGCGAAATGTCAACCCTAGATCAAGAGAATACCTCTCTCTGAAACCGACTGAAGAATACTGAGGGTCAAGGAGCAAAGCCCCACCTTGTTAACATCATACCCCCACTAACTATGATACAAGCTAATAATAACCCACAAACCTTAACTACTGAAAGAACGATTATGGGAAAAACAATAGAGGTTCCAATGGATCTTGGAGTCCTCAGAATGGTATTCTAAACACTCCAATAGAATTTTCGATAACTTTTACTTGCTGATGACCTTGTAGATATCCAATGTCTATCTCTATACCCCACTGTCAGCCTTTTTTAAAATATTTAAAATGTTTGATATTGAGAAGTCCACAGGAATGGCACCGCTGATAGCTGTGACACCCCGCCAAATTAAACATCGGGTGATCAGGCCTTTATTAAATTAAAATAGGTTTCTCAAATGGTTCATTCTTAGCATCACAGTCGAAAACTTTTTAATTACTAATCACCTAAGTGAAAATTAGACCGGTGCCAAATTTTATCTTTCTTAAAATCGATAAATCAACCATGCGAAAAATAGTAAGACAATCACCATGTATTAAAACCCAATCTAACAAAGCAAAAGTATAACAGAACAAAAGTATTTCCGAATAAACCATCGGCTAAAAATCCCAAACAACAATAGAATAACCACTAGTCTGAAACTAACATCTGAGACTAATACCGGACCACAAGTCCATACATAGAATAGTGTGAGATCCTGTACTAGATCTGAATGAGAGATGTCGTCTAGTCAAAATCCTGTAAGCATCCACTGTGCTACAGCTTCGAGTCCCTGGAATGAAATCATCATACATGGCGTCCCTGTGGCTGGACACCTAAAAGGTTTTGAAAATATTTTATAGCAAGAGTTAGTACTCAAAACATTTTGAAAATATTTAACAAACGTTTATCACAATATAAAATGCGGTTATTGATTACACATGTTAGGTTCTCGTACACTCTCTTGAGTTTACTCACCCCTCATCTTTTGTGCACACCTAACGTTCTACACTTAGCCTACCTAGCCATATCTTCCAAGCTATCTAGGACTAAGTAATCATCTGAACTTATCTATACTTAAGTTCTCATATTTCCCACACTGTACATCCATTACATTAACATCTCACGAAGGTTAATTAATACACAAGTAACATTTCCTCTATGTTATATTCCAAAACTTCTCATTTAGTTTCACTACTAAATTTCGACAATCATCATAATTTCTATCTTCCCACTTTTAAAATTAAGTTTCACTACTTAAATTACTAATTAGATATTCTCTATCTAATGTTACACTTCGTAATTAAGTTTCACTACTTAACTTACCAGTTCAGTATGTATCTTTAAATATATAATATATATAAATCTACTAATACAGAGAAGTAGAATATCATCAAGTATATATTTCTCACACAATATATACTAAATATCGGTCATTACTATTTTGCCCTTTTTATACACGTAAAGGACCCTTGGTTCGGAATGATTCATCGACCCCAAGTAAGAATTGGTTCGGAATGATACATCGACCCCACTTATTTATATACATAAATAAAGGACTCTTGGTTCCGAATGATTCATCGACCCCAAGGTAGAATTGATTCAAAATGATACATCGACCCCAATTATTTATATACACAAATTCTGGCTCGGACTCTTTCATCACGCCACCAGTTCAAAGGTTTGTTCGGCATTTTACATCGACCCCAAACATATAATAACCCTATGTTAGTTAGAAATATCACATCGACCCTAACATAGTTACTTTAGGTATAAATCTCTCAACCTAAAAGATTATATAATTCAGTAGGTACACGCCCGACCTATTAATTATATACGTACGAAATATTTTAATCTCTTATATTTACCGTACAATGTTCGCTTTACGATTTATCTCATTAATCGCATTTATTTGAGTATTCACACAACTCTAAAGGTTATAGTTACCCCTCACATATAATTTAAGTAGTTATTACTTACCCTACTGGTCTATTACTTAAATTGAATTTACCTCACCTCGTAACTCAATTCCGAATTCCTCGATACTCTACTAAATCGAATTATTTTCGTCGGTCCATAATCCAAGCCCTACACCCAATGGCCTTACCGGACCTCAACAATATACCTACTGGTCTTATTCTCACTCCCATATAAGTATAATATAAATCCTAGGATACTCATTCAATCCCGGAAATCAACGAAGACTTAAACACAAAAAAAATTGGGAAAAACAGCTTGCGTCGATCGATCGACTGTTGGGTTCGATCGATCGATAATTCGAGATCGATCGATCGATCGAATAGGGACAGACACAGTTCGTCTTCTTCGTTAACCTTTTCCTCCATTAACAAATCTCCAAACTTCATTATAGTCCACCAAACTTCGACCCAATGATCCTAACATGTTTCCACATATACTAGGACAATTTCTAACGTGTCAAATACATCAAAACTCCAATTCCTTTAAAGAAATAGTGAATTAAACCTAGAATTTCTTGAAACCCTAGTTATGGTGTTCTTCCCATATTTTCATTCAAAATCCAGATTTTATTCCGAAATAATCATCAAGTCTAATATGAATATTAATCCTATACATATGTTAAATCATTCTACATGCGATTCCTATCCCAACATGTATAAATACCATTATTCTCCTATCAAGATATTGATTTAAACAAGACTATTCAAAAACCCTACAGATGGGTATTATAACTTTATAATTTTTGCAATAAACAACTTGCCTTGACAGAGGGGATCTGATTTCGTGGAGTTGATGATGGATTGATGCTTCTCTTCTTCAATCCTTCCTCCTTTGGCTCCTAGGGTGCAAGATCCAAACCTACCCTCCTCAAAAGCATCTTTTAAGCCTTGAGAATGGTTTTCTCCTTCTCTATAATGGTATAGGTGTTTTCATGGGTTTTCTAACCCTAATCCCTCTTTCATACGGCTGATAAAAAGCTCTCAAATTTGTAGGTCTCCATACCCTCTCATGTTAAAAGACTAAAACGCCCCCGAACGGTCTCGGTTTAGTCCAAAATTACCCCGAGACTCAACTAGTACCCCCGAGTATACTATTTTGACTAATTTGACCCCTTTCGGACTCATCTGTGACCTCTAAATTATTATTTGAGTCACTTAAAAATTATTACTCCTTCTCACCCCAACACGGTCTACATGCATCAAGTAACTATTTACCACTCGCACTAAGTAAATATAATGAGGCAATATAAGTCAGTATCTATCTCTCGAGTTTTATTTCATAATTACACTTTGAAATAAGACTCATTAAATTACTACTCTTACGTAATTTAAATTAAGCCGTATTTTCTCATTTAATTCTCCAATTTAATTAAATAAAATATTTCTAATATTCAGAAATACGGGGTATTACATACTTCCCCCCTTACAAAGGAATTTCGTCCTCAAAATTAGTATATGGCTGGTATTAAGACTAAGGACCTTAAATAACATTGCATCCTCTAATACCCAAAATCAAATCATATCATCCTAACCGTCTCCCCAAGTACATGCCTTGCTTCATTAAAACTCTTATCGCATGTTACCCATGCCGCATATATCATAATTAAGTCTCATTACTTAATTTCTCCATAGATTTTTCCCAATCTAACGTTAACTCTTGAAATTAGGTTCATCCTTACTTAATTTTACCCTTTTGATGTATATCTCTATATATAACATCTATGTGTCTACTATCACTCATAAGTAGAATGTTATAAGGTATATATTTCACACACAATATATACTATAAGGGAAATTGGTCCGGAAAAATCATCGGCCCCAATAATCCTATCATTTACATTGGTCCTGAAATCCCTCGACCCCCAGGTAAATGTAACGCATATGTTGGTTCAGACCTTCCTTCGATACTAAATTTATCATCGATCTGGTTCGGAAAATCATCGACCCCAAATTGATCCTTCATGTATTGGTCCGGAACATCATCGACCCCAATACATAATTTAAGCATACTTATTATCGCACATAAGCAGGAAATCATAAGGTATATATACATTAAACATAGCATATACTATCAACATTTATTTTATAATCACCCCCCTTTTATAACACTTTTGGGGTTATTGGCTCGGAACCCCACCTCGATCATCAATAGTGATTGGTTATATTGTCTCAGAATCACACTTCGAGCACAATATAAGTATATATATCTCATCACACATGAGTAGACAATTTGTGAGCCATATATTTCACACTTCATATATTCTAAAATGTCATACCCCAATAGAATGTCCTCATATCATGCGTTAAGGACTAAGAGTTTGAACTGTCTCCTCGAACCACACCTCAAAGTACATGTAATGTTCGTAATAGACACCCACGAATCTAATCCTTATGTACAGTCCATATAGGCACTCGCACTATTTATAAATGTGCTTATATAGGTATACATTCAACCTATGAATTGATCAGTGGGTTCCTCCAAAATTCCACTATCGTACGGGCATATTATCTTCCTTTCTCACTATTATTGAGTCGTAGGCAACACAGCATACCCAAAATAAAACTTCATCTCCATTCCTCCCTGACCATCTCTCGCAGGGAGGGATTTTAGGATTTCATCCTGATTCACAATCATGTAGAGCGGCACCTTGCACTTGTGCACTCTTCCTTTTCAACTACATACTAATTCATCCCGGTCAACCCATCCCGCTACGCCAACGAAATGTTGGTTTAGTTATGATATTCATAACCCATTAATAATATATAAGTCTGTCTCCTCATTCCATCATTGGAAACGTAGGTTCACTACCAAATTTCGATTTCTCATTTCGAGCCCATCTTTCTCTATCAACTAGTGGTGCGTCTAGAGAAAATCTCACTATATCTCTTCCGCAACACTGCTTCCCACTTTCGTCATCTTTCCTCAAGTGGTACTCTATTCCTCGTTCTCTCCGAGTATTTTATACTTTACAATCCGTGCACTCTTCATAATTGGCGCACTTTTGGGGTTGGTTACTTTATAAGAATCAATATTTTAGTAACGCGTAAGTCACTCTCAACACTCAGTCAAGTAGCACCTTGCATTACTTCTTCCCAACAGTTAGATCTCCCATATTAAGAGATAATGTTAGAACGTCTTCCCACTGATTCTTATCCGATAAGGTATGCTGGCTCTCTCAGCACATATGAGCTTGGATCATCGTCTATCCCCCATGACGTTCAATCCATTTCATCGATACGACTTGCCTCCTAACTTCCCCACCGACGCACATATTAAACATCATTTTTCTGCATCTCTCTATTTCGGATGACTAAGAAAAACAATTGACTAGGGCACCCATACACCCTTTTCTCCGTGCACATTTGCAAAAACATTGTAAACGTCGCACCCGTAACATGCTTTTCCTCAACTCTAGCCTAGTCTACACGACGTGACTATAATCTTACGGGTATTATCAATCCCCTATAGATAAAAAAATCAAATCCTTGCCCACAAAGTCCCACTTACCCCTTCGTGGTGAAGTAAGCCTTTCAGTGTTTCTCCACAATACTACCGGCTCCACTGATGCCCTAGCATCTAACAACGTCTCTTCTCCTGATGTGCATAAAAATTCATTCGTATCCCCTTTCACAACCGAACTTAAACAAGGGACTTCTCCCCATGCATTCTTACTGAGCATTGTCGAAACAACACATAGTCGAGATACCCAAATTCCATTCCTCGACAATATGTGCAACCATACTCCAATATTTCTAAAGGAGTCAAGTGGCACCGCGCTTATACTATCACTAAGTCCTTAGAACTGATTACAACAGTGAGCTCGATCTCTCCGCTCAGCGGTCATACGACATACCTTGACTCACATCATTTAGGTTCCTACACACCGGAATCCATTACTATGAGACGTTCATAATCTCTTAAGTCTCTCACCTATTGATGAATAATGACAACTCGACCCTCTTTCAGGTGAGGCATCGTCATATACCCCATTCACTCGAGGCTAAAACCCATATACTTCCTTGTCCATCGTTCTGGTGGTTCAGATGGTTTCCGGACATAACACGCTTGTTCTCTCCGGAATGCAAAACTTATTGGAGTTATTATTCCCTCAAATAACTTCAAGCTAAAATAAAATGCGTGGCCCTGCAACCCACACTAGACATCTTTACAAAAATCCCCTTACTCTAGGCCACACTAACCGGTTTGGGGTATCCCTCCTCTCGGACTTGGTAGACTCGATTCTGAACACTATCATCCTGGTTCCCTTAGTTCTGCTGACCAAGAGGAACACACTATGGGGCTTAACAGTTCCGACTTAGAATCTAATCATTAAATCCTCTAGTGGGTTTCCACTTATGGCTTGCACCAGCCCCATTACATTCAGTCTTACTCTTTGACTAAATCTTTAAACTCTCTTAGCTCCGCCCCCTAAGAGCATTTACCCCAACCTTATAAGAAGTACCATACTACCTTCATATACATAAGTCGTCCAAGAAGAGTTTTACCAAAATTGCGAACTCCAACTCGAGAGTCCCTTCTCTCAAGGGCTCTTTTTCCCTTATACCTATCTCATCGGTACAAGTTCACTTCAACGGATAAATTTCTTTCTCACGGTTGGCCTTTACCAGGCTTTCGCGTGATGGGTTCAGATATTTCCATTCACTTTGCTTCTGAATCATCATTGGAGAAATTTACGATTAAACTATACGTAAGGTCCCTCTATTTGTATACAGACCCTCGATCCGTATGTGGTGACTGGTATCCCTGCCACGTTGCCTCAAAAATTTTACCTAAATTTTCACTTATGGGTATTTCTACTCTATCCCTAAATGCCAAAACCTCTGTACATTCTACTTCCATTGGTTACCATGCACAGTCGCCGTTTTATCACATTTTACGGCTCGTTCTCATAAAAAATTTCTTCAGATTCCCTCCCACTATCACTGCATTGGGCGGGTCTAGATTAGCATCCCCCTTGCCGTCACGACACTTGGAAAATGCCTTCTATGCCTCAACAACCCTTGAAGTATCTACTTCCATTACACACTAGGAGTGACCTCGACAACGGTCTTCTATTCTATGATTACCATCTTCGAACACCCCATGCGTCATGACGAGCTCCTCCCTCCTGCAGTCCTTCCAATGCCAATGCTGGTCCTACCGCCATGTTCGACGTACCATGCCCAATCGAACTCGTATATATAACACTACATCTACTAAATAGTAGGGGAAACATAAACTATATACGTAGAGGAGTAAAACAATACTAAGATAGGGCTCTATATCAATCAAACAATACGGTGAAAACGTAGTAAGCCGTACAGATCATAAGGACACTAGATCCTGATGCTCTGATACCATCTGTGACACCCCGTCTAATTAAACATCGGGTGATCAGGCCTTTATTAAATTCAAATAGGTTTCTCAAATGGTTCATTCTTAGCATCACTATCAAAAACTTTTTAATTACTAATCACCTAAGTGAAAATTAGACCGGTGACAAATTTTATCTTTCTTAAAATAGATAAATCAACCATGCGGAAAATAGTAAGACAATCACCATGTATTAAAACCCAATCTAACAAAGTAAAAGTACAACAGAACAAAAGTATTACCGAATAAACCATCGGCTAAAAATCCCAAACAATAATAGAATAACCACTAGTCTGAAACTAACATCTGAGACTAATACCGGACCACAAGTCCATACATAGAATAGTGTGAGATCCTGTACTAGATCTGAATGAGAGATATCATCTAGTCAAAATCCTGTAAGCATCCACTGTGCTACAACTTCGAGTCCCTGGAATGAAATCATCATACATGGTGTCCCTGTGGCTGGACACCTAAAAGGTTTTGAAAATATTTTATAGCAAGAGTTAGTACTCAAAAGATTTTGAAAATATTTAACAAGCTTTTATCACAATATAAAATGCGGTTATTGATTACACATGTTAGGTTCTCGTAAACTCTCCCGAGTTTACTCACCCCTCATCTTTTGTGCACACCTAACGTTCTACACTTAGCCTACCTAGCCATATCTTACAAGCTATCTAGGACTAAGTAATCATCTGAACTTATCTATACTTAAGTTCTCATATTTCCCACACCGTACATCCATTACATTAACATCTCACGAAGGTTAATTAATACACAAGTAACATTTCCTCAATGTTATGTTCCAAAACTTCTCATTTAGTTTCACTACTAAATTTCGACAATCATCACAATTTCTATCTTCCCACTTTTAAAATTAAGTTTCACTACTTAAATTACTAATTAGATATTCTCTATCTAACGTTACACTTCGTAATTAAGTTTCATTACTTAACTTACCAGTTCAGTATGTATCTTTAAATATATAATATATATCAATCTACTAATACACAGAAGAAGAATATCATCAAGTATATATTTCACACACAATATATACTAAATATCGATCATTACTATTTTCCCTTTTTATACACGTAAAGGACCCTTGGTTCGGAATGATTCATCGACCCTAAGTAAGAATTGGTTCGGAATGATACATCGACCCCAATTATTTATATACATACATAAAGGACTCTTGGTTCATAATGATTCATCGACCCCAAGGTAGAATTGGTTCGGAATGATACATCGACCCCAATTATTTATATACACAAATTCTGGCTCGGACTCTTTCATCACGCCACCAGTTCAAAGGTTTGTTCGACATTTTACATCGACCCCAAACATATAATAACCCTATGTTAGTTCAAAATATCACATCGACCCTAACATAGTTACTTTAGGTATAAATCTCTCAACCTAAAAGATTATATAATTCAGTAGGTACACGCCCGACCTATTAATTATATACGTATGAAATATTTTAATCTCTTATATTTACCGTACAATGTTCGCTTTACGATTTATCTCATTAATCGCATTTATTTGAGATTTCACACAAATCTAAGGGTCCTAGTTACCCCTCACATATAATTTCAGTAGTTATTACTTACCCTACTGGTCTATTACTTAAATTGAATTTACCTCACCTCGCAACTCAATTCCGAATTCCCCGATACTCTACTAAATCAGATTATTTTCGTCAGTCCATAATCCAAGCCCTACACCCAATGGCCTTATCGGACCTCAACAATATACCTACTGGTCTTATTCTCACTCCCATATAAGTATAATATAAATCCTAGGATACTCATTCAATCCTGGAAATCAATGAAGACTTAAACACAAAAAAATTTGGGAAAAATAGCTTGCGTCGATCGATCGATAATTCGAGATCGATCGATCGATCGAACATGGACATACACAGTTCGTCTTTTTCGTTAACCTTTTCCTCCATTAACAAATCTCCAAACTCCATTGTAGTCCACCAAACTTCGACCCAATGATCCTAACATGTTTCCACATATAGTAGGATAATTTCTAACGTGTCAAATACATCAAAACTACAATTCCTTTAAAGAAATAATGAATTAAACCTAGAATTTCTTGAAACCCTAGTTATGGTGTTCTTCCCATATTTTCATTCAAAATCCAGATTTTATTCCGAAATAATCATCAAGTCTAATCTGAATATTAATCCTCTACATATGTTAAATCATTCTACATGCGATTCCTATCCCAACATGTATAAATACCATTATTCTCTTATCAAGATATTGATTTAAACAAGACTATTCAAAAACCCTACACATGGGTATTATAACTTTATAATTTTTACAATAAACAACTTGCCTTGACAGAGGGGATCTGATTTCGTGGAGTTGATGATGGATTATGCTTCTCTTCTTCAATCCTTCCTCCTTTGGCTCCTAGGGTGCAAGATCCAAACCCACCCTCCTCAAAAGCATCTTTTAAGCCTTGAAAATGGTTTTCTCCTTCTCTATAATGGCATAGGTGTTTTCATGGGTTTTCTAACCCTAATCCCTCTTTCATACGACTGATAAAAATCTCTCAAATTCGTAGGTCTCCATACCCTCTCATGTTAAAAGACCAAAACGCCCCTGAACGGTCTCGGTTTAGTCCAAAATTACCCCGAGACTCAACTAGTACCCCCGAGTATACTATTTTGACTAATTTGACCCCTTCTGGACTCATCTGTGACCTCTAAATTATTATTTGAGTCACTTAAAAATTATTACTCGTTCTCACCCCAACACGGTCTACACGCTTCAAGTAACTATTTACCACTCGCACTAAGTAAATATAATGAGGCAATATAAGTTGGTATCTATCTCTCGAGTTTTATTTCATAATTACACTTTTAAATAAGACTCATTAAGTTACTACTCTTAAGAAATTTAAATTAAGCCGTATTTTCTCATTTAATTCTCCAATTTAATTAAATAGAATATTTGGAATATTCAGAAATACGGGGTATTACAATAGTCCACCTCAATTTTTACGTCCAAGACATGCATGCCCTAGGGGTTTTGAAAGAAGTCATGGAATAAATGGTTGGGAACTCCTTATTTGGAGGAGCGCTCAAGTGGTTCTTATCCATTGGCGATGGAAGGACCACCAAATGGAGTGACGTCTATCAAGGATTTATGAAGTAGTACAAATACAACGAGGAGTTAGAGAATACTCATAAGGACCTAAAAATGACAAAGCAAGAGACCAATGAGAGCGTGAACACCTTCTGCCGATTGGAGGAACATGGTCGCTCAATAGTGAATCGACCTTTAGAGGAAGAACAAGTGGCCATTGTGAAGAAGAACCCGATTCAACCTTATCGAGACCAGTTGAATACATAGTACCTACCCTACATTAAAGCCTTGATGGATGTAGGAGCATAACTAGAGGATGATCTCATGAATCGACCACATAAGGGTGAGAGTAATGGCTATAGGAATATCCTTCCATTTACAAATAAGAGGACGGATAAGCCAGGTGCGACCGCTGCCAATGCTATTCAAAACCCAACCTCTGCACCTATACAATCACCTTAGAATACGGAGAGAGTCCCATGCCTATTCCACCCCTTGTTCGTTCCCATATGTACAGTAATAAGATCTAAAAAAAGGACTCCTCAAGCCTCGACACCCTAAAACCTTACATGATCCCTTATTGGAATGCTTCAAAAATAATGTTTATTGCGAATAGCACCAGATGACATGACATAATATAGATAGGTGTCGAGCCGTATGTTCTCCATCCAAGACTTGATCAATCAAGAGAAAATTAAAGCTCCAACTAAGCCAAATCCCAGTTTCAATAGTAACCTTTTAACCAACCATGGCGCGGGAGTAAACGCTCTCACTAAATAGATAGAGTCTAGGGACCCGTACTTATTAATCGAGATAAGTAACTCAATAGGAAAAGCAGAACAACAAGCTTGGGAAGTCTTATTAACAGAATTTGGATCATAGGTGCTAACACAAGCCTACATAGATATTATGGTTTGAACATTAGGGGATTTGAAAACCACTCGGCGACATCCTTTAAAAATGAGCCTATATATGAGATGATATACTTGGTATTTCGGGAGAACACTGATCTTTTGCTATCAGACATAGTGCATAAACATAGGAAATCATCACAAACGACTGGGCCGAGGAATTTAAAATCGAAGACAACTAAGATTTATGGCTATGGATATCTCTAGACACCTCAACAATCGAGATATTTGTCGAAGAAGACTTGTTATTTTACTTTGATCATCTGGTTGTGTCCAACCCATGGGAAGATGAAGACCATATCTGCACCCTGAATTTTGATGAAACTATGGACAAATTCCTCATTCCATAATGGGTGTCCATGAAAGTCGACCACATAAATCGTTACAGATGATTCTATAAAGACCTTGTCCTGAACCACATTCTTATGTGGGAGAAAAAAAATCATATAAGAAAGAGGATACTCAAAGAAGAGACCATAGAAAAGATCGAGAAGAATCGAGTCCTAATACAGCTAAACAAAACACAAGCCAACCTTTCCGTATCGTAAAATCTCATGTCCTCTAAAGCCCACCGAGATTTCATCCTGAAATAATTTTTCCAAAATATTATACCCAAAATATCTCAGGGAAACTGTCAACGACCTAAACTTCACAAAAAGTATTTCCTTTACCAACACTGAGCTACCCAAATAGGACCACGTCATAACATGGCCCTGAACATTATTGTAAATGTCTTGGGATAGAGAATCCTCATCGTACTTGTGGATAACGGCTTCACTTTGAATGTGTGCCCACTAAGGACTTCTAGATGTCTGGGAATTAAAACTGAAGATATCACTCCTACGACTCAGGATGTGAGAACCTATGATAATACCAATCGAGAAGTAATATGGTCCATAAAACTTAGCCTTGGAATTATCCCTCTTGACAGAATAACCGAGTTTCAAGTGATAGATATACTTGTCTCCTTTAACCTCCTACAAGGAAGGTCGTGGCTCCGCAAGATCAGCATAACTACTCCATCATTTCATCGGAAACTAAAATTATTATGTGAATGGAACTTGATCATAGTTTGCAGAGACTCTAGCCTACTCAAATGGGAAGGACATAACACTCTTTTCCTCAAAATCCAGCATGTAAGTGGGGATATGTATATTAGCAATTTTTAGCTAGACCCTCAAATATAGACTCTCTCAACAGACATGAAGTAAAAGATCCCACCACTGTACTGCAAATGTGGGTGGTGTAATGTTACCCACATGATGAAAATAATGAAGTTCATTTTAGGATTGGGGCTCGGGATAAATCAGTAAGGAATCAGTAAACCCATCATGGTACCACAACAATCTATCACTCAGGGGCTAGGATACAAATAAAAAAATCTTGTCTCTAGAGCACCAAAAGTAAGGAAGTTAGAATTCAAAAATCCAGGGGATACATACGCAAATAGTGTATCCATCCACAACGGGTAATTCATTAAGGCAGGGGACGACTTTTCCCTTTTCTAAGGATTTTTAGAATTGTGGATAGAGGCTAACATAAGAAAATGAATGTCAGTATGGAATATTTTCTTAGAGGACCATCCCTCATGATATAAGAGGAAGTACACAAGATGGTGGACCTGATTAGAAAGCTAGAAACCCCCTACCATCTAGGGTCCTCTCGAGGATCTGAGAAACACTGAAATGTTCAAAAAAATAATGGAAGAGAGTAACTTGACCTTCTACGACCTTCCAGAGATTGAGAAAATTTTGAAGATGAAACCGCCTACATGCTCTAGCAAGAGCCCTCAGCTACTGTATGTAACCTCCCTTTTGAGGATAATGATATTACGGCCAACTACTTTGATGTTCTTGATCATGTTAACCCATTTGCCGATGAAATAAAATTTAACTTTGTGTATCCTTGTCTATAAAACATTGATGATAATAAATGTGAAAATCAAAGTAATAAACTAAATTTACGTAATGAAGAACTAAAAGACCACCTAAAAGAGCTTAATAATAAACAAACTAATCGAATGCAACCCACCGATGAAATGATAATGGTTAACTTAGAATCTTTTGACGAGATAAAGAAATCAAAATTGATTTTTCTTTAGATAATCTAAAAAGGTTCTCACTCATATAAATCCTCAAAGAATGCATCGACGTCTTCTCTTGGTATTATGATGATATGCCAGGAATCGATCCCGATATTGCTGTTCACCACATACCTACATATCCACTAGCTAAGATCGTCAAGAAAAAAGCTCAGGAAGCTTAGGTGAGAATGGTCTCTCGAGGTCAAAGAAATAATCAAGAAGCAACTCACCATAGGCTTTATAAGGGTAGTTGAATACCCCACATGGTTGGCCAACATTGTATCTGTCCAAAAAAATGGGAGGAAATGCGAGGATGTGTGTCGATTATAAAAATCTAAACAAATCTAATGCCAAAGACGATAACCCGTTATCAAAAATCTATATGATCACATACCATGCTCTAAAATACTTCGTGTATGGCTTATTTGCCTATAATCAAATTAAAATGCATCGAGAGGACTAAGAAAAAATGACTTTCTCTATCCCCTAAGGTAGTTTTTTCTATATAGTAATGTTGTTCGGACTCAAGAACGCCGACGCCACTTACCAACGACGATCTACCACGTTAATGCAAGACATAATCCACAAATAAGTTGAAGTCTATATGGTGGACATGATTATCAAATCCAAAATATGGGAAATACAGGTTCCACTAGAAAGAAAGTTCTTTGAAAAACTGCAAAGGAACCAAATGCGTCTGAACCTACAAAAGTGAGTCTTCAGAGTCACCAAGGAGAATTATTGGAACATCTTATCAGCGAAAAGGGAATCAAAATGGAACCGATTAAGGTTAAGGCCATCCTAGAAATTCCACCATCGTGCATTAAGAAAGAACATAGGAGATTACTAGGGAGGCTAAAGTATATTAGTAGGGTTATATCTAAGATCACCTCCATATACGAGCCACTTTTGAAGCTACTCCATAAAGACTCCACCCACATATAGAACTCCTCTTTCCAAGAAGCCTTCGATGAAATTAAAAAGTTCCTGACCACCCCGTCCGTATTGGCTCCACGATAACCCGTGATGATACCATATGAATGCTTAAATTTGTAGAGTTCAAGCTAGCTATCCACATCAATGGAGTATAAAATTGCATGAACACATTAATATAAACAAGCAAGATAGGGATAAGGGCATAAAGGAGACACAAGATACAAGTGGTTCAGTTTGATAGCCTACTCCACTGTGTAGGAATGGTAAAGTTTTCACTATGAATTAGGCTCTAATGGCCTAAGGATTATAACTCTCAATATTTTTCTCTCTACTATAATTTGTATAGATTTTAGCTAGGGTTTTTCTTCATCGATCCATTAAAATGAAGAAGATGAAGTGTGTATATATAGTCTTGGGGGTGCACAGTGAGCCCCCTATTCATGCAACATGAGTGTATGAGGTAAGTAGTCTAATAGGAGTCCAACACATGTCTAGCACATGCTCGATCAATGATGATAAAATATTTCCTCACGTACTATTAAGATATGTTAAAACTGCATGCCCACGTGGATTGACCATGCCTAAATCCTTCGTGCCATACATTGCGTAGATGCCGTCCAAGGTGGTCCGAGAATGGTCGAGATCATCATAGAGGACCTTCCATGTAAGAAATTATGAAGTTAAGCCAAAGTTTAGTCAGAGCAATCTTTACTGGCTGATAATGTGGTCTCGTCTTAATAAGGCTAAGACTATTGAGGACATCCTTTACTATGCAGAAGGATGAGTAGTGTCAATCGGACCGAGTTGAGTCTGTCTGGGTACAAGACCACACTTATGTATATCAATTAGCCCTAGCCCTTATTTATTAATATGAGTGGAAGGCTATGGGGTATGATTGGATGACCCCTATGAGGACGAGACCCCCTGATGTCTATGGTGGCTTTTAGGACGTGTACCTATTTGGCTGAGGTTAGGGGTGTCTTTTCAGAGTCCAAAGCAAGAACATCTTTAAAGTGTCTTTGGTTGGACACTTGTCATCACTTGTGTGTCTTGGCGTGTTAGCCACGATAGGGCGGCTGCAGGCCTATCTTGGGTAGAGTTCCCAAATGATGACTTAATGGGAAATTGCGTGTAATGATTAAGGGGTTTAAACCCCCCCTAAAATTTCACTTTCTCTTTTTTTTCCAAACATTTCTCACTTCAACCATTTTCTTCTGTAATTAAATCTCGAGATTTTCACTTTCTCTTCTCAAATCAAGGTTTTCCAGTAATATTTAAGGCTTCTTTCATTCCCAGGTTTTCATCCCAACTCAGGTTAGCTTTCATTCTTTTTTTTTCTAGCACGTTTTTTATTTTTTTTTTAGTTTTCGTCTTTTGGTGGACTTCTATACTTTTCGGCAGCTACTAGGGTGGTTATAGGGTTATTTTTAAGAGGTTTTGTGGTGTCACTATGACCTTTAGGAGGTTAGGACTATTTTGCCCAAGTTTTTTGGCATAATGTGCCTTCGACGTCGACTGTTAGGTTTCCTGGTGAACCATCGGTCACCTTCTTTGGTGAGCCAAGCTTTGGTGTTCTTAGTGTTCTTACCATAAAACTTTTGAGTTCCCCCTTTTTGATCTTCACGTCAAACTTAGTCAACCATATAATCTGTTTGAATGTTAAAAACCTTAATGAGTTAGCTGACCGATTCCCACGCTTAGGGAAATAAACTTTAAGGAGATACATAGGTGTGAAGCCGAGGCTGAGGCTAAGCGTAAGTTCGAAGCTTACCCTACACTTCCCATTCATCCAATCCCTTTGGTTGTGATACATCCGCCTATTGCTGAAATCAATGATTCAATGTCTAAAACATCGGCTTCGAATTATCAATCTTTGTCGTCCTCTTCAGGCCAAAGTCCTGTTGCCTCTGATCAAGCCGGGAGAGAAGATATTTTTTAGGAGGAAATGAGGGTTCCCTCTTCACATCTTGAGGAGTCTGAGGCATCAGAGACGTCTAATCACATCGATTCCTCTAATCACGCTGAGTCCTCCAATTACGCTGAGTCCTAAAACTGCGCTGACCCTTATGTCCAAAAGATTTCTGATTCTAATGAACCAAGGGTGGAGGTTGAATTCCATCCCCCACCTATGTCTATTCTGATCACGGACATGTCTGATGTCGAGTATGTCAGGAGGTGTCAAGAAGGAGCCTCAACTATTGAGGTTGAGGACGTTTCTTTTGATTTATATGAGGATCCATTTCACACCGGCTATGCCCAAAAATTCTCTAGTACTGTTTATGAAACTAATCTGTTATCGTGGAGGTATATATCCGATATTAAATCTGACGCATATATGTGAGTGCCCATGAGAGATGAGAGGGCCTATGACAGTTGTGATGGTGAATTCATTGTCTATGAACAAATGTTTAAGGTCGGCTTCAGACTTTCCATCGATCCTAATATCCGAGCCATCCACTATGGTCTAGGGTTAGCCCCGACTCAATTATCTCCCAACGCCTAGAGAATCCTTACTGAATTTATCCATTTTTGGCATTTGATTCATAAGGCCGACCTTCCCATCCTAGTATTCAGAGGCTCCTATAACTTCTCGTGTATAAGGGACAACCTGGATACTATCATCTCGTAACTAGGAACACCACCAAAAAAGTTATTCGCATTAATAAAATTCTAATCATCATTAGAAGCCCCGATATTTCTTCATCTCAAGTGGATGGGAGTTTGATGCCAACACCCCTAATAACGCCTCTACACCAAGAGTGCCTCCGAGATGGGAAAAGGCTCCCATGTCATACATGATTGACCCCCGCGTTGGCATAGATGATAATGACAAAATTGACAAACTTCAATCCAAGGGGGTGATGACGGGCTTATTGAGTTTGAAAGAATGATGAATCCCAAGTACCTGAAAAAGGCGGGTCTAAGGATTGACCCTCTGTCAGAGCTATGTAAGTAAAAATTTTCTTATCTGTAGTGTCGTCTTTGGATATTTTTTACTAGTATTAACCTCCTCTATTTGATGCAGGTCATCCATCTAACACCTAAAAGGAAATTTAGAACATGTTTACCCCTAGCCTCCTCAATGCCTTAAATAAAATGGGCAAGAAGCCCTCATCTACGACTATGACAAAGAAATCTACCACGGGCGGCCCTAGTCCGGCCGAGCACTCTCAAAAAAGAAAAGATCTGACAGGTGATGGATCCATTCCCCTACTTCTCCAAAGAAGTCCAAGGGGATCACCAACCCAGCTAGATAAAAGTCATCTCAGACTATTCCAATTTCATCTGATGCCACTTTATTGGCTTATCTTGCCAAGTTGACCATAACCAATTATTCTCTCATCGGTGACCTAAAAATGTCCACGGCTTCTGTGACATCCATAATGCCTTAGCCAATAGGCCTTTTTTTACAGTCCATGGATACCTTTTATCTCTGTGACTTTAACCTTCACAAAGCCACTCAGGTAGCTATCTAATTTACTCACTTGTCTATTAATAAAACTATATAAGTGTTGTATCATATTAAATTATTTTCTTTTATTCTTTGTAGTCTCTACTGACCATTGTGAAGGTTAGTGAATGGGTGTCTGAGAAGCTCCCATAGATACAGTAGGCCGAGAGGCCATTCAGGCTGAGAAGCACCTGAAGGAAAAGTTGAAAGTCAAAGACACCAACCATAAGAAGGCCATAGTTTCCTTGAAGAAAGAGCACTCAGACTCTCCTTATGCATTGAAGAAGGATCATGATGTGTCTCTTCAGGTGCTATCTCCTATGCATGAGGTTGAGAAGGCTGACGTTGTTGAGCAGAGAAAGGCTAAGGTTGTGGAAGCCTTCGACCTTTGACAAGTTTACTGGATACATCTGCCAGTACCTAGAGAGGGGTGCAAGGATAGCCTGCAATTGGGCCGTCCTTAAATTTATCGATGTACTGGGCCATCTACAAAAGGATCTTAAAGTTCCTGGCTTGGTCGATTCTTTAATTACCACCACACTGGACAATGTTGAGATCGCGCCTATAATCAAGACCACCGTGCAGACGATGAATGATGGAGCCGAAGACTCAAGGGTCGTTGATGATGCTCAAATTGAGTAGGCAACTAATCTGAGTGGAGAAGTCGAGGTTGCTAGTGTCATCCATCCTGAAGCCGAGCCAACATCATTGGGTGTTCGTCTATGGCCCATGACCCTTTTATAGTGTATTTGAACATTTTTTATGAAGCTTATTTGTAATATGTTAACCCTTTTCTTTCCTTTAACATTTCTGTATCATAACTTTAGCATTGATATCTACTGACGGTTAAATGCCAAATTTTTACTGATGTTAATGTCATTACAATATATTCTGCCAAGCCTTGTATCGTCTTATTAATATTACTCTGCACCATTGTTGGTTGTCGAAACTTATGAATATGTTTATATTGAGCCGATGAGTATTTTTTAAGTTTTATTATTGAATGAAATGAAATGTAATTACGTATTCTCTCATAGTTGTTGAGGGTGTGAGGATGATACTTATCCCTTAAGACAACCTCATATCTCCGAGAGAGTTATGACTTTTTGGTTCACCGCCTAGTGATATCTAAGTAAGTAACAATAATGAAATGATTTTTAACTTTTTCCACTAAATGAATGACGTTATAAGACTTTTCTCGTAGCTACTGAGAGTGTGAGGACAAGACTTGTATCGTCCACACACCCTCATATCTCTGAGAGAGTTGTGCCTTTTGATCCACCACATAGTGATGTTTAAGTAACCATAATGAAATTTTTTTAAGTTTTCACTAAATGAATGGTGTTAGCATATAAGTTCTCTTTCGTAGTTTTCGAGTGTGTGGACGAGACTTATCTCTTCACACACTGTCATATCTCCGAGGGAGTTGTGAATTTTTATTCACCACGTAGTCATATTCAAGTAACCTTAATGAAACGGTTTTTAAGTATTTTATTTTTCACAAATTAGGTGATGTTATTACAATAATCCCCCCTCGGTGTTATTATGAGTTCATGGAAGAGACGAGTCTCTTCGTGATCTCTCGTATCACCGAGAGTGAGCTAACACTAATTCACCAAACCACGCAACAATATATGAAAAACACAGATATAAAGCAACACATGGATTTCTTCTCATTCATCTTTCATTGGCATACAAATACATTAATTTTTTACTAATAAAGAGTATGATAGTCATACAATATCCAATACAATATCCCAATTTACTGATATTATCTCCTCAGATGGTCGACATTCCAGGGATTTAAGAAGGGTTATCCCTCTAAATTCTCCAACCTGTAGGTCCTTGGGATGACTTTTTCTGTAACTCGATACGGTCCATGCCAATTTGAATGCAGTTTGTTCGACTTCTGCCAAACTTTCTTCAAAACCATATCTCCCAAGGCTATCGGCCTCACTTTTACCCTCTTATTGTAGAACATGGAGACTCTCTGCTGGTAAGCGAATTGTCGTATTTCAGCATCCTCTAGTCTTTCCTCAATCAGATCAAGATCAAGTCTTCTCTCATCCTCATTTACCTATGGATCATAGATTTTTACTTTGTGATTGGGGAGCCTAGGTTAGGTAGGAATAACTGCTTCAGATCCAATGGCTAACATGAATGGCGTTCCACCTATAAGTGTTCTCTTGGTCGTCTTGTAAGCGCATAGGACCCCATACAACTCTTTAGTCCACAAACCCTTGGCACCTTCTTGTTTCATTTATATCCTATCAAGTATCATCCGGTTCTTGACCTCAGTCTGGCCGTTGGCTTGAGGTCGACCTGGAGATGAGAAGAATTGTTTGATGTCAACCCTTTCACTGTAGGCTTCTGGAAAGACCTAAGAGTCACTAGAAAGAACCAAAGGGTACTTGCTAATGCGTATTAGGTTATTTAAAAATTCTTCAACTCTTTTAAATCTTTAATACAAAATCTATTATAAATTAAAAGTGAGAAAACACTCATGCACACTAGTAAGTAAAAGATGGTGATGCTAGATGTAAAGAATAATTACCTTTAATAATGAGATGAGGAAAAGTAGAGTGTGACACAATATTTGTTCTCGAGGAACCCACCATGGTGGTAAATCTTGTGTCCCTAGTCCCAGGACAACACAGACACCCAAGTCCACTATTACCGATTACAAGTTACAGATTACATTCCTTCAAGTCCAAAATGAATTAAACTAAGCAAATAAAAACCCATACACCCAACCTAGTCTAAAAAACCCAACTTTACTGAAAATCAGTCAACCCAATAACACCCCGGTAATAGTGACTGACACTTACTCACAACACATGCAACACTAATACCAAAGTTTAGATAAAGAATTCAGCAATCCAGTGTAAATGAAATAGTTGGGCCAATACAATACCAGTACACCCAGGCATAAACTAATCAATCCCACAATACTAAATCTAACTAAACAACCCAGGTAGTGAAAGCGTGAGACACACACAAACTACACACTTAAACCCGAGACCCCGTGTAGATGTGCAAAACATATATAATAATAAAGTTCATTTTAAATCAAAACAACGAAATAATCTTATTAAGTAAAATAGACCAAACAACCAAGGTTAAGTCTATTTTAATTGACAAGACAAATTACCAATCAGTCACTAAGTGAAAGGTAAGACAATATAGAATTAATCGGTACTAAAATAATGATTAAATATTAATTCCTAAGATTGAATAAATCTTCCTTAATAATTAATACTCAAGTAAAGATTAATCCTAACACAAATTTAGTTGGCGCAAATGACCACAAATGAAATAGGAAATAAATTTCAACAATTGTGTCGCGCAACTAAAATAAAAATTAACCTAACACCAAATAGAATATTAATCAATTTAAAGAGGTGTTATGTTAAAATATTAAGTCCAAGTAAAATGAGCAAAAGATAAATATATGTAGCACTTAGCTCATATAAATTAGGACTTAATTAAAATCAATAAAAGAAAGTTACAAAAATTAAATTCCGATTTTAGTTTAAACAGATACTAGAACAAGGTTTGGATAAAAAAAGTCATACACACATAAACACCACCTAAGTATAAAAGAATACAACAAAAAATATTCAACTTAGGCAATAAAAAGTGTATGAGTCAATTGGTCAAATCCAAGTCAAATGAGTGCGAGATAAAGAGTGTAGCACTCGACTCACTAAAATAGGATGGGTTTCACTAAAATGAAATTTAAACAAAGATTATTATGATTTAAAGAACACACACTAATTAAACCCAACTAAATAAAGTGAACACACAAAAGTTTAACTTAGAGGGTGTAACTAGTTAGAGTAAAAAATAAGATTATCTTTATCTCCAAAATAAATCAAATCAGATTTTAATAAATAAAATGGAAATGTGTGACACAAAAAAAATCTAGATAACAAAGTATCCACACAATAAATTTGGTATAGATAAATCAAACCAATAAAGCACCCAACTTGTTAGGATTAGATAACAAGTGCACACACACACACTAAAACGGGTGTAAATAAATTCTCAACAACAAACACCCACAAATAGATCCAAGATCTAAAAGGTCTACTAAATTTCAGTTCAAACAAATTTTAGTCCAAAATAAAATTTCAGTTCAAATAAAATTTTAGTCCAAAGAAATTTTTGTCCAAAAAGAATATTTAGCCCAACAAAAATTTTAGTCCAAATATTTCGTACAAAAAAAATCTTTAAGTTAAAACAAATAGATATTACAAAATGGTCCGAACAGTACACAATATTTGGGATAAAAAAAATGAGAACTCTTCAAAGTGTCAAAACCCAATCAGATTAAATTTTTCAAAAAAATTTGATCTACAAATTTTATATCCAACCAACAGTATATATATATATATCGGTATGTATATAAGTATGTAAATGCAGATTCGTATATATTTATAGTGTATATATATATATATATATATATATATATATATAGACACACACACACACATATATATATATATGTGTGTGTGTGTGTGTGTGTGTATGTGTGTGTGTGTGTGTGTGTATATGTGTGTGTGTGTGTGTATATACACACACACACACACACACACACATATATATATATATATATATATATATATATATATATATATATATATATATATATATATATATATATATATATAAAAGAGGACAAAGAGAGTTACCTCAAAAATAATCGTCGGAAAGCACACCGGATCTGAAACGGAAAGAGCACCGAATCTGAATCGGTCCGCTGCCAAAAAAAGAAGGCCGGAACAATAGGTTGGATTTGAACCAAAACTAAATCCTAATACACCCAAATCCGGATCTGCAACTGGACTAAATCGATTAAAAAAACGCAGCTGCCGGAAACTAGTGACGCCGGAAACAAGTACCAATAATGACACCGAAAAAAATGATCTTAAATCGGAACTGCCGAACCGAAAAACCGGATAAAGAAAACCGAAACCGAACCAAAGTGAAACCCCCTCAAAAAATCGAACTCCACACAAGAGCTCAAATAAAAAAAACTAGCAAAAGAGAGAGAGAGCATATTCGGGAGTAAAAAAAATGAGGGAGAGAGAGAGAACTTTCGGCGGCTATGTAGAGAGAAAAGAGAGAAATGAAAAATGAAACCCTAAAACATCTCAAGCCTTAAAATAGCTTATAAGGCCCAAACAAATAAAGGGCAAAATCGTTAATTACCAGAAAAAACAACGGTTCTTTTTATTTTAACAAAAATGATGCCAAATTTATTTTGAGTTAAAATGTTTGAATAAGTAAAAAAAAGATATATTTAATTAATACGATTATTTAACACTTAAGACAAACACTCAAACCTCATAAAATAAATTAAAAAATAGTTTTATAAGGTCCACAAAAAATTAATACTCATAAAAAAATACCAATGATACTACAAAGGTATGTAACTCAAAAAAAAATTATTATGAGCATCAATTGTATTTTATATATCAAGTCAAATGAGATAAGAGACTTTCAATATATAATAAAATTTAAATTCAAAGAGAATATAAAAACTCACTCATGAGAAATAAAATAAATAGAAGTAGTATGATGCCCAAAATAATTTGACACTACACAAAAATTATTTTGTCAAAAAGGTAATTTATATACTAAATCAATC
Organism: Sambucus nigra; assembly: GCA_949130495.1. Classification (NCBI taxonomy): domain Eukaryota; kingdom Viridiplantae; phylum Streptophyta; class Magnoliopsida; order Dipsacales; family Adoxaceae; genus Sambucus; species Sambucus nigra. The sequence goes on from OX422215.1 coordinate 148,885,986, forward strand.
TAGAAAAAAATGATTTAAGATATAAAAAATAGATTTGAATAATAATAAAAAATGCAGGAGCATATAAATAAAAATTATTTGTCTCAAGATTGAGCCAACACAAGAAGAATAAGATTTTCAATCTCCCCCTTTGGCCAATATTGAGACAAACAAAACCGAGACTCAAAAACAAGAAATGACACAAAAATAGAAATACAAAACTCAACTATACACATGAGTCTTAAAAACAAAAGATTACATAATTCTACTAACAACATTCAATCCTAAACAAAATAGAAATGTACATAACTCAACTAACAACAAGACATCCTAAAAGACTAAAAAAATTGTAAAATACAATACCAGAAGAGTCTCAAATTCTCCCCTTGTTTGTCTCAAAGGGACAAAGGGTAGGGAAGAATCCTACAAAACAAAAGTTAGTATGACATAAATATGCAAATAAAAGTACTAACAAACAAACTAAAACAAACTACAAGAAACTAGTTTGAAATTTTGGTACATCCTAAGTCATCTTTCTTAACCAACTTCGATTTGACATTAGGAGTAATTGTCTTAAATGGGGCAAAATTAACATGAGTTTGAGAATAATTCTTAACAACATTTGACTTGAAATGGATCCTGGATAAATTTTTAACACCATTTTGTTGTCTACTTAAATGCATATGACAAAATTGTCCTAAATGACCCGTTTTAAGACAAAAGTTACAATAACATATATGCCTAGCTTGGGATTTAACATTATCATGAAATCTCACATGTTTAACATATGCAGATTTTCTAGTTAAATTCAAACGCTCAAAATAGAATTGTTTTAAATGTCTAGATTGGGAACAAAAGTCACACCAAAAAGTCTTGTTATCAACACATTTAACATTATTACAAGACTTGGTGGACAGTTTTCTAAAATCAGAATGTCTATTTGGCTTTAAATTAAGTCTTTCATGACAAAACTGCTCTAAATGCACCATTTTAGAACAAAAGTTACACCTAAAAACAGGTTTTTCAGCATGTTTAATTTTATCAAATTGACCATTTTTGCCCGAAACAGCTTGATTCTACATTAATTTCTTAAAATAAAATTTTTCAATATGGTCAGTTTTAGAACAAAAACTGCATTTCAGCATAGGTTTGGCAGTTTTAACATTTCTCTTATTTTCAGTTTTTTTAAAAATGCCTATATTTGCATTGTTTTGCTCAAGTCTCTTATAGCAGAATTTTTCAATATGTCCATTTTTTGAGCAAAAATTACATTTAAGAGCAGGCTTTGCAGTTTTGAAATTCCCAACATTTTGAATTTGCCTAAATTTGCCTAAATCAGATTTATCTTGTCCTAATTTCTTAAAATAAAATTTTTCGAAGTGACCATTCTTATAACAAAACTACACTGAAAAGTAGGTTTAACAAATTGATTATTTCCAACTTTTTGAGTTTGCCTAAAATTGCCTAAATCAAAATTATTCTGCCCTAGAATTTTTCCAAATGCCCAGTTTTGTGGCAATAAGTACATTCTAAAACAGATTTACCACTTGAAGAACATCCTTCATTTTCAAAATGTTTATAAGACAACTTAATTTCATTTGAATCAGGAAATTGTTCCTTAGAATTTATAAAATTGGTAACATCAAATTCTTTTCCTTCAAAACCAAGCCCTTTAGTAGGAACAAAATCAGAATAAGAGTTCGTTGGATCATAACATGTATTTCATTAATAATTTTGATGGTATACCCGGCATTCCAATAACTCTTTAACTTTTTTGAAGTGATATCTAGTTCCTTTTTACATTCATCAAATTTAATCAAAACGGCCTTTAGTTTAACTTGAGATTCATCAAATTTATACAAAACTTCCTTATTATTAGTTTCAAGAGAATGATTAAGTTCGGTTAACATGATAATCCTTTTCTCTAAAAACGAAACATCATTTTCAAGTTCATCTATACGAAATTCAGATTCTTCGGACATTAACTTGATTTGATTACTTAAAATGACATTTTTAGCCATCAATCTAGAATTGATTTGGCCTAAATCAGTGCATTCCTCAATTGTGTTATCAATGGAAATATTATCAACACAACTATCTAAATTCGTACCCACGCACCCTTTTAAAACGATAGAATAATCTACATTTTCAGATTCATCAACATGACCAAAAATATCATCAACATTAGATATAGAAGCTGTGAATGTAGGGTGACATGGAGTAGGTGAGGTACGACATAAAATCACTTTGTCTAAATCAGAATTATTTGCACATAAATCAGAATCATCAGAACTAGTAGATAAGCAATAATTAATGTTCTCGGATATAAAGACAACACGCGAGGTAAAAGCAACTAAATTAGCACAACTAGTATCGCTATCACAATAGAGATATCATCGCATAAACTAGATAAATGGGTAGAAGATAGTGAAATGTCCCAAGCATCTAAAGATGTAATGCAAGATGAAATATCTTTAACTTCGGTTGTACCCTTCGCTTGGCAAATGGCATTCGGTTTTAATGTCAAATTGTGAATAAGACTTTGATTCGCTAAAACATTCATAAAGGGATTTTCTAGAATAAAAATCAGCATCACCATATAAGTTTCCCATATTAAAAAATAGATTTTAAATGATATAAAATATAGATTTTAAAAAGGGTTCAGGATCTCTGCCGAATAAAAACTTTTATAAAGTGAATCCTGAAGCTCTGATACCACTTGAAAAGACCTAAGGGTCACTAGAAAGAACCAAAGGGTACTTGCTAATGCCTATTAGGTTATTTAAAAATTCTCTAACTCTTTTAAATCTTTAATACAAAATCTATTATAAATTAAAAGTGAGAAAACACTCATTCACACTAGTAAGTAAAATGTGGTGATGCTAGATGTAAAGAATAATTCTCTTTAAAAATGAGATGAGGAAAAGTAGAGTGTGACACAATATTTGTTCTCGAGGAACCCACCGTGGTGGTAAACCCCGTGTCCCTAGTCACATGACAACACACACAGCCAAGTCCACTATTGCCGATTACAAATTACAAATTACAGTCCTCCAAGTCTAAAATGAATTAAACTAAGCAAATAAAAACTCGTACACCCAGCCTAGTCTAAAACAACCCAACTTGACTGAAAATTAGTCAACCCAATAACACCCTGGTAATAGTGACTAACACTCACTCACAACACATGCAACACTAATACCAAAGTTTAGATAAAGAATTCAGTAATCCAGTGTAAATGAAATACAATAACAGTACACCCAGGCACAAACTAATCAACCCCACAATACTAAATCTAAATAAACAACCCAGGTAGTGAAAGCGTGAGACACACACAACTACACACTCAAACTCTAGACCCCGTGTAGATGTGCAAAACATATATAATAATAAAGTTTATTTTAAATCAAAACAACAAAATAATCTTGTTAAGTAAAGTAGACCAAACAACCAAGGTTAAGTCTATTTTAATTGATAAGATAGATTACCAATCGGTGAATAAGTGAAAGGTAAGACAATATAGAATTAATTGGTACTAAAAGAATGAGTAAATATTAAGTCCCGAGATTGAATAAATCTTCCTTAATAATTAATACTCAAGTAAAGATTAATCCTAAAACAAATTTAGTTGGCGCAAATGACCACAAATAAAATAGGAAATAAATTTCAACAATTGTGTCGCGCAACTAAAATAAAAATTAACCTAACACAAAATAGAATATTAATCAATTTAAAGAGGTGTCATGTTAAAATATTAAGTCCAAGTAAAATGAGCAAAAGATAAATATATGTAGAACTTAGCTCATATAAATTAGGACTTAATTAAAATCGATAAAAGAAAGTTACAAAAATTAAATTCCAATTTTAGTTTAAACCAATACTAGAACAAGGTTTGGATAAAAAAACTCATACACACATAAACACCACCTAAGTATAAAAGAATACAACAAGAAGTATTCAACTTAGGCAATAAAAAGTGTATGAGTCAATTGGTCAAATCCAAGTCAAATTAGTGTGAGATAAAGAGTGTAGCACTCGACTCACTAAAATAGGATGGGTTTCACTAAAATAAAATTTAAACAAAGATTATTATGATTTAAAGAACACACACTAATTAAACCCAACTAAATTGAGTGAACACACAAAAGTTCAACTTAGAGGGTGTAACTAGGTAGAGTAAAAAATTAGATTATCTTTATCTCCAAAATAAATCAAATCAGATTTTAATAAATAAAATGCAAATGTGTGACACAAAAAAATCTAGATAACAAAGTGTCCACACAATAAATTTGGTGTAGATAAATCAAACCAACAAAGCACCCAACTTGTTAGGACGAGATAACAAGTGCACACACACACACACACACACTAAAATGGGTGTTAATAAATTCTCAACAACAAACACCAACAAATAGATCCAAGATCTAAAAGGTCTACTAAATTTTAGTTCAAACAAATTTTAGTCCAAAATAAAATTTCAGTTCAAATAAAATTTTAGTCTGAAGAAATTTTTGTCCAAAAAGAATATTTAGCGCAACAAAAATTTTAGTCCAAATATTTCGTAAAAAAAAAATCTTTAAGTTAAAACAAATAGATATTACAAAATGGTCCGAACAGTACACAATATTTGGGATAAAAAAATGACAACTCTTCAAAGTGTCAAAACCCAATCAAATTAAATTTTTCAAAAAAATTTGATCTACAAATTTTATATCCAACCAATAGTATATATATATATATATATATATATATATATCGGTATGTATATAAGTATGTAAATGCAGATTCGTATATATTTATAGTGTGTGTATATATATATATATATATATATATATATATAGAGAGAGAGAGAGAGAGATAGATGTATATGTATATAAGTATATAGATAAAAGGGGACCAAGAGAGTTACCTAAAAAATAATCGCCGAAAAGCACACCGGATCTGAACCGAAAAGAGCACCGAATCTGAATCGGTCCGCTGCCAAAAAAAGAAGGCCGGAACAATAGGCCAAATCTGAACAAAATCCGAACACACCCAAAGCCGAATCTGCAACCGGACTAAACCGATAAAAAAAAACGCAGCTGCCGAAAACCAGTGATGCCGGAAACAAGTACCAATAATGACACCGGAAAAAAAAATGATCTTAAACCGGAACCCCCAAACCGGAAAACCGGATAAAGCAAACCAGAACCAAACCAAATTGAAACCCTCTCAAAAAACCGAACTCAACACAAGAGCTTAAATAAAAAAAACTAGCGAAAGAGAGAGAGTGCAAATTCGACCATAAAAAAATGAAGGAGAGAGAGAGCTTTCGGCGGCTGTGTAGAGAGAAAAGAGAGAAATGAAAAATGAAACCCTAAAACATCTCAAGCCCCAAAATAACTTATAAGGCCCAAACCAATAAAGGGCAAAATCGTTAATTGCCAAAAAAAACAACGGCTCTTTTTATTTTAGCAAAAATGATGTCAAATTTATTTTGAGTTAAAATGTTTGATTAATTAAACAATATATATATTTTATTAACATGATTAATTTACACTTAAGCCAAACACTCAAACCTCATAAAATAAATTTAAAAATAGTTTTATAAGGTCCACAAAAAAATAATACTCATAAAAAAAATACAAATGATACTACAAAGGTATGTAACTCAAAAATAATATATTATGAGCATAAATTGTATTTTATATATCAAGTCAAATGAGACAAAAGACTTTCAATATATAAAAAAATTTAAATTCAAAGAGAATATAAAAACTCACTCTAGAGAAATAAAATAAATAGAAGTAGTATGATACCCAAAATAATTTGACACTGCACAAAAATTATTTTATCAAAAAGTAAATTTATATACTAAATCAATCTAGAAAAATATGATTTAAGATATAAAAAATAGATTTGAATAATAATAAAAAATGTAGGAGCATATAAATAAAAATTATTTGTCTCAAGATTGAGCCAACACAAGAGGAATGAGATTTTCAGCTTCCAATGATTTATTTTTATATTGTTTACCATTATTTGATATGAGTGTGTGAGGTAGGCCATATCTACAGATGATATTTCTCTAAATGAAGTTGAAAGTTTTAACTTCAGTAACGGAGATCATAGCCTCAGCCACTACCCATTTGGAAAAATAATCAATGGCCACAATCGGATACTGGTAACCATAGGTTGCCTTAACAAATGGACCAATAAGGTCAATTCCTCATATTGTGAATGGACACGGTGCTGTAATGGACGAGAGTGGTTGGTGAGGGATACTTGAGAACCCCTGACAACTATCGCACATCTTTACATACTCAACTTCATCTTTTGCAAGTGTTAACCACCAGTATCCCTGGGTAATAATTCTTTTAGCTAATGACCGTCCACTGATATAACTTGCACACGATCCCTCGTGAATGTCTTGTAGGATATATTATCAACCCGACACCACTGCCTCTTTCACAAGATGAGCCATCAATGAATATGATCCATATAGGACCTTACTCTGAGATAGGCCTTTCACCCAAGGTCCCATTTCAAAACTAAAAATCTTTCTCGGTCACTACAAGGCTTTGCTGGTCTCTAGTATCGGTCTCGGCCACTGTTGGACTTTCTAAGACTTCCTCTGGCATAACTTCTAGTTCCACCACTTCTTCAATGCCATCATTGTCGGTCTCGGACCAAGTGAATTCTGCCATAAAATTTTCTAGGGCTTTCCCCTTAGTTGCAGTCCTAGGCTGATAGATGATGTCGAACCCACTTAACTTGATTGACCAAGCCATCAACCTACCCAATTTTTGGGGTTTATGGATGATATACCTCAAGGGAGTATCGGTGAGCACCACCATCGTGTGATATTGGAAGTACAACTTCATCTTCCTTAAATCATGTATTAGTGCATGTGCCAACTTCTCCATTCTAGGATACTTTAACTCACCCCTATGTAAGTCCTTGCTGTTGAAATAAATTAGCTTCTGGACACCTTCATCATCACTTACTATAAATGCACTGATGGCAACTCTCATACAACCAAATATAAAAATAATTCCTCCCCTTGAATTGACTTAGACAATAAAAAATTGGGATCCCAAATAAGTTTTTGTAACAACCCGCCTAATGGGATACCGGGCGATCAATCCTATATCAAATTAAAACAGGAGTCACATATGGATCATCCTTAGCATCACTGCCGAAAATCCATTTAATTACTAATATCCTATTAGGCGAGCGTTAAAAACTTTTACTTAACTACTCTTTTTACGATTAAAATAAAACATCCACAAGTTAATGCGTAAATGAAACTGAAATGAAATAAAATAACCGAACACTCGATCAAAATATACAACCATATCGAATGCTGTACTGAAAGAATAAATAAATGCAATTGAGCCATTGGCTCGAATGTTTATACAGTACCTCCTATCTAAAGTACAAGGATGGAAGCGGCTATCAAAAACTTGCACACATCCACAGCTGCTGCAGCTGACGTCTGACTCGAAGGAATTGTCATCCAGGCATCCCTGTGTCTTGACACCTATGTATATATATATAATATAGCAAGAAAGGAAAAGTAGATAAACGGGTCAGAGCCCGAGTTTTTGAAAATATTTTTCAAGTGCATAAATGCCTTATTATTTTGAAAAAGGTTTTATCTCATATTTAAGTTTGGTATCGCACTCCCATGAGATACCCCTCACCTCTCCGCTAATAGTGCACTCCTAGCGCATCTATCTAGAACATTCTAGTCAAGCTACCCAGCTAAACTAGTCTATCACCCCACCACTATCTACCCTAGATAGTCCAACTAATGTACTAAGGGCTAAGCTTTACCCCAGTCTCAACGCTATGCCATGTTCGTGCGTGGGGTGTCTCGCAAAGCGAAATCCAAACAAGGAACCCCCCCGATACACTACTATGCGGCACGGTCGATAGTCGAGATTCGCCAGTCCCTAAGTACAGAAAGATATATAATAATATATATACCATAAGAATTAATAATATAAGAGCACTAAGGATTAAACTTCTCCCCAGTCTCAACACACTGCCATATTCGTGCGTGGGGTGTCTCGCGAAGCGAAATCCAAACAAGGAACCCCCCCGATACACTACTATGCGACAAGGTCGATCGTCGGGATCCATTAGACCCTCGGTACTCGATTCATCCATATATACATATTCATATTACAATATACATCCGGATCTATCTCCCGGACTGAGGATTTATATACAAGTATTTATTAATACTTTCATTTTCTCAAAACTTCCCATTTCCCTTTTTATACTCAGGAAATGTAAATATAAAAGCCAATTCATTATCATGAATTGCTTTACCAAATCATATACCTTTTAAAAGCCAGTTTTATTATCATAAAAATGCTTTTCCTTTATATGTCATCCCATTTCCCTTTTTATACTCAGGAAATGTACCCAAAGCCATTTCCATTATCATGAAAATGCTTTGATCAAATCATGCTTCCACATCCCTTCTTCCATCCGGGAGTGTTACCGAAGCCAAACCTTTATCCCATTTCCCTTTTTATACTCAGGAAATGTAAATTAAAGCCAATTTATTATCATAAATTGCTTTAATAAAACTAAGATCGCCCCTCCGGGTTTCCCCACTGAACGCGCCCCTAAATGGCTATCATCTTCCAGGGCCTATCGATACAAGACATACTGGGAACCTACCAACGTCGGGAAGCGGCCATATTGCCTGCGGGAAAGTCAGGACCACACCCGGAATCCCCTAACCAGCGCAGTAATACAAATGCCCATATGTCCTAGGGACTATATCCAACCTGCTCAACAGCCAGGAAGGCTTCACCACAACGCGCGCAACTTCCCTTATGATAGCGATTTAGGGAGGTGTGTAACCATAATTTATCAATTATGAAAATCATTTATCTTTTTCCCATTTTGAAAATATTCATTTTTATATTTTCAAAATCATTTATATCACATCATATATATACATAATCACATAGTATATATATATATACCATATATTCCTACCTGAATATATAAAAATGGCTATATTTGCCAAACCATCTATCGATGACCAATAATCCTAAAAATTCTCTCAAAGAATCATAATCATGCATTCATATATGCATGATACTAAACTCAAACTATTTTCTTACTTTAATAAGTAAAATATATCAAAATCCCATCTATGGATTCATTTGGATATATCCAATTATGCTAATTCACTCTAAGTGAATATACACATATATAAATTCCCAATTCCTCAAGTCCTTTAGGACATAACCCTCCATAATTTCTAATTTGGAAGGGCCTTAAACTTTAAACTCAAAAAGGAGAAATAATCCTAATCTCCAAAATCTTGGACTGAAAACAGGGCACCGGTCGACCGGTCTTAGACCCCCGGTCGACCGCGGGTTGTAAATAAGCCTACGAAACAAAGCAGTAGGCCCTTTCTCCTTGACGCGGTTGACCGGCCATAGGGACGCGGTCGACCGGTCACACCAGGTCCTCAAAACTTTAATTCCTCAATTCCCTTAACCAACAACCCAAATTCATTTTCGGGGTTTCTAAACTATCCCAAAAATTATCCCGAATATCTACGACATTAATTCTAGCCGTAAATTTTCCAATTCCCGATTTGATTTCCGAGTTGATGATTTCAACCCGGAGCTGTCATCTTGTAAAAATCATATCAAATAGTAGAAAATTCAGAAAAATACGCGGTCAGTGCCCACGCGACCGTATCCAAAATATCTACAACTTTTGTGTTTTGGACGAAAGCTAAATCAATTCTTTTCCTGGCCAAAAAGGCCCCCTAAACTGACGGGTTACTATTCATCATCTCCTTCGAGACGATTTCAGCCATTAAAGCTTCTCCCAAGCTTTTGTCGCCTAACCCAATGTCCTACAACCTCAACTAACTACAAATACACATATATTAAGGGTTCTAAACATCCTAGAACCCAAAACCACCAATTAATTTAGGTTAAAACCTAAGTTCCATAAATTGAAATATTATTTGTGGTTTAATTGTTTTAACTCCCAAAAACCCGTTTTATCCACGATAACCCACCCCAAAAGCATTAGGGTTTGTTTATACCAAACTACGGTATGATATATTTATGCAAAAAGATAAATAAAGCAAGTAAACACTTGCCTCGTGGATAAAATCTGACGACCTCGAGTCGAATCCGGCGGAGTTTGGCCCGAATCTCCATTTCTCTCCTCCTCTCTCTCTTCTTTCCTTTCTTTCTCTTTTCTCTCTATTCTCTTCCCTTCTCCCTCTTTAAATAGTAAGAAAAGGGGTTTTAACCCTTAAAACCCAAAAACAACTCGTTTACCCAATTACGAGTTACTTTTACCTCTAAAATTACCCGGAACTCAATTTCGACAATCGGACACTCTTTTCCGACTATCTCGGACATTCCGAGAAACGTGGCGCAGTCGAAATTTCCATCCGAGGTACTTGATCGCAAATCACTATTCCAACCCAAAATAAATAAATGCGAGTTTTCCAATTAAAAATCTTACCTCGTGTCGCTTTACTCAACGACGACATATAATTAAAATATTTCGACCTATATAGTCCCAAAAATAATTACAGCACCCATCGAAAATCACTCAATCCTCAAAAATCCCAAAAAAAATACTATTTAGGAAAATTCCCCAAATTCCAATTTATATCCAATTATGGATTTAATGGTCTCCAAAAGGACGGGTTGTTACACTCCCCCCCTTACAACGGAATTTCGTCCTCGAAATTCAGATACAACCTACACCATCTACCTAGGATCACTCCAAATCCTAATACCTCAAGGGAAACGATACTAACCCAACGGTTCCCAACCATATGCTACACGACTACTGCAATCACGATCGCAAAGTGACTCTTATACGTCACATAATACCCATCATCTATAATGCCTATCGGCATGAATTTCAACCTTATATACTATGCCCATTCTATTTAAGGCGGTATATAAAACCATCTTACCAAGGTGCCCATACACCTTTCTAACTTGTGCATATATGCACATCCGTAGTGAACGTCTGACACGTAACACTCTCTCCGAATAAGGATATCCTTTCCTCGGTGTAGTACTCATCTATGGGTCCTCCCGACCCGCGAAAATTCAATCCTCCTAACCTCGGCGCCACTAACTCTAGAGAACCTACATCCTACTAATGCTACGGTCTAAGCGTTACCCTACCTACGCGAAACGAGTATCCTAAATATGTCCCTAGTGCCCAAGGCCTCTCTCGAATCCCGATATTTGCTCGGTTTCGTGCGTGGGATGTCTCGCCAAGGCGAAATCCAAACAAGGAACCCTCCCGTTACACTACTCCCTCGCGTCATCAGTCATCGAGATGTAACGGCCCAAGGCACACCAGCGAGATGTCCTAAATCCTGCCTACGCTAACCTATGAACGCGTTTCTACTATCTTATCCTTCCGCCCATACGGAAGGAAACCTAACCAATCGAAGGGCCCACTTTCTGTAGAAAGTGTCACGAGCATAATACCCAATTTGTATCTCCTCAAAATTTGCCTTTTCATTAAGGCTGGTTATATTCCTCAACCTAATTTCTCCAAATTTGCCTTCTTATTAAGGCAGGGATATCATCCTCAAATCAAATTCTCTAAGTCCCACTCCACCCAACTACTTGTGGTGAGAGGACCAATTTAGTGCTTTTCCATAGCACAATATCTCCATAAACATATCATCATCACAGGGCTCATAGTCTATAGTGGTTCATCCACACTATAAGACTAACCCGAATCCTTGCATCCTATAACAGCTCTCCACTCCCGACGCCGTTAAGAGTCATGTGTGGAGTGTCTCGCAAAGCGAAATCCAAACAAGGAACCCCTCCACACATTAACCCTTGACTTCGTTGGTTATGTAGTTCTGTCATTTCAACATGCAACCGGGATAATCCTATCCCTAAACAACAAAAGGTGGTCTGAACTCCTAACTCTAACTAAGAGTCACATCACCCAGCGCTCGCACTATTTCTAAGTCCTTGCGCAAACCGGTATTGAGCTAAACCTTACAGCTCAACAATAATCATGTGGGCCTTAAATTATATCTATAAGGTTGCCACATATACCAACCAAATTAAGGAAGCCTCTGCTCATCGAGGTTCCATCATTCCATAAAAATAAAGGTGAACTCAACCTTTATCAAGGTGAGACACCAAAATAACAAACTGTTCCCTCGAGGAACCATGGACACGATAGTCTTGCCATCATTAGCATGTTATCGCTCCGATCAACCAATACATATATATACACCATAATACCATACTCGTATAGACATATAAAAAGAGTATCACAACACACACACACATATATATATATATATATATATATATATAGATATACATATATATACACACTATATCAACACCCGCCTCTATGGCGAATGAAGGAAAAATAAAATTCCGCTATTGCGGAAAACACATAAACACACATGATATTATGTTATCGTGACCGTCATAACTCAAATTACACACACGAGTCTAGGGCTAACTAATACCGCGACTTTATCTAGTCACGCCAAATATACCTCCTCAATTGAGGTAAAACTCATAACAACATCTTCGCCTTTATTCACTGTCGGCCTCTCGCCGAACCTTATGTGAATAACCCAAAACAACATTCTTCTCATTCATGCTGAATCATGGGGACTCACGGTTAGAACTATCTGTAAGATCCCTTTCGAACCCTCAATTTCCACGAGGAATTCGACTTTAGCACCACTCTCTACTTGAGTGGTACTGCGGTAATCCTAACTACCATTATTTAGTAGTCGCCGCCAAAATCCTTAACAATTACCATAAGGAGAGTGAACTCTACTATGGTCCTCATCCCAACCTTCTACCAGCTGCTCCAGCTAAGCCTCACCTCCTGCTGTCATTCAAGCTCCGCACACGATTCAAACGAGCGCGCAAAAGAATTCTATAATCTCATAATATGGCAGGTGAACGAAATCTCACAATAGAAATCAACAATCCTAGTCTTGAGGCTCTATAACAAATGAGAGAAACGCTGAAAGCGTAGTACGTCCGCACAGATTCCTAAGGACACTAGAACCTGATGCTCTGATACCATCTGTAACAACTCACCTAATGGGATACCGGGCGATCACTCCTATATCAAATTAAAACAGGAGTCACATATGGATCATCCTTAGCATCACTGTCGAAAATCCATTTAATTACTAATATCCTATTAGGCGAGCATTAAAAACTTTTACTTAACTACTCTTTTTACGATTAAAATAAAACATCCACAAGTTAATACGTAAATGAAACTGAAATGAAATAAAATAACCGAACACTCGGTCAAAATATATAACCATATCGAATGCTGTACTGAAAGAATAAATAAATGCAATTGAGCCATTGGCTCGAATGTTTATACAGTAACTCCTATCTAGAGTATAAGGATGGAAGCGGCTATCAAAAACTTGCACACATCCACAGCTGCTGCAGCTGACGTCTGACTCGAAGGAATTGTCATCCAGGCGTCCCTGTGTCTGGACACTTATGTATATATATATAATATAGAAAGAAAGGAAAAGTAGATAAACGGGTCAGAGCCCGAGTTTTTGAAAATATTTTGCAAGTGCATAAATGCCTTATTATTTTGAAAAAGGTTTTATCTCATATTTAAGTTTGGTATCGCACTCCCATGAGATACCCCTCACCTCTCCGCTAATAGTGCACTCCTAGCGCATCTATCTAGAACATTCTAGTCAAGCTACCCTGCTAAACTAGTCTATCACCCCACCACTATCTACCCTAGATAGTCCAAGTAATGTACTAAGGGCTAAGCTTCACCCCAGTCTCAACGCTATGCCATGTTCGTGCGTGGGGTGTCTCGCAAAGCGAAATCCAAACAAGGAACCCCCCCGATACACTACTATGCGGCACGGTCGATAGTCGAGATCCGCCAGTCCCTAAGTACAGAAAGATATATAATAATATATATACCATAAGAATTAATAATATAAGAGCACTAAGGATTAAACTTCTCCCCAGTCTCAACACACTGCCATATTCGTGCGTGGGGTGTCTCGCGAAGCGAAATCCAAACAAGGAACCCCCCCGATACACTACTATGCGACAAGGTCGATCGTCGAGATCCATTAGACCCTCGGTACTCGATTCATCCATATATACATATTCATATTACAATATACATCCGGATCTATCTCCCGGACTGAGGATTTATATACAAGTATTTATTAATACTTTTCATTTTCTCAAAACTTCCCATTTCCCTTTTTATACTCAGGAAATGTAAATATAAAAGCCAATTCATTATCATGAATTGCTTTACCAAATCATATACCTTTTAAAAGCCAGTTTTATTATCATAAAAATGCTTTTCCTTTATATGTCATCCCATTTCCCTTTTTATACTCAGGAAATGTACCCAAAGCCATTTCCATTATCATGAAAATGCTTTGATCAAATCATGCTTCCACATCCCTTCTTCCATCCGGGAGTGTTACCGAAGCCAAACCTTTATCCCATTTCCCTTTTTATACTCAGGAAATGTAAATTAAAGCCAATTTATTATCATAAATTGCTTTAATAAAATTAAGACCGCCCCTTCGGGTTTCCCCACTGTACGCGCCCCTAAATGGCTATCATCTTCCAGGGCCTATCTATACAAGACAACCTGGGAACCTACCAACGTCGGGAAGCGGCCATATTTCCTGCGGGAAAGTCAGGACCACACTCGGAATCCCCTAACCAACGCAGTAATACAAATGCCCATATGACCTAGGGACTATATCCAACCTGCTCAACAGCCAGGAAGGCTTCACCACAACGCGCGCAACTTCCCTTATGATAGCGATTTAGGGAGGTGTGTAACCATAATTTATCAATTATGAAAATCATTTATCTTTTTCCCATTTTGAAAATATTCATTTTTATATTTTCAAAATCATTTATATCACATCATATATATACATAATCACATAGTATATATATATACCATATATTCCTACCTGAATATATAAAAATGGCTATATTTGCCAAACCATCTATCGATGACCAATAATCCCAAAGATTCTCTCAAAGAATCATAATCATGCATTCATATATGCATGATACTAAACTCAAACTATTTTCTTACTTTAATAAGTAATATATATCAAAATCCCATCTATGGATTCATTTGGATATATCCAATTATGCTAATTCACTCTAAGTGAATATAAACATATATAAATTCCCAATTCCTCAAGTCCTTTAGGACATAACCCTCCATAATTTCTAATTGGGAAGGGCCTTAAACTTTAAACTCAAAAAGGAGAAATAATCCTAATCTCCAAAATCTTAGGCTGAAAACAGGGCACCGGTCGACCGGTCTTAGACCCCCGGTCGACCGCGGGTTGTAAATAAGCCTACGAAATAAAGCAGTAGGCTCTTTCTCCTTGACGCGGTCGCGGTCGACCGGTCACACCAGATCCTCAAAACTTTAATTCCTCAATTCCCTTAACCAACAACCCAAATTCATTTTCGGGCTTTCTAAACTACCCCAAAAATTATCCCGAACATCTACGACATTAATTCTAGCCGTAAATTTTCCAATTCCCGATTTGATTTCCGAGTTGATGATTTCAACCCGGAGCTGTCATCTTGTAAAAATCATATCAAATCGTAGAAAATTCAGAAAAATACGCGGTTGGCGCCCACATGACCGTATCAAAAAGATCTACAACTTTTGTTTTTTGGCCGAAAGCTAAATCAATTATTTTCCTAGCCAAAAAGGCCCCCTAAAGTGACGGGTTACTATTCATCGTCTCCTTCGAGACGATTTCAGCCATTAAAGCTTCTCCCAAGCTTTTGTCGCCTAACCCAACGTCCTACAACCTCAACTAACTACAAATACACATATATTAAGGGTTCTAAACATCCTAGAACCCAAAACCACCAATTAATTTAGGTTAAAACCTAAGTTCCATAAATTGAAATATTATTTGGGGTTTAATTATTTTAACTCCCAAAAACCCGTTTTATCCACGATAACCCACCCCAAAACCATTAGGGTTTGTTTATACCAAACTACGGTATGAGATATTTATGCAAAAAGATAAATAAAGCAAGTAAACACTTGCCTCGTGGATAAAATCCGACGACCTCGAGTCGAATCCGGCGGAGTTTGGCCCGAATCTCCATTTCTCTCCTCCTCTCTCTCTTCTTTCCTTTCTTTCTCTTTTCTCTCTATTCTCTTCCCTTCTCCCTCTTTAAATAGTAAGAAAAGGGGTTTTAACCCTTAAAACCCAAAAACGACTCGTTTACCCAATTACGAGTTACTTTTACCTCTAAAATTACCCGGAACTCAATTTCGACAATCGGACACTCTTTTCCGACTATCTCGGACATTCCGAGACTCGTGGCGCAGTCGAAATTTCCATCCGAGGTACTTCACCGCAAATCACTATTCCAACCCAAAATAAATAAATGCGGGGTTTCCAATTAAAAATCTTACCTCGTGTCGCTTTACTCAACGACGACATATAATTAAAATATTTCGACCTATATAGTCCCAAAAATAATTACAGCACCCATCGAAAATCACTCAATCCTCGAAAATCCCAAAAAAAATACTATTTAGGAAAATTCCCCAAATTCCAATTTATATCCAATTATGGAATTTAATGGTCTCCAAAAAGACGGGTTGTTACAACTTTCAGATCTTGAAAAATATTTTCACAATCTTCATCCCAGATAAATGCTTTTCTCAAGATCTTAAAAATGGAAAACTCTTATCTGTATCTCTAGAGACAAAACGATATAGATCTGCTACTCTTTTTATTAGCCGCTACACACCTTTTATAGTTTTGGGTGTATTCATGTCAATCAGTGCTTTGATCTCTACTGGATTGGCTTCAATACCTTTTTAATTGACAATGAAGCCGAGGAACTTTCATGTGCCAACACCAAACACACACTTTGCATGATTTAACTTCATCTTATAAAGGTCTATGGTGTCAAATGTTCTTTCAAGGTCATCTATATGATCCTAGACCCTGGGTATCTTAGTTAGCATGTCATCGACATAAACCTCCATAGTCTTCCCAATTTGGTCTTCAAACATCTTGTTGACCAACCTCTAATAGGTTTCCCCCGCATTTTTAAGGATGAATGGCATGACCTTATTATAATAGGTTCATTTATCTCTGATAAAGGAAGTCTTCTAAGCATCGACCTCATCCATAAAGATCTGGTTATACCCTAAGGAAGCATCTATAAAGTTCATCAACACATGCCCGGCAGCGGCATCTATCATTTTATATATACGAGGTAAAGGAAAGTTATTTTTAGGACAAGTTTTGTTTAGAATAGTGATATACACACACATTCTCCACTTTTCATTGCCTTTGGGATGATTACGACGTTGGACAACCATTTTGGGTACTGTACCTCTCGAATGAACTCGACTGTTTGGTGCCTTTTAACCTCTTCTTGAATTACCTCATACTTTTCTCTTGCATAGGTTCTTCTTCTCTGCTTTCACAGACTTCATCTTATCATCAATATTCAGTCGATGGGAGATGATCTTTGGGTCAATTCCTGACATGTCTTTTATGACTCCATGCAAAGATGATTTGCCTCCTCCTTAGTAGTTTCACCAACTCTCCTTTCACTTCCCTTTTTAAGGATTTTTCGATTTGAACATTTTTTTCCAACTTATCCTCATTGAGGATGATGGGTTCTACTTCCTTTGCGAGTTCACCTTTCTTTAGCTTCTTCTCGTCCCTTGGGTCGAGAGTATCTATATTGTAGGAAGTGGTAACCTTCTTATAAGACTCTTTCTGCTCAGCTAAATTAGTGTAACACTCCCAAGATTCCACTTGGTCCCTTTAAACTTCCCCTGCCCCATGAAAAGTCAGCAATTTTATCATTTGGTGGACTGTGGATGGGAATGCTTCAATCTCCTTGAGTGCCACTCTTCTATGAATAATATAATAGGCCTATAAGACATTCTCGTCCATAACAAAGAAGCATACTCTCCTAGTAAGACACCTCGTCTAGGTGCCCATGCGGAAATCTATTTTAAATACCCTTAGGGGATGGAACTTCTCTCCGCTGAAGCCGGTCATCAGCTGATGGTATGGGACTAGTTTCTTTTTGTTAAGATTCAAACCCTTAAAGCAGTCCAAAAACATTACGCTGACTGAGTTGCCTGCATCAACTAGTATTCCTGACACATCATACGCATGGATCCAGGTGCTGATGACCAAAGGGTCATCATGAGGGGCTAAGATGCCTTTAAAATCCACTCTAAAAAATCCCACTACTAGGGTGTCCATGTCCACTTTCTTCAACTTTCTCGACTTTGGCTTTATCAGAACTGATTTAACATCCAACATCTTAGGTGCCGACTTTAATTCCACTACGTGAGCTTAACGATCGACTGACTCTGGGACTCCCCCGAATAATCTGCCACATATCATCTTGACATCTAAGGATATCATGTGCATCTAAAATTTAGAGTTTAAGGTCTTAAGCAAGAGCTCTAGGTCATCTACTTCACTGTCTAATTCATCATCTTTTTTATCGATCGGGGCCTGTCGTCTCGGCATTTCTTCTTTTACCCCACTGTGCTTTTTTCTAGAGTCATCTTTGGCACCATGCCGGTCCACATAATTTTAAATCTTTCCTTACTTCAACATATTCTCTATCTCATCTTTTAGAGCAAAACATTTATCATTCATGTGCCCGTGATCTTTATGGAGCTCACACCACTTGATTGTGTCCACTTATGAGGAGGGGACTTAATTTTCTCCGGCCAACGAAGTTCTCTGTCATATTTTATCTTGTTGAGAATCATATATGGGCATACTATAAGGGGGTATATTTGGCTAAATTTTCCTCGGTCGATCTTTTCTTCCCGTCCTTATCTTTCGGCTTGCTACTGCCAGCATCTTTTGTGTCTCTTCTCTTGGCCGCCATGGCCTCCTCCGCATTCATAACTCTCCTGATCGAAGCCAGAAGTTCTGTCATGGTTTTAAAGGATCCTCAAAGAGTTTCCACAGGAGTTTTGCTTGCTGTATACCACTAATGAGAGCCGATATGGCTATGTTCTCTTCATAGTCCTCTACTTTCAATTTATCCTTGTTAAATCGAGATATATAATCCCTCAGAGTTTCGTTCTTTCCTTGTTTCACGTGCAGGAGGTGGGTTACCTTATTTGATGGCTTCATACCGAAGTAAAAATTGTGAGTAAACTTCTTGGCTAGCTGCTTGAAATTTTCAATTGAATTCTTAGGCAAGTAAGTATACCACATATGGGCTGAACTTGTGAGAGTTCTAGAGAAAGACCTGCACCTTATTTCGTATGGGGTGGAGTATATGTCGACCAACGACTGATACATGTCAATGTTGTGCATTGTACTTGGACTTTCATCATACTTTGGGGTCACAGTGGGAGGTTTAAATTTGGCAGGACTAGGAATGTTTACCACTTGGCGACAAAAGGATATCCTTCCATGTAACTTTGGTGGCCGGGGTCTCGGATCTTCAGCAGTATACTAATCTTATATTCCAACCTATTGATGGAGTTATTCCAAGGCTTCTCCACTACCACAACATTGGCTGCTCCCTCTTCCCGATCAACTGGGTCTGGTAAATGCTCTTTCCCAGTAGCTCTCTACTGATTGTTTACCTCCACTTTCTCTCCGTCCCGGCCTTAGTGTGGACAACCATCACTGTGTTTGCCATTCCTTTTAGAGGCTGTATTATTATGATAATGGGAGAGCCGATCACGCAAGTCTCCTAGTGGGTCGAGATGATTAAAGGTTGACTTTCTACTGAGCCTATTAAAGGATGAAGTCCCTGGTCGGTCCTCTGGCGTTGGCCTAAAACTCTTTCCCTTATAGGTTGGAGATGAGCGAATTATGTCGCCTGAAATATCATAGGGCTCCCAACAGTCTTCCTCATCGCAGTCCTGGTCATATGGACAATCCTTCACTTATTTTCCTAGGCAAAGACAACTAGGATCAGTAACATCCTTCCGCTAGTGGTGCCATTGAGCCTCCTTATGAGGGGGCCGAAGTGGTCACCCTATTGTCGAATCCACTGTCTCCCTGGTGGTCGGAGTGATAATTAGTGTTGGGTCACATGGTGCTCTACCCAATCAACTTTGGCTAAATGCCATGAACTGTTCTTATATTTTTTTTCCTGGAGGGCCACTAGAGATCGTAGCGTCTCCACCACATCAGCCAATTCTAATTGATGTGGTGGTTGGTTAGAACATGGGCCAAATCCAGGTGTCACACCTGATGTCATAGGTTGAGTGAGGAGAAGCAATAAATCTAGATGAACTGTAAGAAGAATGGAAGCTTAAAGAGAATACCCAACTCTTTCAAAGGTGGTATGGACCCAACAAGGGTGCATATGGACCACCATCAGAGGTAGAAGGGAGGTCTAAGCTAGAAAATAGGAGGAATAAGATTAAGTCTCTTCCCACAGATGGCGCTAAAATGATGATACCAGTTATATCAATGCATAAATTTATGGGGTTCAAGATAGATATCCACAATAATGGAGTACTAAATTGTATGAACATAGCAATATAAAAAATCAAGAGAGGGATGAGATCATAAAGGAGACACAAGATATAAGCGGTTAGACTTGATAGTTTAATCCACTGTGCAAAATTGGTGAAGTTTTCACTATGAATGAGGCTCTAATAGCCTAAAGATTATAATTCTCAAGATTTTTCTCTCTACTGTAATTTGGACAGAGTTTAAGTAGGGTTTTTAGTCGGCCATCCATTAAAATAACGAAGACGAAGTGTATATATAGGCTTGGGGGTGTAAAGTGCGCCCTCCGAGCATGCAACATGAGTGTGTGAGGTAAATAGTCCAATGGGATTCCAACACCTATCTATCACTTGCTCAATTAGTGATGATGAAATATTCCCTCACATGTTATGAAGATTTATTATAACTGCATGCCAACGTGGACTGACCATGCCTGAATCCTGCGCACCATACGTGGAATAGACGTCGTCCATGGTGGTCTCAGTCTAGCTAAGACCAATATAGAAGCTTCCCTTTATGAAGTTATGAAGATGAGTTGAAGTGTAGTCTCGTCTTGCCAGGGTGGTACAAGGCCAAGAGGAGACGTCCAAGAGAGATGGGAAAGCGAGCTTTGTTGGCTGATCATACGTGCTCAACTTGCTAAGGTGGCACAAGGCTGAGACCATTGATGGTGGTCTTTACTATGCCGAAGGATGAGTAGTGTCGATCGGGCCGAGTTGATTCTATCTAGGTATGAGACCACACTTATGTATATCGGTCTGGACATCCTCTTCTCTTATATCTCACTGTCAAAGACACCATAGTAGGATATACTATTCGAGTCGAAGTCTCAATGCATGTGAAGAACGATATTCAACCAAGGAAAAATCTTACTTATCGTTGGTATGGGCAATGTAAAAACTAAGGCATTACATGGTCGCCTATGAAATCAAGTTAATCTCCCGTATGGATCCTCTAAAACACATACTAAAAAATCTTGCATTAACAAGAAATATTTCCAAATGGGAAGTCTTTCTTATAGAGTTTGACATCGAGTATGTACATCAGAAGGCCATCAAAAGGAGGTCCATTACCGAGTATTTGGTTGAATCCCCTCTAGATAAACAAGATAAAATAATTTTCCACTTTTCAAATGTTGATATTATGGTAGTGGAAGGACAAAAAGAATACAGATGGCCATTATACTTCGACAGATCTTCAAATAAAAAGGTTTTTAGCATTAGTATGTTGTTGATTTCACCATATAGGAGGCACCGACCTATAACCATTAAGCTTAATTATAATTGCACTGAAAACATTGATAAATATGAAGCCTCCATAGCAGGAGTGAAGATAACGCACATGAGAGGCATACAAAATATCGACGTATATGGGGAATCATCCCTTATCATATGCCATATTCTAGGACACTAGATGATCAGGGAAGAAAAGTCCTACCACGAAAACCTGGAGGAAGATACTAACCTATTTGATGTTGTTCAATTCTCTTATCTTCTTAGGGCTCATAAAAGTTTTGCCAATGTATTGGACACACTAAACTCCCTAGTGGACATCCCAAAAGATGGGGGCAAAGTAAGAACATACGTGTTCAAGTAGGAATAACCTGGGTTCATGTATGAAATCAGTATGACTAAGACCATAGATAAAGGGCCTTGGTATCAAGACATACATGAACTTTTCCAAAAGGTCAAATACCCCTCCGAATCCAGTAAAATGGAAAATATGGTAGTCTCACGATGGGATCAATTTATCATGTGCACGTGACACCTGTACAATAGACAACTCGACGACATCCATCTGCGGTGTCTTGACCAAGGTGAAGCAGAAAGAGTGATGGAAGAAATACATGGAGAATAATGTGGCCCCCATATGAATGTACACGTAATCACAAGGAAGATTATTCGTTAAGGGTATTATTAGAGTAATCTTCAACAAAACTGTAGCAAATACGTCCAAAGATGCTTGGAACCCTAATGGTTCACGACTTTACAGCATTTACCTCCAAGAGAACTTTAAGCATAACATAAGCATGGATCTTTTCAACATAGGGGATCAATGTCATTGGAAAAGTAACACCAAAAGTATCGAGTGTCCATGAATTCATTTTTTTCCATAGGCTATTTCACCAAATAGGTCAAAGCGAAATCTTACATAGTACTGAATGTGTAAAAGGTGGATCAATTCATAAGGAAAAGTATCATCTGCCAGTATAGAGTGCCATTTGAATTAATATGTGACAATGGGATGCATTTCGAAGTAGAATTCACAAATCTCATCAAATAATATGGAATCCAGAGGCACAAATCATCTCCATGTCAATCTCAGGACAACGATATTATGGAATCAGAAAATAAGAATAAAAAAAAATAATGAGAAAAATTATCGGGGGATGCCAAGACTAGGATGACCGCATTCCCTGTGCACTATAGGGATACATGACTACTATTAGGATGCCCACTTGGTCCATTCAATTCTCAATTGTATATAGGACGGAAGCCGTGATATCGATCGTAATGGAAATTCCCTCCTTAAGGGTATTATTGGAATATCAAATCTCTAAAGTCAATTGGGTAAGAAGCATATATAAAGAACTGTCACTACTAGATGAACATCGATTATTGGCACATTACCACATGCAAGGGTATCACAAATGGGTTGCCAGAGCCTTTAACAAGGAAGTCAAGAATATAGGGGTTAAAGAAGGAGATAAAAGAAGTCATTGAAACTATATAGGACCTCCGAGGTAGGTTTCATCTTAACTGGACAGGACCATATGTTATGAAAAAAATCCTTTCAGGAGGCGTAACCCTTTTCGTCAATATTGATAGAATAGAGTTGACCAAACAGACTAACATATATTGTCTCAAGAATTAAAATTATAAGAGAAAGACATCCAACATCCATCAAGAACTACGTACGACCCGATCCTCCATAAAACAAAGAAGTTTATCAAAATCAATACCGATTCAATCCAATCACACCACGAAGGTACGTAGGCAACCCCTTGGGGTCCAGTAAAATCACACCACACCCCTTCGAGGGATTGAAGTCTTTCTATTAATATCTTATCTTTCAGATTCCTATGAACCAATCACAGAATCATTAGGATGACAAAGAAAGGTTTGGAGCCGGCAGGGGAATCGTTTTTCATTAATAGTAAAAATATTTCATTATAAACTCCTTTATCATCATCAAATAAAAAAAAATATTACACAAGGCTATTCAAAGTGAGTTACTTCCTATATTGTCAAAGGACTCAGATCCATCCACTTATTATTTATAAATACTCATATCCCGGGAGCCACTATCGAGTTAGAAAAAATACTCCTCGAGTAAAATCAATAGCACAATAAATAAAAAAGGATGAACATCGGGGTCTCACTCCTCTGAAGGTCAGAGATCATACTCACAAGGTATGGGGCTAGAGGTGTAATCGGATACAACTGATCTAATAGGGGTGGAATATCTTACCTTTTTCCAAATTGACACATTACTCACCTCGGGAAGTAGAAAGAGGTATAGCACAGAGAAAATATACAAATGTAGGGTAAAACCCGCAAAGACAAGCGAAATGTTATAGTCAGCCTTTATGGAAAAGTCGAGTGGATATAAAAATTACTGGACTAGAAAAGCCATTTTATCCATTCTCCTTCGCTCTCCCTTATGAGAATCAACGGCTCGCAAAATACAAACTTGGTTGGATAGTAAGGGAGAGACAAAGACTCACCGATTAGGCTCAACCTCTCCTAAAGCCACATATATAAAATAAAGGGACTTCCCCCATTAAAAAGGGCATTCTAATTAACAAAAGGTGGAAATACAATTTATGGTCTCACTCAGGATCAAAGGTATCGGGCTCTTGCCATCCTTTATTTACAAGACTACATCTGCTAGGTGAATATCGATGCAAGTAGCGTTAGTAACCTAAAGGTGTTTAAATACTAATTCTAAGGCCAAGGAACCTCTTTGGCCACCCATATGCCTTCTTCTAGGTATATCGTACAAAAAATGCAACTACCACCCTCAAGTCAATCCTCTTTTAGTGAGAAACTCCCAAGCGGTAGGATAGTCCATTTCCAGTAACTCGACAAGAGAAGCGATTTCGCTTCGTCTCAGATATGGATCAGTAATGAGTTGGTCCACACCATAACCGATTAAGAAAAAATAATCTTCAAAAGTCGAACAAATTTCTTCTAAGGAAAAACGAAATTGATGGTCCTACAGGTACAAGAAATGAGCAATCGCTTGCATAAAAGCCCAGTCAATTGACATAGTCCTCTAAGACAATAGAGGAACCAAATCGTAGAGGTCTAACCCCAAGAGAGACCAGTCATCGAAGATGTGGATAAAATTATATATTTGATAATTCAAGGCAACCTGATAATTAGAGTTTAGAAGGGACATTTCAAGGAGGAAGCTACAAGAATATTGCAGTGTATAAGATTATGAGAGAAAGGACTGGAGATGTGAGCTTTTAAGACCAAAACCCTTCTAGTTTATAGGAAAAAAAGAACTGGTCGATCGGGACTTTAATAGACTAATCATCCATTCCATCAAAATTAAAATATTGAGTCTGCTTTTTGACAAACCTGCTAACTGAAATTCATTTGATGGGACTCAATACGAGATTGGTAAGTGCACTGAATCTGAAAATGTATAAATTGGATTTTTTTGCCATTTTTGGTTGTAATAAAATATTTGCATATTTATTCTAAAATACTTGTAATTATTATAATAAAATAACTTTATTAACCTACTAACAAAATAATATTTCATAAATAAAACATGTCTTATACATAATATTAGGAATGAATGACAAACCCCCTTAAACCTTAAAAAATAAAAAGTACAAAATATAAAAATACAAAAATATGAAAGCCCAAAATCAACTCTAAGGTCTAATAAAGGAAGAGTCACCACCGTCCACCTCAAAATATGAATCTAATACAACAATCCACACTACCACACCCTCTAAAATCACTGGGTGAGATGAAGGAAAGGCAAGTCCCGTATGCCTAAGATGCACTCATAGACAAAACTTGGACACATTAGCTGCTCAAACTCCCGAACTTATATAGGGAAAGGAGTCCAAAGAATCCTCAATCACTGGGTGCCCCTCGCCCATAGTCCTCTTCATCCTACGAAGATAGGCCAGATGTGCCCCCATCGTCTGGGACATCTACTTCAGTACTTTCCAAAGGATGGTGAAAGCCCCCAATAGTAAATGACACATTACAAATTAATTTTAAAAAATGAAACAAATAAAAATCTACCGTGTACCTCAACTCTCACATGAACAGCGAAATAATGGTGGGATGGAGGAATCAGTTCCTCGCACTACATGTTTTCATCTCCAGCGCACCGAATGGATAAGCCCAAAACCTAAATTAACAACGAAGGAGTTGAGGAATGGTTCGATGGCTCACCAACTCTCGTAGAATATCCATCATAAGGAGGGACAAAAGCAGCAACATGTGACACCACGCTTAAAATAATAATGGGTGGCCAACCCTATACTAAAATAATCAGGCAGCTCAAGTGGATCATTCTCATCATCTACTGACGATTCTAAAAATAAACGTATCTAACTACCCATTACCAGAAAAAGAGGGTATAAAAAAAATTAAAACATTTTATTTATCTCTTAAAACAAAACCATGCAACAACATAACCAACGACATAACAAAAGTATATGATAAGAGACACACACATGCTCAAATGATATAAAGGAGACCAATAAAAGAGTACAACACAATGTACAAAATAAAATACCCGAATATGCTATCGGGTCACAGACAATACAATAAACTGAGAAAGAAAATATAAAAGTACTATGCTACAACACTTGGGTATAAACCCGATATACGAACTAAATCCTAATCTAGGTACACAAGATATAGGAATCGACTATATCAAAATGCCGCAACAGTCTGCTACTGCCACGGCTCCACGAATAAAGTGGATGGATATCATCAATGGCGTCCTTGCGGAGGAACACCTAAAAGAATACAATATATACACAGGGCAAAAGAAAATATAAACGGGTTAGAGCCCGAGGTGTGAAAACATTTTTATAGCAAGTGCATTAAAATGCATAATAATTATATATGCATTATGAAATGATTAAGGTGGAGTCGCACTCTCCATAAAATTCAACTCACCTCTCAACTAAAGCGCGCAACTAAGCGTATGCACATGATCTCCAAATAAACGCCCAAATATATCTAGGGGCAAAGTAATCTAACTTACTCCCAATTTTTATATTCAATTAAAATCCATCTAAATTATCTCTCAACTTCAAATATTACCACTCTCATGTATTCGCTCACTTTCTAAACATACAAAGTATACATAAACATTCTCTTTTACTAGAAGTTTTCATATTCTAGTTATTGACATATATATATATATATATGAGTTATTAACATCTAGGTGCTAAGGACTAAACTTCTCCCAATTCTCAACACTGCATTGCGTTTTGTGCGTGGGACGTCTCGCAAGCGAAATCCAAACAAGGAACCCCCCCCGATACACTACTCCTTGGCAGTATTGATTATCAAGATTCATTATGACCTCAATGCATGACGCGTATAACCCAAATTCTCTTATTCTATAAATGATTAATTAATTATTCTCAATTCTCAACAGTGCACGACATTTCGTGCGTGGGCCGTCTCGCAAGCAAAATCCAAACAAGGAACCCCCCGTTACACTACTCCTTGGCACTGTCGAACGTCGAGATATATACTAATATAAATATGAGCACTAAGGACTAATTTCTCCTCACTCCCAACATTGCACTGCGTTTCATGTGTGGGACGTCTCGCAAGTGAAATCCAAATAAGGAACCCCCTCGATACACTACTCCTTGGCAATGTTGGTCGTTGAGGTTCATTATGCCCTCAATACCCAAAGTACTATATATATACTCTTATAATTATCTACTATTCATGTCTCATAATTGATTCATCAAAATTTAAGTCCAGTTAAAATCTCCCGGGATGATATCACATAATAATATACAATTAATATACTATTCACACAAGTATAATAATAACCATACATACGAGCTATAAATCGATGATGAAGGTTCTCAATGCTATCATCTACCACGGAATCACTCAAATATCATCCTGGGTACCAACAGTTGGAGTCACACGCTGCCTTGGCAAAAACCATATCACAATGTACGGGAAGTGGTCATAGTTCCTCCCTGGAAATGAGACGAAACATACCCACCACGTCTCACCCCTAATAAAATATCACACAATAGTAAATGGACGCTATGACCTGGGGACTATAATGCCCTGTTCCTCAAGCCAGGGTGTCACCCACATCGCCCAACTTCCCATGATAGCATAGAGGGGGTATGCTTCACATGTATATATATCATCCACACAAGATATACATACATCATCACGTCATATAAATGTATACCATCACACAAGGTATATGTAACACACTATTCACATACTCTTATTACGCTCTTAGGCGTAAATGAAATAATATTATTATTTAGTATATTTTACTCTCGATATACTATTCGTCAATAGCTCACATAACTTCCCCACTTTATATACACTATACGGTTTCTCACTTGAAGATCACCCATCACATCTATTTTGATTAATCTCTCAATTCAATTTACGTTGAGGATATTCTCCATATCCGTATGCACATCAATCAACATTTATTACTCTTCAATTATTAACCTCGACACTAAGAGGATTTTCCACTAAATAAATACGATAACTTAGATTCACACTCTCTAAATCAATCACTAAAACCCCAACATTTACATCTAATCATCTATAAATTTTTCTCTCATGTGCTTGATGAGAGACGAAATATGCACTCAATTTCATTATGATATAATCCCCAAACATCTTCTCATTTTCTAAGATCCTTAATTCCCTTAAATTACAACTTAATCCTTTATGCTATAATAATTAGTAAGGTCCATAAATATAAACCCAAAGGAAAGGGGATAAACTTAAATTCCCAAACTTGAGTCGAAAACAGAGGCCCGGTCGATCGGTCCCCCAATCCCAGTTGACCGCGCTTTCTAATTATGCCTAACCTTGAAGTCAGTATGCCCCTCCCCTGAGGCGCGGTCGACCGGAACCCAGGCCGCGATCGACCGGCCTTACCAGTAATTTCGGTACTCCATTTTTACCAACTTTCAACTTCTCAAAAACTCCACAGTACGTACTTCAAAGCCCAAATCTTCAACCCAAACATACTCAAAACATTAAAACTCATCAATTGTATAAACCCAACAAATTTACAAGCTCCAATTCATCATATATACATCAAATGTAAGATTTAGCACAAAATCTAGGTTTTAACATATTTATCCCAAATTTCAGAAATTTTGCCACAAATCATGAAATAAATGATACACAACAATTATTTAGCAAGTTTAATCACCTGCCTCAAATTTGTAGAGTCTGATTCGTCCTCGAAATCGTGGATTTGCCTGAGATCCCAAGCTTTCTTTCTCTTCTTTCTTTATTTCTTCTTCTCTCTTTCTCTTTCTAGGGCTTTCTATTTTCTCTAAATGAGAAAGGCTTCTCCCGTAGACTTTTAAGCCTTGAATCCAAAATACACCACTTTAAATGATAATACACACTTTAAATGACTCGGTCACTTTAATTCGAGCCAAACGAACTTAAAATATTTTGGAACCCAAATAAGACCCAAGTATAGTCATTTCGACTATCTCGGCCCTTCCGAAAACAGCCGCACCCTCAGAATCGTCATTCGAATTACTTTCTAACATCTTCAAATTTTGACCTCAAATGCCAATTTAATTATTCTCTAATTAAAATAATATTATTTCTCCCAAAAACAAATAAATTATTGTCCTAAAAATCTTGGGGTATTACAGACTTCCCCACTTACAAGAATTTCATCCTCGAAATTAAGCTGAGCCTAATACTCTAAAGCTTCTCTAGTCTCTACTACACTTATCCTCGCTAACACTATATCCAATCCTCCCATTTCCCACGAAGAATTATTTTTAATTTTATAAAACCAATTATAACAACTAGGGCGCCCATACACCCTTAATTCGAGCTCTACTCGTATAAACAAAATTAGGCTTCACTTGTCTCAAATCGTACCATGACTCTAATTATATATAAATTATACTAACATACTAATAATATAACCATTTTAAGAGGTCTAAAGATTTAACTCCTCTTAATTCCTGACATTCGCTACTTTCATGCTGGGGAGGTCTCGCAAGCGAAATCCAAACAAGTAACCCTCCCAATACACTACTATATAATGACGTCGAGGATTGAGAGTTTGTTAGATCGGGACTAGAGTTTAAAAAAAATATTTTGTGTAAATCATTTTTGATATTGCCCAAAGGCCTATAAAAAGTTTCATTTTGAAAACAGTTTATTTTAAAAATGGTTTATGTCTTTCGACATTTAATTAAAATACCTTATGCTCAAGGAACAAGGTTTTAATAATTATCATACTCATAATAATATATAGTTCTCAAAATTAACATAACTATGAACTAAATATCTCACTCAACAATAATCTACTAAAGTCCGAATCATTTCAGTCATAATCTCTTACATCATATTAATATATTGCCATTCACTAGACTCTTCCATAACTACAATACAATAATTATATAAGTCTAACACGACTATAAAAAGAAGTAGCTTTATCATTACTACTAAACACATTTTAACAATTCTTACATTCACAACAAAGTTATAGCTCTCTATGAGCACATTACAAAATAATCCATTCTCTTAAAAGATAATAATATAAGAGCCTCACTTGCTCAACATTCCCTTTCGGGTCATTCAATACATAATAGGGCTATAGCACTACCCTGACATAACTATCTTACATACGACATTCCCAAAGCTTCATATAGCATAATCCTATTCACACAGGAAAATAACTTACATCGTACCTCTCTAGTCCGGTTGCCTCTCTTCATCAATGGGTTCCCACACAAAGTCCCCTGGCCTAAAATGACCTCGAATCTGCTGTAGGGGCTGCACATCCAAAACTTCCTCAAAACGTGGTCCTTTACCTCTTTTAGGAAAATCTCTCTTTCTATGACCTATTTCTTTGCAAAAGAAACATCTACCCGCAAATCCTCTCTTCCCACCTTGAGGAACATAATGCTGTAGCGACCCTCGAAAATCCTGCCTACACCTTCTGGCATTACTGGTATTCTCACTACCAGACCTATTTGATGAACCCGAGTCCCCAAAGTTCTTACCCCCTTGCAAACGAAAACGATATTCATTACACTGTAACATTGCCGCATTCACTACCTCGGTGAAAGTCACTAATGCTGGGTTCCCTAACAAATGTTGTCGAATTTACCCATTTAAACCTCGCATAAACTTCGATATTTGTTTCTCTTCCGTGTTTACCTCATCGGGTACTAAATTCACCAATCGAGTAAATTTCTCTTCATACTCGATCACCGTTCGATTACCTTGAAACACATCCATTAGTTTCCTCCTCATTTCCTTCTGAATCGGGGAAGGAAAATACTTTCGATCAAAGATTTCCCAATTTTTTTTATAGGTAATGTATTTCTCTGTTCAGATGTGGTGACAGACTCTCACCACTAGAGAGCTTCACCCTTCAACTTAAAGGTGGCTAGAAATTGCTTCTGCACCTCACTACACTTAACCATACGGAGGTGCCTTGGTATACTATTCTTCCATCGACTTGCAGCCATCACATCAAATCCCCCTGAAAACTCTGAAAGATGCCCCTTACTAAAATCTACCCTCACTCTTTCCCACAAAGATGGTCCTTAATGGGTTTGGGCTGCTTGAACAGCAGGTTGCTGCGCCATCGTAGAAATGGCAGCAGTTACTGCTTGTGCCATAATACTGGCAACTTCATCTGTAGTCATAGTCCTTTGAGGCAATTGGGGTTCCACATTCTCTGCCCCTTTATTTGCACTGCTTGGACGACCTCTCTTTGGTGGCATCTGGAACAAGAACAATTATATCAGAATTCCTTTCAAATATTTTCTCATCACAGAAGAAAATATGGATGTATGAACATAATAGTCCTAATAATAGGGCTCTACATCAAGAACGCTTACAGAAGATTGCAGTAAACCCACAAAGATCCTAAAGACACTAGAACCTGATGCTATGATACCATCGACGACACCCCGCTTAAAACAATAATGGGTGGCTATCCCTATACTAAAATAATCAGGAATGCTTAATTAATTATTATCAATTATCAACAGTGCACGACGTTTCGTACGTGGGACGTCTCGCAAGCAAAATCTATATAAGGAACCCCCCGATACACTACTCCTTGGCATTGTCGATCGTCGAGATATATACTAATATAAATATGAGCACTAAGGACTAACTTCTCCTCACTCCCAAAATTGCACTACGTTTCATGTGTGGGACGTCTCGCAAGCGAAATCCAAATAAGGAACCCCCCCGATACACTACTCCTTGGCAATGTTGGTCTTTGAGGTCCATTATGCCCTCGATACCCAAAGTACTATATATATATACTCTTATAATTATCTACTCTTCATTTCTCATAATTGATTCATCATAATTTAAGTCCGTTGAAAATCTCCCGGAATGAGATTCAAGCAATCTTTTTATGTCTCGTTACTCTAGAGACAAATATGATATCACATAATCATATACAATTAATATACTATTCACACAAGTATAATAATAACCATCCCTATGAGATATAACTCGAGGATGCAGGTTCTCAATGCTATTATCTACCAGGGAATCACTCACATATCATCCTGGGTACCAACGGTCAGAATCTCACACCGCCTTGGCAACAACCATATCACAACGTACGTGAAGCGATCATAGTTCATCCCCGGAAATAAGACGAAATATACCCACCACGTCTCACCCCTAATAAAAATATCACACAATAGTAAATGGACGCTATGACCTAGGGACAATACACGCCCTGCTCCTCAAGGCAGGGGCCTCACCCACATCGCGTAGCTTCCCATGATAGCATAGATGGGGTATGCTTCACACACACACACACACACACACACAGATATATATATATATCATCCACACAAGATATACATACATCATCACATCATATAACTGTATACCATCACATAAGGTATATTTATCACACTATTCACATACTCTTATTACGCTCGTAGGTGTAAATGAAATAATATTATTATTTAGTATATTTTACTCTCGGTATACTATTCGTAAATAGCTCACATAACTTCCCCACTTTGTATACACTATACGATTTCTCACTTGAAGATCACCCATCACATCTATTTTGATAAATCTCTCAATTCAATTTACGTTGAGGATATTCTCCATATCTGTATGCAGATCAATCAACATTTATTACTCTTCAATTATTAACCTCGACACTAAGAGGATTTTCCACTAAATCAATACGATAACTTAGATTCTCACTGTCTCTAAATCAATCACTAAAACCCCAACATTTACATCCAATCATCTATAAATTTTGCTCTCATGTGTTTGATGAGAGAGGAAATACGCACTCAATTTCATTATGATATAATCCCCAAACATCTTCTCACTTTCTAAGATCCTTAATTCCCTTAAATAATCACTTAATCCTCTATGATATAATAATTAGGAAGGTCCATAAATATAAACCCAAAGGAAAGGGGATAAACTTAAATTCCCAAACTTGAGCCGAAAGCAGAGGCCTGGTCGATCGGTCCCCCAATCGCGGTCGATCGCGCTTTCCAATTATGCCTAACCTCGAAGATAGTATGGCCTTATTAGTAATTTCGGTCAAACTCCATGTTTACTAATTTTCAACTTCTCAAAAACTCCACAATACCTACTTCAAACCCCAAATCTTCAACCCAAACATACTCACAACATTAAAACTCATCAATTTTATAAACCCAACAAATTTACAACCTCCAATTCATCATAAATACATCAAATGTAAGATTTAGCACAAAATCTAGGTTTTAGCATATTTATCCCAAATTTCAGAAATTTTGCCACAAATCATGAAATAAATGATACACAACAATTATTTAGCAAGTTTAATCACTTGCCTCAAATTTTTAGAGTCTGATTCGTCCTCGAAATCGCAGATTTGCCAGAGATCCCAAGCTTTCTTTGTCTTTCTCTTCTTCCCTCCTTCCTCTCTCTCTCTCTCTCTCTCTCTCTCTCTCTCTCTCTCTCTCTCTCTCTCTCTCTCTCTCTCTTTCTAGGGCTTTCTCTTTTCTCTAAATGAGAAAGGCTTCTCCCATAGGCTTGTAAGCCTTGAATCCAAAATACACCACTTTAAATGATAATACACACTTTAAATGACCCGGTCACGTCAATTCGATCCAAACGAACATAAAATATTTCAGAACCCAAATAAGACCCAAGTACAGTCATTTCGACTATCTCGACCCTTCCGAAAACCACCGCACCCTCAGAATCGTCATTCGAATTACTTTCTAACATCTTCAAATTTTGACCTCAAATGCCAATTTAATTATTCTCCAATTAAAATAACGTTATTTCTCCCAAAAACAAATAAATTATTGTCCCAAAAATCTCGGGGTATTACATAGCAGGGGGCGTCCCCTGAACCCTAGCCCTCTCCTGCATGGAGGATTGGTCGTATTAGTCTCTCAGCAATAGAATCAACATAGGAGGATGGTGTGGTCCAAATGGGCAACCCCCACCTCTATTCCCCATGTTTAGGCCTCTAGTTCATCTAAAGACAACAAATGCAAAGCCCCCATCTTAGAAGGGGGTTCCACCAGAATAGTCTGGTGAGCCAATAAAGACCACTAACGGATGACCCTCTCACCTAAGTAAAGAGTTGAAGCTACATCACTGTAGAAGAATATCTGAGAGTTAGTCTAGGAGGCATCCCTACTCTCAGCCCAGTGACATCAGGACATAGCCCAAGGGAAGAAGACACGTACAAGTCCAACACAAATTATGAGGATAGGTAAAAAACGTACAGAGAATTGATAATTGGAGAAGATGAAGAAAGTAACATACCTTGTCTATAATATAATTGCTAAGAAATATGAGAATCTCCCCTTAAGAATACACCTCAAAACCTGGGCCCTGTTGCCCTTTCGCATCTCCTCTGGCGAGGTCATCTATCCTCCTCGAATAATCTCAAGTGACCCCGATGGATACGAAAAACCTCGAGAGCCCATAGTTAAATGAAAAAATATATCAGTAATGTAGTAAAAAGGAAAATTTTGCAATGAAAATCAAAGGGAAAGAGCATACCTTCCAAGCAACAACATAATTTATAGGGTTCCTAACCCTGCATCTCAAAACGACGCTTATGCTGGCATAGAGCAATCCTAGAGATGAACCGCACCACTCACACTAGAGAATGAAGCTAAAATTAAGGAATGGAAAAAGAAAATGGCATGAAGTACCTATCCAAAAGAGGAGTAGATGGTTTGATCGAGAATGAAGAGTATGAGGCACCAAGTATATTGATGAATCCTCCTTGCATCATCTTCCAAACTCACCGCTCATCTCTACATGTGGGCGGCCAAGGAGGTAATAACTATCATCTCACTCGAGTGAAGGGACATCAGAAACACCAACGCTATCCTAATGGAATCCTCAGAGAGCCGAAGGTGGTGGGCATCATCATTTGGACACTGGTCAGTCGACAGGTCGGTCGAAACATGAAGGTTTAAGAGGGTGAGTGGCATCTCACCCACTAAAAAATAAAATAAGGAGGTAGTGTCTCATGACCTCTCTTATAATGCCCATACCTTGGACGTAACATACCGAATCCTAGGTCCGGTATCCTGTCCTTGATTATAGGAGGAAGGTTCTAGCTATCCCAAAGATCCACCACCTGCTTAAGGAACTCCTTAAGTCGTATGTGAGTGGTGTTATCCTACTGAGGCTCCTGATCAATGCATAAAATAATAATAAAAATAAATAAAGGACAAAATAAAGTTTTGCAAAAATACACAAAAAAAAAATTTCACAGATATAAATACACATCAGGTCGTGACGCAAAGTTTCGGAGGGGTGCATGACAGCTTCTCGTAATAAATCAGGTTGATCTCTCGATTTTGGCACGTCGTGGCACACCATCACGTCCCTCACCTTTGGATCATATGGAAGCTCTACACCCACTTAGTCATTAAGATTATCAAGCTTGGGCACATGCCTCATGTCAGGAAGGTCGCACAAACAACATATCCAACATCTGTCCACCAGCATCTCTCTTGGCCTTGATATAGAGAAAATACTCACAAAAATATTTAAAAAAATAGAGAAAACTATAAGGTCTTAGAAATTAGATAGAGTGAGAAGTGAAAAGTAAGGGAAAATTCCAAGGAACAACCTGTGTAGGACGGTCAAGCGCCTAACGATCAGTCAAATTCCCCATAACCAATAAAAATCATTCTTCTTCCAATACAAATTAATTCTTCCACCTACTCAAATTCATTTTTCTCAAATGGATTTCGTATTTTTGAAATTCATTAATCACCAAAAATAAAAATCCATTATCCTCCTCAATCAAATCCAAAATCCAATCCGTATTTATCCTCAGCAAGTTACAAAAAAAAAAAAAAAAAAATCCTTACCAAAATTAACTCAAAGATTCTTGACCATTCCTAAACAATCTGGTATATCGACAAACACCATATCCTAAGCAACCACCTTCCTAAATGATCTAGAGTATCGACCAACACCTTGTCCCGAGCGAACACTTTTCGAAATGATCCGGTGTATCGAAAAATACCTTATCCCAAGTGGACACCTTCCTAAATGATATGGTGTATCGATAAACACCTTGTCCAAAGTGAACAAATTATTAAATAAGTCTTGTAATGTTTTAGAAAAAAATGGGTGTTTTGGAAAAAAAAAATTGGAATAAAAAGCATTATTTTACATTTAGAGCGCAAATAGTATTTTGATAAACTATATTTTTCATTTATAACAATTGCGTGTATTTTGTATGGATTAAGAGTGTTTATAATAAGCATTTTGGGTATGATATTCGGTTAAAAATGTAAGAGTAAACTTTATAATAACTCATATTTTATTTCTACTTGGTTTGTCATATCCCATTACAAAAACACAACACAGTCACAAGTTCTCAATACTCAAAGAATTTATTGAAGATCAAAGATATTGGAAGATTTGTTCGTCTCAACAATCATGGTAGAAGATTGTGATCGTGAGTGGTGAAATGGCTTTTAATCATTTTCAGAGTTTGTAATTTTTAAGAGTATTTTTATGTAAAAAGGTGTACGAGATTTAATGAGGTACCAAAGCATTCAATACTGTAATCTCATTAGTAGCCATAGTTTGAAATCGTTCAAATAAGATGCAAATGTCGTTCGAATGACTTGCCTTTTCGTTCAAACGATCGACCCTTACCAGATTTTGTAATAAATATCTTCCCAAATCTATTTGTTTTTATCCTTTTTATTCAACCTTCTTATAAAAAGGCTGAACGGGATCAATTATTCTAAGAACTCTTTTGCAAAGAGAAGAACACCTTTTGAGTTCTATTTTGTCATCAAAACTCCTCATAATCATATTCCTCACCCCCGGGATATATTCAAGATCACTTTTACCGTCATAAAAAAGGTTTCTTGTGAAATCACTTTGTAAAGACTTTTCTCTATGGATGATTATGTGCAACGAGGTTTCACTACTGAAGAAGGAAGATGGCTAAATCGGTAGATACCAAGGGTATAACGCTACCTTTGGATGGCTCTAGAGATGAGTATTATTTGTTGGTATTTTGAAGACTCTGCATGTCTAACTTTGTGTAGATAAGTGTCTTGTAAGTCGTTTGTATTCCTAAACTTCCAATAGTGATGAATAAACAATTTTCCATGTAAAGATATTTTTCCTCATCTTGATTATTTTTGCATGTTTGGACTGAAATTGCAAATTGGTATTTGGACTTTACTCTCATGTACATCATAATTAATTAAGGGTAAAATTTGATTAAAAATTGGATTTGTGTGTGTGGGAATTAATTATACAAATCAATGCATTGAGTCCCTAGAACACTCTAAAATATCTAAGAAAAAGATTAGACAAAAAAATTAGAAAAACTCCCAGAACCCCTCTTCTATACCCCCTACACACCCCGCCTCATGCACCACTATAGTGAGTGGTTGCGCTGCTGTGGCGGCCAACCCCGTGTGTCAGACTCTTTTTTGTGTTGTTAAATTTTGAGTGGTTGGATCAATGTGTTATCTGACTCCCATTAGTTGAGAATCCAAAGACCTTATCCTACTCTCTTTATATCCGTCCAAATTCATTTTTATAAAGCTCATTCCTTCATTTTTGCTCTCCATGTAGAGAGAAACCACTAGAAAATAAAGCCACTGAACCTCACAAGAAAATACGATTTTCTAGAGTTTTAAAGCATAAAAACACCCTTTTACTGAATGTTTTTTTAATCAAATTAATGAACTTGTCTTGTTGTTGAACTTGGGGTTATTAATGGAGTTTGAAGGCGGGCTTTCAAAAAGAGTTTTCATGGTTATTTTATGGGAGCCTGACAACCCTTTAAAGTCACCTTTGGAGGTGGCAGTTTCCATCTTCTTTAACGTTCTTTCTCATCTTCTTAGGATCATAAGTTAAGGGATTTTACATTATTTATATCCTGAAATTTTAGGTATTCATGTTAAGGCATATTTTTGTGTGAAAAATACTCAAACATGATACTTGTGGCATAAATATTGATATTTCATTAAGATAGTATGACAATATGGAGTAAAACTATGCTAGATAAATTTTTTAAAAGTTTAGAATACAAGAAATGGTTTTTTCAGGAAAGAAGCATGTAAAAAGACTATTATTATTTATGTGAAAATATGTTATTCCACGAGATTACATAATCCGCTGAAAGTTTTATCATTTTATGTGAAAAGTGTTGAATTATATCACTTCTTAACATGATTGGGTTAAAAATGATTATATAAAAGTGTAGACTTTTGTGGAAATGTTGGTAAATATTTGCAAAGATCAATTTGATAACAACTCTAACATGTAGAAATTGGTATATATCTTTCTCAATATCTTAAAGGGTTAGGTTAAACTTAACAAAGCTTGAATATGAAAAAATAGTTTGGGTTTAAATAATGAATTGTGATATTTTGACGTGGAATTAGTAATAATGAAAAGTATTTTGTTAAGTTGTGAAATGAATCTGGAATATTATAAAAGCTAAGGGTTTCTTCACAAAGATTTGATATTTTGTAAAGAAACTTTTGATCACACATATTTCTAAGAAACTCAAAAACGATAAGCGATCCTCGAACTTGAATATTGAAGAACCCAAAAACCATTTTCTGAAATTATATCAATTTATTGTCATAATTAAAAAGTGGGATATTGTGAAACATCGAGTATTCAAAGAAAAAGGATTTTTATGGTAATAACACAATTGATATCTGATCGTAGTTCACTATCTTCTCTCCTTTGCATTTGTGATAAAAATAATGGCTCACAACATGATGAGATATAATACAAGGCTCATAGATCCATGAAACCAATACATCAAAATAACATTCATTGAAAATGAAGTTACAATAAATGAAAATCCAATCCAAGCTCGTATAAGTCACCAAAGAATCAAAATCATGCAAAGCAAGTTCATCCCATCTCAAAGCCATACATGTTCAAGGAAGGAAGTACCAATGAAATAAAGTCATATGATCCAAATCCATCCATAACATGAGTTCATAATCAAATCAAAGAAAGATATATGAAGATCAAGATCAAAAAACCTTATCAGCTCATGAATAGAATAAGCAAAGTGATCTATGTTACAAATAATCAAGTCAACCAAGCAACAAGACTAATGTCAAACCGAAACAGGATCAAGTATCATTTCAAGAAGCATCTCTCAAAGACTAAAGATTAAGAAAATTGAGAAATTTATTCCCAATATTCAAAGCTTTAGAAGTGTTTACAAATAAGTAAACTATCGAGACGACTCTATATGTGTAGAAATAACCCCATGGGTAGTTTGGGTGAAGATTCTCAGCAAGTCTATTTTGAATTTCAAAATCCTAAAGGTCCCTCATATTAACAAACTACCCTCTAACGATTAGTTTTTTAAAATGACTATAAAAGGAACCCTGTGCCTCGCTTCCAAATCACACTAGCTATTACAACATCATACCAATATTGAAAGTTCCACTAGCAAGATTTTGTCATTCCATATTTTTGTTTATAGAAAGAGAAACCAAGTTCCAAACTCATTTGGGAGTTTTATTCCTAAAAATCCATTAAAGACAAAATATTTAAGAATCCCAACTTGAACCAAAAGCTTCCATCTCAATCCATATTTAGTAGAGTTATAAACCCAAATACTACTTGTGAAAAAGAATTAAACCAAT
This sequence comes from Sambucus nigra, assembly GCA_949130495.1. NCBI lineage: Eukaryota > Viridiplantae > Streptophyta > Magnoliopsida > Dipsacales > Adoxaceae > Sambucus > Sambucus nigra. Next base: position 148,925,894 of record OX422215.1, read on the forward strand.
ACCTATTTAAGTTTCTAGAGAGAGAAACTAAGTTCCAGCCGTTTGGATGTTTTAGTCCCAAAAACTCATTAGGGCAAAAGCTTCAAGAAAACTCACCTAGGAAAATATCCAACCCAATACTTACTTTACGAATGTTACCAATCTCTTACTAACTTGTGCTAAAGATGCAAATGATTAACACTTGAAACAATTTATTGGTGATTGTTTGAAAGTTTACTTTCTAGAGAGATAAAGTAAAGACCCATTTCACCATTGTTTCTTACTTAATCCATCTTTGTTTTACACTTTAGTTAATGAACTTATTATTGTTACTACTACTGAACTTCATTGTATTATCACAATCGATCATACCATAGTTCTGGAGAGTCAATGTGGGATTAGACCCTGGGCTCTTGTGTGTGTACTTCTTGGAAAAGAACAATTTTTGCGTATTGTTGATTATGGTTTGCAAGGTATGCTAAATCCTTGCAAGGTTGTTACTTGGTCTAAGGGTCAAGTTGGTAATTTTTCTTATGTCTCCTCCTCACGATGCCCAGGTATCATATACGACCCCAAAATAAAGAGGTTTGAATACTAAAAGAAAAGCACCCATACCTAATACGATTAAGTGAATACCTGATATTGTGGTGTATTCACGCTTTCTTATTCTTTTTTTAAGAAAAGGTAAGGCCCCATTTCAGCAATTGAATAAGGGAGGGGGATGGGAAGTAACCCCCTTTTCTTACTTTCAGTTTGGCATGGATGTAGGCAAGGTTGAACCATATAAAAACCTCAGTTTACAATGTTTCTCTAAACTCTCTCATTAATATTTCTATCAGTTATTTAGCTATATTATTCATTGTCTGATTAATTGAATCATCCTATTGCAATTAATCATTTATAAGAGAAGTTTGAAAAGTATTGAATTTCCATTTAATTTGTAATACCCAATTCACCTCCTCCCCCCGGGTATATTTTTGAGAAGATAGCCCAATTAAAATTGAATGTAGCTTCTTTCATTATTATTGATAGTTCTTCACTATATGAAAATATAGAAACACGTGTGAGATTACAAAATAATATGAAAAATAACCAAGATAGAATGTCATGCATTATCTTGCATTCATAGTTAGATATTTATTATTCACACTTAATAACTCATAAACAAGTGTATGGGAATGAAAATTAATATAGTTATACATGATAGGTCTATTAGGACACCAAGCAGTGCAATATTTTCATTATAGTTATACAAAATAGTACAAAATTTCCATTGCATTTATACAAATCATTGCATATAGAAAACAATACAATACAATATTTTTTTTTTATAATTACACAAAACATTACAAATTAAGAACAAAGAAGTATATTTATTGTAACAACACAATTAGAATAGTAATCAATAAATTTCATAAGTAACAGTTAGAATCCAAGGAAATACATTATTTTGAATTAAATATATACCGGACAATTTAGTTGGAATAGAAAATAGTGCAGCCGTATAGATCATTACAATTTCAATGCATAACAACATAGTAACCGTATATAATAGTTTAGTCAAAGTACTTAGCAACAAGATGAAACATAAGGCTAAATTTACTTACAATAACCAACTCAATATTTACTTTTCTCAAAGTCACAAGACCTTTGACATATTATTTATATATTACATTTTCGTGTTGCATTTACATTGATTAGAAATATTGAACCATTTGTTTGGTATATCATATGTTGTTATTCCATTTTGAATTTCTCAAAATAAAATTATCTATAAAAATCATACTTGATTTTATATAAAGTAAATCACTTAAGGATACAACTTCAGGAATAAAGATTCAATACATCATGATATTATTACATGCTCATAATGTCATATTATTGGAAAATTTAGCTTCGAATATACTTTAATTTCATATTTCTCTAGAAATGAACGGACAATGTTTATATTTAATAAGGTATTACGAATAACATTTGAATAGAAAATTTAATGATGATGATAATGATAAGGCAATACATATTTCCTGAAAATGTCCCTTGATACTTTCAAGACACTTTTGTAAAAGTGGGTTAATATAGAAGTGCCATAAGCAATTAAGTATTAATCACGATTCTTTCCCAAAATGACAAATGGCATATGAGTGAAACCTAATAGCCAATGAACAAGTGTATTGAGTGTTAAGTTCTCAACATGAGTAATGAGTTAAAAAAATTATTGACGACAATATTGTGCATAAATAACTCTCTTACAAAATGAGACTGTTGTAAGGAGGGATAATGTGGAGGGGTCCCCGAGCTTCCTAGTACTAACTTAAGTTTATACTAATTCATTACAAGTTATCAAGAAGGGTAGTTTGGTTGAGTTAATGATTAGAGTTATAAGGATTAAGGGACCTTGGATCCAACCGAAGTATCCATTATGATCCTTGATGATTTGACTTGGAGGTAAGAGAGTAAGTTTCGCTGAATAATTCAAGTGTTCAATAATTTTAATATAAGATAGAAAAGAACAATAATATTTAGTAACTTAAAGTTAATTGAAAAGTTTTCACTATATTTGTGGGGTCTTAAGGCCTCTCGTCAAGTCATTTACAATAATAATTAGTTGAGGGAAATCAGGGCTCCTCATCAAGTCATTCTCATCAACAGTCACTTAAGGATTTTTAAAGCCCCTAGGGCCGTTATTTGCATTAGTATTCACACTTCTCTTGACTGAAGTCATATTAAGTTAATTTGTTAATTTTAACCCCCATAAGAACAACACTCACATTGTTAGCCCAAGACCTCTCGAGGTCAACCTTCTTGATAAAGGCCATTTTCACAAAAAGGCTCACCCTCACGAGTTTATCCATATTGAGGCTAGCCTCCTCAAAATAGGTCATTTTCACTAGTAAGTTCAACCCTATATAGGTAATACCTCTCAAAAGAGGTCAACTTCACTAGTGGACTCAACCTTCCCGAGGTCAATCCAACTAAGATTGGTTATTTTCACTAGTAGGCTCATCCCTCTCAAGTTAATTTCATTCACCATAGGTCATTTTTACTAGTAAGTTCAACTCTCTCGATGTCATCCCTCTTGAGAGAAGTCATTTTCACAAACAACTCCACCCCACTTGTGGTAATCTTTCTAAAGATGTCCTTCACTAATAGGTTCAGCCCTCTTAAGATCATCCATCTATAGATAGGTGATTTGTATCACCATCTTTCTATGGACACCCCCATCTGTGATCGGGGTGTGGTACATTCTATCCTATCACAAATGAACACGGACAAGAACCCCTAAAAATCCACAAATATACCAACATCCCAAATCCAAAACAAAAGTTCAAGGGGAAAAACCAATAACAAAACCCCAAGGAGTTAAGATTTAAAAAGAAAAAAGAAAGCCAAACGTACCCTCTGGGTCCCTTAACTGACTAGCTAAAGTTACCTTCAATCCTTTAACTAATCGGTTAAAGGCCCTCCAAATCAAAAACCAGTATGTTATACCATCCCAGATTCATTATTATAAGATCTTTGTAAATCATTTCTCAACCAAAAACATGTCTCACCCTTAAGATCCACAATCTAAGGGATTTAGACGGTCGGTTAAATTCCCCGGGCCAAACTCCTATAAATAGATGTCCCCATTGACTAAGAAAAAGGCACCAAAACCCGACCTTGATCCAATTTTTTGACTTTATTCTCCCCTCGAGTGCCCGAGATACTCGAGATCATTCTAAAAATGTCTCGAAGAAGTTCGTACTTTGGAGAAGTCACTTTGGCCCCGGGAAAGTTCATAATTCCAAGAAGTCACTACAGTCCCGAAAAACGTTCGTACTTCCAGAAAGTCACCTCAGAAAGAAAAACAGAGTCAAACCTTTGTGCTCATTCTGCAAACTTCGTCACTTCCAAATGAAGCACTTCTCGACGAAAGACAGAACTCTGCCATCTCGGCCACCTCAAATGGGGACCCCCCCGGGGGGGACTTAGGTTCATTCTACAAGGGTAAGAAAACTCTGCTCGAATTTTGGGTCAAACATCCCTAAATATATTGTGATAAATAAACTTTGCCCAAATTTCAAGTCTATTAATTGACTTGACGTTATCATATATTAGAGAAATGCTAATCAAATGTCACAAAGACCATTAAAAAATATGAAAAATATACATTTCAAAATCATTATGAGGAAAGTGTATGTGAGCTAAGTAAGCCCAAAACTTTGCACAAGCTAAAGTATAAAATCTAATTACTCCCATCTCTTTTCCAAATAAACATAGCATGCCCTCGTAATGATAACCCGAATATGTGATTTCATATCAAATACTTATCAATCATTGGCCTCTTATTAGATATACTTTTAACATATAAATATATTAATCCAACACAACATAAATGTTATATTAAGGACTAAGATCTATAAATAACTTAATATTGTATAATGTATACCCGATATTCTGTCGCTTACACCCCTAAATATGCCCCATTTATCGAAACTACGTAGTCTTTGATCCCAAGTCTCTTTGGGTACGTAGGTGTTATACCAAACTAAATTTGTGAAGCCTAAGACTCATAATATGTCTCTCGATATACTATTTCTTAAGTATGCATCCGTCCACAGTCCAAACTCCTCCTACTTCTACGTGATACCTTCATAGCCAAAGATGTCTAAACATGACATCCTGAACACTACACCTTCAAACTTACATGAAGGTTAAATAACACCTTAGAGTTAGAGATCTCCCCCCTTGGTGATGGATGTCTTTGTTAATGACTTTAGGATCACCCCCATTTTAACCCTCCATCGAAGCTAACCTCCAGCCCACAGATCGATTCTCTGTCTCCTAAACAAAATTTAACATTTACACACACATCACGAGATATCAAGCTATATCGAAGCCACGATCTCTGGCGCACCGTTGTATAAATGCTCAAAAGTATACATACTATACACAACCGAACTATGAACCATTGATTATCCATCCACCCACTCAAAAATAGTATTCTCCATTGAGATGTTTGAAGAAAAAAAAGTATATTCATTGATGATAACACTCTCATGATTAGGCGATCAACTATTTATATAAGGATCATATCTTAAATGATTATGAGTTACCTGAAGTGCGAGTGTAACCATTAAAACAACTGTGATCTTCCAAAACTCAAGCGTACAAATTTCAAAGGATAGAAAATCATTAGCCCTCATCCCTTATTTCCTTAGTACAAAACAATTGAGATATCAAAACATCTCAATCCTCATCTACCCGCACAAACCTATACAAGCGCTCAAACTCATACACACAACCGAACTACCTAGGCTTTGATCTCATGGATACATAAGTATGAATGCACAATATTATGTCCTTCACATGAGCAAGGTCCACGACACCGTATCTCTCACTATGATGTCATAATAGGTATGCACCATCTCTTATATTACAAATCTATCTCTCTTGAAACCTAAAAAGAGATGTCAAACTATCTTAAAAGTCGAGCTCTTTTGCACACTTACATGCATACTAATGACCACCTGTTATGCATTAGCACAAAGTCTTCCACAAGTGCCCTTGTGTACATGCATCGATTAAGTGACGTTCCTACACCTCTCATGGATAGCATTTTCGTACCTAACCACTTACCAACGTTTAAGGGATTCTCAACCTAAGGTCTCTAAACCAGTTAAAACATAACTCTAAAGTAATCCGTTAATATTAATAGTGATAATAAGTATATAATTAAGAAAGTATAAAGAACAAGTGGGGATACTAATACCTTTCCCCCTCGTAACCCGATTCCATAACCCACATAATAAGAAATATGGACCAACTGTATACTTAAACCAGCCTTAGGATTATTGTGAAAGGGATAACTCAAACCTTCTGCTTATTTTTTATAAAAAAACCGATGACTCTAAAAAGACAACTAACACAACACCAAACTAGGCGATTGGTCACGGACTTTATCCCTGACCATGCAGTGGGGGTCGCGGATTTGGTCCGTGAACAAATCGGGCGCGACCAATTTCGGTGGTCACGACCCAAATCCCTGACCCATTGCCCTGGTCACGGACTTCTGATAGTCACGGACATGGTCATGGACAATATCACTAACCCGAATTACAATCATGGTCACGACCCAAACCTGTGAGCATCACCCAATTTAAAAACCATCTAGTCACGGACCATAGTCGTGACCATGTTTTGTGTATAATTAAACCTGGTCACGCCTTAAAGCCGTGACCATTTTTCTTATGCTTAATCTTCATCACGGCTTTAGGTCGTGACTATGTTTTCTTTAGAAGTCAACTTAGTCACGTCTTTGGGCCGTGCCCAAGCTTATTGTACAGAAAACATGGTCACGGATTTAGGCCATGACCAAATTTAATAATAATAAAAAAAACTCGACTCGGGAGGCTAATCAGTCAGTTGCTGCAAGTGCTCCTTCGGTGACCTTGCGAGGGTCCTGTGCTCTCAAATCGGGAGTCTCGGGACCACGCGATCATGGAACCCATGTAGGCATTATGAAATCTGGGTCATACTCTCAAACCGGGGGTCCCATGACCACGCGGTCGATTCATATGGGCTACATTGGTCCCGAACGAGGTGTTAGCGCAGCCCACGGGGCCGTTTGGGGAGCGTTGCTGGGTTTCGCCCTCTAACGATACGTTTTTAATCCTAGTTGTAGACATTCTGAAATCTGGGTCGTGCTCTCAAAACGAGGGTCACGTGACTATGTGATTGGTTCCTACGAGTTACATTGGTCCCGAGCGAGGTGTTGGCGCCGCCCACCAGGGGGGTGTTGCAGGGTTTCTCCCGATGGCACGTTTTCAAGCCTAAGTGTGGATATTCTCTGTTTTGAGTCGTGTCCTCAAATCGGGGGGTCTCGTGATCATGCGATCGGATTCTTCTAGCTACATTGGACCCGTACACGTGATCGCTCCCCTAAAAGGGCTATTTGGGTGGCGCTAAGGGGTTTCCCCTCTAACGACATGTTTTCAAGCCTAATTGTAGATTTTCTCAAATTATCGTCATATTCTCAAACTGGGGGTCCTGTGATCACGCGATCGGTTCCTACGAGTTACATTGGTCCCGTGCGTGGTGATCACTCCCCTAAAGGGGCTGCTTGGGGGTGCTGAGGGGTTTCTCCCTCTAACGGCACGTTTTCAAGCTTAAGTGTGGATTTTCTCAAATTATCATCATATTCTCAAACCGGGGGTCCCGTGACCATGTGATCGATTCCTGCGAGTTACATCGATCCCCTGTGAGGTGTTTGCACCTCTCACGGGACCGTTTGGCAGGTGCTTCTGGTTTTTGCCCTCAAAAGGCATGTTTGGCAAGAAAATCTACCTTTTCTAGCCTTGCCAAATGCAGCATGTTGTAGAGCTCATTGAAATTGTTCGAAAAGGAGTTTTGGATAATATGATGCATTTTCCAATTTAGAGTTTGATATAGTATTCCAAATATAACTCCTCTAATTATAGGGAGTGTGTCCTTCATCAAGAACCACCAATATAGGACACTCCAGGGAACTCAAGGTGGCCTCACAGGGAACTCAACTTATGCTCAGGAGACGAAGGATGGGGAAGCAGTTTCTACTGAGTTGGATCGACAATAGCCCCAACGTTTTGAATAATTTGTATTATCAGCTCGACCCCTCCATTATGAATAAAAGAGGTGGCCTCACAGGAAGATTAAGAGCTTGATAACCCTCATTGAGGGTTGTCAAGCTGTTAATCTTCCTCTGAGGCCACCTTGTAATGTTGAGTTCCCCACACCTTGAAATTAATCCCTTACAAACATTACCACTCCCTCTACTCAACAAAATCGAACTCCACCATCTAAAATCAATAATGGGAACACTTTCTATAGTTGTAAAAATCCAGGGATTCACTGGTGGGAGACTATAAAGTGTTCTGAACCGTTCTTTGAACAGTCTTTGGAGTTTTATTTGGACGTCTTTGGACCAGCGGAGCCACGTAGTCTCCCACAAGTGAATCCCTCGCTTTTAGAATATGCATTTATTAATGAATTTTTATTAGGTCATGTTTTTATCACAGGTATAAATAACCGCACACATAAGATGTGAAATTTACCTCTTCTGATACCCATGCCCTAAAATCAGTTGTCGTGCGATTTCTCCTTTGATTTTGGGCAATTTCATTCTCGTACTTCCTATGGGTAAATTGTAGACTTTAGATCGTAAAATATAAAATAAATATAATCAAAGAAGAAGAATTCAAGAGATACTCACTTTCTCAATTCTTCGACTTCATTATATGATTCTAAGACATAACGAGTTGCTTGCTCGTATTGTATATTTGTGAGTTTTACCTCTTTAGGATTCCCAAACGGTAATTCATCCTCAAACTCGTCAGGTTCCTTTATCACTCCTCCTCTATGAGGATTGAACCTCCTCACCTCTAGTTCTGGCATATATTTCCTAACGTATAACGATGATTCCACTGTTACGTATTCTTCAGCAATTGACCCTCCAATATACTGTGTATTCTTTACGTCATCTTTGAAGGTTTTCATTAAGCGCTTAAAAGGATACATCCAACAATACCTAATGGGACCACATAATAAACCTTCATCGCATAAATGCACAAGCAAGTGGCTGCTGATATCGAAGAACGACACAGGAAAATATTTCTCTAATACACAAACTACCTCGGCTAAAGTTAATTTTACAGCTTTAATGTGCCTTATGTTTACCACTTTTGCACAAACTAGGGTAAAACACAAACTGATTTGCATAATTGCCTGATGAAGATCTTTGTGTTCAGAGAAGCAATGCCTAAATAACAGAGGGATTAATTGGATGATTACATGCCAGTCATGAGACTTGTATTGTTTTAAGTCATTTTCTTGGTAGTTTATGACCCTACATAAATTACTAGAATAACCAGTTCGAGTCTTCAAGCTGAACAACATGTCTAAGAGGATCTTCTTCTCACTAGTAGTCAAAGTGAAAGCAACTGGAGGGGTAAAAATTCTTCATGTTGTAGGATCGTATTTTAACCAGAGTTTCTTCTTTAGCTTCATGTCACGTAGATCTCGACGGGCCCTCTCTCCATATTTAGAATGAGATCCACCCAGACATGTTCCTATCAGATGTTCTGTAACATTCTTCTCTGTGTGCATCACATCATTTACATGCCTTACACGATGATATTTACAATATGAAAAATAAAAAAATATTGATTGCCTAGACCATGGTTTTTCTTTAGTAGGGTTGTTAGGATCTCCCCTTGCTTTACACTTCAGGTTTACAAACTTGGGGTGTTTCCCTATGTACCTATTCTCGACAGTCGCAGCCACCGCCTTCTCCTCGATCTGCTGACCAGAAAGTCGATCAGGTTGCATCAGGCGCTCGTGACCAGTAGGATAAAAGTTAGTCTTGTCATTCCTAAAATGTGGATGGTCGGTAGAAATCTATGATGACTCGTGTAACTCATCTTACTACTATATTTTAGCCAAATGGCTTCAGTTTACTCCCGATATATGGGACATCCATAATAACCATGAACATTACAACCGGAAAACATCCCATAAGCAGGAAGGTCGAGGATCGCCCTAATCACCATAACTTTAAGTGTGAACTCTTCACCCTTGTGAGAGTCGAACGCCGTCATGCCTTTATCCCACAACTTTTTAAGTTCTTTGATTAATGGGGCTAAGAATATATCAATATCACCACTTGGAGCCTTTGGCCCGGGTATCAATAAAGATAATAATGTGAACTCCTCTCTCATGCACAGTGTCGGAGGGAGACTTAAATGCGTCATGAGAACAGGACAATAGCTTTGACTAGTACTTAAATTATCAAAAGGGTTAAACCCATAAGTTGAGATTGCAAGATGAACGTTGTGCGGTTCTTTTGCAAATTCATGGTGTTGTGTATTTGAAATTTACTGGATGAGTGAATCCACCGGATGACGCATTAAATTCCCACCCACCTCGCATCGAGCATGCCATGTCATGGCCTCCACTATCCACAGTATAATAAAAAATCATTTTAACCGTGAACCAATTGGAATATACTTCAAAACCTTTTGTGGAACTTGCAAGCTCTTTTGATATTTTCCATGTTTGTCATTTCCCTCTTCACAAATGACATATCTAGTCTCACTGCATAATGGACATTCATCTGTCTCTCCATGTTCGTTGCAATACAAAAGACAATCATACTTACATGCATGAATAGATTTGTCTAGTAACATGTTCTCTTTTGGGAGAATTTTTTAACCCACTTAAGAATTTCGGTTACGCTGTTCCTAGACAAGCCAAATTGACTCTTCAAATTAAGCAAACCAATCATTTCATATAATACCGAATGATCTTCATTACAATCTTTATACAATGGTCTAGTCGCATTGACTTTCAACCATATATATTCTCAGTCTCCTAGTAGTTCAGTATCAAATTTTTTATTAGGCACATTATTTGTCTCCTTAGGTTGGTGGTTTGGGTCGTGGTAGACTCCGTAAGCATCGTCAATTAGGTCGGTCAATAGACGATGTGTTGGCAAATCATTTACCATTTCCACTTGTTGGTGTTCTATTACATGGTCGGTTACCGATAATTCTTCGGGAACATAAGGTACATGTTTTTCACCATGGTATGCCAACTTGTTATAATCTTGAAAAATTCCCCACATTATTAAATGTAACTCAACATCTTCTAAAGATTTATATTTTTCGTTTATACAATGGGTGCACGAACACAGAATCTTCTCACTTTTAAGGTTCTTAAAAGCGTATGTAATAAATTCTTGAAAGCCTTTAACATAACTATTAGTTATTCGGTCAGTCTTCCCCATCCACTCTTTGTATTATGGAAAATCCATTTAATAATCTTCAAATTACAGTCCTGTGTTAACATGATAAAATAAATATCATGTTGCATAAATATCATGTTGTATAGTAAAGCACTAATATAGTTTCAAAGCAATGCACTAATATAGTCAACAAACCACCAATTAATCAAACTATGCAATAACTTAAATTCAAGAACGCACCAATCAACGATACTACACAACCACTTAAACTCAAACTAAATAAATTTGTCTACTGATATTATTACAACATAAGAAAAATATTACTACATCTTCAACAAGCGATAAAATAGCCAGGTGGTAACAAAGTCAACACAATTTTTCAAAAAATTCCATTCTCCACTGTTGACGTGCACTGGAACAGTTTCACAATCCTCATATACTATATCAATCACAATTTGACACTCACCCTCCTACAAAGGTCGATTATGTACTAAAGTTCCTATGACAGTGGACATGAGCATGCAGATCCCAACGACAAATTTACCGCTCAGGTCCTGTATATAGTATTTCTTGCCATAGTCAACGTGGGTTATTAATGATGATCCAAGACCTGTGCCATACTCAGGCACTGAGAAAGGGAATGTTGAAGGAGGAACCAAAATCTGTGGGGGAATGTAGAGCAAGGAAAATTTTAAGGAGGAACCGGCTTCTGTGGAAGGAAATCGGGATGCATTGGGGACTACAGGGGCATACGACCAGTTAAAAGGGACACAATCTGTGCAAGTTTATCATTCACACCTCCGAATTCATTTAAATGCATCATTATATCCCCATCATTCATAGATTGACGTTCATAGTTGGAAGCAAAATGCTTATTAACAAAAGAAATCTCGTCCACGAAGGTGCAGTGTGTTTGAATCTTATTTTTGATATATACGACCCCACACCTCTCGTCCTCCCTCTATGGTCCTTCCCAAAGGTTTTTACGATGGAATTATTATCAATGTCATCGAACGGGCTTGAACCTGACTGACTACTGATAGACTCTATTGATTCTAGAGTTTTGACCAAGTGAGGAGGGAATTTATTATCTTTGTCTCATCTAGCATGCACGTACAAGTTGGCCCTATTTGGTATCTTTCTTTCATTTGGTCTGCCTTTCGTAGCGGTCGACCACTCATTCTTCAAATCTTAATAAGATTTCAAGCCAAGCCGGTGGACATCAGTTCTTTTTGGCCCTATTCTACTTGTTTTTCTCCCTTTGTAGCATTTTGGTGTCCTTCGCCTCATTCTCTAGAAAATCATTCCATTGAGAGACTAACATCTCAACGTTCGAAGGGACTTTGTATTTGAGAGACAAAATGTCGGAGCTCAATGCTCCCTTAGGGAGATCCTTCTACCTAAGGATTCTTCGATATGTTCGGAGTTATTTAGAAACCCGAGAAATCACCTTATTTTTTGAGTTTGGGGAAAATGAAAACCGTTTACTGAGTTGCTTGTTGATGCCATCTTTAATAGTTTTATCTAGTAGGTTCCAATTGTCAGCTCCTCCCACCCCCACATTCATTTTTTCCAAGGACAAACACTGTGCTTTAAAATGTTGAACGTGGTTCTTATCCCCTGTGGGGTTATTTTCGAATAAAGAGAACCCAATGGGCTTCTTCTCAACTGACCCGACAGTTTCAGGAGCATTGATTGTATTTGTTGGATTAGTGGGAGTACCTTACCTAATGCAATTCGGAGTAGGGGAGTGAACAGTTTCTGGAGTTGATTATTGCTTACCAATTGGTGATGAGATTTCTCCCTGTGGTTATGTCACGCTGTTGGTTGAAGCGTTGCTTCCATTACCGCCCGACATTATCTACAAAAATAATAAAAGTCCAATGTGTATCTATAATAATAGATGCATAATTTCAAAGTTCAATATGAAATTATAACCAAAAAAAGTTCAATGTGTATTTATAATATATTATAATCTACTTGTTCATGGTAAGACTTTAACTAAAGTTCAATGTGTCTAATCTCCATCCAGTCGGGATTTGTTATTAAAAATCTACATATTTTTGCACGTGGCCAATTAGGAGGAAGCGTATCTATGATGGATGCATAGATGTTAGCGACATGAACTCGAAATCTAATCCTCTTCAGCCTATTGGCAAGATTGAGTTTGACGTGCATATGTCGTGAGACATCACAGTCTTCGTCAATGCTCTTTGTATGTAATTCTATTCATAATGGGTGAAATTTTTTTTCTGCCTTCTTTAATAGCGTAATCAAGGTCAGTGGTTTATCGGGATTATGTATGCAAAATATATATTGTGCAGCTTCATCCCAACATTGTGGCAGGAAAACAGAATACGATCAAACGAGTACTCTTATTGGAGATGAATTCCATAGTTTAAAAGGTAGTTAAACTGTTCGATCTTCCTATTCCAATACCAATAAACCGGAGTACCAACTAAATGAGTCTCATTAATGAAAGATATATGCGTGCGGTCCAATTGCAACCTTTCCCACTCTTGTTGCCACTTATTAGCACAGTGACTCAGGAAAAATGAACGAGGGCATGATTATAATTCCTCAAAATAATGGCTCTAATGAATCACTAACGAGTTATTATTTACGAGGGCATGATTATGATTCCTAAAAATTATGGCTCTAATGAATCATCAACCGTTAATTTATTAGGTTTTGAATACCTGCAAACATTAGTCATAAAATTAATCCCTTACAAATATTTCCCCTACAATTTATAGATTATGCATTTTTGGGACTTAATTTTATAATGCCCCTAAAATTAATCCCGAATTTAGCATCAATATTAAAGGAGATGTATATTTTTATATTTTAGCCCCAAACTTAAACCAAGAATATCTATTAAATTAAAATTTGCCCTAGTTTGAAACTTAAACCAACAATATCTGTCAAATTAAAGCTTGCCCTAGTTTGAAACTTAAACAAACAATAGTCATATATATGTATTTTTTCTAGAATACACACACATACGCCTACATACATATACACACATACATATACACAATACACACGATGACAATGTATACACACCTACATACATATACACAATACGAACACGTATACACACACACACACATATACACACACACATAAAGAAATACACATGCACAGAAACACATAACAAGGAGAAGATTGAGATTGAGAGATAGCTTGAGATTGAGGGAAGGAGAGAGATAAAATTGCCGGAGAGAGGGAGGGAAAATGAGGGTTTAGAAATTTTTGAGGGAAATAAAAAATTATTCTGCATTTTTTAAGTATAAAGACCATGGTCACGGCTTAGGTCCATGACCATATGATGTTACCCCTTTATTTTTAACATGTCAACATGGAAATAAGGCCATGGTCACGACCCAAAGCCATGAATCATATAATTTAATGGTCACGAACTTAAGCCGTGACAATCTCCTTATGTATTGGGGTTTGTGGTCATGGCTAAGGGCCATGACTCATCGCATGACCAAAATTCGAGGGAAACTTGGTGCCATAATTATCACAGCTGGTCACGGCTTAGAGTCGTGACCCGAAGGAGTCAGGGTCTACAACCATGACCACCTACAAGACGACCCATAACCATAGTGAGTGATGGATTTGGTCATGCCCATTTTGGTTATGGTCACGATTTTGGGCCGTGACCAGCTGGTCACGGCTGGGAGCCGTAACCCCTTTACCGTGACTATTAGCAGAATTTGGTGTAGTATAAACCCATCATCGCATAACACACTTGGGCCTTGGACCAAAACCAGGGGTGTGCGACTCAAACTGGACGTGGCGTTAAACATCTTACAGAGGTAAGACCTTTCGACCCATATCAAATAGATAAACCGACCTCAAAGGATAGTGACGAACTAGGAGACAAACCCTCTTGAGCATCCACCATCAATAAACAAGTTCCCCCCAGGTGCATCTCCTCTCAGGGCCCGCAATGCGACAAGTGGCTCAAGAGAACCTAACTATCTTTATGCTCCCTTTCCAATATGATTAATACCTTTCCCCTTCATGACTACTTTACGCAAATTTTAGAACTGTTTAGTGGCCTTAGTTTTAGAGTCCCTCATAATGTGGATACGTACAAGTAGCCCCCCATGTACATCATTGTACATTTTTTGAAATATATAGGTACTTTAGAAGGACCTCGAGATAAAATAAGTACGTAAAAATAAAGATTACATGTTTTGCATCACACACTGGATAGTCTTGATTTTCATATTGTTTAAACCCTAAACACTTGAGACCAAAAGTGGTTAGCCCTGCAGAAGTTCATATAATAGAAAAATTACTTCTCACGAAAAGAGGATCATATCTCAAAAAAGTCACTTCTACCTGAGGGAAGTTTATATTTATAGAAATTGCTTCCTCAAGTGAAGTTTTTACGTAACGTCACCTCCCCGAAAGGCTAGTCGCTGCTGGATTCTCACTCATAATGCCCACCTATCTCGTGTATCGAGCAATATCTCTCTTGATCCAAAAGTCTTGGTGATAGATAACATTTAATGTTTGTTTAGTACTGGCGTATATTGAATAAGTTTTCACTATTATTTAGGGTAAAGTGGTTCACATGATCCATGGCAATGAAAAGCGATCCACCGTTCACTGAGGTACATCGCCCTTCTTCATATAGGAAAAAGTACTATTACCACACCATATTGCACAAAAGGACAAATACTAACGGGCCATTCAATTTGATTAAAATTTTCAAAAAACTGCCAAACGTATGGAGGTTGATCCAAACCCCCTCAGTTTCTAAGTTGAACGCCTTCTCATTTTTAGGTGGAAGATAAACAGTATCAATTTGAAATTTCTCTACAAATCATATCTCCCTTATGTTGGATTCCTTTACCCAATTTTCATCTTAAGAAAATAATAGACTGTAGTCTCTTAATTCCTCACTCCTTGCATGAAAACAAGAGTTCACCCCTAATTACCCGAATCCAATGGGATGCTTTTCAGTTTTTCCCCTCAGAAGATACTATCAAACTAAAAATACAAAAAATAAATATCATCCACATATGGTAAAATGTATTTAAAATAATTGTATTAGAAAACATCATACATACGTGAGTTCTTCTCCCCTTATGTATTGTCATTCTATCAGTCCTTGTGTATGTAAAAACCTGAACTAAATTGGCCCAATTTTTTTTGTAGTTGTTATCATTAGGTGAGAAATCACACAAGTTATTACAGTTGAAACTTGAGTTCACGCTCCGTGTCTCTGATTAGTTTTCAACAACGAGCTCTCCACCTATGACTGTCAAGTTTTCTTTGCAGTATGATTCATGTCTACCAAAGAAGACCAGCTTCCATCCACAGTGGATTAGATCTTAAAAAAATTGAAACCATCATTGACTCACAGAATACTTTGCAGTCTGAAATTAGGTCCTTAAGCCTTGCACAAATATGCTTATAATAAGCAACTAGTACAATCGAAAAAGGAGAAAATGTCCATCCTCATCTTATCGGCAACACTAAAACACCACATACGGTGGTTGCTAAAGAAGTAGCATTTTATCCCCAGGATTAGCCTGCACCAGGCCCGTCATCGGCTCCCCCTACTAACGTCGATGTCCTTCTGTAAGGACACAAAATTTTAATTGAGTCTTATGTAGTGTTGGCTCAATTTTGGACAAAAACATTTAAGTCTTAGGTTATATGTTCATGGTACATTCTTTCAAGCCTATGACGTCTAAAGTTGTTGAAGCTGTAGCGGCCAGAATTTATAGTTCATATCTTGCAGGGTTTCAAAGTTCCTTGTTTTGCATCCTCAACGATATATTTATCCAAGGCTCCTTAAGGTATGAATGATTTAAATATATTTGTAAGAACTTCGAATTTTTATTAGGTGTAAGTTTTATTTAAAATAATTCTATATTTTTAACTTGGAATAAAAGTTTATGGGCATAAAATGAAAAATGCATATTCTGTTTTTTCGTTCGAAAATGTCGTTCGAATGAGATTGTCATTTGAACAAGATTTTTGTTCGAATGAGTTTTTCCAACGAGTTTCCCTTTTGAACACTGACTTATCATTACAAGGGTCTTTCGAACGAAATGTTCTTCGAACCAAAAACCCGTTCGAACGAGATTTCTTACGGGAACAGTTTTTGGCCTTTTTGGAATTTTCCCACTATTTTTTCCCCACTTTCTTTTGACAGTTTTTAACTATTTCAGGAAAGAATATTTCCTAAGACTTTTCACATATTTTTGAGAGCTTTTAAGAAAGAAAACTAATGTTTAGAAAAGTCCCTTTTGTGTGTTTAATTTAGATGGCCTAAATTCTTCCAAAATACAAAAGCATACACCCATTTGTTTTAGTTTAAGATTCCAAGTTCTGCATCTATATATATATATATCTTGCTTGGATTTTGTTTAGCCCTGGGTTCTACTCTACCATTTGAAGAGTTGTTTGGGTTTACTTCTACATCCCTTAAAGAAGAAGACTTGTTTGTTGCTGCGACATTCCCACTCGGAGAAAGGCATCGGATGCGGGTTGATGGTTGTCCAAAAGCTTCATTAGAGGAGTCCAAGGTTCCGGTGGAGTCTGGGATTGTCGGCTAAGCAGAAGTTGGTACAAGAATATGCGTCAGGGGATTAAAAGGAGTCGCATCGAGTTATGTAAGTCATCTATCTTGTATTTGTAAAATTCCATACTTAGTGAACTTAAGGCTAGGGGCCGTCCGAGATTTTTCCCGTTTTGGGTTTTCCTCGTACATCGCGGCGTAGTGTGATTTATTTCTCTTTATCTTGCAAAATCACCTTAGAATGCATGCTTAGGTAATTCAAGATAAAATTGAGTTCTATCACACTAAAGTTTAATTTGGTGCTAAAATTAATTTGGGTGGAATTTTAGATTAATTTAATTCAAGTCAAGATAATTTAATTTGGTAAAATTTGATTTGACCTAATTTGCAAAAATGAATTAATCTGTGTAGGCAAATTTTAGGACTTGAATTGAGTTCATTTGTTTAAGTGAATATTTGTTAGTTAATTAATTTGATGTCACTTTTAGTTTAGTTTGATTTTAATTTGTAAGATATTAAAATTTGTAAGTTGTTCATGTGTTTGAACCATTCTATTCCGCACTTTTAGGAAATTCATATTTAAGTCTAAAGGCAACTTTTAAAATTCGGGGTTCCAACACGTTTCAAATTGGTATTAGAGCCGGAGCGCTGATTTATCGCGTTAAGGTCCTTTCAGAATTTTGTTGTTAAAAATGGAATTTTTTCCATTCTCAAAATTTTCTGTTTTCGATGGTTCCAATTACGCATATTGGAAATCGCATATGAAATCAGCACTAAAGTCTATCGATGAGAGGGTTTGGTTGTCAATTGTTAGCGGGTGGTCCCCACCCACATGTTTGGTAAAAAAATGAGCGTGTTTCCAAACCCGTAGATAGATGGAGTGAGAACGAATTTAAACTTGCTAAATTTAATTCCCAGGGTTTGAATGCTTTGTTTAGTGCGGTTACACCGAATGAATTTCGTCGTATCATGACTTGTGAAACCGCTAAGGAAGCCTGGGATATATTACAACTCCCGCACGAGGGAACTAGTGTCGTTAAGGCTTCGAAACTCCAAAACCTCACCACTCAATTTGAAACCATCAAAATGCTTAAGAATGAAACCTTGATGGATTTTATGCTACACTTTTCGATATAGTTAATTCATCATTTAATTTGGGAGAGAAAATACTCGACAACCGAGTTGTAATTTTTTTTTAAGGTCCCTACCGATAGATTTATCCTTAAATTGACCGTTTAAAATTCTTTACCCACCTTGCACTCAACCAAACTTGAGGAGTTAGTAGGGTAATTGAAAACCTATGAACTAGACATGTTTCCCTCCGAAAATGAAAATAAAATAGATAAGGGCATTGCTTTGAAAGCCCGAAAGTAGGAAAAACAAGTTGTGGTTGTTGAGAGTGATAGTGACTCGGAGGACATGGTTATGTTTGCTAGGAAATTTCTTTAATTTAACAAAGATAAGTTTAAAAATGATTTTAAGAAATTTAAAAATTCTAAGCATGACAGAACCGAAAAGATCCCTAAGTTCTATAATGAAAATCTTAATAGGGACGAGTCAAATAGGTGCTATGGTTGTGAGGGTTTTGGCCATAGGTCAAGAGAATGCCCCACTAAACTAAGGAGAGAAGGCAAACAACCAATTTCCTATAATGACATCGTTAGTGATGAAAGTGAAAAGTAAGAGGGGCCCAATTCCCCCATTGAGCTTAACTTTACCGCGTTCATGGCAAGTCATGCGAGCATTGATAATGAATCTTTCCATGAAAATATACATTTACACGACTCTTATGAGGCCTTTGTTTGTGAATCCCCAAATATTATGGTAGTGAGAGTGGAGAACAGAGAGATAGTGAAAGTGATGAAGAGGTTGATGAGAGTGAACTTCAATTTGAGAATTATATGAAGAATTTATTAAATTAAAAAGAGCAAATTTGAAGTTAGAAGCTAGTTTAAAGGAACGTGTCAAGGTCGTTGATAAGAGTTCCTTAGTGTAAGACCTAAGGACACGTGAGAGAGATCTTTGAGAAAAGCTTGAATATGTATAAGGTGATAGAGATAGCCTTAGAGGTTTGATGGAATCGATGAAAAAGGAGCTTATCATGTTTGAAGAGAGGAATGTTTTGCTAGAGTCTAGAATTTTAGAGTTGGAAGAAAAATTGAGAGATTCTAGTGAGGTCAAATTTGATTTGAAATGTAGGTTCTCTAAATTAGATAAAATATTAGGAACCGTCCATGTAAAAAATGACACTTGTGGTTTAGGCTTCGATTCTTGTAACGATTCCATTAATAAAGCCAAGACCAATGTTTTTAGAGAATCACCTAGGAACACTTCTAAAGGTCAATCCTTAGGTACTACTTTTCGACGAGTCTTTACTTGCTCACATTGTGGTCGAAAAGGTCATCTTAGGTAGTTTTGTTTTGATCTTAAAAGAATTTCTAGGAAATCCGAAGGTAAGGTAACCGAGGTAGCTAAGATCCCAAAATCCCGAGGGTGTCAATATTCATTAGTTTGGGTTAGGAGATCCGACTTGGTTGCTTTATGTGACACCCCGCCCAAATAAATACCGGGTGATCAGTCCTATATCAAATTTAAAACAGGAATCTCAGGGGTTCATTCTTAGCATCACTGTCGAAAACTTTTTAAAACTTTACTAACCACCTAGTATTCAAAAAGACTGATGTCAAATTTTATCTTTTTATTAAACAATTAAATATGCATGCTGAATAACAAATAAACCATACATCCAAACCACGAGTCTAAAACAGCACTAAATGACCAAATGAGCTGCCGAATAAATAATCGGCTCAAAATCCCAATAATAATAATTCAATAAATGAATACATAAACCAAATACTGAGTCTAAAATTAAAAGGGGAAACATGACCTGAATGAATCTACAACTGAGATAAGAATCCTTCTCTAGGAATAAAGAAATGATACGTCTAAATCAAATCCTGCAACCATCCATAATGTTGCAGCTGCGTAAACCTGGAATAGATAAGTCAACTATGGCATCCCTGTGGCCGGACACCTGTTAATATACATATACATAGATAAGAGAGAAGAAGTACAAGAAACGGGTCAGAGCCCGATTTATAAAAATGTTTAGCAAGCATTTTATTGCAATAAATGAAATGCGTAGTATATAATGTTCATAATTGCTTTTACGGTCCCACTCTCTTGAGGACAATCTCACCTCTCTTCTATAGTGCACACCTATGGCATTCATTTATTCCGCATATCCATCTGACAAACTTCTAACCAGGAAAAAGGCTTATCCTTCTAGTTACCCTCGTAGTAGTATATCATATTTGATCTTAACAATTATCATTTTTAAATAAGTGTTATCACACTAAAGTCAAGTATTTACTATTTATGTTTATATAAGATTTCACTATCTTAATAGTCTGTAATTATCTCCATGTAGATATACCATAAGCATACATATATGTCAATCACTATTATATATATATGTATTAACACAATCTTAATAGCCTACAAATATCACATTGTAAGTATAACACAAGTATACATATATATCCACCACCATTATATATATATATACTAACACAGCACCCTAAGGATACACCTATAGTGCATTGCATACTCTGCTATCATGTCCCGGTACGTCTCGTACTCAAACAAGGACTATCGGTTCGGAAATGTCCCACGAACCATATAAACAAATCACACATATTGGCGGCGAACATAGTTCACATACCTATGGGTCACGCACATACCTACACTCCCATAGTCAGCGGACTTATCAACTCACAAATAAGTCTTTCAGAGTCCTAGGTTCTGAGATACAAGTCAAATATCCCCCCGAAGGTCACTCAGGATAAGACCGTCTCTACACAACCCCCCACGATAGCAAGCAGCTAGGTATGTCATACACATAATAAAACAATCAAATAGGTATTCACACACCCTATTAAAATATTAGGTATTCACACAACCTTTCATTGCTTTACGTATTCACACAACCTATCATTGTTTTAAGTATTCCCGTAACCTATTATCATTTTTCTATTGGATTATGTATTCCCATATTTATATATATAATTCACACATTCATATATATATATATACATATATTCCAATTATTACTAGTTCGCTCGTATTAAATACGATCCAATACCAAAATAGCTACATCCCACTATTTAATATAATTTATATAATTATATATCTCACCTCATATATACTTGATTAAGTTCATATTAGTCTCACAAAGTTGCCAACAATTTTTAGTTTCAATTCGGGAAAGTTTCGTCACTAATTAAAACTCCAAGGGTATTTTAAACATTTCGCAATATATGCCTCAGTAATGAAATTCTTAGTACTGCGTACTACTCTCCATTTGCTATGCGTGGCCACAAACGGCACGTAAATCCGAATTCGTATGACAAAGTTATGCTCATTTAAAGTTGTGCTAAAAATCAAATAACTCGTTCCGTCTTCAAGGGTATTTTAGACCTTTCAATTTTTGTGTCTAATTAAAAACATTCCCAGGACAACGTAATACTCTTCGCTATCTATGTGTGGCCGTGAAAGGCACACTAATCCGAGTCCGTATGCCAAAAGTTAGGGCATTATAAAGATTCACCTCAAAGAAGTTACACTTTACAAAACAGGATTTGTGATTCTCATTTACTTTCACATGATACCTCCCTTGCTAAATCTAAAGGTTGAATGTGTTAGTTGTTTGGATACTCTTTTTTTGTGCTTTATATCATGTATGTTTGCTAGTTGTATGTATGTTTAATCATTTTTCTAGTCTATGCTCCCTAATCAATCACATGCTAGAATTATGATTCTTGTTTATCTTTTGTATTATATTCTTTTCATTTTTGTTTGCATTAACTGAAAAATACAAAAAGATTTTGTTTATCATTTGTGTTTAATCTTAGGAGTAATTTAGACTTAATGAAAAATACAAAATAATTTTTTGTTTGTCTTTCGAGTAAATATTTTTGTATGTTTGGTTAAAAATTTAAAAAAACTCAAAAAGATTTTTTTGTTTGTATTTTAGTTTGACACACTTTATGTGGCATATACTTGTGTTTGAATCCTTTCTTATTCGCTTCCATTCAGCTAGAACTTTTGGTTAAGATTGTTTATCCTTAAAATGTTCTTTGTCATGCATGTATGGAGTAGTTGGATTTTGTGTTGCTTAATGGATTCTATTTTTATATGCCTCAATTCACACATGCACGAGCTCTTTTGAAATTTAAATATCACATGTATATTTGAGCTAAGTGAGATGTTCTCCTATCAATTTAGTCATCTGCATTTTGCTATGACTATGGAGGATTTATGCATGTAATAACCGTTTTTCGGATTTAAAAATTAAAAAAATAAGTTTATCCGTTGTAGTTGTTTATCAATGGAATCGGGCTGCGAAAGACAAAATTACTTGCGTGAAAAGCCACCATTGAATTTTAGGCCTTAAAAATATGGCATTAAAAAGAATATTTGCCAAGGCCAAAAATAGTTTAGTTAATATGTTCAAAAGAAAAGAAAAAAAATTATGAGGAGTTTAATTGGATATATTAATGGGTTTGCACAATGTTTTTGTATCCTAGTTATTCTTTTATTGTCATGACTCTATTGGTTTGTATAATCATCGAAATTATAGGCTTGTGTGCATTGTGTATGTTTGTTCATTGAGTTCAATTTATATTGTCACATGAGGCTATATCTAAATGTGGCAACCACAACCAAAATTCATTGTCTGATTGTGCCATTGTTTTCCATCCTTTATTGTTCTCACAGGCTTCATATTTTCTGCATAGATCGCGACGAACGTATTACAAAATTAATCATGTAAAAATTAAAATAATGTACAAGTTGCAATAATTTAAACTTACTTTTTCCATTCTTCGACATCTTCATATGTGTCAAGCTAATTGTTTATGTTGCAAACTCATTAATGTCAATCGTTTGCCCATCACATGACACATGACCACCCTCATCGACAAACTCATCATTGTCATCCACGCTGGTCGAGTTAGGCATATATTCCCGAGTGTAGATAAATGACTCCACGGTGATGTATTCCTCTGTAATTAATCCTTGAATGTATCGTTTATTCTTGTCATAATCTTTGAAAACTTTCATCAATCTTTCAAACGGATACATCCACCGGTATCTAACTGGGCCGCAAATAAGTGCCTCATCGCATAAGTGTACCAACAAGTGAACACTTGTGCCAAAGAAAGATGGGGAAAAGTACTTATCCAAGACACAAACAGCTTCGTTCACCGTCGATTTTGCAGCCACTATGTGATCTCGATTGACCACCTTCTCACATAAAAGTTAGAAGTGGATACTAATTTTCATAATAGCCCTCCGCAAATCCTTGTGCTTGGAGAAACAATACTTAAACAATAGAGGAACCAATTACATGATCACATGCCAATCATGGGACTTACACTTATGTAAATCATGGGTACCATAATTCACAATCCTTTGCAAGTTGGATAAAAAATTCGATGGAACTTTCAAATTATATATTGTGTCTAAAAGAACCTTCATTTCCTCACTCGTCAAAGTAAACGCACCAGGGGGAATTATAGTCCTTCCCGTACTATCTTCTTTCAACCATAGTTGTGGCTTACGTTTCAACACTTCCCCCCAAGGCATGTGCCCAAAATATCTTTTACGACGTTCTTCTCTATGTAAATCACATCCAATACATGGCATACCGGGTTATTCTTCCAATAAGGCAAGTCAAATAAATTTGACCACCTAGACCATGCCTTTCTTGTCCCAGTTTCATTCCCAATTGGGGTCTTCTTATGCTTGACATTCTATTATTTAGGATTCTTACCTAGCATATTAGGGCCACAACATAAAATTTACTTTAAATTTATGAGCCTGAAAGTTTTCTCGGCGGTAGCCTATGTTCAACCCCGCTAGGTAAAAAAATTGAACCTTTCTCAAATCTAAACCTATGAGCGAGGGGTAAAAACCTCCTATGGCAATGGTATACATTTTTTGAGCTAGCGGGGAGACGAAGATGTTCAGTATTCTCTCCATAAATAGGACACCCCAAATAACCATGTACTACACAACAGGATAATGTCCCATAAGCTGGAAAATCATTTATTGCCCACATTAACATAGCTTTCAGCGTAAATTCTTCATTTTTTAAAAGAGTCAAATGCTTTCACACCCTATTCCCATAACTCATTTAATTCTTCTGCCAAAGGAGACTGGTAGACATCGATGTCCTCACTTGGTACCTTTGGCCCAGGTATCAACAAAGCGAACATCAAAAATTTAGTTCTCATACACTTTGAAGGAGGGAGGTTGAGTGGGTCTAGGATTAGGGATGGCAATTTAACCCGCCCCGCCCCTAAAGGGGCGGGTTAAAAACCCGTTTAAAATAAATGGGGTGCGTACGGTTTTTTTTAAATAACATTTATTAAACGGGGAGGGTTCCGGTTTACTATATATAAGCATAACCTTCCCCGTCCCGCCATGCCACGTTTATTTCTTATAATTACTAAAATACTCATATTTAATATATTATTTACACTAAAAATTTATATATATATAAGTTATATATGCGGTATGCGGGTTTAACATGCGGTTTTTAACCCGCCCCGAGCTGGTTTTTGACAGCTTAATCTAAATGGGACGGGGCGGGGGGGGGGGGGGGGGGGCAAGTTTAGGAGGGATTACACTTAAACGGGTTCGGGGCAGGTTAAAAAAAAATCGTCGCGGGGCGGGTTCGGGTTATGAAAAACTCGCCCCAAACCCAACCCATTGATATCCCTAGGATCACTTGCCATACACTCTGATTGGCGCTTGGATTTCCAAATGGATTGAAACCATTTGTTTGTATTGCCAAATGACTATTACGCTGTTCTCGAGCAAAATCAGGATACTTAAAACTTAACCTCTTCCAAGATGTAGAATCAATAGGATGACGCATGAGATTATTCCTTGCTTCTTCTCTAGCATGACAAGTAATTGCCTCTGCTATCCACGGTACTTTGAAAACCGCTTTAATCTAGGCCCAACGAAAAAATATTTCAACACTTTTTGAGGAAATTTTGAGCTTGTGCCTTCCTTGTCAGTAGATTGAACAAATATAGGTTCATAGCATACCGAACACCGATCAAGATTTTTATACTCCCTTTGATATAGTATGCAGTCATACACACAAGCATGAATTGATTTATACTTCATTCCAAAACATTTCAAACTGTTTTTCATTGTAGGATAGCTATTTGGAAGCGTATTATGCTTAGGTAGAAAGCCCTTCACCCAATTCAAAAATCTTGTCATGCTATTGCCAGGCAAACCATATTGGGTCTTCAAACTATGCAAACCAACCATGGCATGTAATGTTGTTTAATCTTTCTCACAGACAGAGTATAACGGTTGGCTCGCCTTAAATTTTAAACTTTGGTAGTCATCTTCAAGGTTTATCCCGATATCTTCATGAGCACCTAAACCTTTTACATCGTCAGTTACCTCATTCTCTTCCACTTCATGAACTCCATACGTGTCATCAACTAAATCCTCTAGCATATTATGATCTACATTGTCATCCTCCTATTTTACATTTATTTTACTTGTTGAAGGTTGTTGTGAAGTTTTCTCGGGGACAAAAGGAACTTTTGGTCCCCCATAAAAAACCCAAATTCGTTAACTATCTTGCATACCCCATCTTAGAAAATGTAGTTCAATTATTTTCCACTCAAACACCTTACCATTCCTACACTTCACACGGAAACAAACTCTCTTCATTATTATGACATCTCTTTGCGTATTTCACAAATTCATTAGCACCCCCGCGAAACACATCCCCTAATCTATTTGTCTCACCCATCCACTCTTTATATTTAGGATATCCTATCACAACTACTACAAATAATCACCTATTATGGTTAAGAAGCATATATTTATGGATTATTATAAACAAAAGTGTGACTATTTAGTTCCCATTAGTATAAACAATCACCTACTGAATGCGTACGCGTAAGAACTAGAATGCTAGTTTCTATGCGTAAATTTATTCATGCATTTAAATTCAAATTCAATTTTAATTTTAATTTGAAATTGAAATTAAAATTCAATTTATAATATTAATTCATATTTCCTCCATTGCCTCTAAAGGGTGAGTGGTCCTATCCCACTCAAGACCACATATTGTTGTAATATACTTAACAACTTATGCACATTGTTCCAATTTGAGAAAAATTTAGCGGTATATCCTCATAGTTCTCCAAATACACGACATAGATTCACAAGTGTGAGTGTTATTTCAATTTATCAATTTAAATAACACTTAATATCGCATCATCTAATATGTACCCAGAGAACATTAAGATACGACTGCAGAACTTCCCATAAAAGTAACAAGTTTAAGCCACTAAGAATATTATTATATAGAAACTCTGCAGTCCCAAACTGTCCAAACGGGACAATTCGAGAGATCTAATTACAGGGGTAATGACTCTCAAAAGGGTATAAGGGCTATTGAATGCGTACGCATAAGAATTAGAAGGCTAGTATCTATGCGCACTATATATAATTTAAAGTATGTTTCATTTAATTATGTCTTATCATAATTCGAGAGATTTCATTTAATTATGTAATTTAAAGTATGTTTCATTTAATTTAATGTACGTATAAGCACTAAAACTTATACCAATATATACCAATATTAATACCAATTCAGATTCAATTTTAATTTATACCAATATCAATATAAATACCAATTCAAATTCAATTTCAATTTAGAGAAATGGGTCCTATATAATTACAATGTATAAAAATTAAAAAGGTTATTAACCAAACCATTAACCAAACCAAGAATCAACATGTATATATCGTCTACATGACAAAAAAATATTAACAATAACAAGTTCTCAAGTAAAGGTTCATACTGTGTTCTTGCATAAAGAGGAACATATAATTATTTTTATAAGGGTGTGTTACGTCATAAAGAGGTACATCAATATATTTTAAATGTCCCCAGTCATTTATAATATTATTACACGGAATAAATAAGGTCCGCGTGACAAATATTGAAACCCCCACACACTAATTCACACACGAACACACACCTCTACACACACTCCCCCCTAATACACACACTCCTACACACACACACACCGCTACCCATACTGCCCCCAACCCCACACACCATGTCCCCTGCCCCATACCCTACCCCCATCCCCATTACCGCCCCCTGCCCCCCTCCACACATGCAGACCCACCTACACCAACACACATGCAGTTCTGTACACACACACATATACACACACATACAAAGGAAGGAAGGAGAGAGGGAGAACAAAAATACCTGAAACGTAGAGAGAGAGAGGGAGAGAAAAAAATTGATGGGAATCGAAACGGTGGGAAAAAAAGAGGCGATAGGGTTTTTAGTAAATAAAGTTTTCACGGACCTGTCAAGGTCTTTGATCATGATAAACCGTTGACGCGGACTTGTCAAGCTCATGGACCGTGATAAAAAAACACATGTTTTTTTTGTCATGTCCAATGATCGTGGCAAGGCTGGACGGCTCAAAGGTGACAATTTTGCCTTTTTGGTGTAGTGGAAGTCTCACCCTGGGGGCCAGAATACGTTGAGTACCTCTTATGTGACGCTTCTATCTTTGTAAACGAAATGAACCCTGAAGGACCTGAAACCTCCCCCAATAAGGAAGAGAACTATGAGACAACATTTGATAACGATATCTGGGCGAGATTATCTATGTCTACCCAATCATCACCTGAAGGACTCAACAAATGGCCAAGTCCTAGCAATATTGGCAAAAATTCCTACCTCCTCCCGGACTTAAACATGTCTATACGGTGGATTCTTGACTCCATGTCTTCAACTCTAACAAACTCAGAACATGTATCCTAAAAGTACTAAACTAGCCCCTGTCCTGGATTGGACTGAAGTAATGGCCCCAAAGCCAACGCTGCCGATCGACAACCCCCCATCCTCTGATGATTTTTTATTCATCTAGAATCAATTGAACACGAAGCCCAAGAAGAACCCATGATTTATCAAGATGAAGAGGTCTATTTACTCACCAGATGAGTCCGACACTCCACTCCTCCGAACCCAGTCAGTAAGAAGAAGGTTCCCATTATAAATGTTATGGCACTGCCTCCTTAAGAAAATAAAAAGATTTAGGAGAAACTTCATCGAACATAGAATAATATCACCATTAGGTAACCGTTAACTACGTCCCGAGAACACCGAGCCACCCTCATTCATCTGTTGTCCCAAACCTTTTTGCCTAGAGACCGACTCTGACTGAGATATCTTCTAGCATCACATCCATCACCATGCAATAACACATTAGATTTTCTAATGAATACCTTCTCATGTAAGTCTATAATCACTAACTCGCATTGTACATTATTGTAAGCTCAAATATTTTATCTTAGGCTTTTTATTTGCACTACACCAAAATGGGTAAATTGTCACCCTTCCAGCGCTTAACCTTATCACGATCAATGACCGTGACAACAAACACACATTTTGTGTTACGATCATTGATCGTGATAAGGCCGTGATAAAGGATTGTCACGGTAGTTGACCGTGACAATACTTATAATGTTGTCACTATCAATGATCATGACACGACCGTGACAAATGTCGAAGTAAAAAACCCTTTCCCTTATTTTTTCTCCCATCGTTTCTTCCTTCCTTTTTTCTCTCTCTTTACGTTGCGTTCTCTCTCTCTCTCTCTCTCTCTCTCACACACACTTTCAGGTTACTCTCTCTCTCTCTCTTCCATATATATATATATGATTGTGTATATATATATATATATATATATATATATATATATGTGCATATATATGTGCGTGTGTGTGTGTATGTGTGTGTGTGCGAGTGTGGTGGGTGGGGGTGGGGCAGGGTAGGGGTGGGGGCCTGTACGTGTGTGTGTGTGTGTGTATGTGTGTGTGCGTGTGTGGTGGGGGTGGGGAGGGGGTGGGGTAGGGTGGGGGTGGGGCAGGGTAAGGGGAATTTATACATATATATTATTTTGTGTGTTTGGTGTGTGTGTGTTTATACATATATATTATTTTGATAATGAGTTGTCATATTTTAATTCCCATCCAACTTTCGAGTGTGTTTTACCATTGAGTCATGATGATATAGTTAATCGATTATTTGGCATAAAATTGAGGCATACTAGAGTTCGTGAGGAATCAAAGACAACTATATAAAACACACACACACACACACACACATACAATAATAATACACACATTACATAACATTTGTGTAATGTATAATTCTTGTCCAAAACAATAATTTCATATTAGAGGAATGAGTTTTACAATTGAAATCAACTTAGTCCAACTCCATACTTCTTTTCCCACCCCATGTAATTGTTAAAAATAAACATGAGTCTTATCCATTTTAAGAAAGGAGGAAGTTTATCTCTATATGGAAAATCTTATAAAATCATATTATTGTTATGTTAAACCATTGGTATTCTAAGTCATTTATGTCCTTTAAATTAATCCAGTAGTAACATCCTCAAATGTATAATAGTGAATGATGATGGGACAAAGTTCGCTGAAGTCCGGTAGATACATAATTATGTGAAGCTTTGTCGAAATGTGTAACGCCCCGACTTGGATTTGGGCTACCGTTGGGTAAAACCGGAGTCTAGGTGTTAAGGGTGGAGGGGGAATATTAAATTTTATTATATAGGGAAAGCCTATAAATTTGAAGCATTTTATAAGAAATATAAGGTAATAAACAAATTTTCATTTATGGAAAAGACTTTAACTTTAAGGAAATTAATTAATTAGCAATATTTATTTAGAAAAAATTCCATTAATAAAATTCCATTAGTTAGCCATACTGCCCAACAGAATTTTTTTCAATTCTGCCCAGAATTGTCACGGTCATTGATCGTGACAAGTCCTTGACAAAGAAACTTGTCACGGACTTGTCACGGTCAATGATCGTGATAATTTTTTAAATAATGTCACGGTCTTTAACCGTGACAAATATTGTCGCGGTCAAGGACCGTGACACAACCGTGACAATTCTAACGAACTTGTCACGGTCAGTGATCGTGACAAAAAAAGTTGTCTCGCCCAAAATTGTCACAGTCATTGACCTTGACAAGATGAAGTTGTCAAGGTCAATGACCATGGCAATTCGGCAGATTTGGTGTAGTGTTGTATTTATTTGCACTTTGGACTATTTGACATATCCTGTTACAAATCGACTTGCACCGATAAGTCAAACCGAGGTCCAACATCTCTAAGTTCAGGATTCATCTACATTCTATGAAGGTATAAATCTTTTTGGAGTTCCTAATTATTCATATTTATAGTTGGGATGAAGTTTTATAAAAAAAAAAGGCTGGACTTTTATGTTTTAAAAATAAAAAAAAATGGATCTCGTTCGAACGAAATTGCCTTTTTATATTCAGCACGTTAGTTCTTTTCTTCAAACGAACATCGAACGAGAATCCTTTGCATAACATGTCTTACTTCGGCAGAAGATCGTTAGAAATTGGTTCAAAGAGATTGTTATCTCATTCAATCAAACTGAGATTTTCATTCGAACAAGATGCTATTCTCGTTCAAATAAATTCAGTTTTCGTTCGAATGAGCCATATCCTTGAATTTTGTGTCAAACTTATAAGTGCCTATTTTGAAACCTTTTTCATTGGGGCTTAGGAAAAAACATTAACAGAACATCCGAACCAAAGGTTTTCCAACTTTTATTTTTCTAAAAACCTTTTGATTCACAGATCATTATCCCCAAATATATTGTGAATCCTTTTGAATCCCTAGAAGTTTCATATCTGATATATACTTATGGAGAGGGATCTCTATAGCTGAACTTGTGACTTAAGGGATCACGACTGAAGAAGAAGAAGAAGAAGAAGAAGAAGAAGAAGAAGAAAGAAAGGTTGATCGGTGGATACCGACGGTGGACCACCACCTGCAGACGACTCTGGACTGAGCTATTTTCTTTGGAAGTTTCCTGAAGACTGCGCATTATATTTAGTTGGTCTAAGTAGTTCGTAAGTCGTTTGTCATGTAAAACGTTCTAAAGTGCTACATATAGGTTTTGCCGTAAATAGGGATTTTTCCTTATTTGATGTGTGTGACTGCATGCTTAGTTTAATTATTTGTGATTGAAACTTTGGTCATATGCACACTATATTAAATTAAAGATTAAAATTTGGAAAAAAATTGAACATGTGTTTGGGGTATTTAATTAAATAAATTCATCCATTAGTTCATGCGCTCTCTCATATTGGCATCAGAGCGGGTTGCATTAATCTATCATGAGATCATGATTTTTCTAAGAATTTTTTTTGCTGATAGCCATTCTCTCAAATTGGTATCAGAGCCGGTTACACAAAAATATTGTGTGGTCTTTTTCGTAAATTTTTTTATATCAATTTTTTTTGAAATTTTTCTGATATTTAAAAAGATAAAATTTAATGGATAATTTGTATAATAAAATGCCCATTTTTATGGTTCCAGTTATGCTTACTTTAAATATAGGATGAGGTCTTCTTTAAAAGACATTAATGAACGTGTTTGGTTAGTTTGTGAAAGAGGGTGGACTCCACCCACAGTGATTGTAGATAATTTCGTTGGCTCTAAACCTGTCTCTCAATGGAAAAAAGACGATTTTAAGTGGAGTAATTTTAACCCTCGCAATTTAAGTGCTATTTCTGAAGCCATTACCTCGACGAGTTCTGTCACATTATGACATGCACCATGTCCAAATAAGCTTGGGATACCCTCCAGCTCACTCATGAGGGAATTAATGATGTTAAAGGCATCCAAGATATAAAGTTCGACCACCTAATTTGAGACCATTACCATGCTAGAGTCTAAGTCTTTTGATGAATTTTATGTGCATTTTTCAAAAATAGTTAGTTCTAGTTTTAATTTGGGAGAGAAAATTCCTGAGACAAGAGTTATTAAGAAAATTTTGAGGTCGCTCCTTGCCCGCTTTATTCCTAAGGTCACCGTACTTAATTCGTTAGGGATCCTAGACACTCTTAGTTTAGAAGAACTTGTAGGAGATATTTAAACATATGAGATTGATATGTTCCCTAAGACTATTACACCTAATAAATTAGTCACTTTTTTAAAGACGCAAACCAAGAAAAAAAATAAAGAAAAAGTTTGTGAGTCCAAATCCGAAGTATGATTCTTTAACTTGGTCGGATGCATCTGGGCTGAGCAACCCAGCCAAATCCTCTTCAGACATAGGAATATGGCTCACTTCCAGAAGGTTTTTAATCCACCTAAGCAGGTCGGATTCAGCTATAGCCTTTTTCCTAGCATCAAACTGAGAATCACAAGTGTAATAATACAAAGGCGGCACACCATAACAAATAAAATGCAATTAATCAAAAGAAGATATTTTCATTAATAAAGGAAAGGGGTTACAGAGAGGCAATCCTATTACAAAATAGGGAAGAAAGAATAAGAAATTTTCTAACAAGCAAGATAAACAACAAAGGAGTTAGACCTTCTCCTTATCCTGGACATTAACTTTAGAAGGAAGCTCAGCAGAAATGACAGCTTCACCAATTAGCTCCAAGATACACCCAATAGGTTACAGGCAAGCTTCAGTTGATCCTTCTTCATCATCAAATTTTTCCTTCAAGTTTGGAGGATTTCTTATATCTTACCTTTAGAATAACTCAGAATCTTCAGCAGTTTCGACCTCCTTGAGAGCCTCCGACCAACTGTCCTTGAATGATTTCTTCTTAACATATTCAATTTGTGCAGATGCAATCACAAATGCTTTTTCCCAGCCTTTATCAAAGGAATTTTCCTTTATTTTCTTGGTTGTGGCATTCTAAGCAATAATGTTAACATTCATATTTATTGACTTCTCCTTAGCTGCTTTGAGACGAGTCTGATTTTCCACCAGTTTTTCCTCGTCTACCTTGGCCCTGTCCTTGGCCATTTTCGAATTAGATTCAACGATCTTATTTTCTCTTCAGCTGCACTAGCCTTGTTATTGGCTATAGTCAGATCATTTTCCCCAGACTTTTTCTTGGATTCCAAAGCCTGTCTTGAAGCTTCTAAAGATATCTTTAGACCTTCAAAGCCATCTTCAACATCTCCTCTAATCGAATGGAACTGGTCATCCTTCTCCATTATCTGGTTAAAATCCACCAAACACTGCACAAAGTAAAAATATCAGAACAAAAAAAGTTAAATGAGACAATAAAGGTAAGTAATAAGGGAAAAGTATTACCAAGGCCAAATTATGGCAAAATCTCTCTAATAACCTTAGCCAGGGCATGGGAGAAGCAGTTGCCCTATCATCTGGAAGGATCCCAACCTTAATCAGACTTTTGGCCAGACCAAAATTGACAACTACAAAGTACGAGCTAACAACCTCCAAATCAAACTGATATTTTTTTACCAACTCGTGTTGGTCAACAACAGTTGTTTGAGTCTATTTTTTAGACAAACCTTTTCTTAACCTCTTGTAGTTAGGTGCATCAGTATCAATTTCCTCAATATTGATGACTTGAGGTATTTTTTAGCAACCTTAGATGCCTTCTCAGTCAATTTAGACTTCTTAGCATCGTCAGCCTTGACAATTTTCTCTATAGCCTTCTTAGTAGTAGGAGACAAGTCTTCAATCATAAAATTAGGGATGTTTCTCTTGACCATAATTGTTACTTGTTAAGTAGGGATAATAGAGATGTCCAACGATTGAAACGAAGAGGAAGTCCCAAAGTCCTTCTCAACTCCAGCAGACTCCTCAGTCGAAGAAGTAGGAACTCGTTCCTCTTCTAAATTAATGGGGACTGAAGGTGCTGCGACAGTTGGCCTAGCAACAAAAGAAGTAATATAACTTCTGTATTGTAATAGGAAGGAGAATGGGCACAAAAACAAAGCTTGAGGATGAAAGAGAGTACGAAAGTTTTAAAATTTGTGGTACAGAAATCAACCAAAATCTCGTCTCTTATAGATTGCATAGAAAATAATACAAATAATTATGACATTATGATGGCTGCACAGCGCCAAAGATGGGAAATTATTAATGTGCCCTTTGGCGATTCACTGAAATTCAAATTATTCACGAAATTACCATTACATGATGAATGTTTACAAGTCCTAATTGATCGGCTAGTAGGCCAACCAACCTGAAGAATGTAGACCATCAAAGTAGATAAATAGTCATCATATGGGAAAGGACCAAGAATCATCCCACACATACTCAAGACTATTAACCATCATGTACATTTTGTGCGGGTATAAAGGCTTGAATATATAAAGGAATTCTAACCCTTGATCTCTGGGTCACTTTAAATACATTGTATTCCTTTCACAAAAGGCAAGATAAAACGGATTCTAAGTTATTGTCACTATAACAAGAGTACCTATCTTTCTCTAATAATCAACATCAATACGACAACAGTGGATGTAGGCTTTTCTTCACAATCGAACCACTTAAAAACCCTCGTGTCTGATTTACTTTTTTTATCATTTATCTGTGATCATAAAATTGGCTGACATGGTTAATCTAAAATAACAACCAATTTTAGACATTAACGAGGAGTTTGATTTATGGGAGAGATTGCATTACATGTTGTTATTTTCTATTTCAAACTCTATGCATCACGGGTATTTTTCTTTACTTCATGTGTAAATTGAGGGGGAGAATGAATTACGTGTTGTTATTTTCTATTTCAAGCTTTATGCATCACGGGTATTTTTCTTTGCTTCATGAATGTAGGTATCCATAGGAAGAGCATATTGCACCGGATGAACACAAAGTTGCCCAAGGGGAAAACAAGATGAGATTGAAGACAAAGTTTCACTATGTTGTTCCATTTCTAGGGTTTGAGAAGGGTATTATGATTTTTTTTTATCATAGAGGGGTAATTTCTGTAATTTGGGTTTCAGTTAGTTTTGTACCGGAAGAGCCAAAGGGGACAAAGATTTTAACTTAGGCTTTTTATTTGTATTTATTTACACTTTGGCATATCCAGTTATAAATCGACACGCACCGATAAGTCAAACTGAACTCCAACATCTCCAAGTTTAAGACTCATCTACATCGTACGAAGGTATAAATCTTTTAGGAGCTCTTAATTATTCGTATTTATAATTGGGATTATTTTTATAAAAATATGAGGCCGAATTTTTATATTAAAAAAAAATAGATCTCGTTCAAACGAGTTTGGAATCTCAATCTAGCAAAATTTCTTTTTCATTTTTAGATCATTAGATCTTTACTTCAATCAAATATCCAATGAGAATCCTCTCCATAGCATGTCTTACTTTGTTAGAAGCTCGTTAGAAAATGGTTCAAATGAAGTTGCAGTCTCGTTCAAACGAACTGAGGTTTTCATTCAAACGAGATGCCATTCTCATTTGAATGACTTTAATTTGTATTCAAATGATTCGTCGCATCGAATTTTTTGTCATACTTATAAATATCTATTTTGAAACCTTTTTCATTGGGACTTTGGAAAAAACGTGAATATAAAATTTATACAAAAGTTTTTCTAACTTTTATCTTTCTAAAACCTGTTGATTTACAAATCATTATCTCCAAATATAATTGTGAATCCCTTTGAAACCTTAACAGTTTCATATCTGATATATACTTGTGTAAAGGGATCTTTACGGCTGAACTTGTAACTTGAGGGATCACGGCTAAAGAAGAAGGAATAAAGGCTGATCGGTGGATACCGAGGGAGGACCACTGCCTGTGGACAACCTGGACTGAGCCATTTTCTATAGAAGTTTTATGAAGAATGGGCATTATATTTAGTTGGTCTAAGTAGTCTGTAAGTCATATGTCTTGTAAAACAATTTAAAGTTCTGAATATAGGTTTGCCCTGAAAAGGGATTTTTCCTTATTCGTTGTGTGTGATTGCATGCTTAATTTAATTTTTTGTGATTGGAAATTTGGTCATATAAACACTATATTTAATTAAAGATTAAAATTTGACAAAAAATTGAACTGTTTGTTTGGGCCACTTAATTAAATAAATTTATCCATTAGTTCGTGCGCACTCTCAATCATCACTAAAACATGGGGATAAATTGTGCCCCCGGTCCTGATAGACAATGGGTCCACCATCAATATATGCCCCTCCACATCTCCACCAATATAGGATATAATTACTCAAAATTTACACCATCCTCTATGACCATCAGGGCCTATGAAAACACTCGTCGAGAAGTCCTAGGGGTCATCACCCTTACTATCGTAATATTTCCTATCAAGTATGATATTGGGTTTCAAGTACTCTATGTCCTAATCATATTTAACCTCTTACTCGGGAGGGTCTGGATACACCCCATAGGGGCATTACCCTCATCATTACACAAATTAGTCAGGTTCCCATCCAATATAGAGGTTATCACAGTCCAAGGGGACGACGACTGGGTTATAATTTCCAGTACTAGTACCATTCCCCTCCTCGATAACCACCACAACATTAATGACATCTGCACCAGTTGATTTGGAGTCATCCCACTTGCTCACATGATAGAAGAAGATTTGATTATTTAAAGTTCAGTCTTTTGAATAATTAATCAAATAGGATACATTTCAGGGTTCAACCTTGGAAAGAACCAACTAGGAACCCTCGAGCCATCGTTGACCCTCCTGAGCTTAAAGATAAAATTATAATTAGAGATAGTCACCCACAATTAGAGGAAGGGACAGAGTCAAGTAAGAAGGCTCATGATCTAGCTTGAGCAAAGAATGATAAAAGCAAATAAGGTATTTTAATTAGTTGAAGGGAGTAATGGGGAAGCTTCCTAAAAGAGATGTTCGTAGAAGCTTTCTATTTTTTTATTTGTACTTAAGTTATGTATTTTTTAGACATGTTATAATTTTATGAGATGTATTGTAATGTATGGGTGAGGTTAATTGTTATCTGTGAGGGACCAAGTCTGGTAGAGTTTGAAAGAGCTTTCATGCTCTATCGAACAACCTTACCATCAGAACCTGTGAGGAAACTGGTTTGGAGGATCAACAAGGAATGAAATTTTAAGACATAACTTAATCACTCTAGACACACTAGGTAAAATATTGAGGGGTCATAACTCGATAGAGCATAATTCGAGAACCATTAGTCCCATCACCCATTGGGTTTAGTTCCAAATAGTCCTTTACCAAAAGTTACATTTGTCTACCCAATGTCCAGTCCAATTTTAACTAAACTGTGTATGTTTGTGGGCTTTCAGTCAGTTTGATAAATTACAACTAATCTGACAATTGCCTAACACATAGTTGGTCATAAACGTTATCTGCTGCCATTTAATCCCACTAACGTAGGGGCATGCTAACATGTCTTTACATTAAATGCTAGTAAATTAAAGGTACGAGGGGTTGTCCTTTTGAATTTATTCAGCCCGAGATTACTCAAGTGGGTACTGACTATATAGATACACTAATCACTCCATGAGAGAATGATCATTATTGTTATTATAATTAGATTACCAAAGAGAGAGTTATTACAAAACCAAAACATTTATCATCTAATATTAATATACTTTGTTCAAGCTTTTCCAAAAAGAACCTAAGCATTTATTGAGCTATGACGTATGTTTTTCCAGACCTTGGTATTTGAGCTATATGCTTAGGGTGTATCTAAGAGTTCTTGATTTTCTCTCCCTTTAGCTAGTTGTTTCAAAGGTTCATTTATTACTTATCATTTGAGTTATACACAAGCGTTTTTTTAGATTATATCAAAGAATTTGGTTTTATTCAATCTCATCATTATTAATATCATCTTAGTAATTTATCGATATTTAATAGAGGTTACCCCTCAGCTTGTATTCAAGCACCCTAGCACCAAGAGGACTCCCCTCTTACATTTGCCGAACTCCACTGGAGAGGTATTTTTTTAGAAAATATCTCAGGATGACGTTACTGATTCTCTCAACTTTGATGAGATCCAACAGAAGGAGGAATAAGAAGAGAGGTAATGCGAGGTTCCTAGAGATGGAATACCTCGGGTGGAGTTTCCCGAAGTTCCAACTATCACAAGCTGCCACTGTGGCACATGCTGCTACGAGCGCAGTGATGGGGACAACTTAGATTTCTCATATGATGGGGAAGTTTATGGAGTTTCTACAAACTCCAAAATTCGTGAGGGTTTTCGCGATAGCTATGGATCCTAGTTCATTCGTTACTCCTATGGCACCATCTACAACTCCTTCGAGAGTATTTCCTTATGTATTTGTTTCATCCGTTGCACTTATTGTGGGAACACCTATAGTAAATGATGTTACACCTATCATCACTCGACAAGATGTTACAGTAGCAGGGGCAATAGCCTCAACTTCTTTAACTGTTAAAAAAATAAATAAGGAAGCATTAATGATAATAATAGATTCTTCTTCACAGACTGCCAGTGAAACTGCCTCAATATATGATGATTTTCGTACTCTTAACCCGAAGGATTTAAAGGATGATCCATATCCTAAGGATTACATTCCCCTATATTCGAGAACTACACTAAAAAGGGGGGAATCTGAAGGAGCACATTTAGAGATTTTTGGAGAATTTAGGTGTTCACTGTAATAATAAAAAATTACGTTCGAGTGAGTTCTCTAAATCTCTCACAAACAAAGCTAACACGTGATACTCACACTTATCTCCAAGGAGTGTGGCTACTTGGGAGTACATGAATGTCCTATTTTATCAAAAGTTCTTTTTGGATGAAGACAAGTTCACTATGACCTAACTTGCATGGAAAAAGAAACGACATGGAGAAGAGGTGGAAATATATATACAGAGGTTTAGGGAAAGGTCTCTTTATGCGAGAGAGGAGACCAAGGAATTAAAGTTGCTTTAACTTTGTGTGGAGGGTTTTCTCCATGAATATATTTGTCATTTGATGAAAGAAACGTGTAAGGGAACATTTGCGACCTTCTTGAAATCAGCGTGAAATATCTCATTGGTTGTTCACCCAAATCCAATCATGACCCCTCTGACGTTTAGACCACAAACTAGGGCTAGAAGAGACCAGG
Organism: Sambucus nigra; assembly: GCA_949130495.1. NCBI lineage: Eukaryota > Viridiplantae > Streptophyta > Magnoliopsida > Dipsacales > Adoxaceae > Sambucus > Sambucus nigra. Next base: position 148,965,190 of record OX422215.1, read on the forward strand.
ACCCACGAGTGGGATATGGAGATTGAGGTGCAGAAGTTGTGAGAGCGCAAAAGAAAGATAATAAGAGGAAGTTTGGGATAAATAGAGAAGATCCCCCACTATTGCCTTGCACAATTAAGGAGGCCATTAGCTGTTATAATGCCATGATTCGTGGAGGGAAGTCTACGCTTATAAGGACGCTCCCTAAAATGAACCAGGACTAGATATTCAAGTTGATCCTAAGTATTGGAATGTGCATTGGCATGTTTGACACCCAACCAACTCACGTTTTACATTGAGGAGGATTATTAACAAGCATTTTTTAGCTAGAACACCGCAAATCCCTCAAGGAGATGTTAACAACAATCCATTACCAGCCCATGGAGCAAATTTTGTTATAGCTTATGATGGGGAGGGTGAGGATTACATGAAGGAGATGAGAAGAGAAAGAGGGGACTTTGAATTAGCCTTTGAATGTTGCTCGATTTGAATGGAAAAAGTAATTATTGACTATGATGAGTTGAGTGCTAGATATATGGAGGAATGTCAAATGTGGAAGGCTATATGGTGGAACCTAACTTGGAGTATCAATTTATGTCACAGTCCCCCAAATTTTTATGGTTCTTCGACCAAGTGGGGAAGCCTCAGGAAAGAAGACTAGAGATCATCAGGAGAGATTGGATATCGCAAAGCAAAATGTAATTTCCTTACTGAGATGGAAAGGTCCAATGGTTAGGCTAGTAAGGATGTTTATGTTTGATATAAACTTATCTGATGCTGATAGAGCAGTGAGGCTCCCCCATAACTGGACCTTGTATGTCACAATAAGTGTAAAAGAGGTAAGATTTTCTAGAGCTTTGATGTATAGGGGTGCCTCCATAAATATAATGCATATGATCTCTTTCTATGTAGCTAATATCTTTGAGTCAAGGTTAATACCAATGCCATTGGCAATTTATGGTTACGATAACCAGATTTCAAAGTCCATTGATTATGTGAATGTTAGGATTGTGATGAGGAATCGCACATCACACATCAAGTTCCATATTATAAATAGTAACACTTCATACCACCTTTTTATAGGAAGGGCATAGATGTACAACCATGACCTAGTATCCTCAACACATCACTAATGTGCTACAGCTAACATAAAGGGAATGAAGATAGTGATTCAAGCAACCAAGAAGACATTTGCACAAAGGTAAGCACGCTTATGGATGATGCATTTTACACCAAGCTGACAAAGGATGCGAGCATTCTAACACGACATATAGGGGGAGTCAGAGTCCCCTCCCTTAAAGAAAGGTTTGGGCCAATAAGAAACCATGTTAAAGTAGGGGAAAATGTAGGTCGGGGGGTTGATAAGGCACAAAGCATCATTCCTAAGTCTCAAATTATATCCAAATATTTAAAAGATAGATTGAGGCCAATAATTGACCCAATAGATCATGAGGTGAGGCAATAGAGCATCCTTAGCAGATTTTTTAGGGCAAGTTTAGGGAAAGTTAAGAAGGACTAAAATAAGAAGTCAGTTTTTTTGCCCAACTGCCAGTGCAAGAAGTATAATTAGAAGATGGAAGGGTAGTATATTTCCTTTAAAGGTGTGAACGAGCATCCAAAGGAGATGAAGAGGAGACTGGCCCGGAATATGAATGTTTCCTAGTGGATAATCAAGGAAAATGTGTTATCATTGATAATTATAACATTCTTGAGTTTGCTAAGGAGGTTGAAGATGAACCAAAATGTATCACCGATCGCCCAAAACCGTAAGTACAAGAGTTGGAGCAAATTGACTTGGCTGAGATTGGAGAAGATCAAAGGCCAATATTTATTTCGAAGGACTTGGGTGATAAGAAAAAACGGGGGTTAATTAAGATTATTCGAGAGTACAGAGACATTTTTACTTGGAAGTAAATAGAGATGGAGGGGATAGACCAATAGGTGAGTTGCCACAAATTGAATGTTACGCCTTCGACCATTCTAGTGAAATAAGCAATAAGAACGTAGAATCCAGAGTTATATCTCAAGATCAAGGAGGAGGTTTAACTGTTATTGGAAGATGGATTCATTAGGCTAATCCAACGTCCAATCTGGCTCTCTAGTATTATACTAGTGGGGAAGAATGATAAAAATCAAAGAGGAATATGTATATATTTTAGAGGTCTCAATTCCCTCTACCCTCTGTCGATATCTTGCTACATTCAATGGCAGGCCATGAGATGTACAACTTTATGGCTGGTTATATGGGCTATAACCAGATCAAGATGGATCCAATTGATGCAAAGAAGATAGAATTCAATACTCCATTGAGTAATTTTGTGTACAATGTCATGCCTTTTGGGTTGAAAAATGATGGGCCAACCTATCAAAGAACAATGGCGAATATCTTCCATGATTTCTTTCATGACATTTTGGATTTATATATATATGATCTATTTATCAAGTCAAGAAATGTGGAATCTCACTTGATTGACTTCAAGAGGGTTTTCAATAAGTGTATGAAGTATAAGTTGAAAATAAACCCACTCAAATGTTCCTTTGGTGTAATGAGTGGGAAATTTTTGGATTTCATGATGGATCGCCAGGAGTTTAGATGGACAAGGACAAATAGAAGGCTATTCTTAACATGACTTGCCCAAAAAATAGTGAAGGAGACTAAAAGTTCCCTCGGTAAGGTCTCCTACCTGATAATATTTATGCTAGGGTTGGTTGAGATTACTCATCCTTTGATGGAGCTCTTATGCAAGATCGCGAAGTTTAAATAGGAAGAAACTCATCAAGAAGCTTTTGGCAAGCTCAATAAATTACTCATTTCCTCACAGACCATGATTCCTCTAAGGGTTGGAGTGTCATTGCAGCTCTACCTTACATCCACAACGAGTTCTATCTGCGCTTTCTTGGCATATGATGTTGATGGAAAAGTACGTCATGTTTACTATCTAAGTAAAATCATTTATGGTCTAAAGGAAAGGTCTAAAGGAAAGGTACATTAGTGTTGAAAGTCATTGTTTGGACTTGGTGTTTGTTGTAAAAAATCTTAATCATTATATGCTATCTTTCACTATTCACATTATTACAAGATGTAATTCCATTAAGTTTTTTTATTGGCATGAACAATTTTTATTGGGAGGGAAACAAGGTGGTTCTTATCTTCTCGGAGTATGATTTGAACTGTAGTTCATTGAGCAATTAAGAGTAAAGCTTACGCAAATATATTAGCAATTTCCCCATCTGGGATATTTGATCCACCATATAAGAGAATTCCAGGTAATGATTTACAAGTCAATTTCTTGGAGGACAACTTTAAGGAGTGGAATAAGGAGTTTGATGGCTCATTATCTCAAGAATAAGGGGGAACAAAGGTCATCCTTTCAAGAGGAACAGAGGAAACTTTCCTTTCTTTTAAGTTGGATTTATCTTGCTCCAATACTGAGGCTGGATATGAGGCTTTAGTGTGGGATTGCACCAAGATCTTCGAACAGGCATCCATTCTCTCTGTATCAAAGGAGATTATAATCTAGTGGTCAAGCATGTGAATGGAGATTTCACATTGAAGCATATCAACTTGTCACCTTATAGAAATATCATCCAAGGTTGATCAACCAGTTTCATCATGTTAAAGTAAGCAGGCATCCTAGAACGATGAACAGACACGCTGACGGCTATGCCACTATTGCATAGAAAGTGTCCATGAGGGTGAGTCAACAACTGTGGCGATCCAACGAAGGCCATTGCGAGACTACTGAGATCCCTCTATACCGAAGAATTGAAAGAAATGGATATTTTGAGAAAATAATGAGGCAAGACACATCAACGATACAAAGAGAATATGCTAAGTGTCAGCTTTTCTTTCAAGTAGATGAATGCAACTTCATGGAGACAAAAATAGATTGGAGTCAGCCTTATATTGATTTTTAAAGATGCAGATTTTCCTACGGAGAAAATTGATAAGATCACCATATTTTTACGTTCAAGAGGAGCATCTCTATCTTAGAGGATACTTCAATAGACCCTTTAGGTGTATCACAAAGAAGAAAGCATGGGAAGTCCTTCATTCTCTGGAAACCCCTTATCCATTCCACACTAGGGCATTTAACCTGGTAGGGGCAATTAACCCTTTCGCAGGGGGAAAAATTTGGATACTTGTGGCCACAGAGTGTTTCACAAAATAGGAAGAGGCAATACCATTGAAAAGAGAAACAATGGGCGTGGATGCACAATTCATTAGAGAGTATATGATTTGTCATTTTGGCATTACCAAGGTTATTTTATATGATAATGGAACTCCATTTATAAAAAAAAGGTGACCTTGCTCACAGACAAATATTAGATCATACACCACACCTCAAAGGTGGTCGTGGGATTTCCCAGGATCGTGGGATGACAAAATTCCAGTAGTGATGGGCCTATGGAATGACCGAAAGAAAGATAACTCATTATACACCTTTTCTTTATTCTATGGAGTTAAAGAAATTTTATGAGTCGAACTAGAAGTTCCTTCGGTAAAATATGCCTTGCAAAACAACATGATCCCTTAGGACATGCATGTTCAGTTAGAGATGTTGGATGAGCACAGAGATAATGTGATAAAGCACTTCCAAATGTACATGAAGCAACTCTTCAAGGCCTATGACAATTTCTTAAGGACAAAAAGGTTTGTGGAAGGAGACTTAGTGCTAAAAGCATATGTTAGGCACATAAGAGGATTCCTATTACCCACATTATAGCCGATTAGGAGGAACCATTTATAGTCAAGGAATCACATGACTCGAGCTACTGCTTAATATCAAAGATAAAATAAGATTAGCTTTTCAAAATTAAAAATAAATGGTTGAATATTTATCATGTTTAGAGTTAATTAGCGTATTTAAAAATAAATTGAGAATGCCAAAATATTACTTCCTTTTATATTTAAAGTTTTAAAAAATTACATTGTGCGTGGGACTACTTCCCAGAGATACAAGGAAAAAAATTAAGACCTAGGCTATGTAAAACCACAAGTCGGGAGAGGTAAAGTAACTCCTAGGAAGCATAGAGACATCTCGAATACAAGTCTACTGAGCCTCCATGGTAGGTTGTAGACTATTTCGGACTCGAGCTCTTTGTTCCAGAATAGACTTGTCGTCACTCATAGCCTTGGACAAGTCTTCTTCGGCTGCCTTGAATTTTTTATTAAGTTTCTTAACCAAAGTATTGACCTCTTTCAACTTTGCTTCTTCAGTGCATTCAGTCTCCGTGCTTTTGTGATATAGCTTACGCTGAGCCTCTAGGCAAGCATCTTTCAGGAGTTTCAAATAATTGATGAGCCAACTAAAATTGAACCTATCCTTAGATAATTCTCTTAAATTACTCACATGTTGGTTGATTGTGACCCTATCAAGGTTATTTTTTAGAGTGTTCACAATCTCTACCATAATGGTTGCAATATTTTGGAGTCTGTACTCCATGATGACACGATTAGATCTTAGGCATTTCACCACAAAAGTGTCTGGGTGGCGGAGAACCAGTTTTTCTATCACCGTGCAGGTGAAACCTTAGATGAAAGGGGACTGATGAAGCACTTGTTGGTAAAACTTTGTCGGTGCAACGCTTGGTATAAGGACCTCACAACAAGATTCACTATCAGTAGGAAGGGCATTGGCGATGGAACCACGATAACTATCATTGGACGACTCGGCTTGAGCAGGAGATTATAGAGATGGAATGACCGCTTGAGAGAAAATATATTGAGGTAACCGAAGTGTTTCAATAGGTTCCCTCGAAGCCTACAAAGAGATAATAACAAATAAAACGTAATGTCATTTTTACTAAGTCACCAAGTAGGTGTGAGATTTGATTTAAATATTTTGTTGCTAAGTCACCAAGAAGGTGTGATATTTGATTTATAAATCTTAGTAAATATATTTTTTAAGTCACTAAGCAGGTCTAAGATTTGAGTCAAAACCTTTGCAAATATTTTGCTAAGTCACTATGAAGGTGTGATATTTTTTTTCTTCATATAGTTATATTTCCAAACATCTTAAAGGAAACTGAAATATCCCTCAGGAGCTTGCTCACATTCAATTGGAGTTCAGAGAGTGCTAGCATCCCTAGCTTCATTAGGAGGACTTTTCCTTGAAGAAGCTACTTCTTGGATGGAAAGGGAATTTGAGCTTCTATGGGCATTTGAACCAGGTTAGACGTAGGCTCTACCAATGAACCACCAACATATAAATAAGAAGGGGCAGCTCCCACTGATGGCAGAGGAACGTCAAGTCCAAAAGTGGTTGAACCACCCCGAGAGAGTTGTATCAACAAGAAAAAATTGGCTAAGAATTAACATTGGCTATTTTAATAAAGCAAGTGTGGAAACTTTAGGCTTTTACCTCTTTAAAGATCTCTCGTGGAATCCAACTTAGATTGGCCTCATAAGTAGGAAAGAACGAATGGAGTCAGTAAGTGCTCTAATGGTGGTCACACCATCCACATAAAGGAAAAATATATGTAACAATGGAGTATTAATAATAAAACATCTTGAGGAAACATACTTCAAAATTTTTGGAAAGAAGTAAGTTACCTCAGGTAGATTGGAAAAAGGAACCATGGCCAAAGGAAGAGCGTTGGAGTCTGGAGAGTTAGAAGCAGGTGGGTGAGTTTCCTATGGCATTATTGAAGCTCTAACAATATTGGTTATGGTCCCAACACTCTCCTCTCCCAATTAAAGCCTACGAGCTACCTCACTGACATGACTAGAGGCAACACGTCGGGAGTACGTTAGCCTAATCATCGAGGAATGGGGGACTGAAGATGGTTCGCGAATAGGTTCTTCAATGATTAGGCTTGGAGAGTTCCTTAGGGGGTAAATAACCAAGAGATTGAAGTCCCTAAAGATCAACGAGTTAAAAATATGAAAAGTGTCAAAAATCCAAAGGAATGAACAAAACTTATGTAAATAAGTAAAAGAATTACCTGTAAGACTGGAGAAATGGGTGACGTTAGAGAAGCCCGCGTTAGAGCTATCGCAGTATCTTCTTCTAAAGGCTTCCATCTAATAGTATAGGTTCATAGGATTGTGGAGGTGGTGGAGATGCACTTAGACTAGGAGGGATCATAATAGCTCCTTGGTGACACACTTCCTTAAAGTTTAAGTGCTTAAACGCTTTTTTCGTTGGGGGATCTCCTTAAAAGGATTTGTGTGTTAGCTTAACCCACGTGGATCATGCGAGGTAATAATAGGAGGAAATGGGGGCGACACAGGAATATTTGGCAAAGGTTGAGGGAAGGAACACGATATCTTTTTAGCTTCCAAATAACATTTTTCAACCAACACGGTGTCCACTAGGAGAACCATCTCTGAAGGATTCCTAGACATCTATGTAGCACTTTTCTGGGTCTTGGATTTTATGGACTTGAATTTTTAGGTTGGGTGGGTCGGAAGCTCCCTCACTAGATGAGCCAATTACAGGAGCAACAAGCCTCTTTGTAATAGTGGGGATAATAACTTTCTCTTTCCCTTTCTGAGGCACATCACTCATTGGGGCAAGGGGAGGTAACCCTTTTAGGGGGCCTTTCTATGTGGAACTTAAAGGAAATTCAACTCCCATCACATATTTGATCTTAAGTCCTAGTTCACTGGGAGGAAATTTATTAACTTGGGGGTAGACTGGTGGGGTTTTGAGCCAATCCCTAAATTACTTAAGGTGAAATTGCCAAAATTTGATAAGTCATTTGAAAGATACTTTGCCTTTTCTACTTTGGCTTGGAATGGTAAGTTGACCACTAAGATCCTCATAAAGTTTATACACCCCATCCTTCGACCCCGTAAGCACCTCCTTAGGTCCCTTACACTCACTCGTTCACCACAAACCCTAGGTCATACTCTGAAAATTGATTTGGAGACTATCGTGCGCTCCTGGGCCCCATTTAACGTTGGTCAACTTTCTCATCTTAGAGAAAGAGCAATGAATCTTCGAAGGCTTATGAATTCCCTTTCTAATGGTTAGTCTCGTGCATAAATTGGCCTTACAGTTCGAACGCACGGTCCATTTCACTATCAAGAATTAATTTGTAGGCCACCAGGCGCTCTTGGGCCTCGTTTGACTCCGATCAACTTTCTCATTTGAGCATAAGCTCAATGAATTTTAGGACACTGAATCCTGTTTCCAACAATCTGCCCTGTGCATGAATCAGCCTTACGATACGGATGAACGATTCATTTTACTCTAAAAACTGATTTAGAGGCAACTGGGCACAACCAGGATCCATTTTACTCCGATTAACTCTCCAGCTTAAGAAAAGCTCAATGAATCATCTGAGGGATATGAATCCCCTTTTCAACGATTCATCCCGTGCAGGAATCAACCTTATGGTACGAAAAAATGATCCATTTTACTCCGAAGGGTCACCGGGTGCTTCTAGGACCCATTTGACCTCTGTCAACTCTCTGAACTGAATGAAGCTGAATGAAATATTGAAGGGCACTGAATACCCTTTCCAATGGTCTGTCTAGTGAGAGAATCAGCCTTAGGTTCGAATGAATGATCCATTTTCCTTCGAGGATTTCTTATATAAAGACCAACGAGTGCTTTCGAGCCCTATTTGACCTCGGTCAACTCTCGAAATCAACCTTGGCTCAATGTATTCTTAAAGGTCTCTGAATACCTTTTCCAACAGTCCATCCCGTGCATGATTCTGACTTAAGTATTGCATTTTACGACCATTTTTTCGAAAAACGTATCCCAAACTGTCGATTGGCACCCTCAAGACCCTACCCCTATAGGCAGTATGCCTGAGGTTCTATGTCGATAGGAAGGTCCAGGACCCTTCCGATAGGAACCTCCTTAGCCTTATAAATAGAGGCCATGACCTCACTTTGAAAAGCATCCCTGAGCATCCTTCTCAGCAATTCAGAGAACGTTCTCTCGAATTCAGAGTTGTTCCCTTCCTAAAAAGCCCATTTCCCACATTCCATCCCATCCCTGTCTTACTTTATTTAGAAAATTCCCCCCCCCCCCCCCCCCATATCTTCATACCACCTTTATCTCATTGCATAATCAACATAGTTACACTCAAGATCAAATCAAGCATTCATAAGGAGGTTTAATTCTCCATTATTTTCTTTAAATTCTCTTATTTTAGTATTAATTGCTTTATTTCTACTTTAGCACTTTATTTAGTTACCTCACATAAATTAATCACAAACCTTTATTAGTAGTATTTGCACATACTCTATTTTCATACAAAGATCCAAAAACTAGAAAAAGAGGATACATCTATAAATTCCAAAAGAGGGATTCTCACTACACAATCTAAGGCACGTTTCTCTCTACATGAACGTAAGAGAAATCCCCCGTTTTGGATTTACGGATTGAACCCCACCCCATATTATCTTCGAACTACGTGGACTTTGATACCCTTTAGGCTAGGTAGGCATATTGGGTCAATCTTGAGACTCGAGTCCTCCCTTATGCGAGCTTATAATATTATTTTCAACTTATATATATATATACACTCTAAATGAATGTCATATTCTTGCATGTTTGTGTTTCGTATGATATATACATTCGCTCTTCCATAATGACTTGTGATTCGGCACACACTCATACTATATTTTGAATTATTATTTTCGAAAACCCTCATAAGGATGATTTCACTCTGTCCTTTTCCATGAGGCGAGTTGAAAGATTCCATTCTTTATCTATATTATGCACATAAGCACACACTTCACGAAGTCTAACATGAGAAGATTAACACATGCCCATGAGAGATCGAAAAGGGGGGATGGGTTATTAACATCTTCCCATTCCGTAACTTAATCCTTGGACATTCTAGATACTTGGTTTCACAAGCATAAATCTTGTCCTTGATGTCGTTCTCTCAAGAAGACAACATTTCTTTTGCCTATTTTTTGCAAAATAGGTTGGCGACTCTATCTCTACACATTTTCCCACAATAATGAAAGTGAAGCGCCCCGAGAAAGGGCGCAATCCTGCGCACACACCGAAGGGAACCCCCAGAAAGGAGGAAGAAAGGGGGAGCCCCCCAAGATGGCCACAGTGACGACTTTACTAGGGATTATTTTTAAGAGGACTAGACTCTATTTTTGCATGTGTGCATATGCACCTACCTGTATTTGACCTTTTTTCCTCCATCTACTTTTTGTGTATACCTACCTCATGTATATATCACTCTTCATTAACTTATACACTTAACACACTTGTATATACTCTCCATGCACACTTCACACACTTAGACTTGTATATAAATTCACTTCTACTCACATATTGTACACACCACTTAGAATATCCACTCTTAGGCTTCACTAGCATAACCCATACTTCTCACACTTGTATATATCCATTCTCACTTACATATATCACACACCACTTGTAGTTGATCCATGAATAGGCTCACGACCACACACACTCACTTGTATATATTCACATGTCACTCACTCACTCACATTTATATGTCCCCATGCTTTCCTATCACCATGTTTAGTATAGTCTTCATGCTTTATGCTAGATTTACTTTTCACGATACTTGTATATACTCCCTCATTAGTATAGTACTACCTTTACTCATCATGTAAATAAAAAAGTAAAAAATACTCTATATCCATAATATACAAATTAAGACTCGTGCATTTTTGCACACTACATCACTAAGAGCATGACAATATTGACCAAAATTTTGTGTCATACCGGGGGGTCACTTTGTGATAGGCGCTGGTCTTGTGGGGCACATTTATCCTAAGCGATATGACTCTCACCTTTTATTGGCCTTGTACCTTCGACGTATATCAAATGGTTCCCCCCATATCGTACCGCTTGACTGAACTCATGACGAGAGGTATATACCAGGAAAATCTTTCATGTACGTTGAGTATATTTAATTCCCCCTCACACGTACCTTCCCTATGAGGTATATCGTGAGGCAATTCATGTACTCTCAGGTATATCAAATGGCTTGTCCGAATGTATTGATGAATGATAACCCATAAGTTTATCAACCTCATATAGGCATACAAACTAAGGCACTCATATTTAGTTTGTCGGTTACCATGCAAAACTCTACCAAAATTCTAGGTCGACATACCGCCCAAATTTTCACTATATTTCGCATTTTTTTCAAAACAGAAGCCTGTCTATGAGCCTGGAAACAAGTCAAACCATGTCTTACATATTTTCAAACCCTATTATCCCAGGCTTGGTCCCTGTCTGACATTTTTCTTGCATTTAGGAAAACCTAATACAAGTGAAAACCTAAGAATACCATTAATAATAATAATGATGTTGAGATTCTTCTCATTTTCCCCTCTTTTCAAAAAAAATAAAAAAAATTCTCCTTTTTTTTATCAAAAATAACAAAAAGAAATATCCTTCCTTCCTTCAAAAATAAATTCGAGTTGTTTTCCCTCTCAGGTCGATCGCATACCCGATTTTGGCATGTCTCCCTATTGTCTTTGGTCTTTCGTCAAACTGCCCTGAAGCTCCATCGCTTCTTCTAGTACTTCGTTCGAGTTTATAATATACCTCCACGAACTCTACATGGAAGTATCGAATGTGAAGCCTTATTTGATGGTCGTCTTAGCTCAACTCAGTGCCAAGATCGATAACCTTCAAATCGAGGTCCATGAAATGCAATGACACCAAGCTCGGATTCCTGAAGAATCCAAGGTACTCTTTCATCGTGCTATGGGTCCACGCTCTCGAGATTGTTTGGGTTCTAGAAGAGTACCAGTATGCTTTACATGCCCCACATGCCAATATACTACTGCCTAAAATTACTATTGGGTCCTAGAAGAATTGAACAAGGTCAAGAGGAATACCTCAAATTACTGTTGAATAAGTTTGACCCAATTAACATATCCCTAAGAAATACATGGATTACACCCATATGTCTCCTTATCCCAAAGCTAGAATACTAAAGAAGTTCAAGATGACTGACATTGAGAAGTTCGGGGGAAGTGGACCCCTAATTATTCACCTTCAAAGCCATCACCAAGCCATGACTCTCCTTGGTGCCTTTAAAGAGATAATGACCTATATGTTTCAGCAGACCTTAAAAGAAAGTTCCATCCGATGGTTTTTATCCCTCTAAGAATCCACGATCCATAGTTAGGAGGATGTCAACCAGGAATTCATGTCTTAATACAAGTATAATGAGGAGCCAGAGGTTACGTGTCGAGATCTAGAGCTTCTTAAGTAAAACCCTGAGGAAATAATCAATAGCTTCACAGGAAGGTGGAGAGAGAAATTTGCCACCATGACCAACATACCCTCCGATGAGGAACAAGTCAATATTATGAAAAAGAACTTCTTTCCTCATATTCGAGTATCCATGCAAGGACAACAATACCGATACTTTTGAGCCTTTCAAGAGGCGGGTGTAGAAATTGAGGAAAGTATCACCAAAGTGGAGTCTGAACCACAAAAATTTACCAAACAGTTCACTCCCCGAAAGTATGAGAAGCCTGATAGTGCAAAAGTCTCAACCATCAACAATATTCCACAATTTGTTACCTTTTAGGCACCGTAAAGTCACCCTAATCCTGCTAAGAAAAAATACATCGATCTCCATGTTCCCCTTTCCAAAGTCTACGAGGACTTGTTAAGAGAAAATATCATCAAACCCTTGGAGCCCCATCCATTACCAAATCCTCTCCCTAAAAACTTCAAACTCGATGCTCGTTGATATAATTACACCAAGCCGCAGGTCATACCATCGACCAATGCTTCCACCTTAGAAATGTGGTCCAAGGTCTAATTGAACAGGGTATCATCGCCCTACTAGTAAATCCCAAGCCTAATACCACTTACAACCCACTTCCAACACATATAAATACCATTTTTTTAGAAAGTGGCCCAGATTTTGACCTATTTACTCAAATCGTGCTTAACAAAGCACATATCACCCCCATAGTCTCACATAAACCTCTCAAGGTTTACATAAATTTTCTCCTACACCCTACCTGCTTTGTCGATAAAGCTTTGTCACTCCTTAAAAGGGCCTGCATTGCCATTCACACCCAATCTAATGGTTGAGTCATGGAGTAACCGACTGTGTTGCACCAACTCTTAGAGTTTGGGCTGAAATTTCCCACCGAGATGACCATCGATTATCGTAAATTCAACAGCTTATTAATGAAAGCACGAAAATGGGCTCGAGAATCAGATGAATTAGTTGTACCGATTAAAAAAGTTAGTCTAGATGATATGGAATAGACCATAGCTGATATGTTTCGACAGACAAGTGAAATTTGTAGCATTTTTGAGTTTCTCACCGCTTTCAAGATTCAAGAATGGTTGGTCCCTTCACTCCTATATTTCCCCGATGGGTGGGAAGATTTATATGAGGAAGCCGTTGAGGTGGTCGAATGTATTAATTACTCTTGATAAGAGAACATAGTCGCCACCAGATGGGGGGATGATTTTGACATCTCAGATAATGAACCAAGTCAGGAAGAAGTCAGTCCAGTCTCCAACCTGTTTCGAATGATATCCTTCGAAGATGATATTAGGGGAACTCAGTAAGGTATCCATTCATCCCCAGGTAGATGAAGACACATGATTCTAGTTTTACCATGATTTTGTGAACCACATAATGAGGTATGGGTGACACTAAAAAGGTTCGAATCCTTGGTCACTAAGGGTGGATGAAGTAAAGGGAGTTTCTGAAGAACCTCCCATGCCAGAAATAACCATCGAAGAGAGAAAAGTGCTTCATCAAATTAAGAAGATCCAAGCTAATATCATCCTATGGGGACTTTTTATGTCCTCTCAGTTGCACCAAAATGCCTTGATAAATCTCCTCATAGGACCCAAAGTCCTTACTTCCACTACTCCTGAAAATGCCATAAATATGTTTGGGTTCCTGACCTCTTCCAGAATCCTCTCCTTTTCTGAAGAAGAGATACCGAAGTTTGTCCTGAATTATAATTATGATCTTAATATCTCCTTTAAAGTCTTGGGAAAACAGTACCACTATCTCTTGTCGACAACGGATCTGCTCTCAATGCTTGTCCGCCCAGAACCTTGAATTATTTGGGAGTAAAAGTCAGTGATCTCACTCATACTTATGTCGGCGTGCGTGTTTATGAAAATACTTGGACAGAAGTAATCGGTTCCATAAAACTCACACTGGGGGTTGTCCCAATTAATCCTATCACCGAGTTTCAAGTCACTGACATACCTACTTACTTCAATCAATAACTTGGTCATTTATGGCTCCACAACATCTGAGGAGTATCTTATTTTCTTCATCAGAAACTCAAGTTCTTCACCAAAGGTCAAGTTATCACTATTTTAGGGGATGATGATGTATAAACAATAGACACTAACAACCCAGTATTAGAAATCCATCATGGGACCAATGACATGCTCCTCTCTAGTTTCAGAATTGATATGCTCCCCATCCCAGCAGGGGACAACTTAAAAGATTGAGTCTGTACATAACACAATCTTTATGGCAATGTTAATATGATTCAATTTTTCAAATACATTCATTTCATGATCGGAATGGGGCTAGGGAGACTCCAGTAGGGGATCCTTGAGCCTGTAGTCCTAAAGGAGGACTTTCCCCTATGTGTCTCGGGCTACCAACCTTCACCGGATGAACTCAAAGCACAATGTCGACTAAAATCGAAAATAAGTTTAGAAGATGAAAAGACTATTTTAAGAGACTCTTTGAACGAAATATTTGTCAAGAAGGGTGAAGACTTCCCCTTCTGTCAATTCCCTGAACCATGATACGACTATGTAGACAAGAAGATGAAATTGGGGATAAGAATATTCTTTCATAACATTAACTCTTGGGCCGAAGATTGCAAACATGAAGTGTAACCTCTCACCAAGAAAGCCATGACAATTAACAAGGACTATAAGAAAAGTGATTTCGAAGACCTCCAAACATTGGGGCTGAGTCTATGCATGATCATCTCAGATGCCATGCCATTGGACCCGTCCGCTCAAATAAAAGCTGATGACATGCCTCTCCTAAACTAGAATGGCATACCTATCCAACCTACTCAGATTCAACCCAACACTTTTATTTACCCTATCCAAGTCTCTTTACCTATTGTTGTTTTTCCTTTTCCTGATATCAATGTAATTGAGACTTTTTTGACGAGGTTCTCAATGTTGTTTTTCTTAAAAATGAAATGAATGAAGATTTTGAGTATCTTGTTGTGCCTTACATTAAATTTCTTGATTTAATCAATCTTTTAAAGATGATGATTTTGTAAAGGAACAATTCTTAACTAATGTTAATGACGAGAATAACAAACAACATAATCGTGTTCAAGTTAATGATGTTGAGAATGTTGTTATTAATCTGGGTTCTAGTAGCCACCAGCACGAGACTAGGATAGGCTCCGCTCTTAATTAGCATGATTGTGCACAATTTAAAGAATTTTGAAAAGAATTAATGGAAATCTTCACACGCTCTTACGATAAAATGCCTGGCATTGACTCGAAAATAGCTTAGCAAGATATCCTGACATTCCCAGAATACAAGTCAGTCAAACAGAAACTAAGAAAACTCCGTACCGAATGGTCGCTCAAAGTCAAAGAGGAAGTGGTCAAACAGTTAAACGTGGGTTTCATTCGTGTGGTCGAATACCCAACATAGATGGCCAACATCGTCCCTGTATTAAAGTCAGGAGGAAAAGTTCACATGTGCGTCGACTATCGGGATTTGAATAAAGCATCCCCAAAGGACGATTACCCATTACCCAATATTGACATGATCGTGGATAATAAAGCTATCCATACTCTAAAATCATTTGTCGATGGATTCGTGGGATATAACAAAATCAATTTACACCCTGATCATTAAGAAAAAAATGCCTTCATCACCCCGTAGGGAACTTTCTACAATACTATCATGCCATTCAGACTCAAGAATGTCGGGGCTACCTATCGAAGGGCTGCCACAACCATCCTTCATGACCTTATACATAAAGTGGTTGAAGTCTATGTAGATGATATAATCCTCAAGTCTAAGACTTAGGAAGGTTCTATTCCCTCCCTTCGAAAGTTCTTCGAGCGGATGCGATAATACCAGATGTGGCTAAATTCATAAAAATGTGTTTTTGGTGTCACGAAAGGAAAAATCTTAGGATTCATGGCCAGTGAAAGGGAATCAAAGAAGACCCTCTCATGCTGAAGTCCATACGTGAGATTCCACCACCAGGGATTGTGAAGGATGTCCAATAATTCCTGGGTAAACTACATTACATCAGTTAGTTCATCAGCCTACTGACTTTTATCTGCAAACCCATTTTCAAACTTCTCTAAAATAACTCAACCAAAGCCTAGAATGAGGCCTGCCAAGAAGCCTTTGATCCAATCAAGCGATATTTCACCCGACCTCCGGTGCTCATGCCTCCGCAGCTAGGTCTCCCCCTCCTCTTATACTTAACCATAACATATATTACAACATGGGCTTTTCTAGTCAAATACATTAAAGAAACCCGCAAGGAAAGAGCTATCGATTAAGCCAGTCGAAAATTGTCTAGATACGAAGATAACTACACTTCTTTGGATAAAATATATGTCGACTTGGTATGGGTCACGTAGAAAATACATTACTACATGCTAGCCTTTCCCATCAGACCAGTATCTCAAATGGATCCCATTAAGTACTACTAGAGAAGCCTGATCCGTCTAGACGAATGGCCCATTGGTTGATGTTCCTAGCCAAGTTCAATATTGTCTACGTCACACAGAAAGCTATGAAAGGGAGATCTGTCTCTGACTACCTTGCTTATTACCCCATGTAAGGAACTGATGTTCGGGTCTTTGAATTCCTGAATGAATACATTCTCTGCACCTCTCCAGAGGACCTTATATGGCAAATGTTATTTAATGGAGCTTTCAACAAGAAAGGATATGACATTGGGATACTCCTGATCGCCCCTCATGACTCTCATAACCCCATTACCATCAAGATAGACTTACCTTTCACCAACAACGTGACTGAGTATGAGGCATGCATTATAGGCCTCAAAATTTCCCTTAAGGAAGGAATTCCGAATCCTATACGTCTATGGGGACTCTACCCTCATCGACGGCTAAATCCTCAAAAAATGGAAAGCTAAAGACAAGAAGCTCCTACCCTTCTATTACCAACAAGAAGATTTGGCCTCCTAGTTCAAATATGTCACCTTTCACTACCTACATCGTATAAAGAACAATCTATCTGACACCCTTGCTACTCTAGCTTCCACGGTCGATATGCCCGAGGGAATAACAATGGACCCTTTCCTGGTTGAGAAACAAGCCATGCCCACCCACTGCTACCATATTGAGCTCCTCATTGAGGAACATTTCGACATGGTCGAGTTATGGTACTATGACATTTGACACCTCCTCAAACATGAAAGATATCCCCAAGACGCAGATAAGAAAGACTGTGTGAGATTTCACAAATTGGCAGCCCTGTATATCATCTTTGATAAAGTGATTTTCAAGAGAAACTTCAAGACCCATTTACATTTCATAGAAGTAGACGATATTAAAGAAATGATGCAAAAAATCCATAATAGGGAATGTGAGCCACACATGAACGGTCATATGGTTCAAGATTTCACTGCATATGTTCTAAGATGCCTCAAGTGTTAATAGTTTGCCAATCCCCAACACTTACCTCCTCGAGAATTGTACAACATGAACTCTCCCTAGACTTTCTCCACTTGGGGCATTGGCATCATAGGGAAGGTCACACCCCAAAGTTTCTAACAATCACGAGTTCATCCTGGTCGCCATTGATTACTTAATCAAATAGGTTGAAGCCGAGTTATATGCATAAATGAATGCTAAGAAAGTGTCCAAGTTCATGAGAAAGAACATTATTGTCGATACAGGATTGCCCATGAGTTAGTATTATATCACGGATTCCACTTTGAAGTCAAGGTCAAAGAACTAGTCAATGAGTACGGGATTCTAATACATAAATCTTCTCCCTACCCACCCAAAACCAATGGTGCTGTTGAATATGCCAACATGATCCTCAAAACCATCATCAGAAAAATGATTGAGAATTATAGTGATTGGGCCAAATGAATCCCATACACCCTCTAAGGCTACCGCATTTCAATCAGAACGCCTACTCAGGCTACCCCTTATTTTTGGGTGTACGACATAGAAGCAGTCCTACCTATTGAGCTAGAAATACCCTCCTTACGTAAAATGCTTGAAAGTAGGGTTAGTGAAGAAGACTGGCATCAGAATTTCTTTGACGAATTATCACTATTGGATGAAAAGAGACTTAAGACTCTATACCATATATAGGGGCACCATCGCCGCATATCGCGATCATTTAATTGAAAAATCAAGGATCGTGATGTCCAAGAAGGAGACCTTGCCCTTAAGGAGATAGTAGAACCCGTCTGGAACCCTCGAGGGAAATTTAATTCGAATTGGAGTGGTCTTTACATTGTGAAGAAAATTCTTTTAAGAGGCACTGATAAGCTTAAGACCTCGACAGAGAAGATATGGCACGTCGAGTTAACCTGGATCGTCTCAAGAAATTCTACCCTTAGTCCAAAATCTCGGCACGCTATGATTCTTCTCATCCCCTTTATATTCTAAAAAAACTTCATTTCCCCCTACCCATAACTACATGGGACGTGATCCTCTCAAAAACATTTTTTTTTCAAAACCCCCATTAGTATGTAGGCAGCCCATATGCCATACATGGGCACGGTCCCCTTCTTTTTTCACAAAATGCTATTTTTTTCTAACCTCCAAGAATGGAGGTCCATCTTATCATTTATATGAACAAAAGGATTGTAAATGACTTAGCGATTGGTATATATAATTCAAATGCAGAACTCATCAAGAGGCACAACAACATATTATCAAAATTATTTTTATATCTAATAAAGGAATACAATCGTTACATGAAGTACCAGTGAAGGGAGATAAATAGACTGCCCCCTTTCCATTGACAAAACCATCATAAACAGACTTACCTAATCCCTACCAACTTCATAAAAATTATCTCGAACCCATAGAAAAACACAAAACCCTAAAATCACCCTAAACACAAATTACCCTAGCTTTACAAAATGTTACCCCAGCTTCACATACATTATCCTCAACTGTCAGACGGCCCTGTTTCGTCACCATTCCCTGCCTTATAGGTCCTCAAGTCTTTCACTCCTGGTTAACACTCTGTGTGCGCTCCATGGATCGATATGCCCTGACATGTTTGGATGGAACCATAACACCCTCCCCCATGGTGTCGAAAGAAATAATCCACCTTTGACCAGTCTTTTCCTCCATAACCTTTTGCAATACCCGCTTCCACAACCAGTTCAGGTAATCCCCAAACACATGCCAAACCCCTCCTATAAATTATGATGGATGGGTAGACAACCGAAGGTACTTCCACAAGGAACCTAACATCATCCGTAAAGATTCAATCAGGTGATCCACCTAAAAGAAGTTCATCATATGACGGGGCACGAATTGTTCCCATCCGACGTGGTGCAGACGCCATCAGGGGAAATAAAAGGAAGTTTGACGGAGGCTAACCTGTAACACCCCGTATTTTTGGATAAAATGGAAATTAATTAAATTGATGACCTAAGAATTTATTTAATTGGGAGAATTTATTTAATTCGATAATTTAGATTTAATTAATTCAGTCTAAGCTTAATTTCACACGTGGCGTATTTGGAGGTAAAATAAGAGGATTTTATAAAATGACTCAGATGGTGATTTTGAGGTCACATTTGGTTCCGGAAGGGTTGAAATAGTAAAAAAAGTGTACTCGGGTGTATAGTTTGGGTCCCAGACCGATTTTAGACCATTTCGGCACTATTTAAGGGCATTTCGTCCATTCGGGAGTTTGGGATTTAGAAAACTCCGAAAATTGTAAGTGTATATCTATCCATTAGAGAGAGGGTCTAGGGTTAACACAAATCAAAAGGGATAGAATCCATAGGAGAGGAAGAGGAGGGGAGAACCAAGATTCCTACACAGTTTTTCGCCCCAAACGCAACAAAATCGAGAACGGAGAAAGGGGAGAACCACCACATCATCTTATCAACGAATTTCAGACCTGCTATTGAGAGACAAGTATTTAAATGGCAATTTATATCAATCATGTTATAATACCCATGTGGGATAGGGTTTGATTTCATTCTTTCGAAATTTTTATATGAATTTGGGAGGGTTTGATTCATAAACTAAAGTAGAAATGCATGTAGAGATGTTCCTTAATTATGATAATACGAAATTAGTGGGTTTGAATTGATTAATAGAGAGAGAAATCTGAGTTCTCGATTAATAAAGCTGATGAACATGAGAAACTTAGGGTTTCATGTTAATTAAAGGAGAATTTGATTCTTGGGGTTGAATCTTTAATGTTTTTTGTGTAAAATTTTCATTGGAAATCTATCTCTATGTGAAGATAGAATGATATTAGAATATATTTGATGATTAAGATTGAATCTTGACGGGTTCTTGATTGAAGAACATGAATCTTGAATGACTTAGGGTTAAATTAATGAACACAAGATGTCAATATGCCAGAATTCTTAACGTAACTTTAAATGAATGCCATTTTAATTGTACTTAGAACTAGAGTAATATACATACACGCCTGGAAAGTTCTATGTCTTAGATTTCTAATGAGCTTTGAATCAGGTCAATCGGAGTTCTATAGAGGGCGTAATCGATATTTTACAATAGGGTGTTTGATCTGCCAGCATAGTAATCTGCCAGAATTTTTGACGTAACTTTAAACGTATGCCATTTCAATTGTACTTATAATTAGAGTGAGATACGCACATTCCTGGAAATATATATGTCTTATCTTTCAAATGAGCTTTGAATCATGTCAATCATAGTTCTTTAGATGGAGTAATCGATATTTTACTACAGGGTGTTTAATGTGCCGGAAAATTTTCTAATCGATTCGGTTGCCCAGTTTTGGCCAATAATTTCCTTTTCATTTAGGACCTTTGGAAATCGTTCGGAATTAATTTGTGGGATTTAATTTCTAATATAAGGTAATTATATTGCAACACCATTAGGCCTAGTTTGGGTTTTAGGCGTGCCCTACAAGGGAAGTTTAAGGGATAAATTAATTTGGATTAATACAGAGGAAAAAAATCTAAATTGAAGGATAATTCGAGTTAAGAAAATTCGAGAGGAACGAGGACTTATACCAGTAAGGTATATAGAGTTTACCTTCTGATATTATATGTGGAATAAAGGATACCCTTTGAGTGGTGAGAAATACTCGGGAACGTACGGTAATAAACGAAGTTATAAATTATGGAATACGTAGAATATTCAGGATATAAATATACTACGTATGAAACTTGTGATATGTGATGTGTGCATGCCCTAGTGATATTATTGATATATACGTGGAGAATATATCTATAACTTGATTTATTGTGTATGACATACCTACACCGCTTGCTATCAAGTAGAGGTTGCGCATTGTGGACGATCATATCTTGAGGAGCCTTCGGGGGAATTTTGATTCACACCACTAGAACATAGAACCTAGATACGGGCTATCAGTGAGCATGATAATGTTTACGGTCATATGGGTGCATAGGTATGTGCGCAACCCATTGACTTAGAACTATGCTCGCCTCCAATATGTGTGATTTTATATATAAGGTTCGTGAGAGAAGTCGAACTAATAGTCCCTTGTACAACGAGAGATGTACCCAGACATGATAATAGAGTATGCATGCACCGCAACTGTGCCAAGGGGTGCCGTACTAGTATATGTATAATGGATGATTAATATATATACCTTGTTTTACAGTATTCACCACAACTGAGTCTGGGAGGTGCCGTGTTATATATATATATATATATATATATATATATATATATATATATATTATAAAGTGTGAGTATATATATATATATATATATATATATATATATATATATATATATATATATATATATATACTTGTGATGTTATCTACTGTGTGAAATTAGTAGACGAGAAAGATAGTGAAATCTGATTTGACTTAAGTATGTGAACACTTAATCCTAAAATTTGAAAAGCCTTGCCCATCTTAAAGAGAAATGGATATATATTTAATAAATGTATTGGGTGGAAATACGAGTGGACGCTATGATTTATGGGTAGCAGACTTATGATTTAAAACTAGTTAGTTGTGCGTATCTAAACTAAAATTAATCTGAATATTGGGGTAGAGGTAACATTCCGAACCAATGTATATGGAATAACTATTGGGGTCGGGGTAACATTACAAACCAATAGCCCTTAATGTGTGATACAGGGATATATTAGCAGAGTTTGTACTTATAGTATATATGGTGTGTAAAATATATATAGCACAAATAATCTACTTATATGTGCTAGTAGAGAGACGAGATAATATGTATCTAAAGAACGATTAATCTACTAAAGAGTAATTAGTAGGGAGCTTAGATAGTGTATATCTATATAATGATGAAGCTACTAATGTGTGAATAGTAGGAAGATAGTTAGTGAATATCTAAAATAAAGTTTAAATAGAGAAACTTAAACGGTAAACCTTGAACAATAACCTACGTAGAAAGGGTAGCTGGGGTTTAATAATAACATAAGAGAGATGTTAATTATTAAGGGTATTCAATAGAGTACTGTATGGGCGGTACGGAGGAGCTAGATTGATTTGGGTTTATTAGATACAGGTTGCCTAGTTAGATTGGCTAGAATGGACTAGGTGGGGTTGAGTAGAAAACGTTCAGTGCGCATTATAGATGAGAGATGAGGAACTCAAGGGAGTGTTCGAACCCTAACATGTGTATCTAATAACTGTTCATTTAAACTGTTATTTAAGTACTTGATAAATGTCTTTAAATGATTTTTACTTGGGCTTTGACCCGTACTTGCAAAACCTTTTTCCAAAACCTTTTAGGTGTCCAACCATAGGGATGCCAAACAGGATGATGTATTCTAGGGATGCGTACCTGTAGCACTTATGGATGCTTGCAGAATTAAGACTTAGATTATTAAGTTACTTCACTCCTATTGTAGGGTGCAAGGGAGTATTTTATTCGGGCATGTTGCCCATAGTTATTTCATTTATGACAGTTAGACCTTGTATTCAAACTTTTATTCATGTTAGACTTTATATTAGATTTTGTAACCGATGGTTTATTCAGTATTATTTCATTTCAGTCTTTTATGTTGTGGATGGATTTATATTACTATTGCATGGGATGTTTTTATGTAATAATGTCTTGTTGATGTTCATTGTTAAATAAAAAGATTAAAATTTTGACATCGACTTTTTGAATTCTAGGTGATTAGTAATGTTTAAAAAGTTTTCGACAGTGATGCTAAGAATGAACCAGATGAGAAACCTGTTTTAATTGGATATAGGACTGATCACCCGGTATTTAATTAGGTAGGGTGTCACATAACCAACCTCACATATCGGTACACTCCTAGCTGCAAAACATGTTGCATGTCTCCCCACCAGGGCACAAACCAACGAAGACACCGGGCTCCGTGCTCAACAAACCAGTTCACCTAGTTCTCTGTCGATGGGATGAAACTAAAAAAAAATGGGTAATGAAATTAGGAAAACCTGCCAAGGGATACTCAGGAGGGGTCGTGAAACGAAATATCTTTGCAAGCCACATGAATAACATCACCGGACACCCCCTTAGAAAATCAAAATGGCCTTCTTTTCAAGCATCAAGACCATTCAGGGTCTCGCCCAGCACCATCGTCGCATGATTATGGTGGTAAGACATCCATTTAGCTATCGCGGCCACTTTGGGATCAACTGTCAAGTCTCCTGTCACCCGTAAAAGTGTAAGACCCATACAAAGAAACGTGCATAGAATAGACTATCTCTCTCTATATAATCAAAGAATAAGTAACCTAACCTTAACATATAAACATTGTTGTAAATTTTTTGGATTATTAACAACATGAACCTTAGAAAAACCTAAATTAAAAAAGTACCTTAAAGATTCAATAATTATAAAATACCCCCTAAAGTTTTCATTTGACTTTTAACCCATCCAAATGAACTATACATTCTAAAATTTCTTTATAAATAACTTCACCACCTTTTAAAATTACAAATCAGTCCCTCTCATTACTCTCCTAAGTTTTATAAATTACACAAAGGCTCCAAAAGTTTGGAAATAAAGGAAAAAGACCTTAAAACTTTAAGGACAAAAACCTAAACACCTATCATCTTCCTCATCAGCTGGACTGATAAGAATGCCGACTAAACACTCTGGGACCCAATGGTAGCATAGGGTAAACCTACCCATTCTTACACCTTAAACTTTCTTTAAGAATTACTCTTATTAGACCAGCCAAAAACCACCCCAATTTCGGTTAATAACACCCCCACGACCTCCCCTATATAAAGCCCCTCTTAGTGTAGAAGAAATCAATGCAATAATAACTCAAAACCCAAACCAAATTTTGGCATTTGGGGGTATACTTACATTTTATGTTTACAACTTAGTTCTTTCAATTTCAAGTAGTTTCTGCACGAGTTTAGGATTCAATTATGCTTTTCCATGTATATTTTAATGTAGAAATACCAAGTTAAGGTGCAAAATTCATAAAACATCATGAAAGCTTTAGATTTAATGGTGGACTCTGTGTTCCTGGACTTGAACCAGTTTCAAGGTAGGAATACTTATCCTTAGACTCATAGAAACTCAACGGTAATGTTTAATTTTAGTATACTATGCTTACATGCCCAAAAATCGAGTTTTTTCATTTTGGTAGTCAAAATTTCAAATTTAAAATTCTCTCTATAAACTATGAATTAAAATTTCAAATCAATTTCATTTTGTTCCAAATTCACACAGAAACCAAACCATATCACTACCATGGTTCGAATTTCATTGTAAATCCATGAATATTCAACTGAAATTTTTGAGATTTTACAATTCATGAAGAAGGAGCTATAATTAACCTCAACCCTTAAAAGTTACATTTTTGGAACCATGAAAAATTAAGAAGAATAGCTTTTGAATCACCTCAAATGGTTTTCTATAATGGATTTAATTAAACTTAAAAAAATTTAAACTTGAAAGTCAAAATTTGAGAGGTTAAAGGTGAAGTGTAAGTCACGCACGCGAGTACGGCCAAATCCAGCGCGTGGGTAATTTGACTCCTTGCGCGCGCGTGACGAACAATAAGAAAATTCTGGAAAAAAAATCAAAATATTTATTTTATTTTTCTAGTCAAAATGGTATATCATAACACCCTATCTGGATAACCAGAAAGCCAGTTCGACATAATCCCTAAGTGGATTTTTAAAATTTTAAAATATTTTGCTCATAAACTCCTGATATTTTTCAACTTCTATATTTTCACCTCAAACTTTTTCTAAAGCTTTTTTACATTATTAGGAATAAAAAAGTCTATTAGTAACAATCTTAAAAAGCTAAAGAACCTTAAGTAATGAGACCAAACTTTAGTTTCATTTTAAACCCCAATATTTATTTACTATGTAATTCTTTAACTTTTACCGCACTTCAAACATTCCACGAGCCTTATTCTTACATATAAATACATTGTCTCTTTGTTAGAATTACACGGACTTCCACCTTCACCTAAGCAAACTCAATGAAACTTTTTCGAAAACCCTAAGCAATAAGTAGGTGATTTCTTATTCAGTATTATTTTCACGCAATGCTTTCGATTATGCCTTTTGTTGATATCACTATGTGATAGACCCAATATATCATATTCTCATTTATGAACTCATTTGAGTAGTTCAACCATTTACATATAATTAATTCAAATTTTTATATTGATATTATGCAATCATATTATTCCATATGATGCAATTTTACCCAGGTTTATTATAGCATACATTATGGCCAGGGAATAATCTTTCATTACATCCAAGACTGTATTATTTGGCCTGGAGGACTCAGATGATTGAGGTCCTAGTTATTGCTAACATATGAAATGTCTATGATTGACTTGGAATGGTTACTTTTATCTCCAATTATCCAGATTGATTTATCTCTAATTTATTTGGATTGATTTTGTTTTATGTATAACTATTTCCCAAAAACCTCTAAATGGATAATTATGGGTTCTTTGTTTAGAAACCATCCCTAACCTTTACCAGTTATAGTCATATATTTCTATTTTTAGTTATATCATTGTAGTAAAATGTTGTCTTATCATAACATTAAATCCACTTTCATATTGAACTTCTTACACTGACTCATCATAACTTATGTTTTAAACTGTATAGAATGAGAATTATCTACCTGGAAATTTTTCTTACATTTTTGAAATTCTAGATGGACTCAGGCAGTAAAGAAGGCAACATCTCCCCGACCCCACACAAATTTAATGCATCACCTTTTATTACTCTAATAATTATATATTCATCGAAAATTAATCGCAACACCGAAGACTCTATCATAAATTCCTACGCTAGTACTTATAAGTGGTTGTAATTCAAGTTGTACCAAGGCACATGTCATAATTTTTAATTTTCTTTTGTTTTTTATTTCCTTTATTAACTATGTAATAAAAGATGGTGACTCTATCTAGAATGCATGTAATGAATAATGTATTTGGATACTTTATCTAATGTTAAAAGATACTATTATTAGTATGTACTATTATTGTTATCATTATTATTTTATATCTACTATTTAATTATACATCTATCTTTCCCGTTTAACCTATCAACCTAACTATTAATCAATACTGACTATTCGGGACGTGACAACGTGATATCAAAGCTTGCTTAAGAGTGACATGTTTGCTACTCCTATGCGGGACATATTCAGTAATATAGTTATTTTACATTTTTGTAACTTTTTAAGATTATTCTCGATACTAATTATTTGTCTTGCAGCAATGAATGTATGGGATAACATCTACTTGAACACCGATGGTGTTAATCAAGAACAATTTAGCCAACCTATCAAAGAGGAAGGGTATAATCAATTATGTAAGGAAATTAGGGACATCGATCGAGAATGGGCAGTTGCAACACCCAACATTAAGGATCACCTATTAACCAGTTGATTATTAGGAGAGAAGCAGGCAATGAAACAGGCTCAACGGATCACTAAGGATGAATAATTCCTGCAACATGCAATTCACTAATTATGGAATGCCGCACCAATAGAAGAACTGTGTACAACTCCACCTATATCTCCTAATGACTATGGACTAGATCTACCATCCCTTGATGCTACCACATCAACATCCGTCACAAGTACCAGGGGTCTAAGGAAGAAGACCAGGAAGAAGGACAACTTATGCCTCAAGTAGGATAGAGAACTAAAAGGGTTCACGATCACTGTAAAATAAATAACTTATAGGAAGGTGAGTAAGGATAGTGTAAGGAAAATGGAGTGTTATGTTAATACTAATATAGAAGATTAGTAACTAATTATAAAAGTTAGGATGTTTTAACAACAAATTTTATGTTGTAGGTGTGCTAAAGTTTCCTTGTAATGGTTTGAAGGATCTTTTAATTTAACTCGTTATGTTTTATAAGTTATTTTGCGAGTACATTATGTTTTAATTATTCTTTACTTCTATAGGATTGTGAATAATCATAATGCTAACGTAACACCACGAACTAGATCGACGTCAACCAATCCATATACGACCATGGGTAGCATAGCCAAATGTTTTCAAGAACTCACTGGACTAACACAAGCACATCAGAATCCTATACAAGGGAATGAAATATCTACAATGGTTCGACGAATGATTGCTCTAAAGGAATTTTCGTGACAACGACCCTTGCTTTTCATGGGAAACCTCGACCATCAGAAGCCGAACGCTGGTTCAGGAAAACTCTAAAGCTACTAAATGGAGTAAGAATACTACCTGAACTCCGAGTTGATTTAGATACATAATTATTTGAAAGCGAGGCCGATCACTGGTGGCAATCAATGAAACGTACCCAAAATGTGGAAAACTTAACATGGAAATAATTTAAGGACATGTTCTTCAAGAAGTACTTTTCTGAATCTTTATGCAATCAAATGATGGTGGGATTTTTTAGACTCCAACTATACAACGTGATGGCAGCACAATACGAGACCCTATTCATAAATCTCTTCCATTATGATCAAGAATATATTGATACATATATTAAGAAATTTAAACATTTTGAATGAGGGATCAAAGACAGTATCAAAACCTACCTTATTCCTTTACAAATTCGTTAGTTCGGTAAGATGATCGAAGTATCCAACCTCATTGAAAAGAACCCATCTCCAAGTGGAACTTCTCGTAGTAATGGTCCCCTTCCCCGAAACAATTCTAATAGTCATTCACTAAATCTTTCCATCCGAAATCACCACCATTATAAACCTAATGAAGGACGGTCATACAACTAGATTCACTATCAAAACAGTGGTACTTCCATTAATTGCCATGAATGCAATACCTATGGACAAATTAGACCCTAGTGCCCCAAGCTTCGTAAACCTAACTATAATCCCAGACCCGTTATGAAAATTGAAAGAAACCTAACTATAATTTCCTACGCTACTACTTATAACTGGATGTAATTGATGTTTTACCAAGGCACATGTCGTACTTTTTAATTTTCTTTTATTTTTATTTCCTTTTATTAAATATGTAATAAAAGATGGTGCCACTATCTAGAATGCGTGTAATGAGTAATGTATTTTGATAATTTATCAAATGTTAAAAAATACTACTATTAGTATGTAGCATTATTGTTATCATTATTATTTTATTTTCTCTATTTAATTATACATATATTTTTCTCGTTTTACCTATTAACCCAACCATTAATCATTCCTGACTTTTCGGGACATGATAAAAAGCCTCGTAATAAGGCCTGAAGCAATAACTACGGTGAATCTAGCATCATCAAAGCCCCTCAGGTGTTGTCGATACCATATTCTAGGACCCCCTAAGTCTCTCCTTAGGTCCCTAGCACCCCCCAAATTCAACACAAACCCTAGGTCATACTCCGAGTATCGATCTAGAGACCATCAGATGCTCCCGAGACTTGTTTAACTCCAGTCAATTTCATCGTCAGAGCGAAAGATTAATGAATCTTCAGAGGGCTATCCCCTTTCCATGGTCTTCCCCGTGCATGAATAAGCATAAGGTTTCAGGCAAACGGACCATTTTACTATTGAAAATGGATCTGGAGGCCACTAGTCACTCCCCGGCCCCAATCTGACCGCAATCAACTTCGTCGTTGAAGCGAAAGCTCAATCAATCTTCCAAGGGCACTGAAACCCATTTCCAACGGTCTACCCCGTGCATGGAATGACATAATAGTTTGAACGAACGATCCGTTTTCCTTAAAAATTGATCTGAAGACCATCAGGAGCTCCCGAGTTTATTTGACCAAAATCAACTCTTTAGCTCGAACAAGACTGAATGAATCTTCGAAGGGCACTTAATACCCTTTCCAACGGTCCACTCCGTGTGCAAATCAGCCTTACGGTACAGACGAGCGATCTATTTTCCTATGAAAGGTCATCGAGCACCGTTTGACTAAAGTCAACTCTCCGAACCGAGTGAAGCACTTTGGAACATCGAAGTGACTCGTATAACCTTTCCAACAGTCCATCATATGCGTGATTCAGACTTGCGATTTAGACAAACGATCCATCATCGTCCGACGATCTCCTGTCCGAAAGACCGACGGGCACTTTCAAGATACATTTGACTAAAAGTCAACTCCCGAACCCGGGAAAATCCAAGAATTCTCAAATCTGAATAACCTTTCCAATAATATGCCTCGCGTGCGATTTGGAGTTATGGATTATGTTTTACGACCATTTTTTCAAAAAATCTGCAGGAGACTGCCAACTGGCAGGCACATTTCCCTACCCATCAGCAGTGTGTCTAGGGTTACTTACCGATAGACAAGGCAAGGACAATGCCGATCGGCATTACCTGGACCCTATATAAGGATAGGATGATCTCACCTCAAAGGGCACCACAGAAACATCAACTTCGGTGATCTCAACAATATTCTTCTTAAGTCAGCGAGGTTTCCTTATTTGAAACCTTTTTCCTCTTTTCATTCCCATCATTTTCACACCTAATTTAACAAAAATCCTCCTACATTCTTCATTCACTTGGAAGCGAGCTCATCATTAATCAAGATCAATCTATAAGTCTCCAAATATGGTCCAAACATTCTTCTCTCTCTTTAAATTTCTTTATTTTCGCATTAGTTATATAAGTTCTTAATTTATCTTTTATTTTAGAACATACACATTAATTTTCAATCCTTTATTTTTAATATTGCACATAATATATTTTCTATAAAAAATCTAAAACAAGATAAAGAGGGTTACACCTATAAATTCCAATGGGATTTATCACCACATTCTCTTAGAGATAAAAATACCTTTTTCTTACACACACATATAATAAAATTACTGTTTGAATTTATGGATAAACCCCATCCTCGTGCGACATGCGAACTATGTGGACTTTGATGCCCGAGACTCGAGTCATATTTTCCTATTTTCACATTTCCTCTTTTTCCTATTTTATTCATAAATTATTCATTTATATAATACTTGTGATTCATACTTGAGTCTTATCTAACACATATTATCGTTTAATCATAATGAACAATATCTCGATAAGCGCACACATCATATTTTAAATTATTATTTTGGGAACATTTCTCACTCCGTATTTTCCATGATGCGAGTTGAACGATTCCGATCTCCACTTATATATACATGCACACACACTTCACGGAGAATTAAGGAAAATAGTAACATAAGCCCATGAGAGACCGAACAGGAGGTATGGGTACCTAACACTTTCCCATTCTGTACCTTATCCGCCAAACCTCTGATCTAATTGGTTTTGCAAGCATCAGTTTGTCTTTGATGCCATTCTCTCAAGGCGATAATATATTCTTATGCTGACGAATCTACCTCTTTACATCACCCCACATTGACGACGACCGAAGCATTCCTAACAAGGGCGCGAGACTTCTCTATCTCTTTATCCACTGCGGGTGCGAGAAGCGATCCCCAAGATGGAGAAGGAGATAAAGGGAAACTCGAAAGCTGAGGAGGGATAGCCACAAGCACACTGAATACATAACCGCCTGAAAAGAAATAGTCCCTGCATTAACCATTGGTCTATTCGAAGGAGAAATATGGAGCAACTCCGCTAAAAATGCTCGGAGAGAATGAGAAAATCCAAGAATGGCCACCGAAACACTGGGTCTAACCCCCAATATTGAGGAGAATTACTCATAGGTAGGATAGACCTCATCCAAGCCAAAGAGGAAGACATGGTCCTAGGGGTACTAGAATTATACCATCGCTACTAGCAAGTTCTAGTCTATAGCTCGATTAGGCCACAAAGAAACTCGACACAAGCTGAAAGCATCATAGTCAACATTGTAAAGGAACATGGCCTCTAAACCTTAAAGATAAGAGGAGAATTCTTCATACATGGGACAATCCATATGGGGAGTAGGAAATGAGAAGTATGAAAAGAAATGTGGGTGTTGGTGAAGAAAACATGCCCTATACCCCTCCTTTTATATCCAAAATCCTTGGCAAAAAATAAAATTTCTGGAAACTTGTTAATTTTTAGCCCTACAGAAGTACACAAGTATGCAGGAAAGTGCAATCAAAACCTAGGAGGGATTTGACTTAACCCCCATGCCGATTGGAAAGTTAAGGGGTGTGCCGATTGACAACTCCCCTATTTTAAAAAATCCCCTTTCTCCTTTTGCCCAAAAATAAATTTCTAAAACTACACTTCTCAAAATAAATCCCTTCAAAGGAAAATTCTGTTCAAACAAGCCCCTATGGCTTTCCTCTATTAAAATATTCCAAAACATATTTCAAAAAAATTCCAAAAAATATAATTTTCCTACTTTTTCTCAAAAACAAAACCTCAGCAGCAAATTAAAGTGCATGTAGAGTAAGCCACTCAATCAAGATAATTAAAAAAAAAAAATGCCTCTCTTTTTTCCTTTTTGAACTTGTCAAGTATAAAGCCACTAAATCAAGCATATAGTATGGTCAACACCAAGCTCCTCCAGTCACAACAACAGATCTGCAAGAAAATGTCGAAAGGAAAGAACCAGAAATGGATGTCACCTTATGTGCCTCACAAATCTCTCTCCAAGGTACTAGAAGTACCCAAACTCATGTGCTAGTAACCTTTGCAATCTACACCTGAATACCTGTATAGCCCTCGCGGATCTCTAAGGAACACTCCAAGACTATAAGATCACCTACATTCCCAACAAAGAGAAACCATTTTTAAATCACTAAACCCTTTACAAGATCTCGAAATCCCCAACTGAATTAATCTTACACTCTTATACCCAACATACTCTACAGCGGAACCAATGATATACCTGCATCCAAGACCACTACAATTCCCAATCCGGAACCTTAGAACTAAACATCCCCCAGTGGTGTTTCAGGATAACAAAATATCCAGCGGAACCACAAGTGCATCCGTACCCCCAAAAAAATTTAAATTTCTCCAGGAGAGCTATTTCGCACACTACAAATTTAGGTCCTCATAATTGACATCAATCCTCATAATTGGTCGTCGTAACTTTAGGTCCTCAAAATTGACCTCAGCCCTCACAATTGGTCATCACAACTGAAGGTCATAAGAATTGACCTCGGTCCTAAGAATTGGTCATCCCAACTTTAAGTCCTTAAAATTAACCTCGACCCTCAGAATTGGTCGTCGTAACTTAAGGTCCTCAGAATTGACCTCGATCCTCAGAATTCGTTATCTCAACTTTAGGTCCTCAGAATGGACCTCGGCCCTCGAAATTGGTTGTCACAACTTAAGGTCCTCAGAATTGACCTCGGACCCCAGAATTGGTCATCCTAACTTTAGGTCCTCGAAATTAACCTCGAACTTCAAAATTGGTCATCATAGCTTAAGGTCCTCAAAATTAACTTTGACCCTTAGAATTGTTCATCCCAACTTTAGGTCCTCAGAATTGACCTCGTCCCTTAGAATTGGTCGTCCCAACTTAAGTTCTTTAGAATTGACCTCGGGCCTCAGAATTGGTATTTACAACTTTATGTCCTTAAAATTAAACTTGGCCCTCAGAACTGGTCATCACAACTTAGGGTCCTCAGAATTGATATCGACTCGCAGAATTAGTCACCCCAACTTAAGGTCCTCGATCCTCAGAATTGATCATCCTCAACACAATTTTAGAATTCACTTTGACCTGCTGAATTGGTCTCCCTAACCCCTTAGAACAAATCATAACACATCCTCGATCCGTTGAATCGGCTATCCTTGTCTCTTTAGGTCCTCAGAATCAACTTTTACTCTTTGAATCGCTTATCCTTGTATCCTTAGGTCCCATCGAGTGGCCCTCTAAAGACACACCATCCTAGACACCCTAAGAACCTCCTTAGGTCCATATCACTTACTCGTGCACCAAAAACCCTAGGTCATATTTTGAAAAATGATCTGGAGGCCACCGGGAGCTCCCGTGCCCCGTTTGACTCCGATTAACTTTCTCATCTGAGTGGAAGCTCAATGAATCTTTGAAGGGCTCTGAATCCCCTTTATAAAGGCTTGGCCCATGCATAAATGGTCCTTACAGTTCGGATAAACGGTATGTTTCACTATAAAAATGATTTGGAGGCCACCGAGCGCTCCCGGGCATCGTTTGGCTCCGGTTAACTTTCTCGTTTGGGTGAAAACTATATCTTTTAAAGGCTTTAAATCCCATTTTCAGCAGTCCAACCAGTGCACATATCAACCTTATGGTATAGGTGGATGGTATGTTTTACCCCAAAAACTGATGTAGTGGAAGATCAATGAATCTTTGAAGGGTTTTGAATTCCCTTTCAAACAGTCCACCCCCCCCCCCCCCGTCCATGAATCAGCCTTACAATATGGACGAATACACCATATTACTCCGAAGGGTCACTAGGCGCTTTCAGGACCCGTTTGACCATGGTAAACTCTCTGAACCGAACGAAGGTAAATGAAATCTCAAAGGTAACTGAATACCCTTTCCAACGGTCCATCCTGTGCGCGAATAGGCCTTACGGTTCGGGAGAACGATCTATTTTCCTTCGAGGATTCCCTGTTTAGAGACCAATGGGTGCTTTCGGGCCCCATTTGACCTTGGACAACTCCCAGACTCGGGAGTGTCTTAATGGATTCTTAAAGGTCTTTGAATACCCATTCCAACGATCCACCCCCTACACGATTCTGACTTATGATTTTATTTTACAACCTTTTTTCGAAAAACTTATCCCAGACTATCGAATGGCATCCTCAAGACCCTACCTATCAATAATGTGCCTGAGGTTCTATGTTAATAGGTATGTCCAAGACCCTTCTGATTGTCCCTTTGGACCTATAAATAATGTCCATGACCTCACTTTGAAAAACACCCCCAAACATAGACTTAGCCAATTTAGGCATGACGCGATAACATAACATGAATCGACACAAAATTATAAGTTAATGGGTGGACCCTCCATGGTTTTGGGTCATATTAGTACTAACCCGACAAGATACGATAGTTAACGGGTCGAGGTAGTGTTGACCCTCTTCACCCATTAATACCCGATAAGACCCGTTATAACCCATTAAGTTAATTCAGTAACATATACTGTTGGAACTTATAAATAATTTATGTAGCATAATGTTAATTTAATCATAATGAATTTCACTAAATGAGAGATATAGAATGTCAATTCAAAATAATTCATTATCTTAATGGGTATTAATGAGTGAACACGACACGTTAAGATAACGGGTCGAGTTTGAATATTATTTTTTCACACGATAAAAAAGTCACCCATTTAGACACGAACCCAATAAGACCCGAACCCGATAAAAGTTGACACGAACACAACTCGACGCGACCCATTGATAGGTCTACATGAACATCCCTTTAGCAATACAGAGCACATTCTCTTGAATTCATAGTTGTTACCTTCTTAAAAAAGCCCATTTCCTGCATTCCATTCCATCTTTTCTTACTTTATTTAGTAAATCCCCCCCCCCCCAATCTCTTTATACCACCTTCATCCCATTGCAAGATTAGCGTATCTACACTCAAGATCAATATCAAGCATTCATAAGGTGGTCCAATTCTCCATCATTTTCTCTAAATTCTCTTATTTTTTTATTAGTTGCTTTATTTCTACTTTGGCACTTAATTTCGTTACATCACATACATAATCTCAAACCTTTATTAGTAGTATTTTTACATACTCTATTTTCATAAAAAAAAAAGAAGAAAAGAGGGTACATCTATAAATTCCAAAAGAGGGATTCTCACTACACATTCTCAATCTTAAAGCACGTTTCTCTCTACACACACATAAGAGAAATCCCCCATTGGGATTTATGGATTGAACCCCACCCCATGTTATCTTCGAACTATGTGGACTTTGATGCCCCTGGGCTACGTAGGCATCTTAGGTCAATCCTTAGACTCGAGTCCTCCCTTATGCGCGTTTATAGAATTGTTTTCATATATATATATATATATATATATATATATATATATATATATATATATATTCTTAATGAATGTCATATTCTTGCATGCGTGTGTTTCATCTGATAAATATATTCATTCTTCTATAACAACTTGTGATTCGGCAAACACTCATACTATATTTTGAATTATTATTTTTTAGAACAAAACTAAGGATGACTTCACTCTGTCCTTTTCCATGACGCGAATTGAACAATTCCAGTCTTCATTTATATTATGCACATAAGCACACACTTCACGGAGTCGAATTGGAGAAGATCAACACATCCCATGAGAGATAGAAAGGGAAGGATGAATGCCTAACACCTTCCCATTTCATAACTTAGTCCCTAGACCATCGAACTAATTGGTTTCATAAGCATCAGTATTGTCCTTGATGTCGTTCTCTCGAGGCAGTGATATTTCTTTTTCTTGTTTTGTGTGAAATAGGCTGGCGACTCAATCTTTACATACTATCCCACATTGATTACGAGCGAGAGCCTCGTGAAAGGGTGCAATCCCATGCGCATGTCGAAGGGAACCCCAGAAAGGAAGAAGAAAAGGGGAGCCCCACCGGGATGTCCACATAAAGTACTGCAACAGTTGCACTTGTAATGTTTGAATAAACTGAAGAGAAAGTTGCTTCGGCATTATTTCTCTAATAAACCTGGAAGGAGCACCTTGTTCATATCAAAATTGGCAGGCGCAGTAAGTGGGGTTATAGATTTGAGTGGAAATTTCCCAGTCAGTGAATGAGGGAAGATGCCCAAATGTTAAAATAAGAACAATAACTAGAGTAGGCTTCTCTATGATTATCTTTTTAGTAAGCATTTCAATAGTACGATTGGCCTAGTGACGAAGGTTGAGTACTTATCAGGGAAAGGGAATAGATCTTTCCTACTCTTCTTCTTATTCCAGCGAAGCAACACGTGAGGCCTAATGGTAGAGGGAACAAGGAAAATATTTTAAGGGGCAATGCTGGGGAATATAGTATAAAGAAAAAGGTCAAAAGAATTATGTTGATAAAGTTTGAAACATTATACCTTCCCAGAGAACGTTCCATGTCAAGGCTATTCAACCATATGTACAGATACCCCAATATAATGGCATAAAAAGGGAGATTAACTCCACGGGAAAGCCTCACAACGATGTTAATCAAGTCCTTTCATGGTTTTTCATTAGGTTTGCTTGGAAGCAGAAAGTGAGAGTGCAAGCAAATAATGCAAGTACCTAATTTTGATGGGGAACCCTTACCTTCACCATAGGTAACCTCAGAGTGTTACTTTGGGCTTGTTTAGCTTAGGTGAGTTTGGGACAACATAGAAATAATGGTTAATAAGTTGGGTGAAAGTGACTTTATTTGACTCCCCAACACAGTCATGACAGATCTTATGCAGGGTGACTTGAGAAACAGTGTAATACCCCGTATTTTTATGCTTTCTAAATTTGTTGATTTATTAAATTTAATGTGAGTTATTAATTTAATATAAATCCGAAAATTAATTATTTTTAATTACTAACGTGACGAGAGTTAGTAATCATTGGAAACTTGTTGAATATTACTAATTAGTAAAGTAATATAATATTGGTACTATTAAATGTCACGAGTGAATAAAATGACAATTTTGGAAATTTGAGTCGGGATGCGCCATGTCGCGTCGGAACTAAATATTGATTAATAAAAGTGAATAAATTATAAGTCAACCTTATGGTCATTTCGAGTGCGGAAAAGTGTCCGGAAGGGTCGAGATAGTCAGAAAAGTGTACCCGGGGGTTTAGTTTGGGTCTCGGGGCGTTTTTAGGCTTAATTAGTACCCCGGGAGGGCATTTTGGACATTTTATAATTTTGGGTAATTAAACCCACGAATTTACAAGGGTTATATCAGATGCATAGGGGTGTCTTCTAGGGTTAACACAACCAAAGACAAGTGACGGCCATAGGAGAGGGAAGGAGAGAGCTTTCCAAGCAATCTAAGGCCGAAAACTCATCCGATTGCACCGCCACCACCACCAACACGTAGATCGCGCGACAGGGAACGCAACCACACCAAATTCATCCACGAATCAGAGCTCTGAAATTCCCAGGCAAGTGTTTATCTTGCTTATTTTCATTAATGCATCACTCATGTTAGTCTAGGGTTGATTAGGATGAGTTTCATGGAAGAAAACCTATGTTGGAGATAGGAAAATTGCATATAGTAATGATATGATTGAAAATCTGGAAATCCCCTTCATATGTAGAGGTTTAACCACGGATTTATGATGAATTAGGAGTAGAAATTCTGGAAAAAGACTGATTAGAACAAAGTTAAAGAAATTTCTAGGGTTCTTGAGGTTGATATAAGTTTTGGTCTATTAATCCATGGATATTGATGAAAATTCGCATGCTTTACGTAGAAGATGTTTAATTTGGGTTTATAATGTTTGTAGTACGAATTTATGGGAGTTTGGGTGTTAAAAATCTGAATCTGGGTGATGTTGGAAGATAGAACCCGTAACTGTTAATCTGCAGAATTCGCCATACCTGTTTGATCGATCGATCGAACCAGGAGTGTCGATCGATCGACGCATCGATCGATCGAGCTCCTGCCATCGATCGATCGACCCTTCCTGACAGACTCATGTTTTCCCTTTAAATAGTGAATTCAATTTAAATGAGTAATAATCTTTGGACATCCTTATTAAAATATTTTGGGTGATAAAGAAGACCAGTAGGACTTATTAAAAATATGAAACCTTTAATGTATGACGAGATTTACATTTTTATGGAGATGTTCACATATAAGGGACGATGAAATTATGTATTAAAGGGAGAGACGCGTAAGGTAGTTACGTTGAAAAAATAGATGAGTACCTACTGAATTTTACACTTAGGAGGATAGAATCCATAAGTGTTACGTAGTAAGTTGGAAAAATCCACAAATTAAAGTAAGAAACGAACCGTTATACGTGATAACTAAACAACGAGAAATAAGGATAAATATCATAATTATGGGTCGTGAGTATGTGCCTAAACTTGATATGGAAATAGTAGTGTATCTATATGACTGTGTTTATGCATATACTATATGCGTGTAAAAATCATACCCGAGCTACTTGCTATCCCTGAGGTTATCGCGCTGGGACAGTCTTATCTCGATGGGACCTTTATGGGGGATATTGACTCGTACCCTAGAAGATAGGAATCCTAGGTACAGGCTATCAAATCGATAGTCACGGTCCTAAGAGACGTGAGGGTATGTGCTGACCTCTTGGACTTGGAAACTATGCTTCGCCTCAATATTGTTTGTGCTTGTGTTAATACAGTTCAGAGTGATTCCGAACTTGTATTCCCTAAGTACGAGTGATACGGGGATTGGATAACAGAGTATGCCCGCACCATAATTTTTATGTGGGGTGCTGTTAGAATATATATATTATATGAGTATACAATATATATATATTAAATTCTAAAATTTAGGAATTTCCTACTGTGTTTATGGTAAGTAAGAAATGAATAATGATTTCAATTGAGAAATACGTATTTTGAAAGTATAGTATATTTCTGGGAAACTTTATTAATAATTAAAGTTAAAATGAGAGCTTTGTTACTAAATGAAATTTACTTCTTAAATAGTTGAATTGTTTAGTTTAAATCTTACGAGTAACCTACGATAAGATGAGTTAAACCGTTGGGAAGGTTAGTGCGATAGGTGTGCACATTAGAAGAGAGGTGAGAATTTCTCAAGGGAGTGTCGCACTAATATGTTGTTGCATTGGCCTGTAAACATTTTAAATACTTGCTAAACAAATTTTAAATCATTTTCACTATCGGGCTCTGACCCGTTTCCATTTTCTTTTCTCCCTTGTATATATATGTATATATTACAGGTGCCCATCCACAGGGGCGTCTTGCATAGGATCCTCCGGAAGGAACGCGCTGCAGCTTAGGTGGGAGTTGCAGGCCTCTTGCTTAGACGACCTCATTCATTTGAGTCTACTCTTAGCATTATTTATTCCAGTTGGGCATGTGTCGCCCTTTCCATTATTCAGTTTTTTTATTGGATATTATAATCCATTTATTTCCAGTATTTGCACTTTGGGATTTATTATTGCCAGGATGTTTTCATTTAAAGTATTAAATGTTAGATTCAACTAGTTGAATGTTTGATTATTTGGATTGTATGTTCCAGGATAGTTGTGGTGTGACTATTAAATTGTGAATTATGGAAAGTTTTAAATGTTGGTTTAATAAATAAAAATTTGAAAAGTAATGTCTAAAAATGGTTTTGACACTTAGCTTAATTATTTAGGGTGTTTAAATTGGAAAAAGTATTTTCGACAGTGATGCTAAGAATGAACCAACTGTTCACCTTGATTTTAATTTAATAAAGGCGTGAACGCCCGGTATTTAATTAGGCGGGGTGTCATAAACAGTTTCATCGGCATCTAGAGACTCATCCTTAAAACTGGACACCCCAATGGGATCAAGCCCTAACAGTTCACAAATGTCTTCTAAGGTGATTGTGAATATACCCCAAGAAACAACAAAATTTTGGGATGTTATGTTCCAACGAGATACAAGTAGTTGGAGCACAACATTATGTTTGGATAACATGAAGTCTCTAAGCTAAAAAGCATGGTCAAGGCATACCTTCTTAAGGATGGTTGAATAAGTTACCTGAATGTAGTTTCACCAAGCATCAAACCCATATAGGCGATCTCCAGGCCCATCGAAGTTAATGAGTGAATATAAGAAGTCCCCATGATCCGAGCAAAAATTCAATGTTCCTTTTGGGGATAAGTAGACCCAAGTTTGTCAATCCTCATATTCATCACCTAACGTAATGGCATCAACTTTAGGATTTAGTTTCCTAAAAAAAGCGTAACACTCATCCTTAAAATGATATACTTTCAAAAAATAAGGAGCACGATGGTAGGACTATAGTTTTGCCTGATATGCCACCGTCTCAACCGCTAGGGCTTATCCAGAAGCTTGGCTGGAGCTCTCTAGTTGGTGGCTAGAAGAGTCCATGAGTGAATTTGAGAGGTTTTGATGGAGGATAATATGAAAAAAAAACATAGAGAAGGAAATTAAGAAGGAAAAAAGGAGGGATGGAGATTTATAGCGATAAACAGAGGGTTTGGTGGGCAAGAAGAACATTTTCTCTTTAAAAAAAAGATCTGATCATCAATGACAAAAAAAGTGAAGAAAATAGTAAAGAAGAAACGTTTAAGTACTGGGTTAAGAGGATATAGCCATTTGAAAATACAAGTTTGCATTTCAATTTCCCACATGTGAGAATTTTAAAAGGCATGATGATGGTTGGAAAAATAAGTATGGAACAGTTAATCCTAGAAATCCACATGGCACTTCGGTAACAGAGGTGTCAACTGATTGGACATCCCCATTATTTGATGTCATGC
Organism: Sambucus nigra; assembly: GCA_949130495.1. Taxonomy (NCBI): domain Eukaryota; kingdom Viridiplantae; phylum Streptophyta; class Magnoliopsida; order Dipsacales; family Adoxaceae; genus Sambucus; species Sambucus nigra. The sequence goes on from OX422215.1 coordinate 149,006,042, forward strand.
GCAAAAAAGGAGGAAGCTTGTTGATAAAGAAATATTTTTGCGGGTTTTTTAAGGGATTAAGTGTATAAGCTTTAGATTCAACTAATTTTCCTCATTGTAAGTTTACCTGGTCCATATCTATACGTGGAAACACACGAAAAGGTTTGATAGAACAAAGGTTTGTCGGCTTGAGATGTTTCGTGTAGACATTTCTTGGCCACTCAATAAATCTCTACACAAAGGGTAAAATTTAAGGGGATATTAAAGATAAAATTATAATTATAGATAATCCCCCACAGTTAGAGAAAGTCACAAAGTCAAGTAAGCAGTCTCATGAGACAGCTCACGCAAAGAATGAAGAAAGCAAGTAAGCTGTTTTAAGAAGTTAAAGGGGGCAGCGAGGAAGCTTCCCAAAGGAGCTATCCGTGGAAGCTTTGTACTTTTGTTTGTATATAAGTTATGTATTTGTGAGACATATTATAATTTTATGAGATCTATTCTAATGTATAGGTGAGGTTATAAGGCACCTGCAAGGGACCAAGTCTGTAAGGGATTGGAGTTTTCATGCTCTATTAAACAACCTTACCATGGGAACTTGAGAGGAAACTGAATTAGAGAATTGATAAGAAAGGAAACTTTAAGACATGACTTAACCACTCTAAATGAACTAGGTAAAACATCGAGGGATCATAATAAGAGAGAGCATCATCCAAGAAACCATGAGTCCAATCACCCATTAGGTTTAGTGCCAAGAAACCCATTACCAAAAGTAACGTTTGTCCTAAGCGATGTCACGTGTGACCTACCCAATGTCCAATCCAAACTTGAGTAAACCATAGTGGTTTGGGGTCTATCAGTTAGTTTGGTAGATTACCATTATTGTGACAACCGCCTGACATATAGTTTGTCATAAAAATTATTTAATAACTTTTAATGCCAATGATGTAGGGTCACTCTAGCACATCTTTACAGTAAATGCAAGTGGCGTAAAGGTACGAGGGGTTGTCCTTTACATTAATTGAGTCTGATATTACTCGAGTGGTGACTGACTATATAGATACACCAACCACTCTATGAGAAAAGGATCATTGTCGTTATTATCATCAGATTACCAGAGTGAGAGAGTTATTAAAAAATCAAAGCATTTATCATCCATAATTTATACACTTTGTTCAAGCTTTCCCACAAAGAAACTAAGCATTTATTGAGTTGTGACCTGTATTTTCCCCGACCTTAGTGTTTGAGCTCTCTTCCTAGGGTGTATCTAAGAGTTCTTGCTTCTTTCTCCCTATAGATAGTTATTTCAAAGGATCATTTATTACTTATCATTGAGTTATACACCAGTGTTTTGTGAGCATATGTCAAAGAGTTTGGTTTTATTCCATCTGAGCTCATCTCGTCATCGTTAATAGCATCTTGTTTATTAATTTATCATCATTTAATAGAGGTTACGCCTCAGTTTGTATTCAATCACCCCCGAACTATGAGGACTCCCCTCTTACAACAGTGTAGCCTATCGAATAACTAATAAAATAAGATACATTCTAGTTTGACCTTGGAAGGAACCAACAAGGAACACTCAAAGTCGTCGCTGCTACAGAACATAAGGGAAAGTCTTATCTTGGGTATACCCCTAATAACTAAACTCTAGTCCCCAGTTCTAAAGACCCCCATAAAGGGTGGAATGGTCAGTTACATCTCTAATGAGAGGAATTTTCCTATCACGGACTCCCCGAACCATGATGGGAAGTAGCTAAGAAATCCTTGCAACTAGGGATGGAGATCCTCTATGAGAAATGATTATACATAGACTAAGAGAAGATCCATAAAGTCATCTTGTAAGAGCTCAATGTCTTATGGGTCACTTAAGAAGATAGAAATAACTCCATTTCGAAAATAGAGTGAGGATTATTCACGCTATTTCGTGATCAAGTTGCTCTAATAGGTAGAAGAGTTATACCGATGCCAAGCGATTCTTCCTGGAGTTTAATAAGGCGAACTAGGTGTTACTATATGTATCTCCTATGAATGGGATAATGAGGTTCGGGAAGAAAGGGAAGTTGGCACCAAGGTATGTGGGGCCATTCCCTATAATTGAGGAGATTGGGCCAGTTGCATATAGACTCGGGTTATCGGAGCACTTGCATCAGATGCATGATGTATTTCACATTTCTTCACTAAGGAGATATCTTCGGGACATGTTATCTCACACTCATATTGCATTGGAGGATATTGATTTGTAGCCCAATATTTCATACGAGGAGAGGCGAGTTGCTATCCCAGACCATAGTGAGAGGAGATTGAGGTTGAAGATAGTTCCACTTGTACGTGTTCAATAGGGGCACCATAATGCCTATAAGTCTATTTGGGAGCGCGAGGATGAGATGCGCAACAAATATCCAGAGTTGTTCATACTAGGTATTTTTATGAATTTCGGGAGGGAGGAAGGGGAAGTATGTAACACCTCGTATTCTAATGATTTTTATATTTAGATTATTTAAATTAATAATGGAAAATTAATCCTAAAATAAATATTAATTAGCGAGACAGGGGTTAATATTTATATATATTGGATATTACTTAGTGAATGAGTAATAAATTAGTAAGAACATATTATGATTGTCGTGAGTGAGAAATACGACAGTTACGATAATTTAGTCGGGATGCGCGTGTCAGTCGTGTTGGGACTTAAAATTATGAGTTAAAATATAATTTAATTATAAGTCATCCAAATTGTCATTTTGAGTGCGCCAATGTGTCTGGAAGGGTCAAAATAGTCAGAAAAGTGTATTCGGGGGTTTAGGTCCCGAGACTTTTTAGGTCAAATCGGCACCTCGAAGGGGTATTTCGGTCTTTTGGATTTCGGGGGAAAAGAGACCTACAAAAATTGAAGGTTTATATCATCAGTTAAGTGAGGGAGTTAGGGTAAAAGTTACAAAGAATACACAGAAGGCCATTAGAGGAGGAAGATATGGAGTTTTAAGGTCATCCCACACCATTCTTGCACCACCACCACCACCACTATTGTGTAGATTGGGAGGAGAGGAAAGCAATCCCACCATCATTTGATAGAAATTCAGACATGCTATTTGAGGAAAGTATTTATCTTGAGAATTTTGAGCACATATACCATCCATGTTATATGAATATTGGTGTTAATTTGAAAGATTTGATTCATGTTCTTGGGCAGGAATCATGTTAGGTTTAATAAATTTATGCATGTGAAACGAACTTGATGAATTAATGATATTAACATATGAAGAAATCCGGGTTCTCATTGACGTTATTGAACAATAATGTTAATTTAGGATTTTTGGGATTTAATGTGGAATTAATCCGATTTAAAGATTTTCCTTAATGATTTAATGATTCAAATACGTTCAAAATCATTTATATATGTTGGTATAATGTCTGGTACACTTGGTTGGGAGTTTGGGATTGAATCATGAAGTTTTGGATTGTTAAAAATGGTGAAACCCGTAACAAATAGAAGGAAAAAAATGATACATGTTACAGCAAATCGATTCGGCTCCTTGGCCGAATCGATTCGTAAGAGAGAATTGATTTAGACCGAGACCGGATGGATTCGGATCCTATGATTTTCACAATTTTCCCTATTTTAACTTTGAACTTGAAATCGGTGAATGGGGGAGGTTTTGGGATACGTTTAAAATATTATAAGAGACATTTTGGGTTACCAGTTGGGGATACGTTTATAATATTATGAGAGACATTTTGGGTCACCGGTAGGCTAAAGATAGGATTGGGACTTAGTCATAAGTGGAATGAATTAAGGCTAAGGTTAATTAAAGCGAATTGTAATGTAATGTATTCGGGAAAACGAGAATGAATCACAGTGAATGTGAGTGAACCTATGTCATAGATCAGTAGGGTATGAGTAAATTACCTACTGAAATACTTTAAAGAATAATGGGCAGACTTAGTGGAAATACGCAGGAATATACGACGAGAAGTATAATCGAAGTTAAATAATATGTAGAATATTCTAGAGTTACATATACTGTGCACGGGATATATATTATATGATGCGTGTACACCTATACTCATGTTATATATTTATAGGTTGTATGAATACCTATTCTATTAATTATTATGTTTGAACATACATAGGCTATTTGCTATCACGGGAGATCCCACGTCGTCAATAATATTATCCTGATGAGCCCATTTGGGGGATTTTGACTTGTACCTCATAATATAGAACTTAGGGATTGAGCACTACTTGTGTGAATGAGAGTGTGATCGGTCATTTGGGTGCGTTAGGTTAGGTGTGTGCATAGCACAAAGGCTTAGAACTATGTTTGCTTCCAAAATTGTGTGAATTGTGAATGTATGGTTCGAGAGTGATTCCGAACTCGATGTCCTTTACTTAGTACGTGATGTACCAGGACTTGATAGCAGAGTATACCTGCAACGCATGTCTCCACCTAAGGATGCCGTATTTGTATATATTATGAATGTGGTGTTTATATATATATATGTGTGTGATTTATTCTTCTACGTGTGTACTAATTGATAAGATGGATAATGATATCTAAAGTAATCTAAGTATGTGGGAACTTAACAATTAATTGGTAACTTTTAATGGATAAAAGGACTAGGAAATTTAGGTGTGCACAATAGTTGAGAGGTGAAGATCTCAAGCGAGGGAGCGTGAAGCTAACATGTATATAATATCTACTCTTACTGCATTTTAAATACTTGCAAATATTTTCAAACCGTTTTACTTGGGCTCTGACCCGTTTTAAATCTCTTTTCGTAAAAACCTTTTAGGTGCCCAACCACAAGGATGCCAGGCTTAGAAGTTCCTTCACATTTGACATGCTGTAGCTGTTGTGGATGTTGCAGGATCTTGGTAGTAGACGCCTCCACATTTATCAGTTCTTTTCTATCATTCAGTTTTATCAGTCGGGCATGCCACCCATCTCTAGCTAGTGGATATTTCAGAGACATTATACTTTTATTTTATTTTCAGTTTTGGATTTGAGATTTATATTATGGATGATTGTATTTGATTTTCAGTCTGGAGTGTTTATTCCAGGCACATTTATTCATCTTATGGTTTTACCATTATTACTACTTTCACTGGAATGATGAATGTGATTTATTAGTTTAATTTATTTCCAGGTAATTAAAAGATTAAAATTTTGATACTGGGCTATTAGGGTATTAGTAAAATAAATTGGTTTTCGACAGTGATGCTAATAATGAAACCATTAATGATTCCTATTTAATTTAATAATGGACTGATCACCCTGGATTATAATAGGTGGGGTGTCATAACCATTTACCCACTTTTGTATCAAATATATCCTAAGAACAATTCCTCTTACTATAAGAAGGCATATTTAGTGAGGCTGAGGTCCAGAGGGATCTCACCCCCATCAGTTAAACTAGGTTGATCACAATGGTTATCCCATGTCAAGTTATTTTCATGCCCCCGTTTCCTTGAATGACATTAAATAAAGCTGACTCGTTCAACCACATAATTTAATGGGGGAAAACGTGTAAAATGGAAATAATTCATAGTTCACTCATTCTTATTATAATAAAGGACCTTGTTTGCACCAGTTAACATATATATAATAATTAGAATAGTAGTGATAAACTCATAAGAGAGTGGTGTAAGAATACTCTGCATAAATATTTGTTCAAGCTCAAGTTCTAGCATTAAGAATCGGACCCAGTTCATACGAGTTGATAACATTCATAGTTGAGTTCATAACAATCATATTACACACTAGGTGCATTTACACCATATTAGTCTTTCTTTTATCATCAGAGTCCTAACTCTCTCATCCTCTTATCCACAACTCTAAGGATCTTTACATAAGGATACAATATTTATTTTTATTGTTCTCAAAATATTACAACAAAATAGTCTAATCCTTTGTTGTTAATTGGATAAAAGAAAAGCCTCCAAGATTATCATAATATTGGCATACCCCCTCTAACTATAATCTTTACAAGAACATAGTTGTGAAATATTAAATTAAATTGATGATGAATTGGGCAAAATCGTGTTAGATGGCTTGGATTTTCGTATGCAGACCAAAAAGTGTCATCGATAAGTAAAAGTAATTCAGTTAATAATGATAACAGGCCTTGAATGATGAGAATGATAAATAGGTTAGATTGAATAATTTTATATTATCCCATGTTTAGTGTGTTCTACGATTAAGGTGTATTAAATTATTTCATTCAAGGCTCTTGTCTCATGAGTTGTGGGATATAAGCATCCCACATAATTGGGATTAAATGAGATAACTCATATTTTTTCAGTCTTCTATACAACACATTTAATGGACCTAAAGTAATTTAGTAAAAAATATTAACTATGTGGAGTTATGTGCCTTTGACCCACATTGACTTATAACAACTAGAATGGTGAGATTATCCAAAGGAAATTGTAAATTTATAAAATAAGTCACCAACAATGGTATGGGGAACGATGGAGAACGAGTAGTTGGAAAGATAACCCTCCTCTAAATTTAGAGAATGAACGCATGATCTATAATGGTTGATAAGACCATCATTTGTTCATAACAACTTCATATGAACGAATGAAGTTTATGAAGTTTGTAGTAATTGATATGGATAAGTGAAATTCGTATTAAGTTCTTACGCATAAATAGAATTCGTGTGACCTTCATATGAACAATGTTGTTTGTATAAACTTTTCTTTTGTTCATTTGTTCCCATGAATGAATGTTACAAAATTTTAATCATCCGCTCATATTGAAGTCACCACTTTAGGAAAGGTAAAACACCTTTGATTCGCTAGTTTTAGCATTCGAGCATCATTAATGCTTTTAGATATGGAAACATCCATATCTATCTCTTCCAAGATATCTAAGAAAGACTTTCTTAAATTAAGTGGATCGGTTAACTTAAATGCTCGTGTGCCAATCCAAATGACGCAATGATTTGATACATTTTATGGTGTCAAATTTGATAGCAAAATAATTTCAAATAAATTATATTTTATTACAAATATTATTTTACTCAATACTTTAAATGATTGTGCTAACGTCACTTCCACTTTTTTCCTGCACCATAAGGAATTGGTTTCACTCTTTTCTAAACTCATGTTTAAGGGGCCAACAAATATCACAAAAAATTCTCTTGAAGTTTAATAATAATGGAGCCATAGATTTGAATTTGAAATGTCTTTGCTTATTGTGGAACAAGGAGGTAATAATTCGAAACAGCAAAAAAAAAGTAATTTGAGCCAATAGGTCTGAATTGGCGGGTGGAATGACCACAATTTTACTAAAGATATGAAAATAGTCAAAAAGTAAGCAATGAAATCGAATTTGATTATTTTTTCAACTAAACAAGTGAAAGAAAGAGACGTAGGAGTCGTCCCAGATTTGCACACTATTGTTCTCCTTTTAGCCATTGACCTGTCATCTCATTCTCTTGGGTTTTGTCTTCACCCAATAGCTCTTCACGTGACCCCCTCTTTCCCCTTCCTCGAGACCCCCGTTCTCTCTCATTCATGTGAGATTGTGCAAGCAAGTACTCCAACAAACTAGGTAATGAGCTGAAACTAAATCAAGATTCTTAGATCTCAATCTTTCCATTGATGAGTAAAGTACCAAGTTGGTCTCATCCCCCCCACCCATGTCTATTCAACCCCCGTGTTCCTCCTTCAACGGCTTACTTTTCATGATATTATTCCTCCTCCCATTTTTCATTGCAACTACAGTCTCACACAGCTGCTCATCAACCAGATCTCCATGTCCACCCTTCACTTCCACTCCACCTTTCCCTTTCTCTTCCTCCCAAGGTTGTGGCCACCCTTCTTTTCAAATCCAATGCGTATACCCACACGCCACTATTTCCATCAACAACCTCTCTTTCTCTCTGCTCACCTACCAACCCAACTCCACCTCTCTCCTTCTCTCCCCAAAACCCAAAACAGAAACCTCTAAATATAACTGCACGACAGCTGCTCACTTTCTTTCCATTCCAAACCGATCTATAAACCTTTCAAACTCTCCATTCAGAGTCTCTGATTCCTCTTGCTCTCGCCTTTCCGTACTCAAACCTTGCCCACCTCCAAATCTACCAAACTGCAGCCACTGTTCATGGCAGTGCAAGCTCGTTAAAAACCCACTTCAGATTTTACACGACTGTGGATCTACTAACCGTCAAGTCTCGGAACAGGGCTGCCAAACTGATATTTTGGGATATCTAGATAATTTCTTTAAATTGGGTATTGAGGTGGAATGGGATGAGAACGAAGCCCAAGCTCAAGACACTTATTTTTCCAAATGCAAGGCTTGCAAGGAAATAAATGGAGTCTGTGGGTTCAACTCATCTGACCCAAAGAAGCAATTTTTGTGCTTTCAATCCAAAGCTCGAATCTCCCCACCGTGGATTCATCAACAAAGCCACAGCCATATTATAATATTGTCTCTAGTGTTTCTGTTTATGTGTTGTTTAGTTTTTATTTCAATTGCTACTTTTATTTTCCGTTTCAGACGTAACGCATCTCTTAAAGAAGAAGACCCAACAATTATGTTCCTCCACCGTCACCGCTCAGCTAGCCTCCTCCCACCCGTATTCACCTACGAAGAACTCGAATCCTCCACCAACCATTTCGACCCCAAACGCAAAATAGGCGATGGCGGGTTCGGGTCAGTCTATCTGGGTCAGCTCTACGACAACCGAATCGTTGCAGTAAAACACCTCCACAAACACCACCCCATTACAGCAGCCGGGGCCAAGGCCTTTTCTACGAAATCTTTCTGCAATGAAATCTTGATTTTATCATCCATCAACCACCCAAATTTGGTCAAGCTCCACGGGTACTGCAGTGACCCGAGGGGACTACTCTTAGTTTACGACTACGTCCCTAATGGTACCATAGCTGAACATCTACACGGTATAAGTACCAAAAAGGGGTCATTCACATGGCAAGTGAGAGTTGAAATAGCGTTACAAACTGCATTGGCTATTGAATATCTTCATTTCTCGGTTTTACCACCTATAGTTCATAGAGATATAACGTCTAACAATATTTTTGTTGAGAAAGACATGAGAGTAAAAGTTGGAGATTTTGGGCTTTCAAGGTTGCTAATTGGTCCGGATAACAAGATCAAGTCTTCATTGGATGATAGTGAATGTGTGTGGACGGGTCCTCAAGGTACACCGGGGTATTTAGATCCTGATTACTATAGGTCATTTCGTTTGACTGAAAAGAGTGATATTTATAGCTTTGGAGTTGTTTTGTTAGAGTTGATATCTGGGATGAGGGCAGTGGATCAAAGGAGAGAGAAAAGGGAGATGGCGTTGGCTGATTTGGCGGTGTCTAAGATTCAGTTGGGTTTGTTGAACCAAGTGGTTGACCCTGTTTTGGTGGTGGATAAGGAGGTTATGGAGGGTGTTGGAGCGGTGGCGGAGTTGGCTTTCCGGTGTGTTGCGGCAGATAAAGACGACAGGCCGGATGCTAGGGAGGTGGTGGCGGAGTTGAGAAGGGTTAAGAGCCGTACACGTGGGATAGTGGGGATTGGGAAGGGGTGTAATTCAACCAATGTTGTGGTTCCTGATGTGATGTAAGTTTTTGTTTTGGTGTATCTGCACGTGGGGATGGGGCCGTGTTGCTGCTATGTGGGAGAGTGGGAGAGCTTTTCTCTCAGTGTTGTCGTGGTCAGATAGGGTGGACTAGTAGTGGCAAAATGTGGCCCAAATAATAAAGCAGTCCATATTAGTCCAAGCTTCGAAATATGGGGTCCATATTTAAAGGTTGTGAGTTAAATATGGGGCCCATATTTCAAAGCTATGAGTTAAATATGGGGCCCATATTTCAAAGCAAGAAATCAAATATGGAGCCCAATTTTAAAAGATACAAATCAAATATAATACTCATTTTAAAAAGTTATGAGTAAAATATGAGTTTTTTTTATATATACCTCGAATTGTAATACTTAATTTAGTAAAAAAATAATGGGTTGGTCCAACCCATATTTGGTCCGCCCATATTTGGCCCAGCCCACATTTAACCCAACCCATATTTGGCCCAACCCACATTTAGCCCAACCCATATTTGATACGCCCAAATTAGACCCAACCCATAATTTTGCCAGTGCTAGGGTGGACACTTGAAAAAGTGTATTTTGACGTTTTAGAATAATACTCTGCCGTAATTTTAAGGGTTTTGTATTATATTGTGGGATGTAAATAATGGCATCTTTTCACTTTGGAAAAAATGGAACAAGAAAGAACTACTACGCTTCTTGAGCCTTTGGGCCCGTTTGTAATATCTTCATTCGATTAATGATGACTTTGTTGTATTCCAGTGGAATTTTCAATTTTTAATTCACATGACTAAGTCCAAGATGTGAATTTTGGTTTTGATATTTAATTGTTCAATTTTAGGGAAATTTTGTTATTTTGCATAGAGTTAGTTAAGGTCACTTGATCATTCAGTTAAATTGAATGACAATCACACGGCATTTTTTTTTTCGAGATTAATGGAAAAATTAGTGTTGAAGTTGGAAAAATTATATAACTGGTGAAATATTAGCCTTGATGAAAATTTAATTTTTGATTTATGCATGATTTATATGTAATTATACTAAAAAGAACACATTATTAATAATTTTATATGAATTTATAAATTTAACACATGAATATTCAGTTGTACATGTTATTTATTTTTTAATCCTACAAAATGTTAAGTAATATATATTTCACGTTAGGATCTTAGATCAACATGATTATTACAAATTGTGTAAATTTAAAAAAAAAAAAAAAAACATAATTTGATCCTATTTAGAAGTAGAATATCAAGAGTCATATCTTGATCCACATTTATTTGAGAGGAAAAAGTTGAAAATATTATTCTCCACTTGAATATGGAATCATCATTTTGATTTTGATGATTGAAGTTATTGGTGTTATACTCCATATGAATTAGTCATCATCATTTAGATGAGTGGAGTTTTGATATTTCTCTCCCTTAACTCAATTTAATTGATTTTGTAAGTTTGTAGTGTCTAGTTGATGAATATCAGTTAATTATTTATAAGTAGGGAGATTGGGAAATGATCCTATCTTCAAAAATCACTCAATCTGAACCGTTTATCAAGGTAAATACCCCAAAGTCCTTTTGACTTTTGATATTTGAAGTACTTTTTCATTAACCAAAATGATTCTTAGTATTAATATAATTATGGAACACAAAATGAAGATTTATTATTTATAATATTTTTAACAATCTCCCACTCAGGGGCGGATCCACCCCAAGACGAAGTGGGGCGGCCGCCCCAGTTCACTTTTCAAAAAAAAAAAAAATTATATATATATATATATATATATAGGGGTATTTGGGAAAAAATTAAAAGATGAGGAGAAAATGTGTAATAAACAAAAATAAAACAAAACTTAAGTTAAGGTTTTACGGTCTCACCCTATTTTCTCATTCTCACCCTAATTTCTCTCCCTCTCGTCCGCCGTTGCTGCTCCTCCATTCTCCACTCGCGCTGCCAGTGGCGGATCCAGCTCTCTCCTCAGTGCTGCTCTCCTCTCTCCTCCACCACCTGCCCCTACTGCTGTTGCTCTCTCCTTCACCCTTTACTGTAATGTAGAAGGCAGGCTTTACATATGGGTCCAGGTATGTTTGCAGTGCTATAATGTAACATTTGTATTTCATTTGTTTATTTTGTTTGTTTCATCATTTGTTTATTTTGTGAAATTATATGTGAAATTAAATTTATACTGAAATTATATGTGAAATTAAATTTATAATGTAAAATTATACTGAAATGAAATTAATTTGATAGTGAATCTATTAGTATAAAATTAAATTAAATTTGTTGTAAATATAGGAAGTCAATGGAGAAATTTTTTAAACGAAAAAATGATTGAAACACAGAGGGATCGGTTATTTCTATCACCATGCGAGAAAAGAGAAGATTGCTTGGTGACGTACAATGAACAGGATACCTCAACATTTTTAGGGTTAAAAATTACAAAAATATAAGTAAAAATAACCTAAAAAAAATTACCTCGGGGGCTCCCGCCCCCGAACCCCCGGGCTTCGTCAAAAAATTTCGCCCCACTTCACTTCAAATCCTGGATCCGCCACTGCTCCCACTCGATCCATAATTATCATAAGGTGCGTATTAATATTTGAGTCATCCTTAAATAGTTTTTTTCATAAACACTTTAATAAAGCAAACCATTAATGGGAGTCATGCCCCTCACATACTAATTCAAGTGCAAGATTGCTTACATGTACCACACACACTAATAACTCATCCAACAAGGTCTATAAATAGGGTTATTCAATAATGGTCCACTCATGTCTTATAAAAAGACTATTTATGTCACTTTCATCCATTCAGATGCATGTAACATGACATAAATCTAAATATTCAGAGAACATCTTAATTGATATAAAAAAATAGTTCCCACTAAATAAGTATTAAGCAATCTACAATCTCATTATTTTTAATGACTACACTCGAGACTCATCCGTTTAACATGTTTAGCAATGTCATCGGTGGTAGTCCTTTAGTAAGTGAATTTGCTATGTAAACACTCGTAGACACCAGTTATTTTTTAACTTAGTCTTTGACAAAGAGGTATTTTAATTTAATGTACTTAACTTCCGTGTAATACCTATAAGTTCTTCATAATGAATGCACGGGAAACATAATATTTCAGTGAATTGGTAATATTATTGACAACTCTTAGTCCTGAAATGAAATTCCGCAGCCATAATTCATACATTATAGCCTCAAATCATGCTACAAACACAGTTTTCATAATCGATAAACCATTAATATATTATTTCGCACTGTTTAATAATTTTGACTATTAATCCAAAATAGAGACATGTGATAAAGACTAAAAAAAATACATTCATAAGCAATTAAAATTCTATATGTGATAACTGATCATCTTTAAATGAATAGTCTTCATAAGTGTGAGCATATAGTGTTTTAAATATCTTATTCCTTAATACTCTTGAAATATTTTATTTCTCTAATATATCTTTAATTAGTAATGTAAATAGAAGTTCAAAATATATAAACTTACACTCACTGACCTCAAGATATATATATATATACTAATATAAATACATAAAGTATTCTTAATGTACCATTGGAGGGAAACTAACATAAGCTTATAGAGTGATTTCTCAGCATATACAATTCTCTTCTCTAGCTGTCATAAGTTTTCACACTAAATATTATTCTTGATCAAAAGGAGCTACTAAAGCCATAAGAATTTCACATTTTATGATATAAGTGAAAATATTTATTTACACCCCTTTCTTTATTTATAATGAAAACTTTGACCATAAATCTAGCTTTATGTCGTTGATTATCACCAGGAACGTGTTTTAGTCTTAAAGACGCATTTACACTCGACTCTAGTGTGTTAATTAGGTTCTTAACGTGATCCTAAACTTTATTCTGGTCAATTAATGACATTATAATTTTTAAAACTTCAATCAGACTTTGTATTCAGATTTTTATTCGGTTGGATAATTATTTTAGATTTGGGATTTTTAGCCGATGATTTTTACGACAAGTCTTTTATTTATTTATGCAGTATTGATTTAGACTCAGTGATGGTGTGAATGGTTTAATTTATATTTTCCGCATGTCGTTATTATTTAACAAAAATATAAAATTTGACACCGACTTTTTGAATATTGGGTGGTTAGTAAATTTATAAGTTTTCGACATTGATGCTAAGAATGAACCAGATGAGAAACCTCTTTTAATTTAATAAATGATTGATCACCAAGTAGTGAATATAAAATTCGAATATTTTCTCACTCCTCTGCCAAATTCACATTCTTATGATAAATCTCATAATCATTCAGAATATCAAACTCAGTTAAGAGCTTCTTAATATTATTCATATCTACTAACCAAAAGAACAATTACTTTGGATGTTAATGGAGTAAAAATATTATCTTAACTTCTTATATAATCACATTAGGTGATTTGACGCCCCCACTAATTTCTCTATCCTTTAAAGAATTTGACATTTTCGATTTTAATAGTAAATAGTATACCCTCTTGAAAGTGTAGAGACATAATTCTAAAACCTAATTTTTTAGTGAATTTTAAATCCATACGTGTACTAGACATTACCAATCACGCGGGGTGTATCAAATTGGTAAGCAAAGGAAAATTTACATAATACAGTTTTAACCTATTCATTTTTATGTGAATAACTTTTGTGGCGATATTCACATTGGTGCATTTGGCTTTTTATTTTATAATGACACTGTTGATGTAAAAAATTAGATTTGACCTAATTCTTTTAATCACAGATAATAATAATAAAGAAATATTTAGACAATGATTTTTAAAGTGGTTCAGCCTTGTGAGAATGACCTACATCCACTGTTTTTGTATTGATGATTGTTTGCCCAGAATTCTTGATAGTAGTTTTACCAAGAAATTTCGAGTCCCCTGCTAATGAGGAGGTTACAATGTATTTATAGCCTTGAGGCTGTACAAATGAAAGAATAACACACAGCTGTCCAATAGGCGTATGTGTCTGTGTGATACTAAAGAGCATTTAATGCGCAACATCTCTTGTGATTATCCTGACATTAATGCTCTGTCCGAGATGCAACTCGGTCATTAATGCTCTGTACGAGATGCAACTCGGACCGCCTAAGTAGCTCGATCTTCATGAGTTGCTCGGTACAGTGAAGTTCCTCGCAGAGCACTTGTTGCTCGGAGTGTCATAGTTGGTCGGGGAGGTCGAGTTCCTCGAAGTCAAGGTGTTGCTCAGAAATGTTTGTAGGTGCCATGTAGATTGACACGTGTCTCCACTTAATTGATCCACGTCAGCGAACTAAATTTGGTATCAATAGAAGCCCCCAATGTTTCATAGTTCGAGGTTGAGGAGTGTGGAACATTCTTCTTGAAATATGGCGGGATTAAATAGCTATCCTGAATTTTAGGAGTGTTTTCCTTGTATTTAATTTTCCTTTCAAATTCAGACTTTTTGAATTTTTCCCACCGCTTTGGTCTCCGTGCCTTTTTGTCCTTTTAGCCGCCGGTAGCGCAAACGTCTTTCTTCGTAATCATTATTTTTACCCATTCCCAAGGTAAGGTATTTAAGCGTTACAGAAAATCCTATCGTCTCTTGCATTTTCAAATCTGTATCTTTGATCTCTCCATTTTCTTCTCCATCTTGTGCGTTCCTCCCTTCCATCGTTCATTATCAACTGGTCTACCTTTTTTCCTGTAAGCTCTTCTTCCTTCTCTTTTTATTTCTTTTATTCATCATGGCTTACGTCGTTGAGTCTCTTAACAAATTTCGTTCTGAGTTCTCAATTCCTTCTTGGGTCATTTTGGAGGAGCTTTCTGGTCCTCCTGATTATTTTCGTTTGGCTGAGGGAAATTGGTTCCCTAGTCTCTTTGTAGCCGAATGTGGCTTTTTTTTTCCTCCAAACCCCTTGTGTTTGGAATTTTGTCAGTATTTTGATGTAGTACCTTCAAAAATAGCCCCCAATACATGGAGAGTAGTTAATGGAGTCTATAGATTAAACCAGATTCATGGAACCCGTTTAGGAATTCTAGAGATTATGTTTTGCTATAGATGGGTTGTTAGTGATAGTACTTTTTATTTGAAGACTAGGTTTTTAAATAGGGCTTTAGTGGTCAATCTCCCAGATGCCAATAGGGATTACTTAGAGCATGGTGTTGTTATAAAAAATTGGTAACATGCTCCCCTAACTGGAAACGATGTGTATCAGGGTCCCAGATGCCCTCCCTATGGCAATGGGATAAGTTATTTTCATTTTACTTTATTTTTGAAATTATGATTTCTTTGTGTTTGATAAAATGTGTCACTGATATTTCAATTTTGATTTATTTGCAGTTGATAGCAAGAGAAGGTCTCCAAAAGAGACAGAAGTTAATTTAAAGTAACTGAAACTTATCTGGGGTTTGCATCAAACTGTTGCCGACGAACACATCAGATCAACTTCATACTTGTTGCAGTACAAGAGTTACACCTCGTCTTTTACTGCTCGTCCAGTGATAAGTGACGTAGAACCAGTACCAGCTTCTGAAAGTTCTTCAGCTGAATCACATATACCTCTTAGCGAAAGAATGAAGAGAAGAAGAGCTCCTCCCTCTTCGAAAAATCTGCCTCTGCTGCTGGAGAGGCAAAGAAAAGCAAGCAGGATGTCCCAGAAGGGACAAGACAACTTGATGTAGCTCCTCCAGCTGTTACTGTGAAGGTTGCCGAGAAGCCCCCTGTGGCTCTGAGTAAGGTTGCAGTTATTTCCTCTCCAAGCGAGGTTATAGTTATATCACCGACCAAGACGACATCCTTGGTCGAGAATGTTCCCGTTCCTACGAGGAAGCTGAAGAAGAGCTCTTCGGTTAATTTGGCTGAATCCATCTCTCAGCCCCCGACTACTGGAAGTGGTGTTCCCACTTTTGTTTCTCCGAGCTCTGCCATGAGCTCGGTGAAGTCTTGGATCATCCCCGAGATCCAAGGTATTGAAGAAATTCTTTCCCGGGATGGGGTTACCACTTTGGCAGCTCAGCAAATTGCCTCAGTAAGTATTGCTAATCTAAACTTTCATTTTTCCATGTTAGGTGCTAGCACTGACTTACAATTATTTTCTTTTTCCAGTTAGTAACTTGTTTTAATACAATTCTGAAGAAGGACGAAGCCATCAAGGCGTCCATTTCCTATGGTGGTGTAGAAGAGGCTTTTGTAGGTCTGACGCAGTCTTTAAAAGATTCTCGTCAGACGTATGTCAATGATAATGCTTCTTGGGAGAAATAGCTTAATTCCACCGAGCAAGAAAGAGATCAGGCTGTTGAAGTATCCAAGGGGTTGGAGAAAAAAATAAAAGACTTGGAGGAGAAAAACAAAGAGCTCGAGGAGAAGCTCCAACATGCTGGAGAGTTTGAAAATAAGCTCAAATCTGCCGAGGAAGAGCTGAGTAGACTTCGTGACGTTGGTCGTCAAAAGGAAGAGGTTGAGAATAAGTTGAAGGCTGTCGAGGAGCAACTCAAGGAGAGGACCTCCTCGGAGAGAGAAAAAAGAAGAAAAGCTGTTAAGAAATCCTTCAGCGCTGGCTGGGATAAGGGGTGGAATAAAGGTTTGGCTGCCATGGTTTCAAAAATGGAATATGGCAGCCTTAAATATTTCAGAGATGGATGGGTGGCTGCCCTGAAAGAAATGAAGGTCGATGAGAGCTCCAACCTATTTCAGCAACACATTCCTGGCTCCCCTCCTACTCCTGGGAAGAAGAAGAGGATGAAGCTGCCTCTGAGGAATCTTCTATGAAGGTTGGGGATGAGGTCCCTACTGTTGAACTTCTCTTCGAACAACCCCAACTAATTATTACTCCTACCGAGCAGCTTCAGTCAACCAACATTTCAGCCGAGCAGCTTCCAGTACCCACCGAGCAACCTTCTATGCCATACGAGCAACCTTCCTCCTCGTCCCAGTTGCCCGAGAAAGTTTTGGGAGACAAGGAGAACGTGTAGAGTTGTTTGGACTTTTCTCTCTGTTTATTTTTGTCAAATGTAACTCTGAACTATGTACTCCTCCTTTATGATGTAATAAAATTTGAAATTTTTGATTGTTCATACTGTTGATTCTTCTCTTGTTGCTCTGCTTTCATTCTTTTTATTCTGCCTGCACTTTATTGATTCTTTCTATGTCTTTGCTAGTTTATGGCCAGGATGGAACTCTTGTCAGCTCACGATACTGAGTTGATAAAAAAATATAATGAATATTTCAAAGCTGGACATACAAACTTGGATGAAGCACAAATTTTTGGTATCCTGGGATCAGATGCCTCCGAACAAGCAGTGGAGGCTTACCAATATCTGAAGTTTTTGCTCGACCGAGCTGTAAGCAATAATGTGTCTTATTACGAGATGATTAAAGATCTTCAAGGAATTGTTGCAGACCTTCAACAGCAGTATAAGGAGTCCTCTGCCTTTTTGCATCAGGGGTATGAGAAAAAGTATCAGCAACTAAATGCTGACAAAGGATATAATATGCTCATTGCTGCTTATGATATTAAGGAGAGGACTTTGAAGACAGAGGTTGAAGAGCATAGGCAAATCTCCCAATTATTAGAGGAGGAAAATAATAATCTTCGAGGAGAGATATCTCGGCTGAAGTCTGAAGCATCTACTTCGAGCACTTTGGTCCCTATCAACGACGAGGGTTTCTCTTTCTTGGAAGACGAGAATGCCAATTTAAGAGATGAATTGGAGACTTTAAAAAGGGCTG
The DNA here is from genome assembly GCA_949130495.1 of Sambucus nigra. Lineage (NCBI taxonomy): Eukaryota > Viridiplantae > Streptophyta > Magnoliopsida > Dipsacales > Adoxaceae > Sambucus > Sambucus nigra. Next base: position 149,024,300 of record OX422215.1, read on the forward strand.
GGTCTTCTACTTCTGCTCGGGGACGAGGAAGAGGTTCTCGGGGACGAGCAAGGGCTGTTCAGCTTACCATTGAAGAGGCAAGAACTCAAGCTTCTCTGGAAAATCAAGCAGTCCAGTTGGTTGCGAAGAATAAGGCTCTGGCAGAGATGTTCAAGAAAATTCTGAACCTGGGCGAGCAGCTATCTGCACAAAAATCTGCCTTGGAGAGTAAAGAACTTTTAACAAAGAACCTCCACGAGCAACTGGATAGGTTAACCTATCAATTCCACAAGCAGCCCAGGGAGTTCTGGATGGTTGGTTATAATGAAGCCCTCTACCATCTAGATGATCGGATCCAAAATACAAATAATGAGGGTTACAAGCAAGGATGGCTGAATGCCTTAGGTGTGCTGTAGTTGGAATAGGGTCACTATTTATGGGATTACCATGACCCTAGGTTGCTCGAGTTGCCAGTGCCACCCTTTAAACTGGATATGAGCTGGATTCCTGCTCGGGCTATTCCTCGATGCCTGATTTCGAAGTACCTCGGTGACTACAGTCTTCATTCTAACTTCCAGATATCTCGCCCCGAGCACTTACTTGCTCGGCCATCAGTAATGAACGTCAGGATGCTCAGAGATCTGAATTTCATAAATTCCCCCTATGCTTTAGACGATCCTCCCGCTGGTGAAGAACCTGTTTCAAAAGCATAGGGGAAGAAGCCAATAGAATAGGTTTCTTGATGTAATAATTTTTCTATGTATTTCATTCTCAATGTATTTCGTTTTGGATTTAATAAAAAACTTCTAATTTTCTTTGTAATCTTGATTGTCATTGTCTTGAAAATATTTTGTAAGACATTTTCTAATGAATGTGCATGTATATCTGCTAAAAAGATAACAATATTTTGTGTTATTTAAATTGTCGACCAACTAGAGTTGGTGAAAATTTATTGTTGACTATCTGAATTGATTGCCAGCCGACCAAGTAGATTTGGTGACATTTTATTTCTCGACCAACTGTGTATATCTGTTAAAAAGGTAACAATATTGGTGATATTTAATTTCTCGACCAATTATGTATATCTGTTAAAAAGATACCAATATTGGTGATATTTAAATTGTCGACCAACTAAAGTTGGCGAAAGCTTATTGTTGAATTTTTCTGACGACCAAGCAGAATTGGTGATATTTTTGTTTCTCGACCAAATTCGGTGGTAATTTAAAATGTCATAAGTAAAAAATTTATCACTTTTTAATTTTAATCCCTGAAATGACTTTCATTTGTTTACCGAACTGTTTTCGACCAACCGGAGTTGGTGGTTTTTATTCCCGACCAACCTTAGTCGGTAGATTTTCATTCTCCACCATTTTCGACCAATCGGAGTTGGTGGTTTTTTTGAAATTTTTCATTTCCGACCAACTTTAGTTGGTGGATTTTCTTCCCAACCAACCGTAGTTGGTATTTCTGGGAAATTTTTATTCCCGACCAACTTATAGTTGGTGGATTTTCTTCCCAACCAACCGTAGTTGGTATTTCTGGGAAATTTTTCCCGACCAACATTAGTTGGTGAATTTTCTTCCCAACCAACCTTAGTTGGTATTTCTGGGAAATTTTTATTCCTCCCAACCAACCGTAGTTGGTATTTCTGGGAAATTTTTATTCCCGACCAGCATTAGCTGGTGGATTTTCTTCCCAACCAACCTTAGTTGGTATTTCTGGGAAATTTTTATTCCCGACCAGCATTAGCTGGTGGATTTTCTTCCCAACCAACCTTAGTTGGTATTTCTGGGAAATTTTTATTCCTCCCAACCAACCGTAGTTAGTATTTCTAGGAAATTTTTATTCCCGACCAGCATTAGCTGGTGGATTTTCTTCCCAACCAACCTTAGTTGGTATTTCTGGGAAATTTTTATTTCCGACCAGCATTAGCTGGTGGATTTTCTTCCCAACCAACCGTAGTTGGTATTTCTGGGCTTGATACGTAGTGTGTAGCACTAGTACTCCGAAAAAAATTCAACAAAAGGAGAGAATTGGGCGAAATATCCAAGATTTTATTCATATCCAAGAAAAACTGCATTACATGGAGATTAAATTACTGATAATATCTGCGCAGATGATCTGCGTTCCATGCATTCTTAAACTCCTCTCCTTCTAAGGTTTCGATTCTATATGTCCCTGGTCGAACAACTTCTGTCACTCTGTAGGGGCCATGCCAATTAACTTCCAGTTTGTTGTGCTTTTGAATTACTTTCTTCAGCACATAGTCTCCTTCTTTCAGGTCGCATTTCTTGACTCTCTTGTTGTAGAATAGAGCTGTCCATTATTGGTATGCAACGTTTCTGATTGCTGCTTCTTCTCTAACTTCCTCGAGTATATCTAAATCTAATCTCTTCATCAAGTCACTAACAAGAGAGTTGAAATTCAGCACCCTGTATGTGGGGAGGTCCAGCTCGAAAGGTATAACAGCTTCACTTCCAAATGCTAGCATATACGGAGATTCTCCTGTGGCTGCTCGGGGAGTAGTACGATAAGCCCATAGTACAGAATGCAACTCGTTGATCCAATTTGCCTTTGCATCATTTAATCTTTTCTTCAATCCATTCATCAGTGTTCTATTTATTATTTCAGTTTGCACATTGCTTTGAGGATGGCCTGGTGCAGAGTGGGTTTTCAATATGTTCGACTGATGACAACAGGCAGCGAACTCCTCATTGTCGAATTGGGTTCCATGATCTTTGATGAATGCATGAGGAAGACGATATCTACAGATGATATTCTTCCAAATAAATTGGTACACCTTTTCGTACATCATGTCGACAAGGGGATCGACCTCCACCCATTTAGTAAAGTAATCCACTGCGATGACGAGATATTTAAACCTTCCTCTGGTCGTTGGAAGTGGTCCGACCAAGTCAATTCCCCACATGGCAAATAGCCAAGGGGGAGTAATGGGTGTCAACAATGCTTGGGGAGTTCTTCGGATAGTGGAGAAGCGTTGACACTTGTCACATTTTTTGGCATAGGCTATGCAATCAGTCCTCATTGTCGGCCAATAGTATCCCTACATCATTATCCTTTGCAGAAGTGTCCGACCTGCTACATGGGCTCCACAAGACCCTTCATGGACTTCTTCGATCAATTCTTTCACCTCGGTGGGATGTACACACCTCTGCAAACCAGCTAAATTCCTCGTCTATATTAAACACCACTGGTCAATACATAACGAGCAACTTTAAACTTTAGTTTCTTGGTTGCGAGTTTATCAGTTGAAAAATACCCTTCTTCAATATATGCCCTGATAGGATCCATCCAAGATGGTCCAAAATCAAGGGTAATAAAGCTCATCATCAGATCTTCATCTATGCTCTGACCAGCTAGAATTTCAATTGGGATTGTTCTTCGTAGCTCGGTACGAGTAGCTGATGCTAATCGAGCTAAAGCGTCTGCTCTTGCATTCTCCATTCTTGGTATTCTGACGAGTTGAACAGTAATAAATTCCGATACCAATTCCATTGCCTTTGCATGGTACTTAATCATCAACTCTCCTTTTGCTGTATATACACAAAGCATTTGGTTTACAATCAACTGTGAGTCACTGCGTATGATTACCTTCTCTGCCTTCATGGTTTTTGCTAGACTAAGACCTACAATCATCGCTTCATATTCGGCCTCATTATTATAAGCTTGAAATTGAAAGCGCAGAGCATATTCTATATCGACCTCGTCTGGACTTTTCAATACAATCCCAGCTCCACTACCTGAGGTGCATGATGAGCCATCCACATATAGGTTCCATACAGGTATTTCATCCTCAAACTTCTTATTAGAAAAAGTTCCTCGATGGAATATTTGTTGCTCCTTTATCTTCATTTCTACCACACCTCGCTGCTCGTCGACCTTCTCCTCTTGCTCTCCGACCAACTTAAGTTGATCGGGGTTTAAATTTGATGATCCTGTAACATCCACAGGTTGGTCGGTGTTCAACTTTTGCTCCTCGGGGGTATCAGGATAAGTGAACTCTGCTATAAAATCTGCTACTGCTTGCCCTTTTAGTGACGATCTAGGTTCATAAATTATATCATATTCACCGAGTTCTATTTCCCAATACATCAATCTCCCTGATTTTTCTGGCTTATGAAGAGCTTGCCTCAACGGCATATCGGTATATACGACTATGGTATGAGCCTGGAAGTATGGCTTCATTCTTCTACTCGCTTCGATCAACGCCAGTGCCAACTTTTCCAGTTTTGGATATCTGGTCTCTGCTCCTCGGAAGGCCTTACTAGTGTAAAAAATTAGTTTTGTACTCCATCCTCTACTCTTATTAATGCCGAGATAACTGCATTTTCTGAAACTGCCAGATACAAGTACAACCTTTCTCCAATCACCGGTCTGGACAACAATGAAGGTGCTCCCAAATATTTCTTCAATTCTTGAAAAACTTTCTCGCATTCTTCATTCCATTCAAAAGTCTTTCGGAGCGTTTTGAAGAATGGGAGGCATCTATCAGTTGCTCGCGATACAAATCTGTTAAGTGCTTCTATTCGCCCAGTAAGACTTTGCACTTCTTTCTTCGTCGTTGGAGATCATAGTCCCAATAGAGCTTTTATCTTTTCAGGGTTTGCTTCAATGCCTCGTTGATTGACAATATACCCGAGAAATATGCCTTCTCGTACTCTAAATATGCACTTAGTCGGGTTCAACTTCATTTGATATTTATCTAATTGATCAAAGGTCTAGCATAAGTCAACTAGATGGTCAGCAACTTTCTTGCTCTCTATCAGCATATCATCAACATAAACTTCCATATTGCAACTGATTTGCTCTGCAAACACCTTGTTCATCAGTTGCTGATATGTTGCACCTGTATTTTTTAAACCAAAAGGCATAACATTATAACAATAAGTTTCTCTAGGGGTAATGAAAGAAGTACTCTCCCTGTCTTCAGGTTTCATTTTAATCTGGTTGTAACCAGAATAAGCATCCATGAAGCTCAACAGCTCGTGTCCCGAGGTAGCATCCACTAATTGATCAATTCGGGGGAAGGGAAAATGATCCTTTGGACATGCATTGTTGAGGTTGGTGAAGTCTACACACATCCTCCATTTGTTGTTCTTCTTTTTCACCATCACTACATTTGCTAACCAGTCTGGATATTTAACATCTTCACTAAAGCAAGCTTTTTGGAGCTTCTCGACCTCCTCTTGTATATCTTGGTTCTTCTCGGGGCTGAACACTCTTCTTCTTTGCTTCACTGGCTTGATCTCCTTATTCACATTGAGCTCGTGACATAAGAAATTTGGGTCTATTCCTAGCATATCCTCATGATACCAAGCAAAAGTTTGTTTTCTGCTTTTTAGGAAAATTATCAATTCCTGTTTCAGTGAGGCATCTAACGATGAACCTATTTGAGTTGTTCGTTCCGGGTGTTCGTCGTCCAAAATGACATTTTTAGTAGCTTCCACCACTTGACCTTTCACGAGTTGCGACTCGTCTCTAGGATCCAATGTTTCAATTTTTGCACCCTCATCCACCTGATAGGTAGTAGTCTTTTTCCTAGATTCTTCCAGTTCCTCCTGCTCGATAAATAAATAATAGCATTCCCGAGCTACTTTTTGATCACCCTTCACCACTCCTACTCCAAAATTGGTTGGAAATTTTAGGCATTGATGTACCGTAGATGGTACTGCTTTGAACTTCTTTAATCCTACCCTTCCCATGATGATATTATAGGCTGATTGAACATTCTTATCCATCATGAAGAAGCGTACTCTTTCTGTTCGACAAGCAGGCCATGTACCAATGAACATATCCAACTTGATCGTCCCAAGTGGAAAAATTTTTTCACCAGCAAAACCGAGGAGGGGCCTATGGTAAGGCTCCAACTGAGACAACTTTAGATTTAATCTGTCGAAGCATGAGTAGAACATAATATCAGTCGAGCTACCATTATCAACCAGTACTCTCGAGATCATCACTTCCTTCATTCTCATTTTGATCACCAATGGGTCATCATGAGGATACAGCACACCTGCGAGGTCATGTTTTGAGAAACCGATGACCAGTTTGTCTTTGTTAACCTTCCTCGAGCGATCATCTTCAGCCAAGTTTATTCGTTGAATATATGAACAAGCTTGAGCCTCATTGAGGTAATCTTTTCTTTCTGCAGTAAGGTCTCCATGTCCTGCATCTCCACCTGTAATAACATTGCAATCAAATGATCCAAAACGTATTGAAAATACCTCACGTTCTGGCTGCCTTGGCCTTTTGGGAAGATCGGGGTCGTCTTCTCGATCATCTTCATGGTCTCTTTTCTTGTTCTCCTCTTCTCGACGAGGTGACCTAGAACTTTCTCTTTCTCGGTCGTTGTTTCTTCTTTCATTTCTACGATCAACATACTTTGCCAGTTTTCCTCGTCTAATGAGAAGCGATTTCATTCTGAAGAGCTTTGCAATTTTTGGTCGTGTGGCCATGATCCTTGTGGAACTCGCAATATTTGGCCTTATTCCTCTTGTCAGGGTCTGACTTCATTTTCTCTGGCCAGTTTAACTCCTCGCTGTTCTTGATTTCTTCTAGAACATGGTTGATGTCTACCTTCAAAGGAGTATAATTTTCAAATTTCTTTAATACCTCCCATGATGGCTTTATTTTTGAGTGATTGTCACCACCATTGTTCTTATGCTCTTTCTTTTTGGCCTTATCAACCTCCACCTTGGTCTCTTTGGTATCCATATTCTTCTTTGCAGCCATAGCCTCCTCGGCATTCATGATCTTGGCCGCTTTTCCCATTAATTCTGACATGGTTCTGGGTGGATCTTTAGCCAAAGTGTAGTACAACTTGTTGGGCAACAACCCACTCATCAGAGCAGTAATCGCCGTCTTTTCTTCATAATCAATAACTTCGAATTTCTCGTTATTGAAACGAGTTATATAATCCTTGGTGCTCTCACCTGCCTTTTGTCTAACACTTAACAAGTGTGCTACTCGTTTAACAGGTTTTTCTCCAAAATAGAAGTTTCCAATGAAGAGCTTGGCCAGTTGAAAGAAAGTTGAAATCTTTCCCCGAGGAAGATTATTGTACCATATTTGTGCAGATCCGGTAAGAGTTCCTGAAAATGCCCTGCATCTCATCTCGTCTGGCACGGCATAGATGTCGGCAGCGGCCTGGTATTGTTCTAAATGAAGGACAGGGTCAGTTTTTCCATCATATTTAGGGGTCACAACAGGTGCTTTGAACTTCGATGGTGTGGGAAAACCCACAATTGCCTATACAAAATGCATCCCTTGGATAAAAGTTCTTTGGAGAGGATTCTTGGCCTTAGCCATTTCCCCTAGTCTATCATCCAACCTTTGAATAGAGCCTTTCCATGCATCATTTCCATCCTCGGGCCTATTGGTCCGAGCAACTGATCTTGTTGAATTTGCCTCTTGGGATCTCTCACGACGAGCAGCTGGTTGTGATTGGGCAGAACCTTCTCTTAGGTCAGATGGCCGTCGAAGGTTTCTTGACATAGCCTTAGGAGGACTTTTATTCTTCCTAGGGACCAATCGATCAAAAGGAGAGACCCTACTTAATCTTTCCAGTGCACTGGTCCTTTCTGGAGAGTGATGTGTTGTTCAGTATCTGTGGCTCGTACTGACGAAGTTCTACCCGGTTGATAAGAAAAATTTTCAGATTTCTCAGTGTGATATGAATCTCTTTGCCTAATGCATAAAGAAAGTAAACGAGTATTTCTTTGAACACTTCGTTGTCCTGAATAGGTTGATGCTCCACCCTGGATAGTTTTCATGAGTTGTCGCATTGTTTCTTGCATGGTTGTCTGACCTTGAGCCAAACTGGCCATGATTCTAGCCAGATCTTGGACATTTGGAGGAGCGGATAGATTTGGGGAGTTTTCAGTGTTTCGATGACTGGATTAAGGATTATCAGCCATTGAAGATGAGTTATTTTGATGAAAAATGAAAATTACAGTCGCTTCCCACAGACGGCGCCAATCTGTTGATGTAAAAAATTAGATTTGACCTAATTCTTTTAATCACAAATAATAATAATAAAGAAATATTTAGACAATGATTTTTAAAGTGGTTCAGCCTTGTGAGAATGGCCTACATCCACTGTTTTTGTATTGATGATTGTTTGCCCAGAATTATCGATAGTAGTTTTACCAAGAAATTTTGAGTCCCCTGCTAATGAGGAGGTTACAATGTATTTATAGCCTTGAGGCTGTACAAATGAAAGAATAACACACAGCTGTCCAATATGCGTATGTGTCTGTATGATACTAAAGGGCATTTAATGCGCAGTATCTCTTGTGATTATCCTGACATTAATGCTCTGTCCGAGATGCAGCTCGGTCATTAATGCTCTGTACGAGATGCAGCTCGGACCGCCTAAGTAGCTCGGTCTTGATGAGTTGCTCGGTACAGTGAAGTTCCTCGCAGAGCACTTGTTGCTCGGAGTGTCATAGTTGGTCGGGGAGGTCGAGTTCCTCGAAGTCAAGGTGTTGCTCATAAATGTTTGTAGGTGCCATGTAGATTGACACGTGTCTCCACTTAATTGATCCACGTCAGCGGACTAAATTTGGTATCAACAGACACGATCTTTGTATAGGTCCACTGTGGCCATCCCCACCGTTCTTCCTTCCCTTCCTTGGGGGGAGGTCTCTGTGCTCGTGCGCGCGGTTGGAGTCAGAGAAGAAGAAGGTCTTTTTTCTAGGGGCTCTTCGGTCGTCGTTAATGTGGGGTGATGTAAAGAGATAGAGTCTCCAACCTATTTTTCACAAAACAGGTAAAAAAATATGTTCTCCCCTCGAGGGAACAACATCAAACACATATTGATATTTGCGAAACCGATAGTTACAAGGTGCGGTGGCTAAGTTACGTAATGAAAAGGTGTTAGGTACCCATACTTCCATTTCAGTCTCTCATCAGCACGTGTTATTATTCTCCTTAAAAACTTCGTTAAATGTGTGTACGTGTATATATAAATGGAGAATGTAATTTCTTAACTCACGTAATGAAAAAAGGCGGAGTAAGGTCATCCATAAGAGTGTTCTCAAAATAATGATTAAAAATATAATGTGCGCACTTATAGGGATATCGAACGTTATGGTGAAACGACGATATGCATTAGATAAAGCGCGAATAAGAATCACAAATACAATAATAAATGAATAAAAATATGAAAGGAGGAGTCGAGTATTGGGTTTTGACCCAAGACACCTACATAACCTAAAAGGCATCAAAGTCCACGTAGTTAGCATTCAATACGAGGGTGGGGTTTATCCCATAAATCCAACCGGGGATTTTATTTAGATGTGTGTGTAGCAAAAGGATATTTTAATTTGAGAAAATGTGGTGAAGAATCCCGTTTGGAATTTAGGAGTAAAACCCTATTTTTTTGTTTTTTTATAGAAAATATGATATGTGCAATACTACTAATAAAAAGTTAGATTATTAATATGTATGGACTAACAATAATGAAATGATAAAGTAAAGATTAGAGAAATAATGCGAAAGTAAGATCACTTATTATATTTTGGGGCAAGGGGCCCTCAAGGCCCTTCCCCTTAACTTCTAGAAAATGTTGGGGCGAGGGACCCTCAAGGCCCTCCCCCTCAACTTCTAGAAAATGTTGGGGCGAGGGACCCTCAAATCCCTCCCCCTTTACTTCTAGAAAATATTGAGGCGAGGTACCCTCAAGGCCATCCCCCTCAACTTCCAGAAAATTTTGGGGCGAGGGAACCTCAAGTCCCTCCCCCTCAACTTCCAGAAAATATTGAGGCGAGGGACCCTCAAGGCCCTCCCCTTCAACTTTCAGAAAATTTTGGGGAGAGGGACCCTCAAGCCCCTCCCCCCTCAACTTCCAAAAAATGTTGGGGCAAGGGATCCTCAAGGCCCTCCCCCTCAACTTCCAGAAATTATTGAGGAGAGGGAACCTCAAGTCCCCCCCTTCAACTTTCAGAAAATTTTGGGGCGAGGGACTCTCAAGGCCCCCCCTTCAACTTTTAGAAAATATTAAGGCGAGGGACCCTCAAGGCCATCCCCCCTTAACTTCCAGAAATGTTGGGGCGAGGGACCCTCAAGGCCCAGCCCTCCCCCATCAACTTCCCAAAAATGTTGGGGCGAGGTACCCTCAAGACCTCCCCCTCAACTTCCATAAAATTTTGGGGCGAGGGACCCTTAAGGTCCTCCCCCTCAGATTTCAGAGAATCTTGGGAGAGGAACCCTCAAGGAAAATCTTGGGGGAGGAACCCTCAAGGTCCTCCCCCTCGACTTCCAAAAAAAAAGGTCATGGATGAGGGAGGGGATACCATAAGCAACCCCTCATCATGAAAAGCTATTCTTTAATAGAAAAAGTACTGACACTTACTTTATTGTACAGGGAGCCCAGTTGAGCAGGCATGGCTCAAATGGGACAATTGGGATCTCTTGGGAGTTTTGGCTTGGCTGTTGAGGAACAAGGTTTGTTGAGTAAGATCAACCACTTAGCACTTTAGGATTGAGAGAATACTAGTAGAAAGACCCAAGGAGTCACTCAAGACCTCAAACAACTCACACTTAGTCACAAGTGAAGTGAGCATCCAAAGTGCTGCTCACAAGAAATGAACTTTTACAAAAGTGATTTTTAGAAGAGAGGCTCCTCAAGGCCCCTCTTAAGAAAAATGATTTTAGAGGAGAGGGGTCCTCAAGGTCCCCTTAAGATTAATGTTTTTAGAGGAGGTGGTCCTCAATGCCTCCTCTCTCAAGTTTATAAAGTTTGTACAACAAGTTACCATTTTAAAATATATTTACCAAATAAGATATTTTGTCCCCATTAGGGGACACATTTTCTTTTTGACTTTGATTTGCACCAGGTATCATCTGTCATAGGGGACAAGCGGTTGCGGACCCAGTAAGGACAAAAGGTACGTTGTAGATCTTATCCCTCTAAGTTTCCCTCTCATTTTTGGCGCCAAAAGTGCCAGTTCAGTCCTAGTGCCCAAGTATAAATAGAAACCCTGGGCAAGGTCATAGGATATATGAGAAAAAAAATCAACAGCACCGTTACTCTGTCAAATTATCACCAGATCACCTAGTATTCTCTCCATGATCTCTCTCTAAATTCTGAGTGCTTGTTTCTTCACTCCCACCTTGACAACCATCACTCTTAGGAGATCCTTCTTCTCTAAGTTCATATTGTTATTTCTGAAGTTTTATATTTACAGGAGGAGGTTCATAGATATTACTCCATTTTTACCAGAAGTGGAAAATTTTCATACCCAACTACTCTAGAGACCTTGAAGACCTTGAAGGCAGAGTCCATCAGAGTGGGTCATGCCTCACCCTTTCCAGTTATTCATCGATCCTAGTATAACCACCCTTCTACAATAAGGAAATTAAAAAGAGAGAGAATATGTTTAGACCTTCTTTAGAGACTTGAATATTGATCTTGATTGTTGAAAAGGCTTCCCTCACAAATGTATGGAGGTTATAGGAGGAGAGGGAAATGATTTTTGCCAAATTGGCTATAAAAGGTATAGGGAAGGAATGTGGAGGAAAGATTTCGATCGAGAAATCATGATGATTGTGTGAGAACTTTTATGAGATCACTGAGAGGGATATTTATTTGATGCCTCTCAAAGTGAGCTCATACTCTCCTTATATAGGGTCAAGGGGGTGCCGATCGGCATTGTCCTTATCTTGCCTAATGGCTGGCATCCCCAGATACACTACCGATAGATAGGAAAATGGGTTTGCCATTTGGCAACCTCATGCAGATTTCTTAAAAAAAATGATCATAAAATGCAATCCGTAAGTTCGAATCGCGCACGGGGTAAATGGGTAATCAGGTAATCTGATTTTAAAATATGATCCAGATCCAAATAAAGGGATCAGATCCAGATCGGGTTCGGGTCCAGACCCGATCCATTGACAATCCTAGATGATTGGGCAGGCCTAGAGTGGCGAGCTAGGGTGCCCCTCACTTTGGGTAATGAAATTGCCTTTGACTTGTTTGAGCCAGTAGCTAAGGATATATTTTTTCTACGTGAGCCCTCACACCACAGCTCTTTTAGGATGAGGAACCCTAGTGGCTATGTATAGTGACCTTTGGTATTCTTTTTTCTTTTCTTTTTCTTTGTTTTCTTGTGCTGACGAAAGGGTTTTTTCTTTGCTTTTTGGTTTTGACAGAGTGATAGTTCGCCTTCGAGCTTGCGTTCCAGGGGAACGATGGGGGTGAAGAATGTGCGGGAGGGTCTTCCGATTGCGGTGCATTGGGTAGTTACTTCTGCTGGCTTTGGGCACTATAGGCTTTTAATGAGACACCCCGTTCCACTGTGGTTTTATGTACGTTGGGAGAGAGGTGGTGGGACACTACCAACACTTTTCACTTGGGTTTTGGGGAGATAAATGTGACTCCCATCGACGTGCAACAACTTTTGGGAATAAATTATGAGGTGTGCAGATTGAGGTGGACTATACGGCGAGGTTGGCGCGCGGAGGCAATTTATGCATCTTTGGGGGATGTAAGTACGATAGTTTCTGGAGATTCAATCTGTATTTCATATTTGAGGGAGGTTCTTTTGAGTCAGATGATTGAAGATATGGACGGGTTGCAGGTGAGGCAGATGGACATATTATTTATTTTGCTTTTGTTGGGTGGTTTCTTGGTGGTGATGAGTGGTGATGTCATCCATCTTTGGTCTTTACCATTTTTGAGGATCTTTTCGGAGGTCCCACTTTATGATTGGGGGATCTTGACCTTGAGGACCCTTTATTTTTATTTGAATGCATTCAACCGATGTTACCAACAAACCTTTATGGGGGCCACGTACCTATTGGAGATAATTCTTGCATTTTGTTTTCTCATATTTTCTTGCATTTTATTTTTGGTTTATTCTGATGGCTGACTCTTGTCATTTATTCAGATGTAGTTCTATGAGGTTATTGGGCTCAACGCAAAATTGATAGACCTGAAAGACGAAGATTTGGGGGACTTCTGCCGGATTTACCAGTGGCAGAAGCCCAATAGGTGGTCGAACTAGTCTTTGTCTCTGGCAGTAGTGCGACGGGCCTTGAACACTTTGGCAAGTGATCATGTTATTCCTTATTTTCTTCTTCTGAATCCTTTTTGGGTATTTTCTTTCTTTGCATGAATACTGATCTTTTTATCGGGGCTTGCAAGTGACCTTCCATCCCTGGGGGTGGCTCCTCATTACACGGAGGTGACAGACTTGCATGCATAGATGCGACGACTGATGGCATATGAGTTTTGATAGTCTTGGTACTTGGGAGAGAGAGTTATGTGACATATAGTGGAGTACAAGGTGGAAGTCCCACCAACGTCGCCTCTGATGTATATGAGATGGGAGCAGGAGATGTCGGATAAGGCCAGGATATCGACGATGCTCGGTGAGGTTGCCCTATACGGATACAGCATCAACTTATGACTACCTAGATTTCTTGATGAGCTGGGTGATGCCGTCATGTATTTATGATGTGGTGAACATGCCTCCGCCTCCTACGGTTTTGGGTAGGGGTACAAGTAGGTCGATGGGATCTTGCCACAGCACAGGTGGCATGTCGTCGGCGACATTAGTGGCAGAGGATGCCCCGCTCATTCAAGTCACTTCACCCTCATATAATTTTTGGTTGACTGGTGGGGTATCATTGAGCTTACCGCACAACCCTAATGCGATGGGTCCGCGATTGATGGGACTGATGGAGGATACCCTTCAGCCTAAGGTATATTTCTCATGCCTTGTCTCTTTTTGACTTTTACTTTGATTTTTACTGACTGATTTGGCTTTTGATTATGTGGTTTTTATTTGCAACATGTTCGGGTGTCGACTACTTGACTGAAGGACATCAGGGACTCGGTGGCTTCTGCGACTGCCTATATCAAGGACTTAGTTCCTGTTCCTTATTGTCTAGTTTTGTCTGCTACCTCGGATCAGGGATTGGACTCAGGGAGTGTAGGCTCTATAGTTCGCTGTCTGGGGAAGCGTGTCTACCAGAGGGATTGAGGGTTTAGAGAGAAAGAGAGAGAGATTGAGTTCGGGCCGAGTCCTGTTTCTTCGCATTTTCATGTTTCTTCTTTCACCTAAAAAAATATATTTGTGCAAATGGCAATCTATATGAAGAGGATTTTTATTATCCATTCTTGCTTTAATGACTTATTCTACATGCATTTTTTAATTTTTTACTGAGACTATAAAAATGATAGGATATCTATTTTAGAAAAGAGATTAAATAGCACTACACCAAAAACAGGAATCTGGCACGGTTTAAAACTGTGCCAGATCAAATCTGGCACAATTTGAACTATGCCAGAATCAGGTGTTCCAAAATGGCCATTTTTTTCTGGCACGGCTCAAAAGTGTGTCATATTTGGCCAAACAGGAACACTTCTGGCACACTTTTAAACCGTGCCAGAATTTGATATTTCTGGCACACTTTTGGCACAGTTTTTAACTGTGCCAGATTCAACATAGTTTAAAAAAATTTGGCACAGTTCAAAATCGTGCCAAAATATGATACACTTTTGCCACGATTTTGAACTGTGCCAAATTTTTTTATAAAAAGAAAAAAAAATTAATTATTTGAAAGCATAAAAATTCACAAATTAAAAATATTGCACGTTGTTGATAAACTAATGTACATACAAACTTCAAAATATTACAAGTCTTTAATAGTTCACAGGCAAAAAAAAATTGGGCAGAGTTTTCTCTATTTTCTGGACATTCCAAAACCTGCTAATACAAAACCTGCCTAACATAAAGCCCGCACGGCCACAAAATATAACAATTAACTTACAAAAGCCCGCACGGCCATAAAAGTCAACAATAAAACTACAAAAGCTCGCACGGCCATAACACAAAAAAATGGAATCATGACTAAACCCCTTGTTGTAAAGCATTGAGTTCTCTGTGTGTTCCACGTGAATAAATGCCAACGATAAACTGTTATCCTGCAAAAAAATAGGATACAAAAAAGGTACGATATTAGTAACCTAATAATTTACAAAAAATTTTTTACTCAAACTAAAAAATTACATATAGGAGTGGAAATTATCATCATATTCTCAAACCGAGAGACCCGGGAATACGCGGTCAGTTCCTACAAGTTATATTGGTCCCGTGCGAGGTGTTCGTGCCTCCTACGGAGTCGTTTGGGGGCTGGTTTGGGTTTTCACCCCTTAACGGCTTATTTTTAAGTTTAAGTGTTGATTTTTACAAATTATCGTCATATTCTCAAATCGGAAGACCCGAGACTACAAGGTCAGTTCCTACAAGTTACATTGGTCCCGTGCGAGGTGTTTGTGCCTCCTACGGGATCGTTTGGGGGCTAGTTTGGGTTTTCACCCTTTAACGACTTGTTTTTAAGTTTAAGCATTGATTTTTACAAATTATCATCATATTCTCAAACTGGGAGACCCGGGACTACGCGGTTAGTTCCTACAAGTTACATTGGTCCCGTGCGAGGTGTTCGTGCCTCTTACGGGGTTATTTGGTAGCCGATTTAGGTTTTCACCCTTTACGGCCTGCTTTTAAGTCTAAGTGTTATTTTTTCAATTTATCACCATATTCTCAAACTGGGAGGCCCGGGACTACGCGGTCAGTTCCTACAAGTTACATTGGTCCCGTGCGAGGTGTTCGTTCCTCTTACGGGGTCGTTTGGGGGCTGGTTTGGATTTTCACCCTTTAACGGATTGTTTTTAAGTCTAAGTGTGATTTTTACAAATTATCATCATATTCTCTAATCGGGAGACCCGGGACTACGCGGTCAATTCCTACAAGTTACATTGGTCCCGTGCGAGGTGTTCGTGCCTCCTACGGGGTTGTTTGGGGGCTGATTTGAGTTTTCACCCTTTAACACTTGTTTTTAAGTTGAAGTGTTGATTTTTGCAAATTATCGTCATATTCTCAAACCGAAAGACCCGAGACTACAAGGTCAGTTCCTACAAGTTACATTGGTTTCGTGCGAGGTGTTTGTGCCTCCTACAGGATCGTTTGGGGACTGGTTTGGGTTTTCACCCTTTAACGGCTTGTTTTTATGTTTAAGCATTGATTTTTGCAAATTATCATCATATTCTTAAACCGGGAGACCCGAGACTACGCGGTTAGTTCCTACAAGTTACATTGGTCCCGTGCGAGGTGTTCGTGCCTCCGACGGGGACGTTTGGTGGCCGGTTTAGGTTTTCACCCTTTAACGGCCTGCTTTTAAGTCTAAGTGTTATTTTTGTAATTTATCATCATATTCTCATACCGGGAGACCCGAGACTACGCGGTCAGTTCCTACAAGTTACATTGGTCTCGTGCGAGGTGTTCGTGCCTCTTACGGGATCATTTGGGGGGTGGTTTGGGTTTTCACCCTTTAACGGCTTGTTTTTAAGATTAATTGATATATTTTAAATTATCATCATATTCTCAAACCGAGAGACCCGTGACTATGCTGCCAGTTCGTACAAGTTACATTGGTCCCGTGCGAGGTGTTCGTGCCTCTTACGGGACCGTTAGGGGGCTGGTTTGGGTTTTCACCCTCAAACGGCTTGTTTTTAAGCCTAATATACATATTTTGAAATTATCATCATATTGTCAAATCGGGAGACCCGCGACTACGCGGTCAGTTTGTAGAAGTTACATTGGTCCCGTGCGAGGTGTTCGGGCCTCTTACGGGGCCGTTTGGGGGTTGGTTTGAGTTTTCACCCGTTAAGGGCTTGTTTTTAAGCCTAATCTATATATTATCAAATGTTTTCATAAATTAATCTTAAAACTATACTACAACAACCAGTTGACAATCCGAGTTTTAAATGGCTCACCATCAACCTCCTATCACCACTACAACCCAATCGAGTACAAAAACTAATAATATTATTAATCAATGACCAAGAATTAAAATTACCTTTATCCGTATCAATTTGACGATAGTATAACTTGAATATCCGGAACTAGATTAGCTCAGCTGATCAAATCATTTAGTTTGTCTTCCTGCATCATCAAATCATCTAGAATTACTCATCTTATTAATATAGCATATATATTATAGTTACATACAATCTAAGTAAACCCTTTTATATTAGTAATGTAGTAGAGACATTACCTTCAGAAAAAAACTAAAATAGAATAAGTTTCCTAAGTTCCAAAGGTTATGAATTAATGGTTACCATTTGAGATTGATTGTCTCTCTCCAAATCAATCCCAATTTCCTTCATCGCCATTAGAGCTTTTCGAATTTCCTGAAACACACAATCAAAAGTCAATTTGCATAAAAAATAAGTTTGACGGTTTAAGGAAGAGGAAATTTACAGCGACGACAGATTGATTGTCCGAGTAAATAGCTAAAGCGACGGATTTGATTCTTCCGGCAACATTACTGTTGCGAGAGGCGGAGGTGGAGGTCATTTGGCTCGATGGAAAAATGTTATGTGCATGCCTATCTCAAGTGTTTGGAGGGAAATTTTTCCTGACTACAGATTGAATTTTGCCGGCCCTAGCCTCCACCACCACAATGCTCTCACCCTCTCTACAAACAACTAACCCCAAATCGCACAAAATAAACACCAAGCTCAAATCGAAAGAAGAAACCCTCTGCTCAAAAATCAAATCAAACAGATTGTTAACAAATTAAACCCAATAGATTAATATTTTAAAAAAAAAAAAACAAATCTGTCCCAAAATTTTCAACAAACCAACAACAAAAATCAGTCCAGAATTTAATATCTAAATTAATTAAACAGATTGTTAATAAATTAAACCCAAAAAGAAACTCAAACAAAACAAAAAAGATTCAACACAGATTCAAACTTAAAAGTCTTTGTTATCAGATCAGTTTGAGATTTAAAACACATCAGCCCCAAAAGTTTCAAGCTTACACAGCAACAACAGATTATATATATATATATATATCGTTACCGTAAGTATATATGTATAGATATGTATATATATGTATAAATTAAAAAAAAAACTTACCCAAATACCGACCACCGAAATCACCGTCGGAGAAACTTGTACCACCGGAAAAACTCGCCTAAATAAAAACCTCCACACCGGAATCTCAACACCAGAAACCCAGTACCACGCCAGACTTAAAAAGCCAGAACCACCGGAAATAATGCGACTCTGAAAATGTGGACCACCGGGACCGGAACCCTTACAGAAAAAGAAAACGCGCTGGAACAAAAAAGCCACACCGGAAAAACCAAAAGAAAAAATTCGAACACGTTGAAACTAAGATCTCCTTCAAACCCCAAAAGAGACCAAATCAAATATGTTTGATCAAAAAGATCAGAAATCTGGCAGTTGGGGTTCATCTTGAGAGAGAGAGATAGAGAAAGAGAGATGAAACCAAAAAAATAAGGTCGTGTGAGGGATAGAGACGAGATGGAGGAGAGACGAGCGGGAGGTCTAATTGAGAGAGGAGAGAGAGTGGGAGACAAAAATTTGGAAAGAAGCATATTATTTTTTTAAACTATTTATATTTTAGTAAGTGTACTCAATTTTGGCACACTTTAAAACAGTGCCAAATTTTGGCACTATTTTGAAGTGTGCCAAAATGCTATTAAACCGTGCCAAAATCTGGCACAGTTTAAAACTGTGCCAGATTTTTAATATCAGGGTGTGCCAAATTGCTGTTTTGGTGTAGTGTAGTTCGAGGAAAAAATGGATAAGTTTAGAGGAAATAAGCCGAGGGTCGTGAAAATGAGGATTTATATTTTGATTTTGACAAAAAAGGAAAAATAAAGTTTTCTAAAATAATGGGGTTACCGATTGGCATACCCCTTGTCCTGCCTATCAATAGGTGAGTCTAGTCAAATCACCCTAAGGCTTTGATTGAACTTTCTTGCTGACCAAAGTACTTGATAAGGTAGGTTTTATTTTGGGCCCTTTACGTTTCTTATCTTTTGCCAAGGTATTTGTGTATAAAGGGGGTAAAGGGGGTGTAGTTTTTCACCCATTCACATTTTCTCTTCTTTCTTATTTCTTGATATCTGCCTTATTATTTCCCAAATGGACCTTCCAATGAATGAATAATTCGCTTCATATCTTGAGGGAATGATCTCTCTTCTAGTTTTCATGCATTCCGTGTGTCTGCGGGATTTCAACGATGTGGGCCATACTGGAGTTATTGCCCTGGGCCTAACTTCGAGGCTTTTATTGGTGACAGGGGACCTAATGGTGGACCCTCAATTAGATGCCATCATAACATGTATGTCATATCGTAGCAATCATGCGGTGGTGATACTGGTGGAGAACCTGAACGGTCTAGATGCTTGGCGGGAAGGCCACTCTAATTTTTTGAGATAGAGCCCGATTGTACTATTTGTGTGGCTGCTACGAGATTCCATTTGGCGATCCCTCCTAAATATCCCTTGGTTGTTGTGCCAAATTTATTTACTCGATATTCCATTAGTTTCGTCCCATCCATGGAGAATTGGGTAAACTGGTTCATGGAGCACGAAGCCCGATTTTTGCATTGGTCGGTGCCATAGTGGGGAGAGCTGCAGCCTATTCTGGAACTGGGAGAGTAATGGTCCATTCGATTAGTTGGCCTTCGGAAGACCTTATTCTATTTCTCCTGATATCTTATGCGCCAATTCGGATGGGAGCAGATAGTGCCTTCTCGGGCATTAGACTTCTTTCCTATGAAAGACTTAACTGTATCCATGCGCATGAGGTTAGGTTCTTTATGGGAGAATCGTCGATCGTTAACCCATTCCTCTCAATCCATCGGTAGGTTTTGGCATGTGTCCAGAGATTAACAGAAATGGTTGTGGAAGCGGGTGGTGGAAAAGATCTTAGCAGAGGAGACCAGACAACTGGTTTATCCTTTTTGACACTATGGAGGGGTGCAGTGGTTTTCTCTGGGCTGGTTAGGGAATATTATTCTATGAAGCGCCTAGGGAATACCAATCAGGCAGGGGAAGTCTATGGTCCTCAAGGAGAAGATGATGATGGGGATGGGTCTTTCGACAGCTGCGGATAGGGTCTTTTGTGAAGCTGAGTTTATTTCTTGTGAAGCTCTTGTGTGATTGAGATGTTTTTGGTTTGTTGGGAATAATTTAGGGAATTTTTTTTAGGCATACTTTGGTTAGCGGAGGGTGGTAACTTTGAATCTCTACACTGATACTTTGTGTAATTGTACTAGATTCTCCCATGTAAAAAAAATACTTCGATCATATTATTATGCCTCTTAATGAGTTTTACATTTGAATTATCTATACTAATCGCTAAGGCATACATAATCTTTTTATTCATGTAAATGATAAAATGAACTATCATTCTCGGAGGTAAGAAGAGAATAGCATTTTGTGAAAATGAAGGGGATCGTGCCCATGTAAAGCATATGAGATGCCTACTTACCTCTGGGGGTTTTGAAAAAATTTTGAGTTCCATTTTGAGAGCAAATTTTTTTTAGAGGATAAGGCCCCAAGTATATTTGGGTAGAGGGAAATGAAGATTTTTTTAGAATATAAGGGGGATGAGAGGAGTTGTAGCGCATTGAGATTTCGAACTAAGGGTAGAACTTCTTAAGACGATCCAAGTTGACTAGACGCGCCATCTCTTCTTCGTCTGTAAGAATAATTTTAGTGTCATTGTTCATAGCATAGCTTTAGGCTAGTTTGGCGTATACCATTACAAGTTGTCACGCAATGTCAAGACAAACCGAATGACATCATCTCCATGTTTCAAGACTTCCCGACATCCCAAAAAGGTATAAAACAATTTAAAGTTTAAATTAATTCATAGAATTATATTTGGGATGTTTATTTTTTTTAATAAAAAAGACAAACATGATTTTTCATTTGTGAAAACCAATTTTTTCTAAGTCAAGGGGCGAAGTTTTTTTGACGTTTCTATCGTTCAAATGACATGTAATGTCACTCAAATGACATGTGCATGTCGCTGAAACGACATAGGCATCTCGTTCGAACAAGATGGCCATGTCGCTCGAACGACAGTGGATCTCGCCCGAGCACCGCCGCCGCCTTAAGGATCTTATAAATACCCGTTTCACAATCCATTTTGTTTAAGACTTTTGCAAAAGACGTTTATGCATATTAGCAGCAAAAGTTTGTCATGTTTTGTGTTTTCTAAACACTGTTTTAATTCACAGAAGGCATATTTGAATATTATTCTTGTGAATTAGTTTAGAAACCTAGAAAGTTTTGTATCTCTTGCACACACCTTGGTGGAGAGGATTTCCATTATTGACCTTGTGATACCTATAGAGATTCATTACTGAAGATGAAGGCTGAGGCTCATTCGAAAGATTGCGGTCATGTGACTCTTGCGAGCGCCATAGTTGGTCCTTAGATATTTTTGAAGAATAACGGATTATGCTTGTGGGTGATATCAAGTAGTCTGTAAGTCGACTCTCTTGTAAATTTCTAAGTGAATAAAAGGATTTACCCGTAAAGGGTTTTTTCCTGAAACTTGGCCTTGTCATATTTGTGTGTTTAATCACATAGTTGCATGATTAGGATAAACAAGATAAACTCAGTTTATGAAGGCTTCCACATAAATAAAATTGGTGTTGCAATATTTTCGATTAAAAATCACCCTTTGGAATTATTTTCCCTCCTCAAATTGGTATTAGTACTAGAAACATATTTTTATTGTGTTGATCCCTTGTTTCTTTTAAGGATGAATTTTGGAAATTATGATAGTTTTCATACTCCAGTTTTTGATGGTACTAACTATGCTTATTGGAAGATGCGAATGAGAAGTGCCTTGAAATCCATTGATGAGCGTTTGTGGTTAGCAGTTGAAAAGGGTTGGACACCACCAGTTACACGAGAGGGTGAGGCCATTAGTTTGAAACCCATTAAGTCATGGAGCGAGGCTGAACATAGCCTTGCACTTTACAACTCTAAGGGTCTGCACGTTATTTCCTCATGTGTCACACCTGAAGAGTTTAATAGAATCATGACTTGTGAAACATCAAAAGAGGCTTGGGATACACTTTAACTCACTCACGAGGGCACAAGCACAGTTAGGGCATATAAATTACAAAATCTCACTACACAATTTGAGACGATTAAGATGTTAGAGAGTGAGACGTTTGATGAGTTCTACACCAGGTTTTCCACTATTATCAATGCGTCGTTTAACTTAGGTGAGAAGATACCCGATAACCGAGTCATAAAGAAAATCTTCAGGTCGTTGCCTAAAAGATTTGATGCAAAAGTGATCGTTTTGAATTCCCTTAATATGTTAGAGTCGACGAAACTTGAAGTGATTCTAGTTGACCTATAAACCTATGAACTCGATATGTATACCTCCAAGCAAGACCCAAAGAAAGAAAAGGGCATTTCTTTGAAATCCCTGAAGGAGGAGACTATAGTTTTGGATGACGATTTTGATTTTGATTTTGAGGATGTCGCCTTGTTGGCAAAGAAGTTCAAAAAGTTTCTTAAATTCCAAAAGCAATCGAAAGATGCCAAAAGATTTGAGAAATTCAAGAACAACAAGGTAGATTTCACCCCTAAGGACAAGAGAGAGAAAGTTAAGAGGGATGAGTCAGATAGGTATTTTGGGTGTGAGGGGTATGGACACAAGGTTACTGAGTGTCCCAATAGATTTAAGAAAGAGGTAAAGAAATCAAGTGCATATAATGCCACCTTAAGTGATAGTGAACCGGAAGAGGGAGAGAGTTCACCCATTGAGCGTAACTTTGTTACGTTTATGGCATGTCCTGTGAGCGACGGAGATAAATCTTCCCATGAAGATTCTCATGTGCATGCCACTTTTGAGGTGGTTAAGTGTGAATCCCAAGTGTGTGAGGGTGAAGAGAGTGATGAGGAGATCGATGTAGGTGAGTTACAAGTTGCATTCAGAGAGTTATATGAAGAAATAGGAACGGTGAAAAAGGCCAACTCTAAATTGAAAGCTAGGTTGAATGAGTGTGTTGTAGAGTCTAATGATGTTTTGATGGAGGATATTAGGGAATGGGAGAAGAAGCTTAGGGAGAAGCTAGAGTACATTGAGAAAGAGAGAGATAATCTTCGTGGTTTGATGGAGGCATTGAAAAATGAGGTGCTAGAGTTTGAGGAGTCTATGTGTGTGCTTGAGTCTAGGATTTGTGAGTTGGAGGAGAAGTTGAAAGACTCGAGTAAGGTTAAGTTTGACTTGGAATCTAGTCGGAGAAGTTGAATAGGATGTTAGTCACCGTCCAATTTAAGAGAGATAAGTTTGGTATAGGCTACAATGATCATGTTGTTCCCATTCCCAAAGCCAATACCAATCGTGTGAGAGAGTCCACTAGGAATGTGAGGAGAGGTCGATATTTTGGTAATCATTCCCCCTGTGTTTTCACTTATTCCATTACGATTGGAAATGTCACCTTAGACATTTTTGCTATGACCTTGGGAATCCTCCTAGGAAGTTTAGGAATAAAGTCGTGTCGATTCCCAAAACCCCCATGCGTCACGTCACACCTACTTAGGTTAGGAAATCGGACTTAGAGGCTTTAGGACTAAAACTTTATGGTTCTCATTTGGTTGCACTTGATTCTTCCCATACTAGATTTAATGGATGACTGTGTTACCATGTTCATCATACGCTATTCTTTGCATTATGTTTTACATCTTTCTAGTGTTATGACATGTGTATCTTTTGTATTATATTTTTTTTTATTGAGTCTTATTTGAAAAATACAAAAAGATTTTGTTTTTGATAAAAAAATTTGAAAAATACAAAAAGATTTTATTTTTGGTCAAAAATATTATTTGAAAAACATAATTGTTTTTTATGTAGTGAGTTTACATGTTTGATGTGGCATATTGGTGTGCTTGGACCCTCATCATTTCATTATCCATGTAGCTAGGACATTTGATCATAATTATTGATGTGTTGAATGATCTTAACCATTGTATTATGGGGTTGTTTCGAAGTTGATATGGATTTTGATTCGACTTTGTTTATATGCCATCTTTGCACACATGCACGAGTTTATATGGATGTTTGACTAGTCTTCCATATTTGAGTTTGGTGAGACGTTCTTATCTCAATTTTATCATCTATGCGTAATTAGACTTAATGAGGAGGTGTGCATGCAAGAACTGTTTACCGTGAGGATGTTAATTGGAAAAAATGATGAGTGTTCATGGGAAAGGGATGCGAGAGTGCAAAATTGACTCGTGTGAAAGCCACCGTTTAAAAGAGCCCGAAAAAATTAAAGGTAATTAAAAGAACCATCTGAAAAAATGGGCCAAATTAGTGTATGTTCGTTCAAAAGAGAAATATGATATATATTTGAGGGAGTTTGGATAATTAAATGGGTTTACATAATGAATACTAACGTTGAAAAATCGTGTCATGACGCTATTGTTTGTAGGATCGTCAAAATTTACGATTTGTGTGCATGATGTTTGTTTAGTTTATTAAGCTCACACTTTAATTGTCACACATGACTAAATTAAAACTTGATGATATTTAGCTATCAATTAGATCTTCTTGATCGTTTAGATGTGTTGGAATTTTGATTCACTTGTTGTAGTTCGCACACATACATTCCATGTTCATGTTTGAGCACATCCGTACTATGTTAGCATGTAATTCACATTGTTTTGTGTGTTTTGTATTATGTTTTGTAGTGTTTGCTCGTTCCAGTAATCTTTTTTAGGAAATTTTTTCACTGGGTGAAACTGTTTAGTTTTAGAGCTGGAACTGAGTTTTTGTTCTTTCTCATTCAAGCGACTTATAGCTATCGCTCGAAGACTTCAAGCGAGAAGCCTTTGTCATTTTAACGATAAGGCAGACTCATTCGAGTAACCAGTCTAGAATTTTTTCCTTTTTTTCAGTACCCTGGTTCATATGGTTATATTTTTTGGTACTGTTGGGTTGATTTTGGGTTTCTGTTATGCAGTTCACATTGATAGATTTGCTTATTTTGCTGCATTGGTTCGTTTAGTCACACCCGTTTAGATTGATATTTCATTTGTGTGATTATTGTTTGCTAGCTATGGATTTGACATATTTTGATCATTATTAGCTGGTTGTTTCACATTTATTTAGATATACTTCATTGATTTATCTCATGCTAGATATTTTATATATTGTGTATCTTTTCATCAGATTGTCTACTTGAGATAAAAAGGGGGAGAGATGTATGTGATGCAGGGGGAGAGTTTATTTGATGAGAAGATACATTTGTTGCATTACTTTTTGGTATCATATTTTTGATCATATGCTTTCATGATTATATTGATTGGTTTACACAAATTGATATCATATAGTTTTTGCATTCGTACAAATTGGTATCCTGATTTAGATGTTGTTTACATATTGATGTCATGTGTTGCTAACATAAGAAATTATTTGGATTTAATTTTACATATTGGTTTATATCATTTGTTCCTCCATAATTCACTAGGTATTTGTCTATTTCATGTGTGTAGGTATGCTTAAGAGATTCGATATTTCTAGACTACATCACATTCAAACAGCTCTTGCTTGTCGGTTCATCATTTAATTGTTGTCTTGTAATTTTTGTTTTTGGGTTTTATGGGATGGGATTTAGGTGTCATACGGCTTGACGGCCCGACTTAGGCATTTCACTATTGGTTTTGTCTCGAGATAGTCAAAGGGGCATATTTTTAAGGATAAATTTTTTAATTGAGTCCGTTGTATAGTTCCGACTTATTCTCAAAACAAAACACGTTTGAGTCATAGGTAGATTTTTATTGTCACGATCCAACACAGGCTATGGCATATTGAAGTTTATTTAAGAAGTTTAGGCAAAGCTTAAAGGAATTTATTATGCCGGTTTATGGTTCATAGTTCATCTTCAAGTTTAATTGCATTCCGAGATCACTCAAGTATGAACGCGAAATGTTAATGGGACTCGAAATTTATTTTAAATTATTTAAGGATGTTGGTTTATTAAAGACATGTTTTTAAAATGGTTTTATAGTGTTTAAAATGGTTTACACTTCGTTTTATTTTGATAAGGACAGATTAGAGTAATGTTTAAATGGAACTCTAATTCGCGCGTCTCTCAAAAAAGCTGAACAGTCGTTCAAGTGACATGACGTGTCATTCGAACGATATGTGCATCTCGTTTGAGAGACAGACCAAATTCTCTTGAATGAGCCACCGCCTTAAGAGAATTAGAAATGGTGTGTTTCCCTTCAGAATTTTGGGTGTTCAGTCCAGAATTAACTTTTCGTAACAGTACGTTTCAGCACAAACGTTTTCTAAGGTTTTCCAAGTTTAAAACATCCTTAGAGTTTACAAGATTCGAGTTTTCACTAGTATATGTGATAGTGATATTATTTTCACAAAACAGAAGGTTTTCTTTGAAGAACATCATTGGATTTTACGGTGGAGAAGCGGAAGATCCGTGTTTAACATCGTAGACGTTACAAGCCATATAGGTGGACACTGAGGCATTTGTGGAGGCGACTACTGTAGACAGGTATCATGGAAGAATTCAAGTGGGAACTGTGAGAGGAGTGGTTAAAGATCAGAAGAGAATCAAGTCTTGTGGGGATCTAGTTGTTGAGTAAGACTTGTGTCGGTTCCTTGTAAATCCACATTCATAGTGATTGTCTGTCTTGGGCCGTCAGAGGTTTTTTTTCCTTTGTGGTTTCCTCGTACATTCCGCATTATGAGCATTGTTTTCCTTACTTTACTTTCTTTAATCACTAGATGTTTATTTAGGATTATTCAAGATAAAATTTGGTTAAGTTAAAATTGTTCACAATTTGGTGCACAAAAAAGTTTGAAAAAGGTGAAAAAGTTGTGTCACCATCCTTGAAGCAAAGTCTGATTTGAACATAAAGTGGGACCTACAGACTCTTAGAGAGAAGATCAAGTATGTTAATGGTGAGAAATATAGCCTTCGAGGTTTGATGGAGGTTTTGAAGAAGGACCTTATTATGTTTGAAGAGTCTAGGAATTTACTCGAATATAGGATAGTGGAGATAGAAGATAGATTGAGAAACTTGAGTCATGTCAAACTTGATTTGGGATCTAGGTAAAAAAAAGTTGGTTTAAATATTATGCTCCATCAAAATCAAAGATGATAAGTGTGGAATTGACTTTTATGATCAAAATGCTTTCACAACTAATGGCAAGACCACAATTTTGAGAGAGACAACCGTTGCTAGGAACGTTAAAAAGGGTCAACCCTTAGGTAACTCCCATCGTCATGTCTACACATCCACACAATACGGCAGGAAAGGTCACCTTAGGTATTTTTTTCTTTAATCTCATAAATGGTCCTAAAAAGTCTATGTTTAGAGCCACCAAGGTTCCCAAAACCCGAGAGCTTCACATTACACCTATGTGGGTTAAGTGATCCGATTTTGAGGCTTTACGTGATAAACTTATTTATTATCATTTGCATGCACATGATACTTCCCATGTTATATATAATAGTTAATTGTGTTCATATGTTTGCATACTTTAGTGTTTGTACTTCATGTTATATGTGTTTGCTAGTTGTATATGGTTTGAGTTTTTTGTATTTTGGTTTTTCTTTTATTGGGTCTTATTAAGAAAAATAATATTTTTTTTATCTTTTGAATTTTTTTTTAAATTGGTACCATTTTTAAAAAATATTTAAAATTTCAAAAACAATTATGCTTTATGTGTAGTTTAGTTTTACACATTTTTTGTGGCATATTGGTGCGTTTGAATCCACTTTATTCCATGTTTTCATGAGGATACGACATTTAATTATTATTTTCAATACTTAAATTGTTCTTAATTATGCTAGCATGAAATTGTTTGACTTTGATTTGCTTAATGGATTCACTTTTTATATGCCTCCATACCCACACGCACGAGCTCTTTTGACTTTTAATTTCACATGTTATATTTGATCTGAGTGATATGTTCTCCTATCAATCTTATCATCTATATATTTGTTGACTATGGGAATTTGTACATGTAATAACCGTTTTTCATGAGTTTATTTGATGTTTATTGAAAATATGAGGGTACGAGGGAAAGGGCTATGAAAGAAGCAAATCTCCTTTGTGGGAAAGTCGTCGTTGACAACAGTCTAAAAAAATGAAAGGCAAAGAAAAGATTAAAGGCCAACAAGTTTGTTTATTTGATTTTCAAAAAGATATATTCAAAAGACTTATGTGAGAAAAAAAGGACATTTGTTTAGATTAGTTTGAGGGTGTTATAGTTGAAGAATGGGGTTGCACAATGAATCCTAGTTATGATTATCTTGTCATGATGCTATTGATTTGCAGAATTATTAAAATTCTAGGTTTGTTTGCATTATCCTTATTCGTTCATAGAGTTCACTTTATCTGTCACTTGAGGCTCAATCTTAGTTTGATAAAGTTTTGCAGTCAAATAGAACACCTTGGATATTTTTGAGTGATTGGATCATAATTCATTTGTATCTAGTTCACGCCCATTCATTCTGAAAAGACCTAACGGTCACTAGTAAGGACCAAAGGGTACTCGCTAATGCGTATTAGGTTATTTAAAAACTCTTTGATAAAATCTATTATAAATTAAAAACACTCATGCACATTGGTAAGTAAAAGGTGGCGATGCTAGATAGAAAAATAATTCCCTTTTAGAATGAGATGAGAAAAAGTAGAATGTGACACAGTATTTGTTCTTGAGGAACCCATCGTGGTGGTAAACACCGTGTCCCTAGTCCCAGGACAACACACAGACCCAAGTCCACTCTTACCAATTATCGATTATAGATTATAGTCCTCCAAGTCCACAATGAATTAAACTAAGCAAATACACACCCGTACAACCACCCTAGACTAAAACACAACTTGACTGAAAATCAGTCAACCCAATAAATCCAGGTAATAGTGACTATCACTCACTCACTACACATGCAATACTAATACCAATGTTTAGATGAAGAATTCAGCAATTCACTGTAAATGAAATAGTTAGGCCAGTACAAAATCAGTACACCCAGGCACAAACTAAACAACCCCACAATACTAAATCTAACTAAACAACCCAGGTAGTGAAAGCGTGAGACACACACACATAACTACTTACTCAAACCCGAGACCCCGTGTAGATGTGCAAAATAGATTTAATAATAAAGTTTATTTTAATGAAAACAACAAAATAAACTTGTTTAGAAAAAGAGACTAAACACACACCCGATTAAGTCTATTTTAATTAACAAGAAAAATTACCAATGAGTGACTAAGTGAAAGGTAAGACAATAATAAATTAATCGATACTAAAAAGAATGATTAACTATTAAGTCACAAGACACAAACCAGGTCTTCCTTAATATTTAATATTCAAGCAAAGATTAATCCTAAAACAATTTAGTTGGCGCAAATGACCACAAATAAAATAGGAAATAAAATTCCAACAATTGTGTCGCACAACTAAACAATAAAAATTAACTTAATACCAAATAGAATATGAATCAATTTAAAGAGGTGTTATGTTAAAATATTAAGTCCAAGTAAAATGAGAAAAAGATTAACATGTGTAGCACCTAGCTCATACAAATTTGGACTTTATTTCTCCCAAAGAAAATTTTATAATACAAAAATAATCACAAAGTTTAAATTCCAAATTTTATTTTAAGCCAATACTATAATTAGGTTTGGATCAAGAACTCATACACAGACAAACATCACCTAAGTATAAAAGAATACAACAAAAAGTATTCAACTTTAGGCAATAAAAAATATATGAGTAAATTGATTCAATCCAAGTCAAAATTGAGTACGAGATAAAGAATGTAGTTTAGATAAAGAATTCAACAATTCACTATAAATGAAATAGTTAGGCCAATACAAAATCAGTACACCCAGGCACAAACTAAACAACCCCACAATAATAAATCTAACTAAACAATTCAGGTAGTGAAAGCGTGGGACACACACACAAATACACACTCAAACCCGAGACCCTGTGTATATGTGCAAAATAGATTAAATAATAAAGTTTATTTTAATGAAAACAACAAAATAAACTTGTTTAGAAAAAGAGACTAAACACATACCTGATTAAGTCTATTTTAATTAACAAGAAAAATTACCAATGAATGACTATGTGAAAGGTAAGAACAATATTTAATTAATCGATACTAAAAAGAATGATTAACTATTAAGTCACACGACACAAACTTATTCATTTCTTATTCCCGAAGTCATATTTTATTAATGATCTAGGCCACAGGGTACAATTATCCTCACACTAGTCTCCAAGAGTTCAAAGTAATACCATAAGACACCAATGGTAATTTTTATCAATACTAGTCTCCCAAAAATCCTCAACCAAATCACCGAACTGTCCCTTAGTCCGAAGCTAGATGATTAAATGAAACAACGCTAACGCCTATTGAATAGGCCCCGAATTAAGCCCACTTTACCCCCACACTAATCTAAGGTTTTAATCTCGCTAATGTACCTATAATACTCTTTATTACTTCCCAAGAGAAGGTTCCTAAGCCTTAAACCTAAACGAAAAGGACTAAAAACCAAGTTGGAAAATCCTATTAAAACAACAGGGTTTTCGAATCGATTCTCCTAAGACCGAATCGATTCGGCCGAATCGATTCGCCCCTGGTAGAGAATCGATTCACCTAAAATGCGAATCGATTCGGCTGAGAAACCCAACCTCCTATCTCAGCCCGAATCGATTCGGCCTTAATCCGAATCGATTCGGCTCCCCAGACCTGTAGCCCTTCTTATTTGCGAATCGATTCGCTAAGGGGGCGAATCGATTCGCCCTGGTCAGATTGCCCAGTTTGGGCTACGGGATTAAGAAACCTAAATTCCCAAAACCCAAATTTCTCTCTTCAAATCTCAACCAACTCAACTTATATTTTACCCAAATCATTTCTACACAACAACTAACTAATATATCCAACTCAAATCAAATTTTAATCCACGATTAAGGGTTTAAACACTAGAATCATCAAAAACCCATTAATGGTTAAAACTCCAAAAACACAACTATATATGCAGATTATTCACATTAAATCATACGCTAGCAAGTTAGAAACTTGCCTTAAGTTTGTAGTCTCGGATTCTCTTCCCGTAGCAACGATTTCTAGCTCAATCTCTGCCCTTTTCTCCTTCTGTTCTCTTTTTCTCCCAAGCTCTCTCTCTCTTTTCTTTAACTCTCTCTAAGTGCAAAACATATAAATGAGAAATAAGAGGGTTGGAAGACTAAATCGGGAACTTAACATTAATTCCCCTCTTTAAATGTTAATACACCATTAAAATGACTCGTAACTACATAATTGAGTCATAACCTGTCAAAAGTGCCCGGAACTCAAAAATACAATATGGCACTTATTTTGACTCTCTCGACTATTCCAGGACTAACCGCACCCTAAAAATTGGCATCTGGAATATCGTACAATATTTCATGTTCCCATGTCATATTAATTCATTAATAATGATCCAATTGAAATATATGCCATAACCGTCGCTTAAAGCACAACGACGCAATAAAACATAACATGATGCTATTTACCTGCTCTCAACGGTAAATATGCAACACTCAGTAAATATTATCTCTTATATCTCTTAAAATAATATTTACTCTAACTTCGATTATTTTATGTAATTATCTCACATGGAAAAATTATATAAAAATCAATTACCCAAAAGTAAGGGTTATTACAGTGGTCTTAAACGGGGCAAAATTAACATGAGATTGTGAACAATTCTCAACAATTTTAGACTTCAAATGGATCCTGGGCATATTCTTAACACCATTTTGTAGTCTACTTAAACGCTCATAGTAGAATTTTCTCAAATGACCCATTTTAAGACAAAGACTGCATTTAAAAACATGATTATCATTGGATTTAGCATTATCATGAAAGCTCACATGTTTAACATATTCAGATTTTCTAGTTAAATTCAAACGCTCAAAACAAAATTGTTCTAAATGGCCTGATTTGGAATAAAAGTTACAACTAAAAGTATTTTTCTCAACATATTTAGCATTATTACAAGACTTGGTGAGCAGTTTTCTAAACTCAGAATTTATGTTTAGCATATTTTTGCGTAAAACGGCTTGATTCCGCCTCAATTTCTTAAAATAGAATTTCTCTATATGTCTAGTTTTAGCACAAAAATCGCATTTAAGGACAATCTTAGCAGTTTCAAAATTTCCAACATTTTGAATTTGCCTAAATCGAAATTATTCTTTCCTAATTTCTTAAAGTAGAATTTTTCTAAATGCCCAATTTTATGGCAAAAATCACATTTAAGTGTAGGCTTAGCTGTTTTGAAATTCCCAACAGTTTGAGTTTGCCTAAATTTGCCTAAATCATAATTATTTTGTCCTAACTTCTTAAAACAATTTTTTTTCTAAATGTCCAGATTTATGGAAAAAATTACATAAAAATACGTGCTTAATAAATGCGGTATTACATTCCTTAAATTCAGCATGTTTATAGCTTAGTTTAATTTCATTCGAATTAGGACATTGTTCGCTACAACTAACAAAATTAGTTTCATCAAATGTTTCGCCTTTAAAACCAATTTCTCTAAAAGGAACAAATTCCTTTGAAACCCTGTCTAATTAAATACCGGGTAGCTACTCCTTTATTAAATTAATACAAAATGTCAAGTTGGTTCAGTTCATAGCATCACTGTCGAAAACATTTTTAATAATTACTAGCCACCTAATATTTAAAAAGTGAGTTGTCAATTTTAATTAATTCCAATTAACATGCAATAATTAAATTATGAAATGCTGACATAACCACCACAACATAATGAAAATGGAATATCCATAAAATAGTAATGAGTCTGGAGGGATACTCCTCACAACAATCCAAATACAGGAATAAACGAATACTAAGTCTGCATCACTAAATTAATTATAACCCAGAATTCTGAAATAAATGAATAAATAAAGTATCTATAAAAGGAAATAGGGCGACCCGCCCAACAGATGAGGAAAGATGATAATAAGGAGTCAAGATCGAAAGTGGAGGCGTCTACTGTCAAAGTCATGTAACTTCCACGGCAGCTACAGTCCGTCACCTGAATAGAACTCCTATGTATGGTATCCTTGTGGCTGGGCACCTAAAAGGTTTTTACAAGAAAATGTATTTGAAAGCAAACGGGTCAGAGACCGATTGTGAAAAACAGTTTAAAATATAGCAAGTGTTTTAATGACAATAAAACAATGAATGCAAAATACATTTTAGGACGTGCTCTCACATGAAATACTCACCTCTCAACTATTTGTGCACTCCTAACGTACCCGTACCCATTCTAGTGATTCTCATATCTAACTAGTCCTAAATAAATTCTAACATTTCTATACGATTCACGCTTTAATTCCAACATCATCAATTAAATAGAGAGCTTTACATTAATTCTCGATTTCCCAATTATTAGCAATACTAATATACTAGAGATCATGCATTTTAACTTTACATAACGTTGTTATAATTATACTCGCATTTAGTCATGACAATTCATTTCAATTTACAGTATATTATTCTCATCATAAATATACATTACTAGAACCCCGAGACTATGCTACGGTGCACACATACTCTGCTATCCAATCCCGGTACATCACGTACATAAGGACCACGTATTCCAAATCTCTAAGGAATCGTTTTCAATAAACAACAATCACAAACAATGGAGGCGAACATAGTTCACATCACATGGGTCACGCACATACCTACGCTCCCATGATCAACAGACTTATTAACTTCTCAATAAGTCCTTCTCTGACCTATGTCCTCGAGGTACCAATCTAAATTCCCCCGTAGGCACATAATGATTAGATGGCCCTAATCGAATGCAAACCTCCCATGATAGCAAGTACGGTAGGTATGTTACATAAAACCACATATACTAAGCATTCGCACATCTTAGATATCTCGTATTTTTAATATAGGTATACTTATCGTTCTTATACCGTCATTTAATGTTATACGATCACAAGTTCCCGATTTGTATATTAACATTATTAACCCTTCTCGCGTCGTAATTAGGTACTCGTTTCCTACTCCACAATTGACATCTGATTTTATTATAAGGTTCTAAGTTCTACTCCTCAACGTACCCCAATTCTCACAATTATACCCACTAATCAATGAGGGAAGGTTAATACTCCAATTAAATAAGTCTACGGAACATTAGAAATGAAATCAGGCCAAAAAGGCCATTCTACCAACTCGTTAGAAGTCTCGTTTGAACGAGGTCGTTCGAACGAGTTCGTTCGAACGAAAGGCTTCGAACGAACTACCAACTCGTTAAAAGGGATACTGCCATCTCGTTAGAATCTTGTTGGAACGAGGTCGTTCGAACGATCTGGGCAGGTCTTCTAACGAGATGGCAGTTTCAGCCCAGAAATTCTCTACTTCGTTTTTCTCAATTTTTCTCTTCTCTAAACTCATCCTCAGATCATCCCAATAGTATTTTAATGATATTAAACTACTCTAAGTTCTCGTAGGTCACTTTTTAACACATATATGGGGTCAATGCTTCCTAAATTAACATATAATCATCAAAATTCCCAAACCTTGTCCCAAACTCTATAATCATGAACCCAGAATTTAATGACTACAATTTCTCCTTATCAATCCGTTTTCACATCATCAAAAGATATATTTTGTATATGACATTCATCTAGTAACATTCTACATTCAATCCCTATATCATATTATGAATCCTACCTCCAATTTCATGGGTTTTCATCAAACTTCCAATATAAGACAATTATTCAATTCTAAGCGTGGAAGAAACATTCGCTTGACATTAATGTAATTTAAACCACTTGCCTTAGATGTTCTGATTTGATGTTGAAGAATTGAATGTTGATTCTCCTCCCTCTCTCTACAAATTTCTTCCAAAGATGGT